>CM077007.1:141773671-143023671 GCA_039090855.1 Macrothele yani | reverse complement strand
ATTTCCATTACACGCCGTACACAAGATCTTTTATACTCATAGTCTTTTTCTCATGCAGACACTCCTGAATCTGATCCACCCATGCCTTCCTTTGCCTTTCTCTGCCTTTTCTTCTTGCCACTTTGGCTAAAAAAATTCTTAGTAAGCATCTTATCACTCATTCTTTCAAATTGGCCAAACCACCGAAGCACATTAGTCTCCACCTTGCTAACAACATTTTGCTTCACATCACACAACTGCAACACATCTTCATTCCTCACACAATCAGAACGTGTCTTGCCACAAACCCCCGGTAAGTAACGCATTTCTCCAAAATACAAATGACTCCCATGTTTCTTCTGCAGTACCCAGGTTTCACTGCCGTACATCAGAGTAGGAACAATTACACTTTCATACACAGCCATCCGGGACTCTCTAGAGAACCCATCATTCCTGTGAAAACCTCCCAGAGCAGCTATGACTTTCAATGAAGAATTCACTCGCCTACTGATTTCACCATCCAATTTGTTCTCTCTGTCAAACATGCTTCCTAAATACACAAACTCTCTCACCTGGTCAATCACAGTGCCATTTATACTTGCATTACATTCAGTGCTACCAGTTCCTCTCTCAAAGACCGTAACTTTGGTTTTTCATTTATTTATCCTCAGTTTGAATTTCATGCAAACTTCGTACATACGGGACAGCATACTCTGCAAATTACTTTTGCTCTCTGCCAACAGGACAGTGTCATTACCATACAGCAATCTGCACACACGGATATCACTGAGACATAAACCACTATTACCTATTTTGGCATCACGCATGCATGCATCCATGAATATATTAAACAGCCATGGTGACATTACACAACCTTGTCTGACTCCTGCACCAATAGAAAACCATTTTGATAAAACACCATTCACTCGTACACAAGCTCTACAACCAGCATATATGGCTTTTACACATTAAGTAGATTCACAGTAACACCATATTCATTCAATACCTTCGACAAAAGTGCCTATTTGATGTTCCTAATCCACGTCAACTGTGTATTTACTATTCATTCGCCATCTACTTATTTGTTCAAAAGCTACTTTTCATCTTTGGTGAATCCCCAGCATTGTGCGGGGCTCCAAAGAAAGCAACCTGCCACGTGGTTTGGCAATTTGTCGCATGCGAGTCAGGAGATTTTCGAGGCGGCTGTGGTGCAATGGAAGCATATCTGGCGCGTAACAGGAAGACCCTGGGTTCGATTCCCGGTGTCGGCCGATGAGAATTTTTTCGTGACTCACTTATTAACGTGGAAAGAGCGATGACTTCTGTTTTCTGTTCACAGAAGCTGTATTGTAATCGTGCAAAGCGTTGGCATATGTGGTTGAAAGCCAGCAACTAAAAGAAGGCAATGGGGCACACAAGGGGGAAAAATCACATTCTTGATACGTGGTTGTTACTAGTGCTACTCACGGATTTCGGATTTTTGGATATCCGGATATTTTAGTATCCGAAAACCGGATTTTGGGCGTTCGAATACTTATAAAATCCGAATATCAAAATTTCGAACTGCGGATATCCGGATTTCGGAAGTAATGTTCACGTATTTCGGATATCCGGATATTTTATTATCCGAAAACCGGATTTTATCATTCGAATAGTTCGAACTCCGGATAGCCGGATTATGAACTGCGGATATCCGGATTTCGAACTTCAGGTATTCGCATTTCGGATGTGTTTATTACTATATAAAGTTGAATTTCACAATAATACGCCAAGAATTGTTTTTGTTTTTTTTTTCACGTTCGAAAGGGGAAAATTTTTCTGGTTAAGAAGACGCAAACAAAAATTTACGAAGAACGAACAAAAGAAACGACGGCTGGTTATTATTGCTAAACCGGGTAAACCAGGTGTCTCATTCACTAGGCCACTTGGGCAGTAAAGAAAGAAAGAAAAAAGAAAGAAAGAAAAATGGAAAGAGATATCCGGATTTTGAAATTCGGAATTCATGCAACAATCCGGATTTCGGATTTATGATATTTCGGATATTTTGAAATCCGAAATTCGCATTTCAAAATATCCGGTTTTTGACAGCACTAGCCGGATATCCGAATATCCGGATTTTGAAATTCGGATTTCAAATCCAGATTTCAGATTTCACGCGGCAATCCGGATTTCGGATTTATGATATTTCGGATATTTTGAAATCCGAAATCCGTATTTCAAAATATCAGATTTTTGACAGCACTAGTTGCTACGAAACGAATGCAAAAAACAGGTAAACATTCTGAGAGTTCTTGGAGTTTGAGACCCAAAAGAAAGTGTTCAGAAGTGGAAATTTGTTACAAAACTTTGCATCTGTTTTCAGGTGAATGCACATATGAAATCCACTTTTGTTGATTATAAATATATTTCTTTCTAACTTTCAATTGTTAAAACTGAGAGTGAACAATAATGTTCAAATATACTGTGCAGTGATTTTCAACTTGTATTGCAATTACGGTAACAGAATATACATTGGTATTCGGATATGTAAAATAATCACCCCATTATCAAGTTTTATGAAAGAAAAATACAGACATTTCTTTTATGCTATTACTCTCTAAAACGTGCAGCATGCACACTCGAACTGTGGAGTTCACAAGTCGAAAGCAAAAAACAACAATTTTAAATTGATGAACACTCTTTGCATTCAGACCAAATGAGATGAAGAGTTAAAAGCCTACTCATTTGAGTACTAGATAAATGGGAGATCAAATCGCCATCACTCATGAAAATGCCCATAATGTTTCTGATACTCAGAATACACTGCAGTAAAACATATCTCACATACAAATTCGGAGATCAGATAAGAACAGAATGCTTGGGGAGTGATAATTATCTCCGTTTTAGATGCACGAACTGTCTGATCGCCCGTAACCGTGAAATAATTCTTTGATATACAGAGCAGTTTAAGGGCTTATGGATGGACAATTCAAGCTGATGGCCTGGACACTAAATGTAGTAAATGACAGTAATATAAGCAGACCCTTTAACTGATTCTGTATCGCCAAAAGCGTACCTCGATCTGCTGTAGGTCATAATAGAACACATCATTATCGTTATATGGATTTAAACTATTCAACTTCATGAGTACCCTCAGCATTTGGAATTAGATAACGGTCATCACGCTTCACAGCTGGATAGATGAACGGAAAGTGTTGGTTATGTCACTTCCTAATGATGTTGCTTCACAGCTGATATGAGCCTTGATGAGCGATGACTGTCTCTGATCTCATTTATTTTGCCTACAAGAAAGAGAGTGCATTTATTGGTCTTGACATCATTTCTTCAGGACTCAAGAGTGATTGTCCAATGTTATCTTAACGGACATATCATTTTAAACTTCAAAATATTCTCAGCGGATATTTCTCTGGTGAAAACGACGAGGTAGTCTTAACACCATTAATATCGTGAAGACGGGAAAGGTATCCACAATGGTCTAAGTTCCGAGACATAATATTTGACCCTTACACTCTTTTACTGAAGCAGTAGGTTCAGATTTCCTTTTTATAATAAATGATACTTTCCGAAGTGGATAGACGCACACATAGCGATAATGGATAATGGATAGAACTCGAACCTTAGAAAATATGCCTGGAAGTAGCTTAGCCAATAAGAATAGAACCTTTCTTCTTTCAGAATTTCCGATGAGCTAGAGCAGAGCTGGAGAAACTTTTCATGTTGGAAGGCCGCTTTAAGTTAGCTGTAATCTAACAAGACAGCTTTCAAGAAACTTCAATTAGATGTACTTCGAAACGTACATTACTTTTTAAAAATCTTACTATGTACAAACTTAAAAAAACTGAAAAAATATTTGTTAATTCTAAAGTTAATCAAACTTTTAATGACTTTGTTGTGACTGCTTTTTGTTGGAAAGCATTTGAATATTTTATTGCAACATGGAAGTTCACACTTTTAGCTGATCCTAAGATAGGTATCCATCATTTGTGACCATACGGGCATCTTGATTTGGGTTAGGTAAGAGAATGTAGATTCGCAGCAATAAGAAGGGGTGGATATTCTATTGCATTTTTCCATATTTCAACGGGATCTTTCTTAGCGTCAAACAAGGACTTTAAAATATCATATTTTGAGAGCTCAATCAATTCCATCTGTAGTTCTTTAGAAGCCATACAACGAAATCATGAGCGTAGCAGGTTTCAAATACTCCTTATGACTTACTAATGTTTTAATTGTAGCCGTCAGTCGGAGAGCATTATTTCGTTGAATCTTCTTTTACACTTTGGTATTTTAAATACGATCATTTTAAGATAAAAATAAAAATAAAGAAGACGAAAAAACATTAATAAAAATGAAAGGATTTGTTCTGAAAAATTTGGATTCACTCAAAAGGCCCCACTTAATGGCCTAGAAGGCCGCAGGTTTCCCATGCCTAAGTTAGAGTTTCCAAATGGAAGAGAAAGAAAATTAGAACTTTCTTCGACGAACAACTTTATTCTCAGGACTACAATGCCTTCAAATAGTATATAGAGTATTTGTACTTATGCTGTGGGCTTAAAAGTCTGTACCCTTAAAATATTACCATTTGTGCATCTGTGGCACTTCTAACACTGGGATTTCTTAATGTTATACCCCGGATAACTAGTACAAAATCATTTACGCAATGAGCAATATTAGGCTTTCTAACGGCCAGAAGAGAGTCGTCTTAATTACAGAAATAATTTTCATTGGTTTCTAAGGCACATTACTTAAATAACTCATCAATGGTAATAATCGGTAACCAACGGGTTAAGAGCATACAACACAAGGCGACACTAATCTACCCGCACTTTTTAACACTGATAGTTCCACACATTATATACTTCGTTCCTATCTTGTCAAAACGTACACACGTCATTTAGTCCTGGCATCAAAACTATTGCCACATAATATTAATTGAGTGAGAAAATATAACATTAAGGTTGAGACGCTTAAAGAAAACGAACTCAAAACTTATACGGGGAAACAAACTAAAAATGAAAGTTAAATTAGAATATACGTCGTAAGACGCCTGACAAGTGAAATGAAATAAAAGTTAACGCGCGCGCACACACGCACACACACACTCAAATATCACATCAAAGCATGTTGTTTCTACCTATTGTATTTCTCCTGGGCTTATTATCGCCATAGTCATTATTCATTCACAATCCAGGTCTGTACAAGCGCGCGCATGTGTGTGTGTGTGAAGATTATTCCGAAGGCTCTCCAAATCTCTTCCACGTCTCTGTATCTTAAAAATTTTTCTTCCATGTCACTACGGCATGCTTTGAAATTTCATCAATCGATCTCCTACATGGCTTTGTTCTGGGTCTTTTACTGTCCCTTGGAATGCTGAGACTAATATTCCAACTGTCCAACGGTGGCAAATTCGTCTAGCAATACGTCCAGCACATTTTCACTTGAAGGTCATTTCTGTGATCAGGATGTCATCAATACACTGGTGCTCTGATCATGATGTCATCCATTCTTGCCATTACTCTGATCATGATACCATCAATTCTTGTCATTATTCTGATCATGATATCATCAATTCTTGTCATTACACTGATCAGGATATCATCAATTCCTTTCATTACTCTAATCATGATATCATCAATTTTTGCCATTACTCTGATCATGATATCATCAATTCTTGTCACTACTCTAATCATGATGTCATCCATTCTTGTCATTTCTCCGATCATGATGCCATCAATTCTTGTCATTACTCTGATCAGGACATAATCAATTCTTATCATTACTCTGATCATTATGTCATCAATTCTCGCCATTACTCTGATCAGGATATCACCAATTCTTGTCATTAATCTGATCAGGATATCATCAATTTCTTTCATTACTCTAATCATGATATCATCAATTTTTGCCATTACTCTGATCATGATATCATCAATTCTTGTCACTACTCTAATCATGATGTCATCCATTCTTGTCATTTCTCCGATCATGATGCCATCAATTCTTGTCATTACTCTGATCAGGACATAATCAATTCTTATCATTACTCTGATCAGGACATAATCAATTCTTATCATTACTCTGATCATTATGTCATCAATTCTCGCCATTACTCTGATCAGGTTATCACCAATTCTTGTCATTAATCTGATCATGATGTCACCAATTCTTGTCATTACCCTAATCATGATGTTATCAATTTTTATCATTACCCTGATCATGACATCACCAATTCTTGTCATTACCCTGATCATGACGTCATCAATTCTTGTCACTACTCTAATCATGATGTCATCCATTCTTGTCAGTTCTCCGATCATGATGCCATCCATTGTCATTTCTCTGATCATGACGTCATCAATTCTTGTCAATACTCTGATTACGACGTCATCAATTCTTGTCATTATTCAGGATGTCATCAATTCTTTGCATTATTTTGATCATGATGTCATCAGTTCTTGTTAGTTTCCTGATCAATGAGTTCTTTTTCTTGTTTTTGTTGTTAATATTAACCTGGAAACTTTCTGTGCTTTTTGTATTTGTCCACAGACTGGGTATATTATTTTTATTTAAGCTGATTAATGTAAGTTTAATGCAAAAGCATCGTCCTATTTCAATCAGTAAGTTGCAGTCTGAGTTCTCGTTACAAACTATGGCTGCGTGAAGTTGTCCTAGTTCTCTACACACTTTGAATGCCCTCGTTGTTCTAGGGTTTGTAGAACTTCCTGCCTGAGTGTGTTTCCAGAATTAAAATATTGTGTGCTACTATGTGTGTCGTCACACGAGGTTACCCCTTCTCCTGTGCACACGTCTGTAAACACTACGTGAATCTTATATCTATATACACAGCCAGTGGTCTAATGCATTCTTCAGATCATTGTTTCAGTAAAAGAGTTTTCTCTTATGGAAAAAGAAAGAAGGAAAGAAAGAAACACTGCGCGCATCTGGCTGCACAAATACCTAAAACTCTCCATTAAAGTATCTACACTGAAAAGAAAAACAAAACAAGTGTTGCATCCTTTGAAATGTCCAGGTTTTCTCCCTTCCATGGAGTCGAAAATGGTTAACCGTAATTAAGAAGGAAATATTGTATTCCTTGATAGCTACGAAAATAATAAAACTATCAAAACGAAAAATGAAGTAAGCCAGTGCTGGAGCTTAATCTCCCTCTCTTTTGAAAAGTTTACTATAGCATATACACTGAAGAGCAATTGAATTAGAAACAGCTAGCATTATGCAAATGTGGCGCTGTGGGTGGCCATGTAAACGGAAACGACATGATGTATGCAGCGATCCGACAATATAAGGAGTGATGCGACGGGAATAAGTAAGATTCGAACGCAGTATGGGTAAGACGAAGGATCTAAGTGCATTTGATCGTGGGCAAATTGTCGGAGCCCGACGAATGGGTCACTCCATCTCGGAAGCCGTGCAGACACTGGGATTTTCACGTGCCACTGTGTCACGGGTGCACCGTGAGTACATCGAAAACGATAAACCATCCCTGCAAGGGCCAACTGCCGTGGACAACAGCGTGTGGATGAGCAGGGTCATCGTCGCCTAGCTCGCATTGTTATAGCGGATAGACGGGCCACAGTGCAAGAAATCACTCGGCAATTTAACGCTGGTGCGCAAAAACGTGTAAGCAGCCACACTATCCAGAACCATCTCCTCGCTATGAGGTACAGAAGCCATCGTCCCACGAGGGTACCGCTGCTGACCGCACATCACAGGGTGCAAAGATTAGCATGGGAGTGGGAACATCGCCACGGGACCCTAGACATGTGGAAAAATGTTGCTTGGACTGATGAGTCGAAATTCACGTTGGTACATGCGGATGGCAGGATACGAGTACGGCACAAAACACATGAAGCGATGGATCCTTCTTGCCAGCAGGATACTCTTCAAGCTGGTGGGGGTGGCATTCTCGTCTGGGGACTCTTTACGTGGACTGAAATAGGACCCCTGGTACGTGTGACATCGTCCTTCACAGGTCAACGTTAACGGGATATCCTGGACGACCATTTGCTCCCGTTTGTGCGTCTTCAACATCCCACTGGGGACCTCATCCTGCAACAGACAATGCACCGTGCCATCGCTCCCGAATTGTATCCGAATGGTTGGATGAACACTCCACCGACGTGAACTCGCTTCATTGGCCAGCTAGGTCACCTGACCTCAATCCCATCGAGCACATCTGGGATGCCATCGAGAGAGATGTTCGAGGCTCTGACCCCCTCCATCAAATCTTCGTGAACTGTGGGAGCTTGTTCAGGGTTCGTGGATCCGTATGTGTTCCCAACGCTTCCGGTGTCTTGTCGAGTCCATGCCGAGACGAATCGCCGCTCTCATCAGGGTGAAAGGTGGTGCAACACGTTACTAGACAGGTATCTCTAATTCAATTGCTCTTCAGCGTATATTGAAAAGTTTACAATAGCCAAATGCGCAAAGTTTCGTAATAAATATCAAACAAAATACAAAATAAGATAGTGAATATTGAAGGAGATGGTTACAAAAATCAGCTTTGTTACACACTGCTCGTATAGAAAATGTCACACAAGGAAGTATTTGTCGTAGCGCCATTTGATTTGGTGGGTATGTATCAACAGTTGGGTTATGTAAATGACCGCAGTTGCGAGCCAAACACGTGATAGGTGAGGGAGATATACAAAACCAGCTCGTCTTTGCTAAGTTTTGTCGTTCTCACCTGGGTGCATAGACCACTGCATCGGAGTGATCTCGGTGGCGAAAGCATGTGTAAGGAGAAAGAACGCCTGGGCGACATCATGGAGAGTCCTTATTGTTACGTCATGGTGAGTCCTACCATTACACGGACGCCTCCACCAGAAGTTTTGTCACAGGCTGCGTACGGCTGATTGATCCCTGTCTCGCGTCGCTGCGGAAACGCATCGAAAAACTGTCAATAAAATGTGGCAACAGTGGTTGGAGGAAGGTAGCGTTCACCGCCGTTGTTTGACTGGTGTACGTAGGCCAACCTACGCAGACCTCGATTGCCGCATTCGAAGGGAAGTCATAGCACCACAATCCATAGTGGACGACATCCGATGACGCAGCTATGGACATCCCTGTATCAACATGGACTGTGAATCGCAGATTGCCTGAGGCAGGTTTGCTCTCTAGCTAGCTGTAGCGACGATTGCCTGAGGCAGGTTTGCTATCTAGCCAGCCGTAGCAGCACATCATCGCGCAAGATTGCAGTGGTGCCGTACCATACATGCCTAGCAGAACGAACGGTGTGAAGGGAAGCCATAGCACCACAATCCACAGTGGACGACACCCGATAAAGCAGCTATGGACACCCCGGTATCAACATGGACTGTGAATCGCAGATTGCCTGAGGCAGGTTTGCTCTTTAGCCAGCCGTAGCGACGATTGCCTGAGGCAGGTTTGCTCTCTAGCCAGCCGTAGCAGCACATCATCGCGCAAGATTGCAGTGGTACCGTACCATATATGCCTAGCAGAACGAAAGGTGTCATGTCGTATTCAGCGACGAGTCTCGCTTCTGTATCTGTGCCGACGATCGCTGATTGAGAGTCTGGAGACAACGTTCTCACTGGAATTATTTTGCTGCCATCTGCGAGCGTCATACGGCTGTTCGGCCTGTTGTCATGGTTTAGGGAGCTATCAGTTCAACAGCCGCTCTGAAATCGTACGCACAGTGGCCATAGTGATAGGTCGACGTTACGTCCGTGAAGTACTGCAACCCCTTTTGTTGCCGTGTCCACGTGGTCACCCTAATGCCCAGTTTCAGCGAGATAAAGCCCGCCCTCACACTGTCAACATCAGCAGACTGTTTCTACAAGGTGTCGGGGTGAAGTGCTTACCACAGTGATACCTAGACTTCTCCCCAGTAGAGGTCGTGTAGAGCGGCATTGTAGAGGACTTAACGCCTCTATACAACTCCCTAGCAATGTCGATGCTTTGTGAATACAAGTTAAAGTTTCTTCAGCACCATTACCTCAGGGCACAATCCGGGAACCTTTCTAACTCGATTCCACGCCGTGTTGCTGAATGCATAGCCCAGCATGGCGCTCATACGACCAACTAATTCAAGCGACATGATACTGTCTCTTTACTCAGTGCTTTCATGTCATGGCTCAGAAATAAAATTACTTCATTCCCGCCTACTTGTCTACACTTTTCATCTCATTTTATTTTTTCATCTCATTTGGTGCATCACTTAGTGGTGTAGCATGGTCTATGTCAAGAAGTGTATAACTCACTAGTTTACACTGAGTTTGTTTTGTGTGATGTCGTGACTGTCATTCTGAACAGTATTTTCTCGCTTGAAACGAAATAGTTCCTGATGAATTGTTAAAAGCCACGAGTTGTTTTAAATCTCAAGCGAAGTGGGAAAAAAATAACAAGAAAATAATGCTGACATTTTAAAATACTGAAAATCTGCGGAAACAGAACAATGCCTAGTGCTCAGATTTTGTTTTCTCTTTACATTTCGTGCGGTGCAGATGTTTCAAGAAAAAAATAAGACATTTGAACTGACGAACGATTAGAATCCCTTTGAAATATCATAATTATCAACCATTATCAATCCACTGCTGGATGAAAGTCACCCCAAGTTTTCCCCTCAACTGTCTATTTTGAGCCCGTCTCTTTCACATCACTCCGGCATGCTTTCGAATTTTATTCACTCATCTTCCACGTGGTCTTCTTCTGGTTCTTTCTTTATCCCTTGGTATTCAGTCTAAAATTTCGGTTGTCCATCGGTGGTTCGTTCTTTTGGCAATATATCCAGCCTATTGCCATTTCAGGGATTTTAATCTAATCATGATATCTTTCACCCTTTTTAAAATGTGCATAATTCAAAATGAAAGTGTTACAATGGCTGGATTTTCAGACACAACACGAGTTGGGAGTGATTCGTGATATGCAGGCATTGACACTCCAATGCCAAAATTATTTTCTGAGCAGAAAAATGCCGTTTCACAGGGAATCTTGGAGAGTTTCTCAGCAAGATAACGGTCGACCACACACCGCATACATCTGCAGACCGTGCTTAGAATAGATCCATATACTTCCATGGCATGCAAGATCTCCGTACTGCCATCCATTGTGCATGTTCAGGACTACATTAGACGACGCTTCTCCTCTTCTGCTTCGGAATGCCGCCGAGTTATAGGACCAGGTAAACGTAGCGTACTCCCAGATACCCCGGGACACTATTAAACGGCGTATCAGTCCATCTGTCGCCGTATGATATCGCACAATATGGCGGCCACTCAAGGTATTGACTGCTGTCACGTGATCCTGTCTTGTAGACTGGCAAACTAATTAATGCACTGCACTGGAAATTAAATAATGTATTATCTTCCTCATATTCAATATCTCAGGTGATTTTCACCTCATTTTGGATGAATCCTTTTGGGTGGGGTGATTTCAAAGTCGAGAAGTGTGTCTTGGTGGTAACTAAAACTTTTTTTTCTTTTCATTGAAGGTTTAACGACCACCGTCAGCAATTCCATGAGCTACAAGCAATCGCATGTCCTTAATTTAGGGCAACTGGATCTAGAGAACGGAAACAGAGCAGATCAGTAAAACAAATCCATGCCTCACCGGGATTCCAACCCGAACCCTTCTCGGACGAATGGTCATAAGCCAGCGCTTAGACCACTATGCCACAGGGGCAGCCTACAACCTTTGAAGACTGTTGACAAGGAACCTGAATTTACATGTAACTATATTTATTCATTTGTAGCAAAATATGTTTTTAAGACCTCGAAGCCGCCCCGCCCCGGTGGCGCACTGGCATAAGCGCTGGCTTCTGACTCTTCGTCCAAGATAGGTCCATGTACGAATTACGAATCCCGTGAAGGCTGGATGTTGTGCTTCTCTTACGGCACTGGCTTTTGCCCTTCTGTGCAAATAGTGGCCCTAAATTGGGGACGGGTGTCTGTCCCGTGGAGTTGCTCACGGTGGTCGTTATACCCCAAAACAAAAAAGACCTCGAATATTTCGATTGATCACGATGTCTGAAGATATTCGTAAAAATTTTGTCCAGCTCTTGCCCTAACTAGCAACACGCAGAGCTTCAGTTTGTGGATATTTGAGCCCAACATACAGTTTTTTTTTTTTTTTTTTTTTTTTCTTTGCTTTCCTTCTTCTTTTTTTTTTTTTTACCTTCATTGTTTTCATGTTTTGCACATCACATTTTTTCAACACTCGCAGTCTCTTCCGTGGAGTAGAACTTTTTTCCCCCCATTACTTAATTACTGCACTTTGTCACCGCAACTGAGCGAAAAAATGATGAAATGAAGATGCCCTCCTGTAGTGTCTGATGAGAGAAATATGTTGGAACTTCTCGTTTTACATATGGATGACCTCCAATAATGCATAAAATTTGTCCCACGTAATGCTCTGGGGAATGGTAGGGTACGTACGTAAAAAAAAAAAAAAAAAAAAAAAAAGAAAGGAAAGAAAAGAAATGTATCCATGTGCTGAAATAAATTATTTATCTCTGTATGATGATGAATGAATGGATTACATGACGGCAGAGCAGTTTATGAAACTTACCAGTGAAACCAGCGGATGTCAAGATAAAAGTGAGTAAATAAATATACGTATAAATACAAGAAAGATGACACCGAATTTTCGGGTGTAATAAGCACGTCTTTTGGATCCGTTCTGACGCAAATTAAATTTATCAACGCTATTCAAAGTCAATGGACCCGATATGGAAATAATAGTATCTGACGGAAGAAAGAAGTTTTTCAATCGGGTTTTTCAGATATTGCTGTAAACGGATTCGTGAGCTTACGCCCTCTGGTTTCAGTCTTGTACGTTAAGAAAAACATGAATTTATATGAGAAACATTTCGCACCAGAAACGCTCTCCAACACAGAAAGATTTTTTCAAATCGGACACTTAAAAACAGAGATATCGACAAAAATAAGACGTGACTTTACGTCCTCTGTTGGGAAAACCATGCATTATTTTAGTAAGAAAGTATTCTCAAAAGGTTTATCCATATGAGCGGTATCTGTCCAAGAAAAAAAAAAAAAAAATTAGTCGAGTTTTCAGGAGCTCGGAATTTGCAACAAATACATCAGAAGCAGAAATTTACACTTATTCCGCCTGGTGGCCAAACCATTCTTTATCAAACATTAGAAATTATGTGAAAAATATTTTTCATCAGGTCTTGTATGCGATACAGGAAGAATTTTTCAAATCGGAGTTTTAGGAGCAGAAATAACGCAGAAAACGCAATTTACCTTTGTGCCCCCTAGCGGAAAGCCTATGAGTTACTTGAAAATTCTGAATTTATAGGAAAAACATTTCGCATCGTAAATACTATCCAACAAAGAAGAAATTTTTCAAATCCGACTCTTAGAAGTAGAGATATTGACAAAAATAAGATATACGTCTACGCCCTCTGGCGTAGAAACCATACATTATTTCAAGAAGAAAATGTTCCTAAAAGGATTGTTGACATGAGTAGCATCGGTCCACAAATGACTTTTTTTTTCAATCGCGATTTTAGAAGCTCATATTTTGCTGCAAATACATCAGAAGCGGAAATTAAGACTTACGCCACCTGGTGGCCAAACCATTTTTTACAAAAATTAGAAATTATGTGCAAAGGATTTCCCATCAGGAGCTTTTAGAAGCAGAGATATAGAGGGAAACGCAATTTACCTCTACGCCCCCTAGCGGAAAGTCTATGAATTAATTGAAAATTTTGAAATTATATGAAAAACATGTCACACTGAAAACACTATCCAACAAAGAAATAATTTTTCAAATCGGACTCCTATAAGTAGAGATATTGACAAAAATAAGATATATATCTACGCCCCCTAGCGGAGAAACTGTGGAATATTTTAAGAAGAAAATATTCCGAAAAGGTTTATCGATGTGAGTGGTACCAGTACACGAAATAATTTTTTCAAGCGATATTTTAGGAGCTCAGATTTTATGGCAAATACATCAGATGAAAAAATTAATCCTTACGCCCCCTGGTGGCCAAAGTGTTCTTTTCCAAAAATTAGAAATTATATGCAAAAGATATTTTTTTTTTAAATCGGAGTTTTAAAAGAAGAGTTATCGGGAAAAAATGTAATTTACCTTTACGCCCTCTAGCGGAAAATCTATGAGTAATTTGAAAAAGTAACTATATCTAAAATACTCTTCGACATAAATGGAATCGAAAGATAAAATAATTTTTTCAATCGGATGTTTAGAAGCAAATATGTGGAATAAAATGTATTTTTGAATTCGACATCATCTGCATTTACGCCCTCTAGCGGCGAAATTGTACATCGTAAAAAAAAAGAAAACGAAATGAAGGATCATCATTCGCATATTTCAAGCTTCCCAGTGAAAAAAGAATTTTTCAAATCGGACTAATAGTTGCAGAGATATCGTGGGTACAGACGGACGGACGGACAAACGTATAACATAAGCACGATATTTTTTTACAAAAGACGTGCTAAAAAATAAGTAAGTTAATGTATATACATATACGCGCAGAAATACACTCAATGGACAAAACAGTAGAGATACCTGCCTAATAGCGTGTTGGTCCTTCTCTAGCATGAATAACAGACCTGGTACCACGGAGTCATGGAGTCGTACGGCCGACGCCACACCCACACCCACAACCTTCCGTCAGCCCGGGACAGCTATAAACGAGATTCATCTGACCATACAATGTGGCGCCACTATAACAGAAGGCGAATTTTGATGCTCCCTACACCAGACGAGGCGTAGAAGTCAACGCTGGCAAACGAGTAGGGCGTCAGATCCCGTAACCTAGGATACGCCGCGTGCACCGCACTGTTCGCTCGCTGAACCCTGTTTGGGCCTACGGCATTTAAACTGGATGTGATTGGCACCGCGGTTGTCAAGCGTTGATCTGTATGTGTCTGGATAGTCCATGTCAACCCCGGTCATCAATGGCATGTGGTCGGCCACCCCTTGCTGTCTGGGCGCTGGTACGCCCGCCCGTCTATGGTGCACTCGCGCTACATACGGTTGCCATAGGGAACTCTAGGTTTCTCACCACTTAAGCGATAGAATGTACCACCTGTCTTGCGCCGACAATGCGTTCACGATCAAAGTGGCTCAGATAACCACGTTTACCCGTGTTCGTTGATTACAATACACTATTGGAAAGCCCTGCTGTCCACCTATTTATCGTCTGCGTTCGGTTTGGATCGGTTGCACTCCACGCGAGGGGGAGGGGATGCCCATGTCAACTTCCCATTGCCTCTATCTCTACTGTTTTGCCTACTGAGTGTATTATGTATATGTAATATTATCATCTTCCCTCATTATTAATCCAATGGTGGATTATGATCGTCTGTAGTTTTTTACACAAATTTATCCCTTGGGCCATTCTCTGCCATGCCACTCCAACACGCTTTCGAATTTAATCCACCCATCTCGGACGTAATCTCCTTCTGAGTTTTTTTCCTGCCTCTTGGAACAAAGCCACCATTTCAATTGTCCACCGGTGGTCAGTACAGTAAAAAATCACTCTTTTTTCCAAAACTATGCTTTTATATCATTCTATGCCTTGATATACACTGATAAATACCTGTATTAGTATGAAGTATGCCCTCCTTTAGCAGAAATGACCTCTTGAATTCGTTTTGGTATTGACACCACTAATTGAGTGCACATATTTTTGACTTCATAATCGTGAAACCACACTTTTATAGCATTCGTTATCATGCGTTCTTTGGTTGTACAGTCCATTTTACCTAAACGTCTCTTCAAAATATTCCACAAGTTTTCTATGGGATCTAAGTCTGGTGAATTTCCAGGCCAATCAAGCAAATGAATTTGATTTTCCAGCAGGAAATTCTTGACCAGTTTCGAATTGTGACATGGGGCCAAGTCATGTTGAAATGTCCCGTCAAAAGTTTGCAAGAATGGAGCAATATTTTTCTACGTACTTGGCTGAATTCATCATACCTTGAACAGGAACTAAGCTCCCATTGCCATTTGATGTAGAAAACCCCCAAAACATCTGTTTCAGATGGTGTTTTACAGTTTGTTTGGCATGCTCAGGTCTTTAAGGTTCACAGCTGCTTTGTCTAACGACATTTGCTTGGTAACCCTGCACAAATAAATGAGTTCCATCACTGAAAATTACCTTTTTTCCAGTCGTCAGCAGTCCATGATTTATATTTTTTGGCCCATGCTAATCTTCATTTTCGCATTCAAATATTGTTTTTTCGTTGGTCTTCTTACCCTCCGGCCAACTTCCAGAAGCCGAAGGCGTACAGTTGAATCACTAACATCACAACCACTAGCCAATAAATCTCTTTGAAGGTCAGTGCTTCTTTTTTTTTTTTTTTTTGGATTCATTTTACTATTTCTGATTAGATATTTATCGGTTCGTGGAGTTGTTTTTCGTTTTCTTTAAAAAATTTACCTCTCCTTTTTGGAGACGATGGTCCAGATGTATTGCATCGCGTAAGCAGTCTTGTTACACTTGATTTGCCTACACCAACTGCAGAAGCGATATCTCTCAATGTAATAGAAGTGTGATTCTTCAGAGTAATTATTTTTGCACGCTTCCTTGGGGAAATATCCATTTTTCAATACACGAAAGCAACACGTACTCACAGAGAGCAAAAACTAACATCCAGCTGTCACACACGAAAGCTCACAACTGAAGCTGAAGTGTCTATATCCTGTTTAAAACCTGTCAAATCACATTCTTACTTTCAAGTTCTAACAGTCACACCACCTCACAGCTGATAAAACCGGCTTACGTGGATTTCCGACATCAACTGGCGATCACATTACAATTCTGAGAATAAAATAGCTTGTCCCAATTAATTTGCGCGGTATAGTAATATGTCCAGCTATTTCCACATGAAGGTCTTCACCTTGATCATGATGTCATCAACCCTTATCATTTTCCTAATCCATGTATCTCTTCCCAGCTTTTCTGGTTACACCAAGCATTCACCCCTCCATTCTCCCTTAAGTTGTTTGCAGCTTTGGAATGTCTTTTTTAGTTAGATTCCACGTCTCTGATACATAAATAAGAACTGGAAGAACTATTAAACAGTTTTTCTTAAGACATAGCGTAAATTACTCTTGAAAATTTCACTCTCTCTTCCAAATGCTCTCCAGCCAAGTTTTATAATTCTACTTATTTCTTTTTCTATATATGTGGCTCACTTGATACCGCTTGTCCAAGGTAAATGTAGGCATTGGTTACTTTGAGATATTCCCCATTATCTTTCAAATCTTCAGTTTTTGTAAAGACATTGTACATCAATTTTGTGCTATGTATGTTCATTTTTAAGTCAAATTCTTTGCTCTTGCTCGCATGCTCCTGAATCATACTGCCCAGCTCTTAGGAGGTACTTGCAAAATGATTATGTCATCAGCTAAATGCTGGTGGGTAAAGTAATTCATTAATCTTCATCCCTCTGTCTCCCTAGTTCAAAGACTGATCGCCATTCTGAAATGTTGCATTGAATGGTTTCGGTGATATGGCGTCACTTTGTCTCATTCCCATTATAGTTTTTGTAAGTGCAGTGCCCACGAACCGAACTGCCCAACCTTTGCGCATGCATTTTAGTAGATATTATTAATAATGCTGACGGATGTATTTTCAATATAGCAGGATTTCAAAGACATTAAAGTTACTGATAGTTTCAGGGAATCAAAAGCCTTTTCATAATCACGAAAAGGTTAATAATAATTAACAAAAGCCATAGATAACGGGAATTCATGTTCATTTTTTCTTTCAATTAGTTCTCTCAGTATATGGATATTATCTACAACGCTACAGTGGCTCTTGAATCCACCTTGTTCTCTTTATTGAGCCAATCTAGTGTTTCCTTCAAGCGATACGACAATACCTTAGTGAAGACGTTGTGAATAACTGATGGGAGGCTGGTTGATGGTCCTGTAGTTCTTGAGGTTTTCAAGAACCCGTATTTTTTTTTTTTTTTTTTTTTTTTTTTTGGAGGGGGTGGGAGGATCTTGTACAGATTTTGCAGTTATTCATCCGTCTGTTACAGATTTTGCAGGTGTACTTCTGAATCATTTAACACAAAATTTATGAAAATTTCAATATCTACTGTTTTAGCAACCCATGCTAATGCTTAATTGCTCTTGCCTTCTTTAGAGGAGATAAAAATAAAAGCATCACAAAAACAAAATAACCATGTGGAGCTTTAAAAAAAAAGATTCGCTATTTTGTGGCCATTCTTAACTATAAAACATTAAACAGTTTTCCACTGTTTGAATATTTCCCTATTTTTAATTTTAGGTTTAAAGCCTAAACATTTCACTATCAAAACTTTCAGCTTTCGAAAAATTTGCTTCCATCCAAAACCCGTCCCCAATTTCAAGTTCCTAAATAAACCCCTGCCCCTGCTTCGTACCGCAGCCCTAAATTTCTCGAGATCTCTTAATTTTACTAGCTGCGAGATTTTCCGAAGTGTGGAACATTTGCGATTTTAAAAGGAATGCTGTCTTTTATCACTCCCCAAAGGTAGCTTACAAAACCCAGTTTTCTGCTTCGAATTTCATGGAATGTTTATCAGTGGTAAACAGTTCGATATGCTATTGATTAATGAGGATACAAGATGCATTTGATCATCTCCGTCTCAGAAGCAATAAATTTTCAAAATGGACACCCACGGATGCCCATGAAAGAAAATCCATCCGTGAGAGGCTTTTTCTTTAAGCACTGACTTGGTTTCTGCCGGTGACAGGTTTATCTGAAATCAACAGCAGTCTTGGGGTAAGACCTCTGTAAGATTTATGAAGTGAGTGTTGAGCACTTAATCGCTGGGTTCCCGAAAGTTCCGAGTGCGTGTGTATGGACTGAGGTATTGAATGAAAACTGACAAGCGCATAAGTGGATTATTTTTACTACTCTTGGTGCATCTGGTCGTGTGGACGAAATTTATGCTCCAGGATGGAGAACCAGATAAGAAGTGAGAGAGAGAGAGAGAGAGAGAGAAAGTAAAAAAAAAAAAAAGAAAGAAAGAAATAAAAATGGGGGCAAGAGGGAAGGATTGGTTCACAATAGATAGCGATTGTTCAGAGTGAGCAGTATAAAGATAAAGATCATCTCCAACAGTACTGATTGCACGGGAAGGCGCCTAAGAAGCTGAACCAAACAAAATGACGACTTTTTTTTTTTCTTTTCTGCGTTATTATCTTATTTATTAGATTACTGCTTAAATTTATTTATTGAAAATTTATGAATGGAATACTTATCAAAATAACAACAAAGAATAAACAGGAGTTTCAAATGGGTGAATTGAAAGATTATGATATCTCAGACATCATTAGTTCAGACATTTATACCGTCTATTAGTTCGTCAGCACGCAAATAAAACAAAAACAGATTGAAAAGTGAACAGAAATCAAGCACTGTGGAAGTACTATCCGAAAGCACAAAGGCTGAGTTTAGATGTCTTCTAGCTGATCAAACGATTTGGGGCGGGTTCAAGTCTTATATGAGGCATGGGGGGCGTGCTTGCCCTACGACGCTGGATTTATCCCTTTCTTGAGACCAGTAAACCTCATTTAAGGACAAGTGACTGCTTAGATGATTTTGAGTGTTGTACATCCCGCCTTCTCGAAAATATTTAAAATTTCTAGTCGACACAGCCAATAATAGACAAATCCAAGGAGCCCAGTCGCCTGAAAATCTTATCTTGGCGTCTGAGTTATCAAATTCCGTTCTGAAAGTTTTATTTTTCTAAATTTGGATTTCTATTATGAAGCTTCTATCTCTTTAATAAAGCAACAAGTACAGTACACGGATTTTTTCTGTTTGCGTCTTATTTTTAGACAACTTACGGTGGAAACAGAATAAGGAAGATTTTTAGCACTCTCGCCAACCGAGCTATAAATTCTACAGCAATAATGACAGTAATGATACAATCTGAAGTTCAGCGGTGAAACCCAAGACAGATAGATATGTCCGTAACTATGCATTGATTTTGTATGGGGAGCTTATAAGTGTGTTTATTCATTAGTGGTTTTATACACCAGAAGACAAAGCCGGACTTTCTGAAATGAAAATATACATGGTGATCCATAAAGAAGTATACAATTTCCAGATGCTATGAAACAGTAACAGTTGAAGACACGGACTACAACTGCAAACCGTTAGGTAGATGTGCTCATAAAGTTTGTGTCCCACTACTGAGGGAAGCGACGTAGGCGATAGCGCGCATATCACGTGACTAGTCAGTCAAAAGGGTAGCGTCTGCAGTGGCGAACGCGTTTTGTGTTCTTGAATTGAGCAAAAGAATCTCTAACTGTTGTGCAACGGCATTTTCGATCACGATTCGGAAAAGAACCTCCAACCAGAAAATCTATCTACGATTGGCACAAAAAATTTGAAACTACGGGCTGTTTGTGCAAACTTAAAAGTCCTGGACGACCGCGTGTATCGGACGAAGTCGTCGATAATGTTTGTACCGCCATTCAACGAAGTCCGGGAAAATCAACGCGGATGGTGAGCCGTGAAGTGCAGATTTCACAGCCCACTGTCTGGAGAATTTTGAGAAAGAAGCTCAAAATGATTCCATATAAAGTGCAGATGTTGCAAAATCTCACTGACCTTGACAAGACAAAGAGCTTTGACCTGACCCAATGGCTACCCAGAAGTCCTGACTTAACACCTTGGGGCTTTTTTCTGTGGTGGTACGTAAAGGACAAGGTATTCGCCCCTACCCTTCCTGTTGATCTAGCAGAGCTGAAACAGCGTATCACAGCCACTATCACTTCACTTGATTCAGATATCTTACCTCACGTTTGGGCGGAAATGGATTGCCGGCTCAATGTGTGTCGTGTGACTAAGGGTGCGCACATAGAACATCTGTGACTGTCTCCAAAAAAACTTGAAACATTCCCCTACAATTCTGTTACAGGTAACATAAAATATCTTACATTGTTCTTGTTTATAGTGCGTTGAAACTGTATACTTCTTTATGAATCACCCTGCATTTTGAAATGTTACTATTAATGCAAATGTTGTAATATGTTCCCTAGTTTTAATTGTGGATATTGCCCTGAATTATTGAAGAATATCTAAGAAATAAATTAATTTTGAGTATTAATTTCAATTCTGTATGTATTATTTTTGTTTAGATCAATCGTGGTTTTCTCCTCGTATCGCTTGAAAAGATGTGCTGACTCCTGAAGAAACGGAGTTAGCACCTCGAAATTTAGGATTTTTTTCCATCCCTGCACAGTTCGTAAGACATCAAAAGTCAGCACTAATAGTACAACATTCAACGAAACTCCTTTGCAATTAGACAGGTATGAATTTATCTTCTAAATATAATACGGCAACTAAAAGTGACTTATTATTGACACAGAATTTTCCTCCCTCCTGAGATGAGATAAATATGTATTTCTATAACTTTTGTAATCGAGATAAACGGGAAGAAAACAGCAGAGAAACAGAAACAGGGATAGTGTTATATGGAAATATTAAAACTATATTTAAATTGCAACTTTTCTCACTGTCGTTGGCCCACAAATTGACAAACGTTGCAATTTAAATATAGTTTTAATATTTCCATATAACATCTATTAAAACTATATTTAAATTGCAACTTTTGTCACTTTGTGGGCCAACGACAGTGAGAAAAGTTGCAATTTAAATACAGTTTTAATATTTCCATGTAACAATAGTTGGACAACTTTACAAAGTGAAACGGACGAAACACGGTTAAAACACACGGCCCTTCCAATTTTAAAAACAGTTTCCCGTAAATAACTTCAAAAATATATAAATAGAAACATGAAACTGGGCACAGTTCTAGAAAATACAAAGGGTTTCTACATATTCCAAAAACCCAGTAACGTTTTTTAAAAACATGGAAGTTTTGAAAAAACAATGTAAAAGAATATCTGCAAATCGGTCTTAATACAACAATGCCATCGCGATTAAATGCTGTCAGAAAGGTCGGCCGACACTTCATTGGATTATTCAGATAAAATATACCTGAACACTTTTTGAACTAAATAAAACAAATTTCTTAGATCCTCACACACACATATATACATAACTTATATATGTTCAGATATTTCTCAAGTTAACAGAAAACTAACAAAGGCTCTTATGCATACAGCAGCAAAAATAGATGGTACTAAGAACAAGTTGCATATGAAGAAAATATCAGGAAAACCAAAAATGCTGATGCAAAAGTGAAGGGAGATAAGAACAAATAAGGATTTGGCTTCCAAAGTGGAATATATAGAGCTAACTAGTGAGAAAAACAAATGAAAACAGCCAAAGACCGAAGAGAACAGAAGGACATCCCAGTAACAGACGAAAACACTATGGCACTGAGAAAAAATGGTACTGTAACAAGAAATAGAAGAGAAAATTTGACAAGAGTGAAAGATTTCTAATCAAAACTATATAAAAGGGATGATACATCTACTCAGACATTAAAAAAGGTACCAATAGCAAAGTATATCCGGTCCTCCCGGCAGAAGTTACACATGCAATTAAGAACAAGAAACTGGAAAGTGCTCCAGAAGAAGATAGAATTGCCGTGACCTTTTATAAGAAGCAAGTGGAGAAATTGAAGCCAGACTCGCCGAAGTTTTCACTAGATGTCTCAATGAAGGCAATATTCTTGAGGATTGGAACAATGCTATAATGATCCTGGTACATAAAAAAGGTGACATTGAGGATCTCAGGAACTACAGGCCCATCAGCCTCCTATCAGTGGTTTATAACATTTTCACTAAGGTTCCTTCACATCGCTTGAACGTAACACTGGACATTGTTCAACCGAGAGAAACCGAAAAACAAGCTGGATTCAGGAGTGGCTACAGCATTAAAGATCATATCCGTGTGCTGAAAGTACTAATTGAAAGAACGAGGGAATATGAAATCTCATTATGTATGGCTTTTATCAGTTGTAAAAAGGCCTTTGATTCCGTGAAACCATCAGCAGTTACAATTGCTTTGAAATCCTATGGTATTAAAGATGCATAGATTAGTATCAATAGAAACAACTATGACAATGCAAGTGCAAAGATTCGGTTATTTTAGGATACAGCACCAATAAAATTTGGAAAGGGAGTGAGACAAGGTGACACCATATCTCTGAAACTCTTTAATGCCACATTGCAAACTGTCTTTCAATCACTGAACTGGAAAAACAATGTGATAAAGCTTAATGGAGATTAATAGACTGACCTTCGTTTTGCTGATGACGTAGTCATTTTTGCAACTGCCCCTTCAGAACTGCAGAGTATGATCCGAGAACTTGCTGACAAGTGTAAAAAGTGGGGTAAAAAATGAACTTTCAAAACACAAAACTGACGTATAACGCTTTTACAAGAAATGAAGATTTATCAATTGATAGGGAAAAGCTGCGGATAACCGATACCTACATTTACCTTGGGCAGCAGATATCAAGCAAAGGTCACATTGATGAAGAAATTAATCGATGCATAAAATTTGGTTGGAGAGCTTTTGGAAGAAACAGTACAATTTTTAAGAGCAATATGCCATTACATCCTAAAAGAAAAGTGTTTAATCAATGCATCCTTTTAGTGCTTACGTATGGAGCCGAGACGTGGGTCTTAACTAAAAAAGGCATACAAACACTGCAGACAACTGAAAGAGGCATGGAGAGATGCATGCTTGGTGCAACCCGGAAGGATAAGAAGAGGAACTTATGGATAGTGAAAATGACAAGAGCGGAAGACATCGTAATCAGAGTAAAATCCCTCAAATGGCAATGGACTGGACATATTACTAGAAGAACGGACCCCCGATGAACAACTGAAATATTAGACTAGATACCAACGGTCCAAAATGGACCCGGAAGAAGGCCGTATGGGAGATGGGTGGATAAATTTAGGGAGGGATATGGAGGAGACTAGCTCGAGACAGACAGTTGTGGAAGAAAGTAAGGGAGACCTTTATCCAGAAGTGGCATCATAGAGCTCCTCGGAACTGTATGATCCAGGAACTTGCTGACAAGAGTAAAAAAGTGGGATTGAGAATGAATTTACAGAAAACAAAACTGATGTGCAATGGTTTTACAAGAACTGAAGATTTTGCGGTTGTTGGAGCAAATCTAGAAGTAATCCATGCCTACATTTAGCTTGGACAACAGGCATCAAGTGAGTGCCACCACAAGTAAGACATCAATAGGCGTATAAAACTTGATTGGAGAGCATTTGGAAGACACAGTACACTTTTCAAGAGCGATTTGCTATGTCTGATAAAAGAAATATTTTATCAATGCAGCTTTCCAGTTCTTATTGATGAATCAGACATGAACCTTAACTGAAAAAGGCATTCAGAGGTAACTGAAAGTAAAAGGAAAGCTGAACGCATATATTATATGGGTATATTTGAATATCAATTGATATCATGAAATAGTGACTTGAATTACGTAACTAGAAAAAGCAGTTAGGATTTTAATTTCAGAAAAAGCGCTTCACAGTGAACGCCCTTGCCGGGGAAACAGATCTGACGAGCTTTGAAACAGAAACTTTTACAACGCAACAAAGGACAAGATTTTTCGTTTCAGTTGCGAATTTGCAGCAGGTATCCGCATAAGAAGGAAAATTTTGGTCAGGATAAGAAAAGAGACTACGACCTCTACAAATTAACGAACACCTTGCGTCGTGTATCAGCCAATCTACTCATTTTCCTCCAAAATGCAGAGAAAAAGAGCATACAGTTGAAGGTAAGTGCCTGGTCCGGGTAGAATGGTTTCTCTCCGTGATATAAACTAAAAGTTAAAAGTGTGTGCGAATTTCACGAAAGAAATAAACAGTAAGTGAATCCTATCTACCCCATTTTCCTCTGAAAGTATCCATATTTTCCTCATTTCAGAAAAATAAAAGTTTTACGTATGAACTAAATCTATTCTTCTTCTTCCCTGCTCCTAAGAAGGCCATATGGGAGATGGGTGGATGAATTTACTAAGGGATATGGAGGAGACTAGCTCAAGACAAACATTTGTGGAGGAACCTGCAATTTTCCTGATATGTGCCGTCAGTGCAACCTTCGTTCAATCTCTTGGAATTAGCTGAAGAAAACTTATCAACCACGAAAACACTTGGTATAAGCTGAGAAGATAGGAAGAAGAACTCCTGCTTCATGAAAATGACAAGAGGTGATTACGTACTGTTCACAAAGAAAAAACCGTGAAATTTCAATGGGTTGAAAATATTACTAGAAGAACTGACCACTGTTGGACAACTGAGATACTACACTATGGTTCCAAGGGGGCACGGAAGTAGACATAAGAAGACCATGCAGGAGATAGAAGGATTAAATTCAACAGCAGCCGGAGTGACATAGAGGAGACTGTGTCAAGACAGAAAGCTGAGTAAGAGACTTGGGAAGACTTTCATCAAGCAGTGGATTGATAATGTTGGCGATGTACGAATACAATTATATGCATATATATTTTCTTCGCTCATTCGTCGGCAACAAAAATTTCATTACAACCGAAAATGTACATTTTTGCACCAGTAAAGGCGAAACATGGAAAATTTGGATTATCGTTATATCTATATTGCATACACATAATAAAATATAGCATCGCTGGTTCGGGTGAATGGATTTTGGTGATTGTTGTTCTTTTTCTCGTTTTCCTTTTTTGTTTTTCTGTTCAAAATTTTGCTTTATGTTTTGCATTTTTATGTTATTTGATCTTTCTCCTATGCAGCCTCTAGCGCTTTGCAATTTCAAATTTGTTCAAGGGTTTTTTGTTTATTCACTTAATATGCTTTTGCTATGTTATCGTTATATCTATAGAGCATTCATTGTATGAATTTTTTACCATTTTCCCCAGATGCCGTGACAAACAAAATGAATAATTTGTTCCTGACGAGAAATGCATTGAAAATCTTGCTTCTGTGTATCTTTAAAATATATATATATATATTTTTTTTCAGTGCATCTTCCAGAAAGAGAGTTACACATACCGGCAAATGAAACAAACTTTTATTCATTACCAGGTTGGACCTCCTTTAGTTCGAATCACCATACGTACACGGGTTGGCATAGATTTCACCAAGTGTTGGAGTGCATCTACCTCTATAGAATGCCAGGCGCTCACCAAACAGTCCTTCAACTGGCTCAGATTTGACGGAAGAGGACTTTGCTCCCAGATCTGTTTTCGTAGCATACCTCATACATTCTCAATGGGGTTCAGATCCAGCAATTAGGAAGGCCAGAAAAGACGGTGGATGTCGCTGTCATGCTCGCTGAACCACTGCTGAATAAATTTTGTGCGACAGACAATAGCACTCTCGTCCATGAACAAGCTGTCATTTGCTGGATAAAAGGTCAGTACTGTAGGATAGACTTGATCGGCAACAATAATCAGATAATACTTAGGGACACCCGAACTTCCAGTAATATAAGGGGATCAGTTCCGTACTAACAGAATGCTGCCCACACCACGACACCACTCCAGAACCTTGAGTAAAGTTTACAAGGCAAGTTGGATCTATCTTCACTGGGCTTTCGCCAAACTCTCTGCCTGGCGTCGGTACAGAACAATGTGCATCGGATCCAGATGACTTTTTTCCAGTCTTCCAGTGTTATATCGCGATGTTCCTCACACACTGTAGACGAAATCTCTGGTTCTTCGCGGAACTCAGTAGTTTCCATATACGCACGCGACTGCTAATGCAGATCCACTTCAATTCCCTGCGCATGTTTGGCAGAGTAATGGGTCGAGAACAGCCATCATTGAATGAAACGGTTAAATGCACCACACAGGGAGTCCTGTATCTCCGTACAAGGTTTCTCAGACGGCGGCTATCTCGTTCCTAACAAATCATCGTCGCACCACAGTTGCACCTCTTAGAAAAGCAATGTTGGTTATTTTTCCACCGATTAAAGACCCAGGATATCTCACCTGTTGAGAAACCAGTCATCTCTGTTGTTTTTAAAATCGTCGCTCCAGCCACACGGGCATCCACAATAATCTCTTTATCGAACTTCAAAAGATTCTTTGTTTTTCCCATTGTGATCCAGACTGCTGGCCATTAGTGATTATGCACATTCTTAAATATTTTCCTAGATCACGTGGTGACAACGTAATTTGCATGTACACTGCTCAAGTGACGTTTACGTGCATCTGTATAAAGGTTTCTACAAGTTATTTAATGTCCGGTATGTGTATGATGTCGAGAAGAAATGTTTATTTACTTTCACTTGGCGATAAAACTGCTTATCAGAAAAAAAAGGTAAACGAATAGTATATCTTGTTTCAGTTTACATCTATTGAATCCAAAACAGAATCTTCCATGAACGTCCCCTAGAGACAAAGTTAGATAGAGAAAAGCAACAAATTTGCTTTTACTCTATCTAACTAAACTGCGCTTCAGAAAAAGCAGAAGACATATTCAAGACCCAAAAGAAGCTTTTTTGAAATTTATCATTTCAAAACAGATATGTCGCCCCGGTTGCGCAATGGTCTAAGCGATGGCTACTGATCATTCGCACGAAAGGGGTCCGGGTTCGAATCCCGGTGAGGCATGAATGTGGTGTTTGTCTTACGGTACTGGCTCTCTCCCTTTCTTGGAACCAGTGACCCTAAATTAGGGATGGGTGACTGCTTATAGCCCAATGAGTTGCTCACGGTGGTCGTTAAACCACCAATCAAAAAGAAAACAAAAAAAAAAAAACCCAGATATTTCGTAAAAAATATGTATTTATGCAACTTGGCGTTGTATTGTGAAACCAGAAAACTGAAGAATGTTTCAAATATCGTGATCAGGTTCTCGATTTTTAAAGACGAAAAATAACTTTTTCCGATTTATTTATCAGAAACTGAACTTTCCTGATTAACGCAAATGAAATCCCGCTGACTACGAGCTTGCTCACTGCATGAAGCTGAACAAACATTCAAAACTATGATTATACTTATACTAGCCTATAGCCCATTCTAAGACGGTTGTTTTTAAGTTTTAAATAAATATTAATATATAGGGGATGTTTCCCGTCCTAAAACGATGAAATTTTTAATTGAAACAGGTTGAAAAGAAATCAGATAGGCGCCGGCTTTTTTGTAAGGAAATATAGTAAAACCTTATACAGTATAGTAAGAACTCATTCATGTTAGAACTGAAAATTATATGCTGTTTATTTCCGTTTTTCAAAAGACCTCGCGATAAATATTTTGCTCGAAATATTTGTTGTTGTTCAACAATTTTCCTTGTAGTCCAGTTGTTTTCGTGCAAACTTACCTTAATAACTTTCGCTTTGATTATTCGCGTTCAATTACTTTTTCTCCGTCACACATGTTATTCCGCTCACGGCTTGTTTTAGGCTGTCCTATCCGAAGTTTAGTTTAAAGCTTCATACCGAACCTTTTTCTAAAAAATAATGCGATACCTGGTATTACAAATCGGAACTATCTAAATTCTCGACAATGTGCTATTGGGGCGACATCTGCTTTTTGATGCAATCTTGCTCACTTCGACATCGCAAGATTTCAGTTTTCATTGTAGGTTAGAGCGTTTAAATAGATTGATATTTTGCAAAATGTATAATATAATCAGCACTAAACTCGAAAAATTAGTAAATTAAAAAATAAAAAATAATTAAAGTGTACAAATTAATATTTGAATTGTGCTAAATTAAATTAATATACAACGTAACTTGCCGCAATATTAAGATTTTAATTCGAATTTCATAGATCAGATAAATAGAACTCGAGTCATTGATAATCCAATGTTTTTAAATTAGCACGCGATCACCTTGACATCTGAAAATGATCTCGTGCTATTATATAGCAGGCAATTATTTTGATTTCGCGAGAGCACACATGAATTGTACGATACGTGATGAAGCAACAATGAAGACGTTGGTGTGATGATGTCAAGCGTTCCAGAGAGACGGATCTGGGTGTTTATATTATTAATTCCTTCAGTGTCATAAAATATATAACATCATATTCCCATGCCAAAAGAAAAGTAAAATGACAGCATGAGCAATTCGCTTTGGACATGTATACGATGGAAAATTGAAATTTAGGATATTGGTAACAACGACTCGGTTTCAGTAAATGAGACCACGCATGCGTTGTATTGCTTTCTCAAGTTTAAGTTACTTGTGCGCAGATCCGTGTTTTCCATAGCTTTTGGTCGTTTGTACGAGTTACTGCAAGATATCTCTTTTGCACTGGCGGTGCAGAAATATTTGCTTGGGACCTTAGTGAAGATCAGAAAAGAAAGCGTGTGGAAGTTTGTCAACTAAGTATGATTCCCGCTGAATAAAGTTTTCTCATTAGCAGTTACGGGTAACAAATCTTGGCAAATATCAACATGCTTTCTTTTATGTACATCACTAAACTCACGAAGAATTAAAATTCTGCTCCGACATTGAGTAACAGATTTCTTACAATAGTTTGCAGAATCACCGCCAAAAAAAAAAAAAAAAAAAAAGGTATCTCTGACACAGAACTGAAACAAGCTAACGTCTCTGTGTTACGTAAAATGTCTAGGAGTGTTCCTGAAAAGCAAATCTGCTGCCCCGGTGGCGCAGTAATCTAAGCGATGGCTTCTGATCATTCGTCCGAAAGTGGTTTGGGTTCGAATCCCGGTGAAGCATGGATTGCTGTGTTCGTCTTACGGCACTGGCTCTCTCCCTTCCCTGGAACCAGTGGCCCAAAATTAGGGACGGGCGACTGGCGCAGTGGTCTAAGCATGGCTTCTGATCATTCGTCCGAAAGTGGTCTGGGTTCGAATCCCGGTGAGGCATGGATTGTTGTGTTCGTCTTACGGCACTGGCTCTCTCCCTTCCCTGGAACCAGTGGCCCTAAATTAGGGACGGGTAACTGCTTGTAACCCATTGAGTTGTTCACGGTGCTCGTTAAACCTCCAATAATAAAAAAAAAGCATGTCTGGGAGTCTGGGAAGACAAAGAAGCACATCAAAAAATATCTGGCATGTGGAGAAACTCTATTTTGAGAAAGAAACTTCATTAAACACCAGGAAATCTCGGATTACTGAGAAATGCATTTACTTTCCCCTCGAGAATCATGATAAAGTTTCAGAAGTTTAGATTCTTGCTAATCCAAATATTCATTCTGAGAGATGCTTCCACTACGCAGTAAAGATAGAAAAAAATATTCGTTGTGCTTGTCGGTCTGACTTTATATCTCTACTTTTACACCGTTTTCTCGTAGTGTTTGCGCGGACCGGAATGAAATATGATTGTTCTAAAGTTGATAAACGCTATTTGCGATGCCTTATTCAGCTCTTTTACTACGGAACTTAAACATCTAAAAGTATTTCTGAGTTGTTTCTCAGTTATGAACTATTTCCTTTGAAAACAAGCTCTTTGATTAATAAAACTCTGTGCCGCAATGGAAGAGCAATTGCAAAGGGATTTCATTATCGATCCTTCGCATTGTACTATTTCTCAGCTTTGGGAAAATGCAACAGCACTTGTGATTGGGTGCCTAACGATCGATTCAATTCGCATTTCCGGTAGACGCTGCGCCGGTGGTTCTCGAAATCAATACAATTGGGCGAATGATGCTGGCATTCGCACACTCTGATACTCCAAGATATTTAGCCTGGAGGACCCATATATACGCTGCTCAATTCACTTTTCAAGCTTTTGGAGAAAGATTCCCTCGTCGCGATGTATCCGAATAATGGAAGTGGTGGGGGAATGAAAAAGAATCGGAGATTCAGTAGGACTCATCGACATCAGCTCTAACAAAATAAATAACTTTCAAACTATTCTTCTGAGTGTCAAGAATAAATAAAGAAATTTGTACGCGCGTAAAAAATTTCATTATAGATAGGACGAAGGATGCTCCAATTTGCAGGAACAGGACAAGAGCTAGGTACAGGACTGCCTTTATAGGGACACTCTCTCCAAATTGACATTAGGGTTAAAAGAAAATTCATAGATTTGAAACGGCACAGGAAGGTCCGAGGAGATTTCTACTATCGGGAAGAAGCCAAACCGTAACGTCACATTAACCTACTTTTTCATGTTTTTAAGTGCTCCAGGATGTTTCCTCAACTTTGGCATGTTCGCACTATCTCTTGTTTGTCTGAGTCCCGTGGAAATATTAAAGAATCGCCCTCTTGGCCGAGTGGTACGAGATACTGACTTCTAATTATTCTACCGAGGAAGGTCCTTGTTCGATTCCCGGATGACGCAGGGATGGTGCATTTGTTCAACGGCACCCGTTCTCTACCTTCCCTGGAACCAGTGCCCCCAAATTAGGGACGAGCGACTGCTTATAGCATATTCCATTGCTTACGGTTGTCGTTAAATCCCCAAACTAAAACGAAATAAATAAATACAGAACTCATTTAGGATCTGTAAATTCTTTAGGTTGTTTTGCTTCCTCTCAGTATACGATAAGAGATCGATGAATTCTTTGCCAAAGAACACGGAATGAATACGTTCCATGCCTAAGAGCTATGAGTAAACAATTAGTTCTATGCTTAACGGAAAAAAATGCTCAGTTAATTCTATGTTATTAGGGGAGTTGATTTTTTTCATGATCATGCTGTAATTGTTTTTGTTCTTATAACGATTTGGCAAGGTATATAATAACAAGCACTATGATAACCTTTTTTTTTATTGGAAGGTTCAACGACCACCGTGACCAACTCAATGGACTATAAGCAGTCGCCCGTCCCTAATTTAGGGTCACTGGTTCCAGAGAACGGAAAGAGCCTGTGCCGTTAGATAAACACAACATCAATGCCTTTCGGACGAATGATCCGAGGCCATCGCTTAGACCACTGCATCACTCTACAGTGAAAACTCAAAGCTATGATAACTTTGAGTTTTCATCGTAGAGTGATGGAGGGTCAAGAATTGGAAAGTGTTTGAACTGTGCTTCCTGCTGTATTGTTATTTGTAATCGCCTTATCTTCTTTGAAATTGCATTTGATGCGAGAATGAGACGACCCTCATTAGTCTACAGAGCGGCAATGGTATTGTGTTTATGAGTATGCTGATTTAGAAACTAAGGTATTTGAGTCTTATACGATTTCTAGAGGAGAGGAGAAAAGAATTAGCTTATTGGCAGTGGATAATTCATTAACGTTTCTTTTAGAAAGAGGGGTCTGGTTAGTAGCTACAAGAGGTGATGCTATTCACTTTTGGACAATTTCTGTACTAGGAGTAAAAGCTGATGATATTCCGGGCCAGCCGAACCTGTTAACTTTTACAGTAAGGTAATCTGGGGCATTTGTTGGGCAGTATTCAGAAATTTGCTGACACAATCATAGTTTGATGCCTATCGGTTTAAGAGTGATAAGGAAAAAATAGAATTTATGAAGCAGATAACAGCGATGAGGGATTTATCAGTTCTATGTCTAACAACAATGAGCGATTTATAAATTCCAGGCCTAACAATGCTGAGTGATCAATAAGTTCAACGTCTATAATCGGTTAGTGACCAATCAGTTCTGTGCCTAAGAACGATGAATGATTAATAAGTTCTGTGCGTAACACCGATGAGTGATCAGAGTGATCAGTCAGTTCTACGGCTAACTGGGACAAGTACTCAGTTCAATGTAACAGCGATGAATGATTTATTAGTTCTAGGGCTAACAGCGATGAGTGATCAATAAGTTTTACGTTTAAACGATAAGTGATCAATCTCTTCTACACCTAAGAACTACGAATGATTAATAAGTTCTGCACCTAACAGCGATGAGTGATCTGTTATTTCTGTGTCTGGTAACGATAAGTGTTCATTTAATTCTTTGCGCAACAGCTGTCAATAATCAGTTAGTTCTACGGATAACAGTGGGCAATGATCAAGACCTTTTATGTATAACTCTTATGATAGGTCAGTTATTTCTGTGCATAACATCAGTTAATAATTAATTAGTTCTATACCTGACAGCGATAAGTGATAAATTAATTCCTTATCTAACAGCGATGAGTTATCAACAAGTTTTATTCCTAACAGCGAAAATGATCAATAAGTTCTATACCTTACAGAGATAAGTGATCAATTATTTCGCTGCCTAACTTACTGTACCATTACTTTTCAAGAAGTTCCAAAAAACATTAATGCATTTAACACGTCTTTATTGCAGTCGTATTATTGCTTGGTAATAGCGTTTTAATTACGTCCCGTAAATGATGACCTTGTGGCCTGCATAAGTTTTCTATCGTTTCTGTACGTGTTCCACAGAATGTGAAAGCTCCAGGCTGGCATACGAAGGAGAGTGAACTCAGTAACCCGCTCGAGGATAATTGCAAAAGAAATTCGTACTTTTGTTAATATTTCTGTCTGGTGTTTCACCTTCGCAATGTTTCTCATCACTACAAAATGGCGCAATTAATCAACTTCCAACTGTTGATATCCCGTGAATATCTCGCCCTTTATTTGCTCTGTAAACGTGCATGATATGGAAGCTGATAACTTATTTTTGTGTCTTCGTGAGAAGAGTCTTCCGGCTTCGTGCTGCGAGTTCCAGGAGAAAGCAAATCTCGTGCATAATTCCAAGGCACCTAATTCGCCGACCATATCGCTTGCTAAGTGCATTTGAAAGGGGCTGATTGTATTGGTTTTAGAGGCGGCTGATTGTATTGGTTTTAGAGGCGGCTGATTGTCGACTTTTCGTATTGCGCAGCATTTCGACTGTGTCGACTATGACAACGAACATTGCATCGCTGCTGGCAGTAATTTTTGAAAGAAGGTGCGATCTCTCGTCGGCCAAGAACTGAAGCTCATAGGTCGACCACATCATGGAAATACCTTTTTCTCCGGCTACAAGCTTTCTCCGCCCCTACAACTACTCTACGTATTACAAGAAGAGCGGTAAGTGTTGCTTCAAGTCGTTTCATCACAAGTCAGACAATATCTCGATAAATAAAAAAAAAATTACGATAGGTTTGGAAACTAATTCACATTCTGATGTATAGTTTGAAGAATTGAATAATTAGAAAGGAGTGAGAGTCTCCTGATGGAAAGTGAATTAATAGAGAAAAGTAAAAAGTTTGTGTAATGAGATTATCCTAGAAAGAGAAAGAAAAATTCCGTTTTATACTCACCCTTTACAGCTAAGAAAAAAACACAAACCTAACAATTTTGACCATCACGTGTCCAGCACGGAAAAAGCAGCAGGAGGAGGGGATGTGGAGGGATGTGAGAGCAAACAAAAAACATTATTTCAATTGTTCGCAACAGTTGTTGAAGTTAGTGGGGAAAAGCTTTGTTGATGGAGATGGAGTTTGCGGTTCTGAAGTAACCCACTGAGTCAGGGCAACAGGATCCAGGCAAAGCGAGATGAGTACGATAATTTTGGTTGGGGTGTACTACTAGGGAGTCGTACTGGATATGTATAAAAATTTGAAAGTATAGCAGGGTAGTTGCATATTGAGAAATTTCCGGGAAATCGGTAGTGACTTAAAACGTGGTTCTTAGGAAATATGCATGTTTAAGGGAAATATTCTAAGAGATATTTCATCGATCTCTCTTTTAAGGGTGAAACAGGAATGACGAAGACTTAACTGAATACGGTGGGCTAATGATATTTCCCAGGGTAATAATTAATTCATGAGAGAAATAAAATATTCCAGTTATTTGGTTGAAAAGTAGTTGAAACTCTGATAAGAATGTGGATCGAAGATGCAAAAAGATGAAATATCGTATGTTCCCGCTCGAAAGAAAAAGCTGAATTACTGTTGGTTCGTAGACTGAGACGAGCTATTTGACTAAAGAGCACGAGGACTGAGCGAGAGCACAAGTGGGAGAGAGAAGTCAGTGTAAAAAACTGAATTACAGCCGGTCCTCGATGAGGGATGCAGCTCGTGACGTAGTGAGTCCAAAGCACACTCGGAGTGCGAACAGCACGGAAAATTTCATAAAGTTGGGACTTTAAGAGGAGAAGCGTGGCTTGTGGACTTATTCGAAGAGATATCACATAAGTGTTTGGACACCCCCCTCTCCCGTCAATCTCGAAGACTCGCGGAAGTAGAACTTCACATACGGTGTCCATTCCATCGCTTACCTAACGATCATTGGCGGAAGCGTCTGGAGTAGGTAGTAAAAAACATTCAGGAGCAATTATGCAACGGCATACAGGAGATAGTATAAAAATTCGTGAGCAAGGAGCAACATCGTACTTGTAAGGTGGCGCCATCTACTGCGCGCGCGCTCTCTTTCTCTCTCTCTCTCTCACTTACAAGCTGCTCTGTCAAAGACGCTAGACTTTCTCTCACTCCTTCCGTTTCTGTGCCCTGCCCAAAAGGCGGACTCGCTGTAAGTGGTTTGGGCCTAAACCTTCTCTGTCGCCGGAAGTCCTATATGAAAAGGCTTGGCAGCCTCTCACAAGATGTCTCTGACTTCAGGAGCAATTGTGCAACGGCATACAGCACGAGCGGCAAGGGTCGCGGTCTGGGGAGCAAACTGCTATGACACCTGGCAGTTTGAGAGCTTGGAGGCACATCTCAGACAGTTTGGCAGTTTGGTGGTAAGTGAAGAATATGCTGCATGCTGTTGCTATCCGTATAGTAAGTTGTTTACCTGAAATCATGGTTTTAATAAGATAATGCGAGGACGCACATTGAAAATTGTGGACTCGCATTACCGTACTAAATTTTCAGGGGGAGATCTGTGGGCTGTCAACAATCTAGCATGGCCAAAAAGATCCATAGTTCGGTCCTTAATGGAACCTATGTGCTACTGGGTTGAATGGCACTTCAACACCAACATCCAACCAGCGCCGAGGATGGCCGCCCTGTAGAACCAGGTGCAGAAAGCAAAGTCGGCAGATCCACAAGGTACCATAAGACATCTCCACGACTCAATGACACGACGCATTGCTAATACACTAAAACAGAAAAAGTTTTTCTTCTAATTGATGTGCCTTAATTTTCAGGTAATAAAATTGTTCACTTTTTGAAAACTTGATCATGTCTTTCTTGCTCCCGTATTCCTCCATCTGTGAATATCACTTGAATTTTCGCACGGCTTCTTCTGTTGAAGTTTCAATGTTTCACAGCATACACTATATTGAAAAAAGTCACCGGACACTTTGAAGAAAAACACAACATAGAATTCATTGACACACATTAGTACTGTGTCGGTTCACCTTTGGCCTTAATGCGTGCACTGACCCTTCGAGACATGCTTTCGACCAGGTTTTGGAACACAGTGATAGGTATGCGCTTCCATTCAGTACATAATGCTGCCGCTAACTGTTGATAACTGCCTTGGTTCCAAACTTCTTATGCGGCGCTCTAATTCATCCCATAGGTGCTCTATGGGATTAAGATCAGGGCTCTGTGCTGGCCAGTCCACACATGATACGGAATTATCTTGAAACCACGCCGTAACAGTCCTGCTAGTGCATTATCCTGCTATCCTGCTGGTACGAACAAGGCTCGGCTCCATAGTATTGCCACAGAGTTGGTAGGGCATAATTGTCCAGAATATCGAGGTAGACGTGTTGGTTAACAGGTTTGTCTACGATAAGCAATGGGCCGGGACCATACCACAAAAAACACCCCTACACGAGTAAACTGCCAGCTCCAAACTTGACCGTAGGAGCAGTACACTTTGATAAATAGCGCTCCCCCGACTACCGCCATACCCACACACGGCCATCAGACTGACGGATCGTATATCTGGATTCATCAGTCCATAGGACCCGTTTCCATTGATTTACGGTCAAAGATAAATGTTCTTTATGCCATGCTAAACGACGAGTACCATTCCGAGTGGAGATGGAAGACTTATGAGCTGCAGCACGACCACGGTAGCCAATGTCATGAAGTTCTTAGCGAATGGTACATTTACATACCAAGGTTGCAGCATTGTTACTCACCTGTACACTGAGGTCTTGTGCAGTACTCCGGCGATTAGCTGTAATGATTCTCGTGATGCTTCGACGTCCTTTATCACTGATTTTCTTTGGTCTGCTGGTACGTTTTGCTGCTTCAGGAACTTCCTGTGTCTTCCACTTCTTCAGTACATGCAAAACAGTTGACTTGGGTATGTTTAAACGCCTCTCGGTTTCTCTTATGGATAGCCCACTAATATAACACCCAACAATCTTTCCTTTCTCAAAGTCAATTCTCTCCCGCCGCAACATTTTCACTCAACCTCACAACACGATATGATCGTGGTCAGCTGCAGGCTTGTTTTTATACCGTTTGCAGCTGTACCGCGCATCTCAACAACGCAGCGGATCCGTTCATTTGCTTTTGAAGGGATGTCCTGTGACTTTTGTCAATATAGCGTACATGAAATTAAAAGAAAAGTGATTCTTAAAATGCAAGGACTGCACCACAAACGTTGGCCATTTTCGCAAGCACTGACGTTTCCAGGAAAGTATTTTCAAGAATCAAATCTGCAAAATCAAATTTCTTCCTAGTATATTACCGACAACTCAGAGAATATGGTGATTGCTCGCAAAATGTCAAGGAGAAGAAATACAACGTTTATCTTTACGATAGTGAGATCATCTAGAGAATTTTTTCTGGAGAATGTGATTATAACACGTCAATTTTATTACCTAGAAATTGAGATGAATCGATAAGAAAATTATCTGGCTTGCTGGATTAAAAAATGTATCTCTTCGTTTCTCCGGATATTAAGGCCAACTCAAGAAATCTCATGATTCCTCACAGGATGTTAGGAATAACTCAAGAAGCGTGGTCAGTGTCCTCAGATTTTTGGAAACAAATCAAGAAACATAGTACCTGCTCTTTGAACAAATGGGTCAGCTCAGAAAGTATGGTCATTCTCCTCAGATTTTTAGAGACAAATCAAGAAACATAATAACTGCTCTCTGAACAAAAGGGTCAACTCAAAAAGCGTGTTTATTGCTGTCATAAAAACAGACACCGAAAAATGCTTTCCGTTAGAATTTGATCTGAAAAGTGCAAGGTCATTGTTTCCCTGATTTCTACTCAACAGATCTCGCAAAAAAAAAAAAAACTTTCAGTGGGACAGCAAAGCCAATCATTGTAGATCTTCCATATTTTTGTCCCCTAATGCTATATCATGTCAGCTGTGTTTAGCATCTTGTTCGTGAATCTAAAACTCGCATATCTTTCTCATCTATAGCTTCAGTCTTTCCAATCAGGGTGCCAGACCTTGTACTTCAACATTTTTTTTAAGGCAAACGAATGTGGATTGGTGATGAAACTTACTGGTATATATGGGTTCAGTCAGTTTCACCGAAAAACCACTTGACCGAAGGGTCACTTCACCAAAAATCACTTCACCGAAAAGTACATTTCACCGAAAGGTTCATTTCACCGAAAGCTTCATTTCATCGAAACGTTCATTTCACCGAAAGGTTCATTTCACCGAAAGTTTATTTCATCGAAACGTTCATTTCACCGAAGGGTCGTTTCACCGAAAAGTTCACTTTGCTGATAGGTCGTTTCGCCGAAAAGTTCACTACACCGAAAGATCACTTTATCGAATGTTCACTTCATCGAAAGGTCGTTTTAACCAGTTGCTAATTTAGATCAAAAGGTAATCTTCTTAAATTGAAATCCAATTTATTTATTTATTTATTTATTTATTCCTTTTTTGTCTATTTATTTATTTATTTATTTATTTTTATTTTCGTGAGATGCAACCTAATGCGGACTCATCCACAGATTTGTCTCCTTATATCTCAAATATTAGTACTACTCTGAAAACGTCTATTTCATCGAAATCTCATATGTAGAACATTTGCCCATATTTAATGTTACGAAGACTAAATTATATAGATATTTATACACTATATATTACGCTAATTTAGCGCACTAAGTCTAAAGTCGTCTATCTAAATGGGTGCAGAAGAACTGGCCACCGGAGAAGTGACCTCAAAATTTTTAAGGGGTCGTACAAAAATTCCGTTTTTGACCGCTTCGTGCCCACCTCCCCAGAGATTGGTTATCCGAGCCACATAAGATTTCCGTAATTTCGTATTTTCTTTATTGCGGTAATTAATGTAATTATTTATTAAAAAATGTTTATAACATACAACTTAACAAAAGAATTTCAGGGTTCATGAACTACAGCTCAACAAATTCTCTGATGGCATATGCAAGCCAAAGGAAACCTTTCGGGGGGGGGGGGGGTAATACAAAAAGTATAATATATAAAGCATTTCTGGTTTGATCCGGAGAGTTTCTGAGTTTATAAATTACAACTCCACAAAATTTCTGTGGGCATCCGTTACCGCAGGAAACCTGTCTGTGCGAGTGGGAGGGGGGAGGGTAATTTCAAGGATATGAAATATAGTATAAAGAATTTGAAGCAAATCGGCAGCAGATTTTCAGCGTTTACAAATTATAATTCAACAAAATTTCTGCGGGCATCCGCTACCGCGGCAAACTTGTGTGCAGGAGGGGGAGGAGGGGGTAATATCAAAAATATAAAATATAAAGGACTTCTTGCACAATCGGGAGCACATTTTCAGCGTTTACAAGCTACAACTCCACAAAATTTCTGCGAGCAACTTATTCAGCAGTAACCCTGTGAGTAGGGGGAGGGCTTAGTACCCAAAATATAAAATATAATGATTTGTAGCCTAATTGGGAGAATTCCCATTTTCGAGCAATTTTTTAGGAGTTTTTTTTTTTAAATAACGAACCTTGCCTTCTATATGAAATTGTGATATTTTGAAAGCTTCTGTTGAATAGCGTTATTGTGATTATTATTTAGTGGAGTAAATCATCTAACAACGTGATTAAAATTAAATCAATAAGGAAAAAATTGCACATGAAAATCAATTAGAAAAAATAGTTAGGCCAACACTAATTAACTTGCAGCCTGATTTCGTCAAATAAAAAAAAATGTACATTAATTAATTGAGCTACTTTGATAGAAAAACCTTAATCTTAAGTCTTATTTGATAGAAAAACTTTAACCTCGGGTCTTATTTTAGATTAACTTAATCGCCTTTCCCAGCACAAAGCGAAAAAGAGTTCACGTAAAACTCTACAGTAAAAAAACAACAAGAATAAAACACACACGCCGGCTATGCCGAAACTAAGAGCCGTTTCTGTAGAGTTTCAGATGCCGAGTCTTACGCCGCTGTCACATACTTTTTTTACGTTCTTTGTAATCTTCATCAGGCACGCATTCACGCTTGGGGTCGAGAAATGTACCATTCATGGAGATTTAATTAAATCTAAGGCAGTAGCAACAAAGGCGCGCACACACAGAAAGAGAGAAAGATATATAGCTGCGTGTTCACTTTGATTAACTATAAACATAACACCGCGGCATCATCTTTTTTCTGAGCACTCATACATCGTATTGACCGACGCAGACTAAAATTATTCAACATGCTCCTCACGTGCTGCATCTGTTTGATATTCTGCGCACGAAAATTTGCGTACGGGCAGATGGACTCTGGAAGATAATGCGCGATGTTTGCATGTGCTACAACAAACTAATTTTATTCAGATTACGGGTTGAATAGCAATAAAGAAGTAAGAGAATCTGCTGGTAAATAGTAGGGAAAGATAGAAAGAAAGAGAAAACGTTTCGGCGGCGAGATTCCCAGAAAAACAGAGCAGCCCACGCAGAGTTATGCGAAGAAAGAAATAGGAAAAAAAGAAGTTCCAGGAGAAAAAATAGCTAGACGGGATGGATGTAGAATACTATGAACGATGAAAGACGTGAGGAAGAGATATTAATACCAAGGGTGTAAGAAACGACAGAGAGATAGAGAAAAAAAGAAGAGGTGGGAGTAACAGCCGAAAGACTGACAAATAAGGAGCGAGTGAAAAATAAATATGCTCAAAGACTGGGATAAAGGGAAGAGAGGTGGAAACAATGTTGCGAAGAAAAAATTCTCAGTTATTCGGAAGACAAAAGAGAGAAAGAAAATTGATGGGGAACAAGCTTGTGTTTGAGAAAGAGAGAGAAGAAGAGAACCGACGCGCATATGTGCGCGTGTGTGTGTGTGTGTGTGTGTGTGTGTTATCAAGTCTGCATGTGTGAAAGAGAAAATGGAAAACACCGAAGGATTTCAGCAAAGCGTGTCTAGCAGGGAGATTTTTGTAGGAAAGTAGAAAACTAAGAAGTATGAAAAACAATAAATGTAACTAAAGAATATAAATAAAAAGGAATAAAATCGTAACAAAAAACAGAGAAGAGATTTTATAAATCGAAAATAAGCAATTGCGAAAGGCGAAGCTTACAATAAAGCGATTGAAGTGCACTCAGCAAGTTAGGTGCACAACATAGTCTAAGAGCTGATGTGTGCTTCACTTCTGTAGCACGTCACAAAACATCCTGTAGAGGTGAAACACACGTTAAGACGGCAAAGTTGCAGAGTTAATTTCCGTCGGTGTAACTTAATTGGGAAAGCATTCGGCTCCGGAGCAGAAGGAAGTGGTTTCGATCCCCGTCGCCGGAAAATTTGTTTTTTCACATTGTCGCCCGACTGTGGAAATGGATCTTGTAGCCGTTGGGATCTTGGAAAAATGTGTGATGATCTTTCCACTCATCATCTTGAATTAATCGGAATTCCTTCTTCTTCAGCGAGCTACTTCAATCATGGTTTTCCGGCTGACCCGGCAACTAATGATTCCGCCCCAGCCTTTACTCATGGGGGAATATATGCAGAGCTGTAGCTACTGGTAGGGCAGGGAGGGTAGTTTCCCTTCCCAGAATACACAGACAAGACCATTCCAAGGGCGTGAATTCATGCTCAGGGGGATGTAAAAAATATTGGGTTGGTGCGAATGAAAAGTCCGGCGCAAACGAGCCGTGGAGACAGGCCCCCACCACAGCGGAATGGAGTCAACCACAGGTGTTGCGGGTGTTACGTTACAGAGTTATTACAAATAGCTAGCACGTGTGAAAAGAACAAGGTTCAGGCGTGGTTTGTTTGGATTCAACGTGGCTTGCAAAGAAAACATGCAGATGCCGGATTTGAGAGTCATCTTCCTGTATGAATTTAAACTGAGCCATTCTGCAGAAATTGCTGCTCGAAACGTTAACAAAGCTTCTGGGGAGAATACAGCCAACGAACGAACCATTCGGCGATGGTTTGTGAAGTTTCGAAGCTGAGATACGGACCTGCAAAACGAAGAACGTGGTCACCGACATGTTGCTGTTTCTGACGATGTTCTGTTACGTGTGGGTCAAGCGGACCCCCGAAAAACGTGCCGCGAGATAGTGGCAGAGGTAGATGTCCACCATACGACAGTTGTTTGGCGTCTGTCTGCGCTGGGTAAGATCAAAAAGCTGGACATGTGGCTGCCGCAGGAATTAACAACTGCCAAAAAGACTAGGGGTTTGGAAGCCTGCACGTGGCTGCTTGCCAGGAATAAACAGGAACCTATACTGCATCAAATCGTCACCTGCAACGAGAAGTGGGACCTTTATGATAATCAGAAACGACCTGCACAATGGTTAAGCAAGGCACAGCCTGCTGGACGGAATCCTAAGCCAGCCCTACACACCAAGAAGACGATGCTGCTTGTCTGGTGGCCACAGCTAGGATGATTCACCAGAGTTTCTTGGCAAGAGGTCAAAACGATGCTGCTTGTCTGGTGGCCACAGCTTGGATGATTCACCAGAGTTTCTTGGCAAGAGGTCAAACCATCACTACAAAACCTTATTGTGATGAATTACACCAGATGTACCGGAAATTTCTGCAGAAACAACCGGCTTTGGTCAACAGACATGGTGTTCTTCTGCTCCAGGACAACGTCCGCCCTCATATCGCACAACGAACGATGCTGACACAAAGTGCCTTGGGCTATGAAACACTGCCTCATTTTGCCTATTCCCTGAACTTGTCTCTGACAGACTATAATTTGTTTCGTCGCCTGGACCACTTCATGTCCGGGAAGCAGTTCACGACAGACAACGAGGTTCAACGTGCAGTTAATGACTTATTCGGTGCCCAGCCACAAGACTTTTTTCGTTCTGGGAACATGGCCTTGCGGGGCAGATGGCAACTATGTGTCGATGTGAAGAGGGATTATTTGCCTAGGTACTAAGTTCTCCTACTTTTCCGTTCTCGCTGTCCACGTGTGCTGGTCCTTTGCCGGACATCTCATTGGCACCAACCCAATAGAAGTTGTAACTAGAAAAAGAAAGTTACGCCCTTCAAAGCTTTCTTTTTAAAGACTGTAGTTAGTTTTATACAGTATTCCGTGCAGTTAGTGAAGGTACATAGTAACACACTGTATGAGGTGTGAACATCTCATATCCATGAAGGAAATTTTCCAAAACAGTGAATGGAGGCATAGAAATTTGATAAATTTGATATGTCTAACTTCCATGACCTTTCCGAACATGTCGTTGGCGTGAAGAGCTAATTAAGGATCCATGCTCAGTTGCAGAAAGTTCTCCGAGCGTTTAACCTAGAACGGAATTTTTCCAAGCCCTACCCCTAAAGCTTCTTCCTATGGTTACTTTCGCAATCCGATGCTAATTCATTCTGCGCTGGATTGTTTTCCGTTCTACATTTCTGTGGAGTGTTGTGTTGTCGGAGTTCACATAACGTTTACGCTTTACTTGGTATTTACACCTTGTGGTTCTTGGGTACTTACCTAGTTTTTACATGTTTTAATTAAATTATGACAAAAGCCTGAAGTGCGATTTTTGAACCATCATAATACTTCCGTATAAAGACGGTGTGAGAGAAAGTAAAAACCATGTATTATTATTTGAGTGGAACGCAAAGGGGCGTAATTTTGAATTCTAAGGGACATAATTGCAAGTCTCGCCCTCCCAGATAAGAAAGATTTGCTACTGTCCTGGATATTCACTGTATTGACAAAAGACACCGGACAGCCCTTCACAAGCAAATGAATGTATCCACTGCGTTGTTCAGATGCGCGGTACAGCTGCAAACGGTATAAACACAAGCCCGCAGCTAACCGTGACGCACTGTGAGGTTGAGTGAAAATGTCGCGGCTGGAGACAACTGACTTTGAAAAAGGAAAGATTGTTGTGTGTTATATTAGTCAGTTATCCATAAGAGAAACCGAGAGGTGTTTAAACATACCCAAGTCAATTGTTTTGGACGCACTGAATAAGTGCAAGACACATGGCGTGCCTGAAGCAGCAAAACGTACCGGCAGACCAAAGAAAATCAGTGATAGAGGACGTCGAAGCCTCAGGAGAGTAGTTACAGCTAATCGACGGAGTACTGCACTAGACATCAGTGTACAGGTGAGTAAAACTGCTGGAACCTCGGTATGTACACGTACCATTCGCAAAGAATTTCATTCCATGGATTACCGTGGTCCTGCGGCTGCTCATAAGCCTTTCATCTCCACTAGGAATGCTACTCGTCGTTTAACATGGTTTAAAAAACATTTATTGTGGACCGCAGATCAATAGAAACGGGTCCTATGGACTGATGAATCCAGATACACGATCCGTCAGTCTGATGGCCGTGCGTGGGTATTGGCGGTAGTCTGGGGAACGCTATATACCACAGTGTACCGTTCCTACGGTCAAGTTTGGAGCTGGCAGTGTACTCGTGTGTGTGTGTGGGGGGGGGGGGTTTCGTGATATGGTCCCGGCCAATTGGTTATCGTGGACAAACCTGTTAACCAGCATGTCTATCTCGATATGCTGGACAATTATGCTCTACCAACTCTGTGGCAATGCTATGGAACCGAGCCTTGTTCGTACCAGTAGGATAATGCACCGATCCATAAAGCAAGGACTGTTACTTCGTCTCTTGACGATAATTCCTTAATCGTGTGTGGACTGGCCAGCACAGAGCCCTGTTCTTAATCCCATAGAGCACCTATGAGATGAATTAGAGCGCCGCATAAAAAGTTTGGAACCAAGGCCTACTACTAAGCAACAGTTAGCGGCAGCATTATGTACTGAATGGAAGCGCATACCTATTGCTGTATTCCAAAAACTTGTCGAAAGCATGTCTCGAAGGTTCAGTGCATACATCAAAGCCAAAGGTGGACCGATACCGTACTAATACTGTATATGTCAATAAATGCTATGTTGTGTTTCTCTTCTAGGTGTCCGGTGACTTTTGTCAATGTAGTGTATGTGGCGTACTACACAGGCATATGTTAAGGCGGCAAAGCTGCACCGATAAATTCAGTTGGTGTAGCAGAAATGCTACACTGTTAAAAATTTTTCTGGTGTGTTGCACCAAAAAGTGGTGCTACACCAGTTAAACCACGTTTTGGAGAAAAATACGCCATTGTGTGGTGCAAACAAAACCAAAAATATGGCGCAAGATGTGGTACAACCTTGTTCCATAGTGTGAAGCAAAGTTGGTTATGTTGTTGGATTTTGTTTGCATCACACGATGGTGTATTTCTTTCTCAGAAAGTGGGCAGCTGGTGTAGCACCACTTTTTGGTGCAACCTACGATGCAAATTTTAACGGTGTACTCCCAACGAACTGTGTCCTTCAAACGCTACAAAATTTGACAGTTGTACTCTTTGTTGATTATTAGGCTTGCTCGCTCGCGTTCATGTGCACAATTCCTTCATGATTAAAAAAAAAAAGCATTATGCATCATCTTGACATCGCTGTGGCTCTGTCGGGCTTTTATTTTATGGGTCTGGGAGAGTTTAAGATCTTTCACTGTGAAGACTGGGCCTCAGTTTCTGGATCATACCCATAAACTCACGATTCATCCCCAGTTATGATAGCTTGTAAAGAGTTTTTTTCTTTTGGGGTCTGAGAGAGTTTGGAATCTTCCACTGTGAAAACTGGGCCTCAGTTTCGGGGTCTTACTCATAAGCCCACGATTCATCCCCAGTTATGATAGCTTGTAAAGTGTTTTTTTTTTTTTGGGGGGGGGGGTCTGGGAGAGTTTGGAATCTTCCACTGTGAAGACTGGGCCTCAGTTTCGGGGTCATACTCATAAACCCACGATTCATCCCCAGTTATGATAGCTTGTAAAGAGTTTTTTCTTTTGAGGTCTGGGAGAGTTTGGAATCTTCCGCTGTGAAGACTGGGCCTCAGTTTCGGGGTCATACTCATAAACCCACGATTCATCCCCAGTTATGATAGCTTGTAAAGAGTTTTTTCTTTTGGGGTCTGGGAGAGTTTGGAATCTTCCACTGTGAAGACTGGGCCTCAGTTTCGGGGTCATACTCATAAACCCACGATTCATCCGCTGTTATGATAGCTTGTAAAGAGTTTTTTCTTTTGGGGTCTGGGAGAGTTTGGAATCTTCCACTGTGAAGACTGAGCCTCAGTTTTGGGGTCATACCCATAAACCCACGATTCATCCCCAGTTATGATAGCTTGTAAAGAGTTTTTTCTTTTGGGGTCTGGGAGAGTTTGGAATCTTCCACTGTGAAGACTGAGCCTCAGTTTCGGGGTCATACTCATAAACCCACGATTCATCCCCAGTTATGATAGCTTGTAAAGAGTTTTTTCTTTTGGGGTCTGGGAGAGTTTGGAATCTTCCACTGTGAAGACTGAGCCTCAGTTTCGGGGTCATACCCATAAACCCACGATTCATCCCCAGTTATGATAGCTTGTAAAGAATTTTTTCTTTTGAGGTCTGGGAGAGTTTGGAATCTTCCATTGTGAAGACTGGGCCTCAGTTTCGGGGTCATACCCATAAACCCACGATTCATCCCCAGTTATGATAGCTTGTAAAGAGTTTTTTCTTTTGGGGTCTGGGAGAGTTTGGAATCTTCCACTGTGAAGACTGGGCCTCAGTTTCGGGGTCATACTCATAAACCCACGATTCATCCCCAGTTATGATAGCTTGTAAAGAGTTTTTTCTTTTGGGGTCTGGGAGAGTTTGGAATCTTCCACTGTGAAGACTGGGCCTCAGTTTCGGGGTCATACCCATAAACCCACGATTTATCCCCAGTTTTCATAGCTTGTAAAGGGTTTTTTTCTTTTTGGGTCAGGGAGAATTTGGGATCTTCCGCTGTGAAGACTGGGCATCAGTTTCGGGGTCATACCCATAAACCCAAGATTCATCTCCAGTTATGATAGCTTTTAAAGAGTTTTCGTTGCCTTCGGCCCACTCAAGCAGGTCGCTAGCAGTTGAAACACCGGCCTATTGTTGCTGAGCTGAGAGATACTTCTCGCTCCGGCTTTTCCCACATCTAAAACAATGTCAAATAAGGATGAAGCTAATTCCTTATGTGATCTAACTCGCATATTAATTTTTCTGTTTGGCATACGCTACCTTGAGACACGTTTTCTGAGTTCTATGGGAAGCGTCACGAAGGCATACTACTCCCCCATCTGTGCGTGACAACTTACCGGGACTAATTAAAACAAAATGATGTGTAGTTCCACATCGAATGGAAGTTGACATGTTAAAATTTGTGTGGAATCAAGCAAACGTTATTATTATTATTTCTTTTCTGGTCGTCGACTTTCTCGACCAGGGTTGGTGAAGAAAAGGGGAGACATTCATCTCAAGCTTGGAAATTCAGGAATTTTCTAGTGATGTGTCAGGTTTCTAGACTGGCTGCCTTTTGGATTGGGTGAAGCAGTCTCTGTGGCAATCCTAACTTCTCGAGGTTTTTCAGAAGATACTTGGTACCACTGTGGTTGCCGAAATGACAATTGTTGCGATGTGTGGTGTTATGTTTTGTTACCAGATACTTTCATTCGCATGTTATCATATTCCGAGATTTTCTCAGATACTCTCCTTTGGATGTTTTCGATAAGTGGGACCGACATCTATATCAGTTGTGTCTTCTTTAGTTTTTTGTCTACAGTTACAATGTGAGGTCGATTCTGGTCAATGGTCTTGTCTGTGAATATAGGTTTGTCCCATTACATGATGTAATTGTGAGTTTCGAGAATAGGTTCTGGTTGGTACTTAGAGTAAGGGGGAGATAGCCTTGGGTAAGGACATATTTAACTCCAAGCTCTTGGTGTAGGATCTTGGCTACCTGGTCGTGTCTGTTTAGGTACTGTTTTGAAGTAAGAAGAGAGCAGCCGGTTAAAATGTGTTCTACGCTTTCATTGGCTTTTCCACACATTCTACAGGTGTCATTATGTTCAACTTTCATTATGAGTTTCTTGTAGTTCTGGGTTGCAGTAATGCGGTGTTGGATCCTAACGAAGAATCCCTCGGTTTCTGGATAAATCTTACCTGTCTTTAACCATTGTGGTGAAGAGTTTTTGTCAATATATTTTGGATCTAAGGATTAGGGATATTTATCGTGCAGAAATTTATATTTCCAACTCTGCCGTGGATTTGAATTGTTTTCTATATGAGGAAGGAACTGAGAAGTATTATTATTTTTTCTTTAGAGATCCCACCTTCCTCTTCCTGAGGTTTTTCTTCTCTTCCTTCTTGGACGGGTACGACGTACCAAGTCTATGAAGTGGTATTTCTTTCTCTCAGTTGTCCAGGAATTTCCTTACTGTCCTACAAGTGTTCAGGATAGCAGCCTTCTGTAGTTCTATGTAGGTTTTAGGTTGAAGGTCTAGTGTCTGTATAGAGTTGTGAATGGTCTTAGGTACAACTCCTGTGGCTGATATTACTATGGGGAAGGTTGTGACGTTCTCCACATGCCACAGTTCTTTGACTTCGTATTGTAGGTCATTATACTTTGACAGCTTCTCTGCGTGAGTCTTCTGGATGTTGCACGTGTTGGGCACGGCTATGTCAATGAGGTATGTCGACTACTCCTTGTCGACGAGGACGATGACGGGCCGATTGTGGCGAATTGTCTTATCTGTTCTGGTTGGTTTATTATTATAATTATTACAATTATTAATATTATTATTACTATTATTTTTATGTTCAAAAGTCTATGAGATAAACAGAGATCATACATTTCAGGTGCAAAAGGAGCAGTCGGTCAAGTCTTCGTAAAGTGCCCTTGACACAAGTAACCACTGAAACCACTAGGAAGCCACTGTATACAAAATGCACAGCTTTATTGAAAAGAAAAAAAAGAAAGAAAGAAAGGTAGAGAGAGAGAGAGCGACTAAGAGAAACATTCCTTTTGTGATTTGACAGCACGTGACTGCGTTCACGAAGAACACAAAGACTTCTGCGTCAGCAACGTTTCACAGCCATCCATGATTTTCTTACCGTCGGTCAGGGTAAGGTTATTTTATTTAGTCGTTCTATAGCACAAAACAGATTCATTTCATCACTAGTCTAGAGATAGTCACCACCAGTGGAAGCTTTGCTACAGAGGGTGAGTCGAAAGTTTTGCAATATTTGCATAAACGCATGTGCTACGGCGGATATGCCACGTGTTTAAATTAGTTCAGGTCGCGTACTGCAGTCAGTCGAAAGGGATATAAAGTGGTAGTCACTGCTGTAAACAGCATTGCATGTCGTAGTTCTGTCTGTGGTTGGGACGCCTGAAAGATGAACATCCACAACCGGCTAATTAGGGAACTTTACGAGTTTGAACTCGGCCATAAAAGCAACACGAAACATTTGCCATGCGAAAAGAGAAGGTTCCGTGAGCCACAGCACCGCAACCAGATGGTTCAAGAAATTTCGCTCAGGTGACAGAAACCTCGACGATCAGCCAAGGTCAGGTAGGCCGCGAACCATGTTTTCGGAGGCCGTGCGGCAGGCCGTAGAGGCAAATCCGACAACCAGCACTCGGAGATTATCAGGCTACCTGAGCGTATCATGGTTCGTCACCTTCAGGACTTCGACAAGGTCTACAGGAACTGCCGTATTGTCCCTCACGAACTAACGCCAGCTGAAGCAAACTACCGAGTGGAAGTGTGCACAAGACTACTAGAAAACCCACGCGATGTACGTTTCATCAAGATAAATGTTACGTGCGATGAAAGATGAAAAGCGGGTCTATTTCCGTAATCCTAACAAACAACGGCAGTGGTTGAGCTCGGGTCAGCTTCTTGAACTTGCTGCAAAACGTGGGTGCTTCGAGCACAAGATGATGCACTGCGTCTGGTTGAATTTGGAGGGTATAATGCATAACGAATTTGTTCCAGACGGTCGGACTATCAACGCCAACCTCAACTCTGAACAGCTGGAGCGGATGTATGCCGTTTTGGAGGTGAAGGACGTAGCACTGGTGAACAGAAAGCGCGCTCTCCTACAGCAGGACAACTCTCGACCTCATACCCCGCGAACTTCCTGGGCAAGACTCCAGAAACTTGAAGGCATCGAATTGATGCCACACGCAGCATATAGTACGGACTTTGCCCGTCGGATTATTACTTGTTCCGGTCCATGGCCCAATTCCTTCGCGGGCGGCACTTCAACAACCAGGAGGAGGTAGCAGCTGGGGTGAAGAAGTTCTTCGCCTCGAAGGACAAGAACTGGCCCCGCCGCGGAATCGAAGAACTAACATACAGATGGCTGAAGACGATGGTGCAACACGATTTCCTATATATTGAATGCTAGTCAGATTTTGACGTAAAGGTACGTATGAAAACATAAAGTGATCCAAATATTGCAAAATTTTCGATTCACCGTCTGTATATTTACTGAGGCGGCAGTGAGAATGAACAGAAAGGTGTTTATGTGTTGAGACGGTTTCTGCCAAGCCAGTCACATACCTAATTAACCCTTTAAGGGCCGATAAATGGGAACCAAATGGATCCCAAAATTTTCTGCGCTCCTGGAAGGGAAATGTTCACATAGCGGCCGGGTTTTACGAAAGCTACGGTAAAATAATTTCCTTTTCGCCACTCATCTCAGTAGAAACCGACAATGAACTTATCACTGATGATAAGCGCTCCCTTAGAATAATTTATTCTCTGCTCCGTGCCACAAGGCATGATGGTGAATACTTTTCCCTGTGACACAGACATCATGCCATTAGGTAGAAACAAGTTACTCAGACATCTCTCTCATTTCTTAGATTCGTCACCATTATTATAAGCCTTATGAGCAGTCAACTCCCTAAACAGCCACTTCGAGTAACAAAGCTAAAGGAAAAGTAACGCGCTCTCATTCGCCAATTCACTCGTTCGACCCGCGCTTGGAACATTTTATAGACAGCAGATTTCAGCACATTTTGCTAACCCCGAGTTAATTCTTTCCTATTAAAGGATTAATTCTAATAAAATACAGAACAAAGTTAGATGAAAGTCACAGGAAAAGCGAAGAGGATACATGATTGATCAGGAAGCACTTCCAAAGATATCAGCTGAGGTAGCAGGAATTAATCATTAAAAAGCAGCAAGAGCAATGAAACCAATAAAAACCATTTCCGTGTATGAGGTTCATCAACACTGCATGTGATAGTGGTAATTGGTAAATGGTGTGCAATTCCTTTAGCAGTCATCATCAGTCATTCTCAATCCACTGCTGCATGAAGGTCTCCCCATTCTTTAATACAAATCCCTTTCTCTTAAGCAAGTCCCTTCGATGTCATTCCGACATGCTTTCAAATTCCACCCATGCATCTCCCTCGTAATCTAGTGAGTTCTGCTTCTTGGTATCCAGTCCAACATTTCAATTGTGCAGCGGTGCCAGTTCTTCTAGCAATATGTCCAGTCCCAAATTTCAGGGTCTTCACTTTGATCAATATCCTCCGCTTTTATCATTTTCTTGAACGATGAGTTCATTTACCTATCTGTTTTGGTTACAACACAAGCACGCATTTAAAAACAGTTGTATCTGTGTTCTCTGTGTCATTTCCTTTGTAACCGTGGTTACGCAATCATAAGTGAGCGAATGACTTGGTAGGTTGTAGCGGCTGCAACCGAACCGTCAGGTAATTCAAAAAGGAAAAAAAAATAAAAAAATAAAAAAGCATTAGGTTAGCATTAAATTTTTAGTACCTTAATGGATTAAGGAACGAAACATCGTGTTCGAAGGGAGGGGGGGGGGGTTGTCCGTATTTCCTAACCAGTAATTTCTCGTTTTGCACAAAGCTGCATATTGTTAGAAATTCCTTTTTCTTTTAGCGAATGCATTCAAACCCAAGGACAGGATCCATGTCTTAAAGGAAAATCAGTCTACTGTACATACGTACTTCACTCCACAGCAGGTGTCAGTGCTGGTCAAGAAAGTACATCAAAGCGAGCAGAAAAGGCGAGAGATCTTAAGCTGTTGGTATAGTTTTTTAAAAAAATACCAGAGTTTAAAATCTCTCGCATTTTAAACTGTGAGGATAGTTTGAAAAAAATCACCGCTGTTTAATAAACTGTCCCCACAGTTTAAAATCTCTCGCATTTTAAACTGTGAGGATAGTTTAAAAAAATATCCCCGCAGTTTAAGATATCTCGCCTTTTCTGCTCGCTTTGATGCACAAAGGATCGACATCATCCGAAGGGCTGAAGCTACCAATATTAATCGCATCCTTGCAGTCTCAAATCCTTCTCTGCGCTATGTTGCTGAATTTTCATATTATTTCAAGAACTGTCTTAAGAAGTTTTGCCTTGGAATCGGAAATCGAGCACCAAGGTCAATTTCAAGTCTTCTACCCACATATAGATACCATGCAACGCAAGTTTCGGATGCTGGTGTGTACTCCAACCCCTTGGAGTAAACCCCTTGGAGTACCCTAATGGCTCTATAAAATGTTATGTTGGTATGATCAAGCTGTCCTCCAAGTTGAGACTTCTGGGGCACAAGCGTGATGCAAAGCAGGGCAAGTTAACAACAGCTTTAGCGCATGAAGTTAAAAACCGCGATGCTGTCTCTAAATGAAATGAGGTAAAGAATATGGCTTCATACACAAACGCGATAGCCATTGCATATAGGGAAACTATTGAGACCCTGTCCAACCAAAATGTTTGCAACGAAAACGTTTCCACTGACCTACCTGCTATTTTGCGTACGTTCCTGAGTGTTCCCCACGTTTGCTTCTGTGAGTGATGTAACCTGCGCGTGATGTAACCTCTCTCATACTTCTGTGAGTGATGTAACCTCTCTCATACTTCAGGCTGAATTAGATTACGGTCTTTTTCTTAAGCTTAAATGCGAGGTTTTACCTTTAGCATCACGCTTTCATTAGTGTTTATGTTTTTAAATTTTAATTTAAATCTCTCATACTTCAGGCTGAATTATTTGCTTAATGATGCGAGCTTTCACCACCCGTCTGGTGGTGAAAGCTCGCATGTTTAGGTTTGTATATTAGTTACACCAAACAACGGAATTTTTCGTACGATTGCACATACTATTCTTGGTATATTATGCCTAGTGCTATATTTTGGTTTAGCTATGCATTGTTCATTAAGAAATTCGAAGGGCTGTTCATAACGCATTGCTATAGCCTTTGCCAACCTGGTTACTCCTTACAATAAATCCGTCTTTCAAGTTCTGATATAACTAACCTTTAAATCTCTGCCACAATTCTTTTTAAACGCTCCGATTTTAGACAATTTTGAATATAGTTTAAGTAACTTTGAATAACATATGGTAGACAAACATACGCTGTGTATTCGTCAACCCTTATGCACTGATACCAGAGGTATAATGAATCGAGTGAAATACGTTTATTGGTATTTCTCTGAAGTAAATTAAACGGTAGTCGATGGTGCAAGTTGAAGCAAAGTTCTTAAAAAAGCTTAATGTTGTACCACAACAGTAATAGGAAGTATTATTCACTTCTTCACACGCTCCTAGATTGTTAACTTATCGTATTCGTCTCTGAATTGATGTAGGGAATAATTGTTTCAGCACCTCAGCTTCGTATTACATGTTAAATTTCTGATTATGGCGTTGGAGAATTTTTTCTTTCAAAATTAGCTACGAATTGTGTTCTTAAATAGAAATCACGTTTTTAAATTAAAAAAAACAAACATTGAAAGTGCAAATATCTTATGTAGCATTCTTTATCAACTGTAGGCTTGAGAACAAACACTGCTTAAGAATTTGAGATTACTACCTCTTCTTATTTACACACACACTCTCTCTCTCTCGAAGTGAAACGAAGTCACTCAAATAAAATTTCAGAAACATTTATTTACTGTTTACCTTTATTTTATTCCATCAACATCCTGTGAGTACGTTACTCGAACATTCCTAAATACGTGAACAAATCACAATAGTACTAATCTTTCAACACTGATTAACGTAAGTTAATAAGCAGAAAACTTGATGACTCCAAGCACTAAATATATAAAAACACAACTCGAATGCGCAGATTTCAAGTAAACACAGTTTCAGTCTAATACAGCTTCCTCCAATACACATTTTTTGGCTGCTGCTTCAACATTAGGTACATATCTCTCGTTCTTATCTGTCGCATGCATACGCCACGCTCTCTGACCTCTGAATTGTTGGCAACGTTATTCCGTGAGCGAGAAAATGTAACGTTACGGTTGAAAATGCTAAAAACGAATGAACTCAAATTTACATTGAGAAAGCAACTTAAAGTGAAAGTTGATTTAGAGTATACGTCATGCTTGGTATTTCTCATGTACATAGCTTCATTTTCTTTTTATTTGCTTTCTGCGATCGCCAGCTACGATTTTTTTGCATGTCCAGCTAACTTGTAAAGCTTACAAAGATTATTTGTGAGGTTATACCCAGAGTTTCTTTCAGGCATACATTCGGGGGGGGGGGGTGCTCCCACGAACGACCATTCGCCCCCCCCCTGGAGACATTTTAGGTTACCGACCCAAATATTAATAAATTCAGGCTATGATGAAAAAGAAAGTTTCGATTCTTTTTTATGCTACAAATATTTTTCCAGTTATATTGTTGTTAATATTAGTTCAAGTATTAAAGTTTATTTTGCTGAAAAGTATATCACGACGCATGCTATTCTTCAAAATATAATAAGTACACTAATCATACCTAATTGCCTGGGAATCGTGATTCAGGATCAAGAGTGCGTTAAATGCATTTTAATAGATAAAAATCCCATGCCTGCCGAATCCCCCTCCCCGAACCTCCCCTCGTTTAGCTGAAAAAAGTTTGTTATTCTTGAAATGTTTCAAGAAGTAATTAGAATTTTTCTTCAGGGGGGAGGGGCAGACGAAAAATGAAAAGTTTTGGGGAATCCACCAGAACAAAATTAACGTTAATGAAAAATAGAAGAGAACTTAAAGCATCTTTTTCTAATGTAAGTTGATTCATTTTTATTAAATTAAGGCATTTTTTCTAATGTAAGTCGCATTTCAACCAAAAACAGAAAAAATGAAACACTTTCTGGGAGGGCAAGGTCCCCTGGCTCCCAGCTAAATACGCCCCTGTATGGGATATATAATAATTACTTCTCTATATATAAATATAGTAGTTAAAATTATATATATATAGCAAATGGAATATTTGCCCCCTCTAAGGTTCCATTTGCCTCCCCGGTCCAAAATTCCTGACAGAAACACTGCTTATGCATGACTGCAAAATCTGAAAATGATAGTCTCAGAGAGACTTTCATATTTAGAAGAGTTCATTTAACTTCTTTTTAAATAATAATTTATATTTTCAAGTTAAAACAATATTTTACAATCAATATAAAAAAAATAGCATCTTCCTATTTATTTTTGATTACATATTTAGATTCACAGACTGCTTTTCACCACTGAATTTCAAGTAGGAACGTCTTGAATTTTGAGAGAGATTTCAGTTTCTGACTTCCTCAAAATTCGACAAATAAAAATAATTTTTGTTTCAAAATATACAAGATGTCCGTTCTTTTTCCAAGCGCTCGAAACAAAAACCTGTACTTCAGTATTTCCGAAATTGGTTGTTGTGAATTTTTCACATTTCCTTTTGAACTGACACACGCGAAGAAACCCGAAGGAGTATTTCGATTCTACAGTTCCAATTCCATATTAAATATGAAATGTACTTCCTTGAAATAGCAATTCAGCTGAGTTTCAGAGTGCATCCGATGGGGAAAAGCGGCCAGGTCCAGTAAGCAGGGATGTTGTGCGTCCGCACGCGCCTCTCTCCCTTTTTGTTCAATCGCAATTTCGTAATGTAACCTCTCCGTGTTAGCATATTGGTCTCCATGCAGCGATTAATGTCACACGGACCTCGGAGTCAGCCTGATGTGTAATCCTCTCGTAACCGCTTTTTCCCGCCTTCGCTACTCCCACCGGACTCAAGCGGAATTTAGAAAAGATTTTCCCATTGAAGGCGCCATCATCTAGCGCCTTCGTTCCCTTATTCTGAGGGTAATCAATTCTTTTTACTCAGTTTAGAACCGTAACCGGCTTCATTCCAATATTCTAGCGGTACAGAAACTATAGTATTTTAAATAAGTATGAAATTTTCACGAAGACCTAACAGGGAAAGCAACATGTAGTAACAGAAGCGAAAAGAGAGGGGAGGGCGGAGGTAGAGAACAAGAAAAGGCCGAAAAGAAAATCTGAATGCCGCAGGCATGAACTCACAAATACTATGGTCAGCTTTTGCATTTTCCGTTCAACTGATGCACGTATTTACAAAATGTGTTTAGGGCTATTCCGTAAGATATCCCTCTTTTTCTACTCAAGCGTTTAAAAAGTTGGATCAACCATTTTATTTTTATTCATTTATTTATTTATTTGCAACGAAGAGCAAATTCTCTAACGTTCACTTTCTTTAAACTATTTCCAGTTCCGCTAAATAAGGAAATTTTACACTTCGTGATTGGGAGGGAATTTATTGCATAGCTGTTTTAAACACTTGCAAAAGATTCAATAAATATACTTCAAAACTTCAAATTACAATGATATAGCAAATATATGAGAATCACATAACACCCTGCACATCAGTCTGCTCTGAGTAAAGCATTAAAAAATAATGCTCTACTGAAAGCAGATTGATGTGCTGGGTGATGTTCAGACTGATGTTCTTTTCACTTTCATTCTACTGGTAATTTTTAGATTTTGTTTCAACTGTTAATTTGTTAATTCTTTTATCTAGATAAAATAAAAATTCAATGCAGGATGTATCAGATTATGTTTATTTTTAATCCCTGACTTTGCGATCATTAAAGGTTTCGCAAAATTATGGTAAACGTATCAACTGCGTTGCTATCCCACCGTTGCGCGTTTTCGAGCCATCTTGATGAGACGACAGTAACTGCACCATGGGAACACAAAGATGAGACCGAGTGATGACACTTTCGTACAATTCTAGGTAAGGTAGTACATAGAACACGTGGCATAACTTTTTTAATTTAAGATGTAACGAAGCTATTATACATTGTGGCCAACAATGAAACAAGCATACAAGGGCTACTCCTAGACCAGTATGATGGGCACCTACAGTGGTTGCTTCAAGTTATGTAAACCTACATGTTATACAAGCTGATCTGTGTTATACAACTGCTCAAAAGTCACACAATAAGCATGGGAAAAGGAGTATATTCCTTTCTAACGGCTAAATAAGCTTGATTGCGATGAACCATGTTCATTGTAAGAGAATTCAGTAGAGACTAAGGCAACAAATCGCATTATAACATCAGAAATGCATTTAACTCACTAAGTTAGGAAGGTATTGCAAATGGACAGCAATACGTTCTTCAACTAGTGACTGTCCATTTGCAATACCTTCTTCAACTGTGGCTGTACATTTGCAATACCTTATTCAACTAGGGGCTGTCCATTTGCAATACCTTCTTTAACTAGGGGCTGTCCATTTGCAATACCTTCTTCAACTAGTGGCTGTCCATTTGCAATACGTTCTTCAATTAGTGGCTGTCCATTTGCAATATCTTCTTCAACTAGTGTCTGTCCATTTGCAATACCTTCTTCAGCTAGTGGCTGTCCATTTGCAATACCTTCTTCAACTAGTGTCTGTCCATTTGCAATACCTTCTTCAACTGGTGTCTGTCCATTTGCAATACCTTCTTCAACTAGTGGCTGTCCATTTGCAATACCTTCTTCAACTAGTGGCTGTCCATTTGCAATACGTTCTTCAATTAGTGGCTGTCCATTTGCAATATCTTCTTCAACTAGTGTCTGTCCATTTGCAATACCTTCTTCAACTAGTGGCTGTCCATTTGTAATACCTTCTTCAACTAGTGGCTGTCCATTTGCAATACCTTCTTCAACTAGTGGCTGTCCATTTGCAATACCTTCTTCAACTAGTGGTTGTCCATTTGCAATACATTCTTCAACGGGTGCCCCACACAGTAAAAAATAAGTGATATGAATTCACAGAAAATTTCTGAAAATAATGTGCAGCAAAGTAGCCAGTAGGTGCCCGTCTTTTTACAAAATTTCTATTTGTAAAAGTTATCGTTTTTCTTTTAAACATGCGTATTTTAACAGATTTTTCGTAGTTAGTAATTCCTTTAGTTTCAGAAAAGTTCGTTTCGGGTTTTTTCTTATTTATTCAGAAATTTTGCAAAATCGAAGACCCAAAAAATGTCAGCCCTCAAACTAGAGAAAATTCTGCCGCTATGAGATTCGACCGTGATCGTTTTTGCGTTGGCTCAACAGAAACCGCGCCTCTTAACCACTGAGCCAGAAAGAACACAGAAGTCACAGTTACGTTCAAGGCAAAACTAATTGCGCGATGACGATTTTTTCTTCATTAATGAGAGTGAATTAGTCATTTTATTTTCTGTTGAAGCTTATTGTTTTTTTTTTCGAATAGGTGTGTAATATTTTTAGTATGTTTTATCATAAATTAAGTACAGGGTGATTCGTAAAGAAGTATACAGTTTCAACGCCCTATAGAACAAGAACAATGTAAGGTGTTTTATGTTGCCTTAACAGAATTCTAGGGGAATGTTTCAAGTTTTTTAGAGACAGTCACAGATGTTCTATGGGTGCACCCTTAGCCCCGCGACACACATCGAGCCGGTAATCCCTTTCCGCCCAAACGCGAGGTAAGATATCTGAACCAAGTGCAGTGATAGTGGCTGTGATACGTTAACTTAACCCTTTGTGACTTTTTCCTGTGCGGGTAGGTAAATGACACGGTATTCGCCTTTTTGTTTCCTGTTGATCTAGCGGAGCTGAAAGAGCGTAGAACAGCCACTATCACTGCAATTGATTCAGATATCTTACCTCGCATTTGGGCGGAAATGGTTTACCGGCTCGATGTGTGTCGTGTGACTAAGGGTGTAGAACATCTGCGACTGTCTCTAAAAAAACTTGAAAACTTCCCCTACAATTCTGTTACAAGTAACATAAAAGATCTTACATTGTTCTTGTTTTATAGTGCGTTGAAACTGTATACTTCTTTATGAATCCCCCTGTATTTTTGCAAAATTGCGATTTTTCGAAGCAACAGAATGCTTAGGAACTTGAAATATTTTTAAACGGACGACGATTTTCAGTTATCTTTAAGAAGAGGTGGTGCGATGTATTGCTTTACAGTATTATTTAACAATAATTTACTCTTGCTTCACGTTGGGTTCCAATTGTTAGAAGGTTCGGTGTTACTTGTAACGATGTTCGACGATATATCTTTATCCTATACTACAGATAATATTTGTTACTAGTTATTGTCGAGATAACTCTTAATCAGATTGTGGCAGAAATACGCAGAATAATAAATAAACTTCTTGGTTGGTTTATGAACATAGATACAGAGATCTCATTGTTGCACAATAAAGAAGGAAAGTTTAGAATTTTGTTTCTATACCTTACAAATGTTCTATGTGACTCCCCTGCATCACGTGGACAACATCTAAACGGTAATCCATTTCACGCCATACATTATGAAGCATGTCCGTAGTCACTGATGCCAGTGAAAGCTGAATGCGCACTTTAGTTCATGCAATGTTCTCGGCAAAGGTGGCACATACACATGGTCTTTGACATACCCCCACAAAAAGAAGTCACAAGGAGTAAGATCCGGAGATCTGGGGGACCACTTGCAAAAAACCTTGTCGTCCTGTCTACAACGACCAATCCAACGGTTCGGAAGAATTAGCAATACCATACCATTTCGGAAGAATTTTCGGAAGACCATAGCAACACACCAGTAGATTCCAGTAAAATTCTAAACTTCCTTCTTTCTTGTTTAGGGATATCGGCTGTCTATTTATCTTCATAAACACGTTATTGTCATTTGTAATAGGGGAAATCATTTTGAATTACCCTGTACTTCTAATAACATTTATTTCCTTTGATATACTGGCTGAGGCTATCCTACGGTCTTGCTCCGTTGACTGAAAAATCCTACTCTCGCGATGTTAAGAATTATTTCTTCCTAAATCTCTTACGCGTGATTTCCCAAAATCTTTCACTCCCCGGTGATTAAAACTACACGGTCGTCGGCTAACCGGACTGCATATTTCCTTGCCGTCATCGGGACTCGAATTCCCTACTTTCGCGCTCTTCGCAAAGTTCCACTCCTTCCCATCTCGTTCCTCCGCGATCACCTTGTCCCACAAAAAAGTTCGCCATTATCACTAAACCCGCTCTGCCCTCGGGCGAAAAGTGAAAGCACTCCCACCTACGGCAAGCAATCCTTCTGTCACTGCCTGACTCCCTGGCCTTGGAAAATGCGGCGTTCCCTAAACCAAGCTAAGTGCTCCCTCTTCGGACCTCATTTGCGGAAGTGCGATCAAAGAACCCGAAAGTCAACAAAACGGTTTTCTATCACCAAAGGTGTATATCGGAAACAAAGTTTGAGTTCTGCTGAATGCTCGACTCATTGTTAACTCCCTGAGACCGAACTGTGACGCAAATGGGACAACGAGGCACCTACCCAAAGACTGCTTATCCTGATAAATATATGGCGATATGGAAAAAGTGTTGCCAGGATGGATTTAATATTACTATCTAAACCTCCTATTAATAGAGGAGGACAATAGCTATAATCCTTGTAACAATAGCTATAGTAGCTTTCGTCATATGAGGTCCACCGGCTGCTACCTAGACACCTACAATCACCTATACAACTATGAAGTACCCTGTTTTTTTATGGTAACACTACTGTACAAAATGGGGGAGAGGGGAAGGAATATCCGATGCCACAATAACCAAAATTTCAAATACAATATATCCGATCTTGCTGCAGAACTTTAAAACCAAGTTCTCCAACAGACGATTAAAATTTAACAGTTCATCAGACCTCATGCATTACCACGAATCCTCCTGTTACCAGAAATGTTTCGTCATATATAAGGGATTTCCCACGCTGATGTGTTAACCGGAAATTCTGAATTTTCCGAAAACTCTCCGCAATTCCTTTCGTACATTAACTGAGAAACTCTGTTCTCATAGTTTGGTGCCCTTCGCCGTACAAATGCGTATTTGCAGATTTCAATTAGTTTGGTGCCCTTCGCCGTACTTCGCCGTATTTGCAGATTTCAAGTGACTATTGTAACAAGCTTAATATTTTCCGCATTCATGAAATAGCAAATCAAATTCCATAGTTTTGTGGCCAATATACTTTTATATATTTAACACTTTGCGTGCAAACCAGATACTTAAATTTAAAGAAAAAAAAAAAGAACAATATCAAAGTTGGTTTCGGGTTACTTATGGAGGCCAATTATTCAGTGACTTCAAAAGCATTACTAGAAATAAAAAAAAATCAATTCTTATATATGAGCGCGTAAAAAAGATTAAAAAGCCACTAATTTGTCAGTTACTCCACTTTGCATTAAAAATCAGTCACTAAAAGTGGAATCAGGAAAAAAAGAAACTATTAACACGAATTTTTTTAGAGGGATCCTTATTATTTTCTGCACAAAAATATCCGCAATCCAAAAATGTTCGCTACGCAGGTATCTTTTTTTCATTTTTTGAGAAAGTTTTTATAAGAGTCACAATACAACCTCAATCCCATCTCCCTGGAAAGAAAACCGTAGAATTTAACGGTCAGGATATCAGGTTCTCGTGCCGAATGATTCAATCATAAAAGTTTAAGGTAGAAGTCTTAAGAGCACGATAATTAAAACACTGCACAAGCTTCTGATGAAGTGAAGAACTTATTTAATGTATAAGTTAAAAGATTAAAAATAAAGCCATAAGAACTTTCGGTCTTCCTAAAGACCATCATCAGATGAAAGCACTAAAGGGACCATCATCAGATGGAAGTACTAAAGGGGCCATCATCAGATGGAAGTAAGACCATCATCAGATGGAACGTACTAAACCGACCATCATCACTTTAGTACCTCTATCTGATGATGGTCTTTAGGAAGACCGAAATTTCTTATGGCTTTATTTTTAATCTTTCAACTTATACATTAAATAAGTTCTTCACTTCATCGGAAGCTTGCGTAGTGTTTTAATTATCGTGCTCTTAAAACTGCTACCTTAAACTTTTGTGATTGAATTTAACGGTCATTACCCCCCCTCTCTCTCTCTCTGTCTGTCTGAACTTTCAATCCAGATTACGGTCTTTTTCTTAAGCTTAAATCAAATACTTCTTTAAGATAATTTTGTCTTTATAATAGTTTTCGTTGTGAAGTACTACAGAGATGACGCACGTGTCAAGACGGCAAAGTTGCAACCATAAATTCCATCGGTGTAGCTTGATTGGGAAAGCATTCGGTTCCGGAGCAGAAAAATACGAGTTTGTCTTCGTCACTGGCAAATTTGTGAATTTCACATCGCATGTGTTCTTTACGGAAATTTTTCAAGCAACAAATTTATTAAAATATGAGATTAATTTCCTAGGCAATGAGATTGTGCTCCGGGCTCACGCAAAAATTCCATCCGGCCCTGAACGCGGGATTATAAATGGTGTGCGCCGATAGAGAAAAATGGAACAGAACCTCGTGCAGTATTTGCTTTCGGTGAAATTTTATTAACCTACTAGGTGAGTGCACAGAGCACAGTCCATGTGTTTCACAGGTACCTTATTTCGTCAGTCGGTCACTGTTTGTTTAACGTTTAATGAATCAATGGATAAGCTAGAAATTACAGAAAAGTCTGTAGTGTTTGTGTGTAGCTGAGTTACTAAAACACTACATAGATCAAAAACTTCCCTACAGTGAAATACGAGTCACTCAAATAAAGTTCAGGTAGTTGTTATTTACAGCCAGTGGTGTAACCATGTTTCAAAATCTCAGGGGGGGGGGGGGGGATTACAAATACGCAGTCATCGGACCCTCCCAGATTATATGTATGCATATATACATCTCTTCTACTATCGTGGGAAAGATACTGGCAGAACTAGTGGGGTTGGATTTATAATAAACAAGAAACCGAAGGATAAAGTTGTTGAAGTTGAAAGTTCCTCTGACAGAGCTGCACGACTCGTTATCCAACTCTCGAGAAGATACCAGGCTCAGATTATTCAAACTTATGCACCCACCACAAGTCATCCTGAAGAAGAAATTGAAGAATTTTATGAGGAAATTCGTCATCTAAATAATAAAGGTAAGCAGCACTTGAAGATAATTATGGGAGATTTCAATGCAAAAATAGGGCAGCGGCAACAGAATGAAACTTCAGTAGGTAAATTCGGTCAACAGAAACCAGCGTGGAAATACTCTCGTAGAGTTTGCAGAGGCCGAAGGGTTTTTCATCTTGAACTCTTTTTTCAAGAAAAAGCCACACAGGAAATGGACATGGAGACATCCAAATGGGACGACAAGTGAAATTGATTTTATTATGTGTAACAAAAATTCGTCATAGAAGACTGCAGTGGGCTAAACAAGTTCAACACAGGTAGTTACCATAGATTGGTGAGATGTAAGATGCACCTCAACACTAAACTCGAACGTGGCAAGCTCATAAGACAAACAAAATGTATTGACATAACCAACCTTAAAAAACACCATAATACCTTCAAGTTGAAACTGAAGAACAGATTCTCTGCTTTAGAAGGCCTAACATCGGAAGAAGTGGATATTTCTGAAGCTAACAGAAAAGTACCCGAAGCTCTTATGGAAACAGCAACAAAATTAGCTCGGTCTAAGAACAAGTTGCATGTGAACAAATTATCAAGAAAAACCAAAATGTTAATGCAAAAAAATACGAGAGATGAGGACAACTAAAGAAGATGTGACTTCCAAAGTGGAATATATAGAGCTATGCAAGACAGTACGAAAAAGTATCACTGAAGACGTAAGGAAATTCAACTGTGAACTAGTGAGGAAAGCAATTGAAACCAACCAAAGCCTAAAGATAGCAAGAAGACATCTCAGTAAGGGAAGAAAACAGATTATGGCACTGAGAAAAGAAGATGGTTCTGTAACAAGAAATAGAGGCGAAATTTTGACAAGAGTGAAATATTTCTACTCCAAATTATATGAAAGGGATGATACATGTACTCCAGGCATCATGAAAGGTACCAGTACCAAAGTTCTTCCAGTCCTCCCATCAGAAGTTGCACATGCAATCAAGAACATGAAGCGGGGAAAAGCTCCGGGAGAAGATGGAATTACTGTAGACATCATACAAGAAGCAAGTGGAGAAGTCGAAACAGTACTTGCCCAAATTTTCACTCGATGCCTTAATGAAGGGAAGATTCCTGAGGATTGGAACAACGCTACAATGATCCTGCTACATAAAAAAGGTGACATTGGGGATCTCAGGAACTACAGACCTATCAGCCTCCTATCAGTGGTTTATAAAATCTTCACTAAAGCTCTTTCACGCCGCTTGAAGGTAACGCTGGACATGGCTCAACCGAGAGAACAAGCTGGATTCAGGAGTGGCTACAGCACGATAGATCATATCCACGTACTGAGAGAACTGATTGAGAGAGCGAAGGAACATGAGCTTCCATTGTGCATGGCTTTTGTCGATTATGAAAAGGCCTTTGATTTGGTGAAACCATCAGCAGTTACAATGGCTCTGAAATCCTGCGGTATTGAAGATGCATACATTAATATTATTAATAACATCTATGAAAATGCATGTGCAAAGATTCGGCTGTTTGAAAATACAACACACATAAAAATTGGAAAGGGAGTGAGACAAGGGGACACCATATCTCCGAAGCTCTTTAATGCCACATTGGAAAATGTCTTTCAATCACTGAACTGGGAAAACAAAGGGATAAAGATTAATGGAGATTATCTAAACCCCCTTCGTTTTGCTGATGACGTAGTCATTTTTGCAACTACCCAATCAGAGCTGCAGAGTATGATCCAGGAACTTGCTGACAAGAGTAAAGAAGTGGGATTAAAAATGAACTTTCAGAAGACAAAAGTGATGTTCAATGCATTTACAAGAAATGAAGATTTATCGATTAATGGAGAAAAGCTGGAGATAACAGACACGTACGTTTATCTTGGACAGCAGATATCAAGTGAGGGTCACATTGATGAAGAAATTAATCGGCGTACAAAACTTGCCTGGAGAGCTTTTGGAAGAAACTGCATAACTTTTAAGAGCAATATGCCATTATGTCTTAAAAGGAAAGTGTTTGATCAATGCATCCTTCCAGTGCTTACGTATGGTGCAGAGACGTGGACCTTAATTAAAAGAGACATACAAAGGCCGCAGACAACTCAACGTAGCATGGAGAGGTGCATGCTTGGTGTAACCAGGAGAGATAAGAAGAGAAACTCGTGGATCCGAAAAATGACAAGAGTGGAAGACATTATGATCAGAGTTAAATCCTTGAAATGGCAATGGGCTAGACATACTGGCAGAAAGACAGACCATCGTTGGACAGCCGAAATTTTAGATTGGATTCTAAGGGACAGGAAAAGACCCAGAAGAAGACCACATGGGAGATGGGTGGATGAAATTCGAAAGTATGCGGGAGTGACATGGAGGAGACTGGCACAAGGCAGACCGTTGTGGAGGAAACTTGGGGAGACCTTCGTCTAGCCGTGGATTGATAATGGTTGACAATGATTATGATGATATATCATCATCATCATCATCATTGTCAACCATTATCAATCCACTGCTGGACGAAGGTCTCCCCAAGTTTCCTCCACAACGGTCTGTCTTGTGCCAGTCTCCTCCATGTCACCCCTGCATACTTTCGAATTTCATCCACCCATCTCCCATGTGGTCTTCTTCTGGGTCTTTTCCTGTCCCTTGGAATCCAATCTAAAATTTCGGCTGTCCATCGATGATCTGTCCTTCTGGCAGTATGTCCAGCCCATTGCCATTTCAGGGATTTAACTCTGATCATGATGTCTTCCACTCTTGTCATTTTTCGGATCCACGAGTTCCTCTTCTTATCTCTCCTGGTTACACCAAGTATGCACCTCTCCATGCTTCTTTGAGTTGTCTGCAGCCTTTGTATGTCTCTTTTAGTTAAGGTCCACGTCTCTGCACCATATGTAAGCACTGGAAGGATGCATTGATCAAACATATATATATATATATATATATATATAATAATCTATAAAGAAGATACCTAAGCAAAAAAATACATATATAATTTTGACTCACACCTAATACAACATAGAAAAGGTTATGTATCTACCTGTGTGAGTAAAAGGAGAAAAGATAAAAAAATAAAATAAAACAACTGAATGTAGAAGGTGTCGAGAATACTGAGCCTTGGCTTTATCAAGGACCAGCAAAAACTCTGCATTTTCTCACTTCCACAAAGACCTAGTTGGAAATGGGTTTCTGCAAGGCCATAGATGCAAGTAACATTCCCACCTAAAATAGTTTAAAAAATATATATATAAGTCATGTCCTCCGTAGAGTAGCATGACCTAGCACTAGTTAACAATTTCGCTTGCATCCATTAACCTTCATGGCCCGACCCATGCTCTTCATCTGTTACTATTAAACAGAGAGAAGAAGATTAAAGAGAACTCAAGCTGTGAGAGTGACATAATAAATAGAAATGATTTTCAGCTATAACGAAATTCCAAGTTCGTTTGAGAGAGAATTTAAACCTGAAAAACAATGCAAAAGAAATCCAAATTTTACATTGCAATTAAAAAAGGAAATGTTAATTTATAACGAACAGATTTTTGAAAGAAAACTTGAGTCTAAAACCCCCTACTCTACAACTTATGACAGCACGAAAACGAGAATAAGTTAAAGATAATAATTAACTAAAGAAAACTTTGTGAAAGTTATATACCTTAAACAGTTAGTTGCAATATGTACAAAGTATTTCAGCAGTGCTTTAAGTGCATAATTAATTAGTTATTAAGAACTTAACTACTTTGAAAAAACAGCGCATAGACAGCGCATAGAAAAGGAACAAGCTTAGCCTTCCTCTGTTCCTAGGTACCCCAAAAGACGCTCAAAGTTACAAAGAAAAGTAAGAGTTAAAACCCGCATAAATGTTAACAGACAAACCAATGCTTAAAAGCTGAAAAGCTAAAAAACGACAGAGAAAAGGTACATAAAGTACAAACATTGAACTTATAAAACCTAGAACCCAAAACAAGGAAGAGAGCTTACCTCTTGTGTGACAAAAACTTTTCTCCTTACAAGAGGAGAACATGGCTGACCCCTATGTATTCAGAGTAAAATCCCTGAAATGGCAATGGGCTGGACATACTGCCAGAAGGACAGACCATCGATGGGCAGCCAAAATTTTAGATTGGATTCCAAGGGACAGGAAAAGACCCAGAAGGAGACCACATGAAAGATGGGTGGATGAAATTCGAAGGTATGCGGGACTAACGTGGAGGAAACTGGCACAAGACAGACCGTTACGGAAGAGACTTGCAGAGACCTTCGTCCAGCAGTGGATTGAAAATGGTTGACATTGATAATGATGATGATATATGGTGTATAAAATAGTTTGGAATCCCCCTCTACACACACACACGCAGGAGCAAAACAGTTGCTGAGGCGCGATCTAACGGGCACGACATAAGCGCCTCTGTTGGCGAATTGTGGAACTTAGCGAACACAACTGTAAAACTATGATAGATAGGGCAGAAATGTAAATTACAAAGCTGTAGAGTTGACTTTGCTTATTAGGAATCGATATCGCTGTTTTATTAAGTACACATTATACATGTGTTTGCATTCTATGAAAAATCACAATCTTATATTATTAAATTTAGTCTGTTCACATCATAAAAAAGTGTGCATTATATCACTATATTCCCGAAAATTTGGGGGGGCGGATTCCTTTACATTGGGGATCCCCGACTCGAAAATATGGTGGGGGTCCTGGCCCCTCGACCCCCCAGTGGTTACGCCTATGCTTACAGCTAATCCTTTATTGCTGCCAATGGGCACTTGATCATTTGCACGTCAACAAAGTGATCAACAAAAACTTGGGTTAATATCCACAATCAATTAACTATGAAACACAACACTGGAACTTGAGTTAATATCCACAAGAAAACAACACTGTTATTAAAGTAGAACAGGTAGTTTTCACAGATACTCAGGCAATTACGCAGTCTCGTATCCACAAGGAGCATTAACCTTCACCATCGAAATCCCCCTCTCACTGATCAGATCAGATCATATGTAGAGGATTTTAGGAAGGGAGTGTCTGACCCCAGGTCTTTAACAACCCTTAGAAATAGGAAGCTAGGAGATTTGGGCTAGAGTGCCCAATAGGAAAGCGACACGGAAGCGAGGTAGAAAGGGGGAGGAAGACGCCCTTATTTATTGCAGGGGGGACAGTACCCGGGTCCCGACGGCTTAACGTTCCCATCGGACGAAAGGTGGATATTTAGTGGTTCGAGCGTTGGTACCTGCCTGAGATCGAACCCGAGGTCTTCTTCGTGGCAGTCACGAACATTGACCACTAGGCCACCCCCTCCCTCTCACATCTACTGCGTAGCCATTATATATCTCGTCTTGTTCTTATCACATGCATACATCACATACATACTGACATTAGAGTGTTGCTAAACCTCATTCATGTGAGAGAGAAGATGTTACGTTAAGTTTGGATAGTGCAAAAGAGAACAAACTCAAATTTACATAGGAAAATTAACCAAAACTGAAAGTTAAAATAGGATATACGTCAAATCATCTGCCTCGTAATTTTTTTTCTTTTCTTTGAAGCGAAGTAAGAATTTTTCATTAATTGCAAACAATGTGTGGAACAAATATCACACATTTTTCGAAGAACCCAACGGCCAGTGGATCTATTTTTCCACAATAGGGCTGCAATGTGAAAATACGAGTCTGTCCACGACGAGCATGGTATATATCCGTGTGTCCGTGTCCCCTCACTCCGGAGTAAGTCGCTCTCCCAACTGAACTACGTGGACAGTAAGTCTAGCTGCAGGCTTGTCGTCTTGACACATGTTTTCACTTCTGTACTACGTCACACGTCAAAGAAAAAATATTCTGCAATCCACGGGACGAGCTGATTTTGTAAACATCATAAATCAGGTAAGCAGTTTTTTTTTTTCAAAACGAGAAACGTATTTTTTTACGCACACTATATTTTGCAATATGTGCACATTAGATATATCAATCAACACTACAGTTAACATTTGTTGTACCAACCATCATATTCAAGACGAAAGCCCAATTTTTAAGGTATCTTTTAACGATCGAACATTTATTCCTTAAAGTGAAGATACAACAGAAAATGAAAAATTGAGTTTTATATTTTTCAGTTCTGGCAAAGCGTATTGTCATCTTATCCTAAATTAAAATAATATATGTTACACATATTCTGTTAATATCAATTACAGAACTATATTAATATTCTTATAGAATTAATGTTGTAGATCTGCCAATACTAGATGTACAACATCACCTCTACTCCTAAATCTCTTCGTCAGAAACCTGTACGGAACAATTGCTCTTAAAACTCGCACGACATTAAAATTTTTTAACCCACTTTTACGGAAATCGCACGTACGGACCGAGGAGATCACCTTTAATTTATGAGTTCAAAATAAAATTAAAATGTGTGTGACGTATACATCAATTTAACTTTTCCGTTTTAGTTCCTGCATTCTTATGTGCAAATTTTGATTTATTCAAGTTAACCATGTTTCAGTCTGAAAAATACTTAATGAGAATAAACCAAAATTTCCATAAGAAGAAAGGAACTAAACAGGAAGGTCAAATTAGAGTGCACATCACTTGTGTTGTTGTGTTTATACGTGTATGTATTGCTATGACCATTATATATTTTTTTCTTTCAGGATAAATCCCACTTGCACTGAAGAGTTCTGAGGTATTACATAACTTGCACTCGAACAAGCATACGCCAAAAGTACAGGAGTAGCAGTTGCAGGTACAAAGTAAACTTTTTCTCAAATATTGTTTTGTCTAGAACGTAGTAATTCTGTTGCATTTTCTCGTAATTTCCCATTTTCCAGTTATATTTACTAGAGTATCTTTCGAACATATTTTAAATGTACTTAGACGCTGAATGAATGTGCTACCATTGTAGGCAATTGTACAAAAGCAACTGAAAGGTAAACAGAATGTATAAAAAACCCAGATTTCCCTGAGATTTCTTATTTTTTCGAAGCATTTTCTTTAATCAGCCTGTCAAGTACCACCTGCATTTTTTTTTTAATCTCTAGAACGTCGATAGAGAATTTAGCTCTAGTGAAATGCCAAAAGTAATGAAAAGAATACGAGGAATAGGAACAACGAGAAAGTGATTTCCACAACAACATTGTGGAATACATATTTAAGAGCCACATAGGAAGTCCTTCGCCTAACAAGGTTCTACGGCCACAGGTGGCCTAGTGGTCTGGTCAACTTTAGTGACTTCTATGGAAAAGTCTTAGGCACGAGATTTTAATATATATATATATATATATATATATATATATATATCATCATCATCATCATTGTCAACCATTATCAATCCACTGCTGGACGAAGGTCTCCCCAAGTTTCCTCCACAACGATCTGTCTTGTGCCAGTCTCCTCCATGTCACCCCTGCATACTTTCGAATTTCATCCACCCATCTCCCATGTGGTCTTCTTCTGGGTCTTTTCCTGTCCCTTGGAATCCAATCTAAAATTTCGGCTGTCCATCGATGATCTGTCCTTCTGGCAGTATGTCCAGCCCATTGCCATTTCAGGGATTTAATTCTGATCATGATGTCTTCCACTCTTGTCATTTTTCGGATCCACGAGTTCCTCTTCTTATCTCTCCTGGTTACACCAAGTATGCACCTCTCCATGCTTCTTTGAGTTGTCTGCAGCCTTTGTATGTCTCTTTTAGTTAAGGTCCACGTCTCTGCACCATACGTAAGCACTGGAAGGATGCATTGATCAAACATTTTTCTTTTAAGACATAATGGCATATTGCTCTTGAAAATTATGCTGTTTCTTCCAAAAGCTCTCCAGGCAAGTTTTGTACGCCGATTAATTTCTTCATCAATGTGACCCTCACTTGATATCTGCTGTCCAAGATAAACGTACGTGTCTGTTATCTCCAGCTTTTCTCCATCAATCGATAAATCTTCATTTCTTGTAAAAGCATTGAACATCACTTTTGTCTTCTGAAAGTTCATTTTTAATCCCACTTCTTTACTCTTGTCAGCAAGTTCCTGGATCATACTCTGCAGCTCTGATGGGCTAGTTGCAAAAATGACTACGTCATCAGCAAAACGAAGGTGGGTTAGATAATCTCCATTAATCTTTATCCCCTTGTTTTCCCAGCTCAGTGACTGAAAAACACCCTCCAATGTGGCATTAAAGAGCTTCGGAGATATGGTGTCACCTTGTCTCACTCCCTTTCCAATTTTTATGTGTGTTGTATTTTCAAACAGCCTAATCTTTGCACTTGCATTTTCATAGATGTTATTAATAATATTAATGTATGCATCTTCAATACCGCAGGTTTTCAGAGCCATTGTAACTGCTGATGGTTTCACCGAATCAAAGGCTTTTTCATAATCGATAAAAGCCATGCACAATGGAAGTTCATATTCCCTCGCTCTTTCAATTAGTTCTCTCAGCACATGGATATGATCTATTGTGCTGTAGCCACTCCTGAATCCAGCTTGTTCTCTCGGTTGAGCCATGTCCAGTGTTACTTTCAAGCGGTGTGAAAGAACTTTAGTGAAGATTTTATAAACTACTGATAGGAGACTGATAGGTCTGTAGTTTCCGAGATCCTCAATGCCACCTTTCTTATGTAGCAGGATCATTGTAGCGGTGTTCCAATCCTCAGGAATCTTTCCTTCATTAAGGCATCGAGTGAAAATTTGGGCGAGTACTGTTTCGATTTCTCCACTTGCTTCTTGTATGATGTCTACAGTAATTCCATCTTCTCCTGGAGCTTTTCCCCGCTTCATGTTCTTGATTGCATGTGCAACTTCTGCTGGAAGGACTGGAGGAACTCTGGTACTGGTATCTTTCATGATGTCTGGAGTGCATATATCATCCCTTTCATATAATTTGGAGTAGAAATCTTTCACTCTTGTCAAAATTTCGCCTCTATTTCTTGTTACAGAACCATCTTCTTTTCTTAGTGCCATAATCTGTTTTCTTCCCTTACTGAGATGTCCCTTTGCTATCTTTAGGCTTTGGTTGTTTTCAATTGCTTTCCTCACTAGTTCACAGTTGAATTTTCTTACGTCTTCAGTGATACTTTTTCGTACTGTCTTGCATAGCTCTATATATTCCACTTTGGAAGTCACATCTTCTTTAGTTGTCCTCATCTCTCTTCTTTTTTGCATCAACATTTTCGTTTTTCCTGATAATTTATTTACATGCAACTTGTTCTTAGACCCAGCTAATTTTGTTGCTGTTTCCATAAGAGCTTTGGTTACTTTTCTGTTAACTTCAGAGATGTCCACTTCTTCCGATGTTAGGCCTTCTAAAGCAGAGAACCTGTTCTTCAGTTCCAACTTGAAGGTATTATGGTGTTTTTTAAGGTTGGTTATGTCAATAGATTTTGTTTGTCTTATGAGCTTGCCACGTTCAAGTTTAGTGTTGAGGTGCATCTTACATCTCACCAATCTATGGTCACTACCTGTGTTGAACTTGTTTAGCACACTGCAGTCTTCTATGACGATTTTTTTGTTACACATAATAAAATCAATTTCACTTGTCGTCCCATTTGGATGTCTCCATGTCCATTTCCTGTGTGGCTTTTTCTTGAAGAAGGAGTTCAAGATGAAAAACCCTTCTGCCTCTGCAAACTCAACGAGAGTATTTCCACGCTGGTTTCTTTTGCCATGACCGAATTTACCTACTGAAGTTTCATTCTGTTGCCGTTGCCCTATTTTTGCATTGAAATCTCCCATAATTATTTTCAAGTGCTGCTTACCTTTATTATTTAGATGACAAATTTCCTCATAAAATTCTTCAATTTCTTCTTCAGGATGGCTTGTGGTGGGTGCATAAGTTTGAATAATCTGAGCCTGGTATCTTTTCGAGAGTTGGATAACGAGTCGTGCAGCTCTGTCAGAGGAACTTTCAACTTCTACAACTTTATCCTTCAGTTTCTTGTTTATTATAAATCCAACACCACTAGTTCTGCCAGTATCTGTCCCACGATAGTAGAAGAGATGTCCACTTTTCAGTTCGATGAGATCTTCTCCTTTTCTCCTTACCTCACTTAGCCCCACGATGTCCCACTTGATCCTTTGTAGTTCCTCTTCCAATTCAAGAAGCCTTGAATCAGAAGATAGGGAGCGTCCATTGTACGTTGCCAAGGTCAGCATCAGATGGCAGCCTAGTCCGGTCCTCCGGGGATTCTTAGCACCCTCTGCCTTCATGTCGCACTGGCCGCTGCCTTGGCCAGGTACATTCCAGCTGCCGGAGACTGAGGGCCAAGATTTAAGTTGTGGAGTCATTTTGGAGGGGTTTGGCCATAACTCACCACGCTGGCCAAGCGGGTTGGCGAGTGTGGGATAGAATTTCCTCTAATCCCGATGGTATAGTTATACCGCTATTGGCGGTCGTCAGAGCCCCTTTAGTAGGAACAGGATGCACCACGAGAAGGCGGGGTTGACATTTGTCAAGGAGAGGCTGTGATGTTACGCATCACCTGACCTTACATCCCATATATATATATATATATATATATATATATATATATATATATAAAACATTGCGAAGGGGAAAAATAACCACGCAGAGCACTAACTGAATTAAGGAAGTATCTATGGCAACAGTTATTAGCCGTGGCAGATGATTCAGGTTTTGCTATTGCGTAGTTGTTTAAGGTACGTCAGCATTTCGCCATACAGCTATGGAGGTGAGGGATTCACAGTTAAGAAGTGAAATGCGTTGTGCGATAAAATTTTGCTATTGTTTGGGTAAAGCGGCTCCACAAACAGTTGATTTAATGAAAAATGCCTACAAAGATAAAATGTTTGGAGGAGTCAACGATTTTTAGATGGCACCATGATTTCAAAAAAAGGTGTTTGTTCGGCAGAACTCGCTCCTAAGCTTGGTCGACCTGAAAGTGTAGTTATGGAACCTATTGTTAACACTGTTTGTTTTTCCTGCAAGAAAATCGACGAATGTCGTGTGAAGACATAGCGGCGTCAACTAATATTTCAAAAACGTCGGCATTCCGCATTCTACGCGACAAATTGCTGCTACATCGTGTGCTTTCCAGATGGGTACCTCATCACCTGACGAAAGAACAATTGTTAGCCAGAGTTCACGCGTGCCATGATTGGAAACAAATGATTGCAAAGGATACAAACTTTCTAAACACAGTAATAACTTCCGATGAAACATGGGTCCACTATTTTGACAACCCTCACGAAGCACGCAACGAGTGTCTGGAAACACACTGGCTCGCCTCCTCCGAAAAAATCCGCCAAACCAAATCAGCTGGGAATGTGATGATGATAATTTTCTTTGATCATAAAGGTGTAGTCTACCAGCATGTCGTTCCTCCTCAAATTACTGTCAATGCTGAGTATTACATTTCAGTCTTGAAGCGTCTGCGACGACACTTTTCGATTAAGCGACAAGAACTGGTGGGCAAGTGGACCCTACACCATGATAATGCCCGCCCACATGTAGCTGCTTGTGTTCAACAGTTTTTACGAAATGCAGAATTGAAATCATGCCACAGCCTGCCTATAGTCCTGATCACGCCCCTTGCGATTTCTGGTTGTTTCCAACTATGAAGGAGAAGTTCTGTGGCGGAACATTCAACACAGATGCTGACGTTATTTAAATTGTACAGGGCTCACTAAAGCAGCGTCCACAAAATGCCTTCCCCGGATGCTTTGAAAAGTGGATTGAACGATGGGACTGCCGTTGCATATCAACCGACGGAAGATTCTTTGAGAAAGAATAACATATATTTTGCCGTATACGCATTTTTCTTCATTTTTTTGTGATTTTACTCTCAGTTTTTATGGAACGGCCTTTCGGTACTTGCTTTTCAGTGAAGCAGTTTGAATTTTACACTCGAACCACTAAATATCCACCGTGTGTCATATGGGCACGGTAAGCCGTCAGACGCCGGTTACTGGTCACCCCGGTTATAAATAAAGGCATTTTCCTTCCCTTTTCTACCTCGCTTCTGTGTGCGACTTTCCTGTTGGGTACTCTAGCCCAAATCCCCTAGCATCCTACTTCTAAGGGTTGTTTAAGACCCGGAGTCAGACACTTCCTTCCTAAAACCCTCTACATACATCCAAAATCTCTTGGCCTCACACAAAACCTCCGCCAAGTTTAAATATAAAAATTACCTTTATTTTTGTGTTTTTGATAAAGCACCCTTCATAATGACTGCTTTTAACATCTTATGAATTTTCGAAGCTAACATTGATGCAAAATTTTAAGCAAACTATTTACTGATAGAAATTACACACTTTAAAATTGCAGATCTTGTCTGCTTTTCCTTTTCTGGTTTTAACTACCACCTAGTTTAACCCAGAAAAGGAAAAGCAGAAGTATAAGCAATCCTCATCCCTAATCCAGGGCCGCTGGTTCCAGGAAAGGGAGAGGGCAAGTGCTGTAAGATAAACACCCGACCCATGCCTCATCAGCATTCGAACCCGGACCCATCTCGAGCAAATAGACAGAAACCAGCACTTATACCGCTGTGGATGGTCCGTATCTGGATACGCCATCTAGCGGGGAAATTGCGCATAATTATCTGAAGTGATTTTGCGTCATAATTTTTGTGAGCTTCCCCGTATAACTTCGGATTACTAGAAAACATATTTTTAATTAATGTACAGACAGCTGACCAGTGTGTGTTTAAGAGCATAACTAGGTTTTAAATTTTAGCTTACTGACAGATCTCACTGAATCTTTCACAGTAAGTTTCAAGTGTATGCCCTTCTGTTTACATATTTGGTGTATTGCACTTGGATAAACCTTAAAATTTCTTGATGGGGTGCAGAAGTGAGTAAATTAGCTTTTCTAAAGACTCCACACATACTGAATGTCTTCGGTCTCTTTTCATAGGCGAGCAGTAATAGGAATAGTATATCTACGCCGAATTGTATAAAACGTGCTGCTTTCAGACGCTTCCAACTGTGTCACATTTTCAACGCACCACAAGAAGCAAGACGACTAACGTCCCTTTTGTGTCCAACTGAGAAAGCATCGCTCCAATCACTTTTTAATTTTACTCATTCCTGCTGCATCTAAACATTGAATTTCTTTGCTTGTTCACACTTCCTTTGAACATTACTCACTCTGCTATAAAATCAAGGACAAATAGCTCTTGTTGAGGAATGAAATACGCTGAAAGAGCTCACATTAAATCTTAGTGCTTTGCTCCGTAAGCTTTTTCTTACAAAATGAATTTTTCTTTTGTGGAACACGAGAAGAACAAGAAGAAGAAAGAGAGAGGAAACAATCTGACTTGTAGACGTCGGTCGGCAAGAAAGTCCAATCTGCGCAGAAATTGAACTAACGTAACTCCAGACAGCACATCGCAGGGACGGTTTCTTTGTAAACAAGAATATGAAAAGCAGTTAACGCCAGCCAGCTCGTGCGCGGTGAACGAAATCCTTCCACGATACCGTAGGAAACAGACATAAAAATATTTTTGTTCTTTTAGGTGACAATCAAGAGCTCGTATCATGTTGAGCCAATTACTGTGGCATTCCCATTGTATGGTAATAGCTTCGCAATCTGAAAATAGTCGTTTTGAAATACATGACTGTCATTCCATGTTCCCTATCAATTGGGATCGCATAATTAGGGCTGGAATTGCATCCTGACAAATTTGATTCGAATAAAAAAAAAGTGGACATGTCAACTTTAAAAAGCAGCAATTAAAACAATTAGAAGCAAGAACTCGCTTTCTGACTGTTAAACACTTTGTTATGAAAATTTGTTTAAGCCGGTTCCTTTGCATTCAATGTTCAATTATCGCGAACACTGACACATTAACCGTACAGGAAAATTTTAGAATTGCAGTTTCGGACAAGTAAATAAATAAGACTAAGAATTAAAAAAAAAAAAAAGAAGTAAACTGAGAGAAAACTAAAGAAAGAAACATATTGGTTGGTTTCTTTGTTTCTTCTTCTTCTTGTTACACTGTTGGCACCCACTGCAGGGTATAGGCCTCCCCCAGTCTTTTCCAACTTCCTTGATCCTTAGCTTCAGTCCACCATTTAGAGCCTCTAAATCTCCGAAGGTCATCTCTCCATCTTGTTCTCTGGAGCCCCCTTCGTCTCTTTCCATCTCTCGGTTGCCATTCTGTTATTAATCGTGTCCATCTTTTATCTTTTAGTCTTCCAACATGTCCAGCCTATCTTTATTTTGATTCCTTTTTTATTTATTTGTTTATTTATTTGTTTAACTCGGTTGAAAAGTAAATGTCGGTTTTTAAAATCTAGTGCACGCCTCTATTATAATTCAAAGAAATTTAGTCAAAAGAGCATATAGGAGTAATCATCACACCTTGTTTGATATGTATTCTGTTCAAGTGTGACTCAGGCGAGAGTTACTATTCGTCTTATTGTACTGAAGATGGCTTTTCAACGGCATCAACTTAAGCCAACAAAAGACCAAAATGCCTTGGGTATATTTTACAATATGTCTTTTCTTGCTGCACTTTTATTACTCTGATATCGGATGCACAAAATCCCAATGATTTGTCGGAGTATTATCCTGTAAAAGCACGTGAGAAAAATAATTTCTGCGAATTTAAAGTTCCAATATTCTCATAATACTTGGAAGAATTTAAACGATAAAAAACGTTCTCTATCTTCGTTCGTTTTCTTTCATTTTTCTTTCTGAACCATGGTTTTTTATAAGAGTGATTCTTCATTTTGCAAAACCATAGAAATCCTTTTCATCCTACATTTTCATAAAACTAAAACAAAATAAACAACTGAATAAGAGTTATTCGAAACCATGGGCGCCTATAACTTAGTTGTCAGGAGGAGGCAAACAGAAACTGGAATATGAACAATGTATACAAAAACCATATGCAAATTTACCCTGTGCCTTCTTGTTACCTAACAGTTTTTACCACACACTCAGCACATAAATTTAATTGAAAACCAGAAGAGGCCTAAAAATTACATAAAAGTGCTGGACAAATGAAATTAGACAAAATGCTGGGACAATAAGGAGATCTCTCGGTCATTATTTTGTTCATTTTGGTCACTAGTGTCACATGGGCCACGAAACCACAGAGCTCACTCAATTGTTCATAAAAAAGATAATGATTAGAGTTCTGCACGGGCCTAAATTGGTAAGCCCGGTCCGGCCCAAGCCCGTGAGTTTAAGGCCCATCCCGGCCCGTTTCAAATATCAGACACTTGGCCCTGCCCCGGCCTGTCAACTGCAGCACTTATTTAGGCCCGGCCCGTCATCTGCCATTTGGTATTACTTTGTTTTCCTATTGTATTATATTAAAATGTGAAAATCAAATAATGAAATGAGATATTATTGAAAATATTTAGTTGAATGTAAGCCTAAAAATATTAAACTTCGACAGTTATCAGATTATTACCTTCCAAGAAAGAAAAAAGGAAGCATAAGCGCTTGTTCAAAATCTTCCTTTCTCGGAACTAGGAAACGGTAACACTACGAAATTCAATCCCTATGCAGATCAGGGATAAAAGAAAAAATCCATGTCGTCCCACTCTCTCATATAAACACACATACACACACCCTCACTCCACTCTACACAACACACACACTCGATTGGGGTCGAATCTTTTATGCTGTCAACAAGCCCCAAAATGGTTTTACCATCTTAATACCTACATATCGGTAAAAATACTGTGAGTGCCTCTAGGAACAGTTAGATAAATAGTTAATAGGAACAGTTAAACACACGAGGAAATCGGGAAACACGAAAACAAGAAACTGAAGGATAAAATTGTTGAAGTTGAAAGTTCCTGTGACAGAGCTGCACGACTTGTTATCCAATTCTCGAGAAGATACCAGTCTCAGATTATTCAAGCTTATGCACCCACCACAAGTCATCCTGAAGAAGTGCTTGAAGAATTTCATGAGGAAATTCGTCATCTAAATAATAAAGGCAAGCAGAACTTGAAGAACATTATGGGAGATTTCAATGCAAAAATAGGGCAACGGCAACAGAACGAAACTTCAGTAGGTAAATTCGGTCACGGCAGCAGAAACCAGCGTGGAAATACCCTCGCAGAATTTGCAAAGGCAGAAGGGTTTTTCATCATGAACTCCTTTCTCAAGAAAAAGTCGAAAAGGAAATGGACATGGAGGCATCCCAATGGATTGACAAGTGAAATTTATTTTATTATGTGTAACAAGAAATTTGTCATGAAAGACTGCAGTGTGCTGAACAAGTTAACACAGGTAGTGACCATAGATTGGTGAGATGTAAGATGCACCTCAATGCTAAACTCGAGCGTGGCAAGCTCATAAAACAAGCAATTTAGCTCTAGTGAAATGCCAAAAGTAATGAAAAGAATACAAGTTTGATTCCGTGAAACCATCAGCAGTTACAATGGCTTTGAAATCCTGCGGTGTTGAAGATGCATACATTAATATTATTAATAACATCTATGGAAATGCAAGTGCAAAGATTCGACTATTTGAGAATACAGCACCCATAAAAAATTGGAAAGGGAGTGAGATAAGGCGACACTACATCTCCCAAGCTCTTTAATGCCGCTTTGGAAAATATCTTTCAATCACTGAACTGGGGAAACAAAGGGATCAATATTAATGGAGATTATATAGCTTACCTTCGTTTTGCTGATGAGGTAGTCATTTTTCAACTACCCCATCAGAGCTGCAGAGTATGATCCAGGAACTTGCTGACAAGAGTAAAGAAGTGGGATTAAAAATGAACTTTCAGAAGACAAAAGTGATGTACAATGCTTTTACAAGAAATGAAAGCTTATCGATTGATGGGGAAAAGCTGGAGATAACCAATACCTACATTTATCTTGTACAGCAGATATCAAGTGAAGGTCACATTGATGAAGAAATTAAGCGGCGTATAAAACTTGCCTGGAGAGCTTTTGAAAGAAACAGTATAATTTGCAAGAGCAATATGCCATTATGTCTTAAAAGAAAAGCGTTTGATCAATGCATCCTTCCAGTGCTTACGTATGGGGCAGAGACGTGGACCTTAAGTAAAAGAGACATACAAAAACTGCAGACAACTCATAAAAGCATCGAGAGGTGCATGCTTGGTGTAACTAGGAGGGATAAGTAGAGGAACTCGTGGATCCGAAAAATGACAAGAGTGGAAGACATCATGGTCAGAGTAAAATCCCTGAAATGGCAATGGGTTGGACATATTTCCAGAAGGACAGACCATCGATGGACAGCCGAAATTTTAAACTGGATTACAAGGGACAGTAAAAGACCCAGAAGAAAACCACATGGGAGATGGGTGCATGAAATTCGAAAGTATGCGGGAGTAACATGGAGGAGACTGGCACAAGACAGACCGTTGTGGAAGAAACTTGGAGAGACCTTCTTCCAGCAGTGGATTGATAATGGGTGCCAATGATGATGATGATGATGCCCAACTCAATGGGTTATAAGCATTTATCTATCTTTAATTTAGGGCTACTGGTTCTAGGAAAAGGGTAGAGACAGTGCCGTAAGAAAAACATATCATCCTCACTCGGAATTCGTACCTGGACCTATCTCGGATGAATGATTAGAAGCCAACGCTTCGGCCATCTAAACGGCTTGACGAAAATAACGCCCCAATCTCTGTGCGCTCATTTGTAGTGTAATGTTACATAATATGTTGTTATTGAGAAACAAAATGAATGAAAAAGAAAACATTATTTTGGGAGTCCTCCGCAATCGCGGGAAATTCCCGACAGGGATTCTTGATCTTTCTTATAAATCCGCCACTGGTGCTAGAGATAGAAAGTTTAAAACAGCAAACTGAACTCTAAAATCAATTGTAAGTATAGTGAAACCTTTGAATAACTGTCACTGTTTGGACCTGTAAAAAAGAGGGACCATATTTGGGAACTGACCGTTATTCACAGATTAGGTGTTTATTTATATTGTTTGCGTTTGCTTTTGGAATGAAAAAACCCTGGATGTCAATGCGGAACTAAAAACAGATGTGGTCTGCGATTGTTGCGAAGCGAAGACCAAAATGCAGACTGGATAATGTTAGCTTACAGAAAACTGAGTTTAATTCAATGGCGGAAAGCTCTAGATTTATAACAGTAAATGCAACTTATTTTTTGCAGTTGAATTTTTGAACCAGCAGAACGAATAACAAGCATGATTTCAGTAGTTTAAATGCATAAGATTTTATCGTTATCTCTACCTATTATTCCCTACAATTGAGTGGCCGCTAGCTGAAATTTAACAGTTGAATATGGTGCAGATGATTTTACGAAGACAGTGTTTGACCCCTAGTTTTAAACTGCCCTTAGAAACATCAAGCTGGGATATTAGAGTTAAGGTACTCTATACAAAGAAAAATAAAACAACTTTACAGACAGTGAAGTGTAACCCACAGATAGGCGGTTGCTGGTGGAAAACAGGAACAGAACCCAGAAATCAAGAGACATCACCACGTACCAGCACTCACTTCCACCGGCCTCCGTGAATCAGACATACACGGGAGCTGGAGATGTAATTACCCTTATACGTCGAACTAAACTTTAACTCCTTCCCTTTCAGTTAAGCATGCCATTGTACCCGTCGCAATGCAGCCCATTCTGACAGAGGTACAGTTCATTTAGTAACATTCTTTGTCCCCATTTTACTCACCGGCAGAAATGCGGAAGAAGCTAAACAAGGTCATAAGTGTCAAGTTCTTCCTTGCCCTTCATTCCGGACTGACTGGGATGTCCGATTAACAGCTGTGTAGAGGTTCCGTTATTCGGAGGTTATCGCTAATATTAATCCTATCGCTACTGTTATATGCAAAGCAAAACTTGCCTTTGTTTGGAGGAGTCCTTTAATTTAGGTTTCATTTTATAAAAACATTTTTAGTAAGCCTTTTCCTCACACACTGCTGAGAGCATGGATTTCCCCATGAATCCCAACATTAATAAAAGAATGGCGATAAGTACAATCTCGAATTTACAGAGAGTGTCCCTTCTTCCTCTATTAATTAATTCATCACAGACATGTGCCAAAAAGGCGCTTCATCAGCTGGTTCCTCCAGATGATTAGGAAATTTTGTCCCCACAGTCAAAGCCCATCTTTATATTTATATACCGAAGGGCCAAAATATTATGACTAACGCGTCGTTATGCAAATCTAAAAAGCTTCAGGTAAACGACGGCGCATGTGAAGGTTATGAAACGGTATAAATAACACCTGATACTCAGCTCTTTTAATCAGTATTATCGTTGCTCTTCAGATTTGAAAGGCAGAGGACTTAGTGAGTTTAACAAATACCAAATTGTAATGGTCAGACGACTGGGTCAGAACTTTTCCGAGACTGCAAGGTTTGTGTTCACTGTCGGTCATCGTTAGTACTTTTAAAACGTGGTTCGAGGAGGGACAACCATCACGAACCGTCGGAAAAGTGTGGGGCAACCACGGTTCATCGATTCTGGAGGTGAGTGAAGGCTATTCTTTATGGTACAAGCCAACAGAAAGGATAGTGTTGCGCAAAATCCAGATAATTTGAATGTTGGTGGCGTGAGTAATGTGTCACAACACACAGTGCATCGAACCTTGCTGAAAATGCGGCCAGGTAGCATATGGCCGCTCTGAGTGCTCATGCTAACCTCGATTCACTGTCGAAAGCGCCTACAATGTGCACGTGAGCATCACAACTGGACCTTGAATGAATGAATGAAAGTCGTCTGATTCGATATATCTCGTTTTTTGTTGCATCATGTAGACGGCCGGGGACGTGTGCGTCGTTTACCTGCGGAAGTGGCATTAGTACGCACCATGGGACGAAAATAAGCCTGTGGAGGAAGAGTAATGCTTTGGAAAATATTCTGCTTGAAAACTATGGGTCCAGTCATTGATGTGCAGGAAAGCATGGAAGTCTACCACCTACGTAAACATCATTGCAGACCAGGTATATCCTTTCATGGCAACGGTGTTCCCCTCTAGTAGGGCCTTTTTCAGAAGGATAATCCACCATGCCACACTGCCTGAAGTGCTTGATAAAGGTTCGTGGAACATCAGGAAACCTTCCAGGTCTCCAAATTTCCTAGACATGAATCCAATCGAGCATCTGTGGTGTGTGCTGCAACAGCAAATCCTATCTTCGGCGGCTCAATCACGTAACTTACAACAGTTAAATAATCTGCTAGTAATCATCATATTAGGCAGGTGGTCATACACGGTGGAGTCAGATTATTGTGACCACCAGCTAATATCCAGAGTAACCGCCGTGTGAAGCACGGACAGCAGCTAGGCGGGCTGAGAGTGACTCAATAAGGTGCTGGAATGTGTTCACAGGTATGTGGAGCCATGCTGATTGCAGTGCATCCGAAATCTGCTGAAGGGTGCGTGGTGGAGGATCCATAGAGCGAACAACACGATTGAGGTGGTCCCACAGATGCTCAATTGGGTTTAAGTCTGGGAAATTAGTGGGCCAGGGAAGTACTTTGAGGTCCTCATCGTGCTCTTCCACCACTCGAGGACATTTCCATCGGTGTGACACGTAGCATTGTCGGGCTGGAAGATCCCATCCGCCCCAGGAAACACAATCAGCATGTATTGGTGTATGTAGTTTTCAAGGATGGATTAATAACGAATTCGGTCCATAGTGCCTTCCACAGGTATGAGTGGACCCAAAGAATGCCACGAAAAGGTTCACCAGACCCTAACGCTGCCCCCAACAGCTTGTTTTCTTCCATCAATGGTTGAAGAGAGTTTGTTCTCCGATGTTTCTCGCCTTATGCGCCAACGTCTAACCGTTCGATAAAGCAGAAAACATGACTCATCGGAGAAGGCAGTCCTTTGCCAATCAGCGGAAGTCCGATTCTGATACTGCAGTGCAAATGTAAGCCTTTCCAGCCGATGCACTTTCGTTAACATAGGCGCAGTGACCATCCGTCTGCATCGGAGTTCCATACGTAGCAGGGTTTGCTGAACTGTCGTTTCAGACACACTTCCGGTAGCCCTCTGGTTCATTCGGCCAGTGAGTTGCTCCACTGTAGCGTGTCGATCGGCCCTCACGCACTTTTCGAAGCCGACGTTCACCTCTCACATCAATGGCACGTGGTGCTCCTCAGTTTCCACATCGATTATTCGCAATGGTGCCATTTCTCCAATCACGGTACACTTTAAATACAGTAGCACGCGAAAAGTTCACAAACTGCGCTGTTTCAAAAATACTGCCACCCTTGTCCCGAAAGCCGTTAATCATACATTTTTTGCAAATCTGATAAATCGCCCTTTTTATTCATGACAGCAGCGAGTGATATGTTTTCAGAATGTGCACACCCTATATACCCTCGAAGCCAGCTCACGACACGTGCCTTCTTTTATTGGCTACGCGCGGTTGTCAAAAGCACCATACGCAAACATTTTTCCAGAAAATAAGTAAAAAAGGAAAGCATCAGGCGCCCAGGCGGTTTCTTTCTTAATGGTGGTTTTGTGATTTCTTGAATCACCTCTCGCAGGAACGTTTCACTGTACGTTCAGCTATTAAAAGTTCCAATGATCGATGTTACAGAAGTTTTAACATGATGGTTGTCATTAAGATCCCTTTTTTCAAGATGAAATGACAAATCTTTTACTGGTGAAATATGCAAGACGCATTTCAGTTATTTTTAGTGAATCAACTGCAAAATTAGTTGTAGTAGACAACAGCTACAAAATTTTGGTATAAAATTAACCGAAATGCGTTGAGACTTTTGCAATGTTAAAGGATTTAGGATTTCATCGGAAAACAGGAGTAAGAGAAAAATGAAGTCGTAAGAAATATGGGAGCGGCAACCGCAGCTCCGATCAGTGAAGAAGCATCGGTGAAGGTATGAGGTGCGAATGAAATGACCACCTTTAGAAAAATAAACACTTTAAGTTGCTTGTTTTATTGTCTTTTGAAAACCTCGTATAAAACAATAAGAAACTCAGACTGTTTTTTTCTAACGCTTCTTCTGTTTGTGAATGCTGCGATATTTGTAGGGCAAAGTTTGTAAGAGATTCCTTTGAATAAACAAAGACATCGCTCTTTCCACGTTTAGCAACGCACAGCAACTGAAAAATTGTTGTTCGGCCTCCGCCGGGGAATTGAAACCCGGATCTCTTGATATCTAGCCGAGCGCGTTAGCCTTACACCACGGTGGCCAATAATTCGCTATGTGCGTTTTTCTGTCAGCATTGACATTATAAATCCGTAAGATGGGCTCAGCTACTGAGACTTCTCCATCTGGTGGGCATTAACGGCACTGGCTATATATTAATTACAGCAGTTAAATCCAAAGGGCGAGATCGAAAGTGAACATCCTCCAAATACGTGGCGTCAGAGAATAAACAAAGACATTGCTCTTTCCACGTCCAGCAACGCACAGCAACCGAAAAATTGCTATTCGGCCACCGCCGGGGAATTGAATCCCGGATCTCTCGATATCTAGCCGAGCGCGTTAGCCTTACACCACGGTGGCCAACAATTCATGGCGCTATGTTCGTTTTTCTGTCAGCATCTGACATTATAAATCCGTAAAATGGGCTCAGCTACTGAGACTTCTCCATCTGGTGGGCATTAAGGGCACTGGCTATATATTAATTATAGCAGTTAAATCCAAGGGTGTGAGGCCGCGGGTGGCCTAGTGGGCAACGTTCGTGACTGCCACGGAAAGGACCTCAGGTTCGATCCCAGGCGGGTACGAACGCTCGATTCACTAAATATCCGCCGTGCGTCGGATGGGCACGTTAAGCCATCGGACCCCGGGTACTGGCCCCCGGTAATAAATAAGGGCGTCTTCCTCCAGCTTTCTACTTCGATTCCGTGTGACTTTCCTATCGGGCACTCTAGCCCAAATCTCCTAGCTTCCTATTTCTAAGGGTTGTTTAAGACCTGGAGTCAGACATCCCCTTCCTAAAATCCTCTACATATGATAATAAAATCCAAAGGTGTAAGGTTAGCACACTCTGCTAGATATCGAGAGATCCGGGATTCAATTCCCCGGCGGCGGCGGCGGCCGAGTAACAATTTTTCGGTTGCTGTGTGTTGCTAAAACGTGGAAAGAGCGATGTCTTTGTTTATTCACTGACGCCACGTATTTGGAGGATTTTCACTTTAGATTCCTTTGAATTGTATCAATGAAACCGACGTAGCTCTGCATTTTACAAATTTTGTATTTCCTAAGAAATCTTGAACACAGTGATAAGCAATGTAAAAAGTAAGAATGAGCATGGAAAAATACTGAATTTGGATTTTTCTTTCTTTTCACGCAGTCAAGATCTTTGAACTAGTCTCAGGAGAAGCCTTTGAAGCCATAGCAAGATTATTACAATTATTTTCGTTTTGTGAGTATAAAATTTAATTGATAAATCTTATTAAGTTCAAGCTTTGTTTGGTTATGTAATAACTTTGATTCTGTCATATTCAGTGAGTATTTCAGTGCGTTAAATGAAAAGCTCAGTACTGGTGAAAGAAATAGTCAGAAATTTTTGACTGCAGTTTGGAATGAAGTATTAAAAAGAAAAGCTATTTTTTGGTAGTCTTTTTCTTCAGTAAATAAGTAAAATCTTTAGAAATCATTTTCTCGGTCTTAGAATTCATAAAAACCAGATGACGAGAAAACAGCTATTACAGAGGATTTGAGACTTCTTCTACAGCCATAGTGACAATTTCTATAAATCAAAATAGTATAACTATACTAGTAATCCGAATTTCTTGGTGTAGAATAGAAAATCAGTTTCCAAGCTTTCGCACATCACCCAGATGGCTTTTTCAAGGAAGGTAGACAGCAACATAAAGAACGGCAAATTAACATCAGCCCTATCCAAAGAAGTCCAGTTCAAGTCCGCTGATCCTATGTGGGATGATATAAAGAAATTAGCTTTCTACACTACACCTAAATCTACTGACATTCGGGAAATTTTGGAGATCATTACCAACAATGAGGCCTACAATGACAGCGTCTCGCTAGAGTTACCACGAACTTGGAAACAGTTCTTCAAATAGTGAATGCCTTTTATTTTCCCTCCAGTATTCCGCGTGCGAAAACGAACATGATACCTCTTGTCTTTAATTGAATAATTACATTTGCATCTCTTCGTTTATTGTCAAGTCAAGTCACCGCGTCCTAATTGTTGAAGAGTTCTATTATCCAGTTTGCCTTACTTGAAAAACCCATCTGGTTGATGTGCGAAAGCTTGGAAACTTTGATTTCTACTCTACGCCAAGAAATTCGGATTACTAGTATAGTTATATTTAGTACAGACGTTTGACGTGCATCAGGAACATCAAACAGAGGTCATCGCTCTTTCCACGTTTATAAGTGAGTCACGGAAAAATTCTCATTGGGCGCCACCAGGAATCGAACCCAAGGTCTTCCAGTTACGCGCCGGACATGCTTCCATTGCACCACGGTGGCCTCGAATTCATCCAGACTCACATACACTAACTGCCAAGACAATTTGGCAGGTTGCTTCTTGGAGCCCCGCACAATGCTGGGGATTCACCAAAGATGGTAAGCAGCAACTGAACAAATAATTAGAAGCCGAATGAATAATTACTACAGACATTTGACGTGGACCAGGAACATCAAACAGAGCTCATCGCTCTTTCCACGTTTATGAGTGAGTCACGGAAAAATTCTCATTCCATCTCAGAGGTCATAGCTCTTTCACGTTTATAAGTGAGTCACGGAAAAATTCTCATTCCATCTCAGAGGTCATAGCTCTTTCACGTTTATAAGTAAGTCACGGAAAAATTCTCATTCCATCTCAGAGGTCATAGCTCTTTCCACGTTTATAAGTGAGTCACGGAAAAATTCTCATTCCATCTCAGAGGTCATAGCTCTTTCACGTTTATAAGTGAGTCACGGAAAAATTCTCATTCCATCTCAGAGGTCATAGCTCTTTCCACGTTTATAAGTAAGTCACGGAAAAATTCTGAAAATTCCATCTTTGGTGAATCCCAAGCATTGTGCGGGGTTCTAAGAAGCAACCTGCCAGATTGGCTTCGCAGTTAGTGTGTGAGTCTGGATGAATTCGAGGCCGCTGTGGTGCAGTGGAAGCACTTCCGGCGCGTAACTGGAAGACCTGGGTTTGATTCCCGGTGGCGGTCAATGAGAATTTTTCCGTGACTCACTTATAAACGTGGAAAGAGCGATGACCTTTGTTTGATATATAGTTATACTATTTTGAGTATAGTTGGTGTACGATTCCTGTTTATTAATTAATTTCTATAAATGTTTATCAACAAGAGAATATAAAAGAAATGTCAATTCAACGAATGAAATTTTTATACCGATGAGGATAAAGAGTTTCATGTTACTGTGGTATCTACATAACTTATATTGTGAAGGATGCATATATGCATCCTTCAAAATATAATGAATTATAAAGTATTCTTCGCTGGGACGGGACAATCGAGACCTGGGTCCCTTTTTCCTTTTTAGGTACAAGTGTCAAGGAAATGAATTACTATATGCAAAACATTGTGGCCTTACGTAAACAGTATTTTTTTTTTTTTTTTTTTTTTTTTGGATTCAGGGGTAAATAATTTAAGTAGTTATACTTTTTTGTGCCACAATTATATGGTGCATTTCCGTATAAATCGTTCTCATACTTCAGCTACCTGTTTTGTGCGCGTGATCATGAGACATTTCAAAGAGGCTGAACTTAGCTTCTCGAAGCGAATAAAACTTGCATGACATATTCAACTTTGGCGTAAGTGTTTATAGTACTTTGTACCACAGTTGGAATTCAAACAAGCGAATACAAACAGAACTGATGGCTCAAATTGAGGAATATTGTGAGAAAAATGATCATAAATTTTTTTCGCAAAACCACGCTGTAGAAAAAAAATTGCCACGGAATTTGTCCATTATAAAGATTTAGGGATGCTTCACCTCGAAAAGCATCAATTAGACCACACGCATTCATATTCTTTTGAATAAGGAAAGTAATTTTCACTCATTCCTCTGCCAGATTATTCTCGAAATCTTTTCATAAGAATGAACAGCACGACAAATGTGAGACAGCAGTAGTTTAATATGTAAAGTTTCACCGATGAGCGACAGCAAAAAAGTTAATTTTCTGTACTGAGATACGAGATACATTACCGCTTCTTCAACGCATTTAAAGTACAAGCATTTGACACAAAAATAATAGATTTCGTTCGATTTATATAAGTTTCAGCATAAGTGTGGTACCTGTGGTACAACACATTCGTACCTAATTTCACAATGACAGCGAGATGATAAAAGCATTTGATATTTGGTAACAATTTCTTCACCACGGATGGAGACATCAGGAACATTTAAATCTCACAGAAATCTTCCTGATATTCATAAGCACCTATATGGGGAGGGGGTGGGGGGAGCGCATGTGCCCTTCCATGTATATCTGACCTTTGTATTTCAATTAATACAATAATTGACGTGGATTAGGAACATCAAACACAAGTAATCGCTCTTTCCACGTTTATAAGTGAGTCACGGAAATTCTCATCGGCCGCCATCGGGAATAAGCGTGGTAAGAGCGATGACTTCTGTTTGATGTTCCTAATCCACGCCTATGGTGTGTATTAATTATTCATTCGCCTCCTAGTTATTTGTTCAGTTGCTGCTTACCATCTTTGGTGGATTCCCAGCATTGTGCGGGGCTCCAAGAAGAAACCTGCCAAGTGTTTTGGAAGTTAGTCGCATGTGAGTCTGGAGAATTCGTTGCCGCTGTGGTGCAGTGGTGGCATGTCCGGCGCGTTACTGGAAGACCTTGGGTTCGATTTCCGGTGGCGGCTGAGGACAAATTTTCCGTGACTCACTTATAAACGTGGAAAGAACGATGAGTTCTGTTTGATGTTCTTTGTATTTCAGTTCTTGGTAGGTACTACAATAATTTTCGCTATAACACTAATTCCGACTGCCATGAACTTCAGGACATATGTGTGTGTGTTGCGGGCGGGCGGGCAGGCGGGGAGGGAGGGATTGCAGTAAAAGCAAAACAAAAATGGGTATTTAAAGTAGAAAGTAATAATATTTTAATTTTCCGTTACATGATAAAACAAAGTATACAGCCGTGCATATGGAAAAGTATGGAAGTTTTGTCACGTACCAGGCGATGTGACGTACCTGCCAGAAGGATGCACACGACATAAAGGCAGATAGGAATCAGAATAAAATGTCCGCGTAGCTTAATTGGTAGAGCAACTTATTCCGGAATGAGGGGACCCGGGTTCGAACCCCGGCGCGGATAAAAATGACGGAGAAATTCACTTCGTTATAATGGCGCCCGAACTATCCGGATGACCCGACCGTTCAAAATCTCGCATTGGTGTGATGTTCTTTCCACACCGCGAGATAAGAAAAATAAGAGAATCCCTTCTCCAGCACTTCGAAAAAAAAAAAAAAAAAAAAAAAAAATAAGGGGGAGATGATGTAACGTACCAGGCGATGTGACGTACCTGCCAGAAGGATGCACACGACATAAAGGCAGATAGGAATCAGAATAAAATGTCCGCGTAGCTTAATTGGTAGAGCAACTTATTCCGGAATGAGGGGACCCGGGTTCGAACCCCGGCGCGGATAAAAATGACGGAGAAATTCACTTCGTTATAGTTTCAGAAATGAAATATCTATCAGCCCTTGCAAGAGAAATTCAATTATGAACAAAGATCTTCCGAAGTATCTCCCAGACCTTTGTCTAGAAGGGTTTCCCCCTTGATGACCGATTGAGTGATACCTGTTGTTTTAAGGCGCATGGGATACAAGTGGGCGCAAGGCCCGAAAGAACAAAAGAGAAATTTTGTCATTGTTCCAACATGCTGTCTAATTTTTACTTAATCACCTCTTTTTATGTAATTTCTTGGTCTTTCTGGTTTTCAATTAATTCTCAGTTGTGTGTGTGTGTGTGTGGTAAACACGGTTACGTAGCAGAGGAGGCACAGCAGAAATTTACATATGGCATTTGTGTATGTTTTCTGAATTTAAAATTTCCGTTTGTCCCCAACTGAAAATGAACCTGCTGGCGTCCATTATTGTAACTACTAAAAAATTGTTACATTGGTCAGTTGCTCCAGATTGAATTTTAGCTACGGAGAAATTGACTGTCGTAAAAACAAGTAAATAACAGTAAATATTCTTACGGCCATTCTTTGAAAAAAAAAAGAAAATCAAAAGGAAAAAAGACTTTGACAATACTAATCCTGAAAAGTCGGCGTTTCTTCTGCAAAGCAACCTTCGTTTTAGAACGCTTTGAATCTGACAGATATTTGTGAAACTACACACCAGCACTTTCCGTTCATTAGCCTTCATACAAATGAATTCAGGTTGATGCGAGATTTACGTGTTTCATTGGTCAAAGATTAAAAGATTACGATAAAACGCGCACGACTGAAAATTATGAAACCAGAAGAAAATGAGTGTAGAGAAAAACTTCACTAAAAATTTTATTGGCTTAAAAGATATCCCGTGGGGGCAGTGGAGTATATTCTAGGTTAACTAGGCTAGCTGCAAAGCCCAGAGAATGCACAAATCAAAGTCAGTTAAATAAACACAAATAAAAGTCAATTATCAACGGTATTAAGATATGTCGATGCTTTCGAAGCGAAAAACACACACGAGCAGATTCGCTTCTTTCTTTTATGAGAATCAGTCTGGCGAGCGATGACCAACGGCATAACCATAACGCAAGCAGGTCTTCGAGTGTTTGCTGTTCTGATGCGAAGAACTTTGATATGATCGCCTGCTAGCGTTTCCATGACAACATGAATCAGCGTAAGGAGGTGAATTGAACATTGCTTTGCGCAACGGTTCGCACAGAAAAAGAGAATATTGGACTATCTCATAAAAAGAGAATATTGGACTCGCATGCTTCCGCGTCTAAAAGCGCGTATTTCTCGAGAGTTGTTTCAGTTTGTGTGAAGTGTCAATGAATAAAAATTAATGATATTATATCTTAAATTTGTGGCTTTGTTGGATGTTTTGATAAATTTTGTGAAAGCTCCCCTGAACATCTACTGTCAGAACTTAAAAAACTATGCTTCAAACTTTGATGCAGCTCGACTGAAAAATGAACTGAAGGTGTTTTATTCCTTTGATGAATACAAAACAAATTAGTAAGACATTACTCTTGTTACATAAAGTTGAATAAATTGGACGTAGGGTTTATTGAGGTGTACAAATTAGCAGACCTAATGTTAAACTTTCCATCAGCAACTGCAACTGCCAAAAGAAGTTTCTCTGTATTAAAAAGAATCAAGATATATCTTAGAGCCACACAAGGACATGCACATTCGAGCAACTTGGCTGGTTTTTTAATAGGGTAAAACATTATTTTTAAATATGAAAAAGTACTCGGAAGAAACCTTTTTGTGAAAACCTAACACTCAAGTTCACACAAAAGAAAAGAAGAATGGAGTTCATGTAGAAAAAAGTGTTGAAATCCTAATTATTTGGTATCATGTTAGCAATAGCATGTACTTAAAATTAAAAAAGCAGAAGTAACTTCTGTTACTTATCAATTGAAAATTAAACTTCGCAGTTAAAAAAAAAAAACAGTGGGGGAGGGGGGAGATAGCTCAGGTCTCTAGGTCTCGCACCCTAAGATACGCCACTGTGTGCGAGGTTCAAGCGGGGAAATCATAATCGAAGTTTAATTTTTTTTTTTAATTCTCAGGGGTGGGCCAAATGAAACTATGAAATAGACCATATTGTCAGCGTCCGGGTTCAGTGATCCCAATGAATCAATGAATGAAGTGTGAGTTACACGACTAACGATTTCCACAGGAGTTTCACTGTCTATTAAGGTGCTGACAGTATCTTACAAATTTACTTTTTTTTTTGTAATTAGAAATCATGATGTGTATGCCCCCTAATTCCATGAAAGGGTAAATGCATGTAAAGCCCCTTTTTGAACGCGAACTGAACAAAATGTTAACAGATTTATGTGAAAAACGGCAAGGGATATGAAACAGAGAAGAAACATCACTAGATGACCACATCTGTTGGTGAAACCGTGACCAGAGATGGAAACGGGTCACGGGTCAGTGGGTCAACGGGTCGACAATTTCGTGCGAGTCAAACAGGTCGGTTGAAGGAGTTTCTGACCCGATTTCTACTTTTCATTTTATTTTTTAAAAGAAAAACATGTTCAAAGAAAAATGGGTCTTGTTGAATTTTATACTCGATGCTGGTGTCAGCGGAGTGAAAAATGATTTGTCATACAAAAATATTGCTTTCTCTTTCTTAAAGCAAAGAAGATTTCCACCTACCGACGATACCATATCGCTAAACGATACTTCCTTTGCGTTTGTTTTCAGTGCGATTGTCCGGAGCAAGACACTGGCAAACGCCTGTCAACTGCTTTTCTGGTGATTCATTCTCGCGTGTCACACTGTAAGACTGAGGAATTGCTTTTCACATCGCATCTTTTGCATTGGGCATTCAGAGGATTTCGTTTGGCGTCCTAACATCCCGTTCCATTGCATGTCCGGTCAGAATTAAGGCTTTATTTGTTAAAATGGATGAATTTAATATTAAGGAGATTAAAAAAGGCGTCGAAGCCAACAAATAGGATCTTATTTAAAACAAAAAGAGGAAGCGTGAATGCTGGAAGTTGTTTCGTCTCATTAAGAAACCAGAATATGTATCACAGCAACACCAACTTTCACATGTTCTGAAACTTGAGATGTTATCAAAAAAATTAAACAGCAAAATCTGAAATTAAACATACAAGTTACTAAACTCTTTTACTGGCTGGAACGAGTTAACTCGGGGTAAACAAAATGGGCTGAACACAACTCCAACGAGTAAATTCACTGTCTAAGAAGTGTGCCGAGCGCAACTGGGGCGAATTCATTCAATCTATGTTTAGCTCGTACGAGTTACCTTGAAGACCACAGCATAGAAAAAACTTGCGTTCTCCCTGAGATTTTTCATTCAGACTAGACATTCGGGCGTATGATAGACACCAACCCCTTTTGACAAATTTACTGAAAAAGAACTATGGAAGTGGAGATGAATGTAAGGAAGGAGAGAGAAGACGTTTGAATAACTTTTTTTACCCAGTTGCATGATGTTCGTTTGAGGGAGACTAGCCTTTCCCCATAAATTTTTAGGTTATGAAACAGGGAATATAGGACTAGAAGGGGGAACTTATTACCTATGGCATGTTTATTTTTGCGGCTGCTGAGATGAAAGGGGGTGAATATAAAATATTCCATCGTAATTTTCGTAAAACACCATCGCTATATGTGAACATTTCTGTTTGGAGGGAGCAAACGTTTTGGGCAGCGCTTAGTTCAAGCACAGTACATCAGCCACTTAAAGGGTTAATTAAAAAATTTTGACTGTAGCAGCATCAAAATGAAGTGGAACATCCTCAACATTCTGCGGAGGGACTTTTTGACTCTCGCAGATGTGTTTGAAAAGATGTGTAAAACCGTTAGGTTGTATGAAAGACTACAGTTTCAACACTTTCTGGAAGTGAGTAAATTACACATTTCCGTAATACTTTTATATGATTTCTATATAACTTACGATACCCACTGCGGAGAAACTTTTTTAACACCCTGGTATTCGTATATATGATTATGTATGAAAATTATACATGAATATATGTAATTATATATTGCTTTCGAACTTACAGTTCAAAGCAGTTTTTCCGGGTCAGGTCCGGGTTGGGTCTGGGTTCAAAATTTTTGACCCGTTTCCAACTATGACTGTTATTTCTCACGTCCTGTAAAAGTAGTAACGAACATAGCGCTCGATGAGGAGGAAAATATTCATGAGATGGTATTTCCACAAAGGAAAACTTTTTTAAGCCACTCAGAATTAATTTTGGTCAGTTGTTATCTAACAGGTCAGTTATTATCTTACAGCTCAGAGTACTCGCAGATGGCCAAAATGAAATCTCCATGCTGCTCGTTAAACTCCCCTTCACTCCGTCAAGACTGTATTGTGGTGTTCAGTTTCCGTATGTAGGATTGTCGGGCCCATTTTTTTAAAACCAGACATCGTAAATTCTGAACGCTACACTGATATAGTCCACGGATTCCTTGATGAGATGGCGTACAGAATTTCAGCACGATAACACAGCAAGAACTGTCAATATTGCTCACAAAAAGAATAATTTTGAAGAGATTCTGTTTTATCTCTTCCTTTGTTTTTCCGAATCAGAGTTTTCTCACGTTTTCAGAAATTTGCTATGATTGTTGTGTTATGTCTTTGATTTTCCTTATACGCAGCCGCTGGCGCTGTGGCTGCGTATAAGAAAAAAACAAAAAAACATAACATAACACAAATATATATATATATATATATTTAAAAGTTTCAAATTACACATCAATTACACAACATTTATTGTTTCAAAGAGTTTCAAATTATACATTGGCATGCTTTACTAATCCAGGACCTAACAATATTAAGTAAATCAGGCAATATAAAGTACCACTTGGTGGGTCCCTAGTGGTTGAAGATTTCTATTTAGATACACAGTTTTGCATCTCGTCATCTCACACAATTTTTTTTTTTTTTTTTTTTTTTTGCTTGCTAGGATGTTATCTAACCGCGACCACTTTAACGTTTTCATATATATTTAGGCTCTCGTAGGTCGTTGGTCCAGTTCAGTTTGATCTTCATTCATGGCGTTGACCGGTTTGGTCTGCCGGTAAGCCTTTTTTATAATTTTTTCAGTGTTTATATTCTTGTGTTTTGAATTTCTGTGTCTGTTTTGACGTTTGGTCTGGTGGCCTAGGGAGCACGACCAACCGACATTTTTGGTTCTCCTTGTTGTTTGTTGGTACTAGAAAGGCCACTCCCGCAGGTTGATGCTCTCCTGATGACGGCAACCTGTTTTCTGTTCATTTTTTGGTTTTTAATTTTGAACTTCCATTTTGAATTTAATTCTGTATTCTTTATGAAATTTTAATTTTTTGCAATTCTTATTTTTATAATTCACTCTATATATTTGCTGCTACATGATTATAGCTACCTTTGGCGCTTCTCATGGTACTAGCTTTATTTTTGCGGTTTTTTTTTTCTTTTCTTACTTTGGCAAATTAATTTATATATATATATATTCATACAGTATATACTTACAATAAGCAGAAAAAACTACAGCAGGAGTCAAAATAGGAAAAAAATAGTTAAAATAAAAAAACATCAAAACAAACGAGCAGTGAGAAAAAAAATGGAGTGCAGAAAGCTTTGAAAATGCGGCCGCGGGTGGCCTAATGGGCAACGTTCGTGACTGCCACCGAAAGGACCTCAGGTTCGATCCACTAAATATCCGCCGTGCGTCGGATGGGTGCGTTAAGCCGTCGGACCCCAGGTACTGGCCCCCTGGTAATAAATAAGGGCGTCTTCCTTAACCTTTCTACTTCGCTTCCGTGTCACTTTCCAATCGGGCACTCTAGCCCAAATCTCCTAGCTTCCTATTTCTAAGGGTTTTTTAAGACCTGGGGTCAGACACTCCCTTCCTAAAATCCTCTACATTGATCATGCTTTGAAAATGCTGAGCTTTGGCTTTATCAAAGACCAGCAAAACTAAGCATTTACTCACTTCCACAAAGACCTAGTTGAACATGGGTTCCTTTTATGTCATAAATGCAAAAGGTACAAGTCCCCAAGAATCACCAAAAAAAAAAAAAAGGATAAAAAAAAAAAAAAAACATAACAGCCCACATAGGCTCGGAAACTTAAATACTAAGCAAAATTTTGAATTTCGCATTACATCCATGACATATCTGGCCCTATTGGGCGTTCAAAAAGTATCTTAGGTTATATGGAAATCAAACAAATGTATTACGAGAACGTACAATTCATTTACAAAACATAACCCTACTCTTTCACACATGTTTTGAAACACATCTACAGAGCCAAAAGGTCTAAAGCTGCTCCTCCTAATTCTGATGGCACTACAGTTACATTTTTTGAATTAAATAATTTGTTGTATGTTTATTTTCAGTTTTTGCTGTTTTCTTGACAATATGTCAAGCTTCAGAGTATGTTTCATAGCAATTTGCACAAGCTTATGGTGAGTTGAAGTTTCCAAAATGTGGATGTTGTCTTCATCCTTACCCCTCAGAACGAATTAAGGGATACTCCTCCTTCTAAGGACACTCCGTTTTTCATATTGCACGAAAAATCATTTTTCAGTCCGCGAGAACCACCAGTATCGAGCACAAAATTCCACAGTGCGCATTTTTCTTTGAAAATTTTTCTTTTTAATTTTTTTTTTTTTTTTTTTTTTGCTTTTCAAAAATAAAATAGAAATAAAACCGGGTCGAAATCGGGTCAGAAACGCCTTGATCCGACACGTTTGACCAGCAAGAAGTTGTCGACCCGTTGACCCGTGACGCGTTCCAATCTGTGATTGAAATTGATAATTACAAGCTTGCAAAACATGCTTTACGAAAGGAATCATAGCTTACATTAAAAATATCCGGATAGTCTTCAAGTGAGTAATGAAATCTATATATTTCGCTTAACGGATAATTTTTCCCAGCTTCAGTCCTGCAGAATGGCACAGCAAATGCTTCACGTTTTGTTCTTGGTGAACGTGGTTCACGGAAATTCAATAGATAACAATTAGAATATCATCTATCTCTCCATTGATGACACCGTACAAAAACTGAAGTGGGAGAGCCTTCCTTTCCGAATGTAGAGAGGTCATCTAAAAGAATCACAGAAGGTCAGAAATCGGGATATCCGCGATATAAACTCGAGTAGATTTGCAAAAAGAAGGTGTCGTGGAAATCGTTTCTGTACTTTTTCAGTTTGATTTAGTAGTGTTATGATGCCAGCGCTCCAGATGAGCGACGCATACACCAGTGAAGGTTCGACCGAACAGTCTCAAAAATGCGAATAAGTGTCTAAGGTTTGGAAAAGCACTTAGAAAGTGGCATACTCGGAGCCTGATGTACGCCTAGGCCCGGGCATTGGGCCCCGCATTTTAGGAGGGCCCAGAACCACAATGCAGAACAAAAAAAAAATAATATGATTTTTTATTATTTATTATGAATGGTAAAAACAGTTTTGGGGGAAAGCCTTTTACCCATGCAATGCGATTAATACTGGTGTTTTTACTAGGCCTTTTCACTATCGCCTCATTTCAACTGCAGTTCAGTGACGTCATGTCGTGTCACTTTCATCTGAAACTTTCGAATGAAATATAAATGTGCTGTCTTCCTATTACTAATACACCTCTAGAGAGGTTTTGTATTGCTAAGACACGACACCAGGTTCTGTTCCGGAATGAATCAATCATAAAAGTTTAAGGTAGCAGTCTTAAAGGCACGATAATTGAAACAGTACACCAGCTTCCGATGAAGTGAAGAACTTATTTAATGTATGTTAAAAGATAAAAAATAAAGCCATAAGAACTTTCAGTCTTCCTAAAAGCCATCATCAGATGGAAGTACTAAAGGAGTTTTTTTGGTGGGGAGACATATAAGTAACCTACAGGCGTGACGTACTGAACAGGTGATCATGTCGTCAAATTCAAATATGATAGTTTTAAATCGATATATGAATACAAACAATCAACTGGTCAAATTATTGACCAGTTGATAACAAGACAAGCAAGACGTAGAAAAAGAATAAATGAATGAAGTAAGGCAAATACATACAATAAGGAGGTAATATTACGTAACTTTCCCACAGTAACCGGATGAGATGCATAATTAGGTACAACAACAATGACAAAAATGTTTAAATAAATTAAATATTTTCATTCTCCACAACTGGAGGGGAAAGTCTTTTATTGTTGCTAAGACACTTTGTAGAAGCTTTGAGTATTTCACATTGTAAAGTATCAGATTTTAAAATCATTTGGGTCTGAATAATTAAGTGAATTAATGAGCTGAGTAATGTGCTCTTTTGAGAGTGAGAATTACCCAGTTAGCATGTTTCCTCAAATCTAAGTATAATTCCTCTGTTAATAGAACTATTCTACTATAACATTGAACACATCACAGGTGATTAATCAGCTACATAGAAGTTCACTTTGCTCCCAAGAGACCAGTCTGTACCAAGTCTAAATAATGTTAATCGGTTAAAAATAAAATTAAAAGAGAATGAATAACTTAACATCTGTGGATATTTGAATTAATAATTAAAAGCAAAAATAGCAATACTAAACTATTGAACAGTGTTTTACTTACCCGTCTCTATTATTAAGTGTGAATTTCCTTACTAATATTAAGATTTAATAAAAGTAGATATTATTTCCTATTTTCCCCCGCACAATGTTCCATTTATTAAATCAACTTTTAAATTAATTGATAACATTTATTTTCAATAAATGTACTTCTTCAAGAATGTGGATGGGTGGCGGCCTTATCTTGTGCTGTGGCCAGGGCCCGATTCTGTGTAAATCGGGCCCAGGGCAAATGAATCCAAGATTTCTATAAGCTGAAAGTACAATTCACCGGCTGAATGTACAAAATGTAGCCGTTATCGAGGATATACCAAATTTGTATAAGAAGACTGGAAATGAAAAGGGAGGTTAAACAGATACGTCACAACGTTTTAAACCTATGATTATAAAATTTCTTACCTTTTTTTTGTTTGTTTGTTTCCTGTCGGGCAATATAAGTGAGAGTTCATATTTTTATGGCAGTCATGTGCAGACCCAAAGATTTTTCGTTGCGCATATTCTTCGTTTGTTTGACGAGCACTCTTGAAGCACGTCGTTCGTTATTCTGTGGTATCTCCATTGCAGTGCAGGAACGAATACAGATTTTTAAAATTAATAAATAAATAAAAGACTGCATCTGTTGATGGCACCAAGGAAATGTTCCAGTGTCACGCCAATGAAAATAGCTGCCCTTCTCAAGTATTTCCTAGGCGTTATAATACAAGTGCTTTTTTTAGTATTGTCAACCCCTAAAACCCCTGGCTGTGCCCCACATCGAAATGAGTGTCCTGCTGTTTTACCACGTTTTGCTACGTTTCTGATTGGCAGCTTTGTGAACGGGATGAGCTGGACTCCGCCTGCACGGAGGCTTTACGCCGATTCGGCATTTTATCTGATAATGGACGGTTTCTCTTACTGGTTAGCACTCTTCTTCTGCATGCTCATTAACCTGATGTTTATTACGCATTTGTACGCAAATTGCGGTCACTGTCTTTTTTTTTTTTTTGGAAAAATGAGTATCATCTCTTTTGTCTAATAACTGTGTATTTAAGTGAGAGTATCACAAAGCGGTAGTAGCTATGTATTAAATCTTCGAAATAAATGAGTCGCTATTATATACGCGGTGTATTCTATGGTCGACAACAGGCAATTCAGAATTCTATTTTGAATCCAGCTGAGATTTCTTCTTCGCTACTTCATAAAACAACAGCAACAACAATAATAATAATAATATATATATATTTTTTGATCCAGGTTTAACGACCACCGTGAGTAACTCAATGGGCTATAAGCAGTCGCCCGTCCCTAATTTAGGACCACTGCCTCCAGGGAAGGGAGAGAGCCAGGGGCGTACGACAAACACGACAACCATGCCTCACCGGGATTCGAACCCGGACTCATCTCAGACGAATGATCAGAACCCATCGCTTAGACCACTGCGCCACCGGGACGGCAATAATAATAGTATTAATGATAATAATAATCGCGTTTACTTTTAACATTAAATTTAGACTTTTGTGCTTGATCGAATTGTTTCAAAGCACAATACGATTTTCCAATTCCACAATGACGGCACTGCGGTTCTCACACTATTTTTTTGTCTCTTACGAAAAGGAACGGTCCTGCATCTAAATGTGTTTTTGGAGACACAAAAAATGAAATATTAGTAATGCAGTGCACTTACAGACAGGTAGCAAATTCGCTAAATTAATTGAAATGTTGGGGAATTGCCTATCAGAGCGAGCAGTGGCCTTAAGAACGTGAAGATTTTATTTCCCTAAATCATTTTAACATCGCCGCACCCATCTGGTCAGAAATAGATGCAAACAAATATCTTATTGCTGATTACGTAAAACTAAAGTTCTTCGTAACTTATAATTTCACTGAATAAGTTCAGTAAAAATACTGCAATAATAAGATCATGAAAAGAAGAATAAAAGGCACGAAATTTGTATTTGCCCATTCTTCTTTCTTTTCTTTAGAAAAGCATACACATGTTTCACATTTCTGTTTGTACAAGAAAAATCTGTTCTGTATGATTTTAGTTTCCTGATTGAAACAAAAAAGTAAAGCAGAAATAGCAATAGCTTGTGTTTCCAAGTTTATCAAATTCATAAAGCCTCGTAGTATAGCTGTGAAACCTTTTTTTTTTTTTGGGGGGGGGATAATGACCGCCATGATGAATAGCTCGAAGGGCTATAGCCACCCCGGTGGCGCAGTGGTCTAAGCGATTGCTTCTGATCATTCGTCCGAAAGAGGTCCGTGTTCGAATCCCGGTGAAGCATGGATGTTGTGTTTGTCTTACGGTACTGGCTCTCTACCTTCCCTGGAGCCAGTGACCCTAAATTAGGGACGGACGACTGCTTATAGCCCATTGAGGTCATCACGGTGGTCGTTAAACCTCCAATCAAATTAAAAAAAAAGGACTATAACCAGTCGTCCGTCAATAATTTGGAGCCACTGGGGTCCAGAGCAGCTCCAGTGCCGTAAGACAAACACACCGGGACTTGAACCCAGGACGATTTGGAAAAACAATCAGAAGCCAGCGCATGGACCACTGCGCCACCTGGGGAGTGCTCAGTGCTTTCCTGAAAACCTTTATGATCCAATAAAAAATTTTCGCTACGGTTATTTGCATTTCCATTTCCATTATTTTTTCGAGCTTCATGACCCTAATGAACATGAGCAATTAATTTAGTATCCCTGGGCCTAAGAAAAATCAGAATTAGTGCTGTATGGACGAATGGTGTGTTTCCAAAGATTCGAACTCTGGACTAGCACCGTGGAAAGGTAAAAGCTAGGTAAAAGGTGCTAGTCCAGAGTTCGAATCTTTCCGAAGATTCGAACTCTGGACTAGCACCGTGGAAAGGTAAAAAGCCTCTACGGCGAGATGACTCCGCCACTATAGAGCTCTTATTTGCTTGCAACACATTTTTTTTTTTTTTCCGATTCGTACCAGAAACCCCAACGCAATGGTTTAAAAATAAATAAATAAATAAATGAAGATATAACGAATGGAAAATGGAAACAGTTCTATAATAGTGGTAATTGTGAAAAAGCATTTAATAATAACGGTAACGGAACGGGACTGTTAATTTTATGAATTTTAATAAATATGTAAATAATGCAGTTTAAGAATGTTTGAAAAGTGTAATCGTGGGAAACTTTTTAAGAATATATTTTTTGAGTTGTATTTGCAGAGAAAGCATAGCATGTCTCAAAAAATAATTAAAGTGGCTAACTTTCTGGAGAAGGATAACGTGCCGGACATCGTGTGTAGGTCTACAACAGAAGATTGCTTTTTTTAGAGCCATCCAGCAGGAAGTATTTCCGTTCTGTGAAGGCGGTCCTTCGGGTCAGGCTGTGGACATTTAGACCCATGGGAAAAGAGTTTTCTGAAGCGGCGTGCTGGTGGTGGTCATCAGTGCTAGAGGCAAGTTTTTAGGAGTTATTAGTGGTAGACAATGGCAGGGAAGGCGTATTCTGAAGACGTAAGAAGATGAGGTGGCTGGAGTAGATCTGGCGCAGAGTGAGAGATAGGTGGTAGGATTTTTTGAGGAAGGAGTTTGCTTTTGTTGAATGACCTATTACTACTCTTACGATGTCTATGGTGCTCAAGGAACCTTGCATCTTCTGACTAATTAATATATCGGTAAAAGAGAGGAGAGAGTTAAAACAGTACTGTGACAGTTCTACATTGTGTATGTTTTCAAGTAGTCAAGGCTGGTTGAAGTCAAATCACTGATGAAGAATTGCAAAACTAGGAAAAGTCGGGCTATCAGATAAATAATGTAAATGTTCAGGTTTGGACTATTCCTGAAGATTCTCTTCTATTCTGAAATGGCTCCATCTATAATGATAGATAAAATAAAGACAGAAAGAGAGAGAGAGAGAGAACTGAAAAGAGTTGGCCAAATAACTGATCTGAAGCGTAATACCTGCAGGGTTATCACGGTAAAAGTGCAATGGTTTTAGATTAAGATTCCTAAAGACTATTTAACCTAAATAAAGCTGAGAACCATCATTTGAAAGCTCAATTAATTATCTTTATAAGCAAATCATTGATAACATCGTCATGAACATAGCTGTCACAGAAGAAATGAAAAGAGCATCCGCGCTGTCAGCTCTCTGCGCCCGAAGAACCTCAAAGGAGACTGCTGAGTTCCACAAATTATCTTTATCATTTGTCTACAAAATCAACAGCAAGGTCCACAACGCAGAGGACGTTGAAGACAGCCCTGCCAAGCGTAAGAAGCATGACGTCACTCCGACACCATCAGAACACCTCAGTGTCCGATTTTGGGGAGTGTCCGTTAAGGAGGTTTTATTGTAATAATAATAATAAGAGAAAGAATAGGAATAATAATGATAATACGATGATGTTTAATATATTTATGGATGCGTGCATGCGTGATGTCAAGATGGACAATACTGCTTTATGTCTTGGTAATATCCGTGTGTGTAGACTCCTGTATGCTGATGACTCAGTCCTATTGACAGAGAGCAAAAGTGAGTTGCAGAGTATGTTGTCCCGGATGTACGAAGTTTACATGAAATCCAAACTGAGTATAAATAAGGGAAAAACCAAAGTTATGGTTTTTGAGCTAGGAACTTTAAGCACTGAATGTAATATTAAGTAAGTTTAAATGGCACAGTGATTGACCAGGTGAATGAGTTTGTGTATTTAGGAAGCATATGTGACAGAGAGAACAAACTGGATGGTGAAATTAGTAGGCGAGTGAATTCTTCATTGAAAGTCATAGCTGCTTTTGGGGGTTTTCACAGGAATGATGAATTCTCAAGAGAGTCGCGCATGGCTGTGTATGTAAGTTTAGTTGTTCCTACTCTGATGTATGGCAGTGAAACCTGGGTACTACAGAGAAGACATAGGAGTCGTTTGTGTGCGGGAGAAATGCATTACTTTCGAGAGGTTTGTGGCAAGACACGCTCTGATCATTTGAGGAATGAAGATGAGTTGCAGATGTGTAATGTGAAGCAAAACGTTGTTAGCAAGGCGGAGATTAATATTCTTCGGTGGTTTGGTCATATTGAAAGAATGAGTGATGAGATATTTAGTAAGAATTTTTTTTTAGCCCAAGTGGCAGGAAAGAAAGGCAGAGGAAGGCCAAGGAAGTCATGGGAGGATCAGATTCAGGAGTGTCTGCAAGAAAAAAATATTGTGAGTATGAAATGCAGAAGGTCTTGTGTACGTCGTGTGATAGGTGTCAGTGAAGCCCGCGTTGTGTGCCAAGATCGCTGTAAATGGAGAAGTTTGATACGACAACAGTAAGTAAATAATCAGTTAGAGATTTATCTGGTAGTTTGTATTTCTTTTTGTTGCTAATCTCAGAGAAGAGCTTAGTGTTATATATGTATGTAGTACGATGGCCATTTAGAAAGTAAGTACCGCGGGCATCACTCCCCAAAAAGTATTCGCTTTAGAATCGCGCATGCGCAGATGATTGCCTGATCCATAGTTACGCCCTGACGCCATTTTGTGTGGTTGTTCGCATGTTAAAGGTTTGTGCTGTGTGTTAATAATTAATAGAACGGCCCGCCGACTGCGAAGTCCGGTCTGTGATAAGGTTTCTGAATGCGAGAAATATCAGACCAAATGAGATTCATCGTCAAATTTGCGAAATTTACGGACGAAACGCAATGAATGCAGGAAGTGGTACAGAAGTGGGTTCGAATGTTTGATGAAGGACGACAGAGAGTTCGAATTGTGCAGTAGTCGGCCTCACGGAATATTTGGTAGAGAGAGTGAATAAAAACTTTAGGGAGAACCGACGCTTCAAAATTTCTAATCTTTCAGAACATTTCCCTAAAGTTTCGAAATCATTACTGCACGAAATCATTGCAGAAAAACTTCAGTACTGCACAGTACGTGCGCGATGGCTTACAAAGACGTTGAGAGAAGGTCACAAAACGAAGCGCATGGGATCTGCTCTTGAATTTTTGGGGCGGTACGCGGAAGTAGGCGATAATTTTTTTAGCTGTATAGTGACGGGAGATGAGACTTGGATCTTTCACACCACACCTGCATTGAAACAGCAGTCGCTGCAACGGAAACTGTTCCCAGTTGTTCGACGACGACGATGACCTGAAGACGATGGTTGAGCGGGGGTTCAAAATCCAGATGGCAGACTCTATGACGAGGCATCCAGAAACTTGTGCCACCATATGACAAATGCCTTAACATCCACGGGGAATATGTTAAAAAGTAGATTAAGGTATGTAGAATCCAGGCGGCAGACTTCGATGAGGAGGGTATCCAGAAACTTGTGCCACGATATGACAAATGCCTTAACATCCACGGGGAATATGTTGAAAAGTAGATTAAGGTATGTAGAATCCAGGCGGCAGACTTCGATGAGGAGGGTATCCAGAAACTTGTGCCACGATATGACAAATGCCTTAACATCCACGGGGAATATGTTAAAAAGTAGATTAAGGTATGTAGAATCCAGGCGGCAGACTTCGATGAGGAGGGTATCCAGAAACTTGTGCCACGATATGACAAATGCCTTAACATCCACGGGGAATATGTTAAAAAGTAGATTAAGGTATGTAGAATCCAGGCGGCAGACTTCGATGAGGAGGGTATCCAGAAACTTGTGCCACGATATGACAAATGCCTTAACATCCACGGGGAATATGTTAAAAAGTAGATTAAGGTATGTAGAATCCAGGCGGCAGACTTCGATGAGGAGGGTATCCAGAAACTTGTGCCACGATATGACAAATGCCCTAACATCCACGGGGAATATGATAAAAAGTAGATTAAGGTATGTAGAACCCAGGCGGCAGACTCCTATGAAGAGGGTATTAAGAAACTTATGCCGCAATATGACAAATGCCTTAACATCCACGGGGAATATACTGAAAATTAGATTAAGGTATGTGTATATTTCGTCGCGCATTAAAAATTTATTTGAAATCAGAGTATTTCTTTTTACCTTCAAACGATACTTAATTTATTACAACTGTCGTAATGATAAGATTTATGATAAAAGAAACAGGTATTAATAAATAAAGTATGCGAAATAGATAGTAAACTTCTCCGGGAAATCTGACCACTAGAAACTCTGTGATTATCGCGGTACATCGCAAAAAAATCAGCCAAGCATCTAAACATGAAGAGAAAATAATAAATAAAAATATGTTCTGAGAATATTCGCTCAGACATAGACAAAAGCTTAAATTTATATAAACTGCAGAAAAAAAAAAGTAGGGATTTTGCGATTCAGAAGCTCAGGTGCCTGTTTATTATTCTGTTGTCCGGTCAGAATGGCAACTGGGAAAGTACAAAACACAACGTTACTCAAATTTAGGTCCCGTATCTCTTTCACGCGCACACGGTGTAGCAAGAAGGTGTTTAGAGACAGCTCGACTTCGAAGCAGTCAGTGCGCCAAGTTATACCTTAAAAGTAGCAAGAAAGATGTTGGAGGGATAGCTGGACTTCGAAATATTCAATGTGCCAAGTTGTACCTTGAAAGTAGCAAGAAAGGTTTTCGAGAGATAGCTGGATTTCGAAGCAGTCAATGTGCCAAGTTGTACCTTAAAAGTCGTAAGAAAGGTGTTTGAGGGATAGCTAAACTTTGAAGCAACCAGTGTGCCAAGTTGTACCTTAAAAGTCGTAAGAAAGGTGTTTGAGGGATAGCTAAACTTTGAAGCAACCAGTGTGCCAAGTTGTACCTTAAAAGTTCAAATCTGAGAACGCTACTGTCAGACTTTGAAACATGCAGAGGAAATACTTGACTGTCGGAGAACACAGTACGATCATTGGAATGCTGAAATCCAGGCTCGGAAGGACAGACACAGCAGCAACATTCCATATACCTCAGAATGCTATGATAAGTCTACTCCATGGGCGGTGTCGCATGGAGTCGGCGATATCACATAATGACCGAGAAGTCCGAGGAAAACTAATGCCCTGTAAAATCAGTATCTCAATGAAAGCTCGTAGAAATGCTACAGTGTCTAGTGGCCACATCCGCTCTTAGAAGTACCACCTGCGTCGCTGAATGACCGCATCAAAATGGCCTACGGTTCAGCCGTCTATTACGTAGAAAACCATTACCTGTATAGCAGCCAAACAATATGCGTGTGAGCGACAGCACGTATTGTGCCAGGAAGAATTTCATCCTACGATGAGTTCAGTTTCGGCCTACTCCCTGACAGACAGCGACTTCGTGTTTAGGGAACCTTAGCAATACGCGACAGTCAGAATATTTGACCAGAGTGTTTATGCGCTCCGAGGCGGCTCAATCATCATGTGGAAGGGATCTGTATGTTTGCCTTAAGGACAGGATTTGTTTGTTTGAAGGTTTAACGACCACCGAAAAAAAAAATGAGATCGGTTTTAAAATATCGGTTTATAATATCGATCGGTTTTGTTACAGCAATGTAGAGGTCTGCACGGGCCTGATTTGGTGAACCCGGCCCGGTCCAAGCCTGTGCGTTTAAGGCCCAGCCCGGCCCGGCTCGTTTCAAATATTAAACACTCGGCCGGTCTCTGCCCGGTCGCGTCAATTGCAACTATTAATTAGGCCCGGCCCGTGATGTACCCTTTGCTATTATTTTGTCTTTCTATTGTATTTTATTAAAATCGGAAAATTAAGTAATGAAATGAGATATTATTGAAAATATTTAGTTGAATGTAAGACTAAAAATATTAACTAAACTTTGATAGTTATTGAAAAATATAACCTTTAAAGAGAGAGAGAAAAAGGAAGAATTAGCTCTTCCACAATTACCCTTTCTCTGAAATAGTAAGCGGTAACACTACAAAAATCAATCTTTATACAGATTAAGGATAGGAGGAAAAATCGATGTCGTCCCACTCTCTCATACAAACACACATATACACACCCCACTCCACTACAGACACTCCCCGTTCCCCACTCTACACAACACACACACTCGCTCGGGGTTTAATCTTTTTGTTATCAACCAGCTTCAAAGTGGTTTTACCATCTAAATACCAACAGATTGGTAAAAATACTGTGAGTGCCTCTCCTTGCTCTTCTGATTACGTCCTGGACTATGTCATGGACGTAAGTAAAGCCAAATGAAGACGGTGAATAGGAACATTTAAGCACACCAGAAAATCGAGGAACACGACTTTTTCTTTCTTTACCATTGCGAAAAACAGAATGAGTCGACTTGACCCGGCCAGGCCCGGTCCGACTCGGTCGTAAGTGTCTGGGGAAAAGCCCGGCCCGTTGCTTTGTTCTCTAAATTAAAACACGGCCCCACCCGGCCCGTGCAGACGTCTACAGCATTGCTCCCGATGGAAGCATTGCTGTAACAAAACCCAACGTGAACTGTGCCAGATTAACGTGGAATCGCCAACACCACACTAGGTGTCTAGACCTGTGGACAAATGTTCTTTTTAGAGATGAATCGTGACTAAAGCTAAGTACTGATTCGCGAAGTATTTTTATCTGGAGAAAATCAGGGACCTGCAACAGTCACTCTGACATCAGCGAAAGGGACTACTCTTGTGGTAGAGACGTGATGTTCTGGGATACTATCTCTTTTTTTACTTGTCTGTTTGTGGTATGCCCTCTTTAGATGTTGGTCATTGGCACTCAAGAAACTCCCAAATGGCTCAGTTGCACTCATAGCATCTCCCGTTCATGGGCTAATTGTACTCATAGCCTCTCTCGGTTCATGGGCTAATTGTACTCATAGCCTCTCTCGGTTCATGGGCAAATTGCAGTCAGCGGGCACCCCTCTCTACACTATACTCCAGAGCTTTTCCCTGGTAGAAAGATTATTGCAGTCAAAGACTCCCTCAAAGCTTTTTCCGTTGTTCGAATTGTGCTTATGGAACCAGAAATACGTGTGGGTATATATATATACACTACATATTACATATGACAGTAAGTTTTTCTATATTTATGTGAGATTGTATTTCGACATGGTAAATTCGACAAAAATCTATTAGCGTTATTCAGGAAATACCACGCGGAGATTGAATTTTCATACCCCAAAGCGTTTTTTTTATTTTATTTGTTTTTCTTTTCATTTTCTCGTTTTAATCTTTTCTGCATCTTTTCTAATCAGTTTTAATGGCCGTTCCTGCTGCTTTTCGCTTAACACTATTTGACATTATTTGATGAGGCAGCAGTTTTGGTGGGTCATGGTTGTGGCATAATCCAGATTGTAAGATTGTAAAATAACCGAAGCACTATTATTCACTTACAGTTTTGCCAAGTATTTTTTTTTTCTTTTTTGGGTTCTATCCTATCCCTCTTTCTCGATCTTGATAGAATTTGTGTCCTACATGCATCAATAGGTTTTCTTTTTTCGCTGTACATAAACTCCATCATCATCATCATCATCATCATTGTCAACCATTATCAATCCACTGCTGGACGAAGGTCTCCCCAAGTTTCCTCCACAACGGTCTGTCTTGTGCCAGTCTCCTCCATGTCACCCCTGCATACTTTCGAATTTCATCCACCCATCTCCCATGTGGTCTTCTTCTGGGTCTTTTCCTGTCCCTTGGAATCCAATCTAAAATTTCGGCTGTCCATCGATGATCTGTCCTTCTGGCAGTATGTCCAGCCCATTGCCATTTCAGGGATTTAACTCTGATCATGATGTCTTCCACTCTTGTCATTTTTCGGATCCACGAGTTCCTCTTCTTATCTCTCCTGGTTGCACCAAGTATGCACCTCTCCATGCTGCTTTGAGTTGTCTGCAGCCTTTGTATGTCTGTTTTAGTTAAGGTCCACGTCTCTGCACCATACGTAAGCACTGGAAGGATGCATTGATCAAACACTTTTCTTTTAAGACATAATGGCATATTGCTCTTGAAAATTATGCTGTTTCTTCCAAAGGTTCTCCAGGCAAGTTTTGTACGCCGATTAATTTCTTCATCAATGTGACCCTCACTTGATATCTACTGTCCAAGATAAACGTACGTGTCTTTTATCTCCAGCTTTTCTCCATCAATCGATAAATCTTCATTTCTTGTAAAAGCATTGAACATCCCTTTTGTCTTCTAAAAGTTCATTTTTAATCCCACTTCTTTACTCTTGTCAGCAAGTTCCTGGATCATACTCTGCTAGGTGGGTTAGATAATCTCCATTAATCTTTATCCCCTTGTTTTCCCAGCTCAGCGACTGAAAAACACCCTCCAATGTGGCATTAAAGAGCTTCTGAGATATGGTGTCACCTTGTCTCACTCCCTTTCCAATTTTTACGTGTGTTGTATTTTCAAACAGCCTAATCTTTGCACTTGCATTTTCATAGATGTTATTAATAATATTAATGTATGCATCTTCAATACCGCAGGTTTTCGCAGCCATTGTAACTGCTGATGGTTTCACCGAATCAAAGGCTTTTTCATAATCGATAAAAGCCATGCACAATGGAAGTTCATATTCCCTCGCTCTTTCAATTAGTTCTCTCAGCACGTGGATATGATCTATTGTGCTGTAGCCACTCCTGAATCCAGCTTGTTCTCTCGGTTGAGCCATGTCCAGTGTTACCTTCAAGCGGTGTGAAAGAACTTTAGTGAAGATTTTATAAACTACTGATAGGAGGCTGATAGGTCTGTAGTTTCCGAGATCCTCAATGTCACCTTTCTTATGTAACAGGATCATTGTAGCGGTGTTCCAATCCTCAGGAATCTTTCCTTCATTAAGGCATCGAGTGAAAATTTGGGCGAGTACTGTTTCGATTTCTCCACTTGCTTCTTGTATGATGTCTACAGTAATTCCATCTTCTCCTGGAGCTTTTTCCCGCTTCATGTTCTTGATTGCATGTGCAACTTCTGCTGGAAGGACTGGAGGAACTCTGGTACTGGTATCTTTCATGATGTCTGGAGTGCATATATCACCCCTTTCATATAATTTGGAGTAGAAATCTTTCACTCTTGTCAAAATTTCGCCTCTATTTCTTGTTACAGAACCATCTTCTTTTCTCAGAGCCATAATCTGTTTTCTTCCCTTACTGAGATGTCCCTTTGCTATCTTTAGGCTTTGGTTGTTTTCAATTGCTTTCCTCACTAGTTCACAGTTGAATTTTCTTACGTCTTCAGTGATACTTTTTCTTACTGTCTTGCATAGCTCTATATATTCCACTTCGGAAGTCACATCTTCTTTAGTTGTCCTCATCTCTCTTCTTTTTTGCATCAACATTTTCGTTTTTCTTGATAATTTATTTACATGCAACTTGTTCTTAGACCCAGCTAATTTTGTTGCTGTTTCCATAAGAGCTTTGGTTACTTTTCTGTTAACTTCAGAGATGTCCACTTCTTCCGATGTTAGGCCTTCTAAAGCAGAGAACCTGTTCTTCAGTTCCAACTTGAAGGTATTATGGTGTTTTTTAAGGTTGGTTATGTCAATAGATTTTGTTTGTCTTATGAGCTTGCCACGTCCCAGTTTAGTGTTGAGGTGCATCTTACATCTCACCAATCTATGGTCACTACCTGTGTTGAACTTGTGTAGCACACTGCAGTCTTCTATGACGAATTTTTTGTTACACATAATAAAATCAATTTCACTTGTCGTCCCATTTGGATGTCTCCATGTCCATTTCCTGTGTGGCTTTTTCTTGAAGAAGGAGTTCAAGATGAAAAACCCTTCTGCCTCTGCAAACTCAACGAGAGTATTTCCACGCTGGCTTCTGTTGCCGTGACCGAATTTACCTACTGAAGTTTCATTCTGTTGCCGTTGCCCTATTTTTGCATTGAAATCTCCCATAATTATTTTCAAGTGCTGCTTACCTTTATTATTTAGATGACAAATTTCCTCATAAAATTCTTCAATTTCTTCTTCAGGATGACTTGTGGTGGGTGCATAAGTTTGAATAATCTGAGCCTGGTATCTTTTCGAGAGTTGGATAACAAGTCGTGCAGCTCTGTCAGAGGAACTTTCAACTTCTACAACTTTATCCTTCAGTTTCTTGTTTATTATAAATCCAACACCACTAGATCTGCCAGTAGCTGTCCCACGATAGTAGAAGAGATGTCCACTTTTCAGTTCGATGAGATCTTCTCCTTTTCTCCTTACCTCACTTAGCCCCACGATGTCCCACTTGATCCTTTGTAGTTCCTCTTCCAATTCAAGAAGCCTTGAATCAGAAGATAGGGAGCGTCCATTGTACGTAGCCAAGGTCAGCATCAGATGGCAGCCTAGTCCGGTCCTCCGGGGATTCTTATATTACCTTTGAAATCGCTGTTTGATGAATGATGCAATGATATTCAATGAGACGATGGAGCATTGTCCAAAAGAGAGCATCTTATCTGGGGGATACCTGTTCCACCCACCAGTTTTTCACATTCCCCCTCTAGTAAGCAAAGGCTGGGTGAGTGAAGTCGACGTTTTGTTGTCTTCCTTTCGAGTGCAACTGACCTATCAGATAAGAATCAGAGATTGGAGGGAGTGCAACTGACCCATGCCCCTATCGTTTTTTACCGGGGTCACTCACTCCTCTAAACCGTAGATCCCGATATCCCATTAGTACCGGAGATGATACGGTATGGCAAACTTGCGATTGTTGGCCTTATCGATGAGGCATTGTGAATCATATTTGTTATAAACAGATCGAAAGGCTTCTCCTTGGAAAACTACCAGGCCAATCTCGCAATTATTGCATTCTACGAATCATAAAAATTCACCTCAATTTTTTTTACGTTCTAGCTCCAATGTTCTTTTATTTTTAATTTTGTTTTTCAGCTTACTCTTAGATGTGCCATTGGAGCTTCCCAGCTCCAGTGAGGGGTATTAGTTGGGAGGGGGGGCTTCTGGCTCGAATTCTGAAGAAGAGATTTCAGGATATAATGGCGTTGGACAGAATAATGTGAACACCACGCTCAGAGACGTGACTTTGAATGCAGCTGCGTACATCGTAATACGCAAAGGTATCCACTACTTTTTGGTTGTAATAGCTTTGTTTAGAACCTCAAGGTCCTGTTTAACGCATTTAAAGTGTCTTGTTGCAAAATTACATTCTTTCAAAAGCCCCTTCTCCCTCCTCTGGTTTTCTGAATTTATTCAAAGCTTAAAGCGGTAACATATTCAAGTTCTCAATGTTTCTTTTTTTTTTTTTTTTTTTTTTTTTTTTTCTGCTATAATAAAGCTTGTGCGCATATTTCCCGCTGAAGAAATTTTTTTCACTTCCTGCTAATTTCTTTTGCGAAAGTCTTTTACAGTGAACTTTTCCCAAGAAAGTCTACTTAAAGAAATTACGTAAACTAAGCAATACGCTATTACCTTACTTTTGAACATCGCAGTACATGCAGTGAGTAATATTCCGATTTTTATGGCGTTTCTCGAAGAGAGAAAAGGTCAGGTGGTCCAAAGATGGGACTAATTCTTGCGCAGAATCATAGCTAATAGAGAAAGATTCGATATAACATTAATGAATTTTCAAAGGGTGAAAACATTTCTCATGCGTCCTAAATTGTATTTTCCGCTTTAGTCGTAAAGAACGTGCTATTAAAACAGATGCAGGCATGTCTCAAAACTTTTCCATCATTGTTTCGCCGGAGCTTTGATAACAGGAAACCGCAAAGGATTGAAACCACCCTCCTCTTCTTAAGTATATCACAGAAGTTCGTGAAGCTTTGTCAGACATCTGCAATGCTCTGGGGAAGATGCCGAGGATTTAGCACCGCCACAAATCCTTGCCGAAGTCACCGTCGCGGGTGATGTCCACGTGTCCCCGTTGTGTCCTCACTCTGAATTCCAGGGGTCTCGAAATGAAAACTGCCTAAATTATGTGGTGTTGGTGTCTAAAGCCGTCTTATCAGAAGATGCCGCCCTGCCGTAAATCTTCATCGCAAGCAGCGGTTGGTGACAGGCGGGCCCTGCATTGCCCGGACTTTGTAGCGCTCCGGAGACCCAGCCGCTGTAACAAGCCAAGATGACTAACTCCTTCCTCTATCTTCCTTCCATTCCTTCTCTTCTCCCTCCTTCTCTGCTGCATTCACCCTATCTTTATTCTCGCCTTTTCTCTTACTTTGGGAGATATTTTCTCCCTCCCCCTCCCCTCTGCTCGGCATCTCCTCTCGGTTTTCTTTCTTCTGCATTTTCCTCTATGAAATATATATATATTTTTTCGGAAACTTTCATTATGCATTCTGGTTAAAAACTCAAAGAGAGATACTTTGTTCTTTCCTCCATTTTTCTTCTCTCTCACACTCTCTCTCTCTCTCTTTATGTATGTGAATTTGTGAAGGCGTTTTCAGAAAACATGTTTACGATCACGACTAGGTTTGTGTGTGCCAACACTGGCGAACAACATCACATCATGCTTACAGATGTCGACTGAAAAGAAAGTTAAGAAAATCAAGGAAGCCGGATGGCAAACACAAAGATGGGGGAAAAAAATAATAACACACGTGCTTCCACTAAGAAAATTGGAATCGAACTGCGTTTAAAGCACATTTTTATCGGTATGGCTTTAATCTAATTATCATTTATTTACGCCGAAATTTTCAAAGCTCATTTACCTTCTTCAGTTAGTTCGTCTTCTTCATAATAATTTGTTGTTATTATAGTGAATACCACGGCGCCTCGGTGGTGCAGTTGTCTAATCGTTGGCTTCTGACCGTTTGTCCGAGTTGTTCCCGGATGAGACATGTGTATTGTGCTTTTCTTACTGCATTGACTCTCTTCCTTCCCTAGAGCCAGTGGCTCACAGTAAATCAACTGCTTATAGCCTATAGAGCTGCTCGGGATGGTCACTAAACTCCGAAATTAAAAAAAAAAAAGTTACCCAAATGGAGACGTTCTTCGAATCGCAACCAATACCAGGGATAATTGAAGAAAGTTTCTTTTCTAAGTTCCGCTTTTTTTTTCTTTTTCGTAGTGGTAGTAAAACGCGGTATATATCTCTTTGATTATAAAGACCAACAGAATAAAAATGAAAACAATGGCTACGTAATATACACTGAGTGATCACAGAATTATGACCACCCCTATCAAAAGTGGATTCGGTCCGTTGATCCCGTGATTTCCGAGAGGGCGCGATCAGTCGACCGACGTAACACATAAAGGTGTGAGTGGAGCAGTAGATAGTAAAATTTGGAGCGTGATGGGTAAACGGAGAGATTTATCAGACTTTGAGAAAGGAAAATGATCAAAAGAATGAGCTGGAGGCAAAACTGCACAGGACAGTGAAAGGTTGACGCGAAAGGTGAGCGCCGGGTCCGACAACTCGAACAGGCCAACAGACGCAGCACTCTTCAAAGGTTGACTACCCAATACAACAATAGAGGCCAACTCGGAACAGAATATATCATAACCATGCGTCGCCCGCTCGCTCACATGGATTATAACAGCAGACGACGCCGACGACATCCAATACAACAATAGAGGCCAACTCGGAACAGAATATATCATAACCATGCGTCGCCCGCTCGCTCGCATGGGTTACAACAGCAGACGACGACGCCGACGACATCCAATTCTAACCACAGTTCATCTGCGCAAAAGACTCGCCTAGTGCAAAGATTACGTAAGTTGGACGCCGAATGACTGGAAAAAAGTGTGCTGGTCTGATGAGTAGCGTTTCTTACTTTTCTCTGTGGATGGTCGTGTACGTATTTGGTGCAAACAGCATGAGGCACTCCATCCATTCTGAATGGTCTCCACAGTGCAAGCCGATACAGGCCATTGTATGATGTGGGGTATGCTTACCTGGCAAGGGTGCATGCGGAACAACTGGTGACCACTATCGTGAATTGTCCACTATTGTGAATTGTCCACTATCGTGAATTGTCCACTATCGTGAATTGATTTGACTGGTGACCACTATCGTGAATTGCTCGCTTGCTGACTGTGCACACCCAGCAATGTTGAAGTTTTTTCTTAATGGCGACGATGTCTTCCAAGATGACAATGCGCTGAGCCACAGGTCCAATGGCCTTGAGGTGCACAGTTCAGACTTCCAGCATATAGACTGACCCTCGAACTCCCCCGATATCAATCTCATAGAGCACTTGCGGGACATTATAGAACGGCATAGCAGGCGTCTGGATACACCAATTACTTCCATACCTGCATTGAAGGACGCAATACACCCAGCTTGGTTGGCCATACCTTCCAACTGCTTTCGGCATCTTCAATTGATGCCACGTCGGACAGCTGCTGTACTGAGGACGAAAGGAGGACCTATGAAGTATTAGGTAGGCCGTGATAATTCAATGATAACTCAGTGCATATTTGCACATGAAGATGCGGTGCACGATTCTCTCCACGAAATCGATGTCACTGATGATGTAAAAATTGGAACACCAATTTCCCCCAATATTTAATCAGCTGTACGTAGTCTTACCTTTGTTACGGCCTGACAACCAGGAAAACGTTATGATGACTTAGGCTACCACTTCATTGAATTAAACCTCTAACTGGCTGGGACGAATTATCTCGTGGTTAGGCAAATGGGCTGAAATTAGGGCGAAAGGATATATACGCTCTCTGAGAAACGGGCCGAGTGAACCTGCGAATCAGAAAGCGTTGCTTTCTCCGTAGCTTTGTTATTCGAAGTGGTCATTTAGAGGGATGATCGACATTAACTCTTTCTTACTGACTACCTGTTAAAAGAGCTATAATAATGGCAACGAATCTAAGAAAGGACAGACAGACGTTTGAGTCATTTATTTCTACCCAGTGGCATGATGTCCGTTTCAGGGAGATTAGCTCTTCCCAATCATGCCTTATGTCATAGAGCACAGAATAAAGACTAAAAAGGAGCGCTAACCACCGTTGACAGGCTTATTGTCGGTGCTACTCAAATGAGAGTTGAAAGGGAATCATTTTGCAGTTTGTTAACATCTGGCAACAGGACAGGCCACTATGTGAAAGTTTCCATTTGGGAAGCGCTGAAAACTTTGGGCACCATGTGGCTCAGGTCTATCGGCCGTTTAAAGGCTTTAGGAGCGAATAGTGTACTATGATAGAAAAGTGAAAATCCAAAATTCGGAAATACGAGAGTCACAGCAATACTCGTATAGGCAATCAGTGGTGAAGTTGTAGGCTACCTAAATTCACTCTTATCTAATCATATGTGACAGGCGGAAAGAGAGACTTGCATAAGTTATCTTTCGGTTTGTTATGTAACAGATACTTAAGTTATTTATGGCAGAGATAAAATTCGGGAGAGCCCTGAAAGAGACTTTTTTTTTTTTTTTAAATCTAATTCTAAGCAAAGTCAAGAGGAGTTAAACACATTTGAGTGAAAATCAACAAGTTAGTAAAATCATGCAATGCATTGATTATGATACGCTTTCCAACATACCAGAAATCGCGCGCAGACAAACCCTCCTCCCTACTCTGTCTATTGATTCGTTCAGTATTCCTCCGGAACAACTTACCAAAGTTTTGTCGCAATAGAAGCATTTTTACTCAAGTTATGAGGATAATGGCTGTGGAATAAATCTTGCTCTTGTGCTCTAACCTTTGACTCCATTTCGATGATATTAAACAGAATTGGTTCAGTAAACGTCCAGAACAACATACTAAAGTTTTGTCGCAGAAGAAGCATTTTTATTCAAGTTATGAGGATAATGGTTGGGGAATAAATCTCGCTCTTGTTCCCTGACCTTTCAATAATATTCAACAGGAGCAGTTCAGTATACCTCCGGGACAACGTGATAAAGTTTTGTCGAAATCGAAACATTTTTACGTAAACTGTGACGCCTAAAGGCGATGGAATGGATTCCGTTCTTATGTCCTGACCTTTGACCCCATTTTGTTCATTTTCAATAGGGTTCGTCCCCAGGTTGTCCCCTACGACATACTCAAATTTCATCGAAATCGAACCATTTTTACGCGAGTTATCGTGCGGACAGCAAGACAGATAGACAGACTGACAAAGCTGGAGCATATACGCTTCTTCAACCTACGGTTGGAAAGCGTAAAAAATTTACTGTTTACATATCACAGTGAAAAACTGTGTACATATTTGGATTCCATTTTTTAAAGACACCTTATTTGTAACTAATAAGTTTTAGTGAATTACAACTGATTTCGTGACAAATTTTGTTACGCGCTTCGCTTCTTTCAGTATTATTATACGTGTTTTAATTACTGATTTCTATGTTCTACCAAACGATTCTTCGATTGACGAGAAGTTTCTCTCATGATTTTTCGCATATTTAAGAATATGATTACATACTGTACATATCTATTTGAATATGCTGAAGGCTTAATTTTTGCACCAATTTCATCAAGAAAAAATTTAAGATAGTGGATCGCTTGTATATGATGGATCTATAAATAAATGTATTTATTCAACGTGGCAAATCGCAATTCACTTTCAGAACATGGGTAAGTACCTTCCACTCGAGTGTACGGAATTAGTTGTAAAAGCGATAGTGTGGTAGATAAATGATAGAGGATTAATCGTCAACATAAGTGCATTCTTCGGAAAGGAAAATTGATGGTATACGCAATTAGCCCTTGAAGAAGATGTGTGTTTCTTCAATAAGGTGGATCGGTGTTTCTCAATTATGTGGTGAAAGTGGTGCGTTCTTACTGTAAAGGAATGTGTGTAGTCGATTTAGAATGCAGTAGCAGGTAAATCAGCTGTATCTGTTCGATAGTAAACCGATGGTACAATATGTGATAATGCATTTCTAAGATTCGAAAGATTTATGGTGCCCCCCCATATTCAAGCAGGGAGAACAAGTGGCTGATGCAACCGTGTAAGATTTTAGAGAACTTGCGCAAAGGTACGTGAATTTCGCGAATTCACTTAAATTTTATTATATGGAGAGGTGCATGCTTGGTATAACCAGGAGAGATAAGAAGAGGAACTCGTGGATCCGAAAAATGACAAGAGTGGAAGACATCATGATCAGAGTTAAATCCCTGAAATGGCAATGGGCTGGACATACTGCCAGAAGGACAGACCATAGATGGACAGCCGAAATTTTAGATTGGATTCCAAGGGACAGGAAAAGACCCAGAAAAAGACCACATGGGAGATGGGTGGATGAAATTCGTAAATATGCGGGAGTGACATGGAGGAGACTGGCACAAGACAGACCGTTGTGGAGGAAACTTGGGGAGACCTTCGTCCAGCAGTGGATTGATAATGGTTGACAATGATGATGATGATGATGATATGAAATGATTTTTTTTTTAAATCCAATGTTTCTGTTTCTCGGAAATGGAAGGAGTCCTCTGAGCGAATGCCTAAGAGAGGAGTAGGTAGACACCATTTTTGTAATTATAGTTTAAAAAGATGAGAAAGAGAGAAAAAGATTCCTTGTCAGGTACAAACTAAAAGTAATAAACAACAGCCTTATGATAGAAACAAAGAAAGGTAAAAAAAAACGATGTAGGTAAGCTAAAATTGCGAAAAATGGAAAAAACAGTAACTGCTAAAAGGACATAAAGATGGTTCTCATATTACATGCACTTAATAAATACTACCGACAGTTATGCGCTTGAAAACTTTTTTACTAGAGATAACATTATCAGCTAGAATAAATCAGCAACGTTTATTCACAATTGAATATTTCATTTTAAGATCGCCCAAAGAAACTATATTAGATCTTAAAATAAAATATACCTTGCTGATTTATTCTCTCAACATCACAATTATTAATAATGAAACGCATATAGTGTAGTCAGTACAAAGATTCGCCAAGCTTTCGCACTCAACTGTGAGGTTTTTTCAAGGCAATGGTAGACATAAAAATGCAGAGAATTGGAATATGTAAAGAACGAAGATGATTTTTGAAAATAACGCGGGTGACATCACGAGCACATTATATGAATTTTTATCACTAATTATACAGTGCGCCGTGATGTGTTTCCATCTTTTAATAACGCATGCCAAACCATTGGTAATTCAGTATAGAGACTACATCATTGCATGCTACCTTGCTGGATAGGATTTCCACTGTTTCCCTGATGGCAGTCTCTTTGAAATTCGTGTAAAGGGCAATCCTTCTAATATTATTCCATACAGGAGCGGCCGAGCAATGCATGACTTCTCTGGCGAGGGCTGTACTCTGCATATCCTGGTTCACACTTCGTACGTGTTCTTTACATCTAGTGTCCAATGATCGCTTTGTCATTCCTATATATATCTTTTCCGTGTTGTCAGGATATACCAACGGTACAGCGTACACAATCGCCTTTTCTTTCTCACACTGTTTCTCCTTGAAGCTTGATACTATATATGTGATAATGGGGTCGGGGACTTCATTGCTCTTAATATGCTGTATTTGCGTAATAAATTCTTTAACCAATATGTTAAGTCTGTGATATATGTGATGGATCCTGCGTATCTCAATGTCCTACTTGGCGATTTTGCTATTGCTGATATTATACGATTTCTCACAGTCCTATATACTCTGTCTATGCCATCCTTCTTATATCCAGTGTTTAGACCTTTGCTATAAATATTATCAATTTCTTTATTATTTAGGTAGTCGGGTTGCATACGCTGTACGTTCTATAGAACCACGCTCTAAATACGGAAAGTTTGTACTCCTTTGGGCTGTGCGAATCAGGAGGGGCAAGGTTTGGTACTGCGGTCGGTTTGTAATAAACGTTAAAATCGAAGCTGGATGTCCTATTTCTTCTGAGCGCGACGTCAAGATAATTCAACGTCCCGTCTTTTTCAAGCTCCATGGTGAACTTAATTGTAGTGTCTAGGTTATTTATCTTGCGCATGAAATCATTTAATTGATCTACTCCATGTTCCCATATGAGGAATATGTCGTCAGCATAGCGGATCCAAACTCTGGGTTTCTTGATACAATTTAAAAGGATGAGATCTTCTAGTTGTTTAAGTACTGCTTCCGCAAGGACTGATGATAGGTGCTCCTTTAATTTGTTTGTAGATGCGTCCATTCAATTTGAAATAGTTGTGGTTAGTAATCAGATTTAAGATGCCGATAATTTTCTTTGTTTGGGTTGGTGTGATTTCACGGGAAGGAACGGTTATTTCTTTAAGGTTTGCGACAGTCTCTGGTATGGGTATAGATGGATATAAAGACACTAAGTTGAAACTTCCCATTATATCATTATCAAATATATTTAACCTTCCTGCGCGCTCCACAAATTCTTTTGTTGACTTGATTACGTAATCAGAGATTTTTAAACGTTTAGAGAAGAATTCAGCTACGGATTTTTCTAATATGTAGGTAGGAGCTTTGTTTTTTGCAACTATAGGTCTAAGGGTAGATCCAGGTTTATGATTCTTTAGTCGTCCAAAGAGTGGATCAGCGTGGGGTAAAATCTAAAAGAACGTGACCCCCCTCCTCCTCCTCCATCATGCTTAGTACCCTAATAGCGCACTCAGTTCTGAGCGGCTGTCGTCGCCACTGAGTTCCAATTAGATTTTTTGAAGCAATGATACGGAGTGAAATATATCTTTAATTCGATAGAAGACACACTTATGCCCCCTAAGCACGAAGCCCCGCATCAGAAAAAGACGAAGAGGCAAGAATAATCGTTTTCACAGTTTAGGATCCCGAGGGGAAGAAGAACTTTTCGAATCAGATTAATAGCTGTAGATAACATAAGCACGTATTTTTCTTTCAAAAGACGTGATGAAAATAAAAACGAGCAAATAGCGATTGTACAGTAAACAGCCAATAAAGAATCCGTGATAACATGCAGCCAAGAATTTCCTTCACCGCAAAATTTGTTATTCCCTCGGAGAGTTAAACAGGAGATAAATTATAGTTAGAAGAGAGAGTGGCGGTTGATTCCATTTCCATTTCATGCTGTATGGAAAGCAACGTGGAACCTAAGGGGTAACAGGACGCAATCTGAGTTTAACCAAGGAAAAAGATTGGCAGCGTTCATGTCACTGATAACGGCAATGTAGAAAAGCGACAGTAAAGCGGTATTCAGTATCATTTTCAGATCACTGCCTTGAAATTCTTTTTTTTTTTAAAAGAAGATGTGTCTTTTTTTTCAGTACCCTCAGAGTTGAAATACGTGTACGTCAGGAAACTCTCCCGAAAATTTCCGTCTTCACTTTCAAAGCTTATTAGAGGCTTCCATGTGAATGAAGGGTATTTCTAAACGAAGTCCAAAAGGTGCTGATGTCATGAAAAGCTCCAAAGAAACCTTTAACTTTTCATTGCTGTAGAAAAAACTGCAGTGACATATTCATTAAAAGTTGAAGGATTTATTAAATATGACACTTTAGTCCTGATATGATCTGATTTTAATAGCACAGAATACCCAGTCATATGTAGCACTGCAACTGTTTTTCAGATATTAAAGAAATGATTCATCTTGGACCAATTAAATAAAGTATCTAGGCCATTATTCTGCAGTGCATCGCAATAACCATCGCATGAAATGAGCCTGACAAATTTGACGTCATCAGCAAACATCAAGCACAGACATTACGAAAGAAGACAAACTGATAAAAAAAATCACCCCCGGGTAAGAAAAAAAACCCTGTATGACTTGAGAGCCTTTTGAGAAATCTCCAAGGAGGCAGAGGTTTGCAGTATGTAAAAAAAGACACAGGATTATTTTTGATGCGAGAGATGTTTTCGAGATGACTGCAGAATTTTCTAGTTTTGCTCTTGTAGCCTCAGCTTTTATTGCAATTATGCGGAGACAGTTTTATGAATGGGATGTGCAAAAGTAATTAAAGAAATTGTGCAGGTGAAGAAAATGGAACTGACCCAAGGCAAATCAGTATGTGCTGCGCGGGGGGGGGTAGCAAGCAATTCAAAATTATGGGGCTCAAGTTGTTTCATACCCAAACATCGAAAATAATTGCTAATCTAGTAGATAGTCAATTAATAATTATTAAGCGCTAATTATCAATAATTCATTATTTAGAATAACTACATGAATTCATTAATAAATTAACAATTTTACTGATAATTAAAATATTGATTTACAAAATTTTTATACAAAGCCTTATGTAACGTGGAGGGCTATATATTCATTAAATGTGGTTAATGTAAAATATAGTACTTCTCCCTCAATATTCAGTTTCTCGGAGTTATTTATAAAGGCGCAATTTTAAAATTAGCTATTTTATGAAATAAATAATAGTACAGAATATTGAAAATGTAAAGCTTTGCTAGTATTTTAATAAAATTGTATTTACATATCTCACCATCATTGTACAAGGTAACTGCGCTTCGCCGCCATTGTGTTCAAAATGTGGATCCTATATTTACTTCTACTTCTCGATGAATGCTCAGCAACGTAAATCCAGAAAGTCGAGATTCTGGAATGGGTTTCGAAGATACATTTTCTGGCGCCTGAAAGTAGAAAATGTACTTTCCGAAGTGCCTGTTGAGACACGAAGCGTGATAGAATTTTTAACAATTTCTTGAAATTAGGGTAACCCCCCCCCCCCCCCGAAAACAAAACAAAACAAAACAGCAGCTTCACAATTTGATAAGAATAACATCGCAGTGGTTGGTCTAATTTCAAGAAATTGCTAAAAATTCTATCACGCTTCGTGTCTCAACAGGCACTTCGGAAAGTACATTTTCTACTTTCAGGCGCCAGAAAATGTATCTTCGAAACCCAATGCCAGATTCTCGACTTTCTGGATTTATTGTTAATAAAGGGATATTCCAGGAGTGTGAGCTACAGCGAGTGAATCCTGCGGGTGTGTTGCTTGCAAGTTGAAAAGTGCGCTAACGAAACAAATTCAGATGGATTAAAAAAATCCGTTGAAAAAAACGTGATTTGAGTTAGTTTTTTTTATCGGTTTTTCAGATTCATCTTGATATTTTTAATGAGCAAGATTTTAAATTTGGCTTTAAAAGAGAAAAAGAAATCTAATTCGGCGTTCAAGAGAAAAATGTGTTTCTTGATATCCAATGGGAGGAGGGGCTTGAGCCCCATGAGCCCATCCGTTTCCTACGTCAATGATATGTGCAGTTCGCAAAACTTTTTCTTATGCTAACATCCAAGTTGGTGGACAACAGAAATCCACTAACGTTACAGTCCAGAGCAAATTGTTGCTTTATAGTTAAATCCGTCTGTTATATTTAATATTAGAATATTAGATTTTTGCATAAGTTCTGGGCGCTCCACGTGAAAGCAAACGACAGAATTTTTGCTAGAATTTCGTGCCTTGAATTAAGGTGGAAACACTGCATTAAATGATACATGTTGGTGGACAGCCCACACGTGCGGTATTTGAGCAACAGCATGGCGACGACGAGGTGCATATTCATTACTGCCCGTTGTTACATGTTTAATCTTAAGGACACCATAAGCGGGAGTGGATTTGTTCGGCATAAAACAGCCAGAAAGCCGTAAGCACAAGCAAATACCATGAGGGGGTTTGTGAAGTTTAAGACTATAAGACCCCACGAATGTGACAAACTTGCAAACATGTGTGTTGCGGAGATTATTTTATGTTTTTCACATATGCAACATTTGGGTTTAGTGGCGCAATGTCGGACATTTGAGTTCAGAGGGCGCAAGAGCATCGGTGGGTCAAAGAACTCTCAACGCCGCCCCGGTGGCGCAGTGGTCTAAGCGATGGCCTCTGATCATTCGTCCGAAAGGGGTCCGGGTTCGAATCCCGGTGAGGCATGGATGTTGTGTTTGTCTTACGGCACTGGCTCTCTCCCTTCCCTGGAACCAGTGACCCTAAATTAGGGACGGGCGACTGCTTATAGCCCATTGAGTTGCTCACGGTGGTCGTTAAACCTAAAAAAAAAAAAAAAAAAGAACTCTCAAGCATCACGGTTATGAAAACAGAGCGAAAAGTAACGAGCCAAGCAATTATGTCAAAAATTCGCATGCACTATTAGCTAAGCTTTCTGCTTTCCCTCTGTCTATCAACTGGGTTCCACCTAATGTCCCTTCTTTTCTAATACTCTGCTCGAAGTTCTGCACAGATTTAGGTAAGTCACATCTAAACCTTCTCTCTAAGTGTAAAATCATATTAACAGATCTTTGAGTCAGTGATCGTGGTAGATTCGTAGCTGTAGTCTCGCTCCATCGTGTGACCAGGTTGATTTATTAAACGGGTGCAATGAATTAAACACAGCCCTCGCATTTCTCCGATTGTCAGTTTATTGTCTCGATGTTGCAAACATTGGGAAACACATCCCATCTCCCTATAAGCTATATGTTTTGGCTGGACAGCCAGCTGCCGAAAGTGCGAATCTCATTTCTGGGTAATTTCTCATGTCAAAACCATTTCTAAAACGCTCTGCGTTTTTGAAAAATAGCAGTTTTGCCCCAGAAAACAAAAACGGTGATTCCAAGCAATAGTTTTACTGCTTTTCGTTGTGAAAGCTATAGACTACTTTTCGTAGAGGCGGTAGCTGTTTTGTAGCTTCAACGGTAGTACTCCCTTAAGTTGACTTGGGGTATAGGATCTTATGTAGGACCATTTAATCTAAGCTGCCAAGTTTTATACCCCGATTGATTTCTTCGTCGACGTGGCCCTTATCAAATGATTGAAGAAGAAATTAATAGGCGTATGAAACTTGATTAGAGTGCGTTTCGAAGAAACAGTGCAATTTTCAAGTGCAGTTTACCATTGTGCCTTAAAAGAAGAGTGGTTAATCAAAGCAACTTTCCAGTTCTTACTTATGAATCAGAAACACGGAACTTAGCTAAAAAAGATACGAAATACAGAGTCTGAAAATAATTCAAAGAAGCATGGAGAGATGCATGATTAGTGCAACCAAGAAAAATAGGAAAAGGAGCTCTTGGGTCAGGAAAATGACAACAGTGGATGACAAAATAAAAAAGGGAACTCATGGATCAGGAAAATGACAAGATTTGATGATAAGACGGGAAACGGAACTCATGGATCAGGAAAGTGACATGAGTGGAAGACAAAATAAGAAAAGAAACTCATGAATCGGAAAAAAGACAAGAATGGATGACAAAACAGGAAAAGAAATTCATGGATCAGGTAAATGATAAGACTGCATGATAAAATAGGAAAATGAACTCATGGATCAGGAAAATGATAGCAGTGGAGGACAAAATAGGAAAAGGAACTCATGGAACAGGAAAATGATAAGAGTGAATGACCAAGAGAAAAAAAAATCATGGATCAGGAAAATGACAAGAGTTGATGACAAATTAAGAAAGCAACACAAGGATCAGGCAAATGACAAGAGTGGATGACAAAATAGGGAAAGGAACTCATTAACCAGGAACATGAGAACAATGAATGAAAAAAGGGGGAAAACTCATGGATCAGGAAAATAACAAAAGTGGATGAAGCCATGATCAAAATAAAGACCCGCAAATGGAAACGAGCTTTGAACATTGCTAGAAGGATTGACCCTTTGGACAATTGAAATACTAGAAACCATGGTTCAAGAAATGACCCAAAAGGCGACCACATGAGAGATGTGTGAATAGAATTTAAAGCTTGCTGGAGTGACATGGAAAAGAATTGTTCAAAACAGAGAGTTGCGGAATGGACTTCAGGAGTTCTTCATCCAGCAGTGGATTGAGAATTTTTGATGATGGTGAGCCAAAACATCCTTTGGACTGGCCGGAGGTGTTTCAGTTTTTCTTATTTTGGAGAGAAGAAAATTTGGTAACGATATACGGAAGTGTGAAAAAGTATTAGCAAAGAGGATTGTGGAAATGTGGGACACAGAACTGCCTAAAACTTAATTAAGTGCAGGTTTCAACATTTTTTTTGTTACTCTGACATTGTAAATGTGAAACTACGCAAGCGCAGAAATATCACAGCGCAGAGGAATTATGTAGTAAGGTTATTGTATTATGATTTGCGCTAATATTAAGATATTTTATATGATCTTTCGGCCTATGCATCTGAAGGGGTGTCCATTTTTTCATTTGGTCAATATATTTGTTAAAATTATACGAGAATACAGTATGGTGACATTGTAGGGAGGTGGGAAAAATTAATGGAAAAGGGAACTACATATTGCAGGACTTAGGGCTGCCTGAAGAATAATTAGCTGCTAGTGTCAACATAATTTCTTCTTATTCTGACATCCGAAACGTTAGACTATGCAAATTCGGAAATGTCACAGACCGGAGGAAATATATGTTGTGGAGATAAGAACCGTGGAAAGGCACATATTATCATTCCAGCGTGAAGCCCAGTGTGGCGAAGCGGAAGAAAACTTTCAGCGTTCCAGAACTGCAGAAATTTACAAAGTAAGAAGGAGACCCCCATGCCCGTGACATTAAACACACACAAATCAAGGCGATAAGGCAGTCGACGTGTCCTCCCTCCTCTTGCTTCTCCTCCTCCTGCTCCGTTATCGACCGTCTTTCGCCAGAGGAGTCATTTGAATGTCGCTGCGCCACAATCCTCCGAACTGTTCCCTTAAAAGCTCCATCCCTCACAGGTGGAGTTCGAGCTGTCGCCAGGCAGCAGCTCGCTATCGATGCTGCTTGGTCCAATGATGATTTGACTTTGTCCAGGCGACGCGAAATTGCTAGGAACAGAGCTCGATACAAATAAACCAGGGAAATAAGCACACTTAGACACATATGGAGGAAAATACCTGTCTGTCCAAAAGCTCGAAGCATCGAATAAATAATAATTATGTCATTGAAAGCACTTCCTGTGTCTGTTTTGATTTGGGTTTCTCCGGACGATGCAAAACCGCAGGACACACAGCTCATAAATAAACTGTAGGGAAATATGATATTTATGGAACTGGGAGGGGAAAAATTATGTCTCAATCCTCGAAAAATAAAGCATTTGTAACTTTTTTCACTATCACTCAGATGTTTATAAGTAACCTGCAACACATATCTTTAAAATCTTGCAAATGCTTCTGTTTACGCTGAAAAGGTTTGAGGTCCAACGGGCGACATTAACAGCTGATGAAGTTCTAGTCGTTAAAATAATCGTTTCCACCAGAGTGGTCGCTCACATAATAAGAAAACATTAATCAAATTCTAAATCCATCGCCTCTAACGGAAAAAAGACTATCTCACAGGAGTGATATGATTGCTGTGTGACAATCCTTACCAGTGGCGCTTAAAATAGCAGAGAAATTGCTTAAACTTCGGTTGGTTTTGTGAAAATTTACACAGAAAAGAAAAAAAATATTTTTTTACATTCAATATATAAAAAATTTCTGCCTTTCATTTCACTTATCAATTAAAAAAGTATTTAAAGCCAATTCAACGAATTGTTTCTAGAACTATCTGAAAACGACTTTCGATTTTCTTTTATGTAAGTAAATTTGCCACAGTTAATGTACCTAACACAACTTAGCCTGTTACAAAATCATCTGAAGCTAAATTATATCTCAGTCAGTGACGTATCAAGGATTTCATTTTGCTTGGTCGGCATCTGGAATACTTTACACGACCGTATGAGAAAAAGATGACCACGTGCCTAATAATGAGAATAACCACCCTTGGCTCGGATGACAGCGGCGAGACGTCTTGGCATGGACGCAATGAGGCCCTTGAAGGTTGCCTGAGGCACACGGGCCATTTCGGACTGCAGCAGAGCTTGGAGGTCCCGGAGATGACGTGGTTGTGGGTTGGCACGTCGAACCTGTAGATACAAATAGTCCCACAAGCGCTTTATGGGATTGAGGTTTGCAGATTTCGCCGGCCAAGAGAGAATGGAGACATCGCTGTCGTGTTCCTGGAACCAGTCACTCATCCTTTAGCGAAGTGGCACAGTGCATTGTCCTGTTGGTAGACACCATCAAAACCAGGGTAAACGTTCGACATGAAGGGATGCATGTTGTCAGCAAGAATGGACAGGAAGCCATTGGCATACAGAAACCATTGTTGTTCGCCGCCGGACTGTACTTGACCGACAAGCGTGTCCGGGTGTTGGTTCGCTTGTGTCTGACGTCATATCCGCCACCGACCGTCACTTCTGTGGAGTGGAAACCTCGATTCGTGGGAGATGGCAAGGCTTTCCCATTCTTCCACTGTACAATGACGGTAGTCCTGTGCTAACTACAGGCGTCGTTGCCGATGGACCTGGTTTAACATGGGTACTTTCACGTAGCGTCGACTTCGGAGACCCATGCGTAACAGGGTTCACTCTACTGTTATCAGGGACACGTAACTGGGTGCCCCAGCGTTCATTCGCGTGGTCAATTGCTGCACTGTTGGCGTCGATTGCCCTTTATCAGTCGACGGTGGCGACGTTCTCCTCTGGGGTCGATGGCCTTTGGCGCTCCACAGTTATGACGTCATGAGGTACTCGGTGTTCCAGCGGTTCATTCCTGGTACACCCTTACTACAGCACATCATTATAAAAATATTTCATTGTAGAGCAGAACGAAACCACCTTAAACGAATTGACATTACATTTAAGACTTCGTCTGCACTAAGAGGAACATCTGAATGCAATGAAGGAAGCATCAAACCTATCAGTCATTGCTGTCCAGTTGTTTTCCTTAAAATGGATTCAACCCGCTTTATCGTCGAAAAGATCGTTTACTTTCCGTTGACATTGGGAGCTAACCCAGAATTTTTAATAGCCTCCGAATATATTAGTAAAATTCCTGCCCATAGGAACATGAGCTATAGTAAGGTCTGGCGGGTATTAATGTTTCTGGTGTCTGTTTCGTTTCCATTTCGCTCAAGAAACAAGATAGGACTTCATCCAAGTGTCGACGCCAACAGCTCAGAACTGCGGAGGCTATCAGGGGGAGCTAAGTATCTTACGGGGGTGAGGCAAAAATTTGGAAGTGCTTGGCGAAATTTTTGATAAAAATTTTTGTTCATGTAGATTTTATCTGATGCTGATGATATTATCCACAGTAAAATAAAATGTTTTTTAAGTACATGTTGTACACAGTATTTGCTCAGTGTACGTACATAGTACTGGGTACCATGGATACGAGCCTACATGGGCTTTTTTTTTTTTTTTTTTTTATTGGTTGTTTAACGACCACCGTGAGCAACTTAATGGGCTATAAGCAGTCGTCCGTCCCTAATTTAGAGCCACTGGTTGCAGGGAAGGGAGAGAGCCAGTGCCGTAAAACAAACACAACATCCATGCCTCATCGGGATTCAAACCCGGACCCATCTCGGACGAAAGGTCACAATTTACTCTTTTTTTTTTTTGTAATTTTAGATCACTTGCGTCATTTTTTTTTCATCTTCTTTTAATATTTGCCGTCATAAGGCTGTTTATGAATTTCGGTTTGCAACTAGGAATCTCTCTCTCTCTCTCTCTCTCTCTCTCTCTCGTTCTCTCTGTCTTTCTCATCTTTTTAAACTATAATTACGGAAATCTTTGACATCGCTCTAAGAATTCCCCTATTTCATTCAATAGTACAACGCAAAATTTAACATAAAATTGATTTTAAATTGATTTTATAAAATCCATTCTGTGAATTCCAAAAATTACCGTACATTTATCGAAGTTCCCCAAAATCTTACATGGTTGCATTCGCTATGTGTTCTAAGTGCTTAAATATTGGGGGAGCTAAAGGGGGGGGGGGTAAAAAATTTGGGTGAGCTGAAGCCCACACGTAGCGTCGCGCCTGTTTCATCCTTGTACGAATCGCAGATTTTCAAATCAATACTATATCTGTTGTAGTAAATTAATTTTTTTCGGCGATTCCTCAGTACACCTACTGCACAGACAACGCTGTGTTCTCTCACAAATAGAGAGAGAGAGAGAGAAAAAACAGGATAATAACAACGCACATAAAAACTGTAATGATCAGAGAAAAAACGTTGAACGTGTAACGTAATGTACAGACATAAAAAAAAAAAACCAAAAAAACCCCGAGATATCCCCCCTAACTTTGGAACCACTCGCCGCAGATAGACAAGTAAGGTACCGTTGGAAAGCACTCGAAGGGAACTATCTCGTGATGTGAAGAAAAATGCTATACATTCAAATTAAGTCATAATAAGTGGGGTTAGGTTTTAACAACCTCCGTGAGAAACTGCAGTCACCCGCCACTAATTAGAGTCACTGGTTCCAGCTAAAGAGAAGTTCTAGTGCCGTAAGACAAACACAACATCCATGCCTTACGGGATTCGAACTGGGACGCATCTTGGACAAATGATTTTCTCGTCTTATACGCCTGCGCTTAGACCACCGCACTACGATGGCGGCAGAGTGAGGTTAAGCTAACTAACGTGATTAATCTTACAAACTTGAGGAGAGAAACAATGCACAAACTGTATGTAGTTATGTCATAAAAGTTCGTATTTTAAAATGTTTGTGTTAAAACAATTGAAAAAAAGTACCTCAGGTGAAAAGTTTCGGTTGAGGTCCGGACCTTTAGGACCCTCCCTTTGGCTACGTCTCTACTCTCAGACAGATACACGGTCGAGTCACATTATTGTGACCACCAGCTAATATCCAGAGTAACCACCTTGTGCAGCGCGGACAGCAGCTAGACGGGCTGAGAGTGACTCAGTAAGGTGCTGGAATGTGTTCACAGGTATGTGGAGCCATGCTGATTTCAGTGCATCCGAAAGCTGCTGAAGGGTGCGTGGTAGAGGATCCATAGAGCGAACAACACGATCGAGGTGGTCCCACAGATGTTCAATTGGGTTTAAATCTGGGAAATTAGGGAGCCAGAGAAGTACTTTGAGGTCCTCATCGTGCTCTTCCAACCACTCTCGGACATTTCCATAGGTGTGACACTTAGCATTGTCGTTCTGGAAGATCCCATGCGTCCCAGGAAAGGCAATCAGCATGTATGGGAGTACGTGGCCTTCACGGATGGATTCGTAATGAATTCGGTCCGTAGTGCCTTCCAAGGTATGAGTGGACCCAGAGAATGCCACGAAAACATTCCCCAGACCATAACGCTGCCCCCAACAGCTTGTGTTCTTCCATCAGTGGTTGAAAAGCGTTTGTTCCCCGATGTTTCTCGCCTTATTCGCCAACTTCCATCCGTTCGATAAAGCAGAAAACGTTACTCATCGGAGAAGGCAGTCCTTTGCCAATCAGCGAACGTCCAATTCCGATACTGTCGTGCAAATGTAAGACTTTTCTGCCGATGCACCTTCGTGAGCATAGGGGCAGTGACCATCAGTCTGCATCGGGGCCCCATGCGCAGCAGGGTTCGCTTAAATGTCGTTTTAGACACACTTCCGGTAGCCTCGTGGTTCATTCGACCAGTGAGTTGCACCACTGTAGCGTGTCGATTGGCCCTCGCGCACCTTCGCAGCCGTCGTTCACCTCTCACATCAGTGACACGTGGTGCTCCCCAGTTTCCACGTCACTTATTCGCAATGGTGCCATTTCTCCAGTCACGATAGACTTTAACCACATCAGCACACGAACAGTTCACAAACTCGCTGTTTCAGAAATACTGCCACCCTTGGTCCAAAAGCCGATAATCATCCCTTTTTGCAAATCTGATAAACCGCTCCTTTTATCGATGACAGCAACGAGTGGTATGTTTTCAGTATGCCTACAGCACACCTTATATACCCTCCAAGCTTGCTCATGACACGTGCCTTCATTCATTGGCTACTCGCTATTGACATAAAAGGTAGGAGGTGGTCACAATAATGTGACTCGACTGTGTATATTATCTTCATAAAACTATTAGATTTTCTTTCCAAGCTAAAGAAATCGGAGCTTGTTTGCACTGAATTCCTTATATTTGGTTGTTTTGCATTTTACTTTGGATTAAACTGACTGAATATAAGCCTGATCCAGTCAGTTTTCATGATCCTATCAGTCATATATTTCTGAGAGGTGTCATAAATGTATTAGGTCTATACATACGTTATAAGCGTTTTGTGGTCAAATAGATGTCGTACTTATATACCTACGTCTCATTTAACATCAACAAGGTAGGCGAGTCCGTGAGCTCTGACGTTACACAATACATTCGGTAGCTGGCGAATAACGTTGCGAAAGAACGATGCCGGTTTCTATGGGGTCTGGTTCATTTGGCCGACGTTTGCTTCACCGAAGGGTCACTTGAACGAAAATCACTTCACCGAAAAGATTGTTTCACCGAAAGATCACTTGATCGAAAAGTTCATTTCACCGAAAGGCCTGTTTACTTAAAAGTTCATTTCATTGAAAGGTCATTTTGCGGAAGGGTCAGTTTATAGAAAACTTTGGATTTCATTACAGGATCTGTTGAAGCATGGTGCAAGTTCGGCAGGTAGACCACTAAACGTTAGGGGATTATACTCAAATTTCACTTTTGATTTCTCCGTGTCGCAAAGAACGCAACGACTTAGATTTACGACAATTTTTTTTTTGAAGACAATAGGCCTCGGCTTAGGCCTTTTTAGCAAATTTTAATCATGTTCATAAGGTTTACATAAAAGTCATGTTCAGTGCTCATGTTCCTAACGTTTGCATAAAAAGTAAAATTAATAATGTTGCACATTGTTTCAGGCAAAAAGAATCAAATTTAGGGCTCTAGGCCTCGGCTTAGGCCTTTTTAGAAAATTTTAAACGTGCGTGATCATGTTCATAAGGTTTACATGAAAAGTTACTTCGCATTTTTATTTAATGCTTATGAATATGAGTAGTGTTAAAATCTGTTAAAATGGCCTATATCTATGCTTACGGTCAAAAAATTAATGTTTTGTGGTTGAGTAAAAGTGGAACATTATTTTCTTAATTTGCTACTTATGAAACCCTTACGAATATGAGCTCGGAGGTTTAAAATTTGACAAAAAAGCACATATCTAGGCCTTTTGATTAATGTTATATTTCGAAAAACCTACTCATGGGGAGGTGTTTCATAGAAATTAAAAGTGTATTTTTTATACAATCCGATAATGTTTAGGTGGCCAGTTTTACAAAAACCAGCACCACACAGATCTCTAACAACAAATTTCTAAGTTTTCGATAAACTGACCATTCGGTGAAATGATCTTTCGATATAATGAACTTTTAGGTAAAGTAATCCTTCGGGGAAATGTACTTTTCGATCAAATGTCCTTTCGATGAAATGAACTTTTCGGTCAAGTGAGCCTTCGGTGAAATGTACCTTTCGATCAAGGGATTTTCGGTCAAGTGACCTTTCGATCAAGTGAGCGATACCTGTTTCGATGCTATGAAGTCATCGATACATTTTTGGGGATCCTCACGTTGGTGAACCGATCGGTAGCCAAGAGGTGCTTCATCGAGCAAAACAAGTGGAAGTCTAACATAGCTAAGTTTGAAAAGTAAGTCACACGAGGGAGAAGCTCCCACCTCAGATGCATGAAGGTTTCCTGCATCATGAAAAATAAGTGGTGTGAATTTACGAAAAATTCCTAAAACTAGAAAGCAGGAAAGTTGACGATAGGTGTCCACCTTCTAATGAAATTTCAGTTTTTAAAAGTTTCTGTTTCTTCTAACTTCAGTATTTTGACAGATCTTCCGTAGGCAGTAATTCCATTTATTTCAGTAAAGTCAGTGTCAGGTTTTTCCGTATTTGTACAGAAATTTTGCAAAAGCTTTGATTTTTTCATCCCTTTTACCCGAGATTCTTGTTTCTTGACGTGTACGAAGCTAACGAATCTTTTCCCTTTGTTGGGGTTTTAGCCGAGTACGTCTTCAACGAAAACCACGCTTTCTACCGATTGATCCAGAAAGATACGTAACGAACAATCACGAATAAGGCAGAACACGAATCGCGCGATGATGAAATGTTTTTTGCTATTGATGCGGGTGAATTAGTCATTTTATTTACCGTTGAAGCTTATTATTTTTCTAAGTACATTTGTAATAGTTTTTTTATTTCTATAGGAGGACTTATTAAAAATTTCATAACATATGTTTTTCATGGTAATTTTTTAAAGCAACAAAATTCTTTGGAACTTGAAATATTTTTAAACTAACGATGATTTTCAACTATCTTTAAGAAGAGATGCAGTGTACTGCTTTATAGTATTATCCAGCAAAACTCCTAAATACACTCAACGCCAAATTAAAAAAAAAAAAAAATAGTTGCACACAGAAGGAAGCAACCAACAGGAATGAAACTTGGTGGGTAGGTTTGACATCGTAGGACATGCATATTATTCAAATATCACGCTCGGCCGCGCATTTGACGCATGCAAGGAAGGGTTTTAGCGCCGTGCCTGACCGGCTATATAAGGCCGTCCCGTTGCGCGCGCTTGACATTCTGACTCATGCTGTTGTGTTGTTTGCATCCTTTGCAAGTGAAGTATTCCTTGGAGAAAAGTTCGGAAGCAATTCCAGCATTTGGGGGAGTTCGAGAGGGGACGTGTCGTCGGGCTCCGGAAAGTGGGATGGTCTTATCGCTGTATTGTGCGCCATATCGGTTCTGCGGATATAACCATAGCACGCTGTTGGCGGCAGTGGATGGAATAAGGCACGCAGCAGTGACAGGAGGAGTCTGGGAGACCTAGACCAACCACGGGTAGGGAGGAACGACAGGTTGTCCGACATGCGCTGAGTGACCCAACTGCCACGACTGCGGATATTCAGCGAGCAGTAGTGCCCTCCATGTATCGTCCGATTAGTGCCAGCATCAGTGGCAGAGGCCTGCACGACGTAGGAATACACGCACGCAGACTGTTACGACGAGTGCCGTTAACACCATTGCATCGTCGCCAAAGACTGCAATGGGGCCTTGCCAGACTCTCATGGAGCGACGCAGAATGGCAGCGGGTAATCGTCAGTGATGAGTCCCGCTTTTGTCTTGGAGGAGACGACCACCGAATCCGTGCGTGGAGGCACCGTGGTCAGCGCCAAGATGAACGGTTTGTTGTCGAACGTCACACGTCCAGAAGGCCTAGTGTCATGGTGTGGGGTGCAACTGCCTACAATTCCAGATCACCTATGGTGTTCATTACAGGCACTTTGACCGCCCAACGTTACGTTAATGAGGTCCTGCAACTAGTGGCCCTACCTTTTCTGAACGCTCACTCCGGTGAAATTTTTCAACAAGACAATGCTCGTCCGCATACTGCTGCCGTCTCGAGAGCTTGCCTTCAAGGCACTGACACTCTGCCATAGCCAGCCGCATCGCCAGACTTATCGCCGATTGAAAATATGTGGGATGCTATTAGACGCCCTATCCAAACTTCATCACTACCGCACAATCTGCAAGAACTGCAGATTGAATAAGCATAAATGCAGAATCTGGGGCACGGAATATCCCCATGTGGTCGTAGCACACGAGAGAGACAGCCCGAAGGCTAATGTGTGAGCTGGCCTAATGGAAGACAGAGTGATAGGGCCCTTTTTCTTCCCTGAACCAACCGTTACTAATATAACGTACCTGGACATGTTAGAACAATTCGCAATTCTACAACTCTTGGATATTCAAGACATCATTTCCCAACAAGATGGAGCCCCTCCACACTGGTCTTTAGGTATACGCAGATCTTCAGACCACCATTTTCCAGGGCGTTGGATTGGACGTGGGGGGTCCGACTGCATGGCCACCCCGTTCACCTGATATCACCCCGGTTTTTTTTTGTTTTGTTTTTTTGTAGGGGCATTGTGTACAAGAAAAAGGTCACATCTGTCACTGAGCTGAATGAACGCATTACTGCAGCCTTCTTCCTTGTTACACCTGACATTTTGCAGCGCACGTGGGTGTGACTGGACTACTATTAAACTTGAAATACCGCGAGCAACCAACGGAGAACACCTACTGATATTAAAAAAAAAAAAAACTCTCACAGTTACCGTGTGCTTTGACATGAAAAGTAAGTTGTTATTTACTGTAGTTTTTTTTTTCAAGAGCATACAGAAGTTGTGTACTTCATTTATGGACACCCTGCATATTGCTGCTCTCCGTGAATTTAATTCGTTTTCGCAGTCAAATTAAACAAGACTGATAAACACACTATTATTTATTCGTGCAGATAAACAGCGATGAACACACACTCTGCCATCTAATACACGATTTAAAACATGAATACTATGCTACCTTACATATACTGTAACTTCTAGTGATTTTTAACCCTTTAACGACCATGACTCCAAAATCTTGTATCACTCCCCAGCAAAAACAGTCTTGCTGGCCCCGCACTATGTTGCCGCTGCCGAACCGCTAATAAAACGTCCGGGCGGCCAACAGAAGTGCCAGCAGTTCAGGCCAACAGTTGGCACGCCCGTCAGTTATCATATGCCACAACAGGGCCATCAGTTATCCATCACAGGCAGCACCTGCCACAAGTGGCCCTTCAGCAGCCCTGCAAGCACATTTCATAAAAGATGGCTAGCGTAATTTGGTCCGCTAGTTTCCCGGCAATCACGTGACGTGACTGATGGCTTGTCGAATCTTGTCCGCCAATTTCCCAGTAGTAGCCATGAAACAAAAATAAAGGATAGCCTCAGTTTCTCAAAGCTAGAACTTTTTTTACCATCTTTATTCCATCTGAAGACGAGTTTAGAGTGAACTTGAAAGTACTCATGGTTTTAACATCATTGTGTTTTAGCTGTATATATAGTATTAATATTTTAAATCGTGTATAGGACGTCAGTGTGTGTGTTCATCGCTAAACTGAACAACAGTTAAAAAAATATATATCAGTGAAGTGATTGCCCCCACAGCAACTGTGAATTATGCAGCCGAATCCTAATATATCACAAAATCCCAGTTTATAAAACGAGATCCGTAATATCCACTTCGTTTTTTTTTTTTCTTGTAAATTTTATTGCCACCATGTTATGTCAACCAATTCACGTTGAAGTTTGGAAGCATAAAATTCCGCATCAAAACATTTCTTTCTTCGCAGGTTCAACGGTCTTTCAATTAACGAAGTGGAAGACAGATACATGTAATTGGAAAGCACAGTGTTCGAAATATGCTATCTGGAAACAATGGCAGACAAACCAAGAATAAGAGAAATAAGGAGCCGAGGAATCGCACCTATACTGACGCAGGATAAAACAATCGCGTCTATTAAAGAAGACCGAAATAATAGAGACCAATATTATACAGTCTCGTGACTCACAGGAACTGAAGAACTCCTCCGCTCTTTTCTCTGAATAAGGAACTGGCAAAAGCCACCCTACGAATTAATGGGATTCTGTCTTTGCTCAGGCATGAAGAGAAACTACCCAATAGCAATCATAAAGAAGAATAAAAAAGAAGAAATAAAAGAAATAGAAGACAGAGAGGGAACAGGAGGGAGAGCTCGTTAAGTTGCTAGTGTTTTATGACAGTCTTTGAAATCCGGAGCACACCGAAGAAGAAAAACATGCCGTCGCGTTTGTTGTAGCTACGAGCCATGGTAAGACACGCAACCACTGATGTCATCGTAGTTGCCTGTGAGCAAAATCCGAAGGCAAATTGGTTAAGCACATACAGGGTAACTGAACTGCTGAAATTTTTATCGTTAATGAGACATGCACCTTCAGCATGGGGACTAGGAAATGTTTAATAAGAGCGAAAAATTGCAACTGCAAACACTTAACCATTTAAGGCATCGTAATAGACGACAAGGGTAATATAAAGAGCAATAAAAGGATCTCAGGTCCTGGTAATCCCGGATTCGGGCTACGACAACGCGTAGGTTAAATTTGCATTTATTGCAGTCTTAATGAGCTACGGATTTCAATGATCACGGGCGTAATTATTTCCGGTCATGCTACTCTGATTCTTTTAACACAGTGGGATCGTTCTGGACTTCGGAAACGCGTGGATGGGACAAGACGATAGTTTGCAGTGATTTCTGAAGCAACATTTTGGGAAAGTAAACATCAATATTTCTGTTATTCATAGCGTGGAAATTTAGCGCTCGTTAATTTCACAACCTATTTTATGAAACAAAATGAGGTGTGAAACTCATCGTGCAGTTTTCTCGTACATTTCTAATCAAAAGCATCTCAAACTTAGTGCATCGCTGAACATATAACAGGATTTAACCTTCATTTTGCTTTCATAGAAAATAATATTTCAAGAGTTCTAGAAATGACATTTTATTTCTAAATTGCAGTGAACTTATTTAAAAATAGTCAAATCTTACTGGTTTCAAACCACTTTGTTGAAACGATGTTCAACAAACACATAATATAAAGGTAAATCTGGTAAGGTTGCTACGTTTTTAAATCCTCACTGATCAGCCTGTCAAAATTCCTCTGCAAAAATTGCTTAATTCATTTTATCATTTTGCATATGTTCGGAATAAAGTTTTTTTTTTTGTTTTTTTTTGTTTTTTATTTATGGGAACTTTTTTACTAAGATCTTAGAGTCCGAAAAGTGAATAAAATAGTTTTTACTGGAGAAAAAAATAACTGAATTAAAACGAAATAGTTTTTGTTCGAAACCATTTTGCTTCTAAAGATCAGAATATCCCGAAAGTGGACGAAATAGTTTTTGTTGGAAACCATTTCGCTTTTGAAGTTGTCCCGAAAAAGGAGGAAATGGCTTTGAGCGAAAATCATTTTTCTTCAGAATGCGTTGCAAAAGGCGATACATATTTTCTGATGGGTGTCGTTTTGCTTCTGACGATGTCCCGAAAGAAGGCAAAATAATTTTTGTGGAAACCAGTTTGCTTTCGAAAATACATCGAAAGGGGACGAAATGGCTCCGTAGTAACAATATTGTCACAGGGGATATTATTCCCGAAAGAGATCACGATATTTCCTGGTGGAAACCATTTTGCTATGAAAATGCTACGAAAGAAGGCGAATTGGCTTTTTGTTGTAACCTCTTTGCTTCTGAGGATATACCAAAAGTGGGCAAAATATTTCCTGGTGGAAGTCAGTTTGCTTCTGAAGATGTTCAAGAAGAGGACAAAATAATTTTATAATTTTTGTGGAAGCCATTTTGCTTTTGAAGATATCCCAAAAGAGGACGAAGTGGCTTCTTGCTGGAAACTGTTTTTCTTCCGAATATATAACAAAAGGGTAAGGAACAATTTCTGATGGAAATCATTTTGCTTATGAAGGCGTCCAGAAAGAGAACTAAATGACTTCTTGTGGAAACCATTGTGCTTCAAAGCATTTCCCGAAAGAGAAGTAAATGACTTCTTGTGGAAACTATTGTGCTGCAAAGCATGTCCCGAAAGAGAACTAAATATTTCCTTGTGGAAACCATTGTGCTTCAAAGCATTTCCCGAAAGAGAAGTAAATGACTTCTTGTGGAAACCATTGTGCTGCAAAGCATGTCCCGAAAGAGAACTAAATATTTCCTTGTGGAAATCATTGTGCTGCAAAGCATGTCCCGAAAGAGAACTAAATATTTTCTTGTGGAAACCATTGTGCTGCAAAGCATGTCCCGAAAGAAAACTAAATATTTCCTTGTGGAAACCATTGTGCTGCAAAGCATGTCCCGAAAGAGAACTAAATATTTCCTTGTGGAGACTGTTTTACTTTTGAGAGTGTCCAGAAAGACAACGAAATGTCTATTGGTCAAAACCATATCGCTTTTCAAAGTGTTCCGAAACAGAACGAAATGTTCCTGGTAGAAACCATTTTGTTCGAATCCCAGTGAGGCATGGATCAACATCCATGGGAATTCTGTTCACCAAAACTAGTCCCTCGTTTTTTTCATCATCACTGTACTTTTGTCCGAGATGAGCCCTGGTTCAAATCCCGGTGAGGCATGGATGTTGTACGTATTTGTCTTACGGCACTGGCTCTCTCGATTCCCTGGAAGCAATGACCCTGAGTTAGGGGGGGGGGGCGACTGATTATGTAACCCATGAAGTTGCTCTCGGTAGTCGTTAAACCCACCTCCCCCAACAACAACAACAAGAAACTGAAGCTATGAAACCTTTCTTTTTTCAACATCATCAACTGATGGAGGGAAAAGTTCCGTTTCTTTTGTTTTTCAACATTTTTTCTCACGCATTCGGAAGATGATTTTAGTCTCCATCGCATGTACTAACACATGGGTTCAATCAAAAGATAAATATATTGCGCAATTGCTGTGGTCACGATGTTTTGCTGTTATGATTATATTATATTAAATCATCACGCGCACATAATAAAAAAAGTGAGATTAACTCTGATTTCAAACCCTCTTAAAACGATTTTTGAAAAGTGATTAGATTCTTGCCCTCAGACGGCAGTAAAATGATTTCACACGTTTTTTGTTTGTTTTTTTTGGTTGGAGGTTTAACGACCTCCATGGGCAACTCAATGGGCTATAAACAGTCGCCAGTCCCTAATTTAGGGTCACTGGCTCCAGGGAAGGAAAAGAGCCAGTGCCGGAAGACAAACACAACATCCATGCCTCACGGGGATTCGAACCCGGACCCTTTTCGGACGAATGATCAAAAGCCATCACTTAGGCCACTCCGCCACCGAGGTGGCCTTCACACATTTCAAAATCTATGCTAAATACTTGAGGCTGACGCACCACCTATTTATCAAAGGGAATAAGTGTGACACTCCCGCACCCAAATAATTGAAAAGACGGTTGTTTACGAAATCTTATACACCGAAGAACCAAAATATTATATCCAGTGCGTCTTTATGCAAATCGAAGCAACTGAAGGCACCTAAAGGACGGCGCGTGTGACGGTCATAAGCGGTCAAAATAACACCTAATACTGAGCTCTGTTAATCAGTGTTATTCTTTAAATGGGAATCGCAGCAAATCTAAGCAAGTTTGACAAAGGCCAAATTGTAATGGCCAGACGACCGGGTCAGAGCATTTCCCAGCCGGCAAGTTGTGTATTGTGCTTACAGTCAGCCGTGGTTACCTTCAAAAAGTGGTCCAAGGAGGAAAAAAGCACGAACCGCCTGCAAAGTGTAGGCCGGCCATGGCTCATTGATGCCAGATTTGAGCCAAGGCTATACCCTATGGTACGAGCTAACAGAAGAGATACTGTGGCGCTGTTCACCGTTCATCTGAATCCTTGTGACGAGAATAATGTGTCACAACACACAGTACATTAACCCCTGCTGAAAATGGAGATGCATAACAGCAAGCCCGCACCGAGTGCCTGTGCTCACCGCAGTTCGCTATCGAAAGCGCCTACAATGGGCACGCGAGTATCAAAACTGGACCTTGAATTATTGGAAGAAGGTTGTACGCAGGCCACTCCGAATGCCCATGCTAATCTCAGTTCACCGTCGAAAGCGCCTACAATGGGAACGCGAGCATCAAAACTAGACCTTAATTGATTGAAAGATGGTTTTCTGGTCCGATGAATCGGGTTTCCTGTTGCGCCATTTGTACGTCTGGGTACGTGTGCGTCGTTTACCTCAGGGAGTGTTAGCAACAAGTTGCACCGTGGGAAGAAAATAATCTAGGAAAGGAAATGAAATGCTTTGGGAAGTGTTATGTTGGAATACTCTGGGTTCAGTCCTTCATGCGCAGGAAACTATGACGTCAACCACCTACCTAAACAACATTTCAGACCAGATACATCCTTTTATGATAAAGTTACTCCCCTCTAGTTGTACCTTTTTCCAGCAGAATAATGAGCCACACAACACTGCCCGGAGTGTTCGAGAATAGTTCGCGAAAGATGAGGAAGATTTTCAGGCATTGCCCGGGCTTCCAATTTCTCCAGACGTCAATCCAATCAAGCATCTGTGGTTTCTGTTGGAAGAACGAATCCCATCTGCTGTGACCAAGTACATAACTCACTAGAAAATCTGTTGGTAACGTGTTGATACCAGATGCAACAAAACACCCTTAGAAATCTGTGGTTTGTGATGGAAGAACGAATTCCATCTGCGGCGACCAAGTACATAACTCACTAGAGTATCTGTTGGTAACGTGTTGATACCAGATGCAACAAGTCACCCTTAGAAATCTGTGGTTTGTGTTGGAAGAACGAATTACATCTACGGCGACCAAGTACGTAACTCACTAGAGTATCTGTTGGTAACGTGTTGATACCAGATGCAACAAGACACCCTTAGAAATCTGTGGTTTGTGTTGGAAGAACGAATCCCATCTGCGGCGACCAAGTGCATAACTCACTAGAGTATCTGTTGGTAATGTGTTGATACCAGATGCAACAAGACACCCTTAGAAATCTGTGGTTTGTGTTGGAAGAACGAATCCCATCTGCGGGGACCAAGTACGTAACTCACTAAAGTATCTGTTGGTAACGTGTTGATACCAGATGCAACAAGACACCCTTAGAAATCTGTGGTTGGTGTTGGAAGAACGAATTCCATCTGCGGTGACCAAGTACATAACTCACTAGAAAATCTGTTGGTAACGTGTTGATATCAGATGCAACAGAACACCCTTAGAAATTTTGCAGTGTCTATTCTCGCCGGGTAAGAGCTATTTTGGCTGCAGATTGAGGTCCGACATTATATTAGGCAGGTGGTCATAATGTTGTGGTTCTTTGGTGTATATAAATTTTAAACTCTATGTTTGCTTATCTTTTATGCTAAGCCTCATCATCAAGCCTACCGTTTCGAAACTTTGCATTGCAATTTCATTTGATCATGCTTATACAATAGGATGTATGATGCGTGAGTTAAACTCTAATTAACTTTCCCTTTTAGTTTCTTTCTTGATGTAAACCACCTTTTTGTACTCACCTTAATTATTGTATCCTGACCTGGGAAGAAACAAAACCTCTAAATATAATATTAATAAATTACAACGATTACAAAATAAATTTATCAGACTTCTTGAGTTGAAACTTCAAAGCAATTATTCCCGACAACCTATATTCGAATGATTTTAATCTCTTAATTATTGAACAATTATATTATTATAATTTAGGAATATTAATGTTTAAGAGAATAAAAAATAATCTTTATCGGGATATAATTTCACTAAATTTTCACACCCATCAACAAACCACCAGAAACAAAACTAAATTAGTGCCTATGTTTGCCCAAACAGAACGATCTACAGCACATATTAATTATGCAGGACCAACCTTTTGGAATACTTTGCCTGATGATTTAATTACCCTAAACAATATTTATTTATTAAAAAAAACGTACCATTTAATACGACCAGCCTCATTATAATATTTTTACTTTTTTATCTCCATATGTATAGCAGCTGCTTCATAAATCAACTGGAACAGTCTCAGTGTCTTTTAAGTTCTTAAATTTAACATTATACACTGACAGAAAAAAATCCCAACACCAAGAAGGGGTTGTGTTAGATAAACGACAGTTGGTAAGCGATGAGAGTACATCTGTAAGATGACGTCTATGCAAATTTCGCGCTCGGCGCATACGTGTGGCGCTAGTAGCGCCCCTCCAAATATGCAAAGCAGGTTTGCTGTAAATACCCGCTGTAACGTTCGTGAGCGTTAGTTATCGTTGAGATTCGGCGTAGTGTGTTGATGTTAGTCAAGAATGCCTTTAAGAAAACGAAGAGGCCATTATCAACAGCTCACGAAGTTTGAACGAGGTCGTGTAATAGGGCTACGAGAAGGTGGATTTTCTTTCCGCAATATTGCAGAACGACTTGGCAGGAATGAAGCCACTGTGCATGATTGTTGGCAGCGGTGGTCAAGGGAACGTACTGCCTCAAGAAGACCGGGTTCCGGCCGGCCACGTGGCACTACTGAGAGGGAAGACCGCCGTGTACGGCGTATGGCCATGGCGCATCGTACCGCGTCTGCGGCAGCAATTCGAGCTGCAGTTGCCACCACAGTGACACAACGAACTGTTACAAATCGGTTACATGAAGGACAGCTCCGAGCCAGACGCCCTGTAGCGTGCATTCCACTTACTCCAAACCACTGCCGTTTGCGACGTCAGTGGTGTCAAGCTAGAGCTCATTGGAGGAGAGAGTGGAGATCTGTTGTGTTTTCTGATGAAAGCCGGTTCTGCCTGGGTGCCAATGATGGCCTTGTGTTGGTTAGGAGGAGGCCAGGCGAGCGCCTGCAACCAACCTGCCTGCGGTCGAGACACACTGGATCTACACCTGGAGTTATGGTCTGGGGAGCAATTTCCTATGACAGCAGGAGCACTCTCGTGGTTATTCCACGCACCCTGACGGCACAGTTGTACATCGGTCTGGTGATTCAACCTGTTGTGCTGCCATTCATGAACAGCATTCCAGGGGGTGTTTTCCAACAGGATAACGCTCGCCCGCATACCACTGTTGTAACCCAACATGCTCTACAGAGTGTCGACATGTTGCCGTGGCCTGCTAGTTCACCAGATCTTTCACCAATTGTGCACGTATGGGACATTATTGGACGACAACTCCAGCGTCACCCCAACCAGCATTAACCGTCCCTGTATTGACCGACCAAGTGCAAGGCATGGAACTCCAGCCCACAAACTGACATCCAACACCTGTACGACACAATGCATGAACGTTTGCGTGCTTGCATTCAACATTCTGGCGGTTACACCGGTTATTAATGTTCCAGCATTTCACATTTAAAATGGCTCTTCTCGCGCTTACATTAAGCTGTGATCTTGAAACCTTAATCGATTAAATATGTTACCTATACAAATGTATTGCCGCCATTTCATTCCTCTACAACTATTTTTTCGTGGTGTTGGGATTTTTTTCCGTCAGTGTATAACAATGATGATGATTGTAACCCTTGAATCACTAAACAAACTAAGGTTTGAAATTACTAGCAATCTTAATACTGGATATAATTATTTGGACTTTTTAGTAATCTGTTATTACCTTAAGTGGTACTGATTTAATTTACATTTTTAATATATAATGATATCGGGCTCAGCTGCTTCGGCAGTTAATTTGAAATTATAATGATAATTGTCTCTCAGGGCCGCCGATCACTAGTGTGTCTGCTAGACTTGATGTTTGTTTCAAGGATTATTATTTTGGGGGAAGTGGGCTAGTTAGGCCCATTCGGCCTTTTCCCTCTTTTTATCCCTGTTGTTGCATATCTGCCCTGTAATCACTTTCACTCAATCTATGTAATTTGTATGCGACAACTAAAATGAAAATAAATGAAATGAAATGAAATTTGAGTTCGTTCTCTTTAGCATTTATCAAACTTAACGTGATATCTTCTCTCTCGCAAGAGTATGGTTGGCAACACTTTGAGGTCGGAACGTGTGACGTGTGTATGTGTCCGATGAGAACTGAACGTTGTATAATGTTTGAGAAGCAGCAGTGTGTGAGAGATGATGATATGAGAGTAGCTGCGAAAGTTGAAGTACTTCAAGTTGTGATTTCTTGACGTCTGCGCATTTAATATTTACAGTTGGTGATTTTGTTTCTCGTTAAACGTTCTCTAACAAGTAATTGGATTTTTTCACTAATATTGTTGAAGAATGAGTCGTGCTAAAGAAGTGTTTGCTGAAAAAGACTAATAATAGTAAGCAACCTTTTCTGAAGTTATTTGAGTGACTCCTGATTCGCTTAACCCTTTAAACGGCCGATGTACCAAATGGGACAAATGGTGCCCAAAGTTTTTAGGGCTTCTTAAACAGAAATAATCGCACAACGGCCAGGTTTTACAAAAGCTGCGTCAAAATAATTGCTTTCTCCTTCTCGTCACAGACGTACGAACCTTAAACCTATTAGTGCTGATAAGCGTTCCTTCTAGTATTCTATTCTGTGCTCCATGACTCAAGGCTTGGCAGGAAAAAGCTAGTGTCCTTGGCATAGGCATCATTCCACTTGATAGGAACAAGTGATTCAAGCATCTTCTGTCTCATTTCTGGTAATCAGTCAGAAAGGATTAGTGTCAATCAGTCACCTAAAAACACTTTCAGTAACAAAGTCAAAAGGGAAGAAACACTTTCGGATGTTCAGGTTTACTCGTTCCAGCCGCCTTCGTCTCATTTCTTAGCATATTCGTTCCAGCTCATTTCATCCCATTTTGCTAACACCGAGTTAACTCGTTCGATCCAGTTAAAGGGTTAAAAGTGAAGTTACTAAGAACTGATCTGTGTAGTATTCAGGCAGCTATACTTAAACGAACATTGCAGATGATCCCGAAGTTTCACTGTCCAGCGTATTTTCTTATATTTTTAGTTTTATATATGCTTTGAGAAGACTTGGTTTCTTCAGCCGTTGTTTAGAGTTCCAAACAATAAATGCAATTTGTAACTTAAAATTTGATCATCTTTCTTTTGCTACTAAATCACGTAACATTTTCTGTCTGGAATACATAAAGTAATTTCTTTGGTAGCATTCTTCAACGCTTTAAAAATATCGATCATTTTCAAAATGCAGTTATAATTTTACTTATTTAGAGAAATATCTTCTTACGACAGTATGTTTGCCGTTCTATTCGCGGAGAAGAGGCATATCGTCAACCCCATTAGATTAGAACATCGAACCCTGCATGCGTTTTAGCAGCGTAATTATTCTTTGCCAGGTGTAAATCCGGATGTCACACGATGGTTTCTACGTCACACTTCATTCAACGCATTCCTCTTCTTTATTCAACTATATTTAAGGAGACCAGATATTGGAACCCTGATTTGAGGACAAAAGGGAGTGGCATCCCCAAATCGGCAATTCATTTGGGCACACATACGTACTCAAAATAAATATGCAAATCTTTTAGTCGCAAAACTCTATTGTTTCTATAAGTGGGATGTTACATATGAAAATTTATGTCTTAAAATGATATATCTTGTAGAATGTTGGTTATTTGTCCGGACAAAGTAGAACTATGATGACGAGAACCTATTAGCAAAAGTAAAAATGCTTTACCTTACGTACATGTGCTGAAATAAAATCAAGCTGCACACTGATGAAGTAATTGCATGGCGAATTTTTGATTTTGCCAAAGTGTTTGGAGAAACTCAGAACAAGTGCAGTCGTAATTTGGCCGCACCAGTGGTGCAGTGTCTTAGTGCTGGCCACTAACCATTCGTATATGTTGGTACGGGTTCGAGTCCCGAATGAGGCATGGGTAGTGTGTTTGTCTTACAGCGCTTGCTATCACCCCACCCTTCCCTATAACGAATGTCTTCAAATTAGGGACAGGTGACTGCTTAGTCCTTAGAGTTGCTCGCGGTGGTCGTTGGACTAGGAAAGAAGAAGAAAGAAAAAAACAGTCAAAATTTGTTTTCACAAGAACCATGTTGGAAATTTTTTATAACGAAAACTAATTTTTAAGAACATTTTACATTAGAAATCTAATGAGCTAATGAGGGTGTGCGAATTCAAGGACATTTGAGTACAAATATCAAAATTCCAGGACAATTTGCGTCACTAAAGGCATCAAACGTTTTAGGGGACAGTAAACTAAATTCAAGGACTGTTCTCGAGAATTTGGGATTTCTGGTCGGGTTAACTATACTCCTGCTTTTTCCACTAGTGTCTCTTTTTCGTACAATCAGACACATTGAACTTTCTTTTTTCTTTTTCTTTTAGGGTGGGTAATGACCTCTGTGAGCAATTCAATGCGCTTTAAGTAGTCTCCCATCCCTAATTTTGGGCCACTGGTTCCAGGGAGGGGGTTGCAGGCACTAATGCCGTAAGACAAACACTTCATCTATGCCCCGCTCGAGATTCGAGCTCGAACCCATCTCGGACGAGTGCCTTCAGGCCTACTACTGCTTGGCCACTGGGGAGGTCCCCTTGTATCCAAACACCTTCCATTTCCAACTCAGATATTATTTTTTTAAGTAAGTAAATAAGGCCAAGGGTCAATCATTCAAGAAAGCGGGAAAGACCTTCAGAAATCTAATGAAAACGTTACAAATGATGCAAAAATCATTTCTTCAATTCATTTGTGCGCGCATATCAATTAAAGCAAACAGAAAAAAAGTTAATGGGCTCAGGATTTGGTTTGAAATTTCCCTCATCCGCATATGTTTTTTTAGGAACGATTTCCCATCTTTTTTCATTAAAAAAAATTAGACGAACAGTGATTTTTTTTTTTTTTTTTGAAAGGTCGAGAGTTTGAGATATTTTGGGCTCATAATCTTGAAATTGGAAATGAAGTTATTTAAAATTTGGCGTTTCTGATAGCATTACCATCCAAAAAATCAGCAAAATGGATGGGATTATAATACTTGTCTATAATAATAAGGAAATAAAAAATCAAATTTCATGTCTGCATTTTTTTCGGTATTACGATTTGAAGAGCCAGTGCATTTTAAATGTTTTACGCTCATAAAGTTGTGATTCACTTTAAATAATAAGTGAATCATGACTATGATTATTGAAATTACCTTATTTTTATGTATTTTAAAATTAAATGTTCGTCCAGCTACTACCTTTTTCTCCCACGAAGTTAAACTTTACGGAACATGTTCTGGTAATGTTCACTCTATTAAAGTGTTTTTTCCTACATTTTAGAAATACTACGTGTAGCGTATGTTTTTGTGTTTTTTATAAATATTTTCCCGTTTTCTCTAGACTCGTGAACAGAGGAATTTTGAGTTTTAAATGTACTTTATTTTGTTATGTTGTATTGATTTTATAAAGTGCCCTTCTTCTTTCCAACTCCGACTTTCTATTTTTTTACTCTAGATATAGAGGAGATCTAGCTTGAAAAGGAATAAGTACAGTGATGATGAAAAAACGAGAGACTAGTTTTGGTGAATATAATTCCATTTAAGTACATATACAATCTACTTATTTTTTATTAGACACATTTGCAAAATAAGACTAAGGGGAAAATTATTCTCCCTATTCTGCATCTTTTTTCAACAATGATTTTTTTTTAAAGCTTCTGAAGATCTGAAACAAACACTATGTAGCTAGAATGACAGTAATAACGAAACCTTGAAGCAAGAATGCGATTGTTAAACACTTTTCAGAGATGAAACTCATTACAATTCTCCTCCAGAAAAGAAACCCAAAATTTTCAGTGTTACTACGCTTTAAAAAATATGCATGATGCCACCGCACATTAGAAAACCTACAACTGCAATAATATATAAAAACATATTTTGTTATGAAAAAAATGGAATAAATTGTCTCTGGAATTTTATGTACATTTGCTTTGTACCAATTCGAAAATTGAATGTCTACGTTTGGGGAAGGGCATTATATTTCGTAAATCAAGCAACGCAGTGGTTGTCACTCTTCTAAATGAAATAAAGTGAAATTATTTAAAAGATATAACAACACTAGGAATTTCTTTCTTAAATAGATCGTATAAAACGCAAAGGTGTATTAAGGATTTTTTTTTATAAATCAAAGATAGACATTCTCTGTCGCAATAAATGGAAACATTTATGTATATTTTATGTGTAAATACAGGTAGCAATTTATTAGAAACGCCTTTCTAATAGCATGTTGGGCAGCCCTTTGTCTTCAAAACGGCCTCAATTGGACGTAGCACAGAGTTGGAAACGGGTCAAAAATTTCGGACCCGGACGTCCCATAACTGGAATCGTCCCGGACCAGTAAATGACCCGGACAAATCTGCTTTGAACTATAAATTCGAAACTCAATTTATATATATGTACATATAAACGTAATATATATATATTCATCCCAACAACTGCTTGATATTTAATAACTGAAATCCTTTTTTAATAATAAAATTTGGTTGCTTGCTAAATGTGAGTGCCATTTTTAGTGCCACTATTTTGCGTAATCCAGAAGTAATGGCTGACCATGACCGTGACCGTGAGTATATTACAAATGGGAATCATTATTTACGATTACTCAAATGTATTTTTTTAATGTATTTAGATTGGTTCACTCGTCCCACGCTTTGACGGAGGTGCGCATACTTTCATATGGTCCGTTAGATTTTTGGTTCCATAATCTCTTATTACACTGTCGACATCTTTCTTTGTAATTATACACTTTCCACGTTTTGAACAGCAAGCAAGGCCAAACAACATAGAATTATTCACCGTTTCCTTAATGAGACGAAACAATTTCCAGCATTCGCTCTTCCCCTTGTGGTTTTCAACAAGTGCGTGTTTGTTGGCCTCGACGCCTTTCTCAACCTCTTTAATATTAAATCCATCCATATTAACAAATAAGGAGTTAATTTCGACATGACATGTCATAGGAACGGGATGTTAGCACATCAATCGAAAGCCTCTGAGTGCTCGATGTAGAAGATGCGATGTGAAAAGTATCTCTTAGTCAAACAGTGAACTTCGCACGGAGAGAGTGAATCAGCTGAGAAGCAGGCAAATGGGGTTTGCCTATACCTTGCCTTGGACAGTCACAATGTAAAAGAACGCAAAGGAAGAATTTCTTTAGTATATGGTGTCGGTGTGTTTGACGTCGGCCGGTGGAAATCTATGTTGCTTTAAGAAAGAGACGACAATATTTTTGCGCAGAAAATCATTATTCACGCCGTGGGCACCAGTATCGACTACTGAATTCCACAACGCGCATTTTTCTTTGGAATATGTTTTTCTCTTTTCAAAAATAAAACGGGAATAAAACCAGGTCAAAATCGGGTCAGGAACACATTGACCCGACCCGTTGGACCCGCAAAAATTTGTCAACCGGTTGACCTGTGACCCGTTTCCATCTCTGATGTAGCACAGACTGAACGAGATGCTGTTATCGTTCTACACGTATTTTTAACCAATCTGATGTGATGGCGTCCTTCAATTGGCGAGTTTCCCTCGAGGGGGATCTCTGTTGCGAATGACTCTCTCTATCTCATTCCGTAGGTGTTCAATTGGGTAAAGATCTAGGGACTGCGTGTTCAATATTTGCAATTTGAAGACACAGTCGTGCTCCTAGAACCTTTGTGTAGCAATGTTAGTCTTTTGGCATGGCGCATTATCCTGCTGGAAGCAGCCCTCTCCATCAGGAAGCGCTATCCACAAGTAATGGTGTGAATAATCCGAAAGTATGTTAGATACCTCACGGCATCCAAGTGCTGTTCCAGAGGTATTAATAAATACAATTCTCCCTACAGAAGCAGACCACAGACCATTACACCCCTCCCACCAGCTTGTACAGTTAACACTCGGCAGCTGGGTTCCATCGATTTGTACATTTGGCTCCGTATTCTGGCCAATCTAGCAGTCTGTATTAATTGAAAAAAGTGACACATTAGATATGGCGACCTTTTTCTAGTCGTTAGGATTCTAGTTTTGGTGCTTCGGCGCCTACTGCAGACAAATTTGTCGATTTTTAGCAGAGACGAGTTGTGCACGAAGGGGACGCCTCCTGTTATAGCCCATTCCCGCCAATGTGCGGCGAGCTGTGTGTACTGAATTTATACTCTTGATGACGCTGTCACACTGCGCTCTCAAACTGGTGCAATGGAGTCCCATATTATTTAGTAAAATTCTCTCCAGCTCGCTGTTACATTGCGCTGTTATCTGATGCAATGGAACCACCTATTATCTAGTATAATCTTCTCCAGCCACTGCTTCATAATGCAATGGAGCCACCTATTATCTAGTACAATCCTCACCAGCCACTGTTACCTTACGCAATGGAGCCACCTATAGTACAATCCTCTCCAGTCACTGTTACATGATGCAATGGAGCCACCTATAGTACAATCCTCTCCAGTCACTGTTACATGATGCAATGGAGCCACCTATTTAATAACTAGTACAATCCTCTCCAGTCGCCGCTGTTGTACTGCGTTTTTACCTGACGCAGTGGAGCCCCATATTACTTAGTAAAAATCCTCTCCATTCCGCTGTTATACTGCGCTCTTACCAGACGCAATGTAGCCGCCTATTACCTAGTACAATCCTCTCCAGCCGCTGTTACCTGACGCAATGGAGCCACCTATTACTTAGTACAATCCTCTACCGCTGCCGCTGTTATACCGTGCTGTTACCTGACGCAATGGAGCCCACCTATTACCTAGTGCAATCTTTCCAGCCTCTGTTACTCTAAGCTGTTACCTGGCGCAATGGAGCCACCTATTGTCTTGTGCCGCCATGTTCGCATCACTGTGTTTCAGTTTCTTTCAACACGAGCGACGACATCACGATAAGACCCGACATCCCGCAATCCTACAATTCTGCCTTGCTCTGATTTTTCTGCTGCAGAGTGGCACAGTCAGCCGCTAGAAATGCTACAACTACAGCACCCGCGCGATGCAATTATAGGAAAATTATTATAATTTTATAATTTCAATGCAACTGTTTTTCGCAAGGTTTCTACCCGAGGAGTGTTTAGCCGCAGCTATCTGCGCTCAAGGGGCTTTACAGCACGCCCCAGAGGCTAAAGTTACGTACGGTGGGTTTAGAGACCTTGATCGGAAAGGGAGTAGACAGGTGGGCATAGCTGAGAGTGCCAGACGGGGAAGTGTGAACTGGCATCATGGCAGAATGCCAGACGATGCCAGCCCAAGGGGCGAACTTTGAGAAGGAGGAAACAAATGACCTTAGTTTCAAAGGGGTTCAGTACCACGAGACCGACATCATTACGTACTCTCCGAAGCGCGATGGGTATTTGGCGGTTGGAACAGTCAGGTTCGAACAACGGAACGGCAGTCGACTGCTCCAACCACTAGCTATCCCTGCCCATTGCGGATGCACTTTCTCTATGGCCTGCTTTTCCATCTACAAAGCATTAGTTGAGATGGTGTAGATAGCACACGAAATATGCATAAGGGATGCGGTTACAGTCATTTGGATCCTTTACTGTGGCCTAACCGCTTATACAACTGTCTGCCGTATCCGAGTCTTTTTGGTGTTGCAGTTTTAATAGACACAAGCAGTATATCATTACTGATAGTACTCCCGAGCATCAAGAAAAACCTTTCGGCTCTTCGAGAATTTGGATTTCTCGATTTAACTATGGACATAAACTACGACATTAATGTACTAAAGATCCAAATTCTGCAAACGCTTGTTTCTTTTGTTAGGAGGTTTAACAACCACCGTGAGCAGTACATCGGGTTGCTACGAAACTGGGAGCAAGAGTATATTGCTACGAAAACTGGGAACAACCCAATGGGCAGTCGCCCATCGGGGCATCTGTTTCCAAGAAGAAGAAGAAAAGACCAGTGACGCAAGTAAAACACACCATTCAGGCCTCGCCTAGGATTCGAACCAGGACCCACATTGAACAAATGATTATTAGCCAACGTGTCGTACCACTCGGACTGTATTCTGTAACTTATGACGAAGTAAATTTCTCCATTATCTTTGTCGAAACCGGATCCCCCTCACTCCGGATTAAGTCGTTCTTCCAACTGAGCTACACGGACGTATACTCTCACTGCTATCTGCCTTTATCTCATGTGCGTCCTGCGGTGCAGGCACGTCCCCCCCCGAAAGAGGGCCGGGACCATGTGTCACTGTAGGCAGTCATTCCATGAAGAGCGTGCATTTAAGAAAATCCCAGAAGAACGTGCATTTGAGAAATCCCAGTTTCTTAATTTTCTTCGTGTTTCCATTCATTAAATTTCCAGATGATGTGCATTTGAGAAATCCCAGTTTCTTAATTTTTTTCGAGCATTTAGAGAAATCCCAGTTTCTTAATTTTTTTCGAGCATTTAGAGAAATCCCAGTTTCTTAATTTTTTTCGTGCATTTAAGAAAATCATGGAGAACGTGCATTTGAGAAATCCCAGTCAATTTGGAGTGTGGAACGTAACATTACAAATTTTTATTTTTCGAAGCGCTGAAGACAGAATTTCCATTTTTCCTATCTCGCGGTGTAGAAGGAACATCACACCATTGAGAGAAATCTAAAAGCCGGGTCATCCGGGAAGTTCGGGCGCCAATATGACGAAGTAAATTTCTCCAATCTTTGCTCACGCCGGTCATCGAATCGGGTCCCCTCACTCCGGAGTAAGTCGCTCTCCCAACTGAGTTACGCGGACATGTGCTCTCACTGCTATCTGCCTTTATCTCGTGTGCGTCCTGCGGTGCAGGCACGTCACAAACTGATGCACTAAGATGACGGCAACTGCAATAATTGAACTGCGGTGTTAAAATATTTTTTAAGTATTCGTAGTCCCAGTTTTCGTAGAAATAATTTATTAAAATGTAAGTTATTAACTGTGGGGTATTCTCTCTCATCTAAAGTGAGATTCATCATTAAATATTATTTCCATTTGCAGATATCATCTTTGAATAACAATCAACCAGAATTCCAAACTTCCCAGCTACCTGACCACAAATTAAATCATGAAATAATTGCAATTCTTCTTAGCTCAGAGCATTTGCATTCATATATAAATTATTTAATATAACTGTCACATCCATTACCATGTTGTTCGCATCAGCTTTGATTAATGTGAAAAGTTTCTCACAGCAGTTACCCATCTTTCTGATGGAATTAAAATGGAATTTTTTTATATTTATTGTTTCCCTTTGAAGATATCGTCTTTGAATGATAATTAATAACACAGCAGGTGTTTCAGGCGACAGAGATTTCACGGTGTTTTCCAATAGCACATTTGGTTATTTATACTCTGAATATTGAATGACTTAATGGACATAAATGAACGTGATTATCGTGTCTTCTTAGGTATGCTTCAACACAAACAAAACTGGTTTCTGAATAATGTAAGATGAAAATAAACAAAGAGTTTTGACCTTTGTGCTTGGAGTGTAAATACATTCAAAAATTCAAGTCACCGGCTTATTTGCATTCATTTTGAATCCTGTCAGTGTAGTTGCTTTCACCTTTTTGTTGTGCTGAAGTACGTAGGAACGTGAAAAGAAGTTGCGCTAAGGTAATGTATTTGTTGTTTTTTTAAATCAGATTTAAAGTATTGTTATGGCTTACCAGCGTTTTACTTACTGTTCTAAGTCCCTAAAACATTGAAATTTTTTATGATGTATGTAAAGTATTAAGTAACTACTAAACTAAAGTTTCGAAAAAATTTCGAACTGGCATTAAGAATTCTGCCTTATACTGCTTATGTGCATTCAGTAGACATATATATATATATATACCTAATTGAAAGAGCGAGGGAATATGAATTTCCATTGTGCATGGCTTTTATCGATTATGAAAAAGCCTTTGATTCGGTGAAACCGTCAGCATGTACAATGGTTCTGAAATCCTGCGGTATTGAAGATGCATACATTAATATTATTAATAAAATCTATGAAAATGGAAGTGGAAAGATTCGGCTGTTTGAAAATACAACACACATAAGAATTGGAAAGGGACTGAAACAAGGTGACACCATATCTCCGAAGCTCTTTAATGCCACATTGGAAAATTTCTTTCAATCACTGAACTCGGAAAACAAAGGGATAAAGATTAATGGAGATTATCTAACCCACCTTCGTTTTGCTGATGACGTAGTCATTTTTGCAACTACCCCATCAGAGCTGCAGAGTATGATCCAGGAACTTGCTCACAAGAGTAAAGAAATGGGATTAAAAATGAACTTTCAGAAGACAAAAGGGATGTTCAATGCTTTTACAAGAAATGAAGATTTATCGATTGATGGAGAAAAGCTGGAGATAACAGACACGTACGTTTATTTTGGACAGCAGATATCAAGTGAGGGTCACATTGGTGAAGAAATTAATCGGCGTACAAAACTTGCCTGGAGAGCTTTTGGAAGAAACAGCCTAATTTTCAAGAGCAATATGCCATTATATCTTAAAAAAAAAGTGTTTGATCAATGCATCCTTCCAGTGCTTACGTATCGCGCAGAGACGTGCACCTTAACTAAAAGAGACATACAAAGGCTGCAGACAACTCAAAGCAGCATGGAGAGAGGTGCATGCTTGGTGTAACCAGGAGAGATAAGAAGAGGAACTCGTGGATCCGAAAAATGACATGAGTGGAAGACATCATGATCAGAGTTAAATCCCTGAAATGGCAATGGGCTGGACATACTGCCAGAAGGACAGACCATCGATGGACAGCCGAAATTTTAGATTGGATTCCAAGGGGACAGGAAAAGACCCAGAAGAAGACCACATGGGAGATGGGTGGATGAAATTCGAAAGTATGCGGTAGGGACATGGAGGAGACTGGCAAAAGACAGACCGTTGTGGAGGAAACTTGGGGAGACCTTCGTCCAGCAGTGGATTGATAATGGTTGACAATGATGATGATGATGATGTATCATCATCATCATCATCATTGTCAACCATTATCAATCCACTGCTGGATGAAGGTCTCCCAAGTTTCCTCCACAACGGTCTGTCTTGTGCCAGTCTCCTCCATGTCACCCCTGCATACTTTCGAATTTCATCCACCCATCTCCCATGTGGTCTTCTTCTGGGTCTTTTCCTGTCCCTTGGAATCCAATCTAAAATTTCAGCTGTCCATCGATGATCTGTCCTTCTGGCAGTATGTCCAGCCCATTGCCATTTCAGGGATTTAACTCTGATCATGATGTCTTCCACTCTTGTCATTTTTCGGATCCACGAGTTCCTCTTCTTATCTCTCCTGGTTACACCAAGCATGCACCTCTCCATGCTTCTTTGAGTTGTCTGCAGCCTTTGTATGTCTCTTTAGTTAAGGTCCACGTCTCCGCACCATACGTAAGCACTGGAAGGATGCATTGATCAAACACTTTTCTTTTAAGACATAATGACATATTGCTCTTGAAAATTATGCTGTTTTCTTCCAAAAAGCTCTCCAGGCAAGTTTTGTACGCCGATTAATTTCTTCATCAATGTGACCCTCACTTGATATCTGCTGTCCAAGATAAACGTACGTGTCTGTTATCTCCAGCTTTTCTCCATCAATCGATAAATCTTCATTTCTTGTAAAAGCATTGAACATCACTTTTGTCTTCTGAAAGTTCATTTTTAATCCCACTTCTTTACTCTTGTCAGCAAGTTCCTGGATCATACTCTGCAGCTCTGATGGGGTAGTTGCAAAAATGACTACGTCATCAGCAAAACGAAGGTGGGTTAGATAATCTCCATTAATCTTTATCCCCCTTGTTTTCCCAGCTCAGTGACTGAAAAACACCCTCCAATGTGGCATTAAAGAGCTTCGGAGATATGGTGTCACCTTGTCTCACTCCTTTCCAATTTTTACGTGTGTTGTATTTTCAAACAGCCTAATCTTTGCACTTGCATTTTCATAGATGTTATTAATAATATTAATGTATGCATCTTCAATACCGCAGGTTTTCAGAGCCATTGTAACTGCTGATGGTTTCACCGAATCAAAGGCTTTTTCATAATCGATAAAGTCATGCACAATGGAAGTTCATATTCCCTCGCTCTTTCAATTAGTTCTCTCAGCACGTGGATATGATCTATTGTGCTGTAGCCACTCCTGAATCCAGCTTGTTCTCTCGGTTGAGCCATGTCCAGTGTTACCTTCAAGCGGTGTGAAAGAACTTTAGTGAAGATTTTATAAACTACTGATAGGAGGCTGATAGGTCTGTAGTTTCCGAGATCCTCAATGTCACCTTTCTTATGTAGCAGGATCATTGTAGCGGTGTTCCAATCCTCAGGAATCTTTCCTTCATTAAGGCATCGAGTGAAAATTTGGGCGAGTACTGTTTCGATTTCTCCACTTGCTTCTTGTATGATGTCTACAGTAATTCCATCTTCTCCTGGAGCTTTTCCTCGCTTCATGTTCTTGATTGCATGTGCAACTTCTGCTGGAAGGACTGGAGGAACTCTGGTACTGGTATCTTTCATGATGTCTGGAGTGCATATATCATCCCTTTCATATAATTTGGAGTAGAAATCTTTCACTCTTGTCAAAATTTCGCCTCTATTTCTTGTTACAGAACCATCTTCTTTTCTCAGTGCCATAATCTGTTTTCTTCCCTTACTGAGATGTCCCTTTGCTATCGTTAGGCTTTGGTTGTTTTCAATTGCTTTCCTCACTAGTTCACAGTTGAATTTCCTTACGTCTTCAGTGATACTTTTTTCTTACTGTCTTGCATAGCTCTATATATTCCACTTTGCAAGTCACATCTTCTTTAGTTGTTCTCATCTCTCTTTCTTTTCTGCATCAACATTTTGGTTTTTCCTGATAATTTGTTCACATGCAACTTGTTCTTAGACCCAGCTAATTTTGTTGCTGTTTCCATAAGAGCTTTGGTTACTTTTCTGTTAACTTCAGAGATGTCCACTTCTTCCGATGTTAGGCCTTCTAAAGCAGAGAACCTGTTCTTCAGTTCTAACTTGAAGGTATTATGGTGTTTTTTAAGGTTGGTTATGTCAATAGATTTTGTTTGTCCTATGAGCTTGCCACGTTCAAGTTTAGTGTTGAGGTGCATCTTACATCTCACCAATCTATGGTCACTACCTGTGTTGAACTTGTTTAGCACACTGCAGTCTTCTATGACGAATTTTTTGTTACACATAATAAAATCAATTTCACTTGTCGTCCCATTTGGATGTCTCCATGTCCATTTCCTGTGTGGCTTTTTCTTGAAGAAGGAGTTCAAGATGAAAAACCCTTCTGCCTCTGCAAACTCAACGAGAGTATTTCCACGCTGGTTTCTGTTGCCATGACCGAATTTACCTACCGAAGTTTCATTCTGTTGCCGTTGCCCTATTTTTGCATTGAAATCTCCCATAATTATTTTCAAGTGCTGCTTACCTTTATTATTTAGATGACAAATTTCCTCATAAAATTCTTCAATTTCTTCTTCAGGATGACTTGTGGTGGGTGCATAAGTTTGAATAATCTGAGCCTGGTATCTTTTCGAGAGTTGGATAACAAGTCGTGCAGCTCTGTCAGAGGAACTTTCAACTTCTACAACTTTATCCTTCAGTTTCTTGTTTATTATAAATCCAACACCACTAGTTCTGCCAGTATCTGTCCCACGATAGTAGAAGAGATGTCCACTTTTCAGTTCGATGAGATCTTCTCCTTTTCTCCTTACCTCACTTAGCCCCACGATGTCCCACTTGATCCTTTGTAGTTCCTCTTCCAATTCAAGAAGCCTTGAATCAGAAGATAGGGAGCGTCCATTGTAAGTAGCCAAGGTCAGCATCAGATGGCAGCCTAGTCCGGTCCTCCGGGGATTCTTAGCACCCTCTGCCTTCATGTATATATATATATATATATATATATATATATACATTTTTTTGGGGGGTGGGGGTTGACGACCACCGTGAGTAACTCAATGAGCTATAAGCAGTCGTCCGTCTCTAATTTAGATTCACTGGTTCCAGGGTAGGGAAAGAACCAGTGCCGTAAGACAAACACAACATTTATGCCTCACGGGATTCGAACCTGGACCCATCTCGGACGAATGATCAGAAGCCATCGCTTAGACCACTACGTCCCCGAAGCGGCGCAAGATATTAGCGACAGGGGTGATGGGGGCAGTTGACATGGGCATTCCCCGCGCAGAGTAGAACAGACCCAAACGAAACACAGGCGATAAATAGGTTGACACCAAGGCTTCCCAAGAGTGTATCCTGATCGACGAACATGAGTAAACGTGGTGATTTAAGCGATCGTGGACGCATTGCCTGCGCAAAACAGATGGATCACTCTCTATTGCCCAAGTTGTAACATCCCTAGGGGGTTCCTAGGGACAAACGTATCAATGGTATGCCGCGAGTGTACCATCGACGGACGTACCAGCGCCCAGAGAGCAAACGGTGGCCGACCACACGTCACTGATGACAGGAATCGACGTAGACTATCCAGGCTGGTACAGACTGACTGTTTGGCAACGGGGGCGCAAATCACCTCCGGGTTAAATGTTGGAGGTCCAAGCAGCCTCAGCGAGTGAATGGTATGACGCACGCTGTATACCTTGGGATACGTAAGCGTACGCCTTACTCGTGCGCCACTCTTGGCTGCTCGTCATCGGACATTACGCTTCGCCTGGAGCACGGGAACGTCAAAACTGGACCTCTGCAGGGTGTCACCGCGTCGTGTGGTCAGATGAATCCCGCTTTCAGCTGTACCAAGCTGACGGGTGAATACGGGTGTGGCGTCGACAGCATGAGACCATGGTCCCGTCGTGCCAGGTCGGCTCTGTTAAATGCAGTGGTGGATCTGTGATGGTTTGGGGAGCCTTCTCATGGGACTCATTAGGTCGCTTAATCTGTCTGGAGAGGTCGTTAACCGTTACGCCCTACCAACATGTCCTGGGTGATCACCTACACGCTTTCACAGCCTTCGCGCATTTTTTCGCCGATGGTCTGTCATAGCAGGTCAATGTGCCATCCCACCGGGCCCCAACCACCCAGGGATTGCTCGAGGAACACTCATCTGAGTTTAGAAGAATCAAGTGGCCTCCAAGGTTCCCGGATTAAACCGTGCGGAAGCACTCTGTAATGCCGTGAAGCTGAACATAAGATCCATGGATCCTTGACCGACCACGTCTATGGCGGAGTTGTCGACAATGCTGCAATAGGCATAGCTGACATTACCTTTCAAAACTCTTCCTTCGGCATCTGATCGGGGTCGAACCCTCGGTTTATAAAAGCTATTATTCACGCTAGATATACAAGCTGTCAACAGCCTGTATATCTTCTAATCTGTTCATTGAGTGTATATCTGTCAGAAAGTTTTAAAGAAGTGTGACATATACCTCCAATTTAACCTTCCTTTTCAGTTTCAGTGTTCTTATGCGAATTTGGTTTGTTCGCATTAAAGGTTTCCTGACATAACGACACATTACTTTCTGCTATGAGTTTTCTAAGTTGGCATCACTAGCTGTGAGTCAGAAGTCAACGAAATGTAAGAACGAAACGAAAGCTGGATGCAGATTCACCTTAACAATGAGAAATGCAGAACTGAGATGCTAATGAGTATAACGATTAGCTTGGAGATACTAAATCTTTGTTACCAGCAGAATCGACATAAATATTTGCTGAACTGTATTCAGATAACGTCTTGATATTGTGTGTTTGAAAGATAACGATTTAGTTGTTTGAAGTGGAGGTTCAAGGTAGCATTTGTTACCGTAAAGTGATTGAAAGTCAACGTTGTTCTGCAATGATGGGCCAATAACCCGATGAAAACTGGGACGTTGATTGAAATCGTGAGTATTATTTGCTAATTTATTGACTCTAGATCGTTTAATAATGTTCTATGCTTAAGAGTGGTTAGTTAGTGGCAATTACAAGTGCAAAATTAAGCTTGGAATTTTGCAGTTTTCAACTTCTGCGAATTGCACTAAACTTTTAAGTTTCAACAAGTACCAAATATCTTTATACTTCCACAGTGAAAAAACACCATATTTTGACAGAAGGCTCTTGGTGGGGAGGGGAGGAGTACGACCACCATGAGCAAATTTAGAAGCTATAAGCAGTCTCCCATCCCAATTCAGGGTTACTGGTTCCAGGTAATTGACAGAACCATTCCATCAGGAAAGCACACCAACCATGCCTCACCAGGGATTCAAACCCTGGCTCAACTCAAAAGAAACGCCACAAGGCGGCAGCTCAGACCACTGAGCTACCGGTGTCGTTGTTGCCCCCCCTCTGAAGGTACATACCAGAGATGCAAATTCTTGCCCTGGAGTGTTAAGAGATAGAAATATGCAACGTGTTAATAAATTTACTGAAAATTTGTAATTCAAAGAAAAAGTTATACACTTAGGCATTTTTTTTAAAGATATTACGTATCCGCATACAGTATTCCGTGTAGCTAGCCAAGGTACGAAGTCAGGGTAACTAACTGTCCAGGGTAAAAGTGCATTAATCGGAAAGGCGTGGTCCCCTCGTACGCATGAAAGGAATTGTCCGAATAAGTGGGGAGAGGGGTATATAAAACATTATGGGATATGCTTAACCTTCGTGACCTTTCGGAATATGCCATAGTGTTGAAGAGCTCTGTAACAGAAAAACCCTTTTAGGGTTTAAACTTCAAAGGAATTTTTCCAATCCCTATACCGAAAGCGTCTTCCTAAAAAATGTCGTTGAAGTTTAAAAGCTAAGACGGTGCTCTATAGCAGAAAAATCCCTCTTAGCGTATAACCATCAACTGAATTTTTCCAATTCCTATACCGAAAGCGTCTTCCTAAAAAAACTCCGTTGAAGGTTAAACACTAAGAGGGTGTTCTATAGCAGAAAACTCCTCTTAGCATTTAACCTTCAACGGCATTTCTCCAATATCTGTACCGAAAGCGTCTTCCTAAAAAATTCCGTTGTAGGCTGAACGATAAGAGGGCGCTCTGTAGCAGAAACCCCTCTTAGCGTTTAACCTTCAACGGAATTTCTCCAATCCCTATACTGAAAGCATCTTCTTATTGTTACATTCATTATCTGATAGTCCTTTGACTAGTAATTCGACGAATAATTCTCAGGGTCCGTCCATTATTTGGATTTGGTTCGGTGCCACTGATTCAAAGTGGGGGGGGGGCGCCACACTAGATTCACATGACTTGATCGGACGAACCAACAGAAGCCAGCGCTTAGGCCACTGCACCACAGGGGTGGCCGCAGCGTTTTAGGTTTGGACAAAATGTACAGAAATTATCGCACTCATGAACTCGAGTTCGGTTTTGACATTCAAAATGTTGGAAAAATTTATTTTATTGCGGGCGTGTGTATGGTTTAGCGTTGCCGATATTTCGTTGACGTGTTTGTTTTACTAATAGTATCCTGCATATGTGTCAGTCTCATGTTCAGTGTGAGTCTATCCGTCGGTTTTTCTTGCTGGTGTTCAAGGTCAAATTCAAAGAAATACTCGAATACCTGCATTTATCCTTCACATCTTTCCAAATAAACATTCATCGTTTTGCTTAAGAATTTTATGTAATGTCATTCCGGGGATTGTGATAAGAAAACAATTCGGGCGCAGAGCAATTTCCAAATTACTGAGATAAGATCCTCAGAAAGTTGATGAAAAATTGCTAGAAACCTTTCATCTATAAGACGAGCATCACAATGAGTATCACAAGGGTTTTTAATATGGAGGAAGTTCACACATTTTTAGAACAATTTTCCAGCAATGTAATTAATGTCTAAAATAAAATTATTTTTTCTTAAATATTTAATCTGATAGCCCTTTCTGTGGATTATAAACCTACATCTAGATCTCCAAGATAGCAAAGCATTTCTTAAAATTGGTAGTGGTATTTTATGCCACTCCTCTCCCCCACTGCTGTCCATAGTCCGATCATTGTTTTAGGTCTGAGTTTAGAAAGCGCTCTTTTTAGGAATACGAATGGACTTTGAAGAAATATGAGCAAAAGGTATAGACTTGATACACGTCTCTTTTTTTATTTTTTCAAGAAGTAGAGGGGTAAATTTGGATGTATGATTGGTAGCCCATTCTGATGGAGTTCTATTCTTTGAAGGCTCCGTAGAAAGAAGAATGATATTTCCTCTTTAAATATAGGACTTAAAACATTATTTTGGTAATAGGTAGAATTGATTTTAACATTCTTTTCAACTTTTCTTATCTTTAATTTCTTTTTTTACGAAATCAGCAATAATCATGAATCCTTTGCTGAAACTTCCTTTGGATTCTTGGAACCAAGTTTGTAAGTCGTTTTTCGATTTTTTGCGATAAATCGACCTTTTTACATTACAGTTGTTTAAGCAAGCTTCATCAATAGTCGCAATAAATTTCCATCTGACCCCGGCTAAGTGATTTTCATAAAGAAGTCTACTCCGTGTTCTGCGCTCAACCACGTGCCTAGGCAAAAGGCGGTTAACATTACGTTTTTTTTTTTTTTTTTTTTTTTTTCTTAGATTCAAATCTTCGGATAGGTGGATTTTCTTTTAAAACTAGAGATCTTACTTTTGAACTAGTCGTAAGAATACGTACCTTCTGTTGATATCGTTTGGTGTTCTTTTCCCTGTTAAAAGCGATGGTTGACAATTTTATCCTCTGTTATTAATAATACTGCTTATTTTTCATTTAGAAATGCCAGTTCCATAATTTTCACAGCGTTTTTAATTACAAAATACGAATATTTCTCTTCGTAAAGAGCAAAAACATAACCATCTGTCCACAGCTTGTCTACGTGTACCATTTTCTCAGCAGACGATATTTAACTGCACCAGATGTTTCTTTCGTATTTACCTAACACGCTGTTGGCAGTTTCGATTCTTTGAACTTTTTTTATTTTCTGTAATTTCTTATTAAAAACTTTCTAAAAATGTGAGAACGTCCTCTGTGTTTCTGCCCTTGCTCCTCCCGTGAAAGGGATCTTAATGATCATCGCCCCCTAATAATACACTTAGAAAACAAAAAGATTTTGTATTTGAGATATATTTAATAAGAGTTAAACTCTGTGGGAAATACACTATATTGACAAAGTCACCGGACGCCAAGAAGAGAAACACAACATAGCATTTATTGACATACATTAGTACAGTGTCGGTCCAACTTTGGCCTTAATGCATGCACTGACCCTTCGAGACATGCTTTCGACAAGGCTTTGGAACACAGCGATAAGTATGCGCTTCCATTCAGTACATAATGCTTCCGCTAACTATTGCTTAGTAGTAGGCCTTTGTTCCAAACTTCTTATGCGGCGCTCTAAGTCAACCCATAGGTGCTCTATGGGATTAAGATCAGGGCTCTGTGCTGGCCAGTCCAAACACGATAAGGAATTATCGTCAAACCTCGGCGTAACAGTCCTAGCTTTATGGCTCGGTGCATTATACTGCTGGTACCAACAAGGCTCGGTGCATGATGATGCTGGTACGAACAAGGCTCGGTACATTATCCTGCTGGTACGAACAAGGCTCGGTGCATTATCCTGCTGGTACGAACAAGGCTCGGTGCATTATCCTGCTGGTACGAACAAGGCTCGGTGCATTATCCTGCTGGTACGAACAAGGCTCGGTGCATTATCCTGCTGGTACGAACAAGGCTCGGTTCCATAATGTTGCCATAGAGTTGGTAGGGCATAATTGTCCAGAATATCGAGGTAGACGTGCTGGTTAACAGGTTTGTCCACGATAACCAATGGGCCAGGACCATGACACGAAAAACACCTCCACACGAGTACACTGCCAGATCCAAACTTGACCGTAGGAACAGTACACTGTGGTAAATAGTGTTCCGTCGGCTGCCGCCATACCCACACACGGCCATTAGACTGATGTATCGTGTATCTGGATTCATCAGTCCATAGGACCCGTTTCCATTGATCTACGGTTCACGATAAATATTCTTTACACTATGCTAAACGACGAGTAGCATTTCGAGTGGAAATGAAAGGCTTATGACCAGCCGCACGGCCATGGTAACCCATGGAATGAAGTTCTCTGCAAATGGTATGTGTACATACCGTGGATCCAGCATTTTTACTCACCTGTACACTGAGGTCTTGTGCAGTACTCCGTCGATTAGCTGTAACGACTCTCCTGATGCTTCGACGTCCTCTATCACTGATTTTCTTTGGTCTGCCGGTACATTTTGCTGCTTCAGGCACGCCACGTGTTTTCCTCTTATTCAGTACATCGAAAACAGTTGATTTGGGTATGTTTAAACGCCTCTCGGTTTCTCTTATGGACAACCCACTAATATAACACCCAACAATTTTTCCTTTCTCAAAGTAAGGTCTCTCCCGCCGCGACATTTTCACTCACCCTCACAGTGCAATATGATCGCGGTCAGCTGCGGGCTTGTTTTTATACCGTTTTCAGCTGTATACCGCGCATCTTAACAACGCAGCCGATCCGTTCATTTGCATTTGTAGGGTGTCCAGGTTTCTTTTGTCAATATTATGTATATAGGAATTAAGTATGCTATGTCGAATTTATTTTATTAGAGCCAGCAGATTCAAAGATATAATAAAAGATTTACAGCTCAGAGGCACTTCACATCTACCTTGGGCCCGATCTGAAACCTCCCTTGGGAAGGGCACCCCATAAGTTAAGAACCACTGCTTCGTATAACCTGGGGAGAGCTAAAACGGCCTTCTTCAGTCAGAAAACAGGTGGTATTTACAATTTGTGGTATGTTGAACCGAAAAGAGGTGCTACACCAGCTGCACCACTTTTTGCGGCAACGGTAAACCATTGTGTGGTGCATAAAACAGACAGAAACAAGATGCAATTACGCAGCCTATTATGGTATTCAATCAGAGTGGTACGAAGTTGCACCCATTGCATCACGTCGCTATGTTGTGCATGAAGCACACAAAAACAAGATGCAATTATGCACCGTAGTATGTTATTCAATCTGAGTGGGGCAAAGTTGCACCCATAGCATCAAGTCTCTGCGTGGTGCATGTAGCACACACACACACACACACACACACAAAAAAAACCCCACAGAGGGAATTTTACACCATGCTTTGGTATTCAATATGCGTTGTGCGAAATTGCACCTATTGCATCACGTCGTTATGTTGTGCATGAAGCACACAAAAAAACAAAATGCAATTATGTGCCATATTATGATATTCTATCTGAGTGGTGCGAAGTCACACCCATTACCTTACGTTTTTGTGTGTTTCATGCACCACACAACGGTGTATCTTCCCCTCAAAAAGTGATAGAGCTGGTGTAACCGGTCTCGTTCATTTCGTCGACAGGTACATTGCGTCGATACTATATACACTGGCGGAAAGTAAAAAAAGAACACCAAGAAGGAATTGGCGGACGATCATGAAATTTACATATGTTAAAGGGGTCAAGTTTGCGTAAGTGTGATGCTAATTTCGGGACCAACCGGTGAGCACTACGCCACAGCACATCATTATATGCAAATTATCGTCGGGGGTATTTAAGGAGTACGGCGAAGTGAATGTAATCAGTCGTCGGCGTACGGACACGTGCGAAGACCCTGAAGAAACTGCAATACCTGGACATGGAAGACGTGTACGATTTCAGCAGTTATCGGACTTTGAGCGAGGTCGTCTAGCCGGACTCCGCAAGGCCGGGTGGTCTTATCGTCGTATTGCGGAGCGAATTTGACGAGAAGTATCGGTGGTGGTACGATGGTGGCGTAGATGGTCCGAGGAACATTCCACACGAGAAGACGTGGAACCGGGAGTCACAGACGGACTGATGAGCGGACCAATCGAAGCATAAGAAGAGCGGCATTGTCAAGCAGAATATCCACTGCGACGCAAATCCGAGCTGCCGTTGCACCTGAGGTGACTGTGCGAACAATCTGTACCGTCTACTGGATGCAAGACTACGTGCACGTGTGCCTCTGGCATGTGTACCTCTGACTCCAGCCCACCGTTACGAACGGCTGCAGTGGTGTCGCCAACGTTTGCACTGGAGAACGCAATGGCGATCTGTCGTGTTCAGCGATGAAAGCAGATTCTGCTTGGGAGCCTCCGATGGCCGTATGCGTGTTCGCAGACGCACAGGGGAGCGTCTCCACCCTTCTTGCATCCGCCAGCGACACACAGGGCCTACACCTGGTCTCCTGGTGTGGGGAGCGATCAGCTATCACTCCCGTACAGAACTAGTATTTGTACCGGGTACGTTAAACAGCACCTCCTACGTCAACAACATCATTCAGCCCGTTGTTGTGCCATTTGTAAGGTCAGTCCATCGTGGTGTTTTCCAGCAAGATAAAGCATGCCCACACACGGCACGTGCAACGCAACATTCACTTCAAGGTGTGAGACAACTTCCATGGCCTACACGTTCACCGGATTCGTCCCCCATTGAGCACGTGTGGGATTTTATGGGACAACGACTTATCCGGTCTCCTCGGCCAACCACGACCATCCCCGATTTACGCGTCCAGGTTGAGGATGCTTGGAACTCAATACCCCAAACTTACATCCAGCATCTGTACGACAGACTGCATGCCAGAATTGCACAGTGTGACGCAGTTCATGGCGGTTCAACCTCGTACTAACCATGTTACATGGAAATGTTACTTTTCAGTTTACCAGCAAATACAGCTGTATTTTGCCATGATGTTTTGATCACGTTATCCTCTGTATTCCGTTATTATGCTGTATAAATTTCGTTGGTATCAGACGTCTCCTTCTTGGTGTTCTTTTTTCACTTTCCGCCAATGTATGTAAAGACGTTTTACCATTTGAAACCTAAGGCGGAGATTTTAGGTGGAACCACCTTTACCAGAGCTTAAGTGACTGAAAGGTGGCGAGGGGACGGAATAGAAGACAGCATTTGCCCAAGAGATGTATGTATGGCAAGCATGATGGGGAGCGGAATGTAGCAAAAAACCAACTAAACGTTCTTGTCTTCATGTGCACTAATCTATATGTAAAAGGAACTACGAGGTGTCGTCAGCTGCAGCTAATTCCTTGTTTTCTAGTGAAAGAGGAAGGTTTAAAAACTGGATGAGAAAGCCACTTACTTTGTTTATTGATAGCAGTGTCGAAGTTAGATATATGCGGTTTCATCAAAAACTGTTGTTCGTAATACGCAATTAAAATAACATGAGCGAATATTACAAATTCCAGGGATCTATAAAAACTTCGGTTTATGAGGAACTTCACTTTATGCGAGTACATTATATGTGGATTCAACTGTACTTAATTTCTGTAGCAGCCGATTACCACTGAATGCTATTGACAAAAATCACCGGACACCCCTTCAAAAGTAAATGCACGTATCCGCTGCGTTCGTAAGATGCGCGGTACAGCTGAAAACGGTACAAAAACAAGCCTGCAGCTGACCGCGATCATATCGCGCTGTGAAGTTGAGGGAAAATGTCGCGGCGGGAGAGAACTGACTTTGAGAAAGGAAAGATTGTTGGGTGTTATATAAGCGGGTTGTCCATAAGAAAAACCGAGGGGCGTTTAAACATACCTAAGTCAACTATTTTGGATGTACTGAATAAGAGGAAAACACATGGCGTGCCTGAAGAAACAAAACTTACCGGCAGACCAAAGAAAATCAGTGATAGAGGACGTCGAAGCCTCAGGAGATTCGTTACAGCTAATCGACAGAGTACTGCACAAGACCACAGTATACAGGTGAGTAAATATGTTGAAACTTCGGTATGTACACGTAGCATTCGCAGATAACTTTATTCCATGTTGTACCGTGGTCGTGCGGCTGCTCACAAGCCTTTAATTTCTACTCGAAATGCTACTCGTCGTTTAGCATGGTGTAAAGAACATTTATCGTGGACCGTAGATCAATGGAAACGGTTTCTATAGACTGATGAATCCAGATACACGATCCATCAGTCTGATGGCCGTGTGTGGGTATGGCGGCAGCCGGGGAAACGCAATTTACCACAGTGTAGTGTTCCGATGGTCAGGTTTGGAGCTGGCAGTGTACTCGTGTTTTTTTTTTTTTTTTCGCGGTATGGTCCCGGCCTATTGGTTATCGTGGACAAATCTGTTAACCAGCACGTCTACCTCGATATTCTGGACAATTATGCCCTACCAACTCTGTGGCAATACTATGGAACCGAGCCTTGTTGGTACCAGCAGGATAATGCAGCGAGCCGTAAAGCAAGGACTGTTACGGCGTGGTTTGACGATAATTCGGTACTGTGTGTGGGCTGGCCAGCACAGAGCCCTAATCTTAACCCCATAGAGCACCTATGGAATGAATTAGAGCGCCGGATAAGAAGTTTGGAACCAAGGTATATTACTAAGCAACAGTTAGCAGCACCATTATGTACTGAACGGAAGCGTATGCCTATCGCTATGTTCCAAAACCTTGTTGAAAGCCTGTCTCGAAGGGTCAGTGCATGTATTAAGACCAAAGATAGAGGAACGACACCGTACTAATGTATGTCAAGAAATGTTATGTTGTGTTTCTTTTTAGGGTATCCGGGTCTTTTGTCAATATAGTGTATATCAAGCTGTCATCTTGTGGTGGTTTCTGATCCAATAAAAGTGGATATTGAACACGTAAATACATGTTTCTTAGTTGTATTCTTGAACTTATCCTTTTACTAGTCTATTAGTTAATGATATGCAACTTTTTAATTAAGAGTGGGATATTGCAGCTACGAAATCTTAAAGAAACGATACAACTTACAGGTGGAATTTAAGGGCTCACCAAATTAAGTCACGTTGAAGTAAGCCTTAAACCGGTAAATTTCTCGGTGTTGGCAAATTGCGGCGAGAGCCACGGGTGGTGTCCAACCCCATAGATAAATTGTGGCTATAGCGTAAGGGAAGGGTAGATGAGAGCGGCTTAGGATTTACTTCCAACTCCATAGGTAAATTGCGGCTAAAACTTACGGAAAGGAAAGACAACACAAGGCATAACAGCCTGCATCTTTACAGTAACAAAAATCAACTAATATTTTAAAATTAAATATCTGTTTATATGGTTGCTATAAGAGGAATAAAAAAACTTTTACCTTACCGATATTGAAGAGAGGAAGGTGGAATAACATTGTCATCACAAATACAATATTATGCTTTTGAGGAAAGTTGAATATAGATAATTTCATTTCTCTTTCAGGAGTCAAACTCAGCTTACCTTAAAATTAATATTTTGAAAAATGTGATGCATATTTTACCAATTCAAGTCTGGTTATACATCGTCTTTTATTTTCTTAGACAACAGTTATTTCGTTTTCATGGCAGTTTTAGATTTCCTTCTCCGAGTTGCATCACCTGATCTTTGGATTTTAATATAAGTATTTGAGTTTGAAAAAGTTTTAGAACTTTTATAAAGTTATATAAGCTCGGATGGGGATGATAAAAGTGAGTATTAAACCGAGTATGAAAAGACTCGCATGCATTCGCCGTGTCCCGCTAATGTCTGGCATTCAGCATTTCTTTTAACGCAAGAAATATCCTTTTCTGTGAGGCGCCAGAATTTTATTCCACGTTTATTATCTTTGATGGACGTTCAGAAATATCTCCTTCAGCTTTTCGCCGCAATTTTCTTGTGGGGTTGCAATGACCTAGAACTTCAAAGGATTAAAGGGGATAATTTAGCCGCAGTTTACCAACTCCCATATTTCTTCAGTCATTTAAACCCTATTATTCTATAGTTGCAAAACGTTATGTATTTCAGAAACAAGTGTGGTTCATTCATTTCAGATGAAGAGAAATATCACTGATACGAGGGTCATAACAATAGTTATGCACACGTTAATCTAAAATGGAAGCGAGTGATACAATCGGGAAAATGATTGCATCATGTCTAGGTCAGACTCTTAGCAACGCAGTGGTGTCAGAACGACGCGCTATCATTTACTGTTTGGACGTGAGAGGGTTTGGAAATGGAAGCGTGCAGATCCTCATGTCGAGTCACAGAGTTAGACCATAGAAACTGTGAGGGGGAAAAACTCGTACGTGAAAATAGAAACTGTGAGGGGGAAAAACTCTGACACAGATCCACACTGCCTTGCAAGAAGTTTGTGGGAAAGGAACTTTTGATCAAAGGACATTTTCTCGCTGGGCATCGCGCATTCGGGAGGGCGGAAGCTGCATCGAAGATGATCAATGCTCAGGCCGACCTCAAACGGCGACAGAAAAAACAACTGTCACCATTGTTGCAACGTTTCTCAAAGAGAATCGCCGTTTGACAATAGAGGAGATCGCTCATCAGGCAGATTTTTCCACCATATCTGTTCACCGGATTTTGACCGACTCACTGGGAAAAATCGCCGCGTGCTGGATGTCCCATCAACTCACCTCCGAGCAGAAGGCAGCCATAGTGAGCATCGGAACAGGATCACCTGTAAAGGTAATCCTGTTGCGATGCTCACTGTTGCGAAGCATTGATCCTGTTGCGTAGCATTGCAACAGCATCACCTACACAGGTGATCCCGTTGCGATGCTTCGTGGAGGTGATCCTGTAGCATCGCAAAAGGATCACCTCCACGAAAGGGAGGGCGACACCTTCCTGAACAGAATTGTCGCAATTGATGAGACTTGGACACGTGATTTTGAGCCGGAACTGAAGTCACAATGGAGGCATCCAAGTTCACTTCGCCTCTCAAAGTGTCGTCGGCAACAATCCAAAGTGAAGCAAATGATGATTTTTGCGTACAATGCCTAGGGTGTTGTGGTCTCTGATTGATTGCTGATATGGCAAAATATCAATGCACAAAATTATCGTGACTTTCTGAGGACAAAGTCGAGAAGAAAATTCGTCAAAATCGCCCCACTTGTTGGAAGCGGAAGCGATCTTGCTGCATGACAATGCATGGTGTCATGGTGCAGCGTCGGTACGAGGACTTTTGTCGAAATATGGCTGGGGAGTGCTATCCCACCCACCATACAGCCCTGATCTCAGTTCACCCGATTTTGATCTTTTCCCAAAGTTAAAAATATCGGCTTCTAGGCATCAGCTACGAATCGCTGGATGAACTGTCATTGGACGTGACCTGAGTAATACGACAGCTGAACAAAAATGGCGTACTACGGGGCGTTCAGGACCTACCTCACCGCTGGCAAGCTGTCATTAGCAGCGGAGGAGAGTACATTGAACGACAATAAAATTAGTTTTCTCCGTGACTTCACACTTTTCTCAAAAATGGACAGTGTGGATACTTCACATTTTTCTCAAAAAATTTGTTTGGATACCCGTAGATCGTAGAGCAAACCTGATTTTGTATGTATTGAAAAAATAAACACAACACAACGTATTTGAAAATTTTTTATTTCTAATAGGAATAGTCAAGTCAACACGAAATATTTTGCACAATCTATTGCAGCAGGAATGAGCAAAATGCCTCTAGTAATATTAAAAAGAATTAGGTATTTTCAGTGTTCCTGCTCATACTAAACAATGTTCCATCTAAATGGCTATTTTTTTTATTTTACTTTTTCGTTGTGAAATTTACATCTTTAGCTACACATTCAGGACAACATAAACACCATATAGTTTTGAATACTGATAAAATACTACTACGTATCCTTCGTTTTATCCAATGGATCACTTCTTTTGGAATGCATCGTGTTGTAAATCACTGATGGTTTCAAAGTATAAATTGTGTCGAAACGAAATGTCCACTTAGCTTCATTGTTCACAAATATTTTACGTAGATGTAGGTACGTATTTTACTGCGTTGAAACGTATGTGTCAGTCGCCGCTGGAGAGTTTCTATACTTGCTACAAGAGAAACGCAGAAACTTCGAAGTACAAAATTCTAAAAATAGTTGTGATATCGAAATAAAATACGTATTTCATGATTTACCCGTATGATGCACAGAATACTGATCCATCGTTTATCAGTATTCAGAAGTGAAATCAGTATTATGACAAAATAACCACAACTGCTTATTTGTTTTCCAATAGCGCCTTCAAAGCGTCTTTCTTTAGAACAGGCATTTCTTAGCAAATAAAGCCACCTTTGATACATAATAAGTTTGTTTGACAAAAGGCTCCAAATTTAGTTGTCCAATTCTGAATTAGTATTTGATCCCATTTGTCTATGATATCATGCATTCCCTTATTCTACAGTCTAAAATTAATGAGTCAAGTATGACACACATAACTTTATCCACCAGATACATTCCTTCACAGACGCATATTTATTCTCTTTTTCTACAAATCTTACATTTTATAATTACTCAATTTACTTTTTTAAAACCTCAGTCTTTAATGTCCTTATTCCCATTCCTTAATTCTTTACTTTCCTTACCTCATTTTTCTTATTCCTATTGCTTGTTTACCCAATTCCCTTATTCTTGTTGACTTACTCTATGATCTAAGTTAGAGCAAATTGCAATTGACGGTAATTTTGCCAAATATATATAATGCTCCAAGCGTAAAAGTGCATTTAAGAGTTTTATATTTATGATTGGAGGTTTAACGACCACCGTGAGCAACTCAATGGGCTATAAGCAGTCGCCTGTCCCTAATTTAGGGCCACTGGTTCCAGGGAAGGGAGAGAGCCAGGGCCGTATAAGAGTTTGTACTGAATTCCTTCCTTCCATGATCTCCATTCTTAACTCTTTAAGCTGCCAATGTATCTGAAACTATTTGTGTCCTGAATTTTCTGCACTCCCTAAAAGAAGCGTTCACGTAGCAGCAAGATTTTATTAAAGCTACGGCAAAACAATTCCCTCCCTCGTCGCATCTAAGCTCCGTCGGCCGTAAACCTGTCACCCATGATAAGAGTTCCCTTCTAGTCCTTTATTCACTACTCTGTGACCCACGGTATGGTTGGAAAAAGCTAATCTCCCTGACACAGACATCGCGCCACTGTGCGGAAACAAGCGACTCAAATATCTTTTCTCTCCTTCTTATGTTCGTGGCCGTTGCTATGGCTCTTTCAATAAGTAATCAGTAAGAAAAGATTATTATCAACCATTTACCTGAACCCTTTAACCGGCTGGAACGAATTAACTCGGAGTTAGGAAAATGGTCTGAAATTAACTCGAACAAATACAGTATGTGTTGTTTAAGAAGTGGGCTGAACGCGGCTAGAATGAGTGAAGATGTACATCAGAAAGAGTTGCTTTAGCTTAGTTATTCAAAGTGGTCATTCAGGAAGATGATTAGCACCAATACTTTGTGACTGATTACCTGCTAAAAGGGCTATAACAATGCCGAAAAGCCTAAGAAAAGAGAGAGATGCTGTTTGAATCGCTTGTTTTTTTTTTTTTTTTTTGAGTGGAGGTTAAACGACCACCGTGAACAGCTCAATGGGCTATAAGCAGTCGCCCGTCCCTAATTTAAGGTCACTGGTTCCAGGGAAGGTAGAGAGCCAGTGCCGTAAGACAAACACAACATCCATGCCTCACCGGGATTCGAACCCGGACCCCTTTCTGACGAATGATCAGAGGCCATCGCTTAGACCACTGCGCACACTTATTTCTACCCAGTGGCACGATGTCTGGGTCAGGAAGGCTAGCCTTTCCCCATCATACCTTGGGTCATGAAGTAAAGTATAAAGAACTGTACAACGGAGCGCTTCTAGCCAGTGACAAGTTTATGGACGGTATTACTGAGAAGAGAATTATTTTTCCCTAGCTCATAGAATGAATTATTTTGAGAAGGGAATTATTTTGCCGTAGCTTATAAAATGGACTATTTTGAGAAGAGAATTATTTTGCCGTAGCTTATAGAATGAACTATTTTGAGAAAAGAATCATTTTGCAGTAGCTCATAGAATGAATTATTTTGAGAAGATAATTATTTTGCCGTAGCTTATAGAATGAATAATTTTGAGAGAACTGTTTTGCCGTAGCTTGTAGAACAAATTATTTTGAGAAGAGAATCATTTTGTCGTAGCTCATAGAATGAATTACTTTGAGAAGATAACTGTATTGCCGTAGCTTATAGAATGAATTATTTTGAGAAGAGAGTAGCTTATAGAATGAATTATTTTGAGAAGAGAGTAGCTTATAGAATGAATTATTTTGAGAAAAACATCTTTTTGCCGCAGCTTTCGTAAAATCCGGCCTCTGTATCAACATTTCTGTTTGTAAAGCGCAGAAAATTTTGGGCACCATTTGCTTCAGGTGCATCGGCCGCTTAAAAAACCGCTCTGAATAACAGAGCTGAGTAACGCTTTCGGAGCTCAAGTTCCCTCGTTCCAGCCGCATTCCGCCTACTGTTTAGACAGCGAATATATTTTTCGAGCTCATTTCGCCAACTCTGGGTTAATTCATTCCTGTAGATTAAAGGGTTAATTAGAGTCGCCTGTGACATACACGACGAATAAAACTTTGCCCGATAGAAAAGTTAGAATTTTGTTCCCAGCTAATGGAATGTAATATAATTTCCCTATGGAATTTAGTTTCCTTTTTCTATGATTTCTCTCATGCTGTTTTAACATTATTCTTTAATTCAATGTTTATGTGCTTTATATTACAATCAAGCGTGAAGCAACTTTTTCAAATAGCTGAACCTTCTTTTGTTTTGTTTTAGGTTTTGATTCCGGGTTTAATGACCACCATAAGCAAGCCTATGGGCTACAAGCAGCCGCCCGTCCCTAATTTGGAGCCACTTTTCCTAGGAAAAGAAATAAACTAAGAGGGAGGATAAACACACCACCCATGTCTCATCCGGTTCTCGAACGCATCTCAGACGACTAGCCAGAAACCAGGGTTAATAACAACTCGGCCATTTTTGTCAAATTGTATTTAATTCCGTCATTTTATTATTTTCCTTGTTCCTCAATCCTTTTATTTCTATTCCCTCTTCCTGTGTTAAATTAGACCAGAGGAGTAACAAGGCATTTCTGCGCTGATCACACCAAAGGCGTAACTAGGCATTTCTACGTTGATCAGACCAGAGGCATAATTAGGCATTTCTGCATTGATCAGGCCAGAAGCGTAACTAGGCATTTTTGCCTTGATCATACCAGATGCGTAATTAGGCATTTCTGCATTGATAAGACTAGAGGCGTAACTAGGCATTTCTGCGCTGATCACACCAGCTGCGTAACTAGGCATTCCTACGTTAATCAGACCAGAGGCATAATTAGGCATTTCTGCATTGATCAGACCAGAGGCATAATTAGGCATTTCTGCATTGATCAGACCAGATACGTAGCTAGGCATTTCTGCCTTGATCAGACCAGAGATGTAACTAGGCATTTCTGCATTGATCAGACCAGAGGCGTTACTAGGCATTTCTGCATTGATCATACCAGATGCGTAACTAGACATTTCTGCATTGATCAGACTAGAGACGTAACTATGCATTTCTGTGTTGATCAGACCAGAGGCATAACTAGGTATTTCTGCATTGATCAGACCAGATACGTAGCTAGGCATTTCTGCCTTGATCAGACCAGAGGCGTTACTAGGCATTTCTGCATTGATCAGACCAGAGGCATTACTAGGCATTTCTGCATTGATCAGACCAGAGGCGTTACTATAGGCATTTCTGCATTTGTTACGGTGAAAACGTTGTTTAGCTATGAGCTATGCGCCACAACAATACTTAAAATTAAACAAGCCAACACGTTGATCAGGTCAGAGGCAAAACTAGGCATTTCTGAGGACCAGAGGTAGACCAGAGGCATAACTAGGCATACGCGTAACTCGGGATTTCTGCATTGATCAGACCAGAGGCATAACTAGGCGTTTCTGCGTTGATCAGACCAGAAGCGTAACATGACATTTCTGCGACCGGGGAAATCGCAAAATACTGCGCCCCCACCAACTGCCTTTCTGTCTTATTAACTACATTACTAATTTAATAATGTACATTAGTATGTATATACATAAATATGCACTGCTCGACAAACAAAATTAGCGCCACACAATCGATGTATCTCTGTGGAGCAGGCATAATCAAACCCTGACTCTTTGCTCAGCATTTTCAGAAAATCAACTGCTCTGAATCTGATCAAATGCTGTAAAAGGGTACGGGACTTCTTGATGCACACCAATTCAGCGTGGAATTATCATTGCTTCGCAGGAAATTGAAACAAACTTGAACGTCTTCTACTGTCTAGTTTAATTAAGAAGAGAAATAACAATAATGTAAAAGCTTACAATCTTCAACAAGCAGCAAAACATACATAAATACATATCACTAAGCTGTTCGCTAAGATTCATAAGTTAGCTCTACCACCAGATAAATTAACTGATTCTTTACTTACTGTTGCAGTATCAAGCTTTTCCATTTACAGCGATCTTGACACACAACTCGGGCTTCACTGACATCCATCACTCGACGTACACAAGACCTTCTATACTTCATACTCATAATCTTTTTCTCATGCAGACACTCCTGAATCTGATCCTTCCATGACTTCTTTGGCCTTCCTCTACCTTTCCTTCCTCCACTTGGGCTAAAAAAAAATCTTTGTAAGCATCTCATCACTCATTCTTTCAACATGGGCAATCCACTGAAGCATATTCTTCTCCACCTTGCTAACAACATTTTGCTTTACATTACTCAACTGCAACGCATTTTCATTCCTCACACGATCAGAACGTATCTTGCCACAAACCCCCCAAGTAACGCATTTATGCAGCACTTCTCTAGTACGCATGTTTCACTGCCATACATCAGAGTACGAACAATTACACTTTCATACACAGCCATGTGGGACTCTCTTGAGAACCCAACATTTCTGTGAAAACCTCCCAAAGCAGCTATGACTTTCAATGAAGAATTCACTCGCCTATTAGTCTCACCATCCAATTTCTTCTCTGTGTCAGTTTCTTAAGTACGGCTTAATTTCCTTCCTATAAGAATTTCTCTCTGTCAGTTTCTTAAGTTCGGCTTAATTTCCTTCCTATAGGAATTTATTCTCTTTCTCAGTTTCTTAAGTTCGGCTTAATTTCCTTCCTATAGGAATTTATTCTCTCTGTCAGTTTCTTAAGTTTGGCTTAATTTCCTTCCTATAGGAATTTCTTCTCTCTGTCAGTTTCTTAAGTTCGGCTTAATTTCCTTCCTATAGAAATTTCTTCTCTCTGTCAGTTTCTTAAGTTCGGCTTCATTTCCTTCCAATATGAATTTCTTATTGTCGGGGTAAAGAGGCCTTTTAGACTTTCGAGATTGATATTTTCATTGCAGTTTAATAACCTAATACTTAAGCATCTTTATTGGGTAATGTACAGTAAATACGGTATAGTAAAATGGTGTCGCTTCTTATTCCAAACAGGAACTGCTCTTTACGTTTTTCGATTACGCCTGAAGGAGTTAGGATATGGGAAGGGGGAGCACTCAGAGAAGGGTTTCGTACATTTCTCCTATCCTTTCGTTATGGATGTTCTGGGTAGTGAAGCCGAACTGGACTCGGGGCGTTATTTAAGATTGCAAAATGCAGAAGGGAAAGACGGATGTGAGATTCCACTCTGCTTCTGAGTTCAGACTTTCGGTACCACACCAAACAAACAGAATTTAGCTGACAGTCGTGGTTCGCAGTAGTAGCAATAACTGAATATCCCTCAGAGAATCTTCAACAATGTGTACCAACATCCTCACCTTGCAACGTACTTACAACCGCACCTTAATTTCTGAAAGTGAATAACTAACATCGCCTGCACATTTTAAGGAAAAAATGCAAATTTTAAACTGCCAAGATTACCGAAACTGGTGAAACATCATAAAAAAATTCTGAACGTAGACAAATGACAAAGTATGGAGAGAAAAAGCTGTACCAGATATTGGTGCACATGTTTCATTTCCAATTTTAATCATATTATAAATAGTGGGTTTTGCGCCCTCTCTTGAGCTACGCCCCGGGCTGCAGCCCCACATTCCTCGTCGTAGTTAAGCCTCTGAATAAAATTCATACATGGCATTATTATTTTGGTTTGCTAGAACATTTCAAGTTTAGTTGTGTATTGGAGAACTGAAATAATTAATTTGTTTATCTGTAATTTTCATCATCCCCTTATTATTATTATTCCTCTATTTTGTGGTTACTTATCGGAGAAAATATGAGTGAGACATGATGACTTTACCGATATAAAGCATGTGAAATATGATAATTTATCTGATAGTATGCTTTTGGTTTTGCTGTCCGTTCGTGGAGTGACATTTAATTTTCTTATTTTATGGTTCCTTTGTCTTTATTTTCTTTACAACTATACTTTGGTTAACCATTTCTAATATCTTTCAGGAACCAACCGGGAAAACATGCCTTAGGAAGAGTGTGTTGGTATCCGTCCATATGTGTGAGATCGTTGCCTCATTCGCACATCTTCTTCATCAACGCCTTACATTCGTTGGTTTCCACCGTAGATGCACCATAACAAAATACTTCATCTTAAAATAGATACAGCCAACTCATCACGTGACACCACATATTTTCGTGCTACTGACATTGACATGTAGGAGACCAATTAAACATTGGTTGGCAGGAAAAAATATTGACAAGACACGGTCAGGGAAATAATTTTGTAGAAATGCTCATTTCCATTGCATTTACAATTTCCTTCTGTAATAAACGAATATGTATTTCGCCCACTTTTCCTTTAATTAGCTCACTCCTTTCTGTATATGTCTTAGTGTTCTTCATTAATGCTATTACAATAGCACTTCTGTTTACATCACGCAAGGTCCTCTATCGCAATAACTTTAGATTTCCTTCTTTCCTTTACCATAGGACTGAAGTGTCGGCGGTGAAATAATGACAAGGTTAAGTATGGTTTTCCATATGTGACCGTTGTGATTGCACTTATATGTTTAGTTATGAGAACGTATCCAATTTATCATGGTAATGTAGAAGCAATGTTCTTGCAAAAGTCATTTCTTTGTTGCAGGCAGTGAAAGAGTTATAAAACAGCAGTTGTTCCTTGTTTGACGTAGCCATAGTTTTCCCAAGGCAGACTTCAATAAGTGTTAGATTCATCCAAAAACTGAAATACTGTTATCACATTAGTTGTAGGACATCAGATCAAATGCAAAACACATTGGGACTAGTCAGAAAAAGATGTTTTCATCAAATTACAAACCCTACTGTCTAGTCTATTGACCTGTGTATCTATTCGAAGGATTATCTGGTGTGTTAACCGAATGAATGAATTACATCCATGTGATTTTGGATCCTTAACAAAATTTACCAGTATTACGTTTGGATAAATTTGACTCTTGCCTCATGGTACTCTGTAAGTCGCTCACAGTAGACAGCTTTCAGAAACTGCACTAACAAAACTTTTATATAGGCAGTACCTACACTGCCTGAATCATTTGACCAAAGGTCCCACAGATAGCTTCCCAAGCATATCCATCTGTGCTTCTTCTGAATGCAAAGGTCCCCGTACAGCAATTGTCCGACTCAAATTTAGGACTGCTGCCACACACACACACACACACATTCGACCTGAAAAACATTTGTGTCTTACCTGGAGTTCGCACCTTCAGCAATGCAATAGGGTTATCGATTAGACCACTTCGAAAGCGGGTGTGGGTCAATTGCACTCATCTTAAACCCTACTCTTTATCTTATGGGTCAATTGAAATCAGAAGTGAGATAACACCAAGGGTCAAACCCTTTGCTTAATATAGGGTGACGGTTGAGGACCAGTGGGAAAGACATAAAAAAAAGCAGGGGAAGTAAAAATTTTACAAAACTAGGAAACATGATCGGTTTTAAGATTTCATTTCTTGAAATGTGTGTGTGTCATACCAACAAAAGACATAGTTTTTTGATTAGGTGCAAAAGTAAATAGAAGCCGTGGAATTAAAATGCTGAAACAGAAACGAATGAGAAAAAGTTTTGCGAAGATGAAAAATGAATGTGAAAAAACAAGGTAATATATGAAAATATACTTTTCCTCGTGGTAACGCTGAACCCTATAGAAGTGTAATCTCTATAATTAATCAATTCTTTGGGAAAGGTTCTGAGCAGAAGTGTTCCTTTACACAAATTTTCTGAGGGTAGTTGATCGAAACTCTGGAAAACCGTACGAAATAAGATTTTACATGAAAGCGTTACAATTAACAGTTTTCCACTTCAATAATTCCGTCATCATATTAACTTAGCTCGTGAAATGGACATTCCGGTGATGGAATTTGAACCTTTATTTTTATGCTGGAGATGCACAATTTAAAAATACATGCATTCGTTCTCGTGAAGCTGAAGAAAAAATAATCTGTCGTGAGCCAAAATTCATAATTATTCAGCTTTTCTTCCTTTTTGTTTTCGAATGGGGGCTAAGACCGCCATGAACAATTCTAAGGACTATCAGTGGCCTGCCCTATATTTTGGACCAGTGGTTCAAGTGAATTCTAACCGTCTCAGTGGCCTGCTCCAGATTTTGGACCAGTAGTTCCAGTGAATTTTAAGGCCTATCATTGGCTTGCCCCATATTTTGAACCAGTAGTTCCAGTGAATTCTAAGGCCTATCAGCGGCCTGCCCCAGATTTTTTTTTTTTTTTTTATATGAGGTTTAACGACTACCGTGAGCAACTCAATCGGCTACTATAAACAGTCGCCCGTCCCTAATTTAGGGCCACTAGTTCCAGGGAAGGGGGAGAGCCAGTGCCGTAGGACAAACACAACATCCATGCCTCACCGGGATTTGAACCCGGACCCCTTTCGGACGAATAATCGGAAGCCCGCTTAGACCACTGCGCCACCCGGGCGGCCCCCAGATTTTGGACTAGTACCTTCAGTGAATTCTGAGGCCTATCAGTGGCCTTCCCCAGATTTTGGACCAATGTTTCTAGTGAACGGAGAGAGCCAGTACCACAAGACAAAAGAACCAAACATATCTCATATATCACTACAATTTTGGGCCAGTAGTTAGAGGCAAACTCCATGTTTCTCCCTCATTTGGGGTCAGTGGTTCCATAGAACAGAGAAAGCCAGCAGCATAACACAAGCAAACCACCCGTACCTCGATTGGAACTTGAGCCCTTAGCCCAGCCCGGAGGACCAGCCAAAAGCCAGCGCTTCTGAACGCTCGGTTACCGAAGCGAGCTTTTATTCTTTGAAAGAGATAAAGTTGAATAAGGTTTGTTGTCTGAGTTCATACGACCAACTTGATTTTGCATTTTCAGTTTATCTTGAAACATATTGAATTTCAAGATAACAAGATACTTTTTGAGAATCATATTCAACTAATCACTGCTTTGAATTTTGTTCTATCATCTTTTTTTACTTTCTACTCTCTAGTTAAGTGTAAGTTTTAAGTTTTTCTGAGAGGTAATGTTTTGTTTTAACATTTCAAAATAATCAACATTTAACAGTACATAAATATATTATTACCTTCTCTGTTGACGCCTTGAATAGCATCAAGAATTATATACACTTAAAATGTTTCCTAAGTGGACATCACGTTTCTAGATCTAGACACCATGGAACACACACACACACACATACATGAATAAACAACAAAACAATCAATTGAAACAACATATGTTTTCCCTTTTTGTCATAAGTTTGAGTATTAATTATTGCGGGGCAACTTATGCGTGCTTACTTACAAAGTTCTAATTCTAGACCTTTTATCATCAGTGTTTCTTATAAAACTACATTTTCATTCATCGTGGTATTTGGAGTGATGTTAACAACTATATATTTTATTTAGTGCAAAATACAATGCTCACAGATGATTTAAGGAAGTTATACTTCCAGCAGCTAAGAGCGACAAAGAAATGCTGCTATATTACATGAATTGGCACTAATTCTATTTTTTTTTTTCCAGAAATTTATGGTTTCACATAGTCATTTGTCTAACAGCATTTTTACCAACTCAAAATTACTGGCACGTCAGCAGATTTACACAATAAAATGTCTTACATATCTTATTGGCTTCGTCCGTGTGGTTGCTTTCTGCTATCATTCAGAAGAAAAGGCCAAGACTGGCCGTATTATGCTTTTTATTTTATTTTGGGATTTAACGACCACCATGAGCAAATCTGTAGGCTATAAGCAGTCGCCCGTCCCTAATTTAGGGAACGCTGTTTCCAGCAAAGGAACAGAGTCATCACACGCGCTTCATCCGGGACTTCAACACGGGCACATCTGAGAAGTGGCCAGAAGCCAGCGCTTCAGACCTTTCAGCCACCGGGCTAGTGCCATAGTTTCCTACAACGCTTTTGAAATATTTTACACAAACTAAAGAACGTTGCTATCTTGGCATCAGATTTGAAAATGGATATTTACATAAGTATCATACGTATTATAGTTTTTCGAAATTTCTTCTAAAAAAATAAGCAGAATACATGCATGACGTCATAAATTACTATTTGAGGAAAAATCGCATTTCCTACAGCACTTTCCATAGTTCCAAACATCAGTTGGTACATTTTTAAATCTTTGTGACAGAAAGTGTTGAAGATTTAACATGCAGTTTTTCGAAATTTATTCAGGCGGATCTGGTAAAATGGAACAAAAAGTTTTATTTAAATTTCTTTCTTTCTTCACTTCCCTATTTTACATATTGCTTTTATTTCCTCTTTTATGATTTCATGTTATACATTTTTGACGAGTTCATATCACACTTGTATACAGCGCTTGCCCACATGTATATATATGTATGTCGATAAGTGTAACACAAATGGCGTCAAAAACAGACACAATTCAGAGCAGACATAATTTTAAAAAATCATAATTCTTACTTTTAACGGCTTGGCATTGTTTGGATGCAATATTGTAACGCGCTTGTGTTTTCTATATATCACATAATTTTTTCTACGAACAGAAATATTTCAGGAAGGAACAATTACATGAAACAAAACAAAAAAAAACCTTGGTATCATAACAAATGCATAATTTCGAATAATGTTAAAGCACTTTTTTGGAGAAATAAAGCAGACAAACAAACAAAAAAAAACCAGATCAGATAATCTCTTTGTTAAAAACAATACTTTTCCAGACCCGTCTTCAGATGAATCTTCAAAACATAATTAAAATAACTGCACGCCACTTTCTAAGCAACTTTCGAATTTGTTACAAAACCATACAAGTGATCCTTATATGTTCTTCCTTCAGCTCTTTAAACATATGCCGTAAGTGACATGCATCTTAAGATTACAGCTCAACAACTTGTAATAGCTACTCTATAATATTATTATAAGTACAAGTGCAAAATATTACAAATAACAAAGAACAGGAATATGAATTTAAGTTTTCACTGCATCAAAATTCACATTTCACTATAAAATACGATTAGTTTCTTACAGAATTCAAAAAATGAAATAAAAAGAAGAAGAAGAAGAAAAATGCTAGGTTTGAAGAAAGAACAGGCTTATTAAACACCAATAGTTAAATCCGAAGTTTGAGTTCTCTTGGCGAAACTTATATTAAACAAAATCAACCAATGAAATGCAGAACCAATTTGAAGTAAACTCTCAGCTTGAAGTTTAAAATAAAATTCATCTAAAGTTCATTCTTTATCTTGATAATGATAAATATTTTCTGAGATCAAACCGAACAGAGCATATCATTATATAAGTTTAGTATTGGGCACTTCATTTATTACAAAAACACGTACCTGAGGGATGCGGTTCAAAAATATTACGTAGCATATAAATAAGGCATGTTTCATACGTATGTGTTCAATGCCCTGGATTTGTATCTCAGCGACCATTATCATTGTACAAATTATGCAAATTATCACCAACACTTATTTCAACAGAATCTGAACTAAATCAGTTATTTTAAGCACTCAGCAGAATGGGAATTATGACATAGAACACTCGGAGTGCTAATTCTTAAAACAAGAAGAGTTTTAAAAAACATTTTTTAGTGATTATATCTTTCAAAAGCGCAATGTTACATACGCTGATGATTATTTTATTACTTTCACCCATGTATTGTGTCTACGGAAAAGAGTATTTGCATATGGTTATTGTACTGTAATGTAAATATCATTTGCATGTAATAATTGTTGTTAAGCAGTCCAGGCAAATTTTAGATAACATACGCAAATCTATCACGTTGTTTTTCACAAATTAAGCATATGGAAATTGAAATACAATAAATTCCCTTTCTGTCTTGCTGATTCTGCTCGTAAACCTGATTAAAATGGAAACATGAAACGAAGTTATTATCCATATCAGTTTAAGCTTTACTAGAAAGTATTTTCACTTGAAGCTTTTCGCAAAATAAGGTGGAGAACCCTTATTCCAGAAAAATTAGTCATTTAATTTTTTAGTTTCCTTACTCCAATAACAATTTAATAAATTATTGGCTCATTATTTTGACTCTTCAGATGGCATATATGAAGTCCAAGTCGTATTTAATGAGTTCTTTCTGGTGAAACTTATTTTAAATGTTATACTGCTTATACTAGTGATTCTTTTTAAAGAGATAACATGAAGGTGTGTTTAATAACAATTCTCAGGGTACTTGAGTCGTCTTAATAACAGCATTCGAGGAAAAGTGGGATGTGTTTTCTATTTATTTCTTTTATAAAGCTATGCGTTTCATGTTGAGAGTTGAATGATTTGGAGCTGAAAATGATTGAGAGAAATCAGTTAATCTGCATTAACGTAATTATAGCGTGACACCTTTCTGCCGATTGTGGAATTAAATACCACCTCTTCCTACTACGAAGGCGGCTATTCTCCCAACTAAACTATACCTGCAAGGCTTATCACTGCTTCACTGTCGGTTTGACTCTTGTATCATCACAGTAGTCGTCATCTACGTCATGTCACGTAGTATGTTACACAACATTTATTTTTAATTCATTGTTCCAAGCCTTCATTAAAATACGGCTCAGCTTAGTTTTGAATGCATTAAGCTCTAAGTTAGGTATTAAACACTGTGTTGGTCGGAATGACTGCTGCAGCCCAATAAGTATTCCGAGCTATTGTCGGGATTTACAGGTTTGAGAGACAGAGTCGGAGCCGAGAGAAGTAGGTTCGTTCTTATTCAGTACCATGCTAACCGGAAAGAAAGATTGTCCTTAAGGAGGACCTTAGCAAAAAATATATCGTATAACAGCGTGTTAATTCCTTCTACACACAGTAGCTCAAAGTCTATTATGTTCTGGTCTTCAAAATTTTGAGTACAAATAAATAAAGTCCTTAGCTAATACACTCACGGACAATGAAATTTGCGCACCTAGAAGAAAACATGTTACAACCGTAAAACTTTGCAAATAGTTAGAGTGCGTGATGGTCTGCGAATGATCCACGTTTGGTGGGAGTGCTCATGACCGCACACCCTGTGGTGGCGCTGCAAGCACGAACCGGCAGCCTTATAAACCGGCAAGTAGTCAATGCCCCATGATAGCGAAAAGCATCGGCCGACATAAGCAAACGTACAGAGTGACAAGAATACCGGTAGACACCAGAGACGTTGATTTACGCAACTTACACACTTTGAGAGAGGCCTGATCGTCGGGCTGAAACCCCGCAGGGTGGTCGGCGCGCCGTATAGCCCACCGCGTGGATCGTTCTGACCATACCGCCCGACTGTGTTGGGGGCAGTGGACACGTGACGGCAATGCCTCAGGCACGAACGGATCCCACGGGAACCCGTTCCACTATGGAGGCAGATGTAGCGGCTCCTGTGTGCCCACGAACCATTTCCCGACGCCTCGCGGAAGCGAATCTGCGATCCCAGCGCCCCTTACGTGTGCTTCCACTAACACCGGAACCTCGCCGGCTCCGTGTGCAGTGGTGCCAGGTCAGAGCGACGTGGAACGCCACAGACAGGCGACATGGAACGCCACAGACAGGCAACGTGGAACGCCACGGACAAGCGACGTGGAACGCTACACACAGGCGACGTGTGGTGTTTAGCGATGAGTACTGCTTCGTTCTGGGGTCAGATGGTCACTGTGTCCGGGTCTGGAGGTCCCCGCGCCAACGGCACAATCCCAACATCGCTATCGAGAGCCACACTTCCCCACTGTAGGCATTTTGGTTTGGGGAGCCATTGCCTACGATAGCCGATCAGCTCTAGCAGTGGTACTTGGATCATTGACGCCTAGCGGTATCTGGATGAGATCCTACAGCCCCATGTGCTCCCATTCCTGGCCGGGATTCCAAGTGCGCTATACCAGCCCGCACACGGCTCGGGCTGCCCAGGCCTACCTACGTCATGTCCAGACAATTCCATGGCCTGCCCGCTCCCCGGACATGTCCCCAATCAAGCTTGCGTGGGACAAGTTGAAACGCCGTCTGCTGCCGTGCCGCATTATTCGGGATTTGGAGCACACCGTCCAACACGTGTGGGCCAGTCTGCCGGAGGACAACATAAGGCGGCTGTTCGCCTCCATGCCGGACCGTATTGCAGCATGTATCACCTCTTGTTTCTGTGCGAAAGCTCGGAAACGATTGTTTATGTATTCCAACCCCAATAAATTGGATTAGTAGCATAGTTTTATTATTTTCTAAGACCTTTTTTTAATTTTTTGCTCAAAATTTTTTAAACACCAGAACGGAATAGTCTTTGCGAAAATGTGTACAGAAGGAATTTACGGGAATAGGAAAGATCTTTCCTTGAGATCCCTCTCAAGAATTCAAGGAAACATCTGTCCCATACCCTTAAATTAATATATATTTCTATTATTTATCTGTCCTATAAATATTATTTATCTCTCCTATAATTATTTATCTGTCTTATACCCAAATTCTGTAGAATATTAACTCCTTCATTTTGCATCCTTTTACATCCAAAATCAGATTAAAATGAGTGTTTTGTTTTTATTTAGAAGTTCAATGACAACCGTGAGCAACTCAATGAGCTGTAAGCAGTCTCCCGCTCCTAATTTAGGGCCACTGGTTCCAGGGAAGGGAGAGAACCAGCGCCGTAAGACAAACACAACATCCATGCTTCATCGGAATTCAAACCCGGAGCCATCACGCTCAGACCACTGCGCCACCGGGGCGACAAAATAAGTGTTGCAATGGGCATATGTGTGGGGACATTTTTTCCAACAATATTAAAGATTTAACGGTTTGCTGAAAAGTGCCATGCATATGGATTTACTTTTCCCTAAAAGAAGTTGACTCGGGATAATATCATACTCTAATGAAAGTTTGGATTCACTGATTTGAAATACATGAAATTAAATCGTATTGTTAGCTAACTTCAGATGATTTTGTTAACAGATATGCCATCTCTAAAATTTGTTCTGTTGACAATACTGACACAAACTATATGCTGCTTAAAATATAATGAAGTACGAGTATTTTATACACTGCTTTACATCGAGAAAATTTTCATGATTTAAGAAAGCCTTATTTAAAAGTTCGCCCTACGCACAATGATCCTACTCAGAAAGATTCGAGAGATTTTTCGAACTTCAAAATTATTCATTTCTTATCACTTTTCCATGAACCTGTTACTTTGAAAATTATCAGGATTAGGACAATGAAAGACCAAGCTTCACAATATGCCTCACTCGCACACTCTTATCTAAGACTCACATACTTCTGCAGTATGTAACACTTTAATGTACAACTCAAACGCTTTTATTACGCACTTTAATATAGCAAAATTTTCGATAATCCGAAAGTTTCAAAAGTTCGTTCTCCTAAAGTTTACTTTATTCAAATCATATTCTTCTTATAGTAATTTCACTGATGTTTATTCTGTATTTTCAAAGAAACTTATATTATACAAGAGCAAACTGAAAAAATTATTCTCAGTTTGTTTGTTTTTTATTTTTGATGTATTAAATTGGCATGAACATTTTAAAACATTTCAATGAAGGACAATATTTGAATATAATTAACTTTATTTTTTATCCCAGTAGATGGAAAAACTGCACTTACCGTTACGGAATTTCGAAAAACAAGGCCTCTCTTTTGTTTATGTCCACACCAGAGGAATGAAGAAGTATTGTGCGTGTTTAACGCTTCCTACCATTCGGGCCTTAACGAATCGTGGAAACCAAATGAATGAAAATATTAAAATACTTCGCTGGGAAATCCGAATTCCATTTAGAAGTTTGGAAGCCACTTGGTAACTTAGGTCGCCATGTTATTATATAACTCCCAAACAGAAGTAGCTTTATTTTAGATTTGTTTGTCCTGATCAAACGAGCAGCAGGACGCCATGTTTGTTAAGATCCAACAGCAAGGGCATTGTTGCTACCTGTTGTTGTAGGTAGCGACAGTGCTCTTTCTGTTAGATCATCGTCTTGCCGGGAAATTTAAGGTATTAAAATTTATTAATGCTCTTTTGTTTGTATATATTAAAATATTCATATCAAATTAATACATGAAGTAAAAACAAACTGGGAGCGATTTTGTTGATTATTGATTTAGCATCGTGCAAAGCATATGCTGTTCTTCAATAACAATTTTACGCTCGGTAGGGATGTTTCCTCATTGTTAATAGGAACTTGCGTTAGGGAATTTTAATAAGAAATCTGTATTTCAAGAAATTTGTGCCTTTAAAGCATTTTGGTCGAGCCTTAATATTCTGTTCGTTTTTTGTTTTGTTTTCCTTTTTCATATTTATTTTTCCTACTCGAGGAGTGATACGACTCATTATAAATATGTAGTTCCATTTCGCAGTCTGAATGATACAATTAAATAGTTGCAATTCGAACTCCTATGAAGGTGAAGAAAAAAATATGGAAAGATAGAAAAAGCCTATGAAACATTTAAAAGGAATATAAATCTTCATTTTTAGGGAAACGATTCACAAAATTTCTACTCTTGTAACATTGAACCTTCCTGAAACTGCAACTTGATATTAACTAGGAAATACGTATTTTGATCACATGATCAGCCTGCGAAATGACGCACGAATAGACGCTACTGCCTTTTGTGTTATAAATTCACAGAAGCAGAGGAAGTACAAATAACTAAATATTTTTCTAACCGTACTCTAGTTGCTTACTTTAAGTTCCAAACAGGTAAAAAACAAGTGTTTACATTACTGGAAGCATGGGGAATATTTTGTCCAGAGTGGGTAGATAAATACATAATTATTTATGTAATTTTCATAGATATTCAACAAGTAAAAATATCACTAGATATCCATGGACTATCTAAAGTAAGTAATTAATCCTGCAAAAGAAAAGCAGTTCAGTTAAGTATTATGCTAAAACGTTAAAAATATCCCTATCCTCTGCTCTCAAACCTTCACATTTGGGCATACGAGATAAGTTCCCCATCATCTCTCTCCTCTTTTATTAGATTTTATGTATATACACTTTATCCGTCCGGATGTGAAGCCAAGCAATTAGTTTTACAAAATGGCATTTCAAATGGAAAGTCTAGGTATTCAGGTTTGTTAATTTCATATTCATTTCATCTGCAAATTTAATTATCTTCATTTTTCTTCAAATAAATGTAGCATAACATACTAGGCTCCAAACTGTTACATGATACATCTCATACAAACTCACTGCACAAAAGGACTACTACTTGAATGAAAAATCATTTAACATCACATTATGTATATTTAAGCACAATGTTGAATACACTTCCTGAACAAAATTGTTGAAAAAATGTTGATATCTATTCTCTCAAAGTGCTTGCAAAATAAACTGACAATAACAAATCCGTACGATTTGAATACAAATTTATTATAACAGCTGCCCTATTTTTGAAAATATTTACTAAGGTTACGTAATTCTTTACAATTCTTTACAACTACACTAAGGTTACACAATTAATTTAACTCTAGGTGGCTTCGGAGAATGAGAAAATACGTATATTCAGTAAAAATAAATAAAATTTTGTTCTTAAACGCATGTCTTCCCACAATGTTTCCAGTATTCATAGGAGAGAAAAAATATGAGAAACTATACACTTGCCATGAATTGTGGGGGTTAATTAAGTACTACACTATTTCATTTCCTCCTTCTGGGACTATATCTTTAAAGGCTAGCCTAAATCTTGCACTTTAAATGTTATTAAGTACAATAACTTCAAAAATTAGTGATGGATAGCTTCTGACTTTATTAAATTATTACAATTTTTAAAAATGGAACGAAATAAATCCTAACTCAAGTGTAATATCTTTCAAATTCCATCAAAACTATTAACAGTTTCTGCTTCAGATGTTATGCTTTTGAAAACCGAATAAAAAACTAATAATTAAGTAACTGAAAACACGTAGTTCAATGCGAGGCACTTTTAGGGTAGACTGCTTGTTAATTTGTATGATTACAGCACATAAAGTTAGTAATGATTTAGTTTATGTCATACAAATAATACAAAATTATTACAAATAAATAATCACTTTTAAAATTGCATTGAATGCTTTAGAATTTGATCTACCTAGATTATTTTTCTCCATTTAACGTTACAAAGCTCTTGTACTTCAAAGAAAATATTATTTTTTCCCTTAAATGTACCATTTCCTTAATTTTTCTTAAATTCAAAGTATTTGTCAGCATATTGGGGGAGGTGTTAGCAACTACGCATATGCACTCACAGTAGCTTCGAGGGCACTCCTTCATTTTCACTTTTGTTGTTTCCAAAACTATGTCTTGAAAGTTACCCTGAAGTCAGCATCTCATAACTTAAGTGCAATCAATTCAAAATAGAACTAAAACCATTTGAAGCTTGTGTGCTCCTTACTACATTGTAATATTGACAACTTGAATGAAAGAAAATCTCGTATTTAAGCAAGAAACATTAAAACAGAATGGAAATCGTATACAGTTTTCTATTTCTGAAAATACTGTTTTGAAAATCAAAGTGAGAAATAACTTAAGGAATTGGAAACTTGAAGGTCCGTGAGAGGCACTTTCATGACTGCTTGTCTTGTGTTATGGTGAGGATTTGAATTACGGAAAATTTCAAATTGAATAACAAATATTTTCTTAATTTCATTTTTAGGCATTAGATCTCGATCTGTCTCGAATGTTTTACTCGTTTTATTGCACACATTTTCTTCAGGTGATAGTTGAAATACTTGACGTCCAGTTTTCATCGAACATTTCGTTTTTCGTAATCGATATCTTAACGTTCCCCAGAGAGTATGACTATGCCTTCCGAAAGCACATGCCGTTGAAAGCCGTGTAATTTGCAAGCACACGAAAATGAAAGGTAAATTGCATAAAATTTTTGCTTCTGATTGCAGTTTGAATCACCTAAACACAGGCGGGTCAAAATTATATTTCTCCCGAATTAATTTTTGAGTTAGCTTAACAAATAAGTTTACAAACTTTCATTACGTTTTTTTTTCTTTTTTGGTGAAACATTTCCATTTACTTTGGGAATAACAAGTCCTATTTCTCATTCAAATGAAGTAGTTTACCTTCACAATCTTTCTCTGAAGGCTGACCAGAATGAGATGAAAATAACCTTTTTTTAATCATGTTGCCTAGTCGTTTGCATTAACGCATTCTCGATTTCCCTTCATTCAATAAAGATCTTAAAATAGAAGATTGCAATAAATTTACAAGTAAAGAAATTACATATTTTGAAATGATAAGTGCAGAAAAGTCCTCATACAAACTCAGTATCTGCAGCAGATTACAAAAGGCTAATATCCAACTACAGAATTTACTAATATTTGCATAAGAAATTAGAAAACTTTTAAAAATTTGAATGAGGACAGTTGACTTCATTAATTCATATAAGTAATGCACTGAACTGGATACATTAAGTAATCGGCATTACAATATATAATACAGTTTCTGCAAACTTCTCTTTCAATTCAAAATCTAAGGCCACATAAACGAAATTAAAAATGCATTGACACAAAATCATCATATCACTTCCAGTAAGTACATCATCGAAATCTGAAACATCAAAATATTTAACAATCGTAAATAAATTTAAATCACAAGCTAATGTTTCTTAGATAATTACTATGAAATAACAGTCTTATAACAACGCAACCTTCAGATGTTTTAGGTAACTGTCTCAGTGAATTCTTAATAGTGTAAAGCGTTGAAACTGTGATCATATAGACTTATGCAAATTAATTTTTAACATATATTTATATTTTTATTTTCTTGTCAGTGACAAACATATAAAAACTTATTCAAATATTTTTTTAATATTTATTAACGTTTTCGCTTGTTGTCAGTCACAAACAAATAAAAAATATTTTAATGTTTTATAAACTTCAGTGTTCACATCACATCTTGCTTTCATAGGCATACCGACAGAAATAATTTAAATAAAACTGTTTGAAGAAAATTCCATAAAATGAAATGTGTTTGAAATTTTTAAAATGGAAACGAAACTTGCCATCTCCAGCTGACACTTTAGTCATTTTTGAAGCTGCTCAAGATTTAGTAGTTGTTCACCAACGGAATAGATAATCGGTGCTATTTTTCTTTACAGTTGGGATTGAAAGTGTCTGTTTGAAAACAGTGTCATTATTTTTATGGGAAAGACGTTTATCCTTTATATGTTACAATTTTCAAGCTTTACAAACTGCTTCTAAAAAGTGACTGGCTAAGAATGTCAAGAATTCAACTTATTCGAGAAATAAATCTTTTGATATTTTAAGTAGCTCAATACAGCCTATCAATACAGAAAAGTTGAAGCTTTTTTCTCAGTTATTTAAAAATTGCGTATTTTCTTTCTTTTGCTGCATTCGTTTTCTTTTCGTATTTTTATTCTTGAAGAAAATTCCCGTAAGTACTTGGTAGCGATTTCTCGTTGAAATACAAAAGAAAAGAAGAAAGAAAAAACTTACTTTAGTTTAAGCAAAAAATCACTAACGACCTGAAGAACAGATGAATCATACTTCTACACAAAGAATTATAAATAAAAGCTGCTTTACGATTCATCACGTATAATAAGGTATCGTTAGTTTCTTATTTAAACACAAGTAGAGCAACATTTTTCCGTTCAGAAAATACACATGATGTGTGTTTTGACATCTCACACATAATTCGTACAGAAAAACATTCTAAGAGAGATACAGATGCGTTGATTTAAGGATACGCGCAACAAAATTAAACCAACTGACGTCTTTTCAGTGATGGCTAAGATGAATTTTTTCGATGTAGTCTCGCAATAATGGATGAATTTCTCAAAATCTACTGTCTACAGAAGAATCCGATATTTCCTTTTTTACACTACACACTGTGAAATGAGAATGACAGCAAAATCATATCGATGTACGTAATCATTAGCAATGTCTTGAAGAACACCATCGCATATACTATCACATATAAGAAGGAGCATTCGAAATTCAAAGATATTGGATATGGCATTTAAAACAGAGAGGGAGAGAGACTACACTCTGCAGAAAAGAAGTAAAATACAATAACCCTCTCAGAATTTATATCATATGTGGTGTAAAACTTATTTCACAATTTAAGAAAAATATTTATTTAATAAAATCACACTTGAAGATAAATAAATACTTATTTCATTTGTGCAACATTACAGGAAAGCAGACATGTAAGTAGAAATTACAGGATTAACAGAAGATAGTCCGTTGTCTGTACATTTGGGGTACGGTTGAACAATGAACTGCATCACAAGAAATAATGCTGCGATGAGGAAAAAAAAAAAAAGTATTGAAGAAAACGGGTCGGGGATTAGGACTGTTTTTCGTTTTATGATAATTAACAAAGCAATTACACATCTCTGAATTGACTGTATTTACTGTTCTTCACGTAATATCAGTCACATCAGAAAACTTCAAAATTTCATCGCCCTGGAGCGGGAATTGAAACCTCATCTCCCGATTGCCGTTCGAGTACGCTAGCCGTTACACTACCCAGGACGATAAAATCACAAGTATCTGAGTGTCTGGCGATAAATCCACAAGTATCTAACTGTTAGCGTACAGGTACGGTAATGGGTAGATGCGGGTTCGATTCGCGCTCCAGGGCGATAACATTTTCAAGTTTTCTGATGCGATTGATATTACGTGAAGAACAGTAAATACAGTTAATTCACAGATGTCTGATTGGTGTGATAATTTTCATGACGTATTTCCCACGTATTGTGAGAAGAATATTTCCTCCACACTATGTGCTTTTCGCTTGTCAGTTTCAGCACTTAATTAATATTGCAGCGAGCATGTATATACAAACACACACACCTGAAAAGTTTATTCACATGTCAATGCGGGGACAATGTTTGAATGGGTTACGTTAAATTCTTCATAGGTTAAAAATTTCACCCCGTTTCCCACCGTAACGATTTTTTACTGGCTACTTAAGCAACACTTCTTTTCTTAACATGGTTGCTGAGACATCAACAGATTGATTTTTAGAGGTAACGTTTTCACTTTTTTCACTTTCGATCAGAACGGTATTAAGCATTTCTTTCATCATTATATGCATATCCTTAACTTAGTTTTCGAGGGAAACAAGAACTGTCCAAATGAGGACTCTTCTCTTTGAATTGGAGTGCATTAATCAGATTCACGGGACTTCTATAAGGAAATAACAGTAATAATGAAACGCATATAGCGTATGAAATCCGTTCATTTTCGTGGTGTAGTCAGCACAAATATTCGCCAAGCTTTCGCACTCCACTGGGAGGCTTTTTCAAGGCAATGGTAGACACAAAAATGCAGAGAATTGGAACATGTAAAGAACGAAGATGATTTTTGAAAATAACGCGGGTGACATCGCGAGCATATTACATGATTTTTTTATCACGTATAATTATACAGAGCGCCGTGATGTGTTTCCATCTTTTAATAATGCATGCCAAACCATTGGTAGTTCCGTAGAGACTATATCATTGCATGCCACTTTGCTGCATTGGATTTCCACTGTTTCCCTGATGGCAGTCTCTTTGTGTTTATCATTGCCTTGAAAAAGCCTCCCAGTGGAGTGCGAAAGTTAAGAGACTGCCATCAGGGAAACAGTGGAAATCCTATCCAGTAAAGTGGCATGAAATGATATAGTCTCTACGGAACTACCAATGGTTTGGCATGCATTATTAAAAGATGGAAACACATCACGGCGCTCTGTATAGTTATGTGATAAAAAAATCATGTAATATGCTCGCGATGTCTCCCGCGTTATTTTCAAAAATAATCTTCGTTCTTTACATGTTCCAATTCTCTGTATTTTTGTGTCTACCATTGCCTAGAAAAAGCCTCCCAGTGGAGTGCGAAAGCTTGGCGAATATTTGTGCTGACTACACCACGAAAATAAACGGATTTCGTACACTATATGCGTTTCATTATTATTCAACTCTGGTGTGTTTAAAAATAAAGGAGATAATAGTATTTCGAAGACAAATGCTAACTGACAAGAATAATATGCTATAAAGCAGTGATTAGTATTATGAGTGATAATATGGATTGTAAAGTTTTGAATCAAATGATTCATTGTGACATTGATATGTAGCTCAGTAATTTCTACATCGTGAGTTCGCACCCAAGTGAGCTCAAAGATATTTGTAGTGGCGTTTCAAAACTACTGATCGGAATATAATCGACACAAAAAGATTTCGGACCGACCCGGGAGCTGAGTGATCAGATGACTTATGGGATAGATCAGTAGTTAACGATTTCCGTACAAGTCGAATATATTGTGCTATGTCGGTACAAGCGGATTAAAAATTTCTAACGAAATGCAGCTCGCGTACAGGTTTTAACGCGAAGAGTTATAACAGGAATGCGCGTACAGGGGCAGAGAATACTCTCTAAAAAATAAAAAGAGAACCAGTTTTAATACTTCTAAAGCTCTTTTGCATGTACCACACTTTTCAAAGCATATACTCATTTTTACTTCACTTAAAAGTATATAGCGTGGACATATACTCAAAGAACGACTGAACGACAGACGGACGACAGTTTCTATCCAACTTATGATTTTGTAATCATCGGATAACAGGTAAGCTCCTTTTTTTTTAATGGTAGAAGTACTTATTCGCGCAGACTATATTTTACGTTAGTATATGCACATTGAATTGGATGCCTAGAAAAAACCTTCATTAATCTTATATATATCGATTAACACTACAGCAACAATTTTTTGTACCAACCCTTATTTTCAATACAAAAGCCAACTTTTTTAGGGATCTCTTAAAGATCGTGAAATCATTTTGAATTTTTACCATCTCTGGACATTTATTCCATATAGTGAGGGGTCCAACACAATAATGTATTTTATATTTTTCAGTTCTGGCAAAGGCTATTTTCATCTTACCGTAAAATCTAATCTTTGTGTATTCCATCAACATAAATCAGATCTACATAAATATTCTTATATAAATTGCGATATCTCAATACGATCTGCCAATGTCAGTTATACAGTATTACTTCTCCTGAATCACTTCTTTGGAAGCCCGTACGAAATCTCTCCTCCTAAAAACCGTAAGGACCTGCACTACGTTTAAAAACTTTAACCGACTTGTGCGGAAATCGCAGGTATTGATCTAGGACAATCAGAGGCGCAAGTTTGTGGCTAGTGGTTTGAGCTGGGCTTGAGTCCGTATCCAGGAGAAGGCATGGGTGATGTGCTTGTTCTGCGACGCTGGATATTTGACTTCCCTGGAAGCAGTGACCCAAAATTAGGGACAGGTGACACCTTCCGAGTAGGTAAGTGTGAAAATCATGGCAGATAAAAAAAACAACTAACTAGTAAGTGTCAAAATCGTGGCAGATAAAAAAAAATCGTTGGTATATTTATTAGTATTCAGAACTGTAATCTGTTTTCATGTAACACTCTCAGATTCTGCGCGTAAAGAATGTGATGTTGTCAACAAATTTACTTTATTATAGAAGGTGAACTACAATATTATAGAAGATGTGAATGGGTTTACTTCAGAAATATCGCTCAGAAAATTTGCAGATCTTGGAGCACATGTTGAACTTCCTGATTTGCGAAAAAACAGTTTTCGTTTCAGTTAGTCATTTAAAACATTTTCGCTGCTGTATATTATTTTTAATGCATATTACATATAAATATAACTTACGGCAATTCATTTGAAACACCCTATACTTTTACAAACAGGAAAACTTAAAACAACACTTTCATTTGTAATATATAAGAGACAGCCAATAATTTTCGTCTTCCACTCAAACAAACCAGTTCCTACGTTATTCTTAATAAGCATCTTGGCATTCCCACAACTAAATTTGCGCCTAATTATCTAATTGTTTGTACTACTTGAAATAAAAAAAAAACTTGTGTAAAAAAATCCTGCCTTCCCTTTACTTCTACGAGTAATACAGGATGATCTGAATATAAATTTGACTGAACCGGCTACAACTGGGCCAGTTTTTGAGAAACTTTATGCAAGGTACCAAATCACAAACAACATGCTTATGTTATCAAGAAAACGACTCTTGAAAGGTTGTGGATCTTTATACAGTATCTATGCGTACGGTAGAGCTAATGGCCAGGCATTACCGATGCCCAATTTTTTTACTCTTTCCTTCAAATCATGTCTACAGAAATAAACACCGTTAGTTATTGAAATTGCAAGTAAAAAGTGCCGTTCAGAAAATTGTCATGAAAAAAATTATCGTCCTATCACCACTAATAACCAGACATTTAAGACTTCGTATCCGCTAAATCAGCTCCTAAATTTGATTTGTTGGGAGATTTAACGACCACTGTAAGCAACTCAGAATCTGCTATAAGCAGTCGTCCGTAATACAAATAGAAAGCCGACGTTTCGCACCACTCGGCTACAGTGACGGTCAAAATTTGATTAAAAGGAGGCAATAACCGGTCAATATTTCTGTGTATAAAGTCAGCAAGCGCAAAAGTATATGGTGTTATTCCTTTTATTTATTTATTTTTTTTTTTTTTAAGTCTCGGCGAAAATCTAGGGTTCCGAAAAGTCCCAGAAAACATTTGTTCCAGAAGTTTGAACTCCCATATTTTTGCAATTCAATAAATCGTTGATTCAATGTTTTGCCGTTTCACATTTAGGTTGTATTAGGCTTTGTCTGTATTCAGTTCATGCGTTCTTCCGAAACTCATATGTTACACTGAACTACATCAATCCTTTCCGTAGAAATCAAGGTGTGTATCAATTAAACTGGATTCTGAGCATATACATATACTGTACATACGAGTCTGTGTGCCGTTACGCCTTTAATTCTATCGGGTATTAAAGTTCGAAAAATAAAAATAAGAAAAAGGAAGAAGTAGCTTTAATTTAAGCTTTCATCAGTCTTTACTGTTGTTCCCGTCACTTTCCTGGGCAATAAATTACGCGAGCAGTCTACGAGTCTGATCGCCGGTTTGAGTGCAGCGCTGTGTATAGGGAAGAAGGTCGAAGGTAAGGCCGACTTTGTGCTGTGTTTAATGTCTGTCCCAGTTCCATGTTTCCGCAGCCCCGGAATTGCTTTCATTGACAAGAAGTAATTTCCGCAGTGACTGAAGAGAGCGTCAACAGATTTCATTAGGCGTTTTCAGTATTACCCCTGTTTAATGCGATAAGTCCAATTCACTTAATTTATTCGCTTAAAACAAATTCCCAAATAAAAAATCCAAGTACGGACCAGCAGCGAAAGTCCTGGAAATTTTCCACGGAAGAAAAGAATGAATGAAAGGAAAAACGAATGAAATGAAAATACTTATTTAAAGTGAAAGCAAGGCAAGAGAGCAAAAGAGAATGAGAAAAAAAAAAAAAAAAAAAAAACCCAACTATTATCATTTTAGATTAAAGGGAAACCAAAATTATGGCCACTACTGAAATTCTCCTTGAAGTTAAGCTAATGATATCCATTCTTTTGTATCAAAATCATTGAAGGATCTTCGACTAATGCAAAGAGGATTTAAGATGTTGTTTGCTATCTATTTAAATAAGTTAGAACAAGAAAAAGCTAAGAATACAGCACAAGGAACTTTGCACCAAATATACATAAGATAGTATAACTATACTAGTGATCCGAATTTATTAGCGTAGATAAAATCAAAGTTTCCATGCTTTCGCACATCAACCAGATGGCTTTTTCAAGGAAGGTAGACAGCAAACTGCTTATCTACCCCAATGAATTCGTATCACTAGCATACAGGGTGATTGTAAACTCCTTCAACAAAACAAAAGTGGTCATAGTATACATCAAGACGAAAAATATTTGCAAAGGAACCTATGGCCGTATTCCACTCCTACTGCCAGAAAAGAGTAAAGTTGCATTTCCACGTTGAGCCTTCAACAGTAAAAACAAAGAGACATACCTAATTTATGAGTTGCACAATTCCAATCGCATCAGAGAAAGACTCAAAGGAGCTGCTCAAACTGGCGTCCAAGGGTGTCGTTGCACAGCCCACACCGGCGAATGAAGGACTGTCGCACCCTCTCGTAGACTCCCGGTGTGGTGTTGATCTTGTCCGTAGCAAGCGATTGGAGCTACGAGATCCTCCAGGGAGTCTACAGGTGTCTCGTACACCAGTGTTTTCGTGTGCTTCCAGAAGAAGAAGTCCAGTGGATTAAGGTCCGGGGAGCGTGGAGGCGAAACCACAGGTCCACCGCGTCCAATCCGCGGCCCAGGATATGTCGCTATTAGGAAGTATCGGATCTCGGTGGCAAAGTGTGCTGGGGCCGCATCCTGCATAAACCACATGTCCCTCCGTGTTTAAATGTTTTTAAATGCTTGCTCCTCATCGTCTACGCACGTGTTTAGCGCACCTGATTCGCATCTTGTGCTTCTCGTGCACTGGTTGAAACTCCGTGCGCGTGCTGGACGTTTTTCGAACGTGCTTCTTTCTGGCACTAGGAGTTTAATGCGGCCCTAGGTACCATTGCAAATATTGTTCGTCTTGATGTGTACTATCACCCCTCTTGTTTTGTTGAAAGAGTTTACAATCACCTTGTAGTTATACATCTTATCTAAGAATACATATTGAAGAATGTTCCGTTTACTGGCGCTGAAAATGGTGGCTTAAAAAAATTCATAAAAAACAAAACAAAAAAACAATGGATTCGAAATGCAGGACTGTAGATCAATGATAATTTCATCTGAGTAGAAAACAGATGCTTGGATATTGAGAGTCATCTCAAATGCTTGAAGCTCTTCTGGGCGCAGTGGTCTAAGTGACCATATGGGGCGGGTTTCGAATCCCAGTGAAGATCAGATGTTGCGCTTGTGTTACGGCACTGGTTCTGTTTCTTTCTTGGTAATACTAAGTTAGGGACGGGTGTTTGCTTCTATTCTATCGAGTTGCTCACCGTGGTCGTTAATCCTCCAACAAAAAAAATAAGTTCTTCTGAGTCTCAAGTGAATAAAACTTCTGCATTTTGGTCACAAAACAAGAAAGGAAGTATATTTGGCCACAGTGAAAAAGAAAAAAAAAGAGTGACATATATATAACATTAAAGTAATGCATTATTACTTTCCATTTTGGAGGTTTTATTTACTTTTGAAGGCCAGAGATGGATTAACCCTTCAAGCGGCCGACGTACCTGGATCAAATGGTGCCCAAATTTTTCTGCGCTTCCCAAATAGAAATGTTCACAGGGCGGAAGGGGTTTACGAAAGCTACGGTTGCAATTCCTTTCCCCCTCTCATGCCAGCAGTATGACCATAAACCTATCACAGGCGATAAGTGCTGTCTGCTAGTCCTCTATTCTGTGCTCTATGACCCAATGTATGATGGTAAAAACATAGTCTCCCTGACAAAGACATTGTATTATGCCACTGGGTAGAAACAAGTTACTCTAACATCTCTCTCCTTTATTAGGCTCGTCGCCATTGTTATAGCCCCTTTTAGCAAGCAATCAGTGAGCAAGGATTACTCTCAATCATTTTCCTAAATGGCCACTTCTAATAATAAAGCTAAGGAGAAAACAACGCTTTCTAATGCGTAGGTTCACTCACTCCAGCCGCGTTCGGCTCACTTCTTAGACAGTCAATATACTCTTTCAAGCTGATTTCAACTGATTTTGCTAACCCCGAGTTAATTCGTTCCAGCAGGTTCAAGGGTTGAACAGATTGGCGTTCCAGAGCAGTGTAGGATTTCGACTGTCAGACTTGGCTTGTTATTTCGGTAAATCCAAAACAGTGCTTTGGTCTCTTCTTTTCTGTTTCATTGCATAAGGACCAAAGTGAGAAAACTCCCTAATTTGGAGGCAACGTGTTCCAGGGACGAGAGCCAACGTCATTGGACAAGACCACCGCCCATGCCTCATCATTGACTCGAGCCCCTGTCCATCTTGGACAACTAGCCGGAAAACTACGCCTCTAACCACTGGGCCATCGCGGTGGGTTTTCGGGGCTTTATGATCACCGTAAGCATATAAGATTATAAGCAGTCGCCTGTTCCAAATTTGAGGCCACTAATTTCAGAGAAGGGGAACGGCCAGATCCTTAGAACTGCTCCTCACTTGAGGCTGGGACCCAACTAAGGAGGTAGGCCAAAAGCCTGTGCCTGTGACCATTTGGTCACGTGGATCATTTGCAAATATGCTGCAGGACAACAACACCTACTTGGAAATATGACTCCAATTTTAGCCTTACAAGCAGCAACACAACAGTTTGGGGGTGGCCAGCACCAGGTTGTGGAAACAGGACAAGAGAAGATTCCCTATCCATGTTTTACCTTGAATTCGAATCCACAGCTATTTGCATAAATAGTCAGCTGCCCTTGCTCTGAAATAGTGGAATCTCAAGGCAATTTTTAGCCAGCGTATATAATTCAAGCAGTAAATTATTGCAAACTGCAAAAACGCCTACAATGCCCACCGAAAAATATTGATGCAGACAGAATTTTGTAAAAGTTTCAACACAATATTTCTATGCTCTGTGAATTATCATAAAACAAAACTTCGGGCTTATAATTTTTTTGCAAATTAGTGCACGTGGGAGTGAGTGACTGAATTATTTTTCAAGATTGCTTCTCCTGTTCTGTGTTAACTTTGATGAACAATGAGATACTTCAAAAACCAGCAAAAGAAGTCTTAGAATTCTTTCAACAAGATTGCGTAAGAATTCAGTCTGGATAAACACGATGCACATCACAAATTTTGCTTCTCAGGGAACGTAAAAAATGACAGAATCGAATTCATTCGACGTTCTGATTATTCTGATCACTTAGAAGTCCAACAATTTTAATTTCTTAATAATTTGTTGTTTTATATTTTCAAGAAGAAGCGCTTATTTATTTATCAGCAGAGATGCTAGAGATTTTAGTTTTTCAGTCTGAATATATTCTTTGTTTTTTTTTGTTTTTGTTTTTTGTGATAACAGTAATCATATTTTATATTTTCAACTATTCATTACAATACAAATTTGCTACTCAAGTAATCCATATTTGTTACCTTCACTAACTCTTTTTCTTCTCTTGATACCCGCAGATGAAAAGTGCTGATGAAGAGATGATGCCCTGCGAGTAAGATTAAGATAAAGAAGAAAGCGATGATTTAAGGACTCCGCAGAATTAATTGACACCAGAAAGGTACGTCGTAATACAGCTCTTCGTTGATAATTTACATATACAACTCCTGGAGTTCAGTTTGCTTCTTCTTGGAAAAGGCTTAACGGAAATTCTGATACACTGTTTATGGCGAGGGAAGAAAAACTTTTTTTTTATATGGCGAGGGAAGAAAAACTTTTTTATATGGCGAGGGAAGAAAAACTTTTTTTATATGGCGAGGGAAGAAAAACTTTTTTTTATATGGCAAGGGAAGAAAAACTTTTCTTTTTATATAGCGGGAGGAAAAGTAAAAAAAAGACCACTGAACAATGTCCGTTATTCACATAAAGGTAAAAAAGGGACACAAATAAATTTCATCTTTTAAAATTTCTTCATGGTGTGTTTTTAAACAAATTAACTTTCGCTACTTAAAGCTATCATGTGCATAATAAAGATATACGTATGGTAACATTTATGTTTATACTGTTTTCAACGTGCATTTTTAAAAGTATTAAGTATATCCTTTTTAAAGAAAAAAGAACAGAGGAAAAAATTCATTAACGAATCAGGTAGTACATGTTTCATGTGAAGAATGAACTTTTTCAGAGATAGAATAATCCGCCATGAAAAAAAGTTCCCGATCCAAAAAGTTTGGAACTAATAAAAAAAGTCAAGTTCAAAAAAGTTTGATAACTTGACAAAATGCGTTTGACAGTCCTAGTTTAACAACAGTCGATAATTAGTTAATTGCTACCTCATCTAATAATTCAAAGCTGTTCTCTAATATGTGCAGTGACCTTTATCGAGACTTTACAACAGCAATTCCCCCAGTTGAGCACTGATGTTGTGAAAACACGTCTATGACGCGTATGAATTCACTGCAAGTTGTGAATACTTGTTTATGACGCACCATCGAATTCAATGAATTGCTTTCTTTTATGTAGTGATAAAAATTCCTAAACAAATGCAACATCAGCATCAACGCCTTTGGCATGGTATAAAATTCTGAGTAGTTCAGATATGTTCTGCAGAGGAAACTAGCTAAATTCGCTGCAGTTACGCTGGCATGATAATATTTCCTATTCACTAAATTATGGCGCAGTCAGGTTACAAATGAAACTAGCTCATGTTTAATGCTATAATTACGGATGTTTATATAAGAGCAACGTATTAAAACCCATCAAAAGTATTATATTAATGAATCCTTTTAAAGGTTTTTCTCTCCTTTTTTTTCCATTTATGAGAATTACGTTAGACAAAACATAGAACTGCAAGAATATACCTGGAATTAAACATTTCTCATTCCCTAAAATAACATCGTGACACCAACCGTTGCGTTTAAGTAAGACTAGTTATGTTAATTATGAACATGTACACCGAGATGCCATTTTTTTAGGTACAACTGTCCTCTTCATATAAAATGTCCCACTCCAATACGTCGTGCGGTATATATAAATCAGGCATACCAGCTCGTCGAGCATCAGTTAGACATGGCGAAAAAGAGTACTCTGAGAGCTGCAAGAAACACATACCTGTCAATGAAATAGAAACTTTTATGTAGAGGCACGCAAACATCACTTACGCAGCGTATATGCAAAATACGTGGTCACGTGCTTCACAAAATGGTCTAGGCAACTTTTTAAGACTGCTGATGGTCAGTAATTGTCTGTAGTTTTGATCACAAAGAAAAAAGCAAAACATCTTTCGGAGTTCGATAAAAAACTTATTATGGGTGCCCGTCTGGGTGGAGCGACGATTTTAAAAAACTGAGTAGTTACTCAAAAGGTGAGCTCAGGTCTTTAATGAGTGGAAAAATAAGATACACTGATTGTCTGAGCGGCACTGTGGAGCGACGACACCCTATCAGGAACGAGGTCGCCGTCGTTTGAGAAGGCTTGTACGGAGAAAAAGAACTTCCTGTGTGCAGCAATTCACCGACGGCTGTTCCTGACCCCATATCTCAGCAGTCTATGATCATAGAATTGAAGAGGGCCGGTATCGGCAGGTGCATACCTACTTACACGGAAACCAGTGGTTTTTTCGGTGAACCGGAAAGTTCGTCTACAGTGGAGTCACGAACACCGTGACACTGGAAGACTAGTAAAACAGCCATGTGGTCTACGAGTTGCGGTACACTTTGTTCCATACCTACAGAATGTAGAGAGTATTTTAAGATCCCCATGAAGCAAACGACCCAGCTTGCCTTGTAAACACAACTCAAGGTTCTGGGACTGGCGTGATGGTGTGGGGCACGTTCTGCTGATACCGAATGTATCCCCTGATATTGCTGAAAGGTCGGGTGTCCTCCAAGAATTTTCTGAACATTGTTGCCGATCAAGTTCATCCTGCAATCTTGACTTTTTATACAGTAGGCGACGGCTGTTTCATGGACGACAACGCTCCCGTCCATCGTGTAAGATGTGCTCAGCAGTGGTTCAACGAGCATGACAACCACTTCCACCATCTTTTTTGTCCAACATAACGCCCTAATCTGAAACTCATTGAGAATGTATGGGAGATGTTAGAAAAACAGATCCAGGAGTAAAGTCCTCTTCTGTCAAATCTGAGCCAGTTATAGGACTGTTTGGCATTCTGTTGACATAGATGCACTCCAACAGAGAAGAGCTCGGGTCCGGGCGCTGCCCGGGCTTGGACGGGCTCAGATTTCATTAACTACCGAAAAACCCAGGCCCGGGCTCGGAATTACACGTCTTGAATTTCATTACTGTAATTAATTCAACACGTGTAATTCCGAGCTCGGTTGAATTTCATTGTGGATTTGTTACCATGGTGGAAGGATTTTCAATTTCATAAGATATCTGCCATTGCAAGACAAATTTTGCTTAGCAAGACTTCCAAAGCAATGGCCCAAGCTAGAATTAGTTTAAGGAGGTCTGGTATCGAAAAATTGGAAAATAATCTTATCTTTAAAAGGATGTATTAATTTCCAAAATTGTGCAGTTAGAAGTATTGTTGTTTATTTTTTAAAATTTCCTCACCCGCGATTTTTGGGGTGACGTTGGTTTTTAGAGCAGCAGGTCGAGTTTTAAAGAAAAGAAGATCAAGTTGAAGCCCTAAGGCATTAGATGCGACTCTCCCTCTCTCTCTTTTCTCATGATGAACTTCATCTGGAAACTGCACACACATGTGATAATATTGTGGTTATTATACTACAATGGAGCGCAAAGCTTTGTTGATGTTACAAAATACAGAATAATCTGGTCTGGATTGCCATTACGTTCTTTTTTTTTTTTTTTAATTTTGGAAATTTCCCTACATGCGTTTTTTTTATATTCTACTACATCACTCTAAACTACCTTTACCAATTAGCATATATGTAAATTATATTGCAAAGATTAGTTTTCTAGAGTCAAAATTTCAAACACTTGCAACTGTCTGTACGGCGTTGCTCGTTTTATAATGCAATTTATTCAAAATAAAAGTAATAGAAATCAAAAACAAATAACGAACGGAAGTTTTTGTTTCTAAACGATTTTCTTTTCTTCAGCTTTTACCGAAATTACTGATTACCCTGATACGGTCGAAGGGCACGTTGATTATTTATTTATTTTCAAATCCACATTTTAGAACATTTGGCTTTATGCGTAGTATTTCTAAAAACATATTAATATCGTGAAGTGGATTAACTGAACTAAACTTTTTAAACTAATGATATTTAAACTAATTCTTGCTTGGGCCATATCTTTGGCCAGTGTATAATGCATAAATGCACGCCTTGATAATCAGAATTTTCCAATAATCCGGGCCCGGGCTCTGCAAACACATGTAATCAAAGAAAGCGGGCCGGGCACGGGCTCTAGGCCTTTGGACCTGGGCTCCTAAAATTGAGCCCGAACTCATCTCTACACTCCAACACCTTGTAGAACCTATGCTATACCGCATACGTCCTGTAATTCTGGCTAAAGGAGGTCCAGTCAGGTATTGAATAAACGTTTCTAATTCAGTGACTGATAAGTGTAGGTCGCCCCGGTGGCGCAGTGGTCTGAGCGATGACTTCTGATCATTTGTCCGAGATGGGTTCGGGTTCAAAGCTCGGTGAGGCATGGATGTTGTGTTTGTCTTACGGCGCTGGCTCTCTCACTTCTGAAACCAATGGCTCTAAATTAGGGACGGCGATTGCTTACCGCCCGCTGAGTTTCTCACAGTGAACGTTAACCCTCCAATAAAAAAAAAAAAATGTGTAGTTGGCGCTACGCGTGCCGGTTCGAGTATCTTCCAAATGGTCGTCCAGCTGGATATTTCCAGCATAACTGTAGCAGGGGTCTATCGTGAATGGTGCAACACATTAAAAACTTCCGGCAGTCGGCTATCCTGTGGACAAAAATATGTGGTGAGTCAGATGGGACAAAGAAGTCCACAGGATCGTCGATTGCTGAAAGTTTTTTCGTGTCAGACCATTCACGGTAAACTCTACGGTTGTGCGGGTAATGGCCAGGAGGATGGCCGTTTAGGACCTGCGTTCCTGGCGCCAACTATCACGAAACCTTCAGAATCGCTCGGATAACTCGTTTTTCCCCTTCCGACCTTCAATCTAACGGTAAGTGGTGCTCGACGAGCTAGTTTGTCTGCTTCTCACCTCACATCGCGCTCACGTGATGTCTTATGTGTTCGAGGGAGGCAATTATGTGATGATGTCAGGTTTACCTCATAAGCTGTCATCTCAGTGTATGTCTCCCTCGGAATGACTATAAAATGCACTATGAGATAGAAGCATGGTTAGATCTGCTGTACCCAAGATGTCTATCTCTGTTGCATCATATGGAATGATCCTTCAAATGGAATGACACTCTCGCCTTCCTATCTTCAATATGTGAATCTCTTAGAATTTTTATACAAAAATCATTGATGCATACAGGGCCTTCAATACACAGTGCGTTATTTCGTTTCGAAAGATCAGACATTACTTAGTCTAAAAATTTGACAATTATATCTTGCTAAAGAGCATTCATATATTTTACTGTTATGTTGGCTGTGATAGATACTCTAATGTAACTTTCCTTTTTAGTTCCTGCACCTATTAAATTTTGGTTCGTTCTCCTTAAACGGTGTCTAAACTTAACGTTCTCTCTCTCGACTGAATGTTTTGTGGCAACCTGAATTGAGGTCGGGTGTGGAAGAGCGTATGAGAAAAACAGAGATAAGAATGATGTTTACAATGCATGTTTGCTGGCTTTCGAACGGGGTGGCATTCTAACTGACTTTGGCCAGGTGCTTTCTATTTGATTTCCGCCAAATTGCTGTTTCTCAGATATCTTTGCTAGTTAGATGTTTAGAAGCTCGAGCTTGTTAGAAGTTGATTTTTACAATGCTTCGAGCTTACAGCATTAAACTGTTAGCAAGTCTGTTATACTTGAAGAGTGTTATACGCTACGAGTAACATGTGCAAATCGTTAAAGTGATCAGTTTTGGATGAAATAAATAAGTTAAAGTTTCAGTAAGTAGACTTGCCATTTATTGGCTATTCAAGCGAATCAGTGCGAAATTGAAAAATATCCGTGTGAGATATTTAGCTATCCTAGGCATTACTTAAAAGCTACAGATCGTTTAAATCAAAGCAGCATTCTGACTCATGTAATATCATGTTCTAATGAGTGACTTTTTTCACACATAATTAACTTTGAATATTACACGGGGCGTATTTGGAAGCGAAATAGAAAGCTGATAGAGATAGAATTTAATTATCTGGAAATATGCCTAGTTGTTTTCATTTAGGCTTGTTTGATAGCAAAAAATTAATCAGAACCTTGTTGAAAAGATTTTTCCATGATTTTGTAACAAATAATTTGATAATAAACAGTTGGAAAGTTTGATTTTGTTCTTTTTAATTGGGGGTTTAACGACAACCGCGAGGAACTCAATGGGCTATAAGCAGTTCGCCGTTCCTCATTTAGTGCCACTGGTTCCAAGGAAGGGAATGAGCGAGTGCCGTAAGACAAACACAAAATCCATGCCTCACCGGGATTCGAACCTGGACCCATCTCGGACAAATTGTTATAAGCCTGCGCTTAGACTACTGCGCCACCGGGGCAACGTGGAAGAGTTTTTTGGTTATAATAAAACCTTCGGAAGCCTGATAGAATTCCAATGATACTTTCACTTAATGGAAAGAAAATTTAGCACATTTTCTTTTTTCTCGACTTGCCATTCTCATTTCACCGCATACACTAGCAAGTTATATCTGAATTTTGTTTTGCACAAAAACTGAACAAACAAAAATTTAAAAATAATATTAGAGCTTGCATCTTTAATCGTTCTAGTTTTCATACAGTAACAAACTTAGAATTCCTTATGCGCTTCTCCATGGTGATTACAAAAATGACCCCCAAAAAGTTTTTGTCGTATCAAATTCGGCCGAAATTAAAAGTTTCTGCATTGCCAATACGGTGCTGGGGCAAGAAATTCGTATTATATATCAGCATTGACTTTGTGAAAAGACGAAGATGATGCAATTATGCAAAATCTACTGCTTCTAATCCAATGCACAGAGGGAATACCCGAAAAACCTTTTTCCACACAAATTTGTATTTATCTGCAAATGATCCTGTTAAGAAGAAGTCCTACACAGCCTGTCTTCCAGCAAATATCAATCGCCTCCCCGGTAGCGCAATGGACCGAGAAAGGTCCGGGAAAACCATTTGCCCGAGAAGGATCCGGACTTGAATCACGGTGAGACATGGACGCTGTGTTTATCTTACGGCACTGGCTCTCTCCATATCCTGGAGTCAGTGGCCATAAATTAGGGACAGGCGAGTTGCTCAAAAAATCATTCAGTTTGGTGTTCATCCATCACAAAAATCAGAAAACGCATTGTTGTTCGTGTGATGTATACCCCAAAATATAGTGCAGTTTTCGTTGAACATCCTTCCGATAATGCAATGTTAGCACCTTCCGAATAAGTAAACTTATTAAAAGGACGCTTAAGAATGCACCTTCCCATGTACGTTCTAAAGGGCCAAAACAATACGTTCTGGAATGCGAAAATAAAGCGGGGAAAAGCACACTTTCGACTATCCGTTAAGGTGCTGCTTAGAACCCGTAGCAACTTAATGGGATATAAGCAGCCGCTCGTCCCTTATTTAGGGCCACTGGTTCCGGGGTTGGGATACAGACAAACACACCACCCGTGCTTCATGCAGGACTCGAACCCGGGTCGGTCTTGAACGAAAGGCTAAATACTTGCGCTGGAGCCATTGAGCTGCCGGTAGGGTAGTCTGCAAATTTTCTGGCGATTTTTTAGATGACACAATCATAAAACAAGTTTGCAAACCGTTAGCTTTATTCACACAAAGAAATTTTTTTCTTTATATTGTAAACAACTCAGTGGGCTGTAAGCAGTCGCCCATATCTAATTTCGGGCCACTGGTTCCAGGGAAGGAAGAGAGCCAGTGCCATAAGACAAACACAATATGCATGACTCACCAGGATTCGAACCCGGACCCATGGTAAGAAGCCAGGCTTAGCTGGCTTCTGACCATTTGCCCGAGATGAACCACTGCGCCATTATATGACTTAGACCACTGTGTCACCGATGCTGCCAAAGAATGATTAGTGTTGAATTTGCGGAGTGCAACCATCAAGTCATTTCCTCAACAGTGAAAAATAAAGTTCGTTTAATTTTATTTTTTAAGGGAAGGGGTGGGAGGGGGATTGGTTAACGACAACTATTAGGTGTGCAACTTAATTCTCGGCCCCTAACCGCAAGCGATCATAGAACGTCGGCAAATGCAAATAGCTGTGTGCGATAATGGCTGATTGCAGCGCCATTCAACAGCTTTCGAGGCAACCGTAACCGCTCACTGTAGTGAAAAGGGACAAAAGTTGACGGTGAAAGCAATGTCGTTCGAGAAACAACATTTGAGGCACAGCCTCCTGTTATCGTTTCAGCTGAAAAAAAAAGTACTGCGGAAGCCCAGCAAATGATCTGTGCTGGTTTGGGTGAGGCTGCTGTGTCCTACAGTACGTGTAAGAAGTGGTTCCAGCGGTTTAAGCAGGGAAATTTCGATCTCCGTGATGCAGAACGTCCGGGACAGCCACAGAAAGTTGACGATGAGGAACTGCTGCAACTGTTAGACGCGGATTCCTGTCACACACAGTCAGAGCTCGTCCAGGAACTCGGAGTAACACTGCAAGTCATTGCAAATCACCTGCACCAGCTTGGACGGATTCACAAGGAGGGCCGTGGGATGCCCCACCAACTCACATCTGTAAACAAGTCTAGGCGTTGCGATGTTGCTGTGTCCTTGCTCTCCAGATTCAAGAAGGATTTCCTCCACAAGATTTTGACCTGTGATGAGAAGTGGATCCTCTAGGATAATCCTAAGCAGCGCTACTCGTGGGTTTATCCAGGTCAGCCTACCACCAGTACCGAACCGAATATCCATGCCAGGAAGTTGTTGCTGTACGTATGGGGGGATCAGCGCAGTGTCGTACACTATGAGTTGCTCAAACCTGGTGAAACGGTCAATGGTGAGCGTTATTGTCAGCACCTCATTCGTGTGAGTAACGCAATGGAGGCGAAAAGGCAATATACCGGCAAGGGAAGAAGGTCAGTCCTGTTGCTTCAGGATAACGCGCGTTTTCACACCGGCGGCAGCGACTTTACACACGATTACCGACCTGGGATGGGAGATTTTGTCCCACCCGACGTATTCTCCAGACATTGCCCCGTCGGATTATCACCTCTTTCGCTCCCTGCAATATCACTTGAGTGATACCCACTTCACTTCTGTCGAAGAGGTCCACACAAGTATTGATGACTTTACCAGCTCGAAACAGCCCTCTTTTTTCCGCAGTGGCATTCGGCAGCTCCCTGACCGATAACTCAAATGTATCCAACACGACGGGGATTATTTTCCTGATTAAGTACGTATTCGATTTGCTATAATTTGCTGTCAACGTGTCGTGCCTGTGGCCAAGAATTAAGTCGCACACCTAATGTTAACAGTTCTAAAAGATATAAGCAATCACTCGTCTCTATTTTGGAGCCGATGGTTTAAGAGAAGGGAGAGAACCGGTGTCGTTGGACAAGCGCATCAACCATGCCTTATTCTGGGGTTCGGGCCTAGTTCCGACCAGTTAGAGAGATCTATGACTTTAACCATTAGGCCACTGAGGCGTTATCTAAGGTAAGTGCCGCTTGTTAAAAGATCAATGCATACTAGTATCACCAGCGGGAAATAAGGATAAATCGAGTGCTGTTTGGTAGAAGAAATAACTACTGGAAATATTTTAAGTGGAAAAACAATATTTGTCGAAAATGTTTTATAATAAATCCACTGTGAAAAATTTCTCAATACCGATTAATAACACGAAAATTTCTTTCTTGAAAACGTAATATATGTGCATAGTTTTGAATTCCTTTTCGTGTTTAGCGCTTAAAAACACATTATTCATATGTGGAAAAAACAATGCTGTCTTGATTCCGAATTTAGCAGAGTATTTTAAAAATTTGGGTATGCTTTCTATATTTTTTTTATATTTCTAAAATCAAAATTTTGAATTTTTCGGAAATCTGTCTAATAGTACTGGAAAGTTTCTAGGTCCTTAGTCTTGTTCAGCACTTTGTGATACGTTACTGTAGGGTAAACAAAAAACCAAAAAAGAACACATATTTTGGGATATTTCGTAACCCGTTACATTGCGGAAAAATGGGTTCTAAACTGGCAAAGTATGCATGCATTTCATGTTGCTAAAAAATTCTCACACACATATCAGTTCAGAAAAATCTTATTGTGTTTGAAATTTTAAACCGATTTCCAACGCAACAGGATTTCAAATTATTGCGTAAAATAGCACATTCATTTTCAGTCTTCATGTAAAAGCACATTCATCCATTATAATCCCTTTTTTATATTTTAACACATTTAATTATTTCTTATAGCGTAGGGGAAAAGATTCAGCCATCAATTGATATCCTCCGTATAGTTTTATTTTTAAACGATATTTCTATTTTCTTTTTTCTTTTTCTCTAGCTACATTCAGTCACTGATAGCATATGCAAACATTAGCCCGTTAGATCATTTATTTTTTTACTTTCCTTAACATTAAATCTTTAATGGAAACTTATGTATTACTATCCTTCACAGAGCACCGCATTCGGAATTTTTCGTGTGGGTATGATATAGCTCATTCGATAACTTTTTATCTCCTCAGAATAAAAGCCGATCATTCAGTCCTTAATTTCAACCTTTGTGAAGCAGCGCATTTAACCACTATTTCTTAATGAAATGGCACTTTTAACACTTAATAGTTAGTTTTTCAAATATGGCACACTCATCCATAAAGGTTTCTTTTCGTATATAGCAGCAGATTTAACCGTAAGATTTAGCTTTTATACATTAGCATATCTAGCCATTTTTTTGTATATATTCAATCAACCGTTAGTTCTCTTGTGTCGTACAGTAGAAGTTTCATCCACGGATTTTAGCTTTCATGCAATAGCTAATTCAACATTTTCTATGTAAAACCGCATAATATTAACTTTTTTTCCCATTTAAATCAGAACACCAACGTATATGAATGCAGTTTTCATAATTTAGTCTACTATAGTTTTGCTGAAAGGTATCGTTCAGCTTCATCACAACTAGGCGTTTTTATTTCTTGCTTCTGACGATGTTTCCAGTTTCACGTGTCAAACGTCTCGTGCGGCCACCAGACTGCAGATTAATGAGTGTTTTCCATGCGCTTGATAGGTATGGAGATGAAGGTTACTACGGTTTTGAAATTTATGAAAGGCTTCTTAAACGTCTAGGTCAAATATTGATTTAAGTATATGTAACAGTTTGACGTCATTAAACAAAAATTGGTGGTTATTTTCCCAACCGTGCTGGTCTACGGAGGATTTTTTGATTTCACATTTTTTAATATATGATTGGTGTTCTTTTAATCTGAACTGAAGCGATCTCCGTGTTTGATCTATGTATTATAATGAATAAAATTCTCCGACTGGACGTGTAGTGCAGGAAAACTTTCGTTAAGTCACGTTAGGGTTATTGAAAGGTTACTTGACGTAGCTAAAGTGTGCTTAATCTTCAAAGTGCTAGAGTTTGTTTAGGTAAGACACGCACGTGCAATAAATTCCAAGAATATGGAATTTATTTTTACTCAGCGTTCCTCATTATCTTGAATATCAGTAATATAACTTCGGTTTTAGTACATTAGTACCTTAAAGGCTCCTTATTAGAGCGGTAAACACAATATACCCTGAACTTAACGTAAACACTCAATGAAATAGACTTAACGGCCAGACAGAGGTCTGACAATAAAATGAACTAAGAAAACGTACTCACTTTTAACCTTTTATTGGGGAGCTCCTGGTATTACTCAAATACACACTCCAAAATAACACAACTACTGATAGCCCGAACTTTCGTTCTATCCTGATATCGTAGAAACGTAGGTAAATCGCATATCAGTAATCAGGAAGAACCTATCACATATAAAACGAAGCTCTACCGTATACTTGAGCGCGCCTATATATATATATATATATATAGGGTCAGGTGATGCGTAACATCACAGCCTCTCCTTGACAAATGTCAACCCCGCCTTCTCGTGGTACATCCTGTTCCCACTAAAGGGGCTCTGACGACCGCCAATAGCGGTATAACTATACCATCGGGATTAGAGGAAATGCTATCCCACACTCACCAACCCGCTTGGCCAGCGTGGTGAGTTATGGCCAAACCCCTCCAAAATGACTCCACAACTTAAATCTTGGCCTTCAGTCTCCGGCAGCTGGAATGTACCAGGCCAAGGCAGCGGCCAGTGCGACATGAAGGCAGAGGGTGCTAAGAATCCCCGGAGGACCGGACTAGGCTGCCATCTGATGTTGACCTTGGCTACGTATAACGGACGCTCCCTATCTTCTGATTCAAGGCTTCTTGAATTTTAAGAGGAACTACAAAGGATCAAGTGGGACATCGTCGGGCTAAGTGAGGTAAGGAGAAAAGGACAAGATCTCATTGAACTGAAAAGTGGACATCTCTTCTACTATCGTGGGACAGATACTGGCAGAACTAGTGGTGTTGGATTTATAATAAACAAGAAACTGAAGGATAAAGTTGTAGAAGTTGAAAGTTCCTCTGACAGAGCTGCACGACTCGTTATCCAACTCTCGAAAAGATACCAGGCTCAGATTATTCAAACTTATGCACCCACCACAAGTCATGCTGAAGAAGAAATTGAAGAATTTTATGAGGAAATTCGTGATCTAAATAATAAAGGTAAGCAGCACTTGAAGATAATTATGGGAGATTTCAATGCAAAAATAGGGCAACGGCAACAGAATGAAACTTCAGTAGGTAAATTTGGTCACGGCAACAGAAACCAGCGTGGAAATACTCTCGTAGAGTTTGCAAAGGCAGAAGGGTTTTTCATCTTGAACTCCTTTTTTTCAAGAAAAAGCCACACAGGAAATGGACATAGAGACATCCAAATGGGACGACAAGTGAAATTGATTTTATTATGTGTAACAAAAAATTCGTCATAGAAGACTGCAGTGTGCTAAACAAGTTCAACACAGGCAGTGACCATAGATTGGTGAGATGTAGGATGCACCTCAACACTAAACTCGAACGTAGCAAGCTCATAAGACAAACAAAATGTATTGACATAACCAACCTTAAAAAACACCATAATACCTTCAAATCGGAACTGAAGAACAGATTCTCTGCTTTAGAAGGCCTAACATCGGAAGAAGTGGATATTTCTGAAGTTAACAGAAAAGTAACCAAAGCTCTTATGGAAACAGCAACAAAATTAGCTGGGTCTAAGAACAAATTGCATGTGAACAAATTATCAGGAAAAACCAAAATGTTGATGCAAAAAAGAAGAGAGATGAGGACAACTAAAGAAGATGTGACTTCCAAAGTGGAATATATAGAGCTATGCAAGACAGTACAAAAAAGTATCACTGAAGACGTAAGGAAATTCAACTGTGAACTAGTAAGGAAAGCAATTGAAAACAACCAAAGCCTAAAGATAGCAAAGGGACATCTCAGTAAGGGAAGAAAACAGATTATGGCACTGAGAAAAGAAAATGGTTCTGTAACAAGAAATAGAAGCGAAATTTTGACAAGAGTGAAAGATTTCTACCCCAAATTATATGAAAGAGATGATACGTGTACTCCAGGCATCATGAAAGGTACCAGAGTTCTTCCAGTCCTTCCAGCAGAAGTTGCACATGCAATCAAGAACATGAAGCGGGGAAAAGCTCCAGGAGAAGATGGAATTACTGTAGACATCATACAAGAAGCAAGTGGAGAAATCGAAACAGTACTCGCCCAAATTTTCACTCGATGCCTTAATGAAGGGAAAATTCCTGAGGATTGGAACAACGCTACAATGTTCTTGCTACATAAAAATTGTGACATTGAGGATCTCAGGAACTACAGACCTATCAGCCTCCTATCAGTGGTTTATAAAATCTTCACTAAAGTTCTTTTACACCGCTTGAAGGTAACACTGGACATGGCTCAACCGAGAGAACAAGCTGGATTCAGGAGTGGCTACAGCACAATAGATCATATCCACGTACTGAGAGAACTAATTGAAAGAGCGAGGGAATATGAACTTCCATTGTGCATGGCTTTTATCGATTATAAAAAAGCCTTTGATTCGGTGAAACCATCAGCAGTTGCAGTGGCTCTGAAATCCTGCGGTATTGAAGATGCATACATTAATATTGTTAATAACATCTATGAAAATGCAAGTGCAAAGATTCTGCTATTTGAAAATACAACACACATAAAAATTGGAAAAGGAGTGAGACAAGTTGACACCATATCACCGAAGCTCTGTAATGCCACATTGGAAAATGTCTTTCAATCACTGAACTGGGAAAACAAAGGCATAAAGATTAATGGAGATTATCTAACCCACCTTCGTTTTGCTGATGACATAGTCATTTTTGCAACTACCCCATCAGAGCTACAGAGTATGATGCAGGAACTTGCTGACAAGAGTAAAGAAGTGGGATTAAAAATGAACTTTCAGAAGACAAAAGTGATGTTCAATGCTTTTACAAGAAATGAAGATTTATCGATTGATGGAGAAAAGCTGGAGATAACAGACACGTACGTTTATCTTGGACAGCAGATATCAAGTGAGGGTCACATTGGTGAAGAAATTAATCGGCGTACAAAACGTTGCCTGGAGAGCTTTTGGAAGAAACAGCATAATTTTCAAGAGCAATATGCCATTATGTCTTAAAAGAAAAGTGTTTGATCAATGCATCCTTCCAGTGCTTACGTATGGTGCAGAGACGTGGACCTAAGCTAAAAGAGACATGCAAAGGCTGCAGACAACTCAAAGAGCCATGGAGAGGTGCATGCTTGGTGTAACCAGGAGAGATAAGAAGAGGAACACGTGGATCCGAAAAATGACAAGAGTGGAAGACATCATGATCAGAGTTAAATCCCTGAAATGGCAATGGGCTGGACATACTGCCAGAAGAACAGACCATCGATGGACAGCCGAAATTTTAGATTGGATTCCAAGGGACAGGAAAAGACCCAGAAGAAGACCACATGGAAGATTGGTGGATGAAATTCGAAAGTATGCGGGAGTGACATGGAGGAGACTGGCACAAGACAGACTGTTGTGGAGGAAACTTGGGGAGACCTTCGTCCAGCAGTGGATTGATAATGGTTGACAATGATGATGATGATGATGATGATGATGATATATATATACTGCATACCACACGTCATGACTTACACTCGTTGCCACATATAATTCAGCGGGAGAAACAACATCTCGTTAAGTGAGAAGATAATTTGCATAGGAAAATAAAATAACAAGAGATAGTAAAATCAAAAAGAAACTGAATCTAGAGTATACGTTACAGTATGACAGACCGTATTGGCACTGAATGCGGTAGATTCCCCAAGAACATATGTCAGGAGTTAGGTCCTTTTTTGCATAGTAAATCATCTTAGATAAAGGAGTGAAGATAACTTTGAAATTTGATGACCTAAGGATTTTTGAAATTTGGAAACAAATTTCAGGAATGAATGGAAGAACTGCCAAGTTTCGTTAAGAATTTGGAGTTATACTAAAGTTTAACAAATTTTTGACCACTGAGTCCACTAATGAATGTTTGAAAACTCTGTTGATAGCAAAATGTCTGATGTAATTTAGTACCTTCTCAAGACCTTCTTTTGTAGAACAGACCTTTAAGGCTCGGTAGACATATGTATAAAATGCACTGGTTTTACATTGAATGGAATGATTTGATTTTGAGTGGGGTGGTAAATTAACAGGAAATCGTTTCCGATAAACAGTGGTAATGAATAATTTTTCGCACCGTGTAACTAGTACCTCTAGAAAAGGAAGAAGACCATCTTGCTCCAATTCATAAGTAAACTGGATATTTGGGTCTAGCGAGTAACAGTTGGTAACAGTTCAAGAAATTTTGAAATTTCACCGTCCCAGAGAAATTCCAAGAATGTATTCTTGACATAAATTCTTGGGAAATCTATCGCATCCAGTGTCAATGTTGTCTGTCATACATAGGTCAGACACAGAGATAAAATATTCAATTCAATTCAGATTAAAAGAACACCAATCATATATTATAAAATGTGAAATCAAAAAAATCCTCCATAGCCAAGCGCTGTTGAGAAAATAACCACCAATTTCTGTTTAATGACGCCAAACTGTTAGATAGACGTGAATCAATATTTGACCTACAGTGAAAATCCTCTGAATACGTGGCGCCAGTGAATAAACAAATACATCGCTCTTTTCACGTTTATCACCACATAGCAATCGAAAAATTGTTATCCGTCCACTGCTGGAATCGTAACCCAGATCTTTCGATATCTAGCTGAGTGCGTTCGCCTTACGCTACAATGGCCAACAATCAACCGCGCTATGTGCATTTTATCTGTGAGCTTCTGACATCACATATCCGTAGGATGGGCTAAGCAACTGAGACGTCTCCATCTGGTGGGCATTAACGGCAGAAGCGATGTCTAGCCGAGGCGAACGCACTCGGCTAGATATTGAGAGATCTGGGGTAGGATCCCAGCAGTTCCCGGATAACAATTTTTCGGTTGCTTTGTGTTGATAAACGTGGAAAGAGCGATGTCTTTGTATATTAACTGACGCCCCGTATTTAGAGGATTTTCACTATTGTTCTCGCCCTTTGGATTTATTTGATATAATTAATATATAGCTTGTGCCATTAATGCCCACCAGATGACAACATCTCGGTTGCTGAGCCCATCCTACGGATATGTGATGTTAGAAGCTGACAGAAAAACGCACATACCACCGTTGATTGTTGGCCACTGAAGCGTAAGGCGAACGCACTTGGCTAGATATCGAGAGATCTGGGCTACAATCCCAGCAGTGGCCGGATAACAATTTTTCGGTTGCTATGTGTTCATAAACGTGGAAAGAGCTTTGTTTATTTGACCTAGATTTTTTTAAACTTTTCATATATTTCAAAAACCGTAATTACCTGGTAAATGATTTATCTTCATCTCCATACCTATCAAGCTCATGGAAAACACTCAAAAATATGCAATCTGATGGCCGCACGATCGTTTGACACGTATAACTTGTAACATGGTCGGAAGCAAGAAATGAAAACGATTAGTCCTGACGAAGCTGAACCATAGCTTTCAGCGAAACTATAGTAGATTTAAAATTATGAAAATTGCATTCATAAACGTTGGTTTTCTGAATTAAATGAAATACAATTATGCAATGTCTGTAGTTCAGCTATTTTAATTAACGTTTTAGCCCTCGGAGGACAGCGTATTCGATGATTTGGCGTTCTTAGAGTGACGTATTAAAGCTTTTTTTTTTTCTTCATACAGTTCAATATTGAATGATTTACTTTCGTACAGCAGCACATTCAATCATAAATTTTTTCTACCCCTAAGTTATGTAATATCAAGAAATGGAATTTGATAACAAAAATACAGTTGTTGAAAAAAAAGTAAAAAACACTTAGGTGGACAGTCCTATATCATGTTTTGCTAAAATTAATAAATTAGATCGATTTTATACATCACTGCTCGACATCAAGAAGAAAAATAAAAAAAATAAGTTTTGAAAATCTTCAAATACTATGACATCACAAATGGCTCTCTTCGACTGGCAACTCATTACATGTAAAACATTGATCATTTTCATGGAGTTAGTTGATCTTCACAAGCAAAAGAGGTTTTTTTATGCCAGTTTAAAACTGGCGTTTACGTATAACGTTGCTTCGCATCAGTGTTACTGGCAAGACTAGTCAATTGCACGCATCTATAGTGGACTTCGAAACAATGTATAACGGAAAAACAAAAACAGAACACACACTTGTCCACTAGTAGCCGATGAGGAAAGTCTTTTTAACCAGCGGCACGTGCTTCTTTTTTTTTTTAATGAGCAGATACCTACGCGCGTAACCTCCGATGAAATGGGTCAGGCTTTTTTTCTGGTTAGGTCTGAGAGCTACGCACCTTGCAGTCCTCGACGATTAAGCCAGGAGAAGTAAGAACAGCACTGTTGGTGGGTAGCTGTTCCACGGTTTTCCTCTCCTCCTTGACGTTCTTACTGATAGCAGAGCTGCTATCGTCGACACTACTTTTGTCCTTGTCACCACTATCTTTCGATTTCGACTCCATGCGGGCCTGTTCGTTGATCTCCTTTACAGCCCTCATCTCCTTTTTTAGCTTCATCCTCCTGTTCTGGAACCAGATCTTGATCTGTCGCTCTGTGAGACACAGGGCATGCGCTATCTCGATCCTTCTCCTCCGGGTAAGATAGTGGTTGAAGTGGAACTCCTTTTCCAACTCCAGCGTCTGGAATCGTGTGTACGTCTGTCGGCCTCTCCTTCTAGGACATCCGTTCGGTCCTGCAAAGTTCATCGCTATAATGAGAAACACAGGCGAAATCAAAAGCTCTTAATATTAACAAAAGCATGGAAATTCATTGTTTACACTATCACTGTGCAAATGAGAAGAAAGCAGGTAATGCTGAAAATTTAAGAGAAAGGAGTTTGTCATATCTTGTGCTATTCGCGTGCAGCTGAAACACTAGTAAAAAACATACACTGAGTTAGCTTTGCATTAGACACTCCTCCCGTTTTACATATTCGGAGTGATAACGAAGTACCACGTGCGGCTTCACCCATCCTCTGTACGTAATTAGTAAACGTTTGCCAGTAATGGGGAAACGTGGCGACTTAAGCCAATTTGACCGCGGTAAGATACACTGTTGAAAATGGTGTGGTAGATTGCACTGCACCACCTTCAGAGAAACGATACTCCATCGTCTTTGCATCTTTTCTAAGAAAGTGGTGCAGCTAGTACAACACCATTTTTTGGTGCAACCTGCCACACATTTTTTAGCAGTGCAGCTGGCTCTGAAGTGCGGGTGCCAGTATTTCAGAAACAGACGCACGCCTTAGTTGCTTCCGTACTACTGTATCAAGGGTGTACCAGGACTGGATTAACCATGCACAGACATTCAGCAGAAGGGCTCACATTGGTCAACCACACTTGTTGGCTGCTCCCGTACTATTGCATCAAGGGTGTACCAGGACTGGATTAACCATGCACAGACATCCAGGAGAAGGACTCACATTGGTCAGCCACACTTGTTGGCTGCTCCCTTACTACTGTATCAAGGATGTACCAGGACTGGATTAACCATGTACAGACATCCAGCAGAAGGGCTCACCTTGGTCATCCACACGTGTTGGCTGCTCCCGTACTACTGTATCAAATGTTTACCAGGACAGGATTAACCATGCCCAGACATCCATCAGAAGTGCTCACATTGGTCAGCCACACGTGTTGGCTGCTCCCGTACTACTGTATCAAGGGTGTACCAGGACAGGATTAACCATGCACAGACATCCAGCACAAGGGCTCACATTGGTCAGCCACACTTGTTGGCTGCTCCCGTACTATTGCATCAAGGATGTACCAGGACAGATTTAACCATGTACAGACATCCAGCAGAAGTGCTCACATTGGTCAGCCACACGTGTTGGCTGCTGCCGTACTACTGTATCAAGGGTGTACCAAGATTGGATTAACCATGCACATACATCCAGAAGAAGGGCTCACATTGGTCAGCCACAGGTGAGCGTCGGGTTTCACGACTGGTATCTTAGTAAGGACGTTAACCAGTCACCCAGATCACCACCAGTACAAAAGCGGTGCATTTCGACACTTATTTCCACATGCACCATGCGCCGTACCTTGCTTCGACTGGGATTCCACAGACAGAGACAAACGAGGGTACCCATGATGATGCCCAGTCATCTTAACCAACGCCTTCCTTGGGCCAAGGAATGTCGGCAATAGACCCTCAATAGATGGAAGGAGGTCATCTGGAGTGATGAGTCATTCCCATTTCCTGCTGCATCATGCTGATGGCTTGGTTTGCATATGGCGTAAACAGCATGAAGCTCTATCTCCTGGTTGCACAGTTGGTGTTCAACAGGTCGGTGGAGGTGGCGTTCTGGTCTAGGAAGTTATCTCTTGGCAAGTCCTAGGTCCGTGTGTTGGCATCCCAAAAACACTGAATAATGGACGCTAAAAGGACCTGCTGGCCGACCATCACCATCCATACTTGCAGAAGGTTTATCCGGACCACAGTGTCATCTTTCAACAGGACAATGCACCGTGTCATTGGGCTCCTATAATTACTGAGTGGATGGAGGAACACGACAACGAATTCACCACTTTGCCTTGGCCTTTAAACTCCCCTGCGTGTAACCCAGTTGAACATTTATGGGATATCCTCCTCTACGTAATGAGCGTGAACTGACGGAGCTGTTGCAGCGGTCATGGGTCAAGTTAGGCATGCAGGATATTTGACACCTTGTAGAATCTGTTGCTAGGCGTCTGTGAGCCGTGACTGCAGAGAAAGGGGGACCAACGCTTTATTAGGTAGGTTTTCCTAATGCAAAGCTAACTAAGTGTACAGTCAACCCTTGATGTACTGCCATAGTTTGTTACATTACATTGTGGAATTACATCAAGGGTGCCATTATGTCAAATTTATCAATTATTTTTAAATAACTCAAATTTGTTAATTAGTAGTACTCCAAATTTTATTAATTATTTTTGTTAGTTATCTGAAATCATAAATAGCATTAAATTAAAAAGCACACCAAATAGAACAAAAATGCGGTTATATGTCGTGTACTTAGTGCGTACTGTTGTTCGAAGTGTACCTTTACATCTCGAAATCATGTTACGTTGCTAAAACTTTATCAAGTGAAAATTGCACAAATTAGTTTTAGTTACTGAAACTTTACCAAGTGAAAATTGCATAAATTGCACAAATAATATGTTACGTTACTAAAACGCATTGTACAAAATTAGTTTACATACTTCAGTTTCTTTTAAAAGCCTCGTCTATTTTCATTTGTATTTTAGCTTTTAATACAATTGTTTTCAATTAATTAATTTAACAAACGCATTGGAAATGTGGCCATCTTCTGAGTTTACTTCAAAGAATTGATCTTCTTAATGTTAAAACGAAACCGATTGGCATCTTTGATTGAATCACCATCTATAACATTAAGGTTTTCCACAGTTGAAACATTGTCTCGGAGTTTAAGATTTTAGCAAGGGCATTATTTATATTAAAGAATTAACTCTGTTTATCATGAAAGAAATACGGCATTACGCCATATACTACAAATTTTGAAGATGACAGTCCGATTTTTGGCGTAAATGGGACAAGGATGGTAAGTCAGATAATATCCGAAAACTTTAAAATTTTCATAGTCCTGGGGCGGGACTAGAACCCGCGTCTCCCAGAAAACGCCGGGGTATGCTAACCACTACACCACTCAGAACGACCAAGTTTCAAGTTTCCGATCAATTTGAATTTAACCATCACAGGATAGCTTGCCCGGGCGTTTTCTGGGAGACGCGGTTCGAGTCCCGCCCCAGGACGATGAAAATTTTAAAGTTTTCGGATATTATCTGACTTACCATCCTTGTCACATTTACGCCAAAAATCGGATTGTCATCTTCAAAATTTGCATTATATGGCGTAATCCCGTATTTCTTTCATGATTTATCTGCTTCTCCGGGCAAACACGGGATAAGATTCTTAAATTCCAGATTCGCTAAACATGAATGCCGGTTGCTTAGACTAGCGAATCCTGTGATGGTTAAATTCAAATTGATCGGAAACTTGGCCGTTCTGGGTGGTGTAGTGGATAGCATACCCGGGCGTTTTCTGGGAGACGTGGGTTCGAGTTCCGCCCCAGGACGATGGGAATTTTTAAGTTTTCGGATATTATCTGACGTACCATCCTTGTCACATTTACGCCAAAAATCGGATTGTCATCTTCAAAATTTGTAACTCTGTTCAGTTGTTACAATGTAGGATTTCTTCCTGATAAGGGAGTACTGTTCTCGTTGTTTCAATGACGCTTGGCTTTGCTGAGCTGAGAAACATCTCTTATATATTTTATGTAGTTTTTTAAGCAATATATGATTTTATGAGCGGGGGAAGTTTTTGCTTGCAGTGTTCAAGTAAGTTTGGTGATATATTATGTCCGTATTGTTCACGCAGGTACGATAATATAGGGTTTCCGTACGGTTCACACAGATTCGTTATTTCGAAGCTTAAAGAGGAAAACGTTAGCAATTGTGTTGTAGGTTATAGTAACAGATTTCTACAGAAATGAGAGGTACAGGGCACTGTACGATTTTTCAGGTTCGTTCTGTAGTAAGGTTTCTACACAGTTGGTGAAAGATCCTGTTTATAATAGTCACATAGATTTGATAACATACGGTTATGTAAAAATAAAAGAGGGCCATTTTTGCACTTTTCTTGAATATTCTACAATATACAGTATGAAGCTGTATATTGTAGAATTCAATAAGAGTTCCAATATAGGGTTTTAAATTGTTAATATGTCTTCTTGAACTGCCATTTCTCTTGATGAAGAGGATGGTGATGATATTTTTTACCAAATATCTGATGCACTTAGTTCTTTTATTTTCAGAAGAAAATTTTTGCTCTCCTCAAATTAAGTGAAGTGTTTTAAATTCTTCTCATGAAAATTTCTTATTTCATTTTTTGTATTTGTGCGAACATTTTACAGGGTTGGGCTGAAAAACTACATGTGAAACATGTGCAAAATATATCTCAAGTTTCTGTTGATAACTTCATTTTTGTCGCATTGCATTTACGTACGTAATATTATTTCTTTTCAGTCTGAGCGCCAAACGCTTTCAGGTTTTGCCACATTATTCGTTAACAGAAAATAGTAAATAAATTAATAAATAGATATAAGAAGTTTAAATAACATTTTGAACATAATGTATTTGCTATATAAACGCAATAGATACATATATGATATTTAAAACCATGTTTAAAATATCGAAATGGTACCCTAAACACCACGACATTTTTTATTCTAAAAGATTATGCAGCTATACAGTAAATACAATGCAATCAATACTTCGATTGTTCACTAACTTTCCGATGAAGCACGAGTATAGAGCTGAACACAAGTTCAGCTTGCCAAAATCCATCTATGTTTATAAAATTCAACATGGGTTTAAAGAGTGAATGCTAACAAGTAAAATCGAGTTCACTCTTATATACTCGTATATAAAAGATAATAGTTTGTAGTTTCATAGGTCTTTATCACATTGTTATCAATATTCAACTAATAAAGACTATTTCTATTCATTATAACTAAAGTAACTAATAAAAAAACATTTTTATATCTTTATGAATTAAAGAACTGACTGACTGTCCATCAATCGTGTGGATTCGGTGAATACATATTATTTATACACCAAGCTTTCAGCACCAATGGCCTATTTTCAAAGTATAAGGCTGTACGACGGCAACAAAATGAACACTAAAATGAAATTTCAAGAATTTTACATATATGCTGATCAAGATAAAACAACAAATCACAATGGATAGCTAATGATATACATGAAACCTCGGCTATGCGCTTTCTGGAGGATGGCCTTAAAAAACGTTTAAACAAAATTTCAAAATGTTAAATGCTATTGTAAAATATGTGCTTTAAAGGAATATAAGATGTTCCTTAATAGTGGTTTAGCTTTTCTTTTTCTTTTTTTTTATTGCTTTAAAGGAATAATATAAAATGTTCCTTAATAGTGGTTTATTTAAAGTGGAATTGGCAGCGAAAGAAACAAAAAAGTGTTGCAAACTACATAGTATATTTTACTGCATTGCAAAATCCCTATGATTTTTTTTTTTTTTTTGATTGGGGGTTTAACGACCACCGTGAGAAACTCATTGGGCTATAAGCAGTCGCCCGTCCCTAATTTAGGGCGGCTGGTTCCAAGGAAGGGAGAGAGCTAGTACCGTAAGACAAACACAACATTCATGCCTTACCTGGATTCGAACCCGCACCCATCGGGGAAGAATAGTCATAAGAGAGCGACTACTGCGCCGCCGGGGCAGCCTTATGAAGACAAACTTCTCTTTGACGGATCTATCTGCCTATAAAAATCCAGATTCTCGATTAAGTGAAATCCTCACAACCAAAAACCTGGGACCAGTGCTTCAGTATGGAACTCATGAATTAACTGTCGTTTTTTATTTGTTGTTGTTCATTCTGCGGATCTTGAGTGCATCCATTTGAAACCAGAATATCAAAGATACATTTAAGATTCTATTCCACTACGCCACGAACTTGTGGAGTCACAGTTACGTCCCAGAGATTTATCAATTTTTAAAAATCGCATTCTATGTGTGAGTCATGAAATACGAAACTAATTTTTTTTTTCATCCTAACCGAAAGTAAATAACATACACTTCTTTGATTGAATCAAGGTTCAACTTTGGCTGCACTAAGAAAAAACGCAACAAGGCTGTCTCAATTATCTCAAAGTTATAACAAACTGGGTTACGTACAAAAGAATAAAAAAATCGCGTATTTTTGATAATCTGACATTTAAATGTTAACGTATAACACCAAAAAGCGTATAAATGAATTACTCATGAGCGAGTTGAAAAAGCAACATGAAACTACAGTAAAATATCAGGACTAAAGCAGAATTTTATATAAAAGTGTAACTGAGAAACGTAAAACCGAGGTTCCACTGTATTTAGTAAAATATCGGGACTAAAGCAGAATTACGTATAAAAGTGAAAAACTTATAACTGAAAAAACATATAACCGAGGTTCTACTGTATTTCGTAAAATATCGGGACTAACGTAGAATTACGTATAAAAGTGAAAAATGTACAACTGTGGAACGTATAACCCAGGTTCCACTGCATTTAGAAAAATATCGGGACTAACGCAGAATTACGTATGAAAGTGAGAAACGTATAACTGAGAAACATATAACTGAGGTTCCACTGCAACTTTTCAGTCAGATAACAGAATGTTATCAAGAGGTAGGTTCTTAATGTTCTTATTTATTTTATTATATTTATGGCCACTGGTTCCCGGGAGGAAAGATAGATCTAACACTACAGGACAAGTGCTATATCTATTCCTCATAGGGACTCGAACCCGGACACGTCTCGAAAGACTGGGCAAAAACTTGTGCCCAGACTCTTATAACGGTCAGGTTAATACTACAAGTATAATTGCAAGTGACAATGGGGACCGAGCTATAATTTTTTCGGAACATGCCGAGCGTTTGGTTGACCTAGTGAGTTTATAGTGTCGATAAAAAGTCGTCATTAAGAGAGACATCGTAATTTATGCATTTTTTTTCAAAGAACTCCTCATCATTGTTTTGTTACATTTAAATTTATATCTGTTGTACTTATGTTCTCAAACTATACATGTATGTTAACTGAAAAGTTGCTTTAACATGGTTTGGTCTATTTTCTTTTAAATCTTATTCAAAATTAAAACTTGATTTCCACCGGTATTCTAATTCAGCTGTTTAAACGATGTCTTAGTTTCATTATATACGAAAACTCTACGCCCCATTTTACGTACGAAAATGTAAGGGTGATTTACTATAAAACTGACCCTTTTCAAACAGTAGCTCCATTATCTTTATTTTTTATTTTGTTTTCTTTCCTCAATGCTGCGTTTAAATAATAATTTAAATAATACGGCCATTTTCAACATATGCACATACGGCAAGAATGAACTGATGCACTACGGAAATCATCTTTATTTACATAGCAATTTACTGACGACTCCTGTAAGCGTCGAAAGCCAAAAGAAATCGCCCATTCCTAATTTAGGAATAACGCATTCCTCGGAAGGGGAAAGAAAGCGAAAACACAGACGAGCATGCAGCAAAATGCTTCTTTAAATGCTTCCCAAAAGTGTTACCATGCGCTTAAAACAACTTTGTGCTTCAAATTATGGCAATTTATGCTCCGTAAGTTTTAATATTAAAATATTAAGGTGCTTTAGTTCATAATTGTGAATAGTTAAAGCACATTGCCTTGAAAACAGCCCCAACAATATTTCTGTCAATTTTAACTACGAAAGATTTGGTTTCTTAACTACGCAAGTTCCTCTTCCCAAATTTCCTCAGCGCCGTTTTTAAAGCATTGGTACCTTACAAAATAATATTGTTAATAACTCTTCCTTAGATACATAAAATCTTATGATATTACCCTAGAAAAACTATCGAAATAATACCATAAACATCCCTCCATTTTGATAATAAAAGATCGTACAACTTCTGAGGTATACTCTAATTTAATCTCCCTTTTTCCGTTCCTGTCTTTTTATGTGAATTTGGTTTATTCTGGTTAATCACTTTGCAGCCTGAACGCCACATTTTCTCTCTCGACGAATTTGTGTTTGGCAGCCCTGTCAGAAGGCCATTATGTAATCGAAAGGTGGAGGTAAGAGTTGATGTTTTGAATATAGGATGAGCACTGATGTAGCGCTATTTTTTACACGAGAATTGTTATCACGAGGGCTTGATTTCTATTGTCACTTGTTTTTGGCAGTAGCAATTTTTTTCTCATAGCACTTGTTAATCAGTCTCATTTGTTGATCAATCTCACTTGCTTTCACGTACATGATATTTTAGCTACGATAGTTTTGATAGTTAGGATTTGCTATTTACGATTGTACCAAAAAAGCTGAGTTTTGTAATACTACTGAGTATAGACAGGACTACATTTTACATGAACATTTCTGTGATCCAATATGTTGATTGAACAAAATGACTGACTAATGACATATTTTCTAAGCAAATCAAATAAAGCGTACTGTGTCATGCATCTTCCCAGACTAACTACAGTGACATATTTCCTAAGCAAAGCAAATAAAGCGTACTGTGTCATGCATCTTCCCAGACTAACTAGTGACATATTTACTAAGCAAAGCAAATAAAGCGTACTGTGTCATGCACCTTCCCAGACTAACTAGTGACATATTTCTTGAGCAAAGCAAATAAAGCGTACTGTCTTATGCATTTTCCCGGACTGACTAGTGGCATATTTCTTGAGCAAAGCAAATAAAGCGTACTGTGTCATGCATCTTCCCAGACTAACTAGTGACATATTTCTTGAGCAAAGCAAATAAAGCGTACTGTGTCATGCATCTTCCCAGACTAACTATAGTGACATATTTCCTAAGTAAAGCAAACAAAGCGTACTGTGTCATGCATCTTCCCAGACTAACTAGTGACATATTTCTTGAGCAAAGCAAATAAAGCGTACTGTCTTATGCATTTTCCCGGATTGACTAGTGACATATTTCCTGAGCAAAGCAAATAAAGCGTACTGTCTTCTGCATTTTCCCGGATTGACTAGTGACATATTTCCTGAGCAAAGCAAATAAAGCGTACTGTCTTACGCATTTTTCCGGACGTTATATTTCTTCTATGCATTTTCCCGGACGTTATTAACTCTTCTATGTTTAATTAAGGATCACAGCTACAACGAAAGGTGAAGCTACCTATCGTTTAACTGATGTTATTCAGTAAGCTTTACAGTGAGGTAAGTTAAGCTTTAGGGTGTAAACGGTGTAGTGCCTTACAGCAAAGTTTTATATTAGGATAATAATTAGAAACTGAAGACTATTTCTTAAACTAACTATTATTATACAAGCTCTGCTACACAAACTTTCATTTCCAAAGCGTATCATCATTATTCTTAGACAACACTCAATACGAAATAATGTCATAAGCATCATCATTATTCATAGACAACACTGAATACGAAGTAATGTCATAAGCAACTCCGTCATTATTAATATTGAAAGATTTCACTGCACTATAAAATCTGATTATTTTGAAATACCGTCAATCCATATTTATAGAGGAACTACGTTCAAATTAATGTTACAAGTAGCCTGGTCTTTATATAATTAAAGAATAAAGTGCTGTACTGATGTCACACTTATTAAATAATATAAACGCTATTCTTTGTACAATGCTGCGCTTAAAATAATATCGTAAATTATAGCTTGGAGATTTTAAATTCTAGAAAGCAAGGTCGCTTAATCTCACACTTCCCCTTCTGAAGCTGCATGAGAGTTATCCTGAATGAAATATTGTATTCCACTAAAACTGTAACTGGCTGATCCTAGTTTAATACTAAATCAACACACGCTGTATTGTACAAGATGCTTCTTCCTAAATAAAATCAGTGCTTCGCTTAATGATGCATTATGTGCACAATGATATTAAATATACCAAGGCTAATTTTAATGATGACTGTTATTTATCATTGTTACAATACGAATTCCTTCCTCCTTATGGGTGTCAGTTTTATTCTCAAATCAAAATAACGTTCAAAATAATGATTTTATTAGTTGGTTAGTTTTAATACTGTGAGAGTTTACTGCCTAATCAGAATAGCTGCCCCCTTTGCAATTTTTTTTTTGATTGGGGTTTTAACAACCACCGTGAGCAACTCAATGGGCTATGAGCAGTCACCCGCTCCTAATTTAGGGTCACTGACTCCAGGGAAAGGAGGCAGCCAGCACCTTGAGACAAACACATCATCCATACCTCACCGGGATTCGAACCCGTACCCATCTCGAACGAATGATCAGAAGCCATCGCTTAGACCACTGATCCACCGGGCCGGCCGTCCCAATTTAGGGCCACTGATTCCAGGGAAGGGAGCGAGCCAATGCCGTAAGACAAACACAACATCCATGCCTCAACGGGATTCGAACCTGGGCCCAACTCGGATGAATGATCATATGCCAGTGCTCAGACAACTGCTATTGACACAATCCTTAAAGGAACTTTGTGTTTAAAATGCTATCTTAAAAAATGCACTTTTTATAATTCCAAAAGTATAGATTGCTATGCCATGCAAGTTGCATCTTTGGAAACAGTGTCAGATTCCTTCTCCAAAGAATGTTATTTTTAAGACAGAATCTCTTCAATAATTTTGTGCGTTTAACATCAAAACACAATGATATGAAAAACTGAAACATACGTAACTACTTTATCCAGTCTTTAATAAGCAAGCTGTTTAAGCTTCAATTTTTTTTGATGGACAAACAAAACAAAAACCAAACAAAGTAATAATGCTTCGGCAATTACTTATATGAACTACAAGTTTTACATTAACTGAATGCAGAAGTGCTGAAAACTTCCATTCGTCAAAATTAAAAAACCGTTTAGGACGTGTGACACTTATTTAAATGTTACCTTTTTTTTTTTTTTTAATTGTAATGGCATTGACAGAAAAACGGTGAATTCCACTTACCCGTCTACAAAATATATGTTTCTCATCTATCAGCATGAGCACGATGTACCAAAATTAAGCGAACACTTTTTTTTTATGGTGATTTTATAAATCAGTCAAGTAGTTTTAAAGGCAAACATTATTTTTCTCGATATCTCAATATGTATCATTAGTACTCATTTGCATATTATAGGATATTTCATGTAATCATCATATTACATAATAATATTAAAAAATATCACGTTAGAAATATATTCAACCTATGTATTATATGAAACTTAATTTAAGAAATTGCTGAAGCATTTTTTAACGAACCTTTTGCTCTATCGCAAATCTCAAACTGCCATGCATTTACGAAAATCCAGCAATTTAATCAAGGAAAAGGTTTGTATGTCTAGCAAATACGCGAAATATCAGTAGCCATTACACAGATTTTGTCCGTATGAATGAAAAGTATGTTAAATACACCGTTATTCTCAACTGAAGATAATTACTTCAATATATTCCTTTCCCTCTCCTCTCCCTTTAATTCAGCTTGTAGTCAAAGTAGTGTTGATTAAAGCTTGCTGATAATGTAGATATCGTTTCTTACGAGTGGTGTCAGAGCATATGATAATTTTGTCAAGTATAAACTTTGCATTTTATAAATAGCTGCCAGGTTACCATATCCTTAAAGCGTCAGTTAGACTGAAGAGTCATAAATCAGAAAATAATATGCTGAGATATTGTAATTAATCCATGCTGATTAAACGTGTGATGAGTGCCAAATGACATACATACCTGTCCACTTTATTGGGAGAATCCTCAAATCATGTCTATGGAAAATAACGTTCATAGTCGTTATAACATTTTAAATATATGCTTCGGGAGAATGAGATAATTGAAAACCAAATTGAACTCTACGTAACTTATGTAAAGCAGTAACACGTGGCATCAGTTATTTATTATATAGCAGGAAAATGTGAGGTATAGCTTTCGGAGGGCAGGGGTTCTTCACTTGACTTGAGATAAAATTTTGTACAAAACATGGTGTCTATTCACGCTTGCGAATATATTGAATTCAAAATTTAAGCTTTAGAGAGGATAAGGGTTCTTCACTTGACTTGAGGTAGGTTTTGTTGTATTTTGACTATTTTAATTAAACTTAAAAACGAATCTGTGAAGCGGTGATTTCTCCAAAATGTTTGCGTAGGTTGTTGGAGATTTTCTGTGATTTTTTTATACGTAGGTTCTTTAGATCTAGGCTTAAGATGGTAACTTCAAGAAAGTAGGATAGAGAGATTTCTTAATTAAAACAAAATCACAACTATTGTGGATTAAAAATGATTAAGGATTTAATTAAAGTGCTTACGTTTAGAAACTGCAACATTAGTTAGTTGTATTACTCCAGATTAAAAAAATAATAATAAATTCTGAATTTCTTTATTTTCGTTCTGGCGTTTAATAACCACCATGAGCAATTCTAAGCGCTATAAAGCAGTCTCCCGTCCCTAACTTAGGGCCATTGGTTCCAGGGAGGGGACAGAGCCAGAACCAACCGATATGCACACCACCCATGCCTCATCGGTGTTTTTAGCCATGGTTAATCTCTGGCAAATGATCGGAAGCCTGCGCCTCAGACCATTCGGCCACCCGGGTGACCGACTGTATTTTGAAGGAAATTAATCTGACTTATACTTCTAAATATAATCACAATTAAAAATTCAATCTTGTATGAACACTTAATCCATCTGACCAATAAAAACTCGATCCATCCGACCAAATGCTGCAATGACTGCTTCACTAACATTTTCTTTCACTGCCATCCATGTGAGAATTCCTCACAAAGTTAATTAATAATTGAGCATTATAATAGCCAAGTTTACATTCCTAAAACATTTTTAATGAATTCAAAGGAAGGTGCTGCTAAAGTTTAATATTCTGAGAATAGTTAAGGCTTATTGGTTACATTTCCAGTGCATTGATGGGATATAAAATTGTTGAATAAATTCCAGATATAATGTTCCACTAAATTCTTTTACCGAGTTTGAATCGGTAGTAAAATAGTGCTGCTAACTGATAATGTCGTGGAGAGAAGTTGGACGTAGTCTAAGTGACAGATTGAAGTTCAGAAGCATGTGTTTTATGTCAAACGTTTTACGTTTAGTAAGAGTCTGGTGTGTGATCTTTCTGAAAATCAAAGTAATATATTTAGTAAATGACACTAGTATCAGATGACCAGTTGGGTACACAGATTTAAGTAAACTTTAGGTGAAGTGATCATTTTGATAAAAATATCTTTCGATGAAGCGTTATTTTTGGATGAAAAGACCCATAGGTGAAATGAACTTTTCAGTCAAGTGAGATAATGAGATTAGACGAAAAGATCTTTCTGTTAAATGAGTGATTCCTATAAATGTAAACACATTTGAGTTTTTTTATGTGAATTTTGATTACTTTAGCATAACCTAAGAAAAAAAATTTGCTTTCGGTTGCTATTTTGTGGGTTATATCAAGTGTTTCTTTTTTTAGATAATCATCTATATTTGGACTGAAAATACCGAAAGTCACAACAAAGCTGTACTGAAGAAACGACGAAAGTCGGCGACCTTCTTTGGGAAATGACTTCACTGTTGTGAAACTAATTCTCAGGCATACAATTTGGAAACAACAGAATCTTCACGAGGTATCAGAGAAAAGTGTAACAATTCTCTTGGGACACTTGTGACCATGCGTTTTGAAGTGATACTTCTTCCACCTTATTACCCATATCTGATTCCGAATGACTTATGTTCTCACTCAAAGAGGCTTTGTGAAGGAATATTTTCCCCCTGACACTAAGGTGCAAAGAGATGTGTATGTGTGGTTGAGAACGCATGCTAAGAATCTTTTTCCGCACGGAACCATACCTCAGTTTCGCGATGGTGAGCATGCTCGACAAGAGGAATGAATTATGAATGCTTCTGTTATCCAAGGTAAGAAAAAGAAATCTATTTCTGTCGTTTTCACTTCGTAATATGCTAAAGGTCTTGATAATGTGGCCATGCAGTGTAGATACTTTTCCTAGCTAAACATTAGTGATAAAACTTATTTTCACGATTCACAAACCCTTCTATAATATTAGGTAAGATCGAAATTACTCACACAAATGATTTGTTTCCTCACAGATTTGAAGATCATCGTTCTTGTCGTGGCTCGCTTCCAGCCGAAACGTGAAGAGTTATTTATGTCTGTCGGGAGTCAGACGGCAGATGACAAAAAGAAAGAAAAAAGAGGAAATGTGAAGCGAGATGAGGTAATGTTCGCTAACGGTTGAAAAAGAGAAAAAAGAAGAAGAAGAAAAGGAGCGAGTGTTAAGTATCAGCCACTGAACGTTATGCGTAAATGTCCATTTTATCGGTAATGAACTGCCTGTTAACAACTCTTCGGGTTTTAAAGCATATTAAAAGGCATGTACTAGCTATCAAAATAGCCAGGTGGGAGAAGTTAATGTCAGCGGCAATTGCTCACCTGCTTAGCTGCACAGTGCAGGGTAAGGTGAACACGTTTTTGCCATTAAACCGGGTTATAGGCAATCAAAGGAGAAGTACTAGTCGTCAGAGCCGGCGACTCTGCGGAAGAAAGCCCAGTGAAAATTCCCTTGTCACTCGGTCCTATACGACCTTCCAAACTTCACTGATGGCCGAAAACTGCGTCGTTTGCAGAAACTCGCGCTGAAAAGTTGCGTCGCTTCTATTGCTTCCCCGTAAAGATAGAGTACGAAAATTTTCTTCCATTCGTGAACAACGTATTTAAACTACAAAGGCTTAGAAAAGAAAAAATGGAAGGGGGAAAAAAAAAAAAAGAATGTCAAAATTTCCTCCTCTTCTGGACGGAATCCTTTCCCCCACGAAACTATTCCTCTTACCTGAGACTAAAATTAGACTTTCAATATTAAGCTTTATTAAGTTGAAAATTACGTATTTTGTTTAACTTTGTTGAAGCAGTAAGTTTGTTTAAAATTACCACTATACACTGATGTTGATAATAAATATTGTGTAGGATCGCGGAGAGCCAAGCAAGTTGTTAAAAAACCGGCTCCCAACCATATGGATCAACGTAAAAAAAAAAAAATTCTAGAATTCTAGAGCCACTTTCCGTGATTCTTTTCTTGAATTAACGAAACATATTTTTGATGCAACCTTTTCCGGGAAATAACGGAAAGAAACCACGAATTTTTTCGTACTGCAGGAAAATTCTGAATTTTCAAAAACCTTTCCGCAATTTCTTATGTTGAGAGCAAACTGCCGTTTTTACGATGTGTTAACGAAAAATTCTGAATTTTTAGAAACAATTCCGCAAATTCTTTCGTATATTAACGGGAAAATTCCGTTCTCACCTTTTTACAAATCCAAATGACGAGAAATTTCTGGTAATAGGAGAGATTCGCTGGAATACTTGAGGTTTGATTAACTTCTGAATTTCAATCATCTGTCGAAGTATCTAATTTTGAAGTTCTGTAGCGTGATCGGATATTGTGGATAGGGCATATCACATGAATTTTGTTTATTATGGAGCAGGATATTTCTTCTCCTCTCCCCATTTTGTGCACCAGCTATTACATATTGTATTACCGTAAAAAACCGGGTACTTAACTTATTGTACAGATGATTGTACAATGTCTATGTATCAATCTGTGGACCTCTTAAGACAACAGCTGTTATAGCTATCAAAAGTAAATTTTGTTCAGAGATTTTGTGAAATATAACTATTTCACCTTTTTTTAAAAAATAATTAAAAGCCATTGTCAGTTAAAAAGATCTTAAATTCCACAGCATTCTGTTGCTTCGAAAAATCACGATAGAAAGAAAAACTTAATTTTTGATAAGACCTCCATAGAAAATATAAAATTATTACAAACGTATTAAAAAAATAACCCCCAATAAAAAATAAAATGACTAATCACTTGCAGTAATGACAAAAAACATAAATAAAAAAATAATCATGCGCAGTTCCACTTTTACCTTGAATGTGTGTCTGATTTATGAGTCTTTCTGACTCGTCGTTTGGGTTGGCTCAATACAAACGCGCAGTTTGTATTGAGACAATCCAAACGACGTCGGTTCGAGTGCTACTGGCGCGAAGAAATTTCTAGCGTACTGGCTGCAAATTTCATGGTCTTCGATTTTGCAAAATTTCTGTATAAATAAAAACGGAAACCTGAAACGAACTTTTCTGTAATAAACGGAATTACTGACTACGGAAACTCTGTGAAAATAAAGAAGTTAAAAAACAAAACAAACACGGGAACTTTTAAAAACGGAAATTTCGTTAAAAGACGGACATCTACCGACAACTCTGCTGCACTTTATTTTCAGGAATTTTCCGTGAATTCACACCACTTATTTTTCACAGTGTTATGGAGCGATTTCATCTCGTCTGCCCAAAAATAAATTACCAGCTTTTCGTCTAATACTACACTAATGGTTGTCCCTTGATATATGTTGTATGTATTACATTTAACTTTCCTCTTAAGTTTCTAATTTTACGTAAATTTTTTTGTCGCCCCTTAGCGCGTTCGTCCGCGTAGACCCAGGTTCAAACCCCGGATGAAGAACAAATTTTGTGTCTGTATTAAGAGGTCTGCACGTTCCGGGCTAACCCGCCAAGCCCGAACCAGGCCCTTTTTTACGCTTTCCAACCGTAGGTTGAAGAAGGTAGGTTGAAGAACCGTAGGTTGAAGAAGCGTATATGCTCCAGCTTTGTCCGATCGTCTGTCTGTCCGTCCGTCCGTCCGCACGATAACTCACGTGAATATGGTTCGATTTCGACGAAATTTTAGTATGTGGTAGGGGACCACCTGGGGATGAACCCTATTGAAAATGGGCGAAGCAGGGTCAAAGGTCAGGACATAGGAGCGGGATCCATTCCATTGCTCTTATGCGTCATAACTTGCGTAAAAATTGTTCGATTTTTGATGAAATTTTAGTATGTGGTAGGGAACCATCTGGGGACGATCCCTATTGAAATGGATGAAATTGGGTCAAAGGTCAGGACATAGGAGCTGGATCCATTCTATTGCCTTTATGCGTCATAACTTGCGTAAAAATGGTTTGATTTCGATGAAATTCTAGTATGTGATAGGGAACCACCTGGGGATAGAACCTACTGAAAATGGGTGAAATAGGGTCAAAGGTCAGGACATAGCAGCTGGATCCATTCCATTGCTTTTATGCGTCATAGCTTGCGTAAAAATGGTTCGATTTCGATGAAATTTAGTATGTGGTAGGGAACCACCTGGGCACGAACCCTATTGAAAATAGGCAAAATGGGGTCAAAGGTCAGGAAGGGCATAAGAGCGGGATATATTCCATTGCCCTTATGCGTCATAGCTTGCGTAAAAATGGTTCGATTTCGATGAAATTTTAGTATGTAGTAGGGAGCCACTGGGGACGAACCTTATTGAAATTGGGCGAAATGGGGTCAAAGGTTAGGACACTGGAGTGGGATCCATTGCATTGCCCTTGTGCATCATAACTTACCTAAAATGCTTGGATTGCGACAAAACTTTATCATGTTGTTCCGGAGGTATAGTGAACCGGTTCTGTTGAATATCAACGAAATGGAGTCAAAGGTCATTGCACAAAAGCCAGATTTATTCCACAGCCATTATTCTCATAACTTCCGTAAAACTGCTTCTATTGCAACAAAACTTCATCATGTTGTTCCGGAGGTATAGTGAACCGGTTCTGTTGAATATCAACGAAATGGGGTCAAAGGTCATTGCACAAAAGCAAGATTTATTCCACAGCCATTATTCTCATAACTTCCGTAAAACTGCTTCTATTGCGACAAAACTTTAGTGTGTTATTCTTGAGGTATACTGAACCGGTTCTGTTGAATATCATCGAAATGGGGTCAAAGGTCAGGACACAGGAGCGATATTTATTCCACAGCCATTATCCACATGACTTGAGTAATGATTTCTGGTATGTTGGAAAGCGTATCATAATCAATGCATTGCATGATTTTACTAACTTGTTTTAGTTTAGGGAACAATGCAACGAGCTGGTCCGGGCTTTTTCCCAGACACGACCAGGCCGGGCCAAGTCGACCCGTTCTTTTTATCGCAATGGTAAAGAAAGAAAGAAAAATTAGTTTTCCCCCGTTTTCCTGGTCTATTTGAATGTTTTGTTGGCTTTACTTACTTCCATGACATAGCCCAGGGCGTAATCACAAAAGCAAGGAGAGGCACTTAGTGCTTTTACCATCTGTAGGTAATAAGATGGTAAAATCACTTTAGGGCTTGTTGACAACAAAAAGATTAGGGACCGAACGAGTGTGTGTGGGGTGTGGGGTGGGAGGACGGGGGGGGTGCAATGATGTGGGGTGTCCGGGTGTGTGTTGTTATGAGAGAGCGGGAAGACATCGATTGTTTCTCCTATCCCTAATCTGTATGGCGAGTGGGTTTTGTAGTGTTACCACTTGCTAGTTCAGAGAAAAGGAGATTTTGGACACACTTAGTCTTCTTTTTTGTCTTTCTTTAAAGATTATATTCTTCGATAATTGTTAAAGTTTAGTTAATATTTTTAGTTACATTCAACAAAATATTTTCAATAATATTTCACTATATAATTTTCACAATTTATTTAAATACAATAGAAAGACAAAGTAATACCAAATGCAATTGACGGGCCCGGGACAAGTATCTGATATCTGAAACAGGCCGGGACGGGCCGGGCTGGGCCTTAAACGCACGGGCTTCGGCCGGGCTCACCAAATAAGCCCCGTGCAGACCTCTAGTCTGTATTACAGTACTGACACTCTTCCTTCCCTGTAATTAGCTGCCCAACATTAGTGATGAGCGAATGCTTAGAGTCCTTAGCGTTACTCACTGTGTTTGTAAAACCCCAAAATAAGCAAACAATATAAAAATTAATTACTTCTCCGTTTGTTCTTCGTTGAGAACGGCACGTCACTTCCCCGAGTTTCCTTATAATTTTTAGCAACACTGACAGTGAGTCAAAGGTAAGAAGAAACTATGACGAGAGTAAAATATAAGTGGGCCGCCCCGGTAGCGCAGTGGTCTAAACTCGCTGGTCCGGGTTTGAATCCCGCTCAGATATGGATGTTGTGTTTGTCTTATGGAACTGGCTCTCTCTTTCCCGTAGAACCAGTGGCTCTGAATTAGGGACAGACAACTCCTTACAGCCCATTGAGTTGCTCACGGTGAACCTTAGTTACCCAATAAATAAATTAAAAGTGATCGGTGGCAGAGTTGTAAACGGGTCAAAAATTTTGGACCCAACCCGGATCTATAACTGACCTGTTCCCGACCCGGTAAAATCAGCTTTGAACTTTAATATTTATGCAGGGGGTTCAAAATGTCTCTCCGCAGTGGGTATCTTAGGTTATATGGAAATCAAACAGATTGACCCCCTGAAAAATAGGAACGTGTATTTTACTCACTTACAGGAATTATTGAAACTATCGTCCTTCATTTGAAAAACATAGCCTATCTGTTTTACACATGTTTTCAAACACATCTGCGAGAGTCAAAAATCCTTCCGCAGTAATGTTGAGGATGTTCCACCTAATTTTGATGGCGTTACAGTTAAAATTTTTGAATAAAGCAACTTGCTTTATTTGTAATTTCAGTTTTTGCTATTTTCTTGATAACATATCAAGCTTCAGAATATGAATATGTTTCACAGTAACAGCAATTTTCATAAGTTTATGATGAGTTGAAAGTTTCTAAAATGCGGTTGTTGTTTTCATCATTGCCGCTCAAAAGGAAGGGACACTCTTCCCTATGAGGACACCGTTCTTTCATATTGCACGAGAAATAATTTTTCAGTCCGCGGGTACTAGTATCGAGCACAACATCCCACAGTGCGCATTTTTCTTTTAATTTTTCTTTTCTTTTCAAAAATAAAACGGAAATAAAACCCGGTCGAAATGGGGTCAGGAACATATTTACTCGACCTGTTTGACCCGCTAGAAATAGTCAACTTCTTGATCCGCAGACCCGTTGCCCCGTGACCCGTTTCCATATCTGGTGGGTATTACAAGCCTAAAAGGATTTAATACTTGAAAGCGAAACGAATGTTATCTCAATATTGCGAGAGTTGAAATATTATCTTCAAGTTGCGTTGAATGTTGTTGATGTTATGATGAAGCTTCCATAATCGTGTTACGTTAACATGTAGAAGAAAGTAAGGTTGTCGCCGCGGTGGCGCAGTGGTCTAAGCGCTAGCTCATGGGTCCAAGTTCGAATCCCGGTGAAGTGTGGATGCTGCGTTTGTCTTTCGGTACTTGGTCTCTCCCTTGCCTGGAATCAGTGGCCCTAAATTAGGGATGAGAGGCTGCTAAGGGACGCCAATCGAGTTGCTCATGGTGATCGTTAAACTTTCAAACAAGAAAATAAAGACCACTAGGACTTTTACTAAGTTACTTATTCATGGGAAATCTGGCCGTACTTTATTTGCTGATGTTACAATGTCTGCGTTTCTTCAACAACCGATCTGCAAAAACACAGCCTTAATACATTATAACAACCTGTTACAAAGAAGGTTTCCTTCTCCAACTGACTCACAACGTCGCTTCCACGTGTCTTTTCTCTTGGGCACCTCAGTCTAAACCTCTTGACATTCTACTTCTGATTATTGCTTAAGACCTGGGTCAGACGCTCCTTACCTGAAATCCTCTACACGATCATTCATTCATTATATTGTGCTTTCAATGTTTGGTTTTATTGCACTAAAAAACAGTTTCGGAACTCCAAAATCCCCGTCGAAATTCATGGCGAAAATCAGTCATTGACAATTTAACGGCATGTCCGAAGAGTTAATCGCAGCTCTAGAATTTCACTTTCAAAGTAAATATTTATCGAGTGAAAAATAATATGATGCCACTTAAAATGGATGTCATTTATTATATTTAATAAATGAAAATGAAGCTCACTGAAACTAGTGGGTTATGCGATTATTAACTATTAATTCCTAAATATGAAGTGTTTATCCGACAGGGGCGGATCCAGAATATTCGTGAGGGGCGCAGGTGTCGGGAATAACCTGTGACCTTTCTGATATTTTCCCGCAAAATGGAAAAAAAGTGTTCTTAATATGTCTATAAATTATTCCAATTCATTAACTAAAGTAATATTCTGTACTTTTAAGTAATACTTTCATTCACGAAAAAATATTCAATTTGTTATTAAAACCTAACAAATCGAAGCTTTACCTTGGTTTCTGAGGAAGCGGCGTGAGCCTTCCACGCCTCCTACCCCCTTTCTAGATCCGCCCCTGTTATGGAAAATTTCATCAAAACACAAATTTGGTAATTAGTGAAATCTTCAGACAAGTAAAAACAAATTTATTTACAGTTCTTACAGTTGTAACACGAGTGAAATTCATAGCCAGTTTTATCTTTTGGAATCACAGACTTTTCATTTAAATGTGATACAAATTTTGAAATCCATATTTTTTTATGTTGAGGTTTTTATATTCCGTTGTAGAAAAATGGCATACCTCACGATGAATAAGTGAATTTGTCTGATTATATTAGCAGTACGTATTCCTGTTATTGGTCATAACACTTATTTTAATAATACTTAGTCTTATGTACTTACAATTGTGGCCAAAAGTCCTGCCCCATTAGACTGAAAGTCAAATTTTTTATGTTTAGTCAACTTATACAGCGTAATGGCAAAATCAGGAGTACATATTTTACATCATTTAAAGGAAATTTGATGCTGAATTCAAATATTTTTACAGAATGTTATTATCAGCAATAGAAGTGAAGTTACGAGCAAAAGTACAGCGTTTAGTCATAAAAAAGCAAAATATAGTGAAATTAGTGTACAACGCATTTAACGTAAAATTACTGTACAGTACATTATTGACACTTGAAGGACACTTGAAATTACTGACCAACAAGCAAAATACGCTTTAATATTTAATTGGATAACCACGGTTACTTAGTAACAAAGTTCACCTTCAATTGAGTCTGTAAGGGCCGTATGGCACCGTGTTATCACCAATGAACAACTAGAGAGGCTGGTTAGTTCCATGGCAAAAAGGTGGAAATTGAGTCTGTAAGGGCCGTGTGGCACCGTGTTATCACCAATGGACAACTAGAGAAGCTGGTTAGTTCCATGGCAAAAAGGTGCAAATTGAGTCTGTAAGGGCCGTATGGCACCGTGTTATCACCAATGGACAACTAGAGAAGCTCATTAGTTCCATGCCAAGAAGGTGCACTTTGTTACTAAGTAACAGTGGTTATCCAATAAAGTATTAAAGAGTATTTTCCTTATTGGTCAGTTATTTCAAGTGCCCTGCAAGTTTCAATAATGTACTGTACAGTACTTTTACGTTAAATGCGTTGTACACTAATTTCACAAATTCCACTACTTGTTGATTTTTATGACTAGACGCTGTACTTGATTTGTTGATTTTTATGACTAGACGCTGCACTTTTGCTTATTAATAACATTCTGTAAAAATATTTGAATTCAGCATAAAATAATATGTATTCCTGACATTACCATTACGCTGTATAAGTTGACTTCAATCATCAAAAATTTGACTTTCGGTATACTGGTTCAGGACACTTTAGATTATTGTATACCTTGAATCAATAATTCTTGTTTCTAAAGTTATTTTCTGAAATTCAAGTGAAATTCCACAACTAAATAAAGTAAACAGATCTGAAAATTTGCTCACTTAATCAATTGGTTCGTTAACCATGTTTTCATTATAACGCAGAGTTCGGCCTTTGTAATATAATGCATGAGATACCGATTAACGATTCTAATAGGATCATACGCATCTTCTTCATATCAATATCTAAGTAGGTAATATGAAACGTTCTGATATTCTTAATGCAATCGGACAACACGCAAGATTTGCATAGATCATCATTGATCATATGTCAGAGGATTTTAGGAAGGGAGTGTCTGACCCCAGGTCTTAAACAACCCTTAGAAATAGGAAGCTAAGAGATTTGGGCTAGAGTGCCCAATAGGAAAGTGACACGGAAGCGAAGTAGAAAGGGGGATAAAGAAGTCCTTATTTATTACCGGGGGCAGTACCCGGGGTCAGACGGCTCAACGTGCCCATCCGACGTACGGCGGATATTTAGTGGATCGAGCGTTCGTACCTGCCTGGGATCGAACCTGAGGTCCTTTCCGGGGCAGTCACGAACGTTGGCCACTAGGCCCCCCGCGGCCCAACAAGATTTGCATATCCACTGTCTATAGACATATACAACAGTAATCCAAACGTTTACTGCAGTTTAAACGCATATGTCTATAAAACCCGAATACTTTGTACTGCAAATCTCATCAAATACAGTGAACTGAAATGCGGAGGTACAATGCCTTTTCTAGTTAGACAATTTCACTGTTTTTAGTTTCAAACATTTATAAACGAATTTTTGTTTATATATTGGGTTGGAAAGAAAGTAATGTCTGCAAATGCAAGGCAACAGAAGAGTGCTAATTACCGTGTATACAAATACAAATCAGCCCAAAATGGAGTCGTCATCGTTTGCCACGACCTGATTCCATCTTCTGGGAAGCTGTTCATCTTCTGGGAAGCTGTTGGATACCGTCCCTGTATAATTGTAGCGACATGTGCGCAAAGAAGTTAGTAAGTGTGCTTCCAACATCTTTGTGGTTGGTGAACCACTGTCCAGCCGGGAAATGCTGCAACGACCGGGAAAGGTGGTAATCGCTTGAGGCAATGTCCAGGGTATAGGCTGGGTGCGGCAGCAGCTGCCAACCCAGTTCCCTGATATTGTGACAGGTCACTCGTTCTGTGTGAGGCCTCGCTCCATCCTGCTGTAGGAGGACGCCTTTGCGGTTCAGCAGTGCTGGTCGTTTCGATGAGAGAGATGACTTCACATCGTCGGTAGTACACATCGGCGGTGATAGTGGTGTTGCCCGGCAGTAGCTCAAAAATCACGACATCCTGCACACCCCACCAAACAACACGTGGGTGTAAGCAGGCTTTTGGGGTCAGCATGGATTCAACCATTGTTTCAGGGCGTTGAAATTCTCATTCGGGACCCATTTCTCGTCACCTGTCACAATGCGGTCCAAGAACGGTAAAGCTTGGTCACGTGAAGAAGGGAAACGCACGCACTCGTGTGATTTGCTTTCTGCTCAGCTGTGAGTTGATGGGGTACCCAAACTCCCCTCTTGTGCACCTTCCTAAGTTGCTGCAGGTGCTTGATAATGCTCGTGTGGGTGATTCCCAGCTGTTTTGCCGATGTGGTTACACGCAGGTCGGTCTCCGTTAAGGTATTTAGCACGTTTATATCCACTGTTGGGTCTTCCGGCTTTGGGACGGTCTGACAGGTCAAAATTTCCCTCTCGAAACCGTTCGAACCAACGACATGACTTACGATGTGATATGGCATTAGGGTACACACTGGTAATCTTCCTTACAGCACTTGTGTGGATGCTGCAGGAATGAACCTCATACAGCATGCAATTGCGGATGTGCTATTTGTCCACTTCAATGTTGGCTCACGCTTACATTCTTCGCGTTCTGACGACTAACTGCCACTGACTGAAGCCACCTATACCTGCTGATGTCATGTGGGTGTGCTAATCTCAGTGGGCAATGGCCAATGTGCGCTGTGGTTGGGGCTTTGAATTCGGGTACGTCGTCAACGGACATTACTTTCTTTCCAACCCAATACTATAGTACTGGTTGAAGAGTGAAATATTAGCAAAACTTGTATAAATATACATAAAGTGGGTAGCTGTAATTAACGTGCCTGTGCATAATTTGAGATGTCTGATTTAGCTTTTAAAAATTTACCACGTCTCTCACCTTCAAAAGATTCGTGCATCTCAGGAAAAGAACCATTTGTCTATGGCTCTATGCGGTAGGCCTACATAAAGATCAGTTATAGATACTGTAAGTGTCCAATTTTTAAATCCTTCGTACATTATTTGCAAATCCTTAGTATATCCTTTACGAATTTTTATTACATCATTAACAAATTTTTAGTATTTATTACTAAGTATTTGTAAGTAAATCATCTGAGGATAAGAACCATTTTTAAAAATATCAACTCAGGATAAGAACCATTGGTCTAACCGAAACAACATAAACAGCACTTACATATCTTTGTATAAGTGCGCAGTTCATGAATCCTCAAGACCATATTTGCAAACTCTCAGTCTATCATTCATAAATCTTTATTATGTCATTTGCAAATCTTAAGTACATATTAGCAAGGACTTGTGAATAGCCTACATAGTTCCAAGAAGCCAAATACAGCACCGGACTGTCGCCCAGGCTGCAGAGTGGTTTGAAACGCGGTGTAGGATTAGTCGTCGAAGATTGCCCAGAGCTTGAGTCCATATGAGGCATGAGTAGTCAGCCTGTGAGATGGATCTGTTGCTTCCTAGGGTACAGCAGCTCCAAATTTGGAGCGAAGATTGACCCAAGCTTGACTCCAGAAGAGGCATGGGTAGTGTCAGATGGATATGTTGCCTCCGAGGAGCCAGCAGCTCCAAATTTGGGACGAGCAACTGCTTATAATATATGCTCCTAAATGTTACTCATTGTGGTCGTTAACCTCCTCCAAAAATTATCCAGGGTCTAAGTGAACCATTTTCATGTCCTTAATTTAAATAATCATGTGCAACATTTGCATAAAGCTTGAATTTCTCGTTGAGTCTCTTGAATTGAAAGTTTTTCCTTGATTTCAGTTGAGTGTAAGAATTTCTGGACACAAAAATCTGTTATAGTTATTTCATGTTCGAAATGCCCATCATATTAAAAACTTTTGCAGGAGAGTTGAAACGTTATTACCTATAGTTGATTACCATAATATTTATTGTCTTCGCATTTATCCCCACTCCAAATTATCTTCCATTCGTTTCTCAGATTCACTTATGTTATGTTTACTGAAGCATTTTAATTTACTGCTTATGAACAGAGCCATTGTCATATTTCTGGTAATTGACGTCGCTTCCAGCTGTGCTGAAGTTTTTGGTCACGCTAAACATGCTTGCAGCAAACGAGTTGAACAAATCGAGAAAAGCATGTTCTCTTTTGAACTTTTCTTCTGACGTTTCATTTCTTTCTTTACGTTTTATTACAAAAGACCGGTTTCATTACGGATATAGAATAATAGCTAGCCTTACCGTAACAGTAACTTCCGATCACATGCTTTAATCTCTAACATAACACCGGTTTTAGTAAATTGCTTAATAGTCGGACGCCCCTAACTTCATTTTCATGGCATTGCAGACTCTTTTGCCTGAATCCACGCCAGAGCAACATCTAAGTATTTTGCTATTTCTTTGCGAAATAATGTTACACCACGAGACTTTTATTGGTATGCGATATCTCCGAGTAAAATTATTATCTTACGTAGATAACATCAGTTAATAAATGCTACTCTGCAATCTTAACAAAACTAAACATGGTTTCTGCTCTTAGCATATCCACGCTTATGGAACATCTAAGTGTTGTGATGTTTGTTTGTTTCTTCATGGTGTTACGAACCGCTGTAAGCATCTACAAATACTAACTGTAGCTCGTCCCTAATTTAGAGCCCGTGGTTCTTGAAACTGGGAAGAGGCAGCATCGTATGGAAAAAATACACCGCCCACATTTAATCGGAAATTCGAACATGGGCCTGATTCGGTGTGTGATTTTTGTGGTGTTAGAATGTCACATCAATATTTATGCACTGGGCCTTGTATTGAAATAAAGTTTCTAAAATTGGGTTACATCACTTTTAATTTTTGTAATTTGAGAAACGCTGTAAGGGCCTTTTTTTTTTTTTTTTTCGTTCCATTCACGCCCAACAGCAGAGACATTTATTTGGTGTTTTTTTTTTTTTTTTTTTTTTTTTGGCTTAGTTAACGGAGTAAAGTACTGGTAAAAGATGATAGTTTATAAAATTTTTACTGCAGGTGGCAACATTGCGCTTGTTGTTACGCTCTTTCGAACGCAATCCATTTACTACTGAAATTTCGGAATTATTTAATAAGCCAAAAGAAATGTTGGCAAAGACTTTTTGATACAGTTCAAATGGCTTTGAAATCCTGCGGTATTAAAAATGCATACATTATTAAAAATGCATATATTACGGTATTAAAAATGCATATATTACTAATAACATCTATGAAAAATTCGGCTATTTGAGAATACAGCACCAATAAAAATTGGAAAGGGAGTGAAACAAGGCGACACCGTATTCCTAAACTCTTTAATGCCACATTGCAAAATGTCTTTCAATCATTGAACTTGGAAAACAAGATTAATGGAGATTATTTATCACACCTTCGTTTTGCTGATGACGTAGTCATTTTTGCAACTACCTTTTCAGAGCTGCAGAGTATGATCCAGGAACTTGCTGACAAAAGTAAAGAAGTGGGATTAAAAATGAACTTCCAGAAGACAAAAGTGATGTACAATGCTTTTACAAAAAATGAAGATTTATCGATTGATGGCGAAAAGCTGAAGACAACCGATACCTACATTTACTTTGGACAGCAGATATCAAGTGAGGGTCACATTGATGACGAAATTAATCGGGGTATAAGACTTGGATGGAGAGCTTTTGAAAGAAACAGTACAATTTTTATGAGCAATATGCCATTATGTCGTAAAGGAAAAGTGTTTGATCAATGTATCCTTTCAGTGCTTACGTATGGGGCAGAGACGTGGACCTTAACTAAAAGAGACATACAAAGGCTGCAGACAACTCAAAGAAGTAATGGAGAGATGCATGCTTGGTGTAACCAGGAGAGATAAGAAGAGGAACTCGTGGATCCGAAAAAATGACAAGAGTGGAAGACATCACGATCAGAGTAAAATCCCTGAAATGGCAATGAACTGGACATATTGCCAGAAGGATGGACCATGGATGGACAACCGAAATTTTAGACTGGATTCCAAGGGACAGAAAAAGACGCAGAAGAAGACCACATTGGAGATGGGTGGATGAAATTAGAAAGTATGCGGGAGTAGCATGGAGAAGATTGGCACAAGACAGACCGTTGTGGAAGAAACTTCGGCAGACCTTCACCCAGCAGCGGATTGATAATGGTGGTATGATGATGCATCAAGGGCAAAAATACGTATTTTCTCTCGCCCCTCTAAACAGATTTTTAGACAATGCATACAATAAAATGTGGGACATTGCTGAGGCTCTACAAAACTCAAAATATGCTCTCCTCGATCTTTTTGAAATCTGTGATAAATCGAAGGTATAATTCTTCTATGAAGTCCACTCCGCGTGAAGTTTTCCTTAAGCAAAATATTCTATGTAATTCAAGTAAAAACAAGGTACATCTTTTAACGGTTATACGTTAAAAAAATATTAAATCATGTGCCTTTTCGTCGTCAACTCTGTGTAAATATAGATTCATGCAAACTCTGATAAGTGTAGCAAATATGAAGGCGAAAATGTACGGAGGAGGGGAGAAAAGGGAAGAAACCAAAATAAATAAAGCATAAATAATAAGAATCTATGAGTCGGCGAGAAAATTTGGTTTTATTAAGCTATTCGTATCAAGTCTTTCCGGACCGTATCAAGTTAAAAGAATAATAAACATTGGGAAACTTTAATGAAGTGCATTTAACAAAACTCTGAATTAGGACCTGTCTTTTACGCTTGATGGAGCTATGATTTGTTTAGTTTCTGTCTGAATTCTGGGTGATGCATGAGTTGCGCTGCGCTCTTAGGTCAAATATGAACTGTCGACATCATTAACAGGAATAAGTCAGCGGAAGACTGTCTTTGATCAACCATCAGTGTTTGTTTTAATTTCGCTCCATGCCAGCCAAAGCGAAAACATGCTTAAGTTGCACTTAACAGCGGAATGCTGGAAGAATAAATAGAGAAAATTCCCATTCAGACAAGTTGATTTACGTCGTAGACAGTATTTAAAGTCTTATTGTGGCTAAATGGGCTCGGTTTACTTTTCAATGGTGAGGTCCATTCATCAAAACTTAGAGTTGCTGTCGCAAATAATCAATCGTAAGACGTCCGAACGAATACATAGTATTGAGCAGTTTTTTTGTTTTTGTTTTTTTTTTTGTTGGAGGTTTAACGAACACCATGAGCAACTCAATGGGCTATAAGCAGTCGCCCGTCCCTAATTTAGGGCCATTGGTTCCAGGGAAGGGAGAGAGCCAGTGCCGTAAAGCAAACACAATATCCATGCCACAACGGGATTCGAACCAGGACGAATGATCAGAAGCCATCGCTTAGACCACTGCGCCACCGGGGCGGCGAGCAGTTTTTACGAAAATTCTTTCTAAAACATATTACTTTAGTGCTTGAGATAACCATAAGAAAAGTAGCTCCAGTGGGTATGGATTTCAGCATGAAGAGGAAAGTTTTTTTTTTTTTTTTTTTTTTTTCGTTTTTTCCTGTTTAAAGACCACCGTGAGCAACTCATTGGGTTATAAGTAGTCCACCGTCCTTAATTTAGGGCAGCTGGGTTCCATGGGGAAAGGGAGAGCACCAATGCCGTAAGAAAAGCCCAACATCCATGCCTAGCTGGAATTTGAACACAGACCCACTTGGACAAACGGCCATGAGAGAGCGCTTAGACCACTGTACCACCTGGGGCAGCGTGCTTGCTTTTGCAGATAACACCATACTACCAAATAGGAAAAAAACAAGAGTTGAAAGACAAAGCAGCCACGTGAAGTGGGTTTCGAAGTTAATATCAATAAAACTCAATATCTAGTATAAGGAGAACAAGGATTTTATGTCAAGTTGATTCTTTGGAATTGGATGAAATGTGCTTCTAAAGGGTTGTCGAATTCAAGTACCTGGGAAGCGTGGTACAGGAGGAAAATAATTTGGCGAAAGAAATTCCAGTTGAGATACAGGCTGGTAACGAATAACTTTCTGAATTAGGAAAATTGATAAAGACAAAACTGCTATCACAAACTTGCAAACTAAAAATACGTAAAACGACAATTCAGCCAATGGTTCTATACACAAAATAGTAAAACTATACTAGTAATCCGATCTATTGGCGTGAAAATATAAATTTACGTTTTCAAGCTTTCACACATCAACCATATAGCCTTTTCGAGGAATGTGGACAGAAAACTGCAATCTGGATAATGGAACGCTTCAAGAATTTGAACGCCGTGACTTAACTGGACACAAAACAAATAGATGTTAATGTAATTTTCATTCAAACCGTCATGTTGGTTAGGCAAGCGGTACTTTGGTAAGAAGTGTCATTATTTGAAGAACTGGTTTCACATTCGTGGCAACTGTAGAGGGATGCTATCATTGTGAGATTCGCTGATGGTAATGAACTCCGAAGTTTCCCGAATGGCTGTAGACTTAGGGAGCTAATTTTTTTTTTTTTATCATCCCACATATGAGTAGCCGACTTAAATTTGACTTCTGTTGATAAGGGCCGTAGTTACTTTCCCGTTGCTTTGTGTATCCTTTATGCTCTCTGATTAATTTTAAAGAACGTTTGGTTATTCCGATGTAGTATCGTCTGGATATTTTAAGATCACATAAACACCTGCCTCATTGGAAAGAGGTATTTTGTCAGTATTTTTCTTAAGAACGATATACAAAGTTGCAGGATACCTTATGCCAAAACCGTAGTAAATGTTTTTGATTTGATAGGAAATGTTTGGTATGTAGGGAATGGAGCCCAGATAGCTTAACTGCCGCAAAGAAAGATTAAAACGTTTGGTTTTGGCTTTTTCGACAGTTATACACAGGATTCGTGGTGTGTCTTGCATCAGTAGCCGATTCGATGACGCTTTTTTAGTTCGATTTGCCTGGAATAGGCATGGGACGAGATGGAGAAGGCACTTCTAATTCGAGAACGGAAGATAGCTGTTTTGTATTCTGCGTAACTTATGCAGTGTTAAGATACGGACTTTGAGAAATATGGAAAATAAGCTATTGGTTTTTAAAAATTGTGTACTGAGAGAAATTTTGGGGCCTGTTAATGAAAATGACGAATGGAGAAGAAAATTTTAAATAAGAAATTGGAAGAATAATTTACAGGGCCAGATATATAATAGCCATGCTATAGGGAAGAAGATTGCTTTGAAGGAGACAGTGTGGAAAAAAGACCAATAGTAAGACGGCTGGGTGATTAGGAATATTATCTGGATGAAGTTGAACTCTACCTTGGTGCTAAAACGGACAAATCACCCAGATACCGTCAGAGAGCCAAACAACCAACTCCGTTCGATAAGCTAGTAGAGTAAGTAATACACAGTACCTTTCTCAAAACTGTTACCAAAAACTGTATGGCTGTAAGACATAAATCTATATAATCCGACATAGTCACGATGATGACAACATTTTTAATAAGGAAAACACGGGAATGAAGAAAAACTAAACCTTACAGGATCAGTAAATGCCTAGTGATAGCGCAAGAGCAGAACAAAAAATTTCCCTTGCACCTCCCTTGCAACAAAATCCTCCCTTGCAACAAAATCACCTCCCTTGCAACAAAAAGTACAAATCTGCAAGAAAACCTCCCTTGCAACAAAAGTACCTCCCTTGAAACAAAATCTCACAATACATGATTTTTCCATGATGGACACGAACTGTAGGGGTTCCATATTTAAAATGTCGTAATATCAAGGTTTTACCTTCCAAAGAAATGATAGGAAATGCATTAAATTTATCTGTCATTTGCATGCTTTCATATGCTCTATACAATACATAAAGATACACATGAAAAAAAAACTGCAGACTTTTAACTTCGTGCTGCCGAAGCTCTCCACATAGTTATTAATTCTGTTTTTGAATATATAACAGTTGAATCACGGCTGCCTGAAAATCACAACTGCGTGAACCATAGAGTGAGCTGAAGTCCGGCTCAAATTTTTATTGTGCATATTTTCTGTGTAATAAACCAAAATGAATATAAGTACGTTACGTAAATAGTATAATTATATATATTATTACATAATATACATAAGAGATAACAAAACCGGAATTCTTTTATAAATCGGAGTGTTCACAGTAACCAAAAAGCTTTTTCTCGTATTTTGTTTTGGGAAGACAAGGAAAAAATTATCCTGCACATGCAAAGTTAATTCGTTCTAAAAATATTTCCTCAAAGACTATTGCGTTCTGGTCTTCAAAATTTTAAGCACAAATAAATAAAGTCCTTACCTAATACACAGCTTAACCGCGATTCCAAAAATCTTGTCAGATTTAAAAAAAAATTTCGATTTATACCAATCGGTGCCAAATTGGAATACTTCCAAACTGAGATATATATATATTTCAATTCAATTTAAATCACAGCTAAGCTATATATTAGGTAAGGACCAAAACGCAGCTGTCTTTGAGAAAATGTATATAGGATGAATTAGCATTGCTGGTAGAGGATATATATTTTACCTTGAGGTTCCTCAAAGCTTAATTTCCAATCCTTCTATTCATTTCCTCTTTCTGTGCAAAAGTGAACTTATTGTGTTGCAGTTGTCATTTTCTAACTTGTGTTTACCCCAAGCAGAAGCTTTGTGTTTACGTGAGAGTTGCTCCTCTAGATAAATGATGCAAAACAGTGATTTATAGACAATGGTTGCCTCCATATTTATTGCTCAGCGTTTTAAGTATTCATTACAAAGTCTTTTTTTGTGTAAACAAGATCATCAGTGAAGATTTGTTAATATGATATGCAGTAACTGCAATGCTAAAAGAGGAGGTACTCTTTCAACGATATTTGTTCACAATTGAAACGGGAATCAACCTTTTTCTTAATCGTAAGAAAGGTGTGTGTGTGTGTGTGTGTGTGTGTGTGTGTGTGTGTGTGTGTGTGTGTGTGTGTGTGTGTGTGTGTGTGCGCGCGCGTGTGTGTGTGTGTGTGTGTGTGTGTGCGCGCGCGCGTGTGTGTGCGCAGAAATGTTAACATCGAAAAATTTGCAATAAAAGCAGCATGTATTTGAAATCTTAATAGTGCACTTTATTCGGCGTAGCATGCTTTTTATTTGTTCTATTCAAAAGAGTATTACTTAAAAGAGTAAAGCTAAATACAGAAATCGTAATGGAAAGCTTCATAATGCATATTTCATTATCGAATTGGGCAGTTACATCACAGATAATAGCTGTACGCACTGAATGAGATTGAGAAGAATCGGTTTTAAACGCTTCAAATGGGAATTAAACTTCGTTGGTGTCTAATTCCTTTTCCACGCTTTTCATGTGAGGTTAAATACTAAAATCGTAATACAGTGAAACCTCAGTTATACTTTTGTTTGGTTTTTTTCAAAAAGATGGCCTTAAAAATCGTTTAAAAGAAATTTGAAAATGCCAAATGCTATTGTAGAACTTATGCTTTAAGGGAGTACAAGACGTTCCTTAATAATTATTTATTTAAAGTCGATTGGCGGTGAAAGAGGTAAAAAAAAAAAAACGTTACAGATTATAATGTATTTTATTGCACTGCAAAAATCATAAAGCCCACGGAAATCAACTTCTCTTTCTTTTGATGACTCTATCTGTCAAAAAAAAAAGAAAAAAAAAAAAGAAAAAAAATCCTAATTCTAAATTAGGTGTAATCTTAACAACTAAGAAATTGAGATCAGTGCTTCAGATGGAACTCATGAATTAATAGCTTTTTTTTTTGTCCGCTAATACTGAGTGCATTCATTTGAAACCATAATGATGAAATGCGAAACCAACTTTTCATCCAAAATGAAAGTAAACAACATACCCTTCTCTGATGGGATCAAGGGTCAACTCTGGCTGCACCAAGAAGCAACGAAACAATGCTGTCTCAATTCTCTCAGAGTGGTAACATACCAGTTTACGTATAAAACAATCAAAGGATCGTGTATTTTTGATAATCTGAAACTCAAATTTTAAGGTACACTCGCAAAAAGGCTGAAAAGGAATTACGTATAACCGAGTTTAGAAAGCAATAGAAACTGTAGTAAAATATCAGGACTCAATTATGTATAAAAGTGAAAAACGTATAACTGAGGTTCCACTGTATCTATATTCATTTGAGAACATTTCATGATCGAAATGGAAGGTTAGTTGTATCAAATAATGAATAGTTATACGCACTGAGATTTAGAAGAAACGGATTTAAATACCTTACATTAAAATTAGATTCCGTTGGTATCCAATTTCCGATTCCGCCTTTAAATTAAAGCTAATTTTAGGAAATGTGCTTTTTTTTTTTTTTTAAACAAGAAATTCGTAAGTTTTTGGAATGAGCACAGTGCGAGCGGAGAAAGGGAGGGAGAGAGAGAGAGAGATAAAAAAATGAGATAGAGGGTGCAGAGATAGCGACAGGGAAAGAGAGGAAGGGAGATAACATGGAGATAACATATCAAAATGCATGCCATTAAGAATGTTACATCTCAGTTTTGCAGCGATTTAAAAACATCTTAACAAATAAATACCGCTCATTTATTTTTTCGCAATCCGATGAACAAATTCTTCAACGCTTTCTCCACATTTTTATTTTGATTACTTTGTGAGTGGGTATTACACTCACTCACCGGAAACAGAACTTTCTTTTCAGAGATGCTTTTTCCATTTTCGTTTCCCATTCGGTAAAGTGGTTGTACCATTCAGCTAGACTTAATTGCTACCGTTCGTCAGTGAAACCAGGTTTCACAAATGTACACAGAAAAATTCTAGGACCGTTGATAGAGAAGTCTTTTCGTGAACTTTTTTTTTTTCTTCTCAGTACCGTTCAGATCTACCGTTAAGTAAAGTGAGTTAGACCATTATTGACAGAGGAAAGACACTTGAAGCTTGTTGCAACGTTACTTCCTATTAGCGTCTTGGAGCCTATAAACGAAGTCGCAACTTGAACTGCTTCTTGATAGTTTTCTGCCGTCGCGGGTGGAGTGACTGCCGCAACTAAATTTCCTTTCCATTAAAGGTCGCCTGCCGCGCGCGTAACCCTATTTCTGATTCATATGTTGCCTACAACTGCCAAAGGCGACTGCGGCCATTCGCGTGCAAAGAGAGCACCATCTGCATAAATTAGGCAGAACTTGCTCTTCAGATATGGCTGCTCTGAGGATGCCGAAACAGCAATGCATATTAATTCGTTCCCGCGCGCACAGCCCAACAAAAATTAAAACTGCCTAGATAAGACACAACGACTGCCTTTACGGAGAATAACGAAGATATATCAATCCGTTTGGGGATGAATTCGCATATTTAAGAGAGTCTGGATGTTTGTTGAGTAAATTGGTTCCACCGATTGTTTACCCAGTCGGGACAGTGGCCGTCGTCAGTGATTATTCCCACTTTCCACTTTGTTATTAAAGTTGAGATTAGGAAACGACTTCGGAGATTAAACTGAGAAGTGCTGATGAGAAACGCTGTAATTAAAAACCTTCGCGCGGAATTCCAGCGCAGACACGTGTGTATTCACAAGGAAACGTTGTAAGAGATATAACTCAATGTGCAATGCTTCGAATGTTTTCAGAAAGCAAACTTTGATAGCGGATTGTGATGGCTTCCCTCTCCTCTGCGGCGCTTTGAATAATATATGAAAAATAATTTTACAAGCAAGCGAGCCGAATTCAACCCTAATTTTTATAGACGTATTTAATAGTATCATTTTAAGAAGACTATCATCGCAAGGAGGCATTGGGAAATGTATTAAGGTCATTTATGAATTAGAACTTTGCGTTTCTCTGTTATTGTCCCCTTGCTACAAACTAAACGTACTTAAAATACACCGCCTCGATATTATATTAGGATCAGCTTCTTATTATATCTACGGAAATAGTTAGTGTAGCATTTTAAATAATGGCTTCGATAGCAGTAATGTAATGAGAACAAGTTAAAAACTTGACATAACGTATGTAAAGCATTGAAATAGCATCATTTCTTTATTAAATGGCAGTACAGGGTCTCACACTGTTTTTTTTTTTTTATTATTTTGTTTTATTGAAGGTTTAACGACAACCGTGAGCAACTCAGCGGGCTATAAGCAACCGCCCATCCTAATTTAGGGTCACTGGTTTCGGGGAAGGGAGAGAGCCAGCGCCGTAAGACAAACACAACATCCATGCCTCACCGGGATTCGAACTCGGACCCCATTCGGACGAATGATCAGAGGCCATCGCTTAGACCACTGCGCTATCGGGTGGCTTTTCTCTTTCTCAGTGTAAATTACGTAAAATTATCTTGTTTTTCAATTTCAATTTGGGCCTCTAATCATATATTATTCAGTAATAATTTCTAGACTTCTAAACGAAATGAGTTCTGTGTGGGTGCCTATCTTCATCTATTTTGGTTAAAAGAATAGCATGGTTTGAATTTGGTTTCTGAAAATGTGTAAGACGTGTTTCATCGTCAACTAATAGCCATCTACTTCTGGATGAAGGTTTCCCCAAGTTTCTTCTACTACTTTCTGCCTTGAGTCAGTCACCTCCGTGTCATTCCAATATTCTTACGGATTTCATACGGTCATCGTCCACATGGTATTCTTCTAGGTCTTTTCTTGTCCCAATCCAGTATTTTAATTGTCCAATGGTGGGTGGTCAGTTCTTATACCAGAATGCCCAGCCCACTGCCATTTCAAAGATTTTATCTTGATTATGATGTCATCAGTTCTTGTCATTTTCTTAATCATTGAGTTACTCATCCTATCTTTCCTGATTATACTAAGCAGGCACCTCTTCATGCTTCTCTCAGGAGCTTGCAGCTTCTGGATGTATTTGTTAGTTAAGGTCCATGTCTCAGACCCGTAAGTAAAAAGTGGAAGGATGCACTGATTAAATATTTTTCTTCTAAGACATAATGGTAAATTGATCTTACAGCCCAGGTGGCACATTGGTCTAAGCGCTGGCTTCTGACAATTCGTCCGAGATGGGTCCGGGTTCGAAACTCGTGGAGGCATGGATTTTGTGTTTGTCTTACGGCACTGGCTCTATCCCTTCCCTGGAACCAGTGACCCAAAATTAGAGAAGGGTGACTGCTTATGACCCATTGAGCTGCTCACAGTAACCTTTAGTCAAAAGAATAAAAAATGCTTTTGAAAACAGCACTGTTTCTTCAAAATGATCTCCAGCCAAGTTCTATACGCCTATTAATTTCTTCTTAGGTGCAGCCCTTGCTTGATATCTGCTGACTCAGGTAAATGCTGTCATAGGTTACTTCTAGATATGCTCCATCTATCGCTAAATCTTCAGTTCTTGTAAAGACATTGTGTAAGATTCGCTAACCCCCAAGTCATAAAAAAAATCGTAAATATATATATGCATATTGATAATTATGACGGTGCTTGCAGAATAAAATCCAATGATCAGGTAAAAAACGCTGTGTTATGCACGATTAAAATGATAAGGCAAAACGCTGTGTTATGCACGATTAAAATGATAAGGCAAAACGCTGTGTTATGCACGATTTAATCGTGCATGACACAGCGTTTTTACCTGATCATTGAATATATGCATAGGTTCGTTTCCAGTGGAATTTCTTTTGTTAACGCCATTTTTGATCCGAGCGGACGAAATCAGCATGCTGATGCTGTCAGATACACGTGATTAGCCACATTACAGTCAGCTTAGTACATAAGTATTAGAAATGTATTATAACTGTTTTGTGTGGCAACGGGATTATTTCAAGGGTGCGTTCATAACAGAAACGCAAGCTTAACGGTGCTTGCAGATAGCCCAAAGTAGATGAGGATTAACTCCGATTAAGTGGGCAGTGGAGATAATCAGAAGTTTTTAACAGAGAAGGGACAGTTTCGAAGTGGAAGAAAGAGAGAAAGAGAGATGGGACTTTGGTTTAGAGAGAGAGGTAAGGTCGTGAGTTCTGGCGTCGGTGTACGAAAAACACGAAGTTCGGGGTCTAGGGTCTATATAGCATGGGCGGAGACCAAGTCAACTGAGAATTCCATTAACTTGTCTTTGGATAAGTCCCAAGCTACATAGCTTTTTAGCGAAATAAACTGTTTTTTTTTTTTTTTTTTTTTGTTATTGTTACAAAGGTCCCGGATTCTATAATTTTTTAAGTAGTGATTCTATGAAACGAACCAACACAATTATGTAACGGCTCTTGCGGGATCGTGGCTATGCTGACTAAGAGCTAGAAACGAGCGAGGGTCGTTACACATTGCACATCAATTTTATTTTCTGTAAGTTCATTTTAAGAGTATGGTCCAAGACTCATGTCAACAAGTCTTGGAACATACTCCGCAGCTCTGAATGGGTACTTGCAGTAATGACTATGGCATCAGTAAAACCATGCTGTCATCGGTTACTTCTAGATTTGCTCCATCTATCGCTAAATCTCCAATTCTTGTAACTTCAGTTACAAAAAATCTTCAGTTCTTACACGGTCGAGTCGCATTATTGTGACCACCAGCTGATATCCAGAGTAACCGCCGTGTGCAGCGTGAACAGCAGCTTCAGGCTGGGAGTGACTCAATAAGATGCTGGAAGGTTTTCACAGGTATGTGGAGTCATGGTGACTGCAGTGCATCTGACAGCTGCTGGAGAGTTCGTGGTGGAGGATAAACAGAGCGAACAACAAGATCGAGGTGGTCCCACAAATGCCCAATTGGGTTAAGTCTGGGGAATGGAGGGGGCCAGGGGAATGTTTTGAAGTCTTCATCGTGCTCTTCCAATCACTCTCTGACATTTCTAGCTGTATGACACGTGATACTGTCGTTCTGAAAGAACCCGTCCACCCCAGGGAAGACAATCAGCATGTATGGGCGTACGTGGTTTGCAAGGATGGATTCATAACGAATTCGCTCCATAGTGCCTTCCACAGGTATGAGTGGACCCCACGAAATTCCACGAAAACATTCCCGAGATAATAACGCTGCCCTCCCCACACACACCAGCTTGTGTTCTCGCAGCAGTGGTTGAAGAATGTTTCTTCTCCGATGTTTTTCGCCTTATACGCCAATGTCCATCCGTTCGATGAAGCATAAAACGTGACTCATCGGAGAAGACAATCCTTTGCAAATCGGCGGAGATCCAATTTCGATACTGCTGTGCAAATGTAAGCCTTTTCTGCCGATGCACCTTCGTCAGCATAGGTGCAGTGGCCATCCGTCTGCATCGGAGCTCCATACGCAGCAGGGTTCGCTGAACTGTCGTTTCAGACACACTTCCGGTAGCCACCTTGTTCATTCGCCCGGTGAGTTGCTTCAATGTAGCTTATCGATCGGCCCTCACGTACCTTTGAAGTTGACGTTCACCTCTCACATCAATGGCACGTGGTGCTCCGCAGTTTCCACGTCGCTTTTTCGCAATGGTACCATTTCTCCAATCACGATACACTTTAACCACAGCAGCACGCGAACAGATCATAACCTGCGCTGTTTCAGAAATACTGCCACCCTTGGCCCGAAAGCCGATAATCATCCCATTTTGCAAATATGATAAATCGCCCCTTTCATCCAGGACAGCAACGAGTGATATGTTTTCAGAATGCCTACAGAACACCTTATATACCATCCAAGTCAACTCACGACACGTGCCTTCTTTCATTGGCTACGCGATGTTGACCTCAGAAGTAGGAGGTGGTCACAATAATGTGACTCGGGTGTGTATAATCTCCAATCATGTTTATTCCTTTGTCATCCCAGTTCACTGATTAAAAAACATTGTGCAATGTGGCATTTAAGAGCTTAGGTCATATGGTGTTACCTTGTCTCACTCCCATTCCAATTTTTGTAAGTTCTGTGTCCTCGAACAGTTGAACCTTATGTGAAGTATATTTAACATTATATATCCGGACTGGTAATTTAAAAACATCTGTCACAGCGAAGACATGCAAATGAGTAGGTTTAAAATAATATTCTTTAATCGGATAATATTTTTATTTGGAAGGTCTTCATCTTGCAACGTATTAATTATAAAAACAACTTGTATGACAGCTTCATTATTCTGTATGTATATTTTTAAAGGTTTCCCTAATTGCAAGATTTACCCCTTTCACAGCATTTTCTTAACTATCCTGCTTAAGATTTTCTTTTTCATACTCCCTTCTCCATCCTTGCCGAAATATGGGGGGGGGTGCTCCCACTATCAACATGTGTTTTGTTTGCGGTTTCTTGTACCTACTCTAACTTTATTTATATTTTTTCCAGTTATGCTTCCATATTTTATTTGCATGTCTCTCAAAACTCCTTAAACTACCCAGTTTGTGTTTAAAATTTTCCCCATTTTTCTCATCACAGTAATGCTTAAAAGCCTTTTTCTGCATTCGACTTGCTATCAATTAAATTTCTGCAAAAATCCTTCCAAATTTCTCTAAACCATTTACTTGCTATTTATTCAGTTTGAAATCGTATTCATTTAATTTTACGTATTAATCATGTTTGTGATTCTTTAATCAGGATTTGTCACCACTACCCTCTTTTCCAACCCCTCTCCCTTCCAAAAACTTAGCCTTAGACACATGCAAGATATATAGAAGAGCATAAGTGTTCGATGAATAAGGGATACACAATGTGCTGAGCTTGGTAACTGTTAAACTATGTAAACTCAATAATGCTTTATGATGGTTGAATTCCGGTAAACTACCATAATTCAATCACTTGGAATATTTTGTCGCGCACTTACGGAAAAAAAAATTATGTTTTCTGAATGTGTATCTTTCTGTGTTTCGCAAAACTTAAGAAATTTCACAACCTTTTTAGGAACTGTCGGATGACACTCCGGCGGAGTACAAAAGATACATCAGTGTTGTTGTTTAGATGAATTCGTTCAATGGGCATGGGCTGTGAAAATGAAAGTTATGAAATGAAAAGGTAATATTAATACAACAGGGCACACACCCGGACTAACTAGCACAAAGTACGGCCCAAACAATCAAACAACATAAAACAATGAACAGGACAAAATAAATATATATACTGAGTGGTTATTTTATTAATACTACTCTCACTGAGAGTATAGTAGAATTCACAGCCAGTGTGACATTTTAAGTAACATTTTCATCAACACTGAAGATATAATTAATTAGACAAGACATGTAGCCACGAAATACGAAAATTATTTGAAGAAGATTTTTCATGTTAGGGATTTTTCCCTGATTTAGGGTGAAACATTGAGTTTGCTTTTCCACATTTGCAAATGTGCTCAATCCATTCAGATAATTAATTCCTTGTCACTTCTTTGTTTCAATGAAATTTAGAAACAATTTGTGAGACAAAGAGCTTATTTAGTTCTCTGATTTTTAAACGTAATAGATAAGTGATAAGAACTTTGAACGTTTTACACGAATTTTGCGTTGCTAAGAATTCTTTAAGCGGATATTTTACATGTAATATTTTTTCTAATAATCACATCAAATCTGAATGTTCCTTTCCGCATATAATATAATATTATTGTATGTCAAATAAAACATTCACTCATTGTATAGGATATTAATTAAAATATTTTTAATGTATTGCGATCTCATATAAAGTAAAAACACGGAACGTGTTGCAAAGTTCCTTTCTGCATAATAAATCAAACGTTTTCGTTGCAAATGCATATACATATTCGTCCTTTCCAGAATTCCTAACGTCATTCTATTGCTTACATACAGCACTCTACCTCACATTATAGACTTAAAATGTTTCTCTACTCTTCTGTTGTTTCCTTTCCAGCACAAAGAAAAAAAAAAAAAGGAAAGGAAAATTAATTCTTAGTCATTTGTGGAAAACATTTTCTTGTGAACATGTTCTAATTTTCAAAATTTCATTTTTATATTCCATTTTTTTTTCAAATTTATTATTCCTTCAGGAAACAGGTATCTGGTGATCGGAGATAGGATAATCGGCTCTCCGCTTATATACATGTGTTCAGTTCCAATAGCTTACAAAAAATTAAAAAAAAATTAAAAAAAAATAAAAGAAAGGAAAGAAAAGAAATTCAAGACTAATTAACTTTTGTTGTCAAGAATATGGTTTGATATTTTGTTCAGAACTATCTTTCGGGAACTTATTCAGTTTTTACAGCCTTAAAAAAAGGCGTTTTGGATAAGAAAATTTTGGTTAAGGAATTGTTTTGTTATTTCTTATCTTAGTAACGTGAAAAAGTACTCTTTTACGCAAATATATACAGAATGTTATTTCCTTTGTTAATGGATCATGTATTGATTTTTTTCTCTTCTACTACCTGAACAGTGGATCTAGAGAACAGACACGCAATCTTAAAAAGAAATAACAGAAAATTCAGTCGAAAGATGTCCAGGTGTGAACCTCAGCACACCAATGCTCATGCATTTATACAGTGCTGCTTATTATACATTTGTATTTGTGATTATATACATACTTACGGGGCTAACGTGAACTTCAATTCCTCTTTAGGACTGGCAGTACTATTAAAGAAAGAAAGGTTATATGTTTGGGCAACAATACAATTTACCGACAGTGAAAATATAAATAAATAAAAAATATCTATTAATGGACACTTTTTTCAAAATTGCTTTGATGTATTACACAACTTTGATGACATAGGCAACGGTTGTTTGGTTGGCTAGCCTGGTAAAGGTTCACAGCACTCACATGCAACAGTTAGGCTATATCAAGAATACATTCCAGTTTTATAACTGAGGCATACCCTTTATCTTGTATATTTCATCACTTCGTGCGCGTTAACTTTTGTAGTTTCAGTGCACTATGTTACGCATGCATTATGGTTAACGCATGATTGTAATATCTGTTTCCATTTTGAGAAACCTCCGCAGTAACGGCAGAAACTAAACAAACTGAACCTCATCTCATATTCTTTAAAATTAGACATCTATAAATGCAGAAGAAGAAATTTACCAAGTGTGTTGTATATCGTCACGAATTAGTTCATCTTGATGGCGTATTTCCATATTGTTCATATCCACGAAGTAGATACTATATAACGTACGAACGTTTCGGAAAGAAAGTGAGAACTAAAATTAGTCAATTACATGTAACAGATATTATTGACTATGAAATTTAGGAGAATATATACATAGACTGTTGGTTAAGTACATCGGGTAACATAAAAGCAAGGGTAAGGAGGGATATCATGTACAGCACAGTGTTAAATATTGAAGTTAGGTCAAGTACTAACCGAAGCACATGCTGAAATTAGTGTGCCATTTTTTCGCTGGATATCTAGAAAAGGAAATAAAAAGACAAACGAAAAAGGGAATAGGAATACAATTCGTGTTGCATTGTAAACGCTACAGTTTAAAAAATTTGAAATGTAAAGAATGCAAAGTAGATAAATTTGGTAAATTTTCAACGTCCGAAATAATGTTCAAATTCATGATTTCTTTATTTGTAAAATCTAAAATAATTTAATATACATTCTTTAAATTTCAGAATCTTTACTTGTCGAGTTGCTAACAGTTATCTACAATTTATTATGTCACATTCAGTGATTTTTGTCGCAGAAGTGCGCATCGATGTATTTACAAAACTTTGAAATCTGCATAGAATGTTTTTTAATGAAATGCATGAAGGTTATTTGAAACTGACATGCCTATATCATTGGCTAACTAATCAAAAAATGCATCAAAAACAAGAAAAGTATTAAAGTATTCCTATGACACACCGTGAACAAATATGAAAGAGAGTTTGAATCGCGTAAAATGAGTTTTTTAGCCTTAACTCAAGGCAAAAACAGCATGATCAGGTAGGCTTTGAAATATGATAAGAAAGTTCATCTTTTTCTTAAAATGCTAAAATCTCAGAGCTATAAAGAGAATACTTTTAATCTTACAACAAGAATTTGTGTCATTAATCTTTTACTTTTTGATCACAATACCTTATAGTTTTAACTGGCATATAATCATTTTAAACTGCTAAATTATTATTATTATTATTATTATTATTATTATTTACGATTTTTCTTTCTTTCCTTCTAGGTACAAGAATCGGAAAGTCGTTTAAATTCCAGTGGGAAAAGAAGGTATTGGAGAGCTTAATGGACAAATATGATTAACACGATTTCTGGTTGAACTGTGAAAATAAAGTATAGATTCACTTGCGTCGAACAGAAGTTGAAAGTGAATCCACGAATTCTGACGTCCTGAGAAATTATGATTGTTTTCAAATCACTAGAAATCTGTCTTTGTGAATCTCTATTTGTGATCAGACCTTTATACAAAATAACTTATATCAGCAAACAGCGAATAATGTTACACTGGTTTTAAGAAGTTTTTATTTATTTATTTGTATTTATTTATTTATTTATTTTTGTGACGTTCAGAAGCTTTCACTGTTATCGAAAGTAATCCAGCAAGTTATACACAAAAGTGCTTTAGAAGTTTCAAATAACCATTTAAAATGTCACATTCAAGGACTTCTAAATTTTTTGGTTACATTAACCATATAATAGTGTGACAAATTCGTTCGAATTTTACTTAAAATTTACTTCCACTTTATCTCACTTTGTAGTATATATTTTTTTTACAGGGAAAAACATGCAATAATAACACACAGGCACCAAAGCTAACGAAAGCAGATATCTTCTTTTTGCATCTAGAACCTTATCTGCAAAGTCTTGATCCGGTATAATAATGATAATAATAATAAACAAGATTCCTTCTTTACCTTTAGTGCTCGATCAGTAATTTTTGAAGATTGCTGGCACGCGTATTGAAAAATATTAGACATCAGCTGCATAATTTAAGTTCATTTTGGATAATGTTTTGTATTGAACTACTTTTCCATAAGAAAATAAATCACACTATTTGAAAATTCCTCTCTGCTTATTTCTTCAGCGATTTTATTTAAATCACTGCATCCATTGAATTCAGAGCATCTGCTTGGAAACTTTAAATATACTTTTGCCCCAGGTTTTTCTGAGCACGAAAATTAAGATCACTAATAGAACATTCAATTTTTTTCGATATATGAATATGTAGGATTTCTAATTCTTATGAACTTCCACTTTTATGTAAGTCAAGAAGCTGAACGAAAATCGTAAGCAACTTCTGGAAGGTTGTGAACAGGTTTGCTCTGCAAAGTTATTCAACATCTCAAAAGAAAGAAAAAACAGGATGATAGTTTGCATTAGCTATCCGTGACTGCATTTGCATATATGAAACCAATGCACATTCAAGAATAAAAGCCAACGTATACTCGACTTTTGTGTATAAAAAAAGGAAATAATTCATGTTATTTGGACAACTAGGTACTCAGTAATACTATTTGTTCCCATTTCCACAGGTGGGAGGTGGCGGTACTGCTTTAATTTTCTCGTTATTACCAAGGATATTGTTCTTAAGCGTTAACAGCGAATGAAGTTTTCCGTCATGGTTCAATATGCATAGTTACCCATGATTCCCTTTGCATTTGGTTGATTAGAATAATTTGTTAGTTCATTATAACCTATCCGAAAACTGCAGCATACATTCAGGTAATATGTACCACTTCTGAAAAGCTCCAACTTATAAACCGGAAATAAACTTTTTTATTAAATGCTACTTCTAATTTTTTTTTCAAGCAGAAAAATCTCTTAGACATGAAATATGTTTATATGAACCTGGACCCCTGTTTCTAGAATGTATCATATACGGGAACGATTAGAAAAATATAAGTTTTCTGTAACATTTAAAGCAGGTAGAAAACACACACAACAAATAGCTCGTTTTTGATTATATAAGTTACCGGCAATGTCTGAAAATAGGCATTTGTACAGAATGCCTAGGAAACCTGTAGAATGCCGAAAATGAGACGTCAACGTATGAAAGAAACACTTAACATTTCACGCATTTCCTAGGCATTCTATGCAATGCCAAAAGGCAAATCGGCAAAGTATAAAATACTCCCGTCAGTGACTATTAAAGATGATGGAAATGAGAAAGTGGAAGGTCATGGGGTTAATATTTTGTGCACTCTTTGCTTCAAAATTTTGAATGCTGATGAAAGTGAAAGTGAACCTGGAAATACAGGCCAAAGAAATGAAAATGGACTCTGTCAAGAAAAAAATCCCTCCTGAATCTTTGGAGGCTACTGTCCGAGTTCCTATTCCTGACGTCGATAAGGGAAGGGGTGACTCACGCAATCTATTGGCAATTATTATGTATGTGATAGAAGACGGTTTTTACCGACTCGGAACTACTGGAGGAATTTTGAACCAACTCTATGCCAAGTCACAATTCACTTTGTTTCCGAAGGACTTACTCTGAGTTGAAGACGTTCCCGACCATGGAATTCCTCTTAGATCAGTTGCTATCGCTTAGTCCATAGGAAGGATTCGTGAGGTGGACGTGCAAGACCAAATGCCAAAATATGAAGTGCTCTTGTGTGAAAAAAACAATTAAATGTAATTCAAAATGCCATTCTAGCCTTCCTTGTTGCAACAAGTAGGTCAGTGCTAGTCTTTTTCTCTTGTTCTTTCAGTAAGAAAGTCGCATACTTTTGTATTATTTCTTCCTTGATTTTCATATACGTCTTTTCAATAAAGGCCTTTTCATGATTCTATTTTCATACGTTGCCTAAATAGTCCTTGTCATTTTATATAATAACTAGGAAAAGTATGTACAATATTAAAATAATATAAACATTTCATTCCTTGCCTAAAAAAAGTCACGAATTCTATACATTTTCTAGGCATTCTGTACAATTCCTGTTTTTCAGACATTACCGGTAACATATACATTACTTTCTTTCTGGAAAATGCCTTTCATATTAGTATAACTTTAGTATGGGAGTAGCACTAACGACGTACGAGTAATACATATTTGCTAAACATAAACCGCTTGCAATAACGTTTATATGCGAGCAGCGAAATCTGCTGCCCTATTTCCTTTCTTTCTACTGCTGCATTCATTTTAGTGAGGACAATTAAAACACGATGTCGTACTGTAAAGGAGAAAAAGACTTGATCGGGTGATTAAGACCTCAGAACAGAAGGCATCAAAAAGAACGAGCAGAGGGCATTCAGGAAGACATTTCGTGGGTCATCCGATGCCTAGAAGGCTTCCTAGAATGGCAGACAGGCTCATAAATTCGGATGATAATTTATGATCCTAATCTCTGAATAGTCATTAACATTCGAAGGAAAGCTATGGCTGCACGGTGCAGCTGGGTGTGGGAGTCAGGGGCGGAGGGCAATACACTTCGACGTCGCATTGGTCACCAATGGTCACATGGGTAGGTGTGAAGGTATGTGACCCTATCGCCAGTGGGCAGTTTCAATTTTTTTTATTTTATTTCTCTTTCTCAGTACTGGTGATGATGACTTTAGCTACAGCATTTCCGTTTCCTCAAAAGTTTTGTTTGTGTTTTTCTTGAAGTGATTACACTCTCAGCTCCGAGAAATGGCGTTGAAGTCTTTCGTGAGACAAAGAAGTAAGTGTTCAGATTTTTTTTTTCTTTTTATTTCCTAGCCATGCGTCAACATTAATTTAATATTGGATTAATCCAATTCAAGCAGAAGCAAATATGTCGGGATACAATGCCTGGTGCTTTAACGGTTTTTAAGATACAAGGGCAGGCACAGCAACCATATTTTATCACATTTCCCCCCACCCCCACCCCTGTTCTATATTCCAATTTTAAAATCCCTGAAGTAATCTAAAATAATGCCATTTTATTCAAGTTAATTACAAGAATGAAATAAATAACGTTGTACGTGCTATTTCTACTTCTTTTTTCTCCCCTCACAATTAGTAATCCTAAATTTAGATTTACAAATTTCTGTGGACTTTTTTTATTTTTGCTGAAAACAATCTTCAACAGAAAAAAAGAAAATGAAGTTTGCCAGCTTTCATAACTTTTACAGTTTACGTAAGAACTTAAAAGTACTTGTAAAAGAATAAAGCACACAAACATATTTATGTCGATCAAGACATTTGCTTTCGATATATGATAAAAATGTCTTTGATATTATCATATGAGCAAAAGACATTCCAGTGTTTTTTGTTTTGTTTTGCTTTCTCGCAAAAATTGTAAAGCTAGTTAAAGGTTCTAAATTTGATCTAAGATTGAAATTTTCATTTTAATATTATTTTAACTTAACCGTCCATTTATCTATTTGTTTATTTATTTCCTTGGGTGAAAAATGCTTTTGCACATTATGCTCTGATTGTGATCAAAAATATTTTTTAAGTGTTTTCTGACGGTACAAGTATGCTAAAATAATCCGAGTTGTAAAAAATATCTGACCAAAAAATGCATTCATGTCTATAAAAAACACATACCGTCGTCTGAAAAATTAATCAAGATAGGAAATTACCCGTTTAATGGCGTTTTATAAAAACAGGAAATGGTCCGTTGTTTTCGTTGTTCTGTGAAGGTTATTTTTTGGGGGGTGAGGGTGGTGGGACAGCACCGTGAACAACTCAATTGGCTATAAGCAGTTGCACGTCCAATTTAGTTCCACTGGTTCTTGCGAAGGGAGAGAGCCACTAACACAAGATAAAATAAACATCCATTCCTCATTGGAATTCAACGCCGATCCATCTCGAACGAATGGTCAAAAACTAGCGCTTAGACCTCTGGTCCACTCTGGTGGCTATCCTTCCTACCCCCCCCCCACCCCCCTCTTTAACAAAATATTTTACGAGAAAATCTGAATTTTAGTATCGAGCTACTTTAGCAACAATAATCTTTTCAGCATATAACTGCCACATTCAACTGGGGTCTCCTCAAGTAACTTAAACAATGAATCACCCTAGAAAAGGAGTCGAACCCGCATCTCCAGATGCTGCTTTCCAAAGGTAGCATAAAAGAATGGAAATTAAAAATGTGGCTTCGATTCCCGTTCTACAAATAAAGGAAGTGAAATCGAGAGAGAGAGAGAGAATATATCAAATAGAGATAACATAAGCCTATCCCAGAAAAGAAGAGGGGCGAAAGTGTTATCAATTTTATTAAAGAGTTGTTACATATTTGGTACTAATAGACTTACATCATGAAACTTTCACTTCAAAACAATTTTGTTCGAATTACTGAAAAACATTTTTAAGGGCCAGATGCATTTTAAGGCCTTAAAAGCATTGCTTTTGCACAGTCATAAAGTTCTCTACACATCTGATGAAACCGGTGAAAGGTTATAACAACATTTACTCAAAAGCTCAAATGCAGTATTCTCAAATTCCTCAAAGTAGCAGCTAAATGCGCAAGGGGGCGGAGGAGGAAGGAAAAAGAAAATGTTGGATATTTGTTTTGGTGTTTCGCTTTTGGTATCAGTACACGGAGTGAAATATGCATGAATAACAAAACTAAATAAGCAAAACTTTTCATTTGCTTCAAATACCGTAGATCTCAAGTTATGCGCTGCATCAGCATAAAAACCGTAAGGTAGGCAAAACGCGCTTTTTTTTTAGCACAAAAATTACGGTACATATAAAACGAAAGCCCCAAAAATCAAGTTCTTGCCTTTTTTTCCCCGTCGGAAACGCACCTGTCTCTCTGCTTTTCTGAAGGCCGAATTATCGTGAAACTCATATAAATAAATAAATAAATAAATAGTTAAAAAGTTTTTAATAAAAGTCTAAAAACAGACTGGTGATGATGTTAAAAACAACGTTTAATTTATTTACACATCTTGAATTTAATGAGAAAAATCAGTTCTTCAGAATGTTCGTTGTATAGCATACTGGACGAAGTCTCATAAAAATCTCATCTGGTCTTAAAACATCATAAGAAGTCTGAAATCCAGAGTGCTAAATGGAACATACATATTGTCGACATCGTTTAAGGAAACCTATAAATTAATTCAACTAATATTTGAAATTATTGAGACATTCTTCTCATTTTATTACATTTAATAAATATATTTCAGCGTCCTAAAAATACATTTTGCGAGTGCCTTGACTTTTCTGTGGTCAGAGAAAACATTCTGAAAATAGTTCTTCATTTTTCCAATCTTCAAATTTCGAGAAATAAAATAAAGAAAGGAAAAATAAAAGAAAAATGCTCACATCTTGGTTGACACATGACCATATTAAAGCTTTTGCAGAACAAAAATTCAGGTAGTGATTTCTTTTTGGTATGATCGGGGGAATTAACTTTGCAAATCCGTTTATATATTTATGCGTGTATGCATGAGTATGTGTTACAAAGTGGATTTTTAGAAGGGCGAGGAGCACTTTTCTAGAGAAACAGTCAGGGAAGAGAACATTCTATCAGCTGTTTACAAGCCTTTTACATTTTTTCAGCTGTTTACAAGCTTTTTACATTCTTTTCGGCTGTTTACAAGCATTTTACATTCTTTTCGGCTGTTTACAAGCTTTTTACATTCTTTTCGGCTGTTTACAAGCTTTTTACTGAAGTGTTCGAAGCATTCCAAACAGCGAGTAAAACACAACACGTTGTCATGCAGATTAGATTGGTATAAGACCATTGTACCGTTGCTCAGTAACTGAAAACAAACAGGAAATTATGCGTACTCCACGAGCGAAAGGTACTGATTTTTTTATATTTTTTTTGAGCGAGTTGACGAAGAAAGTTCCAGGTGGATGACAACCAGCTGATTAAAGCTATCCTTGGCAAGTTTATTCAGTGTGCTTTCAAACAAATCCGAAAATCATTCTTTCACCTTAAAAAAAAAAAAAAAAAAGGATACGTGTTCACATTTTGTTTAAAGAAACGGTGATAAATCGATATTTAAAAATTATCCTTACCTATTCATTTCCAGGTACTCAGTATTTTAAATATACAGTTACCTGGTGATATACATGAAATACTTCCAGTTATGCATAAGGAAGGCATACTGAATGGAGAACAGCAAATGTTAAAAGGAGAACAAACATCCTGAAAAAATAGCCATAGAAGGAACTGATACATAAATCTACGGAAAATGAGACCAGTTGTCTCATTTTCCGATATAAAAATATTTTTAGTGATAAGAATTTATGAATTAGTCACACATTTTGGTCACAACCTTTACTTAACTTAATTTAATGACGTTCCGTCTTCTCAGATTACAATTTTAAATTAAAGACGACAGGTACAAAGATTAAAAAAGTTTTGCATGGAAAAAGCCCGTGATAAATCTAGAATCCCTCTCCTTGAATTTTTGTGACTTGAATGGTTATTTATCCGGCAAGGCAAATATCTAAGAACCAAAAATAAGCTTTTTTTTCTGTTGCGACCACCGTGAGCAACTTAGTGGGCTATAAGCAGTCGTCCGTCCCAAGTTTAGGGCCACTGGTTCCAGGGAAGAGAGAGAACCAGCGCCGTAAGACAAACACAACATCCATGCCTCACCGGGATTCGAACCCGGAGCCTTCTCGGAAGAATGGTCAGTAGCCATCGCTTAGACCACTGCGCCAACGTGACGGCAAGTAAGTTTTAAGAAAATAAATCTTCCCATATGTGTTTAAATCACAGGTCAAAACAAATATTACATAAAGAAACTAAGACAAAAACAAACACACAGGTTTTACATAATTGAAACGCAGATATTCCACAGAAGTGAAAAGCTTCTGTAGAATAAATACTCGTGACGTACTACTGAGGTGACGCATGATTCCAAAACGATAAGTTCCAGCAATAAGCTTAGCCGGTGTAGTTCAGTTGGGAGAATATTTCGTTCCGGAGTAGGAGGCCGCGGTTTGAAAAATCACCACCGCCAGGAAAATGGCTTGTCCACTATGTTGGCGCCCGAACGCAAAACTGAATCTCCTAACCGTAAGGTTCGAAAAAATCGTCGATTATTCTTCTACACATCGTCTGGAATTAAGATTTTTTTCTTCTCCAGTTAGCTAGGTCCTTTAACCATGGTTTGTCGGAAGACTCGAAACCTGGGATTTCCTGATTCCCACTACTCTCAAGGAGGGGACATATATGAGGTACTACTAAGGTGACGCGTGGCTGAAAAATGACAAGTTGCAGCAATGAGCCTAGCCAGCTAGTTCAGTTGGTAGAATATACTCATGTAAGAAAACGTGGTTTAATTTTACATACATTAGGAACTTATTTCATCAGGTACATTCTCATATTATTTCCTTGGAATGCAATCCTCACTGGTGTTGCAATTTTTGAAATAATATTTGCATGCAAGAGAACTTGGCAGAGAGCAAAAGTGAGTTGCAGAGTATATTGTCCTGAATGTATGAAGTTTGTATGAAATTCAAACTGAGTATAAATAAGGGAAACCCAAAGTTGTGGTTTCTGAGCGAGGAACTGTTCGTACTGAATTCAGGATAAGCCTTAATGGTACAAAGATTGTCCAGGTGAATGAGTTTGTATATTTAGGAAGCATGTTTGACAGAGAGAACAAATTGGATAGTGAAATTAATACGCGAGTGAATGCTTCATTGAAAGTCATAGCTGCCTTAGGAGGGTTTCACAGGAATGATGGGTTGGTTCTCAAGGAAGTCCCGAATGGCCGTATATGAAAGTCATAGCTGCCTTAGGAGGATTTCACAGGAATGATGGATTGGTTCTAAAGGAAGTCCCGAATGGCCGTATATGAAAGTCATAGCTGCCTTAGGAGGATTTCACAGGAATGATGGGTTCTCAAGGAAGTCCTGAATGGCTGTGTATGAAAGTGTAATTGTTCCTACTCTGATGTACGGCAGTGAAACCTGGGTACTGCAGAAAAGACATAGGAGTCGTTTGTGTGCTGGGGAGATGTGTTACTTATGGAGGGTTTGTGGCTAGACACGTTCTGATCATGTGAGGAATGAAAGAGGTATTGCAGATGTGCAATGTGAGGCAAAAAGTTGTTAGTTAGGTGGAAACTAATATTCTTAGGTGGTTTGGCCCTGTTGAAAGAATGAGTGATGAGGTGCTGACTAAGAGAATTTCTTCAGCCCAAGTGGCAGGAAAGAAAGGTAGAGGAAGGCCAAGGAAATCATGGGAGGTCCAGATTCAAGAGTATCTGCATGAGAAAAAGTTTACGGGTATGAAGTACAATTGGTCTTGTGTGTGCGTGTGATGGATGTTAATGAAGCTCGAGCGGTGTGTAGAGATCGTTGTAAATGGAGACGTTTGATACACCAACAGTAAGTAAATTTTAGTTGTGGCAGTTAAATGTGTACTTGGCACATGGGCTTTCTTCGAGGAGCTAACCTCTGAATCTCAGAGAACCACTTAATGATATGTATGTATGCAAGAGAACTGAGGAATGTTGAATCGGACGAAATCTTCGGACAACTCCAAAATATGTAATCAGTTAAAAAGCGCATATAGCGTAGTAAAAATCCTTTTATTTACTGGTGTAGGACGTACATAGATTCGCCAAGGTTTCACTCGCCACTGGGACTTTATGTCTATTTATTACCTCTTAAAAGCCTCCCAGTGGAGAACGAAACCTTAGCAAATCTACGAACGTCCTACGCCAGTAAATAAAGGGATTTTTACTGTTCTATAAGCGCTTTTTCATTGTACATTATCTGGTATACTTTGAGCTAATATTATATAATCAGTTATACATCACATACGAGTATCAAAAACATGGAAGCTCAAATATTCTAAACCAGTTCTCTGTCTTAAGATTCTGTTCTAAAATTTAATTAAAATATGAAACGACAGGTAAGTCGTGACCTGTATAAAGTCTGCACGTGCGACAGCGTGGGTGGAGAATTACATTTTAAGTTTCATTTAAAGTCAGGGAAAAGTACCATTCTGGTGGTATTGGATAAATAGAATGATGTAATAAATTACAGAAGTGATATTTGGATGCTTTGGATGAGTTATGTCAGTTTCAACTTGTTAAGATATTTCACGTTCAGTTTTTCGTTCCATCTATAAAACGAAATCGTTACATAAAATAAAAACATGGACTTCTATTAGGCGTAATATGAGGGTGTGTGATTAAATGTGATCATTCCGCGCATATCATCTTTTAATAATTAAAACAGTAACGTTTTTTGATGGTAAAAAAGAAGTCATTAAAAAGAAAATAAGACCTTTAAGAAATGGATATCATTAAAACCAATAGTTTACAGAAAAGAAAATAATGTTCTCAATAAAATACTGGAATAAAATTATACAAATAAAAAATAATATAAAACTTGAATTTTAAAAGGGGATCCAAAAGCAAACTTTTATGTTGTGAATCTTTAATTTTATTGTGGCAACTTTGTCTTCAAATGTTTACTATCTTTCTAAATTATTTTTTATTTTATTTTTTTTGTTTTTCCCTTTTTTAAAGAATCACTTTACTATGGGACTCGTGCTCCCTAAAGGAGTGATTCTAAATTAATTGTACAAAATCTGCTCCGGGTGGTTCTTCCTGGTAAAGCTCCCCCCAAAAAAGTGTTGATGTGAAAGAGCTGTATTTATGAATAATCGAAAACAATTATAACAAATTTTATGTAGATGTATTGGATCCACAAGAACTTTGATTTTGTAGTGAACGGGAAGTGGATTTCAATTGGTGTTCTGCCTTTTTTTATTTTTATTTTTTTTTATTTTTACCTGAAACCTTTTATTTTTTAATATCCATGATAGTTTTATCTAAATAAATAAGTGGATTAAATTACTAAATGAGTAAATGTTATAAAAGAGTGTAAAAGTTGTGTATAAATGTGAAATACGAAAAAAAATCATAAGACCTTACTAATTCTTTAATTAATCCCTCATGGTCAGCTTTCAATAAAGTTCGACATGAGAAAAAATTAAGAAACAGAAGATATTGGTGGATTTTCGTAACTCTATTCTATGAACAGTGAAGCTGTGAATTTCTGGAGTTATTCCTGCTACAGAAATTGCAAAGGTAGCATTTGTTTTGAACATCCTGTAAATACTATGGGAAAGCTCAAAGGAGCAATTAAACAAAGCGATTTATCTGTTAAACCTCATGAATACAGCGAGCAAAGTTTTTCTGACGTCAAAAATGTTTCATAACCAAATTTACGTAGTTCAAATGCGAATGAACATTATATTTCCTATCTACTTATCCATTCCTAAACGTGAGCAAAGCATTTCGCTGCTTATGCAAAGTGCAGAAAAAAATAAAAAAATAATAAAGCATTAACAGTGCAGAAAAAAAAAAATGTGCTGTTGTATATTATCCAAGATTTTACTTCTGGAACACACCACTGGTGAAATTTTCATCGTTCCTGAAGCAGGGTGTTTCGCAATCCAAAAGTACTGAGAGTTGTTGAAATATCTCAAATGTATATCGCAAACCAATTCAATTTGTTATTGCGTAAATACACACACGCACTCACATCATCATGAATCATTATCAATCCACTGCTGGATTAAGGTTTCCCTAAGTTTTTCCCAGAACTTTCTTTTTTGACTTAATCTCCTCCATGTCCCTCCGACATGCCTTCGAATTTCATTCACCCATCTCTCACATGGTCTTCTCCTGTGTCTTTTCATGTTCCTTGGCATCAAGTGTAGTTCAGTTGTTTAACGGTGAACAGTTTTTCTTAGCAATGTGTCCAGTCCATTGCCATTTCAGGGATTTTTCCTGGATCGTGCCATCAACTCCAATCATATTTTTGATCCACGAGTTCGCCTTCGTATCTTCCCTGATTATACCAAGCATGTACTTCTCCATACATTTTTCAGTCGTTTTCAGCGAAGTTGGATTAAATAATTTATCTGTGCGCGCGTGTGTGTGTGTGTACACACTGCTTGGTCACATTAATCGGAGCACTCTCATATTATGTCTATGGAAAACAACACTTATTAGTGTAACTACTGAAACAATAATTGCATGAAAAACTGTGTTTAAGGAATGTTCTGCAATACAATACCTACGGAAAACATTGAAAAAAAAGTATTATCACTTATTTATCATATTTCAAAAAATTCTGGAAGCTATATATAATATATTAGCACTGATGCTTTTTCTAAAGTGAAAAAAAATGGAGGAATGATGTTTTTTTAGCATCAGCTCAACAGGTGTGCAAAAGTGAGTGAACCGTGTTTTTTCCTCTCATTCCCATTTATTTATATTTTATTTCAGTATATATGACAACGAAACTGGGAAACAATGTCTGTCTCAGAAAAAGTACTCTCAAAAGTACTCACATATTTTTGCTGTTCAATAAATAACCTGCTATATTCTTGTTGCGTCATGAGGTGCGTGCTTCAAGCCAACAATCCGAGTACGGGATACAGCATCGTTAGTGCTTTTTGTTTTCTCTTTACAGCATTGATTCTGTTCCTTATCTGTAACCAGTGACCCCAAATTAGGGGCAGGCCATCCCTTATTGCAGTAGACGTTCATGAGGGTTGTCAAACCAAGAAACATAAAAAAAGAGAGAGAGAGAGATCAACGCCTTACTTAGATCATATTCAGTTCAACTTTTCTTCAGCACATTCTTTCTCAGAATAATTATTTTAAAAGTTACTCAGTGTATGTGTAATTTATGGAAACGTTTTATCCTTTTTCATATCGATTCTTTTCCTTCTTTTCACTATAAAATGAAATGCAAATTCAAATAAAAGATGTTTGAAAGACAAACCCATAACAGTTACGATGAAACATTTATTAAGAAGAAGAAAGACGAAAATTAGCGATAACTAGGGCAATTTTTGTTCTTCTTGTCTTACATTAATTTCTTAATCCACGGAAATTAAAATATGATTGCAAGAGGGCAAAGCACAACTAGACACTAACCGATTTTTCTTCACTTTCATTTTATTATTTATTATTCCCGAAAATTCGGCTCTATACAGTACATACAGTAAAACCTGTTTGAAGCAGAACCTGCATAAAACGGAAGCCCAACCAAACTGAAAGACCTTTTTAGTCCCGAAACGAAAGACAGAAAATTACGTATTACTTAATCTGTCTAAAAGAGGGCATCCCTAACCCGGAAATGGAAATGCCAGGAGAGTAAATTAATTTTGTAACAATGGAAAGATGTTTCCGTGATGTCAAGTACGTATTTCAATTGAATGCAAATATTACACCATAAGGTGTGTAATGATAAATTCATAGAGAACAAATTTGCTTGAGGTTGAAGATAACATAATTAAAGGAGAGATTGCTTTTTGGCTGTTTACACAAACACACACTAACTACAGTTAATCTACAGTTTAGCGCATCTATAGTTTAGAAACCAACCACAGAACACTAACCACAGCATATCTACAGTTTAGTTTCTCCTTAAACATTAGCGCGGCTGAGATTTAGAACATGTGTCCGGCGGTGCTCTCTTTTCTGGGTACAACGTCGAAAGTCTTTGCTCGTACGGATTACAACAAGACGCTCCGTTTTAATTATTTAACATTTATTCATTGAGATGATCGTTCACAGCTTTTGCTTGTTGTGAGCTGCTTGCGTGTACGTTTACCTCTTTTTATGGCGCCAAAAAAGAACGTTCTCGATTTGAATAGAAAAGTTAAAAATACTGAAATGCACGAAAAAGAAAATGTGAGTGTCAAGCATTTGGCAGAAAACTTAAGTGTCGGAAAAACAAAAATTAATGACATTTTAAAGCGAAAAAAGCGAGACAACAGTAAGCGTAAAATTCAGCTCAGCAACAAGGTTGCGGCCGAGTCTTGTAATGAAGATCTTGATGAAATAATTGAGCGATATCAAATCAGAGAAAACAACAATAGCAGGGAGGGTAATAAAATACAGTTTTTTTTTTGTTTTTTTATTAGGGGTTGAACGACTACCATGAGCAACTCAGTGGGCTATGAGCAGTCGCCCGTCCCTAATTTAGGGCCGCTGGTTCCAGGGAAGGGACAGAGCCAGTGCTGTAACACGAACACAACATTCATGCGTCACCGGGTTTCGAACCCGATCCCATCTTGGGAGAATAATCAGAAGCAATCGCTTAGGCGCAGTGGTCTAAACGCTGCCTTATGCCCGTTCGCCCATGTGGGACCGGGTTCGAATCCCGGGAGGCATGGATGTTCTGATTTGTCTTACGCCACTGGTCCTCTCCTTTCTCTGGAGATAGCTGCCATAAATTAGAGATAGGCGACTGCTTATAGTCCATTGAGTTGCTCACGGAAGTCGTTAAATCCCCAACCAAAAAAAAAGTGTTGGATTATTTTAAAAAATAAGTTTGTTATTTTTAGTTTATTAGGGTATGTCTGTACATGCAATACATTCCCTCAAGGAATCACTAATTATGTAGAATTTGTTATTAGCATGACAAAAAGTCAAATGTTTACATTTGAATGGCTCTCATGGATGCACCTGTATCAAACGGAAAATATTTCCAGTACCTTGGATTTCAGCTTTTTTCTCCCAGGTCTGAGATTTCTTCGCTACTAATTATACATAATCACCCGATTACGGAATTGCTGGGACCCCAACAGGTTGTCGACGCAACTGGACGAGGCACTTCTAAACTTAAATGCGAACGCTATTGTGAAATCAGGAGTTTGTCCGTAACGGGGATCGAACCTCGCCCCCCTCAATCTGGAGTAAGTTGCTCTCCCAACTAAGCTACACGGACGGAATACATCGCTGCAGATTTGTCGTCTTGACACGTGCTTTACCTCTATAGTACGCCACACTATATCGTTCAATTGTAGAAAAAAAATATCCTACTGGGAGGGGAGATCTCTGTGTGTTCAGTCTACCATATTAAAGCCGGACTCTCCGGCTGATTTCTAATGATGCTGTTCTTTTTGCAAACATTGTGTCAGCACATACGTATAGGTGTTATAACATACTTGTCTCTTTCGTGAGAGATATTGTCGTTACGTTATATCTAAACCATTACATAAGAATACGAAGCAATAGTTTCTAATTAAACTTTTACGGCCAGAAGATTCATAAACAGAAGTCAACTTACGAGAACTATTTCTTTATCCCAGCACTAAGTCAACAGAACATCACACATGGTACAAAAATTGTTAATTTCACATTTTGTTTAACAATCAGCGTCTACCACACACATCGACACCGGCAACTGTTAGCTTGTCTTTTTATCTATCGTTCTTATCTCATACATTCATACATCACGTTCACTCTGACCTCAAATGTTGCCAACCTCATTCTCGTTTGAGGGAAAAGATATAACGTTAAGTTTGGAAGTATGAGCAGAACAAACTCAAATTTACACAGGAAAAGGAACTAAAAATGAAAGTTAATTTAGAATATACGTCACAGTGTATAGAATGCAGAGTTCACGAATAACAGAAATCGCTCACTTCATTTTTATCTCAGTGACGATGCAATGAAAGAAAATTTACTACCCCTTATTGCTGTACTCCGGTTGGCATTAAAACAACGATGCAATGAGTATTCAATAAGATAGAATAACCTATGAAAAGCCCTTTGCAATTTTTATTTTTTTGCAAGCATACTAACTTAAAAATTAGTTCAATGTCTTCAGCTACGGCTTCTTCAGTGGAAATAACGCCGCACTACAAATGCCTATTTCTGGCAGATGAATTCGTCGCTGACTTTAATAAATTGATTTTATGTGCAAAAACATGTGTGTGTTTTCCCAGACAGCAAATTTCTCATAATTTATTTTTGTTCTTAGAAAGAGCGATTCTCCTCCAACTCTCATACCATTACGTAGCTATGGCGACCGTGGCGGAAGTCGTTTGACGGCAGCGGCAGACGAAAACGTCACATCACGTGACGTAATCGCATGCACCCTGTTATATAAACAGCACAGGGCAATCTTTTTGACACTCACTTGTTTTAAGCCAATAAACCCAAAGAAAAGTGCTCGTTACTCAGCAGTTATTTATCTCTGTTATTGCATATCAGAGCTATTGGGAGGAATTTAGAAAGAGAGTTTTAAGATTAAGAAGCCCATGGCTTTATTATACATTAAGGTTCTTTCCTGCTATTTTTTTCTTTTTTGGTTCAACTATACGAGAAAAAAATTAGCTGTCAAGTAAACTGACAACCGACCGATCTCATTTCTCACACAAAATAAGTACTACATAGTAACAGCTCTTTTATAATAGCACAGAATGATTATGTTTTGTTTTATAGCACTACTTTCGAAGAAAAAAAATGCGTGCTATTACATTTTCTATCCGTCCGTAGGTAGAATATTATGCCCAATTAAAAAAATTCCTTTTATCCCGGATAGAGACAACCATGAGGAAGGACTCGTTCACTTCCGAATTCCGCCGTCCAGTCCCTGTATTAGGGACGCTGGTTCAAGGGAAAGTAGCCCTTAAAGTTACTCATGGTCAATGGCGTCGGGTCATTATGGACATCCGAACCTAAGCCCCGCATGAAAATGAGAGAAAAAAACATTTTTTTTTCTTTTAATCGGAAAAATTTCGAAAAAAAAATATCCGTATTAGTGAATGCAAATGTAAGCCACTACAATAGTTGAGTAACTGGATAACACATTACAACCTTCCATATCCGTCGTCGTCTTGGCGAAGCTTCGGAGAACAGAATGAGCAGATGCGCGCTGAGCGGCCCATGCGCAAAACTATCTTTTTGGGGCTGGTTGCTTTTCTGTTGAACAAAAATTTTGCCTTCGTGTCGTGCGATAGTGAGTGGCTGATTTTTGTTTGTGGAGTTAAGATGTAAGGTTCGATCGTGTAGCTAAAATGAGTAAAATGGGCTAATTTTTATTGGAACACTCTTTTAGTGTATTAAGAGATGACGAAAAAAAAACACGTTAAAGACTTGAGCCCACATTGACCAAATATTTGCTTGGTGCAAAAAGATATGAGTCTAGAACTTTTAATGCGGAGTGGCATAACAAAATATCCTGGTAAAGTGGAAGCGAAAGCAAACATAATCTCTCTCTCTCTCTCTCTATCTCTCTCTTTGTGTTTTTTCTACTGTTTACTACTGTTTGGTTTCTCACTCTCTCTCTCTCTCTCTCTCTCTCTCTCTCTCTATCTCTTTGTGTTTTTTCTACTGTTTACTACTGTTTGGTTTCTCACTCTCTCTCTCTCTCTCTCTCTCTCTCTCTCTATATATATATATATATATATATATGGGATGTAAGGTCAGGTGATGCGTAACATCACAGCCTCTCCTTGACAAATGTCAACCCCGCCTTCTCGTGGTGCATCCTGTTCCCACTAAAGGGGCTCTGACGACCGCCAATAGCGGTATAACTATACCATCGGGATTAGAGGAAATTCTATCCCACACTCACAAACCCGCTTGGCCAGCGTGGTGAGTTATGGCCAAACCCCTCCAAAATGACTCCACAACTTAAATCTTGGCCCTCAGTCTCCGGCAGCTGGAATGTACCTGGCCAAGGCAGCGGCCAGTGCGACATGAAGGCAGAGGGTGCTAAGAATCCCCGGAGGACCGGACTAGGCTGCCATCTGATGCTGACATTGGCAACGTACAATGGACGCTCCCTATCTTCTGATTCAAGGCTTCTTGAATTGGAAGAGGAACTACAAAGGATCAAGTGGGACATCGTGGGGCTAAGTGAGGTAAGGAGAAAAGGAGCAGATCTCATCGAACTGAAAAGTGGACATCTCTTCTACTATCGTGGGACAGATACTGGCAGAACTAGTGGTGTTGGATTTATAATAAACAAGAAACTGAAGGATAAAGTTGTAGAAGTTGAAAGTTCCTCTGACAGAGCTGCACGGCTTGTTATCCAACTCTCGAAAAGATACCAGGCTCAGATTATTCAAACTTATGCACCCACCACAAGCCATCCTGAAGAAGAAATTGAAGAATTTTATGAGGAAATTTGTCATCTAAATAATAAAGGTAAGCAGCACTTGAAAATAATTATGGGAGATTTCAATGCAAAAATAGGGCAACGGCAACAGAATGAAACTTCAGTAGGTAAATTCGGTCACGGCAACAGAAACCAGCGTGGAAATACTCTCGTTGAGTTTGCAGAGGCAGAAGGGTTTTTCATCTTGAACTCCTTCTTCAAGAAAAAGCCACACAGGAAATGGACATGGAGACATCCAAATGGGACGACAAGTGAAATTGATTTTATTATGTGTAACAAAAAATTCGTCATAGAAGACTGCAGTGTGCTAAACAAGTTCAACACAGGTAGTGACCATAGATTGGTGAGATGTAAGTTGCACCTCAACACTAAACTTGAACGTGGCAAGCTCATAAGACAAACAAAATCTATTGACATAACCAACCTTAAAAAACACCATAATACCTTCAAGTTGGAACTGAAGAACAGGTTCTCTGCTTTAGAAGGCCTAACATCGGAAGAAGTGGACATCTCTGAAGTTAACAGAAAAGTAACCAAAGCTCTTATGGAAACAGCAACAAAATTAGCTGGGTCTAAGAACAAGTTGCATGTAAATAAATTATCAGGAAAAACGAAAATGTTGATGCAAAAAAGAAGAGAGATGAGGACAACTAAAGAAGATGTGACTTCCAAAGTGGAATATATAGAGCTATGCAAGACAGTACGAAAAAGTATCACTGAAGACGTAAGAAAATTCAACTGTGAACTAGTGAGGAAAGCAATTGAAAACAACCAAAGCCTAAAGATAGCAAAGGGACATCTCAGTAAGGGAAGAAAACAGATTATGGCACTGAGAAAAGAAGATGGTTCTGTAACAAGAAATAGAGGCGAAATTTTGACAAGAGTGAAAGATTTCTACTCCAAATTATATGAAAGGGATGATACATGCACTCCAGACATCATGAAAGATACCAGTACCAGAGTTCCTCCAGTCCTTCCAGCAGAAGTTGCACATGCAATCAAGAACATGAAGCGGGGAAAAGCTCCAGGAGAAGATGGAATTACTGTAGACATCATACAAGAAGCAAGTGGAGAAATCGAAACAGTACTCGCCCAAATTTTCACTCGATGCCTTAATGAAGGAAAGATTCCTGAGGATTGGAACACCGCTACAATGATCCTGCTACATAAGAAAGGTGACATTGAGGATCTCGGAAACTACAGACCTATCAGCCTCCTATCAGTAGTTTATAAAATCTTCACTAAAGTTCTTTCACACCGCTTGAAGGTAACACTGGACATAGCTCAACCGAGAGAACAAGCTGGATTCAGGAGTGGCTACAGCACAATAGATCATATTCACGTACTGAGAGAACTAATTGAAAGAGCGAGGGAATATGAACTTCCATTGTGCATGGCTTTTATCGATTATGAAAAAGCTTTTGATTCGGTGAAACCATCAGCAGTTACAATGGCTCTGAAAACCTGCGGTATTGAAGATGCATACATTAATATTATTAATAACATCTATAAAAATGCAAGTGCAAAGATTAGGCTGTTTGAAAATACAACACACATAAAAATTGGAAAGGGAGTGAGACAAGGTGACACCATATCTCCGAAGCTCTTTAATGCCACATTGGAGGGTGTTTTTCAGTCACTGAGCTGTGAAAACAAGGGGATAAAGATTAATGGAGATTATCTAACCCACCTTCGTTTTGCTGATGACGTAGTCAGTTTTGCAACTAGCCCATCAGAGCTGCAGAGTATGATCCAGGAACTTGCTGACAAGAGTAAAGAAGTGGGATTAAAAATGAACTTTCAGAAGACAAAAGTGATGTTCAATGCTTTTACAAGAAATGAAGATTTATCGATTGATGGAGAAAAGCTGGAGATAACAGACACGTACGTTTATCTTGGACAGCAGATATCAAGTGAGGGTCACATTGATGAAGAAATTAATCGGCGTACAAAACTTGCCTGGAGAGCTTTTGGAAGAAACAGCATAATTTTCAAGAGCAATATGCCATTATGTCTTAAAAGAAAAGTGTTTGATCAATGCATCCTTCCAGTGCTTACGTATGGTGCAGAGACGTGGACCTTAACTAAAAGAGACATGCAAAGGCTGCAGACAACTCAAAGCAACATGGAGAGGTGCATGCTTGGTGTAACCAGGAGAGATAAGAAGAGGAACACGTGGATCCGAAAAATGACAAGAGTGGAAGACATCATGATCAGAGTTAAATCCCTGAAATGGCAATGGGCTGGACATACTGCCAGAAGAACAGACCATCGATGGACAGCCGAAATTTTAGATTGGATTCCAAGGGACAGGAAAAGACCCAGAAGAAGACCACATGGAAGATGGGTAGATGAAATTCGAAAGTATGCGGGAGTGACATGGAGGAGACTGGCACAAGACAGACCGTTGTGGAGGAAACTTGGGGAGACCTTCGTGCAGCGGTGGATTGATAATGGTTGACAATGATGATGATGATGATATATATGGCTGTTCGAAAATACAACACACATAAAAATTGGAAAAGGAGTGAGACAAGGTGACACCATATCTCCGAAGCTCTTTAATGCCACATTGGAAAATGCCTTTCAATCACTGAACTGGGAAAACAAAGGGATAAAGATTAATGGAGATTATCTAATACACCTTCGTTTTGCTGATGACGTAGTCATTTTTGCAACTACCCCATCAGAGCTACAGAGTATGATCCAGGAACTTGCTGACAAGAGTAAAGAAGTGGGATTAAAAATGAACTTTCAGAAGACAAAAGTGATGTACAATGCTTTTACAAGAAATGAAGATTTATCGATTGATGGAGAAAAGCTGGAGATAACAGACACGTACGTTTATCGTGGACAGCAGATATCAAGTGAGGGTCACATTGGTGAAGAAATTAATCAGCGTACAAAACTTGCCTGGAGAGCTTTTGGAAGAAACAGCATAATTTTCAAGAGCAATATGCCATTATGTCTTAAAAGAAAAGTGTTTGATCAATGCATCCTTCAGGTGCTTACGTATGGTGCAGAGATGTGGACCTTAACTAAAAGAGACATACAAAGGCTGCAGACAACTCAAAGCAGCATGGAGAGGTGCATGCTTGGTGTAACCAGGAGAGATAAGAAGAGGAACACGTGGATCCGAAAAATGACAAGAGTGGAAGACATCATGATCAGAGTTAAATCCCTGAAATGGCAATGGGCTGGACATACTGCCAGAAGAGCAGACCATCGATGGACAGCCGAAATTTTAGATTGGATTCCAAGGGACAGGAAAAGACCCAGAAGAAGACCACATGGAAGATGGGTAGATGAAATTCGAAAGTATGCGGGAGTGACATGGAGGAGACTGGCACAAGACAGACCGTTGTGGAGGAAACTTGGGGAGACCTTCGTCCAGCAGTGGATTGATAATGGTTGACAATGATGATGATGATGATGATATTTATATATATATATATATATATATATATATATATATATATATATATATATATATATCTGATCATGATCATGATCATGTAAATCCCTGAAATGGCAATGGGCTGGACATACTGCCAGAAGGACAGATCATCGATGGACAGCCGAAATTTTAGATTGGATTCCAAGGGACAGGAAAAGACCCAGAAGAAGACCACATGGGAGATGGGTGGATGAAATTCGAAAGTATGCAGGGGTGACATGGAGGAGACTGGCACAAGACAGACCGTTGTGGAGGAAACTTGGGGAGACCTTCGTCCAGCAGTGGATTGATAATGGTTGACAATGATGATGATGATATATATATCATCATCATCATCATTGTCAATATATATATATATATATATATACTAAAGAGCAAAACTGAAGACTAAGGAAAAAATTTTAGAATTTAAAACGAAGGGTGCAAAATAACCTGAAAATCAAAACGCGCAACGCAGCAGTTTTGAAAATTCAGAATTCACATTCTATAAAGAAGATACCTAAGCAAAAAAATACATATATAATTTTGACTCACACCTAGTACAACATAGAAAAGGTTATGTATCTACCTGTGTGATCAAAAGGAAAAAAGATAAAAAAATAAAATAAAACAACTGAATGTAGAAGGTGTCGAGAATACTGAGCCCTGGCTTTATCAAGGACCAGCAAAAACTCTGCATTTTCTCACTTCCACAAAGACCTAGTTGGAAATGGGTTTCTGCAAGGCCATAGATGCAAGTAACATTCCCACCTAAAATAGTTTAAAAAATATATATATAAGTCATGTCCTCCTTAGAGTTGCATGACCTAGCACTAGTTAACAATTTCGCTTGCATCCATTAACCTTCCTGGCCCGACCCATACTCTTCATCTGTTACTATTAAACAGAGAGGAGAAGATTAAAGAGAACTCAAGCTGTGAGAGTGACATAATAATTAGAAATGATTTTCAGCCATAACGAAATTCCAAGTTCGTTTGAGAGAGAATTTAAACCTGAAAAACAATGCAAAAGAAATCCAAATTTTACATTGCAATTAAAAAAGGAAATGTTAATTTGTAACGAACAGATTTTTGAAAGAAAACTTGAGTCTAAAACCCCCTACTCTACAACTTATGACAGCACGAAAACGAGAATAAGTTAAAGATAATAATTAACTAAAGAAAACTTTGTGAAAGTTATATACCTTAAACAGTTAGTTGCAATATGTACAAAGTATTTCAGCAGTGCTTTAAGTGCATAATTAATTAGTTATTAAGATATATATATATATATCATCATCATCATTGTCAACCATTATCAATCCACTGCTGGACGAAGTTCTCCCCAAGTTTCCTCCACAACGGTCTGTCTTGTGCCAGTCTCCTCCATGTCACTCCCGCATACTTTCGAATTGCATCCACCCATCTTCCATATATATATATATATATATATATATATATATATATATATATATATATATATATGTACTATCGACCAACAAGTAATTGGACACCTGTGATAGCAAAATAAAACTAAGTTTATTCCCCTTCAATAGTTGGTGGAGCCTCCACGAGCGGCGATTACAGCTGCGGCCCTCCGGGGCATACTCTCAACCAGGCGTTGTACGACGGCTAGCGGTATTTTCTACCACTCGACTTGGAGAAGACAGGTCAGTTCCTTCACCGATTTCGGACGGCGGGCGCACCCCTTAAGTCAACGCTCCAACTCGTCCCAGAGATGCTCGATAGGGTTAAGGTCCGGGCTCTGGGCAGGCCAGTCCATTCGATTAACCCCATTGTCACCATACCAAGCCATGGTGGACCTCGCAACATGACAGGTGGCATTGTATTCCTGAAAGTAACATGGGTCCACCCCGTAAAACTGTCCCAACGTAGGAAGCGCATGGTCATCCAAAATGGTGCAGTAGGTCTCGGCGTTGAGTCTACCAGGAATTGCGACCAAGAGTCCTGTGTCATACCAAGAGAAACACCCCCATAGCATAATTCCACCGCCTCCGAACTTCACAGTTGGCACAATACATTCTGGCAGGAGGCGTTCTCCAGGCAGACGCCAAACCCTGACCCTGCCATCCAAACGGTAGAGGGTGAACCTTTATTCGTCGCTCCAGAGAACCTGTTTCCACTGTTCAACGGTCCACTGTCGACGTTCTTTGCACCACGTTAGCCGAGCAGCGCTATTGGACTTGGTGATCAAAGGCTTGTGGGCTGCAGCACGTCCATGATAACCGAGCAGATGGGCTTCCTTACGGATGGTATTCATCGAAAGAACACTCCCAGGTGCCTGTTGAAACTCCTCGCGGATGTGGCCCACCGATTTGGTGCGGTTCTTCCGAATTTCTCTGGCCAGCACCCGCCGGTCTCTAACTCGCCGTTTTGTGAGTCTGCCGGGTCGGGGCACATTCCGACAGTCATCTCTCATCTTCCACTTGCCAATCACGTAGTCCACTGTCGATTTTGGGTACTTCAACTAGCTGGATATGTCACGTATGGATCGGCCATTTCTGTGATACCCGACGATTACATCTTTCTCGAAATCAAAGAGCTCCGAACTGCGTGGCATCTTGCATGCGACTGGTTGCGTTGTTGTTTCCCACACGATATTTAACGGTGGCGGCCGTGACGTGTATCAGGACCTCAGATATCGTCGATTGCAGGGGTGCCCAATTATTTGTTGGTAGGTAGTGTATATTACACAGCACTGCATATACATAAATAAAGTTTCTACCTCATTCTAAGTGGTAAAGTATGATTTCAGCAGGAGGCGTTTTTTTTTTTTTTTTGTTTTTTTATTGGAGGTTTAACGACCACCGTGAGCAACTGAATGGGCTATAAGCAGTCGCCAGGTTGCGTTTGAAAACTTCACAATCCAGTGAAAAATTATATTTCACAGTACGGAAGAGGGTTCAGAGCAATTTTATTTTTAAAATATTTAGCCCCTGATAAATTTTAGATCACCTACGTCACTGCTCACGGTGGTCGTTAATTCGCGACTCCCGAATTTCTGTAATGCGCAGTTTTCTCGCTAGGTGGCGTAAGAGTAATCTTACATTTTTAAGGATATGTACAATTCAAAAAGTAGAATATGAAAACTTATCCTCGTAATCGATAGTTAGGAATGGATGTAAAACGTTCCATGAATTTTTTTATTTTTTTTCACTTTCCTTTATAAGCTGCACTGTTTTGCATATACTGTATGGTAAAATGACATTTTTTTTTTTTTTCGAAACGATTCGAATGCTTGCATTTAAAATTACATCACCCCTGGTGGCATAAGTGTAATTTTTTTGAAGTTTTTTTTACAGTACTATTATTACCCGGCAAGCCCCGTTTGGGAACTTGGGGGCATACATGTAATTTTGCAATTTATTTAGATAGTCTAATAGTGGTAATGAAACACAGTCTTGATAATTTTTCTTCTTCTTCTTCAATTACGCGCCAGCTCTGTGGGGGCTCTGAGTTTCTCAAGGAGTGTTTTTCAGATCTCGGAACAATATAATTTTTAGGTGGCAGAGTCGTTAGTCCCACGCTCAGCCCCCAACCTGGAGGACCAAGTAACAAAGAGCGTCCTGGGTCGACTTCACAGGGAACCAACTACGCATTCCCGTCCCGAAACACAGGGAGTCTGCAGAAAACTCAGGGAAAACCACAGACTATAGATGGCCGACTGCTCTATGCCTGTGGTCTTGATACTTTGTAGCAATGCATAAATAACCTACGACGTTCAATGTACTGCATTAAGGATACCAGCATTGACAGATTATATCAGTCTTGTTTCTCATACCAGATTTTATCAATCTACACATAACGGTCACTGAATTAAAATATTTTATTTGGACTTCTCGAAACTCTTTAGCTCGAATTACAGCACGCATGCGGTTTGGCGTTGATTCCACAAGCTGTGGGAGTGCATCTACGTCTACAGCACACCAGATGTTCACCAGACAGTCTAACTGGCCAAAATTTGACAGAAGAAGACCTTGTTGCCGGATCTATTTTTCTAGGATGTCTATACATTCTCAATGGGTTTCAAATCCGGGCTTCGTGACGGCCGGGGAATATACTGGGAATCGCTGTCATACTCGCTGAAACACTGCTGAACACATCTTACGCAATGGACAGTAGCATTGTCGTGCATGAAACACCCGTCATTTGCTGGATAGAAGTCAACATTGTAGGATGAACTTGATCAGCAACAATGTTCAGATAATCCTTGGAGGACACCTGACTTTTTAGCAACATCAGGGGATCCGTTCCGTAGCAACAGAACGTGCCCCACATCATGACGTCACCTCCAGAACCATGAACTGTGTTTAGAAGACAAGCTGGACGAATTTCTGCATGGGGCTCCCTCAAAATTCTTTCCCTACCGTCAGTACAGGACAACATGTACCAAGACTCGTCGGACCGCATGGCTTTTGTCCAGTCTTTCAGCGTCCACTCACGGTGTTCCTGACATCACTGTAGACGAACTTGCCTATTCTTCGCAGAAATCAGTGGTTTCCGTATAGACATGCGACTACCAATACCTATCCTTTTCAATTCCCTGAGCATAATTTGCTGAGATATGGGTTGGAAACAGCCTTCATTAAACGTTTCGGCGAATTGCTGCAAGCCGTAAAAGTAGTCTCAGACGACGGTGATCCCGTTTCTGACAGATTGTCGACGCGCCACAGTTATGCCTCTTACACAAGCAATTATAACGAAGTAAATTTCTCCGTCATTTTGGTCCACGCCAGGGATCGAACCCGAGTCCTCTTATTCCGGAATAAGTCGCTCTACCAACTGAGCTACGCAGACGTTCGTTCTCGCTGCTATCTGCCTTAATGTCGTATGCGTCCTGCGGGGCAGGCACGTCACTCCCCCCGGAAAGTGGGCCGAAGGCATGGCCCACGGGTCAGCTGGGACCATGTATCGTTGTAGGCAGTCATCCGCTGAAGAACGTACACTTGAGAACTCCCAGTCAATCTGGTGTGTGGAATGCAACATCACACACGTTTATTTTTTGAAGCGCTGAAGAAGGGATTCTCTTATTTTTCCTGTCTCGCGGTGTGGAAAGAACATCACACCATTGCGAGAACTTTAACGGCCGGGTCATCCGGGAAGTTCGGGCGCTAATACAACGAAGTAAATTTCTCCGTCATTTTGGTCCACGCCGGGGATCGAACCCGAGTCCTCTTATTCCGGAACAAGTCGCTCTACCAACTGAGCTGCGCAGACGTTCGTTCTCGCTGCTATCTGCCTTTATGTCGTGTGCGTCCTGCGGGGCAGGCACGTCACACAATGTGGGTTATTTTTCCACAGATTAAAGACCCGGGAGATCTCACCTTCTGAGAAACTAGTCAGTTTTCAGAGAAACTAGGCAGTTTTCAGAAACCTTTTTGAAACTAGACAGTTTTCAGAGAAACTAGGCAGTTTTCAGAAACCTTTTTGAAACCAGACAGTTTTCAGAGAAACTAGGCAGTTTTCAAAATCGTCGCTTTAGCCAGACGAACACGCAAAACAATCCCTTTATCGAACTCCGAAAGATCCTTTATTTTTCCCATTGTGATCAACCCTACTGACGAACATCAATCTTAAATAGTTGCCTAGATCACGTGTTGGCGCACACGTGACCATGTATTTTGCATATATGCTGCATAAGTGACGTTTACGTAATCTGCATAAAGGTTTCTAATTAAGTGGCTGGTGTGCGAATAAAATAATTCACTCTTTTTATACGCTTTAGATGTTTTTTTTGTGGTGGAAGGTTGCGACATGTTTCAGTAAAAGAAATTCTACCGTGTCCATTGCTTACAAAACTCATGTTTGTGACTGCTCGCATTTTCAGTGCTCTTTTTTAAAATCTTCAAATTGTATATTTAGTGTTATACTGCACATATTCTACAGTAATATTTTCTCTTTCCTACTAAATTTCATTATTCAGAATATCACTAAAATAATTCCAAAAATGATAATATTGTTATTAGTTTTATAAACTATATATTTATATTAACATATGCTTTAATAAATCAGACCTGGAATTAAGGCTTGCATGTAGTAAGACATTTACTAGTTGTTAAAATGAATTTAGCAAAACCGAGCTATATGTGTGACACAAATGTGCATGTTATTCAAAACATTTCGCCGTTTTCGATTATTCACAGGTGTTCCTAGCTAGATTTTGCATTTCGCATTCGAGTTCGTCAACTTCTGGAAATATTTTCAGGAGTTTGTTCTAGCGTTTTTCTAAAAATGTTGACCCGCGTCTTTTGTAGTTAGTTTTTCATCCACATTTTTAGTTTTCTTCTCTATAACTTGTTTCTTTTATCTTCCACGATTTCACTATGTTTTTCCAAAATTTGTTCGTTTGTCACTTTGATGCTAATTGAATTTTCAAACAACCGATCAAAACCATCCCCATTCTTCTTCCTGCGTCTACGTCTACCTTACATCAGACGCGACGCTAGAGTGGGAAGCCTACCCAACTTTTCTTTGAGCCCCCTTCCCTTTGCCCCCCCCCCAAAAAAAAAACACAAATATTTGAGTAGTTGGAACATATGGCAAGCGCAGCCATGTAAGACTTTAGGGAACTTAGAAAAAAGAATGCGAATTTTTCGAATTTATGGAATTTTTTATATAATATGAATTCTTGTTAAATTTCGTGTTGTACTCTTCTGTGAAATGAAGGGAATTTCCCGAGTGAATGTCTAACAGAAAAGTAGAAAGACACCAACCATTTTCATAATTATTGTTTAACAAGTTAGTAAAACCATGCAATGCATTGATTATGATACACTTTCCAACATACCAGAAATCATTACTCAAGTTATGAAGATAATGGCTGTGGAAAGAACCGCTTCAGTGTACCTCTGGAACAACATGATAAAATTTTGTCGCAAACGAAGCATTTTTAGTCAAGGTATGAAGATAATGGCTGTGGAATAAATATCGCACTTGTGACCTGACCTTTGACCCCATTTCGATGATATTCAACTGAACCGGTTCAGCCTACCTCCGGAGCAACATACTATAGTTTTGTCGCAATCGAAGCATTTTTACGTAAGTTATGACACATAAGGGCAATTGAATGGATCCCTCTCCTATGTCTTGACCTTTGATCCCATTTATCCCATTTTTAATGGGGTTCGTCCCCAGGTGGTCCCCTATCACATATTAAAATTTCATCGAAATCGAACCTTTTTTATAAGTTATGACGCATAAGGGCAATGGAATGGATCCCGATCCTATGTCCTGACCTTGGACCCAATTTCGCTCATTTTCAATAGCGATCGTCCCCAGGTAGTCCCCTACCACATACTAAAATTTCATCTAAATCGAACCATTTTCACGCTAGCTATCGTGCGGACGGACAGACGGACTGACATACAGACGGACGGACAAAGATGGAGCATATATGCTTCTTCAACCTACGGTTGGAAAGCATAAAAAATATGTGATATCACTTGACAGATTACAAAGTAAAAATCGCAAACTGCTTTACGACAGCAAATATCGAAAAAATACTTAAGAAATAACGTAAGTTAGCTAAAATTGTGAATAAATAGTAACTTGTGAAAGGCAATGGAGATTCGTATCCACGGTTCTTAGCACTAAATACAGGAATAAATACTAGATACAGTATGTACCTGAAAACTTACTTTTTTATACTTGGGATATAAATACAGCGTTGAGTTAAATCTAAATGTACGGAATGCTTTGGCAAAATTTCTGCCGAGAACTTCAATATTTGTGCCCCCCTCCCCCCGTACGACACTTAACCCACTTGACAGCCCATCCAGTTCTGAATTTCTGGCGGCGCCGTTGCCTTACATTATGGTAATTTTCTTTGTAAAATCTCGCTTTACGGAAGAAGTCAGAAACACAAACGTTTGGCACATTTTTCCAGTGATGGAAACTAGGAGAATTGCGTGTAAGAAAGTGATCTTTTTAGAAATTTCTGATGGAGATCCCTCGCCTACGTCAGATGCATCCACAATTTTTCTCTCCTGTTTCTTTCGGTAAAGCGTTTTAAAGCTCTTGACCATCCCTTCGAAAAGCGTCGGGATAATCGAGGACGGTTTCGGAGACAAGAAAGAAGAGTTTCATGTTTATTAACTGCACTCTGGGATCAGCCGAAGAGCTATCTAACACCAGCATGATATTTTCTTTTCGTCATCCCTTATTCCATTTCAAAACACATTCAGTGAAAACTTTGCTGGTCGTCCATGCATTGCTTGAAGATTCTTGATCTTAAGAAAGCTCTTTAATGCATTTTAAACGTCTCGGATTTCTCTCCACCGAAGAGTGGTGTCATTTTAACAGATCTTCTCACGCTACTGATAAAAAGAAGGCATATTTTTTTATGTTTTTTCCCCAACAAATGCCAAATCGTTTAGAAATTGTGAAGTTTGTAACTTTCAAGAATTCCAACTAAACATTCATGTGTCAATTTTTCTGAATCTGGATTTCAGGTCTCTCTCTTCTCGTGGCATGATTTTCTTTAGGCACGAATCATTTTCTTTGCTTACATTTCTTCAACTAGTCTGATTTTTTCAACTGCTTCTTTCCAAGATTTTTAGCACTATTCTGCTTCAAATTGAAGCATTCGTGAGTTCCGCTTTCTTGAACCATTGCAAAAGGATTTGTTCAATTTCAGCACATTTCTCTTCGCATATGAAAAGAAAACATAGAAATTAAATTTTCCGTTTTATTGTTTTGCTTTCACACTTTTGGCTAATGTGATATATGAAACATCCAGTGTTCTTTTGACTGCACTTTCAAAGCTAATAGCAAAATTAATTGGTTTTCAGACAGACTATAAGATTTCCTCTACATCTTAAACCGTCAGCTTGCTGTGAAAGGCACACTGTTAAAAGATTTTCTGGTAAGTTGCACCAAAAAGTGGTGCTACACCGGCTGCACCAGTTTCTGAGAAATGATACACCAACGTGTTTTGCAAACAGAACCCAGTAACGTGGTTCGATTTTTCACAACGTTCTGGTACAATGTTGCACCATGTTGTTGGGTTTTTTTTTTTTTTTTTTTTTTTGCACCACAAAATGGTTTATCTTTTCTAAGAAAGTGGTGCACCTAGGGTAGCACCAGTTTTGAGAGTAACGTACCACACAATTTTTAACAGTGTATAGTTTATTGGCCATAAAAAAAACTTTTACTGCACTGTAAATAAATTCCTGCTTTCTCTCAAGTGTATAAAATACCGGTATGGTTTACAACGTTTTTAAAGTAATTTTGTTGTTTTTAGTTTGCTATTAAATAGTCATTATACCAATATTTAGAAGAGAACTCTAACGCCTAGCAAACAAAATGCCTAGTGAAATTATTAAATTTTCAGCTTTTTATTCCGTTCTTCCTTCTAGCTTTGCAATCTGATGACACAACTTGAACTGCGTTAGTCAGAAACAACTTGAAATATCGTACTGAATTATTCACAGTCGTAACTTAATAACACCAGGTTATACACATTCGTCGCACAATAGCAGGTAGTATTCCTTTTATAAGACTATAAAGCTTTCGTCATAACATTTACACATTATAGGGCTGTCGACTCACCTCACCTTGAAAGTACGTATAAGCTTTTATTTACCTTTTGACTAACTGTTAGGTAGGTTTTTTTGTTTTGTTTTTTCCTTTTTTGACTAGTTGTTGCCTAAACGTACGGAGAAACTTGGAAATTCCGATGTGGTGTTCAGAAAGAAAATATACGATGGTGGTAATAAAATTCACACAAGAAAAAAAAAACTCAATAAGGAAAGTTAAAATACAAAAATGAGACAGCTCTCGAGCCCACATGACTTAAACCTGAAAATTATATTCCCAGGTAATCATGAGACTTTGTGGTTACAGAAACTAGCAGAGAAAGAGCAATTTAGCTGCTCCGGTGGCCGAGTGATATAGCGGACTGGCTTCCAATCATTCGTCTGAGATGGGTCCGGGTTCGGATCCTTAGTGAGGCATGGGTGGTGTGTTTTTCTTACACCTCCGGCTCTCTTCCTTCCTTCGAATCAGTGGCCCTGAATAAAGGACGGCTATTGCTTATAACCCATTCAGTTACTCACAGTGGCCGTTTCTCCTGAGATTCACCCCCTCCCCAAAAATAGAATTTGCTGAACAAACGTTAAAGATTATGTACCTCCCTAAAAGCTTGCATCTCTGTTTGGTCGAGACTCGCTTTTCTTACCAAGTGTATTTTGATTCACAGCTAGTCCCATAAAAGATAAGAAAGAAGGAAACAAAGTGAACCAGGTTTATAGAGTTTAACCTGTGGATACCTCTCTGCAAAGCTGTTTTTAAATCAGAAAGAAAAACTCAATGAATATGCTGAAAAGAGTCTCGTTCTTAAATATAACAATTCCGAACATCTTCTAAAGAATTCAATTGGCCAAGTCAAATTTTAGTTATAAGCGACCTTTCTATCGAGCCTCATATCTGGCGGAAGTGATTCTTGTCAACGACGGTCACTGCATCTGTTTTTATTCAGCACATTCTATTTCATTAAAATTTCCACAACTGATCAAAGTTTCCAACACAAGCACCAGAAATGGGCAACAAAATTTTAACATCAATATTCTGACACCTATCCTTTCTGTTTGTGTCACGTTTTTCCGTCAGAAGATGTTAAAATTCCATTTTTTTAGAAATGATTCCCACCTGGATCCCGGCCGCCTGCTACGGCAATCACCGACTAAATTTGTCCCTAGCTTCGTAAATGCTTCAATACACGAACAAATTAAAACGGTGATTTTTGTTAACAGGAAACTAGCAGCAAAAGTAACAAATCGATTCCTGGTTGTCTAATAGTTTGAACTGGCATAGCTCGATAGCACGTGTGACGTGCGTGGGCCGCAGGACGCACATGAGATAAAGGCAGACAGCAATGAGAGAACATGTCCGCGTAGCTCAGTTGGGAGAGCGATTTACTCTGGAGTGACGATACCCGGATTCGATGCCCAGCGTGGACAAACCTATGTTTTCACACACGCGTTAAGAAATATAATGAAATTATTCAATGTTAAATATGTTGAGGAAAATACTACCCACATGCTCAAAAACTGTCTATTTCTGGTAGTTTAAAAAAATTATTTTGTCTCCTTCAAGACATTTTAACAGAATAGAACCTTGGGGATTAAAAAACGAAGTTCGTCCTTTCTAAATATTTTTTCAATAATCAATACATACGTAGCACATTACATTTACTTATGATATAAATAAAAAAGTTTGTGCCAATGTTACTTGGTAATAACTCTTGTATTTTTAAGAATACAGAAAAGGAAAATGAATTTTTAGTACGTTTGCAGTTTCTTATTCAGAAAATGGAAAAAAAGATCACATGCTGGCGTCATTCCCTGCACACGGAAGAGGAGAAACGAAGTGTCAGATGATGCTTGCGATTTCACATTTGATCAAAAGAAATCGGTATATCGCTCATGCGTGGGCCTCTCCGGAGGCTCAGTAATGTACCATTTACCCTAATGGGTCTGAGTTCGAGTTCTGAATGAGGCATTGCTGGTGAGCTTGTTTTACGGTTCTTACTTTCTCTTTTCTCAGGAACCAGTTACCCTAAATTCGGAACAGGAGATTGCCTATAGCGCTAAGAGTTGCTCATGGTAGTCAAAACCCCACCCCCACCGCCACCCCATATGATTCATATGCATGATTTCTTCCAGACAGATAAACCTTTTTAAGGGTCAACAGCCGATACAGTTCATATAAAATTCTGGAATATCGAAAACATCAAATCACTTCGTCGCTCATTTGGCCCTGATATAAACATAAACAAGTGAGTAAAATCATGTAATGCATTAATTAATTATGATACGCTTCCCAACATACCAGAAATCATTACTCAAGTCATGAGGATAATGGCTGTAGAATAAATCTCGCTCCTGTGACCTGACCTTTGGCCCCATTTCGATTATATTCAACAGAGCCGGTTCAATATACTCCCGGAACAACATGATAAAGTTTTGTTGAAATCGAACCATTTTTACGCAAGTTATGACGCATATGGGCAATGGAATGGATCCCGCTCCTATGTCCTGAGCTTTGACCCCATTTCGCCCATTTTCAGTAAGGTCCATTCCCAGGTGGTCCCCTACCACATATAAAAATTTTCATCGAAATCGAACCATTTTTATGTGAGTTATCGTGCGGATGGACAGACAGACAGGCAAAGCTGGAGCGTACGCTTCTTCAACCTACGGTTGGAAAGCGTAAAAAACGGAATGTTTTTGAATGCTGTAATAAACAAGAACAACGTCATCACAAATGGGAAGAATAATTGAAACACGATAAGGATTCATTTTTCGCTGGAATATCTTGAAACAGTGCAACAAGTTGAAAAAAAGGTTAACCAAAGGAGTTTTGTTGAATCGCCATCGCACTATTTTATGTTTTAAAAAGTCAACAATTTGATGTATTTGTACTTTATTTAGCACTATTTTGTCATAAAAAGGCTTTCTCGATAGTTATAGAGAATATGAGTATTTCTTCGTGCATTTAAAAGCGGTTCCAATAAATTGGGAAATTGCTGTCATTTTGTAAATGTTCAAAGGCCACTTTTCTTTAGTTGGCAACAGCGCGAAGAGGAGAAATAACCACGCAGACGACTAACTGGATTAAGGAAGTACTTATGGCAACATTTATTACCCGTGGCGAACGATTCTGGTTTTATTATCGCGCAGTTGTTTAAGATACGCCTGCATTTCAAGTGAGTGGTTAAGAAACGAAAAGCGTTGTGCGATAAAATTTTGCTATCGTTTGGGTAAAACGGCTCCAGAAACACCTGATTTAACGAAAAAAGCTTACAAAGATAAATGTTTGGAAGAATTAACGATTTTTAGATGGCACCATGATTTCAAAGAAGGGCATTTGTCGGCAGAACTCGCTCCTAGACTTGGTTTGAAAGTGTTGTTACTGAGCGTATTATTAATACTGTTTGGTTAATCCTGCAAGAAAATCGACGAATGACGTGTGAAGACACAGCAGCATCAACTAATATTTCAAAAATGTCGTCATTCCGCATTCTACGTGACAAATTACTGCTGCATCGTGTGTGTTGCAGATTGGTACCTAATCACCTGACGAGAGAACAATTATTAGCCAGAGTTCAGGTGTGTCATGAGTGGAAACAAATGATCGCGAAGGATCCAAACTTTCTAAGCACAGTAATAACTGCCGATGAAACATTGGTACACTATTCCGACCTCCTCATGAAGCGCGCAAGGAGTGTCTGGAAACACACAGGCTCGCCTCCTCAGAAAAAAGTCCGCCAAACCAAATCAGCTGGGAAGGTGGTGAAGATAATTTTCTTTGATCATAAAGGTGTAGTCAACCACCATGCCGTTCCTCCGCAAATTACTGTCAATGCCGAGTATTACATTTCAGTCTTGAAGCGACTGCGACGACATATATAGATTAAGCGACTGGAACTGGTGGGCAAGTGGACCCTACACCATGATAACGCCCGACCACATGTGGCTGCTTGTGTTCAACAGTTTCTTACGAAATGCAGTATTGAAATCATGACACAGCCTGCCTACAGTTCTGAGCTCTCCCCGTGCGATTTCTGTTTTTTTCCAACAATGAAGGAGAAGTTCCGTGGCGCAACATTCAACTCAGATGCTGACGTTATTCAAGCTGTACAGGGACCGCTAAAGCAGCTTTCACAAAATGCCTTCGCCACATGCTTCGAAAAGTGGATTGAACGATGGGACAGTTGCATATCATCCGAGGGAAGATACTTTCAGAAGGAATACCATATGTATTTTTCTGTACCTATGTTTCTTCATTTTGTGTGATTTTACTCTCAGCTTTCATGGAACGGCCGCTGTACATGCGAAAAACCTTGATAATTTTTCATTTCAAATTCGATATGGGGCGAAAATTCTCCAGAGCGTCTCGTATCATTTCATAGAATCGTCCGTAGAACCTTGATCCGAAATATAGCTCTATTTTGTGATTCGGGGGAGTACCAACCAACAAATGATGCATGCTACGAATCGCGGAATTCTGAGACGACGCAAGAGTTTTCTAAAAATAATGCCGCGTTGTGGAATCTGGAATAAATCACTTTGATTAATGTGCTGCATTTTCCTTGCGCAAAATCACTATTTTTACCCGTCATAAATAAGGGAGCGGCATTTTGTTCTGCTTCATTTCGGCAATAATATTAAAACTGTAAACGCCGCCATGATGATCTGTTTGTTTAGTTTTTTTGTCGCGAATTTCAGCTATTAGTTACCCGATAAGAGAGTTAATATTAGAAATGGAGAAGCCGAATATGTTTTTCAAATGTTATATGCGGAGATCAACCAATATCTTTCGTTTTAATTATTTATTGAAGTCTATAATAAATAAATGTTGTTCATAGAAAAAGTACTTTGGAAAGTTTTTACTGCTCTTTTCCTAAACAGTCACAAATTTTGATGGCGTTCAGAAACAAAAGCCTCCCAACGGACTTTTTATATTTAGTTTTACCAGCTGTGAGGCTACAACCGTCAATGAGGGAAAAACAGAATATATTCAGTCAGGCAGCATTTGTTTTAAAGAAAACTGGAACAAGTTTTTCTCATGTTTGCAACAAAGCAGTCCACACATCTTCCATGTGGTCTTCTTTTGGGTCTTTTCCTGTCACTTGGAATCCAATCTAAAATTTCGACTGTCCATCGATGGTCTGTCCTTCTGGCAGTAAGTCCAGTCCATTGCCATTTCAGGGATTTTACTATAATCATGATGTCTTCCACTCTTGTCATTTTTCTGATCCACGAGTTCCTCTTCTTATCTCTCCTGGTTACACCAAGCATGCACCTCTCCATGCTGCTTTGAGTTGTCCGCAGCCTTTGTATGTCTGTTTTAGTTAAGGTCCACGTCTCTGCACCATACGTAAGCACTGGAAGGATGCATTGATCAAACACTTTTCTTTTAAGACATAATGGCATATTGCTCTTGAAAATTATGCAGTTTCTTCCAAAAGCTCTCCAGGAAAGTTTTATACGCCGATTAATTTCTTCATCAATGTGGCTCTCACTTGATAACTGCTGTCCAAGATAAACGTACGCATCTGTTATCTCCAGCTTTTTTCCATCAACCGATAAATCTTTATTTTTTGTAAAAGCATTGTACATCACTTTTGTCTTAGGAAAGTTCATTTTTAATCCCACTTCTTTACTCTTGTCAGCAAGTTCCTGAATCATACCCTGAAGCTCTGATGGGGTAGTTGCAAAAATAAGTACGTCATCAGAAAAACGAAGGTGAGTTAGATAGTCTCCATTAATCTTTATCCCTTTGTTTTCTCAGTTCAGTGATTGAAAGACATGCTCCAATGTGGCATTAAAGAGCATGGGAGATATGGTGTTACCTTGTCTCACTCCCTTTCCAATTTTTATGTGTGTTGTATTCTCAAATAGCTGAATCTTTGCGTTTGCATTTTCATAGATGTTATTAATAATATTAATGTATCCATCTTCAACACCGCAGGATTTCAAAGCCATTGTAACTGCTGATGGTTTCACGGAATCAAAGGCCTTTTCATAATCGATAAAAGCCATGTACAATGGAAGTTCATATTCCCTCGCTCTTTCAATTAGTTCTCTCAGTACGTGGATATGATCTATAGTGCTGTAGCCACTCCTGAATCCAGCTTGTTCTCTCGGTTGAGCCATGTCCAGTGTTACCTTCAAACGGCGTGAAAGAACTTTAGTGAAGATTTTTTAAACCACTGATAGGAAGCTGATAGGTCTGTAGTTCCTGAGATCCTCAATGTCATCTTTTTTATGTAGCAGGATCATTGTAGCGTTGTTCCAATCCTCAGGAATCTTCCCTTCATTAAGGCATCGAGTGAAAACTTGGGCGAGTACTGTTTCAATTTCTTCATTTGCTTCTTGTATGATGTCTACAGTAATTTCATCTTCTCCTGGAGCTTTTCCCCGCTTCATGTTCTTGATTGCATGTGCAACTTCTGTTGGGAGGACTGGAAGAACTCTGGTACTGGTACCTTTCATGATGTCTGGAGTACATGTATCATCCCTTTCATATAATTTGGAGTAGAAGTCTTTTAAACTGAGAAAATAACGTGCAAGGTTGGCTTGAACACAAATTTTATTGAGAGTCAAAAGTTGTTCAGTGAAAACTGCCTTCAATAAGATATCATGACTTTAACATTCATTGAAAAGATAAATGGTGGCGACTGTATAGCCTACCTCGTTCACAAGTTGAAACAAGCGAAATTGAAACCGAAAAACGCGGCCCGGGTAGCTGAGTGCTACTAGACGGTGACTCTTAACCATTCGTACGATATGGGTTCAGGTTCGAATCTCAAGCGAGCCATGGACGGTGGGTTGGTATTATGGCCTCTTCCCTTCCTGGAACTAGTAGTCGAAATTAAGGACGGATGACTGCTCATAGGTCACTGAGGTGGTTGTTAAACGTACAAACACAAATCGAAAGAATGGCACGATAATGTAAGTTCAGCAAGGAAAACGATTATGCAGTTTTAAGAGTTTCTCAGAAATAACTGTCGTTCAATATGGTAGCTTAACTTGAACTTTCAGAGGAGAAGTGAATAACAGTGATTTTTTAGGAATATACTGTATGTAAAATTGGGAGGAAATGTCACTGTAACCGAAGATATTGCACACAAATTTAGTCCCACCTAGACGCTTACGCAGTGATAGAAGGGCTTCACAGAAAACTATTGTTAAAAAAAAAAAGAGCTTGATTTAAACGTTCAGAGAAAATACTGATAACATTGATTCTGAAGGTCTAATATATATTAGTCAAAAGTTCTGCGCACTTTACTCTAATCAAAATACATGTATTTTTAGAGAATGATTTTTTCACTGTATTTGCAGTTACAATGCTTTGCGAAGTCTTACATGCAGATAGATAGGGTCACTTACTTCAGCGAAAACCCTTAAATTCTCCAGAAAAGTTTAGTACACAGTGATACTTTTTATTTCGGAAATGTCTAGGAAATTAAGATAACTCATTACAGATGGAGCTCGTTCCATTCATATACATATTTTTTAAATATGAGCAATTGCATGACTTTCACGTGGGGTTCGCGTTGCTGTGACGGATAGGAATGCCACAAATCTGAGCTTCTTGTAGGATAACCGGCGTTCGAAATCACGGCTGTTTGACTTGACTTGACTTTTTCTCCGCCCTTGTCGGCCGCAAAGCGTCTGTAGCAAGAACTTCCTGTTGTCACACCTAGCCGCTTACTCAGTGTCTAGGTGTGACAACAGGATCGCAACTGTGACTATCTGCACTCTTTAAGGTTGTTATTCTTGTCTTCAGATAGCATGTCAGGAAGAATTATACAGGAAACTTTAAAATGAACATTTTATCTTTCTTATTTACCTTTTTATTTGTGTTGTATATCAACAATCAGCTAAAAATTTGTTGTTCTTTGAGGCTTTTGGAACTTCTACTGTTGCAATCAAACATTAACCATCGAATATTTGATACTTTTGTGTTCGACAGGTACTGGATGTTAAGAAATTTTTCAATGCGTAAAAAATTACAGCAGCATAACTCCAAAGTGTCAAACATCCGAAAGGAATTTTTTATTTTAGCGACGGGAATTCCATAATTTGGAAATATATAATATATAAAAAAAGAAGTTGAAGAGCAAAAATGCTTTACTGAAATCTCTTTTATAAACTTAAATAACTAATATATCAACTCTCTAAGAAGAACTGTAAGTTTCCACTGAGAGAACTAGCCAGTAGATATTCAGTTCTGGTAAGAAATTTTTAAGAGCCTAGATAAATGATCATATGTAGAGGAATTTGGGAAGGGAGTGTCTGACCCCAGGTCTTAAACAACCCTTAGAAATAGGAAACTAGGAGATTTGAGGTGGAGCGTCCGATAGGAAAGTGACACGGAAATGAAGTAGAAAGGGGCAGGAAGACGCCCTTATTTATTACCGGCGGGCCAGTACCCGGGGTCCGACGGCTTAACGTGCCCATCCGACGCACGGAGGATATTTAGTGGATCGAGCGTTCGTACCTGCCTGGGATCGAATCTGAGGCCCTTTCCGTGGCAGTCGCGAACGTTGCCCACTAGGCCACCCGCGGCCCAGAGCTGAGATAAGTCTCATCAAACAGAGGTCATCGCTCTTTCCACGTTTATAAGTTAGTCACGAAAATTCTCATTGGCCGCCACCGGGAATCAAACCCAGGGTCTTCCAGTTACGCGTTGGACATGCTTCCACTGCACCCTGGAAGAACCTGGGTTTGATTGCCGGTGGCGGCAAATGAGAATTTTTCCGTGACTCACTTATAAACGTGGAAAGAGCTATGAGCTCTGTTTGATGTTCCTAGTCCACGTCCAATGTCTGTATTTATTGAGATAAGTCTGCTTAAAAATGCCGATTCCTTCGTCTCCAAAACGATGCAGCAGTCCTTTTGTTATAGCCTTTTGAGCAGCTTAATTGCAATTTCTTTTTCGAAATGGATCAAGTAACGTCTTGTGTGCTTTCTAAAAGAGTGTTAACGACCGTCTTTAGAAATACATTTTGGAATTACTGTGATTAGTTTCTCCCCTGAAAGTTAAATATCGAGCTTCGTAGTCGGTGGTTTGTCACTTCTTGCATCAAATGCGTTGCTTGCACGACTGTGACACTAGTGCGACTCCAGCCTGACACTGCTCTTCTTAATCCTCGCCTCAAGTTTCACGAAAGATATTGCAGATGTATCTTGAATTATGTCCTACAAAATTGCTGTTGTGATGAGCAAATTTTTCAAGTCATTATGCTGCCTGATCTAAGCTATTGGTCTCCATTTTGAGACGTAGTTACGTAGAATCCAATACTTTAACAAATGATGCAAAGATTAAAGTATAATGGAAAGAATACTGCCATGAGCTACTAAAAGTAAAAATAAAATAAAAAGTTAGAAAATCTAAAACGAACTGCAAGCCTAGAAAAGCAAATTTTAAAGGAGAACATAAAAAAAAAGCACAAATGAAAAATAAAAAGTAGAAAACCCCTCAGGATTTGAAATTGAAACTTTGAAAGCTTTAGTAAAAATTAAATAGCAAAATGGACTTTTATAATTATTCCGTAGGGTTTGAAGAGACGAAAAAATTACTGAGGACTGAAAGAGTGAGTGCTGTGATAGCCATATTTAAACAAAAAGCACTTTTCCTGGACTGTGATATTTACAGAGGTATAAAACTGACAGAACACCATCTAAAAACAGTTGAAATAGCGATAGGCTAGAAATCAAGAAAAGTAGTGCAATAATTAATATTTAGCTTGGTGTTTTGAACGGCATAAAAATCACCAATGCATCTTTGACAACGCTGCAGTTTCGAGCGAGCTACTTGGAAAAGAACAAAATTGTCTACTGTATATTTGTAGATATGAAGAATGAATATAACAGAGTGCCATGTAAAGTCATACACAAGACATTAAGAAAGAAAGGGGCTTCTAAAAAACTGATAATAATCATACAATCAATGTAGGAACACGTAGAGAAACAGCTGTTATAAATATGTAGATATGGAGAGACAGTATATTTTGACGTATTCACCAAGGAATAGCACTGAACCATTTAGTTTTCGTAACTAACTTGGATACACTAAGCGCAAGCTAGAAGTGGTGAAAAAGAAACTAGAAGTGGTGAAACAGAAGCTAGAAGTGGTGAAACAGAAGGTTTTGAACATGCTAGAAGTGGTGAAACAGAAGGTTTTGAACATGAACTTGGACTTCACTAAGGATCAGGTCGGTGAAACAGAAGGTTTTGAACATCAAGTGATGAAACAGAAGGTTTTGAACATCAAGTGGTGAAACAGAAGGTTTTGAACATGAAGCTAGAAGGTTTTGAACATGAAGCTAGAAGGTTTTGAACATGAAGCTAGAAGGTTTTGAACATGAAGCTAGAAGGTTTTGAACATGAAGCTAGAAGGTTTTGAACATGAAGCTAGAAGGTTTTGAACATGAAGGTTTTGAACAGAAGGTTTTTAACTAGAAGGTTTTGAACATGAAGCTAGACAGAAGGTTTTGAACAGAAGGTTTTGAACTAGAAGGTTTTGAACAGAAGGTTTTTAGACTAGAAGGTTTTGAACATAAAGCTAGACAGAAGGTTTTGAACATGAAGCTAGACAGAAGGATTTTGATACATGAAGTGGGGAAACAGAAGGTTTTGAACATGAAGCTAGACAGAAGGATTTATACATGAAGTGGTGAAACAGAAGGTTTTGAACATGAAGCTAGACAGAAGGTTTTTAACATGAAGTGGTGAAACAGAAGGTTTTGAACATGAAGCTAGACAGAAGGATTTATACATGAAGTGGTGAAACAGAAGGTTTTGAACATGAAGCTAGACAGAAGGTTTTTAACATGAAGTGGTGAAAACAGAAGGTTTTGAACATGAAGCTAGAAGTGGTAAAACAGAAGGTTTTGAACATGAACTTGGACTTCACTAAGGATCAGGTCGGTGAAACAGAAGGTTTTGAACATGAAGTGGTGAAACAGAAGGTTTTGAACATGAAGCTAGAAGGTTTTGAACATGAAGCTAGAAGATTTTGAACATGAAGCTAGAAGGTTTTGAACATGAAGGTTTTGAACATGAAGCTAGAAGGTTTTGAACATGAAGCTAGAAGGTTTTGAACATGAAGCTAGAAGGTTTTGAACATGAAGCTAGAAGGTTTTGAACATGAAGCTAGAAGGTTTTGAACATGAAGCTAGAAGGTTTTGAACATGAAGCTAGAATGTTTTAAACATGAAGCTAGAAGGTTTTGAACATGAAGGTTTTGAAAATGAAGCTAGAAGGTTTTGAACACGAAGGTTTTGAACAGGTTTTTTACTAGAAGGTTTTGAACAGAAGGTTTTGAACTAGAAGGTTTTGAACATGAAGCTAGACAGAAGGTTTTGATCATGAAGCTAGACAGAAGGTTTTGATCATGAAGCTAGACAGAAGGTTTTGAACATGAAGTGGGGAAACAGAAGGTTTTGAACATGAAGCTAGACAGAAGGTTTTTAACATGAAGTGGTGAAACAGAAGGTTTTGAACATGAAGCTAGAAGTGGTAAAACAGAAGGTTTTGAACATGAACTTGGACTTCACTAAGGATCAGAACGGAGCCGTTGTTATTTCGTGACTATCTTAGATACACTGAGTAAAAACTAGAACAAATATAGGACACAATATTTCGACATAAAGTTGGACTTCACCAGGCATCAGCACTGAGGCATTTTATTTTCATGACTATCTCAAGATTGTCATGAAAATAAAATGGCTCAGACAACGGTCGTTTGCATAATACTGTCACATTTTTGGCATGGCACAATAAACCAGAACGGAAGGGTACACATGAGAGTTCATGGTTTGTGGTATAACCAACAGGCCGAGTCCCATCCAGTTGTTGTTGTTTTTTTTTTTACGAAAAACAATTCCATGCCATGATGGAACCTCCGCCGAACTTAACAATTGGAAGAACACAGTGCGACCAAAATTGTTCTCCCTGCTGTCGCCAGATCCAATGTAAGAGTGAAAAGCGTGACTCATCACTCCAAAGAACAACTTTCCTGTCGCCCACAGCCCAGGAATGACGGGTGACACACCACCGCAAATGGCGCTTCGCATTCACGGTAATGGTGTGGCTCGTGTGCCGCTGCTGTGCCATAATAACCCACAATGGACAACTCTCTGCGGATAGTTATGGTACTAAAGGAGCCATTATAAGCATTTCCTACTTCAGCACCGATGAAAACGTCAGAAGAACGGGATTTTTTTAACAATTGCTCTTCTGTCACATTCGATCAGTTTATGCAGCATTTCTGAACGTTTTTTACTGTAGTTGAACCGTGCTTCTTTCATCTCTTCACGACATCACTTACGGTCCATTTTGGAATGTGTAGTTTAGATTCAATGCTCCGTATGGAAACGTTACTCAAATGACATCCTATGATCAGCCCACGTTGGAAATCGGGAAATTCACGTCCACGCGGCGTATCCGCTTCAAAGTCACTGATAACACGACAGAACATCTCAGCTATATATACGTACATCCCCACTCACAGCGTACATTTCTGCGCAACCGTATTATATTTGGTGGTGTCCGAATATGTTTGATATATATAGCGAGAGAGAATTTGGAAGAAGCAGTACAATTTTCAAGAGGAATTCATCATCATTATGTCTTAAAAGAAAAGGGTTTAATCAATCCATCCTTCTAGTTCTGCCGTAGCTACCCCGGTGGGGCAGTGATCTAAGAGCTGGCTTCTGACTATTTGTCTATTATTCAATCCCAATGAGGCATGGATATAGTTTTTGTCTTACTTCGCTGGCCCTCTCCCTTTCTTGGAACCAGAGGCCCTAAATTAGCGACAGACGATTGCTAACAGCCCATAGAATTATTCATGGTGGTCGGTAAAAAGTAAAAATAGTCTTACGTGTGGATCAGAGGCACGGACCTTTACTAAAACAGACATACAGACGTTGTAGTCAACTGAAAGAAGCATGAAGAGATGCATGTTTGGTGTAACAACGAAAGGTGAGCAGAGGAACTTGAGGATCGGGAAAATGATAAAAGGGGAAGATATCGTGATCAAAGTGAAATCTCTAAAATGGGAATGGGTTGGCCATACTACAAGACGAACTAACCACCGATGCACAACAGATATATTAGACTGGATAACAAGGGACAGAAAAAATCCCAGAAGAAGACCATGTGGGAGTTGGGTGGATGGAATTTGAAAGGATGTCGGACAGATATCGAGGAGACTGGCTTAAGACAGACATTTGTGGAAGAAGCTTGGGGAGATATTCATCTAGCAGTGGATTGATACTTGTTGTCTGTCATTATATATATTTTGGGGGATGTGCCCCCCACTACTGATACCATGCTCGTACGTAAATAGGTTGATGTAGGTTCGATTCCGTTCCAGTGCGATGTGGTTTCAAGTTTTCTGATGAATACAATTTTTCTAATGAATACTGCATGGGAAACTGCAGAACGTAGGGCATCTATACACTATGCTGAGAATGATATGTATATACCTCTCATGCATTTGTGAAGAACTATTTCTTCATAGAAAGAAATGATGAAAAACGATCTACAGTCCCGCTCAAAGTTAGTTTTCCATCATTTTAGGACTCAATATCTTGCATGGTCTCACTTTATTGAATGAGAAATCTCTGTTTCTTTTTCCTTTCCTTTTTCTTCACATGTCAAATTGTTTCCATCATTTCAGGACGACAAATCTCACATGGTCTCACTTTATTGAATGACAAATCCCTGCTTTTTTTTTTTCTTTAAATATCAAATTGTTTCCATTATTTCAGTTTCATGGTCTCACTTTATTGAATGAGAAATCGATCCTTTTTTTTTTCTCCTTTTTTCAGGTGTCCAATGGTTTTTCAAGTTTTGATGTTGAGTTACACATTAATAATAAAGAATTGACGACATATTTAAAACGAACATACCTAACATCAGAATTCAATTTAATTAATATTCCTGTCTCAATTGCTTTTACTTTCCCCCGGGGGATTCGCTTCCCTTTCATTTCCATTTTACTCTTATTTTGTTTTGTTCTCTTGGTTTAGCACGGTTTTTTTTTAATAAATTATGTGCTGATTACGTCTTTCAAAGTCTTATAGAAAAGTGTTTCAAGGTTTGTGTTAGAGAAAACGACAAAGCGAAGCAGAAAAAATCCCCACACGTATAGAAACAGAGCTGAGCTGAGCGCATGCGTGAGAGGGGAAAGAGAGAGAGAGAGAGAGAGAGAGAGAGATTGGGGCTCAGAGGAAAGGGGTAAAATTAAAAGAGAGAAAACAGAAATCTAGAGGTTGTTCCCCAAGGGAATCGATTCTGCGCCCTTTATTAGTGTGTGATTCTAGCCGTTTATCAAAGACCAGACATTTTCCTGTCACGCTCAGCTGTGTACATCCATAAACCTACGAAAAGACAAAAGGACTGGGTAATAAACCTCACGGAAAGCATTGTTCAATTGCATGTCGCCAGGCGTTTACATTGTCTGATTCGGTTCTTACTCAGCGCGTCCAAGGAACGTAACTGCCAGAAAAATCCACAGCAAAGAAAAATAAAATTTCACCGATTACGTTTCGTTTGAGGGCTTGTTTTTTTATCATTATTTTTTATTGGAATACCTGAATGCATACGTTGATTACGCTTACCCCCGTAGACTTCTCCGAAAACGTCACCTGACTTTTCTCCGCGCATGTCGCACCACATCATTTTGAGTCCTTGTTTTCATTCAGATCATCATTTTCTCATTCATTATTTTTCTTCCCTCCCCATCCATTAAATGCGATTTAGCTTTTGATGTTCTACAAATGAAATCATCATCACCGTAGCTCTGAGTATCGAAGGAAAATATTACCAGTTTTAAAGTTCCTTATTTCGAATCCCGAGTGAGGCAGGTATGGTGTGCTTGTTTTACGGCGATGACTCCCTTTCCTCCCTACACCCAATGGCCCCAAATTAGGGACGGGAAACTGCCTACAGCCCGATTGAGATGGTCACGGTTGTCGTTACCCCCTCCTGAATTTCTCCCCCACCCTTTTCTTTTGCGGAACTGTAGGATATTCCAAGAGGAATGTTTTGTGGATGCATTGCCCAGTACCTTGTCAACAAGCAATTAACTGCGTTTTAAAGATTAAAAATAAAATTAAGAAAATGGCTTCTGCTGAATATAGAATTTAATATTAAGCACTAAAAACGAAGGACGAAGCAAAAAAAAAAAAAAAAAAAGAAAAAAAGAAAAAAAAGGCTGTGGAAAAGAAGAAGCGAAAGAAGCATTTAGGAGAAAACAAACTCTTTTCTGCAGTTTGCCAATTTGGTAAGTCACCAGGATTTGAGGAACATTCATCGTTACAAAAATAATAATTTTTAAAATTATTTTTAATAATGGCATGAAACCGTTAGTGATTTTATTAAAGAAATATCTTCAATCTGTATTATGACTATCTATACATTGATACTTTCTACTAATAACGAAATTTTTGTCATTGACTTGCACGTAAGTTTCATATAACTTAAGCTGCTCTCCAAGATGATGATGTTTGCTCGCCAGAGCTAGATCACTTGTCAAATCAAACTTACCCTATTGATGGAGTTAGATTTTACCTACTGTTAATGCATCAAACATCTCCGTGCGTCAGAAAACTTGAAAATCACATCGTCCTGGAATGGGAATAGAACCTGCAGCTCCCGATTTACTTTCGAGTATATTACCGTTACACCGTCCAGAACAAAGAACCTCCAAGCAACTGAGGTTGTGTTTCGGGACTCAGACGAAACGCTCCGCAGCGGCAGTGCGCAAATCGAAACGTATATGATCCTTCCCCTTAGCAGCACGCGAGCAGAAAACTAATCCCCTGAAGAAATATCTCTTCAGAAATAAATGATAGTCAAACAGATGTTACAGGCCTGTAATATCTTTTTGACTACTATTTGACTACAAGCTTGTAACATCTATTTGAACATCTTTTGTCTGTAACATCTATTTGACTACAGGCTTGTAACATCTATTTGAACATCTTTTGTCTGTAACATCTATTTGACTATCAAATATCTCCGATTTGGCATATATAAACTCGAGCTTTACTAATTCCTATGCATCACTGCCTCAAAAAATGTACCCATTACTATCAACCTTATTTTCTTACAGTCACCTCATTCGTGCCTCAGCTTCCTGGTGGAGCAGTGGTTTAAGCACTGGACTGATTTCGAGTCCTGGATGAGGCATGGGTGGTGAGTCTAGGCTACAGCACTCTGGCTCTCTCGCTTTTCCGGAATAAGTGACTACAAATTAGGGACGGGTGACTGCTTATAGTATTTGGAGTTGCTCATGGTGGTAATTAAACCTAGAAAAAAAAAAAAAAAGAGAGTGAAACAAAAGTTTCTCTTCCGAAGCACATCTAAATGGGGACCAGTTGCATCTTTTTTTTTTTTTTTCTATTGGAGGTTTAACGACCACCGTGAGTAACTCAATGGGCTACAAGCAGTCGCCCGTCCCTCGTTTAGGGCACCTGGTTCCCCTGAAAGGAGAGAGCCAGTACCATAAGAAAAAAACGGCATCCATACCTCATTGGGATTCGAACCCGGACCACTTTTGGAGGAATGATCAGAAGCCATCGCTTAGACCACTGCGCCAGCCAATTGTATCTTCACGCACAGCTATTCAGGACCATTTCGTGAACCTAACAGTCCTGTGAAATCCTCCTAAAGCAGATATGACTTACAAAACTGAATTCATTATCCTACAAATTTCGCCATGTAATTTATTTTCCCAATCAACCATGCTTCCTAGGTACAAAACCGAATAAACTAATCTAACCAGGAGCGGATTTACAGGTAAATCTACGAAGCACAGGCGCCGCGGGGACCCGCGATGTTGAAGACGCACAAAAATGATGATTTTCATTTTACTTCTAGAAAGAATGAAAAAAAAAATTTTTTTTTAATAAAAACAGAATGGTGTTCAAGTTTGATACTCTGCGTTTTGGAAGCATGTTTCTGCCCGACCTCCAAGAATTTTATCTACAAGTATTAATGTTCTAGCTTAGGTGTAGACTAACTACAAATCATTTTTTGACTATAATATTATTTAATAATGCACTTCAATTGAGCTCAGAGGTTGCACTGTAACATTTTTTATGAAATTCACAAGCCATTTTCTGTGATTCGTTTCGTGAATTGAGGAAGCGCATTCCTGACACAAATTTTTCTTTGAGATGACAGGAAAAAAAAACATACGTTTCACGGAATTTTTTTGTAAGCCACGAAAATTCTGAATTTTCAAAAACCTTTCCGCAATTCGTTTCGTATACTAAAGGAAAAATTCTGCTCTCACTTTTTCCGCGTCATATTTAACGTTTGATTAACTTTTAAATTTCAATCGTCTGTCGGAGGATCTGATTTTGAATTTCTGTACCGAGATCGAATATTGTTTACAGCATATCGCGTGAAATTTTGGTTATTGTGGCACCAGATATTCTATCCCCTTTCCCCCCATTTTTTTATTGCAGGTTTAATAACCACCGTGAGCAATTCCATTTGCTATAAGCAGTCGCTCGTTTTTAATTTAGGGCCAATGGTTCCAGGGAAGGAGAGAACCAGTACCATAAAACAAACACAACATTCATGCCTCACCGGGATTCGAACCCGCACCCTTCTCGGACGAATGGTCATAAGCCAGGGCTTAGAACACTGCACAAAAAGGGGGGGGGGCATTCTGTGCACAAGCAATTTTATAACCGTAAAAAAACGGGTTCTTAAATTATTGTACAGGTGATCATTGTATGATTCCTTGCTTTTGTAACAGTCAATGGACTCGTTAAGACAAAAGCTGTTATAGCTATGAAGGGTAAATTTTATATTAAGGGATTTTGTAAATGACACTATAAAGAAGTACCTTTCACCTTTTCTTAAAGATAACTGAAAGTCATTGTCAGTTTAAAAAGTTCTCAAGTTCCAAAGCATGCTGTTGTTTTGAAAAATCACGATGAAAAAAATACTTAATTTGTAACAAGTCCTCCTACAGAAAAAAAAATCTTGCACACTCATTCAGAAAAATAATGAGCTCCAACAGAAAATAAAACGACTAATTTACCCACATTAATAACAACAAACATTTCATCACTGCGATATTAGAGTTCTAACCTGTACGCGACTGTGATTCTCGGGTCTTTCTGGTTTAACCGTAGCACGCGGGCTTCCCTTTCAGCTAATCCCGACGATCTAGGTTCAAAACCGACCAGCGTCGAAGGGAAAAAAATAATTTCTTGTGAAAAGGGCTGAAAGTGTCAAAATCCTCGATTTCGAAAAATTTCTGTATAAATACGGAAAAATTCGAAACTTACTTTTCTGAAATAAACGGAATTAGTGACTTCGGAAAATATATCAAAATATGAACTTAGAAAAAACGGAATTTTTATTTTAAAAAATGGACACTTACCGGTAACTTTGCTGCGCGTTATTTTATGTGAATTTATTTCTCGCAGTCTTATTTTTTACAGTGTGGGATGTTATTTCTGGCAGTCTTATTTCAAATAAAATTAACATTTTGCTCTTAAATTCGGTATTTAATATGACCGCCCATCTTTTTCTTTCTTTTCCCCATTCGGTTTATTTTAAGAGGCAGTCACAAGAGTGTTACCATCGCAGTTGGAAGCGGGTCAAAAATTTCGGACCCAACCGGATCCGGACCAGTAACTGACCCAGACAAATCTGCTTTGAACAATAAATTCGAAAATCAATTTATATCATCATTCATCATCATTGTCAATCATTATCAATCCACTGCTGGACGAAGGTCTCCCCAAGTTTCTGCCACAACGGTCTGTCTTGTGCCAGTCTCCTCCATGATACTCCCCCATACTTTCGAATTTCATCCACCCATCTCACATGTGGTCTTCTTCTGGGTCTTTTCCTGTCCCTTGGAAACCAGTCTAAAATTTCAGCTGTCCATCGATGGTATGTCCTTCTGGTAATATGTCCAGCCCATTGCCATTTCAGGGATTTTACTCTGATCATGATGTCTTCCACTCTTGTCATTTTTCTGACCCACGAGTTCCTCTTCTTATCTCTCCTGATTACACCAAGCATGCATCTCTCCATGCTGCTTTGAGTTGTCTGCAGTCTTTGTATGTCTCTTTTAGTTAAGGTCTGCACCATACGTAAGCACTGGAATGATGCATTGATCAAACACTTTTCTTTTAAGACATAATGGCATACTGCTCTTAAAAATTATATTGTTTCTTCCAAAAGCTCTCCAAGCAAGTTTTATACGCCGATTAATTTCTTCATCAATGAAGTTGAAGGAGGCACTATTACCACTCGAGAAATGGCCACTTTCTCGTATCCTCTTTGCCTGGATTGTTTGGAGAGAACGAATAATTATTTTGGTACTTCTAAATCAAAATCGTTGACTTTATTGGAGCTTTATATTATCTGTTTAAAATACTGTTATCTTAAAAAAATGGCGCTCCTCCAATCTTTATGTGTTAGGCGTTTACTCTAAAATGACAAAGCAAAATTCTCTCTACTTTCTTGAAAGATTTGCCGCCGGACCAAGGACAGTGTTATTAATTAATTAACCTAACTACGTTTAGCGTAGGTTGTTGGACTTGGACCAAAAGAATAATTGGTAGGCCCTACCCTGCTTTTGTAAAGTTGAAGGAGGCACTATTAACAATTTTGAAGGCTCATCATCCTCATTCCTTATCCACAAACAGACATAGAGCACAAAGCGATTCTCCGGCAGAGATGTTCCGAAATCAGTATCCTACCCATATTTATCTTAAAACGAACAACGATTGTCTGGTACTGGTTCACGGATCAAAATAACAGGAAAACAAAAAAAGGCTTCTATTTAAGGAGGTGGTACAAATGCAGTATACCATGGGTGACCAAAAATAAAATTATCTGGTACAATACCCTGTTTTGAACATGGTTTGATAAGCTGCATTCAATTGAGCGGATTTTTAAAATTCTTTCACTTTTAAATTGCTGCTAAAAGTTGTTCACGACTGAATTAGTTTTACAATGCATATTTCACTCTTACATCCAGAAGTTAACATAATTTTTTTTTTATGAGGGAACTTATGAGGTGTACCCCTGTGGGTACCTGTGTTTCTGTAGGGGACCACAGGACTAAAGCTCCCCGCCTGGTTTCGTCGATCCAATCCGCCCCTGTTTGTAAGGGTAAATCGTCTGACAGACCTTCGACTTTTAAAGCCGATGTGGAGAGAATTAGGGAATGTTTTCAGCGTAGCTCTCGAAAGTCTACAACGAGAGCGAGCTGGGAGCTTGCATTTTCCAAGACAATTGTGTGGCGCGTATTGCGTGTCTAAAAATTAACCCTTATCGAATACAGTTGCTGCAGAACCTTACACCGGTGGACCGCGCTACCCGCTCCCAGTTTTGTGAGTAATTTCGCGAGTTGAGCCGTGACGATGTTTTTTTTAGAGAAATTGCGGTTTAGTGATGAGGCTGCATTTTTTGTTAGTGGGAAAGTGAACAAACAAAATGTTTGCATTTGCGGGACTGAAAATCCTCACCAAGTTGTTCAACGTACCTAGACGGAGTTAGATTACAGCATTGACGTTTTCAGAGTAACGAAGGGAGCTCACATTGAGCATCTGTGACAGCCAGCTTCGTGTTACCCACTGACAATTAAACTTGGAGAGTTCCATAATATATGTTTGAAATTATATCTTGTTTTGACAATTTATGAAAAATATATAACAATGTGGAATCGTTCACATAATTTCGAAACACCCTGTATACGTTCCGAGTCTCTTTCCTTAACAAAGGCTTTCCCAGTTGTTCTTTCCACTGTGTTTCCTCATCGAGGCATCACAAAACCTCTAAATATTAAAATTCGTCTTGATCGATGCAACAGACCAGGGATGGCGAATCTTTTCCAACTAGTGTGTCCCTTAAAGTTTGCTTTACTGCTTTCAAGGGTATAGTGTGCCACCTCTTGTTATATCGAGTAAACAGCGTACACTGTAGAAAATAGCGTTTCCCCGGCTGCCGCCATACCCACACACGGCGATCAGACTGATGGATCGTGTATCTGGATTCATCAGTCCATAGGACCCGTCTCCATCTATCAACGGTCCACTATAAATGTTCTTTACACCATGCTAAACGACGAGTAGCATTCCGAGTGGAGATAAAACGCTTATGAGCAGCCGCACGACCACGGTAACCCAGAATGAAGTTCTCTGCGAATGGTACGTGTACATACCGAGGTTCCAGCATTTTTAGTCTCCTGTACTCTGCGATCTTGTGCAGTACTCCATCGATTAGCTGTAACGACTCTCCTGAAGCTTCGATGTCCTCTATCACTGATTTTCTTTGGTATGTCGGTACGTTTTGCTGCTTCAGGCACGCCATGTGTCTTCCACTTATTCAGTACATCCAAAACAGTTGACATGGGTATTTTAAACGCCTCTCGGTTTCTCTTATGGACAACCCACTAATATACCCCCAACAATCTTTCCTTTTTCAAAGTCAGTTCTCTACAGCCGCGACATTTTCACTCCACCTCACAGTGCGATATGCTTGTTATACACCGTTTGTTTTTATACTGTTTGCAGCTGTACCACGCGTCTTAACATCGAAGCGGACCCGTTCATTTGCTTTTGAAGAGGTATCCGGTGACTTTTGTCAATATAGTGTATGTAGGGAGTTCAAAACATCTCTCTGCAGTGGGTATGTTAGGTTATATGGAAATCAAACAAATGTATTGTAGGAACATATAATTTGCACAATTATTTAGAGGAAGTATTAAAACTTTCGTCATTTATTTGCGAAAGATAACCTAACTGTTTTGCAAATGTTTTCAAACACATCTGCGAGAGTCCAAAAGTCCCTGCGTAGTAATGTTAAGGCTATTCCACTTCATTTTGATGGGCGTAGTCATATTTTTTTTAATTAAGCAACTTGTTTGTTTAATTTCAGTTTTTGCTGTTTTCTTGATAACGTAGCAAGCTTCAGAATATGTTTCACCGCAACACCAGTACTTCCAAGTTTATGATGAGTTGAAAGTTTCCCTGGATGTTGTTTTCATCATTGTTCCTCAGAAGGAAGGAACACTTTTCCTTCTGAGGACATTCATTTTCATATTGCATGACAAATCAATTTTCAGTCCGGGGCATCAGTATCGAAAACAAAATTACTTAATTCGCATTTTTCCTTGGAAAAAAAAAATCTTTTCTGCTGTTAAAAAATAAAACGAAAATAAAACCTGGTCGAAATCGGATCAGAAACACCGTGACCAGACCCGCTTGACCCGCTAGAAATTATCGACTCGTTGACCCGTAACCCGTTTCAATGTCTGGTAACGACCCCCGTGGGGATCTCTAGGGGTTACAGGCGCTCACGCGATACTAATTTGGGCCGTCTGTTTCCGAGGCGGGGGCGCAGTGCTGTTGGGCAAATGCACCGCTCATGCCTCATTTCGGGCTTGAGCTCGGATCCGCTGGGACGAGTGGTCAGAAGGCAGAGTTTAGACTATTGCGCCACAGGGGCATTAGTCTGACCCGGTGGCGCATGCACATGGACTCCGACATTTTGGGCTTACAAGCTTTATCCTGAACAACAAGGTTGCGAACAATAATAAGAGGACTTTGTACACACCTGGTGTTTTCATGCTCTAGTATGATTTCATGTAAAGGTGGGGTTGAAGTTATTCTGATTCTGTAGAGACTGGTAGATTCAGAGCTGATCACTCTATAGATGACCTTCTGGAAGGTAAAGATAAGTAAACCACCATGGTCACTGTGTGCCTGCGGTAAATATATATCTGAACACTTAAATAATGAGTGCCTCATTACCTACACCTGTGCATCCATGTAGACCTGCAGTTTCCCGCTTGATAATACGAAAGACGGCAATGGAGAACCGCATCATTAGTTTTGTCATGCAACATGTAAGTTTCCGTTCTATGAAATGACCTTGCAGAATGCAACAACAAAGAGCATCATTACATTCGCTGTTTGTCCATGGTGAATCTGTAGCTGTCAATTCTGCAAAATGACAATGTGGAAAGCAATGGCAAATTGCTTCATTACTTTCGCCGTGAATGTACGTCCATAGGTTGATCCTCCTTGGGCAGTCACCAAATGTATTCTGTTATCTACATTTTGAAATGACCATGCAAAGGCAGTGATTGGAAAGCTTTTTCTTAAATGGGGCTGGCTAGCTACTGGCACAACTTCATTCTTGAAAAAGTAGCTTGCTACAGCTACAACTACATTGTAAAAGACTTTCTGAAATTCACGAGCTGTGATTCCTTTCGTGCATTTAGAAAGCATATTCCCAATACAAGCTTTTCCGTGAAATGATGAAAAAGAGAACTTGAATTTCAGAGATTTTTTTGTTCGTACACCAGGAAAATTCTGAATTTTCCGAAACCTTTCCTCAATTTCCTTCAGGAAAAATTCTGTTCTCCCTTTTTTCAGTATCCATATGACGGAAAATTTCCTGTAACGGCAGAGATTCGCGGGAACACTTGAGGTTTGATCAACTATTAAATTTCAATAGTTTGTCGGAACACCTGATTTTGAAGTTCTGTAGTGAGAACGGATATTTTAGACAGTTTATCGCACGATATTTTGGTTATCATGGCAACTGATTTTCCTTGCCCTCTCACACCATTTAGTGCACCAGCTGCTGTATAATGTGTTACCGTAAGAATCGGAATACTTAAATTATTGTACGGGTGATTGATGTCTATGTATCAGTCTGTGGACACCTTAAGAAAGAAACTATCCTAGCTATAAAGAGTTATAACGTAACACTCTTTCTTTATGCGAGATTTGTTGTTATGCTAAGTTCCAAATTTTACTTTACTTCTACTTTATGTGAGACTTGTTGTTATGTTAAGTTCCAAAATTTACTTTACTTTTACTTTATGTGAGATTTGTAGTTATGCTAAGTTCCAAATTTTACTTTACTTTTACTTTATGCGAGATTTTTTATTAAGTTCCAAATTTTACTTTACTTCTACTTTATGTGAGATTTGTTGTTATGTTAAGTTCCAAATTTTACTTTACTTTTACCTTATGCGAGATTTGTTATTAAGTTCCAAATTTTACTTTACTTCTACTTTATGTGAGATTTGTTGTTATGTTAAATTCCAAATTTTACTTTACTTTTACTTTATGCGAGATTTGTTATTAAGTTCCAAATTTTACTTTACTTCTACTTTATGTGAGATTTGTTGTTATGTTAAGTTCCAAATTTTACTTCACTTTTACTTTATACGAGATTTGTAGTTATGCTAAGTTCCAAATGTTACTTTACTTTTACTTTATGCGAGATTTGTAGTTATGCTAAGTTCCATATTTTACTTTACTTTTACTTTATGCGAGATTTGTTGTTATGCTAAGTTCCAAATTTCCGACTGAGGAAATGTTGAATTAAATGTTAATACTAGGACAAGCCTCCAAACGGTAACGGATAACTCGGGTACAGCTGGCAAATTTTGAGCGAAGCTATCGCAAAATCTAAGCTCATTAAGTCGTCTATTATAACAAATTCTAAAATCGAACGCGTAAAATTTATGACTTTCAGAACAAAAGTACGAAACATTCTAAAAAGAAATGCCTAAAATTTTCATGAACTACTTTCCTTCACGCCTTCACGTTGGTTGTGATCAGGTTGTATGTCAACAAAGCGGAAAGACACACTCCGATCGGGAACCACGTTTTTCATTTGTATCGCAAAAGACAGACACGCACACACATACACAAACTTCCATTTATTATTATAGATTAAGCAAGTGTTGAGCTAACACACGGTCTTTCATTTCTTCGTTTTTGAATTCAAACGATTATTTTAAATTAATGTTAATGAGCCGACTTTCGTGAAACGGTTCAAGTAAAAGGCCATCTACTTTTAATTGAAATTCCTCAATGACACGGATTTTCGGGAATCGGAAGGCGTCAAAGTCTGACCATAGATGATGTCCAATCGCATGCCAAAAATCACGGTGATCGGATGTGTCATGTCGTAGCTATGCCCGAACAACTAATTGTCCCGAGTCTCGCATAGAGAGCGAATTTTTTCAATTATTATTAAAATTGGTCAGTTTTTTAATGGTCATTATTTTTATACGACACGACCAATCAACCATGATACCACCCCCATGTCACTCACCATGTCTTTCCCTTTCTCTGTGGCAAGTGTCACCGCGATCGGTTGAAGATCTTTGGAGGAGATAGGTAACAAACGACCCCTTCTCAAATCCCGGAAGACTCCCTAAAAATGCAAGTTTTTGGACGATTATTCCTCAATGACACAGAATTTTGGGAATCGGAAAGCGTCAAAACCTGACCATGGACGATGTCTAATTGCATGTAAAAAATCACGGTGATCGGATGTGTCATCACGCACCTATGCCCGAACAACTAATTGTCTCGAGTCTCGTAAAGAGAGCTCCGCTCAATGTTCAACTAGTTGCACCGGGTAGCTCACTTTAAATTAAGGCTTTTAGGACCAGACGAAACATATACAGAAAGCCAAATTACTTATGTAAACTTTTTATTGGTCCAGCAACTTTAGACGAAATCACATAGCATTGTCCATTTAGTAAGTCCAAAACATATCACCACGAGGCACATCACAGACACACACACACACACACACACACACACACACACACACACACACACACACACACACACACACACACACACACACACACACACACATCTGTTGCTTGGTCATTTTATATCTTTCATACAATCAATAAGTTCCGGAAATTTTTATCATCTCCTACCCCAAAACAACAACGTCGCCAAATATATATCTTTTATCGTTCTTATCATCATGTATACGTCACTTACGTACTGACCTCAGGGGTGCTGCCAAATCTCATTCATGTAAGAGAGAAGATATCACGTTAAGTTTGGAAAGTGTAGTGGTCTAAGCGATGGCTTCTGATCATTCGTCCGCGATAAGTCCGGGTTCGAATCAAGGTGAGGTATGGACGTTGTGTTTGTCTTACGGTGCTGGATCTCTCCTTCCCTGGAACCAGTGACCCTAAATTAGGGACGGTCGACTATTTATAGCTTATTAAGTTACTCACGGTAGTCGTTAAACCTCCAACCATAAAAAAAAAAAAAAAAAAAAAAAGGATGTGCGAAAGAGAACAAACTTAAATTTACTTAGGAAAATAAATTAAAAATGAAAGTTTAAAATAGAATATGCGTCACAGGGTATGTTTTATACTCTGGCGGAAAGTGAAAAAAGAACACCAAGAAGGAGACGTCTGATACCAACGAAATTTATACAGCATAATAACGGAATACAGAGGATAACGTGATCAAAACATTATGGCAAAATACAGCTGTATTTGCTGGTAAACTAAAAAATAACATTTCCATGTAACATGGTTAGTACGAGGTTGAACCGCCATGAACTGCGTCACACTGTACAATTCTGGCATGAAGTCTGTCGTACAGATGTTGGATGTAAGTTTGGGGTATTGAGTTCCAAGCATCCTCAACCTGGACGCGTAAATCGGGGATCGTCGTGGCTGGCAGTCGATACCGGATAAGTCGTTGTCCCATAAAATCCCACACGTGCTCAATGGGGGACAGATCCGGTGAACGTGCAGGCCATGGAAGTTGCCTCACACCCTGAAGTGCATGTTGCATTGCACGTGCCGTGTGTGGGCGTGCGTTATCCTGCTGGAAAACACCACGATGGACCGACCTTACAAATGGCACAACAACGGGATGAATGATGTTGTTGATGTAGGAGATGCTGTTTAACGTACCCGGTACAAACACTAGTTGTGTACGGGAGTGATAGCTGATCGCTCCCCACACCAGGAGACCTGGTGTAGGCCCTGTGTGTCGCTGGCGGATGCAAGAAGGGTGGAGACGCTCCCCTGTGCGTCTGCGAACACGCATACGGCCATCGGAGGCACCCAAGCAGAATCTGCTTTCATTGCTGAACACGACAGTTCGCCATTGCGTTCTCCAGTGCAGACGTTGGCGACACTACTGCAGCCGTTCCTGACGGTGGGCTGGAGTCAGAAGTACACATGCCTGAGGCACACGTGCACGTAGTCCTGCATCCAGTAGACGGTTGCAGATTGTTCGCACAGTCACCTCAGGTGCAACGGCAGCTCGGATTTGCGTCGCAGTGGATGTTCTGCTTGACAACGCCGCTCTTCTTATGCGTCGATCGGTCCGCTCATCAGTCCGTCTGTGACTCCCGGTTCCACGTCTTCTCGTGTGGGAATGTTCCTCGGACCATCTACGCCACCATCGTACCACCACCGATACTTCCCGTCCAATTTGCTCCGCAATACGACGATACGACCAACCGGCTTTGCGGAGTCCGACTAGACGACCTCGCTCAAAGTCCGATAACTGCTGAAATCGTGCACGTCTTCCATGTCCAGGCATTGTAGCTTCTTCAGGGTCTTCGCACGTGTCCGTACGCCGACGACTGATTACATTCACTTCGCCGTATTCCTTAAATACCACCGACGATAATTTGCATATTATGCCGTGCTGTGGCGTAAGCGCTCACCGGTTGGTCCCGAAATTTAAATCACACCTACGTAGACTAGACCCAATTAACATATGTAAATTTCATGATCGTCCGCCAATTCCTTCTTGGTGTTCTTTTTTCACTTTCCGGCAGTGTATTTACAGCATTTGTGAAACAATACAATTAAGCATCACATTTCCCCTTTTCTTAAATGTAATTGAAAACTATTTTTCAGTGTGAAACTATCTATAGTTCCAAAACATCCGGTTACTTTGAAAACTCACTCTGATATATAAAGAAAAAAAAAAAAAAAAAGTATTTAATTTGTGGCAAATCCTGCTACAGAAAGAATTAAATTATTACAGACCTATTCAGAAAAATGATAAGCCCCAACAGAAAATGAAGTAACTAATTCACCCGGAATAATATCGAAAAAACCTTTACTCATCGCACGATTCGAGAACCTCTTCAATTCCATCTGATACACTGAGTGGCCACTTTATTATGACCACCCTCTCAGTACTTCGTTGGTCCACCTTTTGCCTTTAATACTGAGTCGATTCTTCGTGGCATGGACTCCACGAGATGTTGATAGGTGGTTTGTGGAATAGACCATGCTTGATGAATAGCACTTTCCAGGAGTATGAGATTGCAGGGTTGTGGATCCAGCTGTCTGATGGCTCGTTCAACTTCATCTCACAAATTCTCAATGGGATTGAGATCTGGAGATTGTGTAGGCCACCTAAGCAAAGTAAACTCACCGGCATGTTCCTGAAACCAATCCTGTACAATACGAGCACTATGGCAGGACGCATTATCTTGTTGAAAGTAGCCATCGCCATTGGGATAAACCATCCACATGACAGGATGCACTTGGTCCGCAACGATGTTTAGATATGATGTGCCTGTCAGACGTTGATCAACACGAAAAAAGGGCCCAAAGCATGACAGGAAAACATTCCCCAAGCCATAACGTTGCCTCCACCAGCTTGAAGGGTTGTAGCAATGCATTTGGGGTCCATGCGTTCGTGCTGTTTCCGCCAAATTCTCACTCGTCCATCGGCATGGTGCAACTGAAAAAGTGATTCATCTGACCACATAATTTGTTTTCAATTATCGACTGTCCAATCCTTGTGCTCCTGTGTGAACTGGAGACGTTTTCTCTTGTTAACTGCAGACAGTAGAGGTGTTCGAACAGGCTTTCGGCTGCCATATCCCATCCGATGCAGTGTACGGCGAACAGTGCGTGCAGAGATCATTTGAGGGGATCCTTGATTACGACGGTCTGTAATTTGCTGCACTGTTGTCCTTCTGTTGTCTGTTACCAGTCTGGATACACTCCGTTCCGCCCGAGCAGTCACTAATCGATGGCGTCCACACGTTGCACGTAGAGACCCAGTTTTTTGGCTGACGGTCCAGTCTTTAAACACTTTAACAATAGCTGCTCTGGAACATTTCACGAATGCGGCGGTTTTGGTGATACTCGCTCCATGGCTCCGAGCCCCTGCAATCATCCCACGTTGAAAGTCCGTCAAATCGCATTTTTTACCCATCTCGTCACTCAAAATCACCCCTACTACTGTCGTAAGCACTAAGCTTTCCCTTTTTATACTAGCCTCGTCCTTTGGCGGCAACAGTCTGCAGCCATCGCTCATTTGCTTAAAACTGTCAGGTGGTCATAATAAAGTGGCCACCTAGTGTATATGACCATGTGTTACGTATCTTTCTAGGTCAATCGGTAGCACACCTACCTGTCGTTGAAGACTCACCCGGTTCGAACCCTAGCATTGTAAAAGGGAAAGAACTTCATGCGCCAGGAGAGAAGGATTTCGTGTAAAAGAACTGAAAAAGCCATAATCGAAGTTTTTGCGAAATTTCTGAATAAATACTGAAAAACCTGAAACCGACTTTTCAGAAATAAACAAAATTACTGACTGTAACGACCTTCGCTCCTTTCTAGCTCTTACTCAACATAGCCACGATCTCGCGAGAGCCGTCACATAAATTTGTTGGTTCGCTCCCAAATGAATTGTTGCTTGAGAAAGAAAAAAAACATAAAATAGGGAACCTCTGTAACAATAACAAAATTAGACAGTTTATTCCACTGAAACGATGTAGCTTGGGGATTTCTCGAGGTCTGCTTAATAGAATGCTCCATTGACTTGGTCTCCATCCGCTGCTATATGGACCCTAGACCGACGCCGCTTTTCCATACACCGACGCCGATTTTCCGTACATCGACGCCGATTTTCCGTTCATCGACGCCGCTTTTCTGTACACCGACGCCAAAGCTCATCACACTCAGGAAAACGTCTCGTTCTCCCTAATTTTCACGACCCGACCTCTCTCTCTCAAAACCTAAGGTCCCGTCTGTCTTCCTTCCGCTTCCAAAGTGTTTTCTCCCTTAAAACTTCAAAAAATTTCCACTCCCCACTTAATCGGATTTAACCTTCACCTCCTTTTGGCTACTTGCAAACACCGTTAAGCTTGAGTTTCAGTCATTAACGCACCATTGAGATAATCCCATGACCACATAAGACAGGTACAATACACTTCAAATACTTTTATGTATTAAGTCGATAGTAATGTGGCTAATCGAGTGTCTCTGACAGCAAAAGCTCTGAAAAAAAAAATGACTCCAACAAAAAAATTCTACGTGGAAATGTACATAGGCATACATATTTTCAATTATTTTTATGACCTGGGGGCTAGCGCATTTTACACTGACAACGGAAACTTTAAAAAACGGAAATTTCGTTAAAAGACACGCATACTGGCAACTTTCCTGCACGTAATTTTCAGAATTTTCCGTGAATTCACACTGCTTATTTTTTTCACAGTTTACCGTTTTCTTAAATGTTACGTGGTTATGTTAATTTGCAAAGTCTTGCATGGTTGAAGACAATAAAATAGCTGTAACTAATAATTTTTCGCAATTCTTTTAAAACTCTTATGAAGCATTTTATTCTTTTCTTTGCTTAATCGCAGAAAGGTTGTCCACCAGCTCTGTAATTCTTCCTCGCTGTTCCCCCGAAACTCAAATTTCCTTCCCTAAATCCTGCTTCGGTCATTTTCTCCCGTCCCCTTTCTTCCCCTGTGGAGAAAAAACTCCATTCCCCGGTCAGCTTCAGATCTGCTCCCCAACACCTGAGACCTTTCCTCCTCTCCTCCTTACGACTGCTCGCTTTTAAATCCTAGAAGTGACTACCGTGCCCCCCCCCCCTTGTGTTCATCAAACACACCCCTTTGTTTCCACCAAACTCACCCCTTTGCCTCCACGACGTTCAATGGGAAAAACATGCTGGTATCGGCTAATAGAAAGCATTAAGGTAAAAATTAAGAAAGCTTGCGCTTTCAATCGGCTACTTCGAAATAAAGAAAGCAAAGGATCAAACGAGCACGACAATACTAATCCGTCTACAAAATACAAAGGCGCACGCTCTAAAATGCGACAAACTGACGTCTCTAAATAAACCGTGTCTCCGATGCTTCAATAGAGGAGTGACACAAGGAAATTTCTCTCACGCTTCGTGAAAACAAAGTAAAATGAGCACAAAGCGAAATAAAAGCTGCGAAATGAGATTTAATATCTTTGCCTAAATTCTAGAATTAAATCTCCGTAACATAAAGTAGCTAGTACACTACTTTTTACGGAAAAGCAACTGCGTTCGCCACCTTTTTAGCTACACTTTTACGTTTAGGCTTAGGTGAAAAGTGCAAAATTTTGAGGAGGATCCTTATATGTACATTCTTACATAACTCATTCAGAGCCAATGACATTCAATCATTGTATTTACCTTAGCACTGATAAGATGTTTTAACACATTCAGTGATGTATATTCCACGCTAGCTAGACTACTTCCAAAACTCAGGGAATTCCAATCCACATAAAAAAATATTAATGAGTTCATTCTCAATACAGACATTTGACGTGGACCAGGAACATCAAACAGAGGTCATCGCTCTTTCCACGTTTATAAGTGAGACAGGGAAAAATTATCATTGGCCGCCACCAGGAATCGAACCCAGGGTCGTGCAGTGGAAGCATATCTGACGCGTAACTGGAAGACCCTGGGTTCGATTCCCGGTGACGGCAAATGATAAAATTTCCGTGAATCACTTATAAACGTGGAAAGAGCGATTACCTCTGTTTGAGTTTATTCTCTTTGAACAAGAGAATTGAACAATTAAGAGACCTCAACAAAACCGCTAAAGCTCTCGTCTTGTACGCGCTGTTTTTAAGGCGATTGATATTTTCCAGTAAAGAGTTTGTGTGGCTTTCACAATGTAAATTAGACAGGGAAACTCTGCCTCTTGTCCTGGCAAATAAACCTGCAGGAAATCTGAAAATTCCTCGTGATTTCAAGATTTTTATTTTTCATTTTTTTAAAGCAGCGCAATTTGTAGCACAACTTTCCTCTTCAAGGTACTTTATCGTGAAATGTGCTACTGCGGCAACTATATTTTCTATGTGTAGCTGTGCTGCATACAACGCTTATGCAAAAGCAGCGTGATACCGGGTGCGCCAGACGTTGTTAGGCGGGTTAAAGATGTTTGGCGGGTTTCCAGTTAAAACCACTTTGTTCCACTTCTAACCGGCTTAGCTTTATTATTCAAAGTTGTCATTTAGATTGATGATTAACACTAATAATTTTTGATTACCTGCCAAAAGTTTAATAACCGTGCTGGTGAACTTTGGAAAGGAGAGAGAAGATATTTGAGTCTCTTGTTTCTGCCGGGAGGCATGATGTCCGTGTCAAGGGGCCCAGCCTTTCCCCTTTATGCCATGGGCCCGGAGCAGAAAATTAAAAACTAGAGGCAAGTTCCTATTACTAGTAGCAGGTTTATGGTCGGTACTGCTAAGATATGAGGGAGAAAATAAATATTTCGTCTTAGCTTTCGTAAAACACTGCCACTATGTGAACATTTCTGTTTTCAGAGCGGAGAATTTTTGGGCACCACTTAATTCTGATACATCGGCGGTTAAATGGGTTCACATTGAATTTTTCTAAATAAGAATTTTACTGGATTTCGTTAACTCCAGGTATATGTTTAAATTTGTTAAAAATTTCAAAGCCAACTAACTGGGATTCGATACTGTTTGCTCTGATGGACCCACACCTTGGCTATCGAGAATTGAAGGACACGAATCGTAGTACCCGAAATTGGTAAAAGAAAGAAAATAGGCTTAGCTCCTTTCCCTGGAGCCGGCAGACACTAACCTCTTCGTTTGCTCATCGGCTTCAGATTTCGTCTCAGTGTTCTTTCTTAGCTCGATGGCTTGCATCCTTTCTCTGGCGCTCACCGGGAACGTCACTACGTCTCACTCCACTCCTATTTTAATTTTGAAACTTATTGTAACGTTCTTCGCCGTCACTTGAATGAACATTTTGGTACTAGTTTACTTTAGCGGCTTTATGTAATTTATCGGAATTACTTTATAAAACGCATATTCTCTGATTTTTTGTGATCTCCTGACCCTATTTTAGTTGACGAATATGCAGTTTTGGCTTTAAATTGGTCGAAGTGAAACTTGAGAATTCGCACCAACCTGCTTCACCAATCGCCATTTGCAGTGTCAAGTAACGTTGTTTTCACAGCACAAATATCTGCTGCTATGCAGAACTTGCACTTGCCAACAGAAAAAGAAGTTAGTAGGTACATTATACTCACATTATATCCGAGCAGTGCTCGAAACGGGTCGGTATGGCACACCGGAACTTATGTTTTCCTAGTATTTCATACCGGCACTTATTTTATCCGGAATTTATATACCGGCGCTAACTTTAGTAGTAGGAACTGTAGAAACGGTTTTTTTTTTGTTGAGAAATAGCTATATGGAAACCGTAAAATGTCGTTAAGAGGTGTACACATTTGGAGGGTGGTGAGATTGCTACAATTTAAGACTGAACATTCATTCTGATTGCCGAAAGTTCTGATTACCCGACTTTCTATTTCATGAAAGTCACTATTGGAAGGGGCTGTCTTCTCGGCTTGTGTCCTTAAAGTTTTGGTTTCAAGTCCAGCTGAATCACTAACGATAATCCGAGGTTCTAATTGCCCGACTTTCCACTTCATGAAAGTCACTATTGGAAGGGGACTGCCTTCTCGGCTCTGGACCTTAAAGTTCTGGTTTCAAGTCCAGCTGAATCACTAATGATAATCCGAGGTTCTAATTGCCCGACTTTCCACTTCATGAAAGTCACTATTGGAAGGGGGCTGTCTTCTCGGCTTGGGTCCTTAAAGTTTTGGTTCCAAGTCCAGCTGAATCACTAATGATAATCCGAGGTTCTAATTGCCCGACTTTCCACTTCATGAAAGTCACTATTGGAAGGGGACTGCCTTCTCGGCTCGGGACCTTAAAGTTCTGGTTTCAAGTCCAGCTGAATCACTAATGATAATCCGAGGTTCTAATTGCCCGACTTTCCACTTCATGAAAGTCACTATTGGAAGGGGGCTGTCTTCTCGGCTCGGATCTTTAAAGTTCTGGTTATAAATCCAGCTGAGTCACCAACGATTATCCGAGGTTCGGAAGTATCGTTCATCCGTTGGTCATGGGGTAGAGACTCCACGTTATTAACAAGTCTAACATCAGTGGTGTTCTTTCACTACGTGTCTTCTTACATTGAAGTCCTTGGTGTAGCATAAGTAGTGCTAGCTGGGGTCCACAAGCCAACCAACTCTATCGACTGCCATAATTTATGACTTATGGAGCTCTAGTATTACATGGAATTGTCAATTACATTTTAAAACAAGGGAGTTTTTCTTCTGGGGATTTTTTTCCCTTTACTTTTTCAGTTTTGGAGGGGTTTTTTTGGTAGAAGTTTTTTTCCAAAGGACGTTTAGCTAAATATTAGCATACCAATACTTCGAAATTTCCATTTCGAGTACTGCAGCCGAGCAGAAAAAATATTCATATAGAAGTATGGCTTCTGATGTTTCAAATTGCATGTCAATCAATATACTCCTTTATCGGTCCTCGTGTGACAGCCTGAGCTACACTTGCCGGTCCTCTCGTTCGCACAACATGCCGGTCCTCTCGTTCGCACAACAAGCCGGTCCGCTCGTTCGCACAACATGCCGGTCCTCTCGTACGGTGGTGTGCCGCGACTGCGGCAATCACTCACGTCGGTCCGTCCGTTCCTCCTGCACCCACCGAATCCATACTCGCCTCACTGGGGCTCGATGTTATCCACACGGGCGCCGATGTCTCGGTACGATATACTGGTGTCGCGATAGGCCACTATTCGTCCTCTGTCGAACTCCGAAACGTGCTGGAATGACTGCCGTATTCTGAAACGAGGCATCAGGAAGTTTCCCATGCACAGGTCCGGCAGCACAACACACTTCCACTACTTACACCCTGCCTTCTGTGCATCCTTCTTATAGTGCTTCTCGGTGGCGTGCCGGGAGCACATGATTTGCATATGCCCTGCAATGCCAATCGTTTGCATGTCTTCTCGCGGGCAACGCATGCTGCGAATTTCAGGAGAATCGGATGCTTCATTCTTGGTGTTCAATTTTGGGTGGCCAGCAGTATATGTCTTTAGCTCACCATTACTCAGCTTTTATCACGCGAAAAATTAAGAAAATATATAAATAACATTAAAACACATTGGGTATTTGCCACAAAATTGATGCTTTACTGGGTGTCAATTTTTTTTAAGTTTGTATGCTTTACTGGGTGTCAATTTTCTTTAAGTTTGTATGCTTTACTGGGTGTCAATTTCTTTTAAGTTTGTATGCTTACCTGTACGTTTTCTTAAAAAAAAATTCAAGTTTATCAAAAAAATATGCCATTCTTTGTTGCATGCCACTCCAGAAAATGCCCATTCTTTTGTTGCATTGTTTCGGGGTTTATTTTTATTTTATTTTATATACAACAAAGCATGTTACATGGTAGATACATAGCTTGAGAATAATAAAAAGGCTGAACAAAAGAAAGTATGTACTTTCGAGAAAAAAACTCCTGATACAGAAGAAACTAGCTTAACGCTTTGGTACACACATAGCTAAAACCAAAATACTATTTGTAACTATTATGACAAAAGAATATGTATACAATCACGGAAATGCTGCTGCATGCAGAAGAATATACAAAACACTTCAATCTAAAATAATATACAATAAGGACACATCTCAGTAAAAGAAAAAATATCACCACGTTTGTTTGTTTTTTTCTTTTAGATGTGGTCACCAATGATGACTTGCAATAAAACCCCTAATGTACAGCAACAAAAAGGGGTCACATAGTTCAGAAAACAAGTGTAACACCTGTATTCCTTACTTTAAACCACTGATCACGGGGTGAACACATCGACAAAAAAAAAAAAAAAAAACAACAACCGTGAAACAGAATTTGTAAGCTGGGCATTCTTATACTCCGCCTGTATGTAATCTAGACCATAGGAATCACAAACTGCGCTTTAAACGCCTGCTGAGCAAAATTAAATCTTGGACTGGCAGTCGGAAGGCGCGTAAGACGAAAACAATAGATAACATGTTTCAGTAATATAAAAATGTAACTACAAAGATTATGAGGTGAGAAATTTGTATGTAGAAAACCGTAGTCGAAAACTGAATGATCATGTCATGTCAACAAACACTTCAAAGAATCACCTGAAACACTCACTGAATGATCAAGTCAACAAACACTTCGAAGAATCACCTGAAGCAATGAATGATCACGTCAACTAATACTAAAAAAACTGAATGATCACGTCAACAAACACTTCGAAGAATCACCTGAAGCAATGAATGATCATGTCAATAAACACTAAAGAAACTGAATGATCACGTCAACAAACACTTCGAAGAATCACCTGAAGCAATGAATGATAATGTCAACAAACACTAAAAAAGCTGAATGATCACGTCAACAAACACTTCGAAAAATAATTTGAAATACTGGCAAAAGGGCAGGGCACAGAACATACATGTACAACACTACCAACATCCATGCAGTACACACTTCTTGATAAAGAAGGCATACCGAGCTGGTAGAGAACCTCCGGTACAGGAAAGCGCCAGTGGAGGAAACGCCACTGAATGTTACATTCCTGGCGTCTGTTAAGGTGATTCCACATAAAATCTCAGCCTTATGTTTCCAATGGTAAAACTTCTTTACATATTTTCTTCGCAATTAATGTATTACTAAGGATGAAAATTTGTACATCGATAAAACAAACTTTAAGTTATAGCATGGGATACCTAATACCTGCTAGAACATAACCATAACTAAGCAATCCAACAAATGTTTGTCTACTGACGTCATGAATGTACAAGTCGCGCCATCTATTAGCAGGTCTGAACATTACGCAAAGAAAAATGATTGATTTTTAATATAATTATGGTTATGTTTTAGCAAGTATTAAGTATTCCATGCTATAACTTAAAGTTAGTTTTATCGATGTGCAAATTTTCATCCTTGGGACTATATTAGTTGAAAAGAAAATATGTAAAGAAGTTTTACCATTGGAAACATAAGGCAGAGATTTTAGGAGGAACCACCTTAATGGTGCGGTAAACAGCTCGCCACATAAACTGTAGAGATTTGAGGGAAAGTCTGTAATAGAAAGCGATGAGCGATTTTCTAGAAGCAATGCTCTGTACCAGGTAGACGTAGTCACAATACGCAGTCTGCAAGTCTGGAACAAACAGTTACACAGAAATAGCACATCGAGGTACGCAGAAGGGGCTGATACGAGTCAATACATGGTGATCAACTGCAGAAAAAGAGTGCACAGGGCCGCTTTAATTACTTGAATACTTATTGGAATTGCTGTCCGACACAATAAGAGTGTCAGAGAGACTGGACAGAGGTTTCCAGTGAAAATCAACGGTGAACAGATGAGAGACTACTGCAATCCCTGCAGTAAGTCACGTGGGATAGGCGTAGAAGCAGAGATGTGGAGGCGGAGAACAGAGTCGTAAAACAGCGGTTCCAACAATGATTCTGTGGTTGAGAAGGAGGTTACATGTGTTGAAGAAAGTGTCCTCCAAACTTTCAAACTCTGTTTATTGTATTCAGAGGGATCAGATGGCATGAGCTGATAATGATCTATCTTAATTTACGTGGAGAGAATAAGCTGCGGACTGTATTCAGTATTTTTTTATTAATTAGTACGGAGACAGATGATTCGGGTTCTACCAACAGATGCACCAGGGCAGCAGGAAAAAAGGCATTGGATTTTAGCTCTACAGACACTAGAACTTGACCACCACAATCTGGCGGCAATGTGAGATTCGTAGCAGCCCCACAATGTGTAGAATTCCATGTAAATCGAACCATCAACAACCAACGTAAGCAACTCTCAGGGTTAAAGGTCCCTAATATGAAGTCGCTGGTTCTAGGGAGGGTAGGGAGCCAGTTCGGTAAGGCAAATGCACCATCCATGGCTCACCCACGACTTGAGTCCGGGCCGTCCGGGCCACTTGGGGGGAACGGTCAGAAGACAGCGCTTAGGCCACAGGGCCACCGGTCGACAAAGTACCGATTGCCCTCTGTGAAAATGCGCCCATTGACTATAATAAATAAGAAAAGAGTTTTCGAAACACATTTCTCAAACTAGAGGAGTTTCTTTCATTTTTTTTTTTTTTCGTCGTCTTCTTTCCCAGAGCAGAGGAAGATATCATCGATGAATTAGATACATGTATGGAAAGTTTTAAAAGGGTGAAATCTTATTAACCCAATAGGATGATACTCCATCATTTTCCCAAATCAAACACAGTCTCTCTGACAAAGCACGATGCAAATTATCCACCGCTGTTAGTATTCACACCGGCTCCCAAGACTTTGCTGAAGCGTGACTTACCATGTTTTTATTGTTTCTCTTACATAGAACGGTGTACAATCATACAATATGTTCAAACAGCATAAACTCTCACTATCTCTCATCAGTTGCACAAACGATAGGAGTTTTTCCTACAGAACACGGCTACCTGGTCGTGACTGCGCTTCTCAGCGATCGATAAAAAAGATGTGATCTTCGTGGTCTCCGAAACGTGGTCTCCTGAAATATCTAAACCGCAATGGATCGTCCATCGGTTTGCAGTGTCACTGAAGTTTAACTTTCCATTGTCAAAATGTGCCACACTGATCCGAGGCGCATAAAAAAAAATTGAGGCAAAAGCTCATGTGCGAACACATAAGAATGAATACATACGCTTAGTTCCATATCTCACAAACTCTTCAATGCAGCCTTGTAGAGTGCTTTTTAGTCATTGAACTAGAAAAATAGGAAGATAAACAGGGTTTCGAGGATGAACGACCTCCTCTAGTAACTCATAGAGCTACAAACAGTGGCTTGTCCCTAATTTCGGTTTTCACAGGCTTCAGGGGAGGGGTAGAGCCACCGGAAAGGCGCACTTGAAAGGTGAGAAGTCGGTGCCTCAGACCACTCTGCCATCGCGCTGGGGTGGAGAGAAAGGTTAATGGAGATTGTTGAACCCATCTTCTCGTTTGGTTGACTACATAGTGATTTTTTTAAAGTACTCCCTCCCCCCTTCTCCCATTCCTCAGACCTGCAGAGTATGATCTATTGAATAGTAACTTGCTGTTAAGAGTCAAGAAGTGGGTTTGAAGATGAGCTTACAGAAGCCACCCAGGTGGTGCAGTGGTTTAAGCGATGGCTTCTGGCCATTCGTCAGAAATGGGTCAGGGTTCGAATCCCGGTGAGGCACGGATATTGTGTTTGCCTTATGGCTCTGGTTCTCTCCCTTCCCTGGAGCCAGTGGCTCTAAATTAGGGGAGGGCGACTGCTTATAGCCCATCGAGTTGATCACGGTGTCATTAAACCCCCATTCATAAAAAAAAAAAAGAAACAGAAAACAAAATTGATGTTCAAAGCTTCTGGAACTGTAGATTTTGAGGTAGATGAAGCAAGCTTAGAAGTAAGTGATGCCTACATCTACTTTGGACAACAGATACCAAGCGAGGTCCACATCAAATGAGAAATTTATAGGCTTAAAAAACTTCCCTGGAGAGCATTTGGAATAAACAGTACCGTTTTAAGGAGCAAATTACCATTATGTTTTAAAAGAAAAATGATTAATCAATGCATTCTTCTAGTTCTTACTAATGGATCAGAGATATATACCGAAAAAAAAAGACATACAAAGGCTGCGGATAACTGAAAGAAGCGTCGGGAGATACATGCTTGGTGTAACCAAGTAAGATAGGAAACGGAGCTCACGGATATTGAGAATGACAAGAGTGGAGGACATCATTCCCAAAGTAAAGACCATCATGTGATAATGGGCTGGATATACTGTTAGAGGAGCTGATAACCGTTAGACAACTGAAAGAGTAGAGTGGATACCAAGGGACATGAAAAGACTGAGAATACCACGTAGGAGACGGGTGAGTGAAATTCGGAAGAATGCCAGAATGACATGGAAGAGAATTGCTCAAGACAGACTTATGAAAGGATTTGGGTAGACTTTCATACAACAATGAATTGAGAATGGTTGATAATGATGATATTCCTACGCTTGATTATTTAGAAATACGCTCTGAACTGACACCCATCCAAAGGGATAAAGAACTTGGACCAATCGAATGTGGTGTCCTACAAATCATATTAACATAGTTCCCCAAGTATCGCCGCTCCGATAACTGAATGGTCAGACGTGCGGGCTTCTTACTAATTACCCGATTTAGGCGAGGGCTTGGGTACGAGACAAAACATGGGTGGTTTGTTTAACCTAACTAGTTGGTTGTCTCTCTTCCCTGGAACCAGTAGAAGAAAATTAAGGGCGCACGACCAGTAACAGAGTAAGGTATTTATGGGGTCCATCAAACCCCTGAAAAACATAATCCATGCGGATCATAATATAGGGAAGCTAAAAAGCCCCTGATTTTCCCTTCCTCTTTCCACTCTGGGAAAGAAAACTTTATATCCGTAAAATAAAATCGTACCTAGGAAAGCTGTCTAGACTGTCGGTATTAGAAATCTAATGTATCATGTGCCGATTACGACAAAAAAAAAAAAAAAAAAAAAAAAAGTTAGTAAAATCATGCAATGCATTGATTATAATACGCTTTCCAACATACCAGAAATCATTACTCAAGTTATCACTCAAGTTATGAGAATAATGGCTGTGGAATAAATCTCGGTCCTGTGCCCTGACCTTTGATTCCATTTCGATGATATTCAACAGAACCGGTTTGGTATACCTCCGAAATAACATGATAAAGTTTTGTCGCAATCGAAGCATTTTTGCGTAAGTTATGATGCATAAGGGCTATGGAATAGATCCTGCTCCTGTGTTCTAACCTTTGACCCCATTTCGCCCATTTTCAATAGAATTCGTCCCCAGGCAAGACCCTACAACATACAACATTTCATCCAAATCGAAGCATTTTTACGTAAGTTGCGACGCATAATGGCGATGGAAGGGATTTCGCTTCTATGTCCTGACCTTTGACCCCATTTTTCCCATTTTCAATAAGGTTTGTCGCCAGGTGGTCTTCTACCACATACTAAAATTTCATCGAAATCGAACCTTTTTTACGTTAGTTATGACGCATAACAGCAGTGGAATGGATCCCGCTCCTATGTACTGACCTTTGACCCCATTTCGTTCACTTTAAATAGGGTACCTTCCCAGGTGATCCCCTACTAGATACCATAATTTCATCGAAATCGAACGATTTTTACGCGAGTTATCGTGCGGACGAACATACGCACAAAACGCATGACGTAAGGAGGCAGATGGGAATCGCGACCACTGCTAGCAAGATGGACGTCATAAAACTTTAATAGGATCCACACACAACGCGTGACGTAATGAGACAGATGGCGCGACCGCGCGCCAACATTCTCAAACGCGGCGAGATTGTGACGGCATAAGATTTCTAAGCATTGGTAACCTTAATGGAATAATGGAACAACGCTATCACTAAAAACGTTATAATTTGGGGTGGTTATTTAACCCACTGAACGAATTCTCCTAAAGTCGAGATCAAGCTAAATCGATTTCTAGTACCAGAAAATGGTAGGTTAACGACTTTCATCAAAATTCTTAGAGCTGTTTTCAAAATAAAATGTACATACATACATACAAGAATTGCTACTTTAAGGTGGACGTCAAGTAATTTTGCTTCCTATGCTTCCAATGGAAAAACTTCTGTACACATTTTCTTCACAATTAATGCGTTCCCAAGGATGAAAATTTGAACATCGATTAAAATATCTTCATTTTATAACTTGCAATACTTAATATTTTCTAAAAAATAACCATAATTATGCAATTCAACATTTGTTTGTCTACTGACGTCATGAAAACACAGGTCGCGCCATCTTTTTTCTGGACAATTAATGCATTCACAAGGATGAAAATTTGATCATTGATTAAAATAGCTTCATTTCATAACTTGGAATACTTAATATTTTCTAAACCATACCCGTAATTATGCAATCCAACATTTTTTTGCCCACTGACGTCATCAAAGTACAGGTCGCGCCATCTTTTCTCTGGTTTCAACACCACCAAAGGAAAAATTATTTATTTTTAATATGATTATGGTTATGTTTTAGAACATATTAAGTTTTCCAAGTTATAATATGAAGTTACTTTAATCGATTCATCCTTGGGAACACATAAATTGTGAAGGAAATGTGTACAAAACTTTTTCCATTGGAAGTATAGGAAGCAAAATTACTTGACGTCCACCTTAATAATATGGGATAAGGGCAATGGAAAGGATCGCAATCCTATGTCCTGACCTTTGACCACATTTCGTCCATTTTCAATAGGGTTCGTCCCCAGGTGGTCCCCTACTGCATACTGAAATTTCATCGAAATCGAACCATTTTTACGCAAGTTGTGACGCATAAGGGCAATGGAACGCATTCCGATCTCATGTCCTGACCTTTGACCCCACTTCACCCATTTTGAATTGGGTTCGTCCCCACGCGGTCTCCTACCACATAGTAAACTTTCATTGAAGTCGAACCATATTTACGCAAGTTATGGCGCATAAAGGCAATGGAATGATCCCGCTCCTACGTCGGACCTTTGACCCCATTTGTCCCATTTTCAATAGGGCTCGTCCCTAGGTGGTCCTCTACCACATAGTAAAGTTTCATTGAAATCGAACCATATTTACGCAAGTTATGGCGCATAAGGACAATGGAATGATTCCGCTCTTACGTCGTGACCTTTGACCCCATTTGTCCCATTTTCAATAGGGTTCGTCTCTAGTTCGTCCCCTACCACATACTAAAATTTCATCGAAATCGAACCAATTTTACGCCAGTTATTGTGCGGACGGACGGACAGACAAAGTTGGAGCATATACGCTTCTTCAACCTACGGTTGGAAAGCGTAAAAAACCGACCAGAGTTAAACAGGAACCATAACTGTACTAATTGTCAACGGCATGTGATCCTGCATGTCGCTACTCATCGTAGCGTTAACAGTGGAAGTTTTGACATACATATCTCCTGTTGTAGAATTTTGAAAAAACTTCGCTGGTCCTACAAACAAGCGAATACGAGAAACTAGTAGTCAGCACTCATTTTTACTGGTCAGCAAATGACACACGTATTAATTAATTAGTAGCGAGGATATTTGCTTTAACTATACGCTAGTGATCCGAATTTACTGGCATAAAATAGAATTCAGTTTCCAAGCTTTCGCACATCAACCAGATGTCTCTTTCAAGGAAGGTAGACACAGCAAACTGCAAGACCAATCGCTTTAGTTAAACGCAGGTTTTGAGTTATGGGCTTCCCCTGCGCGCGCAATGTTCCTCGTACGTAAGTGTCAAAACTCGAAAGTAATCTGCATTTGTACATCTATGAACCAAGAAGAAAGATTACAGTTCTTAATCCCATGATCCTTAGGTGGTGCTTTACGGAAAATTAATCTTTTGTTCTGTTCTTCTATTTGTTCTTGGGACGGAATTCAAATCGACTGGTGATAGTAAGTTTCTTTGGGTAGTGTATTGTCTTGGTTGTTGTTAGGTTCCATCGCATCATGTTCGAATCTTGGTGGCTGTATGAAAAAAGCCCGTCATCTCGATCTGCTCTCAGCAAGATCTCATAATTCTTCTATAGTTCAAAGTAATCGAGGTAGTTGCCTTCAATGCACGATCTTAAAAAACAATTCATTCACAATACAAATTTAAATTCGTTGGATGATTTCTGCTGTAGTGCTCTTTGTTGTGGCTCCTGATGAGAACAACACAATTTATACCTACTAACCTTCCTTTATTTTTACCATGCAGTATTCTATGTATACCTGCATTCTATTTCCTTTATTTTCTTTATTTCATGATACATGCCACGTCGTTTGACAATTTGATGCCACGTGACATTATGTCATATTCATATCTGATATATTATGTTCACGTAACACTTTATTTAAAATTTATTCCTTCTCCTGTATCTGATGATGGGTTCTAGGGAAACCCGAAAGTTCTTATATACAATAAAATCTTTAAATTCATCCAACGAATTTAAATTTGTATTGTGAATGAATTGTTTTTTAAGATCGTGCATTGAAGGCAACTACCTCGATTACTTTGGACTATTCTGCACGAATTCGAATTCTCCTAATCTTCTATAGTTATTTCTACAAGCGTCTTTGGTTCCATCCAAAGACGCTTGTAGAATGACCATAGAAGAGTTGTGAGATTTTGCTGAGAACAGATCATCCTGTCTTCCCATTCTTCTGTTTCCTCCAAACTTTCCAAGCATGATGATTTTTACAAACTCTTATTTGTACGCATCACAAATTCAGAATACATGAATTTTTGCTTATTTACGCAAGTTACCTCAAGAAAGCAGCTTCACTTGATTTGGTACTGACATTAATTTTTGCAGTCCATGAAACTCTAAAGTAGCAATCCTTTGTCCATATTTCAAAAGCATCGATCTTCGTACTCTTACTCTTCCTTCACAACCATACATTACTGCAGGAAAGACAATTATTAATTGCTGTAACAATGATGATTGATGTCATTCAAATGTTATTTCCCTTCATAAACTTCTCTAAATTTGACATTGCCGTTCTCCCCAGGGATAATCTACTTCTTATTTCTCCAGCACACCACTCTTCGTTATCAATTCTGGAGCCCAAGAGAGTAAAATTGTCTACCGACTCCATTTGAGTCTCGTCAGTTATAAAATCTGTAAGGTTGTAAGGTTACATGACCTTTGTCTTATTAATATTTCACATTAATCTGATTTTGTACTTTCCACTTTTACTTTCATAATGATGGTTTTGACAATTATGTACCGTTACCCATTACATCGAAATTTTCGGCTTGGGATTCATTTTACTACTGTCGGGAAAGATAAATAGCATCAAAAACGTTCCCTCAACGAAAGAAGCTCTCAGCTTTAACGATTAAAAAGAAAACCTTTGTACAATAACAGATTTTGGTAACACAATCGAAAACTCTTGATCTTAAAGCTTTAAGAAGTTTTTTTCATGCTGTGGTCAGTAATAATTTCTGAAGAGGAATAATTTTGTTAACTGAAATTTCCATCAGTAGCGTTCGAATTGCGTTTAATGCACAATTTTTTAGGTACCCGAAGCCGTTTCATAGCACCACGTAGCTCAACTACTGTACATCGATGAGTCATTACATTATGATCACCTACCTAATAAGCTGTTGGTGTGTAAAACAGTGGCCACTCAGCAAAGCATTGATTCGAGGAGGTGGCGATAGGTATTCTAGGGTATCTAGTACCCTAATATCAACTGCAGATCCTCCAGTTCCCGTACATTTCGGAGGGGGCGGGGGTGATTTAGCGCGTACCCGCTTTTCCAAGTCGAACCACAAATCTTCGATTGGGTTCATGTAAGGTAAATTTGGAGGCCAGGGCATTAACAGAAAGTCACCAGCATGTTTCTCGAACCACTCCTTGAAGATTTTGGCATTGTGGCATGGCGCATTATCCTGTTGGTAATGACCATCACCAGCAGGGAACACAGTTGCCATGAATGGGTGAACGTGATCCACAATGATGTTCAAGTACCTGACAGCTATCAGGGATTGTGCTATTGTGATAATGGGGCCTAAAAAGTCTCAAGAAAACATCGCCGACAACATAATACCGCCGCCGCAGGTCTGTTTCCCCCAACAGTGCATCCAGGTGCCATAGACTCCGTTGTTAATCAGCATATCGACGCTCGGCTGTCTACGTGATGCACGACGAATCTTGATTCGTCAGACCAGGTCCCTTTCTTCCAATCATCCAACGGTCCAATCTCGATTATTTTGGGCCCATTTCATGCATTGTTGGCAATGACGTGCAGTGAGTATGGGAACCCGGATAGGTCATCGGCTACGCAGGCCCATATTTTAGCCATCTGTGCACCACTTTTGATACGTATTCACTACAGCGGCACGTAAACAACCCATAAGCCGCGTCGTTTCCGAGATCGTAGTTCCGAGGCACCGTGTCATCACAATTTGTCCTTTATCAAACTCCGATAAATCGGCAGCATTTCCCATTCTGACACCGAACACTCTACTAACCGAAAGCCGGTCCTCGGCTTGTGTATATACTGTTCTGTGAATTTCACCTGCGCCACCGTTCGGTCTCCAAGCGCACTCATATCTCTAGGCTGGGGGTGGTCATAATGTAATGGGTCATCGGTGTACATCGTAACGTTGAGATCATCATAAGGCCAATACATTCCCTCGATTTGTTTCCGACTGAGCTCACGATGAGATAAATTACGAGCAATCTTAAGTCTTATGAACTTATACTTATTCTGGGGAAAAAAACAATCTTAAGCCTTATGATATTTATACTTCTTCTGGGGGAAAAAGCACATTAGCAAGTGATGGATAGATAATTTACAACAAGAAACCGAGCTATTTTCTTACAGCATGGCTCTTCACGTTGCTACATGTACAAAAGAAACGTACAGTAAGAAGCATATGTTGCCCAGTAACAGTGAAATGTGCAAAAGAAACCTACATCTCCAATTTTCTGTGCACTTGGAGTTGTACACGTTATATAATGCATTTTGTCGAATTGTATACCCATAAAGAAACGAACTCTCATCAGTTCTCATGTGTGATGCTTCCCCTTCCCCTTTTTTACGTTTTCCAACCGTAGGTTGAAGAAGCGTATGCTCCAGCTTTGTCTGTCTGTCTGTCTGTCTGCTCGATGACTCTCGTAAAAATGGTTCGATTTCGATGAAATTTTAGTATGTGGTAGGGGACCACCTGGGGACAAACCCTATTGAAAATGGGCGAAATGGGGTCAAAGGTCAGGACATAGGAGCGGGATCCATTCCGTTGCCCTTATGCGTCATAACTTACGTAAAAATGCTTCGATTGCGACAAAACTTATGTTTTTCCGGAAATAAATTAAACCAATTCTGTTTAATTTCATCAAAATGGGGTCAAAGTTCAGGACACAGGAGCGAAATTTACTATACAGCCATTATCCTCATAACTTGACTAAAAATGCTTCTGTTGCGACAAAACTTTAGTATGTTGTTTCAGAGGTATACTGAACCTTTTCTGTTGAATATCATTGAAATGGGATCAAAGGTCAGTACACAGGAGCGAGATTTATTCCGCAGTTATTATCCTCATAACTTGACTAAAAATGCTTCTATTGCGACAAAAACTTTAGTATGTTGTTTTGGAGGTATATTGAACCGGTTCTGTTTAGTATCATCGAAATGAGGTCAAAGATCAGGGCACAGGAGCGAGATTAATTCCACAGCCATTATTCTCATAACTTGAGTAATGATTTCTGGTATGTTGGAAAACGTATCATAATCAATGCATTGCATGATTTTACTAACTGGTTTTTATATAAACACTGCCAAATACGGAAGCCATGACGTTAATTATGAGCGAAACATTCATCCATCCTTGCGAATGATGCATCTTATCTTCGTATGAAATTCCAAACACAGAAAATGCATCAACCAGGAGATTGAAGAAATGTACCACTGCTCTCGTACCGGGTGGTTTGCACCCGGAAGTTACATGTCTTGTGTTTGTGAACGTGAGGGGTTTGAATAAGGCTGAGGTCTCAGTTGTCTAAAAGAATGAAATTTGCATGATATGATTGACTTTGCCGTAAGTGTTTTGTAGTACTTTGTATAAAACAAGGGTATTCATTTGAGTTACAACGTGTGTATTTGTATTACACGCAATCAAGTTCAATAATTTTCTGAATTTAAAAACTTCAGCAGTTGAAGGATAACAGATTTTCGCAAAAGGGCCTCCAAATTATTTATTATGTGGGAGAGGGGCGAATTTTTCCGGCACGCCCCTGAGGTAAACCGTTGGGTGATGCATGAATTACACAAAAACGTGATTCAGTTATGCACCACGATATTGCATTCATACTGAATGGTGCAAAGTTGCACCCATCACACCATGTTTATGTATGTTGCATGCATCACATAATGGTTTACCTTTGCTCCGTGGTACAGCTGATGTCGCACCACTTTTTGGTGCGACCTAATACAAAATTTCGAACAGGGTATGGCTGACATCTTGCAAAAAATTGTATTTGAGGTGTCGTACCATTTTACTTAAATTTTCATAAGTAACAGGAATGTCTCATAATGGTCTAACGTCGTTATCATATTTTTTCTAAACGCTAGGTAATTTACAATGCTTTGAAGTTTCGAACTTGCAGCGAAAAATTCCGGGAAATTTTAAATGGAATTTTTATTTTCTTAGAAGAATCCGATACTCAAATTTCAAGCCACAGAAAAAAAGGAGAGAAGGGGTCAAATTTTATTTTATTATACTTACTTTCCTTTCACTCACGGAGTGCGAATGGAAAAAATAATTATGGTCAATATTCGCAGTGAGCACGTGAAAGCCGAAACCAAGTACCTTTATAGCTAACTCGCAGATGAGCATTTCGAAAGCGAAATGGGATCTACGTTTCCGTCTTCATGAGAATGTGGGGTGCTTAGAGAAAGAAAAAAACAAGCAAAGATACTCTACGGTGAATTTAGGACGTGGTTGGGAATCGCTCAATCCCTCTTTCTCCTGAAAAAATAAAATTCCCCAAAATGATCGCTTGTCAGAGCTGAAACTATGTGTGACGATATTTTAAACCTCTACAGGTAGCATATCGCATGCTAGTATATAAATATGAAGAGAGAAATATAGGTACACCACCATACACAGGTTCCAGAAAGGGGGAGGGGTTAGGAACAAATGCTCTACAGTAAGAAAATATTTGTGGTATGTCATAGAAATGTCACAACTTTAAAGTTTACATTTTCTTCAAAGGTGGTAAACACGCTTTTAATGTATACTTTAACCTTCCTTTCTAGTTCCTGTCTTATGTAAATTGCGGTTTATTTTCATTAAACGTTTTTCACCGGAACGCCACATTATTCTCTCTCAACAAATTTATGTACCCTGACACAGGTCAAAAAGTTATGACATATGCTAAAGCTGGTGATAAGAGTTGGTGTTTTGAAATGTATGAAGAGATTAGATTTAGGACTATCTGATTGAAACGATTTGATTTGAGGGAATTCACGAATTCACGCTGACTTCAGTAGTCAATCAGGTTTTCACTCAGTGTTTACGTTTCTTCGTTTTAAAGTCAAACTTGTTTGTCGCACGTTGACGATAATTTGAGAACGACATTATGAAGTGTGGTAATTACGAATGTATCAACGCAAGCAATATTGTGCTGTATTTTTTTCGCTGAGAGAGTGAGAGAGAGAGAGAGATGTTAAACTCGTCGCTGGTCGCGCTATGAGCATTTCTCTCAAGCTTTGCATATAAATAGCGCCATTTATTTGGAAGTTACCCTGATGTCACCGTGACCCTTTTAGCTTACTTTTAGAATCTTCTCAACAATCTGTTATCAGTTCGGATAAGAACTGGCGCATCTTTGACCTCCAAACAGTCTGATCTTTGCTCCCTTGTGCTTCGTATGAACATTTCTCTCATCAAGCGACCTCTGGCGCTTGCATCACGTGAGAGATTTTCTCATCAAGCGACCACTGGCGTATATGTTTTGAAATTTTATAGATAACGCGATCATACGAGTGCGTTTTTCACCCAGTTTTATTTGTAACTATACATACTAACTATATTTTTTGCAACGAAATACTTATGAAGTGTTATTATTGAGTAGACTACTTAAAACAGCGGGAAAAGTAGTGTGAGAAGAACTCTCACGCGAAACCACTGACGTTGTTCAACTTGTAGAGACCAACGCCGGGTTAAAGTGATATGTTCTGTTACCAAGCTATTTCATTAAGCAAAGTATTATTAGCTATGCTACCTATTCTTGACGAACGTGAATAAAAAGAATGGACTCTGTAAGTACAAAGTACAATTTATTTGACTTTCATCTGGCCGTTATCATTCCCAGTGCTTAAGTTAATTCATATATTAATGACGTATACAGTTGCAACGAAGCGAAGCTATCCGGAATTCATTTAGAATGATTCAGTAAGCTTTAATGTGAAGCAAGTTTAGCCGTAATCAGTGATCATTGTAGTGCTTTACAGTGAAGTTTCGTGTTAGGATAATAGTTGAAATCATAAACATATTCAGAAAAACAACTATTACTCCACAACATTAGATTAATTACAAAAAGTTAAGGTGTAAAGTTTTAGAAAAAGTTAAAATAATTTTAAAAGTTATTCAGAACTGTTTATATTAATTTTCAAGTGCATTCGTTTCCCATGTCTGAAGTGAATATCTCTGAAAGGTTCAAAATTATTTCATTACGAAAAAAAGAATTGCAGACTTTTCTGTCATGACCAAAAAATTGAGTAGCCTGACCGAAACGTTGAGTGCCTGAAAAAAAAAAAAAAGGAAGAAAAGGCAGAGGAGATACTAAATGTCCTTCAGTAAGAAAATGTTTGCAGTATGTCTTAGAAATTTCAGAACTTCAAATTTTACATTTTCTTTAAAAATGGTAGAAAGCCGAATAAGTGTGAAGTTTTAGAAAAATGTGAAATTAAATACAAAAAGTCAAAAAGTGTGTATGTTAATTTTCAGGATAATTCTCTTCCCATGTGTGAAGTTCAGCGAATAATATCTCTGAAAGGTTCAAAAAAATTTTGTCACTAGAAAATATTTGCAGACATATTTCTGTTTTGACAAAAAGTTTAATCGCGTGGATACAAAGATGACTAAAATTATTTTCTTTATACTAGATCGGTTCCTGAGAGGATGCAGATGAATTGAAATTGGTTTCCAAAACAAAATATGATTCACAAAAAGCAGTGCATTCGCGCATGCGTATTCACTGCATAAAAGCGTGAAGAACACGTGTTTTGACCACATAGGTTCGGGAACACAGATAGCTTCGAAGAGGCATAGGCTGCTCACTGATACGTGAGCCCTACATGGTGTGCTAGCACATGCGTATTCTGACTCACGTCCTATAGAAGCTTTGTCAACCGCGCAAGACTGACTTAGAGATGAAGTTTTGCGCCGTTGAGCATGACATCGTTCAGAAGTGGATTAATTTGGCATGAAGCGAGGTAAACTGAGAATTACATGATTTCTCTGCGCAAAACTTATCTGATGAAAAAGTTTCACTGTAGAGATAGATGGCAGACATAAATGAAAAGGCTGCTTACCACACGCATCCCAGCTCTTTTCAATTACGCTCAGAAACAATGGACATAAATTTATTAAATTGAAAAAGAAAGCTGGCTGTATCCAGGGGAGACTTTTAGTCGCTGTAACATCATATGGGCATATTTACGTATTGATAAGAGAACATTACCAAAAAAGTAAAAAAAAATATATCCATTCGTCGCAAAGTTTCAGAAAAACTTGAAGCATTTGCATCATGATTGGCAAGTTCCTTACATGTAGCAGTCAGGAAAGATGAAAAATTGACAACTCGTTTGCCGAGTAATTGGCATTATTGTTCAGTTTCCTTCCTTTCTTTTTTTACTTTTCTTTAGAATTATAATTCACTTTTCTTTTGAATTGTTCGATAATATTAAATAAAACTTTTCATTCATAATTTTTACTATTTTTTGAAAATGTTTGTGCAAAACTGGGAACACATTTTTGTGCTGCTTCTGTTTTTGAAACATTTTATTATCATTTGACACCAAATAGTTTTTATAATTTTTGGATTTTGTTTTCATCATTCGTCCTACCAAGTTCAGGTGTACTGCTAAAGAATTAGATTGTCGGTAAAGGCAGTCCAAAATTTCTGAACAGGAATATGCAACGTAACGTAGTAAACAATTTAAAATGAAATTGCGCGTGTGTGTGTGGTTTAATAACTACTTATAGCATAGATAAATTACAGATAATAACGAATGATCTAAAACCAGTTTAAAGGTATTAATAGCAGTACAGAAATGAAATGTCTCAGTTTTCTTGTGGAAAATTCATATTTTCTGATGAACCCTCGACACAACAGAGCAAGTAACCAAAAATATAATGAATGACACTAGCCAATTAGTAACTGTACACGGCAACACTGAAAATTTTGGGATTTAATAATGCTATCATTCTGCCGCACAGGTTGCGCAGTGATCTAAGCGCTGACTTATGACCGTTCGTCCTAGTGGGTCCGGGTTCGAATCCCCGTGAAGCATGTATTTGTCTTACGTCTCTCACCCTTCCCTGGAACCAATGGCTTTAAATTAGAGACGGGCGACTGCTTATAGCCCATTGAATTGCACACGGTGGTCGTTAAACCCTCGACCAAAAAAAAAACATACTTTTCTTGAGCTGCTTGAATAAATGTGATAGGCATCTCAATGAAATAAATATTGTTTCAGTCATATGTATTAGATGTATTTATACATTCGCTGTATGTATTTATAGTCGAACCCACATATAACGAGTTCGCATAATACGGAGTTCCGCATAAACCGAAATTTGTATAGATCCCTTGAACTTATATATTTTTTTCATTGAAGGTTTAACGACCACCGTGATCAACTCAATGGCCTATAAGCAGTCGCCCATCCCTAATTTAGAGTCCCTGGTTCCAGAGAAGAGAGAGAGCCAGTGCCGTAAGACAAACAAAACATCCATGCCTCACCGGGATTCGAACCCAGACCCTTCTCGGACGAATGGTCATAAGCCAGCGGTTAGACCACTGCGCCACCGGGTCTATTTTTTCTGGTTATTTTAACCGCATATTAGGAACAATATTTTTTGGAAAACCCGCATATATCGAAGTTCATCACGGTTATCAGCAAGCAAAACAAGTGGCATTCACACAGTTTTTACCCCTTTCTTTTTCATTGGCAAATCAGGAATTACATGCTGTTGAGAACACCCCTCTGTTTCCCTTACAGACAGGTCAGTTTACATTACACCAAAAACGTTTCAGTTGTTTTTCTCCTACATTCCCCTAACTCCCGCCCCCGAATCGCCCGGGGAAATGTCTTTTATCCCTCTCCTTGCCACTTTTCAGTCACTGAATCTCTGTTTAGAAAATCTTAGAGTTTAATTTGTATCTTGAAACATCTTAACCACTGCACCAGAGGAAGTTGAAAAACATTTAAAACAGCAATCATGATAAGCACAAAGCAAGTGACAACTGACTCATGTCTACGACTTAACGGGCAAACAGAAAATCAAATCGAACAGGTGAAATTAAAAATTTTTGGCGATTACTTTTCATTTTTACTCTGTTTACGGTGGTTCCACCTAAAATCTCTGCTTTATGTTCCCAATGGTAAAACTTCTTTACATATTTTCTTTGCAATTAATGTTATTCTCAAGGATGAAAAATTTGCACATCGATAAAACTAACTTTAAGTTATAGCATGGGATACTTAATACTCGCTGAAACATAACCATAATTTATATTAAAAAACAATAATTTTTCTTTAAGTAATGTTCAAACCTGTTAATAGATGGCGCGACCTGTACATTGATGACGTCAGTAGACAAACAAATGTTGGATTGCTTAATTATGGTTATGTTTTAGCAAGTATTAAGCATCCATGCTAAAACTTAAAGTTAGTTTTATCGATGTGGAAATTTTCATCCTAGGGAATACACTAATTGCGAAGAAAATATGTAAAGAAGTTTTACCATTGAAAACATAAGTCTGAAATTTTATGTGGAACCACCTTAAATATTTTATGTATTGTAGATCTTACTCATATGTCTTACTAGCTATGTTCTTTAATTAACTGTTTATCAATTACCTTCGACTAATTGATAAACAATTTACGATTGACTAGTTTAAAACCAGCATAACGTAATATGCTCAAAAACAGCCCTTTTTTTTTTATCTGTACGGTTATAACGAAGTTTGCATATATCTAATATTTTTAACTCTTTCTTCGACTTCTTTATACGGTATATATATGGGTTCGACTGTATTTAAAAAAATATACTTCGCCTCTGAAAAGGATATAATAAAGCTTTTTTTTTTTTAACAACCAAATTACATTTTATTTTAATTAATTACCGTGTCCTATTTGAAGTAATTTCCCTGAATGGACATACACCGAGTCCAGGATAGTAGCTAACGCGGATTCAAAGTGTGCCAAGACACCTCCGCCCTACTCCCTTCCTCTCCCATGTAAAAGACTTGGAAGATTTTTACAGCACCCTTAAAAAAAAGGGCACTTATTGTATCACTATGCCAGCCCATCCATTATTTGACATCATATCTCTTACCTATTTGTCTGATTTAAAAGTTCTACAAAGCCCGAACAGCAAGAATGATGATCCATGTCTTTGTGGCAATTCTTGGATCAAAACGTAGCCGCTAGGGATCGTGAAATCAGGTGCTATTGAATTCAAAATGCATTTTATTCCACATAATGTTTTTCTAGAAATCAAAATTCCAACAGAAGCATGCTTCCTAAATAGTACTTTGGAAAATTTAAAGTGACTTTAACCGTCTGGAACGAATTAACTCGGGGTTACTAAAATGAGCTGAAACCAGCTCGTACGAACATATTCGCTGTGGAAGAAGTTGGCAGAACACAATGAGTGAACCTGCGCATCAGAAAATGCTGATCACCTTTGTTATCGAACTGGTTTAGGAGGTTTGTTGTCATTAATCCTTTCTGACTAATTACCTGCTAAAAGGGCTAAAACAGTGGCGACGAACCTACGAAAAGAGAGAGAAGATATTTGAGTCGCTTGTTATTACACACAATGGAATGTTGTCTGTGTCAAGGGAACTAACTACCTCTTACCAATCATGCCGCGGATGATGCAATAAATAGTAAAGGACTACAAGTGATCACTTATCACTCGTGATAAGTTTATGGTCGGTACAGCTGAGATAAGAGTGGGATATAAATTGTTTTGCGATAGCTTCTGTAAAAGCCGGACACTATGTGGACCATTCTGTTCGAACAGCGCAGAAATTTTTGGGCACCATTTGGTCCAGGTATATCGGCCACTTAAAAGGTTAAACAACTCGGGAACTAGTTGAAGTGTAATTATTATCATTATTATTATTATCATTATTATTATTATTATTATTATTAAAAGACAAAATCTCAGACGAATGCACAGTTAAATTCTTTTGTAGCAAACTTCTCGTTTAGGAGCACTCTTATCCAAGTGTAAAATTTCTCTCAGGAAAGAATATTCTTCAGAGTGCCTTTATCAAAAACTAAGTTTAGAATCGGTAGTTCCTTATATGTGGGCTGCATTTGGATTAAAAGGCATGATACTTTAAACAAAATGGGTAATACTTCTTTCACTTTTTTTTTGTCCTTGAGGCCCTAGAAGCAAAATCTTTTGCACCCTGAATGTCACCATTGCGTATTCGAGATTTATAATCTCCCTTGTAATGCTAGACTACCTCTACCGGAAAATGGCCCAAAAACTTTCAAACTTTTTGCTGAAACTTCACGGAAAATTTGGTTTTCGTTGAAAGAGTGTAAACGCTTCACTACCATACTAAAAGCATTAGAGCAAATCGATTTGCAATAAAATGTGTTTTCACTTCTTTTGGTGTTTCGGTGAAGTTCTTTCTATACTGGAGTGAGATCGAATTGCGGAAACTCTGTTTGTTTTCCGGAATGATCTCCAACTTCCACAAAAGTAAGACCTCAACTAAACCGTGAGAAGCCCTTGTATGATCGAGTATGGTGATTCAAAAATTTGCCCGTTTTGAACCATGCAAGGTTTGTACGTTGATATAACACCATACTGAATCCCTGCACATAACATCACAGGAAAAGTAGATAAAGTACTCTGAATCTCTTCAAGTCAAATGTAAGTGCCTAAATAGTGTTCGAAACTTTTTATAATTACTTGATGTTAAGCATTGAATTTGAACAGTTCAAGGTCATCACCAGGAGAACGAGTTAAGGGGCACTGATTACACCAGAAAACATCTGAAGTTGAAGGACGGGGGCAGTTTTTCTCCACTGGTCTTTCTTTGAGAAGGGACGGAGAGGGTCCGTCGTGAGCAGCTCAATGGACTTATAGGCAGTCGCCCACTCCCTAAGTTGGAGCCAGTAGTCCGGAGAGGAGGAAGAGATAGTGCAGTAAGACAGGCATATCAGCCATCCTGGATTTCAATCCGGACCCACTCGGGCCAAAGGTGAGAGGCCAACGCTTAAACCACTGCGCCCCAGGGGCAGCTCCATTTGTCTTGCTGAAGCTTTGTTCAAGAAGTTCAAAGGGTATGTATGATACGATCCTAGAAAGCATGTAGCTACGATCGAAACGTCCCACATAAGCTGCCTGCAACATCCTGTGCCACTCTTTTCAAATTACAGAATAATGCATCTGCAATCATTTCCAGGATTATGACTGAGCTTGTTTGCTCACAAGGGACTTTATTTCAGTATCTTCAATGCATCAGTAAGGCAGCAGAGTTGCCGAAGTGTTCCTCATGAATCGACTATTGAACAAGGTACTCTTCATACCGATGACTTCTTTTATTTTTTGCTTAGAAAGGGAGGGGGTTAACAACCAGCATATACAACACTAAGGGTTGTTGGCAGTCACCAGTCATTAATGTGGGGACATTGGTTCCTGAGAAGGGAGAGAACCAGCGCCATAGGACAGTTTTCAACAGACGATCACCATTTCGTCAAGCGAATGCTAAGAATGAATAAACTTCACCCATTGGAGCAACTGAAAGCAGCAGCTTGACTCACGCCAGCCCTCACTTTTTGTTCCAAAGTGGTGACTATTTGAAATAAACGCATATGTAGTGTATTTAAAGTGGTTCCCGAAGGACTGGCCGTTGATCCGACATCTTTCCAGCATGAATGGAATGAGTACAATCTATGATGCCTCAACACTACGCAGGATTCGTAAATAGACATCAGATGCTTTTCCAGAAAGAGAACACCTACACCGCGGTCCATGAAGCGAAAGTGGTAGTGTCAGTTATCAAACGGTGGTCATTTTTTCTTTCAATATTTCCAGCTCAATGCCACTTGAGGGTCTTTACTTTGATCGTGATGTAATCAACTCTTATCGTTTTCCTAATCCATGAGGACCTTTTGCTATCTCTCTTAGTAACACCAAGCATGCATCCATCCATGCTTCTTTAAGTTATTTGCAGACTATAAATAGCTTTCTTAATTAAGGTCCATGTCTCGATTCATGAGAATTTATTAAACACTTTTCTTTTAAAACATAATGGTAAACTGTTCCTGCACTGTTTTTCACAAGTGCACTTCAGCTAAGTCCTATTAATTTCTTGCGCGTCTAAAGTTACTTTATTGAGTAAGAAAAGAAACTTCATGCAGTATTTCTTTGTGTGTGTGTGTGTGTGCTCTTTCTAATGACTTATTCAAAAGTCGGAAGTATCATTGTACACCTGTGGGATGGATGTGACAGGAGCAGCACAAAAAGACTGATAGTAACGCATTTTTTTTTTTCGTATTATTATGTTTAAATGTAATTTGGAAGGGAAGCAGGACACTACTATCTGTGATGTTTTTATTCGAACATTTCCTCAAAACGTCATTTGGAGAGAAAGAAGACATTAATAGCTGTGATGTTTTTATACAAACATTTCTCGAAAACATAATTTCGAGGGAAAACAGGACACCATCTGTGATGCTTTTATACGAATATTTCTCCAAAACATAATTTCGGGGGAAAACAGGACACTAGTATGTGTGATGTTTTTATACGAACATTTCTCCAAAACATAATTTCGAGGGAAAACAGAACACCATTATCTGTGATGTTTCTATACGAACATTTCTCCGAAACATAATTTGAGGGAAAACAGGACACTACTATCTGCGATGTTTTTATACGAACATTTCTCCAAAACATAATTTCGAGGGAAAACAGCACACCATTATCTGTGATGTTTTTATACGAACATTTCTCCAAAACATAATTTCGAGGGAAAACAGGACACTAGTATCTGTGATGTTTTTATACGAACATTTCCTCAAAACGTCATTTGGAGAGAAAGAAGACATTAATAGCTGTGATGTTTTTATACGAACATTTCTCCAAAACATAATTTCGAGGGAAAACAGGACACCATTATCTGTGATGTTTTTATACGAACATTTCTCCAAAACATAATTTCGAAGGAAAACAGGACACTACTATCTGTGATGTTTTATACGAACATTTCTCCGAAACATAATTTCGAGGAAAAACAGGACACTACTATATATAATGTTTTATACGAACATTCCTCTGTGATGTTTTTATACGAACATTTCTCCGAAACATAATTTCGAGGAAAAACAGGACACTACTATATATAATATTTTTATACGAACATTTCTCCAAAACATAATTTCGAGATAAAACAGGACACCACTATCTGTGATGTTTTTATACGAACATTTCTCCAAAACATAATTTCGAGGGAAAACAGGACATTACTATCTGGGATGTTTTTATATGAACATTTCTCCAAAATATCCTTTGGAGAGAAAGCAGGCCACTGCTATCTGTGATGTTTTTATACGAACATTTCTCCAAAACGTTCGTCTGCTTGTTGCAGTTGCATTAAGCAAATCTTCGGAGGAATAAGATTGCTTTGTTCCAGTAGCATTATACATGCAACTGGAGTAAGTTTTATCCACCGTACATGTTCTTCATAGTAAGTATTTGGCCACTACATGTGAAAAGGAAATGAACTTCCAATTATAATGTTTTAGAAATGGAAAAACAGAATATTCAGACACACTGAGTTAATATTGATTTCAATTGTAGGATGAAATTCAAGAACATAAGAACTGAGTACACTGTCTCATGCTACTGTATAAGAGCATGTGGTCCAACGACTACAGAGCAGCTTACGTTTCTTACGATTCCTGTCCGACATGAATTTACTCATTATATTCTCTCTCTGTCTCGCACGCCCATGGCGGCTTGAGTTCCTCAAAGACGACTATGCGCCCTTGAGGATTACTGGCAAATTAATGCAGCCGGTTTGCCATTCCTCTGCTGCATACAGGTAAGGGACAAATTGCGTCCGGGGAACCAGTGCGTCTAAACAGGGAACCATCTACGCGTTCGTGTCCCCGAAACACAAGGAGGTTGCGGAAAACCGCAGACTAGATGGCAAGCAGGACCGGGATTCGAACACTCGTCAAAAACGTCTGCCTCCCACACAGCGACTTAACTAACTACGCTATGACGGTGGTCATTATATTAAGTCTCTAAAGTCCTGCTTCTTCGAACATCCGAGCTTGTGAACGCGGTCGTTTAGTGAAGAAGCAATATCATCTGTTTTAGATACATTCCTGAAAACAAGCACAATTTCAAGATCACATGTAGAAGATTTTAGAAGGGAGTGTCTGACCCCAGGTCTTAAAAAACCCTTAGTAGAACACTAGGAGATTTGGGCTAGAGTGTCCAACAGGAAAGTCACACGAAAGCGAGGTAGAAAGGGGGAGATAGACACCCTTACTTACAACCGGGGGTAGGGCACCCTTACTTACAACCCGGGGGTCCGACGGCTTAACATGCTCATACGAAGCACTGCGTTATTTAGTGGTTTGAGCGTTCGTATCTGCTTGGTATCGAACCTGAGACTTTCCCTGCAGCAGTTACGAGTGTTGACTACCAGGCTGTCTGCGGCCCACAGTTTCAAGATATGAGTAGTTGAACAATTAATTGAAACAATACGATGCAACATGCCAGCAAAAATTTCCGAAGCTTGTCTGAACATCCTTTATTGTGATTCGCCTGCGTATATTAGGTTACGATTCATAATACCTATATGCACAATTCTTTGAGTTCGGTAAAAAATGAAATACATTAGCTTTTCGATATCGGAAAACAATATTTAATCCTCAAAATAACAAAAAGAAAAATGTGGTTTAAAAGTTTGTGACTCGCCTGCACCGCAGGGAGCATATGAAATAAAGGCAGATAAAAGCGAGAGCATATGTCCGCGTAGCTCAGTTGGGAGAGCGACTTACTCCGGAGTGAGGGGACCCGGTTCGATGTTCGGCGTGGACAAAGATGATGGAGAAATTTACTTCGTCATACGTTTTACTACTGAATAGTATATAAAGAGCTATATTTATTGTATAATAATTTTATCAAACATATTGTATATAAATATAGTATTTTTCGCATCAGAGTTGGAAACGGGTCAAAAATTTCGGACCAGACCCGTAACTGACCCGGACAAATCTGCTTTGAACTTGTGACGTATATTCTAAATTAACTTTCCTTTTTAGTTTCTTTCCCTATGTAAATCTTGAGTTTATTCTGTTATTCTTCACTCTTAACGTAATATCTTTTCTCTCAAACGAATATGTTTGACAACACAATTGAGGTTGAATACACGTGACGTATGCTTGATATTGATAAGAACAAGAGATAAAAGCGACGACTAAATTGTTGCTTGACGAGCGTTGGGTTGTAAACTGATTATTGAAAGGAGCGTTGTGAAAAGAGCGTTGTGAAAAGAGCGTTGTGTTAAGAGTTGGGTGGTGTGTGGAGAGTTTAGTGCAATATGCTATGCTACCATGTGTTTGCTACATCCTGAATAAAGCATCTTTTCCGTAAGTTTGACTTCTCTTGTTTACATGTTTCGTCTGGCCATTAAGGTTTCTTTCATTTAGGAACTATTTCTTAGTATGTTGCTGTTTTAAATTAACGTAGAAGTAAGACAAGACTTCTACGTCATTAACTATAAATTCGAAACTCAATTTATATATATATATATATATACACATGTAAAGGTAAGATATATATTCATCCCAATAACTGCTTGATATTCAATAACTGAAATCCTTTTTTAATAATATAGCAAACGTAAAATGCTAAACGTAAACGTTTGGCTTTAGTAAGTCTGGAAAGGGTAGATATGAACAGTCCCAAATTTTGTATAATATGTATTCTACCAGGCCTTAGTAAACATGCAGATTTTCATTTGAAACGCTTTTGTATGCTTTGAGATACACCCCGTTTAATTACTTTTTTGTGGAAGAAAAGCTGTTGTAAGGAAATGGGAAAGTAACTGGTGACAAATACATAGAGCAGGGCCATAGCTAGTGCTAAATTCTAGGGGAGGCTACAAATAATGTAGGGGAGGCTAGAAAATGTTTAAGTACTTTCATTAACTAATTTTAATCTGTATTATAGGCAAAAACATTATACTGTGTTATGATATATTTAATAATATATTATAGCAGTATTTATTGAAAAATTAATAAGCACAGCAATACTGTTTCAGATATATATGCATAACTCGAGCACACTTCCACTTTTGATGCCCTTAATGGCACCAAAAGTGGAGGCATCTTGGGGATATTTCTTTTTTTTTTTTTTTATTTCCTGTTTTTTGTGTTTGTTTTAGAGTGAAATGGCTCAAAAACTGTTTAGCAGATAAAGACGAAATTTGATATCTCCAAACTTCGTTTAAAAAAATGTTCATAGTTAATTTTGATGAAATTGGACAAAACTATCCTTTGTATAATGCGAAACCCTTGTTCGTTTCATTTAAGCTAAGGCGATTTATTTTTTTTTAATTCGAACAAAGTGTTTTTAAGAATTAAAAGGAAAATCATTCACGGAGGACGGAAGACAATATACTGAGCAAACAAATGAGATTCTTAATGCTGTCGAGACACGATTAATTTGTGAAAACACAGGTTTGTCAGCTACGGGCATCGAAGTCATGTCCCCTCACTTCGGAGAAAGTCGCTCTCCCAACTGAGCTACGCGGACAGAACGTCTCGCTGCAGATTTGTCGTCTTGACACATGTTTTCACTTCTGCGTAGAACGTCACAAATAAAGGAAATAATTGCAACTTTAAAAGACGATACTTTTTATTTACGATTAAAACCAGCTAAAAACAAGTAGCAAGGTCTTTCAGACATGCCATGGATCCGTCATCAGGAACAGTGAGGGTGAAGCATCGTGGTTATATAGCAGAAACAATTACCCACAATGCATTAGCATGACAAAGTGTTACTCCAACTTTTCCACACGCACGTTTGATATGTATACATATACAAACATGTAAATAAACTACAAGATTCGGTTATGAGTTTTGATGGTGTGTATAATGATTTGATATAAAATATGTATACATGTCAAAATATTGTAAAAACACTTTTGCACATGCGCATTTGACATGTATATGTATACATGTCAAATGCGCGTGTGCAAAAGTTGAGGCAACACTTTGTCATGCTAATGCATTGTGGTTAATTTTTTCTGCTATATAACCACGATGCTACACCCTCACTGTGGCTGATGATGGACCCATAGTAGGTCTAAATGATCTTGCTACTTGTTTTTAGCTGGTTTTAATTGTAAATAAAAAGTATCGTCTTTTAAAGTTGCAATTATTTCCATTATTAATCGTGTCTCAACAGCATTAAGAATCTCATTTGTTTCAATTGGCACAAGTCTGAAAAAAAGTCTTGGACAATACATTCATAAATTTTTATACGATGAGTAGTTAATTAACTACTAACTGAAAGCTTTATTAACCGGAAACTCTACTGAATCTAATTTATTCAACGGAGAAACGTGTTTCCAAGCTGATATAGGGGTCTGCAAATAACATACATAATATCTAATAATGGTGTGTTTCGCATAGCGTTTCTGCTGTGTCTGAACTTTTGAGACATGCAGATTGTTGTCCTTTCACACCATGACTAGGTATAATTATATAGAGTGTATGTATTGGTTTCCCATTGTGAAGCGTGACACAGTTTGAAGTGTTTGATTTGCTTTTCAATGTTGGTGTTCTTTTGATTCGTATTTTTCCGTTTTAACGTCAATATTTATTTGGGTCTGAACTTTTTCAACGGATCTCACTGAATGCAAAGCGTTTCAAAAATGAGTAATCCAAATAAATACTGGCATACCGTATACGATTGCAATAGTTTCTTATAGAAGCACAAACTGATCTGCGAATTGTATTGCTGTACATTAAACAAGCTTCTGTACGGACATGTTCTTGAATCAGCGGATTTACTGGCTTTCTTCTCAGTCAAGTCGATATGTAACTCTATACCACCCGTCTCTCACATCTTTTAGGACTTTTGGTATCCAGTCTAGTAATTCAGTTGTTCAACGATGGTCAGTTTTTAAGTGTCATACTGAAATTCTTTTCTTTATTTCTCTCCAAAAATGGCACGTGCTAATTATTACATTCGAAAAGTCTTTTCTAGAGGAAACTGGGCCTCGCCTGGAGGCCCCCAAACTAGGGGCCTTACAGAGAGTCAACTAAAGAAGACACCACCGTTGTTCATGGCTCGTTTGAAAGATCTCTGTCGACATTTTCTGTGACCTTTGATGCCAAAAGTAAATAAGAACTCTTAAAATTAGGAATACTACGACTAGAAAGAGAGTCAATTGTAGCCTTCTTTGCGCTTATTCTCAGTAACGAATCGTCAGGTGAAAGTAGAACTTTTCCTGAGAGTTTTCAAACCTGCAACCAATATGTCTTCAAATTCGTAGGGTAAAATCTTTCAAATTTACTGGATTATTAAAACGTCCTACACAGAATTTGGATCTTTTATGTCTGGAATGGGGAGATGAATCAATTTTGTATGTGAGGCGTCCAACTAGGACTTTGAAAGCACGCCAAATTTCATTCCAGACCCTTCCGTAGGTTTTAAGATACAGATACCTAACATGTTACTTTTTGTTGTTGTTGTTATTGTTGTTAAACTTTTGACTCTATTGGCAAGTCTTAACACAATAACTTCGGTATTAATTTCCTCCACAAATGCTGTTCCTATGGCAACAAAGCGGTATTTTTATCTGTAAGCTTACACGTCATTAAAACTGCCTTACGTCACACGTTCAAAGTATCCTCATCCTAGTATGCTGAAGTGCTTTGTTTTAACACGTGCTTAGAGCACAGAAAAGAAAATCTGACATCACAATTCATCAGTTTCTAAGTTTTGATCGTCTTTTGGGAAACTTCAAATGAATTTGTTATTAATTAAACAAGGTGTTTCCTGTTATTTATCGGGGTAGATGGGGTGAATTAAAACTCAGAAGTACGGTCCACTCGTGTTTTTAATAACATTACTTTGAAAGTACACTGATCTGCCTCATCCAATACGGAGCTGTATTCTTAAGCGTTTTTGGAAATACACCTCTCCTATAGCTTTCTTTATGTGTTTATTTATTTGGGTGAATGTCCAACACAGGATTTGGGCATTCATTAGGAAACAGTCGAAATTCCAGAGCAAAAAAACTCTTAAAAAGCTGGTGAAACTGGAAAATAATAAGTACAGGGGTGAGTTGAACCTTACTGAGGACCATTTCTTGTCGGTGTCTCTTTCAGCCGAGTCTGTGTCTTTTACAAAGCAAAGCTTGGGGCACAAGTCGTTATGCTAAAATATCCCTCCTAGGTATCTCTTAGAGCCAAATTGGCCACATAAAACTACATGCTGACCACGCAAAACGTGCATGACGATTATGTATCCCAAGTGTTCCTTTGTAGAAAACTCATCGCTTGCTGTGAGAAGCACCCATGAGAAATTACCCCTAGTAAATCTCAGCTAACCTTACTGAGCATTACTTCATTCGTTTCACAACTTTTTTAATTGGATTTTCTGAAACTCTAGTTATTTCCGTTCTACGTAACAGTGTCATCATCACAAAGGCTTGGCCTTATTCAGACTAATGAAAATGCTATCGACTCTTAATCTCAGCGCGATTAGAAAACCAAAGATAAGTGCAAAGCACTAAACTTTAAATTGGGGCACTGGCTTATCGTAAGTCTATGTATCATGAGTTTGTTCAAAAATCACATTTAGATATACAAAAATTGTACTTGAGGAATGTTGGCCCAGAAAAAGTCTAGTACTCACATTAATCATTGCTTATTTATCACATTTATGGAATGTGAACACTCAAGCTACAGTACTCTGTCTCACAGAATCTGAACCTAAGTTCGTTGGGGGGGGGGTGCGGAGGGGGAGGGCGGTGGGACTCCATCCAAAATAAAGAAAATAATTCCCGTCCTGTAGAAATTGATCCAATATCAAAAATTTAATAGTATGTTACATCAAAAAGTGGTGCTACCTCAGCTTCACCAACTTTTGGGGTTGAGATGTCCTTTTGTATTACCTGAAGCACAAGAATACAGTGCAATAGGTGCAATTTTGAACTTACCAGGTTGGGAATCACAGCACGTTGCATAATTGTATCATGTTTTTGTGTATTTTCTTTACCACATAATGGTATTAACTTTTGCCCCAAAAGGATGGACCAGATGTTCCTTTTTTTGTTTGTTTGTTTTTGTGAAACATACCACAAACTTTTTAGCACTGTAGTTTGAGCTGTAACATTTTTGTTATTTAATAACAGATCTCACATTTCAATATTGGACAGATTATGCCAAGTTCAACTTGTCTTCACTTTAACCATTCTGGTGAAATTATTATTTAAAATGTTTCACTATCTACGACTGTTCCTTTCTACAGACACAATGTAAGAACTGCTCTAACAAAGTACCCATTCAGTGTTGCTTGATCATTTTGAATTCAGAATTCTGAATAAGCTCAGTGACATTTTGGAACAAGAAAAGCTGTATTACGGTGCTAGGTATGAGATATTTTAGTGACAATAAATTCATTTTTGTTGAAAAAACTCATTTGTCAAAGCAAAACTTGATCTTAACTTGATAGAAAAACATTAGAAGTAAATTGCCCACATTGTGTTTTAAAGAATCATTACGAAAACTTACTTTTTTTATGAATTACCTTTTCTGAGATGTCAATGCAATATATTGAACTTCCACTCCTGGAGAGTTTTTATCTCTTCCAATATTTCAGTTCATTGGCACTTCTTGTTTGTAGTGTGCTCAATGCTGATTGATGAAATTTTAATACAATTCAAAAATAGTGATCAAAATCCGCATATTACTTCAATAATTAAAAACAAACATGTCCACCTCCTTTGTGTGTATGCGTTACGCACATAGTAGGTAGAAGTGTACACTTGATCAAGAACTGTCTGAAAATGCTTTCTGCCTCAACTATTATTGCTGAAAATGTGGGATATTTTTGTAACTAGTTTAACTTTTTTGTCAACTCTCTGCAGAAGCTGAAATTAACCAAACTCACATTTATAAATTTTGAAAACGAAATTTGTATCATGCAACAACTGAGTTTATGATGGTTAATTTTTTAAATATATCTTATCTGTTGATTGATTTTATCTACAAAAATTACATCCCTCCAATTTATTTATGGTATTAACAAAATTATGATAACCGCTTTTAGATAGCTGCATTCCATTTTGCTGTTTATATCAAACAAATATTTAATTACTACAAAAGCAAACATTTTGGAAACATTTTGGTTAATGCCATTTTAATTTATTGTTTTATTATAATATATAAGAATGACAGTGCAGATTTATGATTTTATAAGAATTTTTATGAATAGCGTTCTTGATCAGGTGTAAACAAAATTTTAATAAATGTGAGTGCTAGAAAGTGACTGTTATAAAAAATCAGTAAAGGAAATTTCAATTAGTTATTTCGACTAATTGCACTTTACTTTTGAATATTGATTTTGCTGAATGACCATTTCAACCAAATTTTGATGCATCTTTGGGATTTATAAACTTTAGTGAATAATAACAGGAATGTTTGATGATTAATCTTTTAGATGAATGACCAGTAATGCTTCAATATCTTTGGAAATTACAATCTAAATTTACAGGTTGTTGTGTCGCATATGTTTTGCAAAATGCCTCATTTTGTAGGAATGTCATATACTGTAGTTATACACAGTAATTTTTTTCAACGAAGATGTTCTTTTACACAAACTCACGAGTGTCTTTATTTACTTTCGAAGGGAAACGAATCGAGATATATAGAAAATAGTAAAACTATACTAGTAATCAGAATTTCTTGGTGTAGTATAGAAACAAAGTTCACATCAACCAGATGGCTTTTTCAACGAAGATAACAGTTTCTGTCTATCTTCCCTGAAAAAGCCATCTGGTTGATGTGCGAAAGCTTAGAAAACTGATTTTAATCCTATGCCAATAAATTCGAATTACTAGTACAGTTATGTGATTTTCTACATAGTTGGTGTATAGTTCTTCATTATTAATTCAAGATATATATTCTGAAATTGGTAATAATACTTAATAGGCTTCAAAGTAACCTCTGTAAAAATGTTGCCAAAGTATTTGAAATAATGCATAATAGCTCTACATTTTTTTTTTTTTTTGATTGGAGGTTTAACGACCACCGTGAGCGACTCAATGGGCTATAAGCAGTCGCCCGTCCCTAATTTAGGGTCACTGGTTCCAGGGAAGGGAGAGAGCCAGTGCCGTAAGACAAACACAACATCCATGCCTCACCGGGATTCGAACCCGGACCCCGTTCGGACGAATGATCAGAGGCCATCGCTTAGACCACTGCGCCACCGGGGCGGCATAGCTCTACATTGCCTACATTACAATAAATGTCAATCATCCCAAATTATCCATATTGTTTGAATAAATGGATATCCTAAGAAAAAAAGTACGTTCATAGAATCTTCCAGAAGTATGTTTCAGATTTGACTGTTGTAATGTTGTCAAAGTTTAAAAAGAAATAGGTGTTGTTGTTTGATTTCCTCTATGGAAAGACATTTGCTCAAGCATATCCTTTCTAGCTGCGCTGCTTTACTTGAATTAATCTCTGATTTTGTCTCCAAAAAGGAACATTTATAGTTCGTGTAACACTTTAAGTAACAATTTTGTGGGAAGGAATAATATGAAGAAAAGTTCAAACTTATATAAAGTACCTGAAGCACCTATAGCGTTTGAGAAAGCAGGGGGTCAAATTTTTGAGATATCTCCAGAAATTAGTTATTTGCTTTGTTTATGCAAAATGACTAAAATATTGTCCAGTTCTTTCATAGGTGCAAAATTCATAGGGAGGTAATGTGGCTGACTTTTCCTCATTTTAATCTAATTTAGGAATATAATTAATCTAATTTAGGATAAAATTCATAGAGGTCTAATGTGGCTGACTTTTCCTCATTTTAATCTAATTCAAGAATAGAATTAATCCAATTTAGAACAGAATTCATAGAGGTATAATGTGGCTGACGTTTCCTCATTTTTATCTAATTTAGGAATAGAATTAATCTAATTTAGGATAAAATTCATAGAGGTATAATGTGGCTGACTTTTCCCCATTTTAATCTTAATTAGGAATAGAACCTGTGAACAAAATACCGATTTAATGTATTAAATTTTCAGTATTCTTGAGATACGAAAAGTTAGAGATGACAAATTTCAGGACAATACGCGCATATATTTGATTCAACATTCTATGATTAGAATGGTTTTTACAGCTATTACTCCAATAATTGCACAGCCGATTAGCGTCCTTTTATATGACATAATATGAAGGTCGTCGTAATAAGGTGGCCACACAGTGTACATATGGCATTTAAAATAACTTTGCATACTTCAGTCGTGATGTATGTTCATTTGTCTTGTTTCAGAATCTAATTTTTCTTTTCTGTGAGTAAAAAAAAAGAGAAAACAACACTAGGAAGCAGAAAAAAGGCGGATGGCACACTGATTTATATGATGGTTCCCAAGGGAATTTATCTTAGAATTGGATATAAAAAAGGAATGTTTTCAAAACAAGATCACGATTCACAAAGTATTCATATAAGCCCTTCCTGATATACAGATTTTATTGATCTTCATTTAGCTAAAACGAACTGGAAAGGCATACAATTATCTTGTTTTCTGATGGCGTACACGTGCTTTTGCTAGCCTCTCCGATAGCCAAGGCATCTGAGGCGCTGGCTTCTGACCATACGTCCAAGATTGTCCGGTGTTCAAGTATCGGATGATGGCGCTGGTTCTGTTTCTTCCCTGGAACCTGTGGCCCTAAATTTGGGACGGGCGACTGCTTACGGCGGTCGTTAACCCCCGTAAAAAAAAAGAGAAAAGAAAAATGCTTTTACTACAGTTTAGTTCTTGTCGAGAATAAATAATTTCGAATGTTCATACTTTTGCTCTTGTTTGCAATGTACAAAACGGTGTCGGATTCTGAGAAATGTTTCCAGAAAAAAAAAAAGTCCAAAAAAAAAGGTGAAAGCAAATATATGCATACGCATATGTGTTACTCAATTTAAGTATACACACAATCATTCTTTAATTCCCTACATCTATGCACATTTATTTCTTTTAATCGTCTTTGAAATGACTGATCATTTGTTTGATTGGGCTCCAGAAATCATTATGCAAATTTGAACTATAATTTGGATGATTCGTTTTGGAAATAAACAGATATTAGTATTATTATTTTTTATTTCAATTTGTTAAAATTAGTGCGATAGCAAAATGGAAATTAAAAAACTTGTGTGTGTCGGTTCTGTGTTATGTAAAGAGGTCGGGGCGTTCTAAATTAAATATGCCTTATCATTTTCTTTTTTCTCACGCAAAATAATCCTATTTGCTTTAAACACATTTCCTTTTAATAAAAGACGGATAACATTAACAGCAGGGTAACCAATAAAAAGCATTATTAGCGATGTAATACATGCGATGAAGTAGAACGCGACGCTTGAATGCACGATTCACAGCTCTAACTATCATTAAAATGATAAAGGGGCACCGCAGTTATCACAGTGGGATACCTGCGATTTAATGTCCTTCCTCCTTTTATTCACGCATTCAGATGTTCCAGTGTCAGTAGTGATTCTTCCGCTCTTCGTAAAGATCGCTTAGGCTTAGTGGCAGCCATGTTGACTGTTCACAATGAGCTGACTACATGCTCCTGCCAAGAACCCCCTGTGGTGAGTGCCGGAGGGGGAAAGGGATTATGTTGGAGGACATTGTGGGTGGCTGGGTGCGGGGGGAGGAAGTGAAAGAGAGAGAGAGAGAGAGAGAGAGAGTTTAAATGACTTACCAGCAATGGACATCCAAGGGTACCTAGGTACGTCGGGTATGGCTTCCAATTGTCGCATGCCAAGCTGCGAACAGGAGGTGATGCTCGAACCCAGGTCAGTGCCGGCGGGGTGAGGGAAGAACTGAGATGGGGCCATTATTGCCGCTGTTGATCCGGGGCCGGAGACGGCAACGGCCGCGGCCGCACAGTTCGGTAAGTTGAAGGAATAACCCGCTCCGGCCGCAGCAGCGTCGAGTCCATTCGCCTGGGTGCTATTGTAGCGGCAAGACTTAGCGAAATCGGAGTTGGAGTAGTAGAGATTTCCCGTGACAGACATCGAAGATTGTGGCGATAGGGACACGTAAGGATACATTCGGTGTTGACCGTGCCCATATCCCGAAAGCGCCGATGGGGGAGTGGCTCCGTCCGGGGGAACTTGCTTCCGAGAACGCCGTCCATGAAATTTGAAGTCATTTTACCTCATAATTCCCCTGTAAAAACTTTGGTGTGGTCTTTATACTTGGGATATGCTTGTCTGTTCTAATGGCCAGTGAATATGAGATGCTTGGGAGCGTGTAAACAAGGAACACCAATCACAAGAGACAGGCACCCTACCAGCCAATGACTCCCCGTTTCCGCCACGAATAGATTACCAGCACTGCAAGAGGGAAAAGGCTTTTTTCTCTATGGGGAAACTCCTTTGGTTTTAATGATTGCGAGCGACCTTATACTGCCATCTATCGTTATGTTTTAAAGAATCAAACATCGCCGAAATGGCGGCCGGGGAGGAAAATGACGTCAGGATCCCCATAAAAAATATACAGTCCCATTTCGTCTCCCCAGGAAAAACTATTTAGAGGCGATATGCGATGCGAATCGTTACTTCTCCAAGTCCCCGAATAGCTTATGGACCACTTACGGGAGCATTAAAATGGTAGAGCGTTGTCACCGGCAGTTAAACTAAATTTACGACGTGAAGTAAATACGTGTCCTCTACTTTTCGAAGATACGGTCATTCAGAAAGGAGACTGAATTACTGAGAAACGAGCTCTCAAAGTGCAGTTTAAGGCACGAGGATCAAGTTTAAGATCCCCTTAAATGTTTTATATTTATTTTTAAACAACTTTTCACGCTGCTCTTTTACTTAAAGGGGTGAAATATCCGTGATTTAGTGAACCGAGCTTAAACGGTACATGTCATCGGTATAAAATGTATGATATTGTTGCCGATCTTTTCGTGATGACAGATTATAAATCAAGAGTTACTCTTGAGGTGCAACTTTAAAAAATAATACAAGTGCACCTGTGCTGATAAAAAAAATCGATATTTTCTTCCTTTGTCGTAGAATGTCTACAAACTAAAGAGAGATGCTCCTCGCTACGACAGGCGAATAGATACGCTTCCAGGGCCGACTGCGTTCGTCATTGTTTTGGCGACGGAGGTGTTAAAATGAAAAATATTTTGGCGTAAGGCCTGAGTTCGAATCACATAATAGTTAAATGTCATGCCGGCTCATTATTAGCTCAGCGCTCTGCTTTGAGTTCCGGGCCATAAACTCTTTACTCTTTTTGTTTAAGTACGGCTCATTAAATACTTGGTATCCTCGACCCCCTAGACGTTATGCAAAAAAAAAAAAAAATAATAATGGAAGCAGAGAGGGGGGGGGGGGGACAGAAGTATTTTTTTTAAACTCACAGTTGGAGCCATGGAAAAACCGTGAAAAGTAGTTACCAAAATAAGTATGAAAGAAATATCGTAGTTGAGGGAAACTGTACCTCGTTTTCATGTGTAAGATAGTTGACCACAGCCCGAATCAGATCAGATTATATGTAGAGGATTTTAGGAAGGGAGTGTCTAACTGCAGGTCTTAAACAACCCTTAGAAATAGGAAGCTGGAAGATTTGGGCTAGAGTGGGCGATAGGAATGTGACACGGAAGTGAGGTAGAAAGGGGAAGAAAGACGCCCTTATTTTTAACCAGGGGAGTGGGGGCTAGTAGCCGGGGTCCGATGGCTTAACGTGCCCATCCGACGCACGGCGGATGTTTAGTGGTTCGAGCGTTCGTACCTGCCTGGGATCGAACTTGAGACCTCTCCGTAGCAGTCACGAACGTTGACCACTAGGACATCCGCGGCCCCCACTGCCCGAATCCATTCCCCTCCCCTTTTATCCTGGCCACTCTTCCAAGTGGAAAGCGGATCCACCCCTCCCCTTTTTATCTTGGACACTTCCAAGTGGAAAGCGGATCCACCTCCTCCTCTTTTTATCCTGGCCACTGTTCCAAGTTGAAATCCGATCCATCCCCTCCCCTTTTTATTCTGGACACTGATCCAAGTGGAAAGCGGATCCACCTCCTCCCCTTTTTATCCTGGCCACTGTTCCAAGTCAAAATCAGATCCACCCCCACCCCCTCTCCTTTTTATCCTGGCCACTCTTCCAAGTGGAAAGCAAATCCATCCCTTTCCCTTCTTTATCCTGGCCACTTTTCCAAGTTGAAATCCGATCCATCCCCTCCCCTTTTTATTCTGGACACTGATCCAAGTGGAAAGCGGATCCACCTCCTCCCCTTTTTATCCTGGCCACTGTTCCAAGTCAAAATCAGATCCTCCCCCACCCCCTCTCCTTTTTATCCTGGCCACTCTTCCAAGTGGAAAGCAAATCCATCCCTTTCCCTTCTTTATCCTGGCCACTGTTCCAAGTTGAAGTCCGATCCATCCCCCTCCCCTTTTTATTCTGGACACTGATCCAAGTGGAAAGCGGATCCACCTACTCCTCTTTTTATCCTGGCCACTGTTCCAAGTCAAAATCAGATCCACCCCCACCCCCTCTCCTTTTTATCCTGACCACTCTTCCAAGTGGAAAGCAAATCCATCATTTTCCTTTCTTTATCCTGGCCACTGTTCCAAGTTGAAATCCGATCCATCCCCCTCCCCTTTTTATTCTGGACACTGATCCAAGTGGAAAGCGGATCCACCTCCTCCCCTTTTTATCCTGGCCACTGTTCCAAGTCAAAATCAGATCCACCCCCACCCCCTCTCCTTTTTATCCTGGCCACTGTTCCAAGTGGAAAGCAGATCAATCCCCACCCCCCTCTCCTTTTTATCCTGGCCACTCTTCCAAGTGGAAAGCGAATCCATCCCTTTCCCTTCTTTATCCTGGCCACTGTTCCAAGTGGAAATCCGATCCATCACTCCCCCTCCCCTTTTTATTTTGGCCACTGTTCCAAGTGAAAAACGGCAGCAAAGATTGAGTCCAGAGGTGGCTTCAATATGAACATACATAGTAGCATTTAGACCAGAAGCAGGGAAAACATTTTTCTAGAGAAATAACAAATAATAATAATAATAATAATAATAATAATTTAATCGCTATCACAGAAGATCATCTCACATACCTGAAACAACGATCCTCTGTTTCTCCTATTTCTCTCATATTTGCAAAGTTTGAAGCAGTAGCGGGTCTTGCGGGAGGGGTGGGGGTTATTTTTACATGGCCAACATGTAACTAATTAATGCATTTACTTTTGTAAAATTATAGTAATAAATGCACATTTTAGTAAAAGTTTTCCTAACAACTAAAATTTACTGCAAATTTGGAGATAAAATGTTCTGTTTAAGTTTCAGCAGGAAAAACAACAATAAAAAGCTAGAGATTCAGAAACAGAGAAAGATGAGAGCGAAAGTGAAAAAAGATTTTGACTGATCATGAAAAGCAATGGGTGTGCTTTTTTTATATATTTACTATTGTATGTATGGCATCATTAGTAATTGGGAGCAGAAAAATCACCATGGAGATAGACTTTGAAGTGTGTGTGAAATAGTGGGTGAGACAGAATGAAGTGCGTACCTCGATTGGTCCATAAACAAAAATTCGTAACAAATTTCCAAGCTGGAAATTTTTTCTGTTAAATTAACCCATCTGAATAGAAGTAATCAAACTTTATTTTGAAAGATCTTATCCAGACGTGAGATTTAGAAAACATCAAGCTGGTTTCCTTGAAAAACGGGCAACTGAACGCCATGGAAATAATGTCGTTTTTCCAGTTCTCGTCCGCAATTTGTTATTTAAGAATTTAGAATAATTTTTTAATGGAACTTTAAAAAGCCTTGCGTTGCCAGAAATGGGCAGTGCTGCAAGTCTACAGTGTGTGTGTGTGTGTGTGTGTGTGTGTGTGTGTGTGTGTGTGCCCCTTCCCCGTAAGATGAGCTTCTAGATCCTCTACTGCCGTGAAGTATCACATGCATCAAAAAGGACTTTTGGTTTGTATTTGTAGTCAACTTCAAACAAACAAACGATACTTTTAATTTACTATAGTCTTTCATAATAATCCAGATAAATAAAGATATAATGAAATCGTCCTCTTGCCTAACAGTCAGAATTCAGTGATACTCAAAGCCAGCAGTTAGAGACCGGGAGATACAAATGCATATTCCTTGCTATTTCTCTTCTGTTCGTTCTTTTTCGTGCAGCCGGAAACTGTTTCTCGGTGCGTCTTTTCTCTCCCCTTGTATGCAGTCCAATATTTCAGTTGCCCATCGGTGGACAGATCTTCTAGCAATATGTCCAACCCATTAACGTTTCAAGGATTTTACTTTGATCATGATGTCTTCCACTATAATCATTTCCCGATTCATAAGTTCCTCTTCTTATCTTTCCTGATTACACCAAGCATGTATCTCTTATACTCCTTCCAGTTGCCAGCAGCCTCTAGATATGTCTTTTTCAGTCAAGGTTAACTAAAAAAGACATACCTTTTTATTCTTCCCAGTAAGTACTGAAAGGAATAAAAATAAAAAAAAAACTTTTTTTCCCCCCAAACACTTTTCTTTTAAATTTTAAACACTTTTCTTTTAAATTTTAAACACTTTTCTTTTAGATTACTCTTGAAGAATGCCCTTCGCTTGATATCTGTTACCCAAGGCATATGTGAGTATCTCTTACCTCTAGATTTCCACCATCAATCGCTAAATCTCAATTTTTTTCTAATTTTTTTTTAAAGGTACTGTATATCAACTGTGTTTTCTGAAAGTTCATTTTTAATCCTACTTCTCTACTCTTGTCAGCAAGTTCCTGGATCATGCTCTGCAGATCTGAAGGGGTACTATAACCCTTCTTCGTTTCGTATTATTAACCCACGTTCGTTTTGCAATGACTACGTCATTAGCAAAACGGAGTTAGGTTAAATAATCTTCTTTAAACTTTATCACCTAGTCTTCCCTGTTCAGTGATTGAACTGTATTCTTGCAATTTTTCATTGAAGAGCTTGAGAGCCATGGTGTCACTTTGGCTTACACCCTCTGCCATTTCTATTGTTGCTGTGTCTTAAATAGTCAAAAGTTTGCCCTTGCATTTTCATACATGCTATTAATAATGTTAATGTATATATCCTCAGTACCGCAGGAAAGACACTACTACTACTGACGGTTTCACGGAATCAAAAGCCATTTTATATTTCACGTATGTGCTCATGTATATGTGCGTGTGTGTGCTGAGAAAAATAGCCACCCAGGTTTTCGAATGGCACCGGCTTCTGACCATTCGTCTGAAATGTGCCCTGGTTCGAGTCCTGCATGAGTCATGGGTGCTGAGGTCCTACAGCTCTGTCTTTTAGCTTTCCTCCGAACACAGTGTCCCTGAGTTAGATAGGCAACCGCTTATAGCCCTTAGAATTGCTCACAGTGATCGTTAAATCCCCGATAAGAAAAAATGTAGCTGTTATAATATATTTTGCTACCATTACTGAAAGATGTTCCTATGGACGACAACAGATGACGCTGTGTGTCATACAGAAGCAAAAAGTAAGCTCATTTTGAAATGACGTCATCTATATAGCACACAGTGTTTTCATTGGGGTCGCTATTAAAACATAAAAAGCTCCAATACTGAAAGAATTTCCTATGGACGACAACAGATGGCGCTGTGTGTCATACAGAAGCAAAACAGTAAGCTCATTTTGAAATGACGTCATCTATATAGCACACAGTGTTTTCATTGGGGTCGCTATTAAAACATAAAAAGCTCCAATACTGAAAGATGTTCCTATGGACGACAACAGATGGCGCTGTGTGTCATACAGAAGCAAAACAGTAAGCTCATTTTGAAATGACGTCATCTATATAGAACACAGTGTTTTCATTGGTGTCGCTATTAAAACATAAAAAGCTCCAATACTGAAAGATGTTCCTATGGACGACAACAGATGGCGCTGTGTGTCATACAGAAGCAAAAAAGTAAGCTCATTTTGAAATGACGTCATCTATATAGCCCTAGTGTTTTCATTGGGGTCGCTATTAAAACATAAAAAGCTCCAATACTGAAAGATGTTCCTATGGACGACAACAGATGGCGCTGTGTGTCATACAGAAGCAAAACAGTAAGCTCATTTTGAAATGACGTCATCTATATAGCACACAGTGTTTTCATTGGGGTCGCTATTAAAACATAAAAAGCTCCAATACTGAAAGATGTTCCTATGGACAACAACAGACGGCGCTGTGTGTAAAAGTAAGCTCATTTGAAATTACGCCATCTATTTAGCACAAAGTGTTTTCATTGGGGTCGCTATTAAAACACAAAAAGCTCTAATTGCGCTGTGGGCAAAAAAGTAAGCTCATTTTGAAATGACGTCATCTATATAGCACAAAGTGTTTTCATTGGGGTCGCTATTAAAACATAAAAAGCTCCAATGCTGGAAGATGTTCCTATGGACAACAGATGGCGCTGTGTGTCATAGAGAAGCAAAAAGTAAGCTCATTTTGAAATGACGTCATCAATATAGCACACAGTGTTTTCATTGGGGTCGCTATTAAAACATAAAAAGCTCCAATACTGAAAGATGTTCCTATGGACGACAACAGATGGCGCTGTGTGTCATACAGAAGCAAAACAGTAAGCTCATTTTGAAATGACGTCATCTATATAGCACACAGTGTTTTCATTGGGGTCGCTATTAAAACATAAAAAGCTCCAATACTGAAAGATGTTCCTATGGACGACAACAGATGGCGCTGTGTGTCATACAGAAGCAAAAAAGTAAGCTCATTTTGAAATGACGTCATCTATATAGCACACAGTGTTTTCATTGGGGTCGCTATTAAAACATAAAAAGCTCCAATATTGAAAGATGTTACTATGGACGACAACAGATGGCGCTGTGTGTCATACAGAAGCAAAAAAGTAAGCTCATTTTGAAATGACGTCATCTATATAGCACACAGTGTTTTCATTGGGGTCGCTATTAAAACATAAAAAGCTCCAATACTGAAAGATGTTCCTATGGACGACAACAGATGGCGCTGTGTGCCATACAGAAGCAAAACAGTAAGCTCATTTTGAAATGACGTCATCTATATAGCACACAGTGTTTTCATTGGGGTCGCTATTAAAACATAAAAAGCTCCAATACCTAAAGATGTTCCTATGGACGACAACAGATGGCGCTGTGTGTCATAGAGAAGCAAAACAGTAAGCTCATTTTGAAATGACGTCATCTATATAGCACACAGTGTTTTCATTGGGGTCGCTATTAAAACATAAAAAGCTCCAATACTGAAAGATGTTCCTATGGACGACAACAGATGGCGCTGTGTGTCATACAGAAGCAAAAAAGTAAGCTCATTTTGAAATGACGTCATCTATATAGCACACAGTGTTTTCATTGGGGTCGCTATTAAAACATAAAAAGCTCCAATACTGAAAGATGTTCCTATGGACGACAGCAGATGGCGCTGTGTGCCATACAGAAGCAAAACAGTAAGCTCATTTTGAAATGACGTCATCTATATAGCACACAGTGTTTTCATTGGGGTCGCTATTAAAACATAAAAAGCTCCAATACTGAAAGATGTTCCTATGGACGACAACAGATGGCGCTGTGTGTCATAGAGAAGCAAAACAGTAAACTCATTTTGAAATGACGTCATCTATATAGCACACAGTGTTTTCATTGGGGTTGCTATTAAAACATAAAAAGCTCCAATACTGAAAGATTTTCCTATGGACGACAACAGATGGCGCTGTGTGTCATACAGAATCAAAAAAGTAAGCTCATTTTGAAATGACGTCATCTATATAGCACACAGTGTTTTCATTGGGGTCGCTATTAAAACATAAAAAGCTCCAATACTGAAAGATGTTCCTATGGACGACAACAGATGGCGCTGTGTGTCATACAGAAGCAAAACAGTAAGCTCATTTTGAAATGACGTCATCTATATAGCACAAAGTGTTTTCATTGGGTTCGCTATTAAAACATAAAAAAAGCCGCCCCGGTGGCGCAGTGGTCTAAGGCGTTGGCCTATGATCATTCGTCCGTCAGGGGTCCGGGTTCGAATCCCGCCCGGTCAGGCATGGGTGTTGTGTTTGTCTTACGGCACTGGCTCTCTCCCTTCCCTGGAACCAGTGACCCTAAATTAGAGACGGGCGACTGCTTATAGCCCACTGAGTTGCTCACGGTGGTCGTTAAACCTCCAAAAAAAACAAAAAAAAAACATAAAAAGCTCAGTACAATAAAGTTGATCTATGGCAGCAAACTTCTATTTTTTTTTTTTTTTTTTTTTTGCTTTATATTTCTCATGGGGAAATATCATTTTTTTGGAAGTAACAAGAAATATATTCTGGAAGAAAACTCCGAGATACGGACTGCGACACATAAGAAGGCAGAGCAAAGATCCTTTTCCTTTTTTCTTTTGTTTTTGCTACATTTGACCTATTTGGCGATTATCGATTATCGACATTTTAAGGAAGACCCAATGGAAGAAGAGGAAACGTGACACCGAATTCAAACCGGATTGTAAGAAAAGTTAAAAATCAGCCGAAAAGAAACTTATTAAAAGCTATGCGCAGATTTTTCATAGTCATGAAACCAGAGGCAATTTTTCTTTTTTTCAACCGATTTTCCAGAATTGGGTAAAGCATCGTAGCGGCCGCCCCGGTGGCGCAGTGGTCTAAGGCTCTGGCCTCTGATCATTCGTCCGTAAGGGGTCCGGGTTCGAATCCCGGTCAGGCATGGATGTTGTGTTTGTCTTACGGCACTGGCTCTCTCCCTTCCCTGGAACCAGTGACCCTAAATTAGGGACGGGCGACTGCTTATAGCCCATTGAGTTGCTCACGGTGGTCGTTAAACCTCCAATAATAATAATAAAAAAAGCATCGTAGCACAAGTAGAAACAGCTATTTTCTCTCACAAAGGCGGAAATAACGTTCGTGACTACCACGGAGGAACCTCAGGTTCGATCCGTGACTGCCCCGGAAAGGACCTCAGGTTCGATTCCAGGCAGGTACGAACGCTCGAACCACTAAAAATCCGCCGTGCGTCGGATGGGCACGTTAAGCCATCTGGCTCCGGGTACTGGCCTCCCGGTAACAAATAAGGGCGTCTTCCTCCGCCTTTCTACCTCGCTTCCGTGTCACTTTCCTATCGGGCACTCTAGCCCAAATCTCCTAGCTTCTTATTTCAAAGGGTTGTTTAAGACCTAGGGTCAGACATTCCCTTCCTAAAATCCTCTACATATGATCTGATCTGATCAAACGGCAGAAATATGTTACGAAAGTAACATGCACTCAAAACATTCTTCATACAGCATAAGAATTTTTTTTTAATCGAACAATTAGAAGCAGAGGTATCAGGAAAGCGAAATCGGCAACCTGTTCTTAATTTAGGGCCACTGGCTTTTCCCCTTGCAAGAAAGCCGAGTAACGTTCAAAGAAGAAAATGAACGGAAATTGCTTTTCAAGATAAAGGGCATCCCAATAAGAAAGGATTTTCGAATTGGATATTTAGAAGAAGAAATACTAACTTACATCAGTGTATGTTTCTATTGGAAAAAGCAGAAAATATGCGTAAAATACCTTCACATTGAAAGGTGGGGGGGGGAGGACTATTAGGTAGAAAAAGTTTTTCCAAATGTGTCTTTTAGAAGAAAACATAGCAACAAAAGTGTTCATACTATACACTCCCGGCTATAAAACTGAACGTTAAGTGAAGTTCAGAAACTCTACCACAGAAAATAGCGTACAGTACAAAAGGAAAAAAAAAATTTTGATTTTTAAAATCGGAATACAGTTTTAAACAGAAACGCTGGCGTATGCTCCCTAGCTTGTAATATATTGGCTGCGCATTATGAAAAATTCAAAAAACGTATGACACATGTTCCGTTCGGTGAAGGGCATACAATGTATAAAGAAATTTTTTATCGAAATATTAGAAACAGAGACATAGCGAATACCCAAATATAAATTTTCGCCAGAACTAGTAGGAAAATTATGAATAGTTTTGGAAAGGAAATATGCATAAAATGTTTTCTGTGATGGGCGGTGTTTGACTAAAAACAGAATTTTTTCACTTGGGGTTTTTAGAAGGGTAAATACAGCTGCAAATAAGCAGCAAACAAAAATATGTACTTACGCTCCCTAGTGGCACGAAGGTTTGCTACGAAAAATTGGATATTATGTGTAAAGTATTTCTCATTAGGAACGCTATCCGACGCAAAAAAAGATTTCTGAAATTGGATTTTTAGAAGCAGAGATATCAGGAAAAGTACAGCACACATTTATGCCATCTAGCGAGTAAAAATGTTATAGCGTTTATGTTCTGCCACGTTATTGGCGAACTTGTGCGTTGGAAACAGACTAAATGCCAGGGATCACAGTTCTCGCAGTTCAGGCTTTTCAATGAAAAAATAATTTTTCAAGTCGGACTAATAAGTGCGAAAATATATTATTGTCCACAGACAGATGGAGACAGTGACACTGTAAACACATACTTTTTTTTTTTTTTTTTTTGAGAGAGAGAGAGAGGAATTGCTGACGGTGGTCTTCAATTCAATGGGTTATGAGCAGCCGCCGGTCCCTAATTTAGTGCTACTGACTCCAGGGAACGGAAAGAACCAGTGCCATAGGCAGACACAACGCCCATGCTTGACTGGATTCGAACCTGTGCCATCTCGTACGGAAAACCTGAAGCCAGCGCTTTTTTGTACTGTATAATGCTCCAGTAGCTGTTTCTCCTACGGCATTCTGAGGTGGAGGTTAGGGGCTAGGCACTACACTTAAAAATAAATGGCTAGTACAAGGAATTGAATGTATATCCCACCCAGGTGGCGCAGTGCTCAAAGCAGTGGCATCCCAGATGGGATGAATGTTCAAATCCCGGTGAGACATGGATGCCCTGTTTGTCTTACTGCACTGGCTCTCTCCCTTCCCTGGAACCAGGGACCCTAAATTAGGGATGGGCGACTGGGTTGCTCACGGTGGTCGTTAAACCTCCAAACAAACAAACAAAATATAAATCTGCTTGCTGTTCGCTGAAGCCACGCTAAGCCCTCCTCCTCCTTCAACACCCTCTCAAGAAATAGCTCCGTGTATGAATCGTTTACACTTTGCACGATTTTCAGTGTGTTTTTTATTAGGGGGGGGGGAGATAACGACCACCATAAGCAATTCATGGATCTTATTAACAGTTGTCTGTCCCTCATTCAGGGTCGTCCTAAATTATGTTTCGCAGTCGTCCACGTTATAGGACCCCCTTACAGCCAATAGAAGCAACAGGTACGTTCCTAAGAACTTACCCCAATAATAATATTGGGTGAACGGACGCTCCTCCCCACTTTACTATAAAGAAAAACCGTGAAACAAGAGGATGGATTAAGACTGCCGAAAAACTTCAGATAAAAACTACCAATGACTACAAAGTAATTGCTGAAAGACTTGATTGAAACGTAACACCATTTAATGAATAATATAGGAAGCTGTTGCAGGTAAGCTTGTCTGTAAAAAAAAAAAAAAAAAAGAAAACGCTCTCCGTAGTGATAAATCAAATGTCTTTCATCCAGTGGAAAGAGAAAAATTTGTAATCGGCCAACCTACCAATTGGCGCCTATCATCTACCGATACTCTTGAACTAGAGAGAGAGTCTTTCTCAATAACGCCTAAGACCTGTATCTCTCCGTGGTTTCCCATCTATCAGACGATCAACGCAATCTGTGAGAGCCCCGTCTCGGGGACCCGTTTCACAGATTTCTAAGTTACACTCTCCGACTAACGGAAGAAATCGCGAGAGTCTCTCTTACTGAGACCTGTGTCGCCGATTTTCCTTAACCTAGCAAATAATAGTTCCGTCACCGTATATGGTATGACTGGACCATCTCGTACCCCTACTCTGGGTACACACACACCCGAAAAACCTTCGACTCACGTCAGCTGGAGCTTCCCTGCTCCCCTCCGTTCCGCAAACAACCGATAGACTACTCTTTTCGCTTGGTGCTATCCCCTCTTTAGCCTCCTCACTGTATGTACGTCACTGCCTCTTCCTTGGCCCGAGGGTCTACTACTCCTCTGTTGGCAAGCGACGTCATCGTGGCCAGTGCGTTTGCTCCTTCCCCCTTCGACAGCGTCGACACGCCTATCCGTTCGGCGGGCGTTTGTTCTTTCCACTGGATAGCCGGACCGTTTGATGTGTCGCACGGGCGGCGTTTCTTAGAGTGGCTTAACCTACCGCAAAAGATGCAAGCATATATGAACGCAATACAATTTCTTGCCCACATACAATGCTGATGTGCGGACAGCCAGACTTCTCGGCGTCTGTCCTTCGTTAAATAATGTTTGCCGGATGCCATTATCTTAATGGGTATATCTTTATCGTATCCGAGAAAGGTGTCTCTTTTCCTGAGCGTGAGAACTTCTGGCTTTCTTTGTAGCCTCCAAATAAAATGTATTTTACAAAATGTTCTGGAACTTTCGAAAGTTCTTTGTCTTCGTGGAATACATTCTAGGTTCCATTAGAAAAATACATATATGGAGGTTTTTCGTCGTACGCCCATACAACATACATTAATTTTTGTATTACATTATAAAACCTAATGTCCTTGTTACTAGTTCATTTAATGTATGATTTTCTGATTACACAGGCGTAATGTTCCATTAATTATGTGTCGTGCATCTCTAATGTTCCCTCTCTCACAGCAGCTATGAAGCATGAAGACTATGCGACATGTGGGACTCGAAATTGGGACCGTTTCTTACTGATGAAAAGAAGCCTCGTTCGTCCACCGGGAGGGCATTCTCTGGTTTAAGGATGCCACAAGTAACAATTATCAGGAGACAGGCCTATTTTTTTTTCTTTTGGGCATGAAGCAGAGTAAAATGGCATTCAGATATTATAAACTAAGAGAAGTAGGATAAAAATGATTAGCTGCTGAAGAAATGTCACTTTCAAAAGGAAAAAAAGGAAAAAACGCTGCAAAATATACGTTGTTGTCCCTCTGAGAAAGATACGTGTACAAATAATTCAAACGTCATGCTGGAGAGGCATCCTGCCGATATGTGTAGTTCTACGATCTTCAGGAAATGCATTAAAAAAAATATCAGGAATTGATAGTATGTTTTAAAATATTTATCCTAATATGGTGGTCCAAAAGTCTTACCCTTTTTTAGGAAATTATTGAAAAACACCTACACAAGTTACAGGCATAAGATTTTCTGTATTTGAAAGGTAAACAACTAAAGTTTTTATGATATAAACTATAACATGCTTCTATATACCATCGGTAACGTAATTAGAAATGCACCGTACCGTGAACACTCAAGGGACACATATAGCGTATTTAATCCGTTTATTTTTGTGGCGTAGTAAGCACAACGATTCGCCAAGCTTTCGCACTCCACTGGGAGACTTTTTCAAGGCAATGGTAGACATAAAATGCTTTTTGTCATTTTATGTCTACCAATGGTAAACATAAAATGCATTTTATATTTTTACTAGATGAAAGCCCGTCAATAATGAAGGGGGAAATAAAATTTATGATACAGAAATTATTGACATTGGTTTATTGTGTTTTTGAGTTCCACATCAATAGAATGCGACGTTGGCTCACAGCTTTCTGAAAATTTCCCGAGCAGTCGGTTATGGAATTTGATACGACGGGCTGTCTGTTTGTTATGACTTTTGTACAACCTTTAGTCCTATTTCATCAACACTTCTTTGTACACAACATTTTTCGTATACACTGACTGTGAACACTGTATCAATTTCCCCTTTTCTTTTCCGTGAACTATTTGTATTTTAACGTCATCAGATCGTCGTACCCTTAACATTGCCACATACAGATGACTAAACACCGGTTCAGTAGCGAACCAAAATTCTTGATGTAAAGTTTTTCGTAGGTGGCGCAGTGGTCCAAGTGATGGTCTATGATCATTCGTCCGAAAGGGGTCCGGGTTCGAATCCCGGTGACGCATGGATGTTGTGTTTGTCTTACAGCACTGGCTCTCTCCCTTCCCTGTGACCAGTGACCCTAAATTAGGGACGGGCGACTGCTTATAGCCCACTGAGTTGCTGACGGTGGTCGTTGAACCTCCAACTAAAAAAAAAACGTTTTCTTATCCCTAGAGTTGACCGTGTGACGTAACGTATCCCTGACGTCATGTGAGAATTATTTGAATTTTATGACGTCACACCAGCAGTTGTGTTCTTTGTTGCGATGATAACAAAACAAAGTGGTATACGCGTGGACTGTGCGCGTGTAGGTGATGACGTCACCTACATGAAAACATGAAAAGCTAAGAGTGACGTCACCTACATGAAAACATGAAAAGCTAAGAGTGACGTCACAAACATTTGTTTCTCGGTTGTTGCTATGACGACTTAAAAAGCGACACGGAGGAGGAGGGCTCTAGCAAATTATATATTAGGATATCTACCATTGCCTTGCCTCCCAGTGGAGTGCAAAAGCTTGGCAAATCTTTGTGCTCATTACGCCACAAAAAAAAAAAAAAAAAAAAAAAAAGATTTAATACGCTATAAGCGTCTCTTGAGTATGTTTCTATATGTTCCCCCTTAGTTGCACTGAGGATGTCCAACCTGTATTCAATTTCTAGCCATGTGCGTTGAAATCAATCCATATCAACAGCAGCAGTGGCGTTCACGATCTATCCGCCCCTCGCCCTTAAGTCTTTTAAATCACTCATCTTTCTCCTGTATATTCTGTCTTTGATAGATCCTCATAAAGAAAAAAAAATGCAATGGGTTTACATCCGGTGAACAGCCTAACCATGGAATCAAGTCACTCGAGCCAATTCAGCATCCAGGGAACACAGTATCCAAGTAGTTGCGAACACTTATTCCCCAGTGAGGAGAAGCTCCGTCTTGTTGAAGGATGATATCTAACTGAAGGTCTTTAACTTATAGCACAGCAAAATTTTGCAGCCTATCTAAGTGGGCATTTGCGTTGATAGATTTTTCCGCGAAGAAAACAAGACCAGTAATGCGGGTGTGCACAAGCCCATACAAAACTTTAACTTCGGGTCAATCGCGAAAATGTGTCTGCGGGACAAGTGGCCTCTTCAAACCCCATATGCGCACATTATGTCTACTAATTGCTCCTGATACATGAACTGTCAATTCATTATTTAATATTGTACGTATAAAGAGGTTTTTGTCATAACCAATCCATTAAGTTACTCGCAAATACAAAACACCAAGTCTTCCCGTTCTCCAACAAGTGAAGAACAATGTGGACTTTATATACGGATAACCACAGTCTTTTATGCAGACATCGCATCAGTGTTGTGCGTAGCAATCCCAACTGTGCAGCAACTTGTCAGATTGACTTCCTCGGGCTCCAGGCAAATGCTTTCCGTACTCACTCCACGTCGTCTTCCAAAACACTGGCATGTCCACTTCAAGGCTTGTTCAACCACTCTCAGTTTCTAGAAATGTATCTTTACAATGCTTAATTCTTTTAGCATCAGGAAGTTTCCTTCCGAAACTTGTACGAAAATTTCTTCGTACTTTAATTACTGATTCCCTTTTTTATAAAAACCCACGCCACATCAATTGCTTTTCCTGCACATTCACCCTTGTAGCTCGTAGCAATGAACAGGAAGAACAACCAGCGCCATCTACATGTGATGATTGGCAGCAACAAAACTTCAGATGTGTTCCTTTCAAACCCTGCAAATTTTACTCCTGTAAGTGGTGTGGTTATATATATACATTTTCATTTTCTAAAAATAGGGTAAGACGTTTAACCCCCCTGTAATACACTGCTGGCCACCCAAAATGCAACACCAAGAAGGAAGCATCCGATTGGCCTGAAATTCGTAGCATGCGTCGCCCGCGAGAGGACATGTAATCGATTAGCATTGCAGGGCATATGCAAATCATGTGTGCCCGGCACGTCTCCGAGAAGCACTATAAGAAATGTGCACAGAAGGCGGGGTGTAAGTAGTGGAAGTGTGTTGTGCTGCCGGACCTGTGCGCGGGAAGCTTCCTGATGCCTCGTCGCAGAATACGGCAGTCATTCCAGCACGTTCCGGAGTTCGACAGAGGACGAATAGTGGCTTATCGCGACAGCGGTTTATCGTACCGAGACATCGGCACCCGTGTTGGACGACATTCAGCCACAGGGAGGCGAGTATGGATTCGGTGGGTGCAGGAGGAACGGATGGACGGACATGTGCGATTGCCGAAGCCGCAGCACACCACCAAACGGAAGGACAGGCATATTGTGCGACGGGCATTGACGGCTCGCACCGCCACATCACGAACGTTAGCGCAGGAATTAGGGTGTGTTGCGCAACAACCTGTGTCAGCACGTATTGTTCGACATCGTCTGCAGGAGCGGGGACTTGTCGCATGGCATCCATTGCTCCGATTACCATTGACGTTACACCACCGGCGAGTGCGACGGCAGTGGGCCGTTGAACGCCGCACCTGGACAACGGAATGGCAAGACATTGTCTTATCCGACGAATTCCGCTTCTGCCTGCAACACCATGATGGTCGGAACCGCGTGTGGCGGCACCGCGGCGAGAGACTGTATGACGCCTCCATTATGCATCGCCATACCGGTCCGTCGTCTGGCGTTATGGTTTGTGGCGTAATTGGATATGACACCCGCCCCCTCTTGTACGCATCACAGGCACACTCAACAGCAACCGCTACATGTCTGACGTTTTGGAGCCTGTAGTTCTCCCTTACCTGCAGGACCTGGCAGCGGCCGCGTTTCAACAGGACAATGCGTGCCCGCACGTGGCACGCATCGTGCAACAATTCTTCACGGCCCACCAGGTGTCACTGCTGCCGTGGCCCGCCTATTCTCCCCATATGTCGCCCATGGAGCACGACTGGTGCTGATCGGCAACCGAGTGGCACGGCAAGCACCACCCGCGGCTATGCCTGATGAACTGTGGCAACCTGTGGAAGCAGCCTTGACCGACATACCCCAAGCCCATATCCAAACCTTGTTTCGTTCGATGCCGCGGCGTGTAGCGGCCGTTATTGACAGCATGGGGGTCACACGAACTATTGATGTCTGCGTGTTCAGCAAGTCGCACGGGCCTGTAAGCTCAATCGTTTCATCTTTTTATCTGTTGGTATATGTGTCCAGTAAATCTGGCTTTTCTGTCTCGTGTCCTTCTTGGTGTTGCATTTTAGGTGGCCAGCAGTGTATGTCAAACGAATAAGAGAATGCTTCCTAAGTCTTTTGATTAACACTACATATTTTTTATCGAACCACAATTAAATGCGATAATTATGTAAAATATTCCTTTGTTCATCTGCTCGGTTTTACTGTGATAAAATACACTAGTGGACAAAAGGTAAGTTAGAAGCATAAAAGTTGGTACAGCAACATAACAAGTAGATAGATTTAATGAAATTTAGCTGAGAATTACAACAGACCATGACAAGTAACGCATACAACATCACATGAATTGAAATAATGCTGATTAGTAAAGAAAAAATCTGTGATAGCCGAAATGCGCTACTTCGGTGATTAGTAAGAAGTACGATCACTCCGGACCACAAAGCATGTTGCAGAACGACAAATCATGCTATAGTGACAAGATGATGAATGAAATCGAATTGCAATAAACGCCGCTGTTTCTTTAGCGCAAAGAGCAACTCTAGGTAGCTTCTGGGATGGGGAAAAAGAGAATCAAAGCATCTCTCAAGAGCATCCCAGAAAAACTCAATAGGATTGAGATCAGGAGATCTGGCCATTCACTCCATCCTCTGGATATCCTCACTCTCGAGGCAATTCTTGACCAGCCGAACCATATGAAGACGAACGTTATCATCTATAACAAGGAAGATGACGCCGAATTTTCGGGTGCAATAAGCACGTCTTTTGAATCCGTTCTGACGCAAATTAAATTTATCAAAGCTATTCAAATTCAATGAAACCGGTATGTAAAAAAACATATCTGACGAAAGAAAAAAGATTTTCAATCGGAGTTCTAATCCCTCAGATATTGCTGTAAACGGAATCGTGAGCTTACGTCCTCTGGTTGCAGACTTCTGCGTTAAAAAAAACATGAATTTATATGAGAAACATTTCGCACCGGAAACTCTCTCCAACACAGAAATATTTTTTCAAATCGGACTGTTAGAAACAGAGATATCGACAAAAATAAGATGTGACTTTGCATCCCCTGGTGGGAAAATTATGCATTATTTTAGGAAGAAAGTATTCTCAAAAGGTTTTTCCATATGAGCGGTATCGGTATAAGAAAAAAAAATTAGTCAAGTTTTCAGGATCCCAGATTTTGCTACAAATACATCAGAAGCAGAAATTAACACTTATGCCCCCTTGTGGCCAAACCATTCTTTACCAAATATTAGAAATATGTGAAAAATATTTTCCATCAGGTCTTGTATGCGATACAGGAAGAAGTTTTCAAATCGGAGTTTTGGAAACAGAAAAAACGTAGAAAACGCAATTTACCTTTGTGCCCCCTAGCGGAATGTCTGTGATTTACTTAAAAATTTTGAATTTTTAGGAAAAACATTTCGCATCGAAAACACTATCCAACAAAGAAGGATTTTTTTCAAATCGGACTCCTAGAAATAGAGATATTGACAAAAATAAGATATACACCTACGCCCCATAGGGGGGAAAGCAATTTACCTTTACGCCCCCTTGCAGAAAGTCTATGAATTAATTGAAATTATTGAAGTTATATGAAAAACATGTCACACTGGAAACACTATCCAACAAAGAAGGAATTTTTCAAATCGGACTGCTAGAAGTAGAGATGTTGACAAAAATAAGATATACAGCTACGCCCCCTGGCGTAGAAACCATGCATTATTTTAAGAAGAAAATGTTTTTAAAAGGTTTGTCGACATGAGTAGTATTGGTCTACAAACGACGTTTTTTTCAATTGAGAATTCAGAACCTCGTATTTTGCTGCAAATACATCAGATGCGGAAATTAAGATTTACGCCACCTGGTGGCCAAACAATTTTTTTTACAAAAATTAGAAATTATGTGCAAACGATTTTCTATCAGGAGCTGTATCCGGTGCAGAAATATTTTTTTTTAAATAGGAGATTTAGAAGCAGAGATACAGGGGGACACGCAATTTACCTCCACGCCCCCTAGCGGAAAATCTATATGAAAAACATGTCACACTGAAAACGCTATCCAACAAAGAAGGAATTTTTCAAATCGGACTCCTAGAAGTAGAGATATTGATAAAAATCAGATATATATCTGCGCCCCCTGGCGGAGAAACTGGAATATTTTAAGAACAAAATATTCCGAAAATGTTAATCGATGTGAGTGGCATCAGTCCACGAAATAATTTTTTCAATCGATATTTTAGAAGCTCCGATTTTATGGAAAATACATCAAAAGCTAAAATTAACGCTTACGCCCCCTGGTGGCCAAAGTGTTCTTTACCAAAAATTAGAAATTATATGCAAAAAATTTTTAATCAGGAGGTGTATCCGCTGAAGAAAAAGTTTTTCAAATCGGAGTTTTAGAAGAAGAGTTATTGGGGAAAACGTAATTTGCTTTTACTCCCCCTAGCGGAAAATCTATGCGTAATTTGAAAAAGTAACTACTCCTAAAATACTCTTCGACATAAATGGAATCGAAAGATAAAAGAATTTTTTCAATCGGATGTTTAGAAGCAAATATGTGGAATAAAACGTATTTTTGAATTCGACATCATCTGCGTTTACGCCATCTAGTGGCAAAATTGTACATCGTAAAAAAAACAAAATGAAGGATCATCATTCGCATATTTCAAGCTTCCCAATGCAAAAAGAATTTTTCAAATCGGACTAATAGTTGCAGAGATATCGTGGGTACTGACGGACGAACAAACCGGTAACATGAGCATGATCTTTTTTACATTTTCCAACCCTAGGTTGAAGAAGCGTATTTGCTCCAGCTTTGTCCGTCCGTCTGTCCGTCTGTTCGTCCGTCTGCCAGTCTGTCGGGACGATAACTCGTGTAAACATAGTTCGATTTTGATGAAATTTTAGTATGTGGTCGAGGACCACCTGGGGACAAAGCCTATTGAATATGGACGAAATGGGGTTAAAGGTCATGACATAGGAGCGAGATCCATTCCATTGTTCTTATGCGTCATAACTTGCGTAAATATGGTTCGATGTCGATGAAATTTTTATATGTGGTAGGGGACCACCTGGGAAGGAACACTATTCAAAATGGGTGAAGTGGGGTTAAAGGCCAAGACAAAGGAGCGGAATGCATTCCATTGCTCTTATGCGTCATAATTGCGTAAATATGGTTAGATTTCGATTAAATTTTAGTATGTCGTAGGAGACCACCTGGGGACGAACCCTATTGAAAATGGACGAAATGGGGTCATAGGTCACTACATAGGATCGGGATCCATTCTATCGCCCTTATCCCATACTATTAAAGGAGCACTTCTTGTATGTGTGCAAATTTTCTTTTGAAAACGGCTCTAAGGATTTTGATTAAGGTAGTTAATCTACCGTTTTCTGGTACTAGAAATCGATTTAGCTTGATCTCGATTTAAGGAAAATTCGTTTAGTGGGTTAAATATCCACCGCGAATTTTAACGTTTTTAGTGTCATAGCGTCGTCCCATCAATGTTACTCATGCTTAGAAATCTTATGACGTCACAATCTCGCGTTTGAGAATGCTGGCGCGCGGTCACGCCATCTGTCTCATTACGTTACGCTTTGTGCGTGGATCCTATTAAAAATTTATGACGTCACACTCTTGAGAGTAGATGGTCGCGATTCCCATTTCCCGCATTATGTCACGTGTTGCGTGCGTATACCCGTCCGCACGATAACTCCCATAACAATCGTTCGATTTCGATGAAATTTTAGTATGTGGTAGGGGAACACCTGGGAAGGAACCCTAATGAAAGTGAACGAAATGGGGTCAAAGGTCAGGACATAGGAGCGGGATCCATTCCACTGCTGTTATGCGTCATAACTAACTTAAAATTGTTCGATTTCGATGAAATTTTAGTATGTGGTAGGGGAACACCTGGGAAGGAACCCCAATGAAAGTGAACGAAATGGGGTCAAAGGTCAGGACATAGGAGCGGGATCCATTCCACTGCTGTTATGCGTCATAACTAACTTAAAATTGTTCGATTTCGATGAAATTTTAGTATGTGGTAGGGGAACACCTGGGAAGGAACCCTAATGAAAGTGAACGAAATGGGGTCAAAGGTCAGGACATAGGAGCGGGATCCATTCCACTGCTGTTATGCGTCATAACTAACTTAAAATTGTTCGATTTCGATGAAATTTTAGTATGTGGTAGGGGACTATCTGGGAACAAATTCTATTGAAAATATGCGAAATGTTGTCAAAGGTCAAGACATAGGAGCGAAATCACTTCCATCGCCATTATGCTTCATAACTTACGTAAAAATGCTTCGATTTGGATGAAATGTTAATATGTTGTAGGGGCCTGCCAGTGGGCGAATCCTGTTGAAAATTGACGAAATGGGATCAAAGATTTGGACACAGGAGCGGGATCTATTCCATAGCCTTGTAAAGCAGTATTTACTTAGGTAAAAATGCTGCGATTGCGACAAAACTTCATCATTTTTTTTTCGGAGGTATACTGATCCAGTGCTGTTTAATATCATCGAAATGGGGTCAAAGGTCAGGACGCAGGAGCGACATTTATTCCACAGCCATTATCCTCATAACTTGAGTAATGATTTCTGGTATGTTGGAAAGCGTATTATAATTAATGCATTGCATGATTTTACTAACTTGTTTTACAAAAGGCGTGTTAAAAAATGAACTCGGTGGTTACATCATTCCAGAAAACACTTACATAGAGGCGAGGAATCTCCTTGAAGTATATTTGAGCAATCACGACGCGAGCGCTAAACACATGGAGTGGCGTAAAGCCACACAACATTATATTTGCTCATATTAGGAAACTAGTTTATGGATGTTGCGCGTTTCCTCCATATGACCACACGTCGGGAATTCGTCATCAGAATGAAACGGGACTCATCCGAGAAGCACATACGCTCCTATAGCTTTTCGTTCTAGGAGTGATGTGCCAACCACAAGTCCTTCAAGCTTTTCTTTATGAGAGAGAGGCAAACGATTGGTCATCTAGCATACACACACCTGTCACGAAATCGTCTGAACACAGTTCTGCTTGAAACCGTTGTGACTGAAGCACAGGCAAACTCGACATAGAGCTCTCTAAATGTCATCTACCTATGCTTTCTTTCTGTTAAAGGCAAACATTCGTCCTGGGATGCTTCTGACCCTTGACCGGCCAGGAACTACTAATCTATTCCCGGATTGTTTTTGTTGTGGCGATTATGACCATCCTTGAGACGTCATGTGCTCCGGCTATCACAGCTTGAATATATCTTGCCCACAGCTTACCGACGTCTGTCATCCTCTTTTAATTCTCCAATTAACTCTGGCGCTCGTCTGCGTGTTCTGCAAAACATCTTACAAGATGAAGTGTTATAGAGCGTGCAAGGCACTGTACGAGGAGTGCCGTATTTGTGTTGTCTTTTATGGCGTGCCTCATGTACAAATGTACGTTGCGTTCTTTTTTTTTTTTTTTTTTTTTTTGCCTATGTGCTGAGCTAACCGCAGTACAAATGTGGACGAAATCTTTTATGAGTTAATAAACATTTTATCATAGTGCAATCGTTGTACCAATTTATTATATTATATTATATTATATTATATTATATTATATTATATTATATTATGTTATATTATATTATATTATATTATATTATATTATGTTATATGTTTTAACTATATATACACAAAATCTGCTTTCAATATTAGTATATTTTCGTACAAAACGAAAACAAGAAAGATGGCACAGAATTTATGGTTGTAATCAGCTCGTCTTTTGAATCCTTTCCTGCACGAAGAACATAATTCAAAGATGATTTTTAGAAAATTTTGAAATTTAACAAAACAGAAAACACACTCACACTATCTAACCTAAATAAGAAAACCTTTGCATAATTTAAAATGCCCAATGAAAGCTAGGTTATTTATGTTTAATTGAATCGGCTTAAAAAAATCAACCGGATTTCCACAATCGATAAAACATTCAGAAGTAGAAATATCCACGTAAGCCTACAAGCTGCTGAAAAGTATGTATGAAATTAACGAATTGTGCTGAAAAAGTTTCTCATGTGTCAGAGACAAAGGGGCTTTCAAATCCCGAAGAAGAGATATAAAGGAAAACATGACATAACTTTACGCCACCTAGCGGAAAGCTTTGTGTTATTTAAAAACGAGAAATTTCTTCAATATGAATGGGGTTCAAAACACTCTAAATAATGAAAGATATCTTACCAAAAAAATAAGAAAAATATCGAAAGATATCCAACAAAAAAATATATTTTTTAGCAGATTTTTAGAATTGAATTAATTCTTTCAAATAGAAATGTACGCTGACGTCCCCTGGTGGAAGAATTTTGAATAATGAAAAAGCAAAAAATGTGCTAAAGGTTTTCTTTACAGCAACAACTTTGCTGAGGAAAAAGGATTTTTCAAATATGTTCCTAGAAAGCGTAAAAAAGAGTTTTCACATTTGCGCCTCGTAGCGGGAAAACTGTGCATTATTTAGAGAAGTTAATGTCCCTCATCCTTACTGTAGCGAATGGCAAGTAGTACAGAGAGAAATTTTTGTGCAAGATTTTTATATGCGGAGATACGGTTGCAAAGAGAAATACACGCCGATTCCACTTAGCGCCAGAAGTGTGAACCAGAAAAATCCCTCGAATGCATGCAAAGTGCCCCACGTGATCATGATATCTGGTATTAACAGAATTTTTTTAATCGGACATATAGAAGCAGAGATATCGAAAAAAACATAATAAACATTTGCACCTCTAGCGGAAAAATTGTGCATTATTTTGGGCAAGAAATGCACATAAATTGTTCAGGTGGTTAGTAGTTTCTGTCAGTAAAAAGGTTTTTAAATCGGGGTTAATGTTTTTGCCAGAAATATGCTGTAAATGGAAATGTAAACTTATGCCGTTTAGAAGCGCAGATATTGCGTCAAATACATCAAAAATAGAAATATACACTTCGTCCCCTAATGGCGAAACAGTTCTTAACCAAAAATTAGAAATTTTATGAAGAACGTTTCCCACCAAGAGCTCTATTCGACGCAAAAAGGAGTTTTAAAATCGGACCTTTAGAAGCAGATATATCAGGGAAATCGCAATTTAACGTTACTCCCCTAGCTGAAAAATCATGTATTACTTGATAAAGAAACTGTACCCAACATAGCCTTCGTTATAAATTGGAGGAGGAGAAAGAAGTTTTTCAATCGGATATATAGAAAAAATTATCTTTCCTGATTCGCACTGCCATGAAGAGTACAAAGTCGCAGTGCCTAGATGGTAATTACATAGAGCTTATATAATGCATGCAAGTCCAACAGTGCAATACGAAGGAACTCAAAAAGTTTAATTCTTAACATTACAAACAATATAATTTGCTTAGTCTGAACGTTTGTCCCACTTTGGTGCCGCAGTGGAAAGAGGCATAAACTTAGCGACAACCTAGAAAGAAACACTTGTGACGTCACGCAAGCTTTCCGTGTTTTCGCGCAGATGTTGCATGGAAACTGCTTTCCGGATATAATTATGTGACGTCATCACCATAGCACCCACTGCGAAAGAAATATTTGCGACGTCACGCTTAGCTTTTCGTGTTTTCCGGCAGGTGTTCCGTGAATGGAAACTGCGAATTATTCAGTGTGTGACGTAAAAACATTTGTATGACGTAGTACTTTTTTTTTAATTATTGCTGTAATTTTCATTGTTTTAATGTTCTTGAAGAATACTTTCACATTTGGGCATAACCTACAAAAAGAAAATACAGACATAAATCAAGCTGTTCTTTCCATGTAAATTTTCTATGCTTCAGTTGTTTGGACTTCATTGTCCGTTGTGGTGTAATGGTTAGCATACTCGAGCGCAGATCGGGAGATTCGATTTCCGTTCCAGGACGATAAAATTTTCAAATTTCTATGGTTGTTACATGGAAAGATCAGTTTGATTTATGTCGGTATAAGTTATTCCCTGTGTTTTTGAACTTGATATAAAAAAAATATTTGGCTATTAAAAAATTACTCTACGTGTCTTACTTTTCCCCATCATTATCGACTGTCTTTCGCCTACGTAGTTAATTATACGTACTATAAGCCTCAGGTCAATCGCGATTTGCCGCTCTAGTGGCTCTGTGGTCTAAGCGCTGGCTTCTGACCATTCGTTCGAGACGGGTTCGATTCCCGCTGAGGCATAAATGTTGTATTCGTCTTACGGCACTGGATCTGTTGCTTTCCTAAAACCAGTGGACCTAAATTAGGGACAGACGACTGCTTATAGACCGTGGAGTTGCACACGATGGTCGTTAAGCCCCCCCCCTCCTTTTAGAAACGACAATCTTAATTTAGTTAGCATTTCTCTACTGAAGACAGACTATTATTACCTACAGACTAGCGAATCACTAACCTACTCTCTAAGATTCAGAGACCAGTCCTTCAGAGCCAAATTATCTACCATATCCAAGTTATGATGTTAGTTTTGAACAAGTGTTGATGTATCAACCGACTTCATTTGGACAGGGAAAAGGGAGGGTTTAAACACCACCGTTAGCAACTCTAAGGGTCATAAACACTCAGACGTCCTTAATTTGGACACTTTTTCCAGATCCGGAAGAGAAGCGCACCATCAATGCCTCAGCGGGACTCGAACCCGAGCCCACTCGGACGAACACTAAGAAGCCAGCGGTTAGACCACTGCGCCACCAAGGTAAAAGCCTCCATTTTTTTAATTTTTTTATTGAAGGTTTAGCGACCACCGTGAGCAACTCAATGGGCTATAAGCAGTCGCTCGTCCCTAATTTAGGGTCACTGCTTTTAGAGAACTGAGAGAGCCTGGGCCTAAGACAAACACAACATCCATGCCTCACGGGATTCGAACCCGGGACCCTTTTAGACGAATGATCAGAGGCCATCGCTTAGACCACTGCGCCACCGAGGTGGCAAACCTCCATTTGCAACGGTCTTCATAACGACGTGATAAGTGCGAGATGGTAGACTGTTACATTTTAGCTCAAAAACCCTTTTACCAGTTTTCAGAGCCGCCCCTGACCGGTGGCGCAGTGGTCTAAGCGATGGCTTCTGATCTCCCGTCCGAGATGGGTCCGGGTTCGAATCCCGGTGAGGCATGGATGTTGTTTTTGCCTTACGGCACAGGCTCTCTCCCTTCCTTGGAGTCAGTGGCCTTAAATTAGGGACGGGCTAATGCTTATAGCCTGTTGAGTTGCTCACGGTGGTCGTTAAACCCTCAGTTTTCAGAAACTTGAGAAAAGCTTTAGTTCAAAAAGCCTTTCACGGAGGTTTCATGGTTTCAGACTCTTGAGAGAAAGTGTCGTACAGCAAGATCATTTAGTAATATTTCTCCATCAGATCCTCATATTGAATAAAATCTTAACTTATATACATTCTTTATTCTAACCCCCTCCCCCAAAAAAAACCTACGAAGCACCCAGAAGGAATCATCCAATCGAGATGAAAATTGGTAGGTACAACATGCATGTATAGGAAAGGAACGATTACAATACAATTCCAGAGCATTTGGATAAAACAGCGACACGAGTGGAACAAGTCGGTACGTTGTAGTGCCACCTCTACCTCGGATATAAGCGTTTGGCCGCCGGGACATAGATGCTGTGACGTGCCTGCGCCACAGGACGTAGATGAAGTAAAGGCAGATAGCAATGAGAGCCCATGTCCTCGTAGCTCAGTTGGGAGAGCGACTTACTCCGGAGTGAGGGGACCCGACTTCAATATCCAGCGTGGACAAATCTGTGTTTTTACAACGCATAAAGTTCAAGGATACTGTCCTGTGGTACAACATGCCAGATGGTATCCGAATTCCTGTCCAATTTGCTGACATTCCGAGATGGGCGTAGTTGGCGTCCCATCATGCCTTAAATATGTTTGATCGGTGAAAGGTCGAGCGATTGGGCTGGCAATGCAATGGTGCCGACCTTACGGAATAAGGCCTGGATAAGCCGCGCCGTGTATGGCCGGGCATTATCCGGTTGAAAAATTCCTAGGTGCTGCTGCTACATGAATGTGTGTTGACAACAGGTCGTAAAGTGTCGTCGACGTACAGTTCAACCGTGAAAGTGGTACGGAGGACAACCGAGAGTTTCCGGCTGTCGTAGGAAATGGCTCCTCAGACAGTCACTTCCGGTTTGTGAGCCGTGTGCCGTTCCACGATAAAGGAAGGCTCTTCTCCAGACACGTATACGCTGGTTATCGACGCCAAGTGAAGGCCGTGACAAATCTCTGAAGACAACACAACACCACTGGACACTATCCCACGTTGATCGGGCCCGACACCACTGCAACCTGTGCCGGCGATGCTCGCTGAACAGCGGTATACGGCAGAGTGGCCTCCTCGAATGTAATCCCCGTGCCGCAAGTCGTCTGGCAATGGTTCTGATGCCAATTCCGTACCTTTAAATGACGCAACATGGCTACATATGGTTGAGAGCGAGGAATTCTGTTCTGTTCGTGCGGCACTCGCAATCACCCGATCCTCACTTTATGTCATTGCCCTCGACCGTCGACTGCCCGCGTGACGCTGGGTTGTTCCCACCTCGATCCACTGGCGCCTTCATCGTCCAATTGCAGCTTCGTTCCAAGCCAAATGCCTGGCGATACGGCGACTTGACTAACCGGCCTCTCTCAGCCCAATTATACGTCCTCTCTCAAACTCGCTCAACTGCTCGTAGTGTGCACGGATCCGAAGTCGAGGCATCCTCACAAGCCGTGAAGTTTAATACAACCGCAATCTTCTGTCACAATTGTCCCTGCGTACAAGCTTTACTCTGTGACAGGCCGTTATTTAGTCATTGGCCGTTATTTTTTCAATAATTTGCATATTCGGTTCTGTGGTACTTGCATGCGGATTTTCATCAGGATTGAACGACTTTCTCTGGATGCTTCGTTTTTCTTGGAAAAGAGTGTACTTAATCGTGTATGAAGGGCCAACTTATTTCAGATGCTTTAATATAGAAATTTTGATGAATTTCTATCCTTTAAAGGCGTGGACGCTAAATGTGTTTTTTGGTGTATTACGCAGTAACTCCCGGGATGTTCTACATTTTGGATAAACACTATGATCACCTACCTAATATTTCGTAGGCACTCATTTCGCCCTCACTACAGCACGTGGTACCGATTCAGTGAGATGCCAGAAGCAATAGGGACCAGTATGTCCAACCAAACTCTGGAAAATACGGCCTACAATGCAGGTATGGAAATGATTGGTGTATGCAGACTGCTGATATGCCGTTCCATAGCTTTACACAAGTGTTTTATGGGATTGATATCGGGGAGCTCTAAGGCTAATAGCTATGTAGGAAGCCTGAACTGTGTTCCTCAAGCCATTCCTGCACCACATTGGACCAATGGTTCAGCGCATTGTCATCATGGAAGGCACTGTCAAAATTCAGAAAAAATTGCAACATTGCTGGGTGTACAGAGTCAGCAAGCGATTCTCGATAGTGGGCACCAGTCGTACGTCATTACACAGGCACCAGGAGTTCAAGTTTCTACAGGTGGACACGCCCCACGCCGTGCAACCGTCTTTACTGGCTTGCACTGTGGAGACCATGCAGGATCGATCGAGTGCCACATGTTGTTCGCGCGGAATACGTCAATGACCATACACCGAGTGGTTTAGAAAACACGACTTTTCAGATCAGCACACTTTTTTCAGTCATCCGAAGTCCAACTTGCATGATCTTTATGCATCAAACGAGTCTTTTAAGCCGATGAACCTTAGTTAGAAGAGGAAGTCGTCGGGTTCGTCTACCTTTATAGCCCTTACGTGTGATCGTACGACGCATGGTCATGACAGATACTGTTCCGGGTTGACCTCTGTTGTACTGGATAGTTAACTACGGAACACTGCTGCGTTTGTTGGCCTATACGAATCGTTAGAACCGGTGCTCACCTCTCTCATCAACCCGTTCACTGTCCTGTGCAGTTTTGCCTCTGGGTCGTTGTTCGACCATTTTCACGTCAGTCTTGATACACTTTGACTACGGCGGCTCGCAAACAACCCACCAGTTCAGCCATTTGGGAAATCGAGGCACCAGCTCTACGAGCTCCTACAATCTACTATTGTTTCTCTAAGGCCGATGAATTCTCCCGTTTATCCATCACGCTCCCAATTTTACTACATAATGCTCCTCTCACACCTTATGGTATATCTTACGTCTGTAGACTAATCGCGTCCTCTCGAAAATCACGTGGTCAATGGGTCGCATCCACTTTTGATAGGGGTGGTCAAAATTTAGTGATCACTCGGTGTATTTCGAAAAGAAGTTAGTTTCAGGATAAAGTACCAAAACACCTTAGAAAACAACAAAAAAGAAATGCACTGCACCTCTAATGTCTCAAGTTGAACATTTTTTATCTATCGTCTTCAAACTTTTCTCTTCCATCAGGAGTTAATTGCTTTCAATACAAATGACGCAAGCCGTTCATTCACAAGGGAACTACAACGGCCGTTCCATAAAAACAGAGAGTAAAAATCACAGAAAATGAAGAAATATAGGTACAGCAAAATATATGTTATTCTTTCTCAAAGAATCTTTCCTCGGAATGTAACGGCCCCATCGTTCAGTTCACTTTTCAAAGCATGTGGCGAAGGCATTTTGTGGAAGCTGCTTTAGTGACCCCTGTACTTCTTGAATAACGTTAACATCTGTGTTGAATGTTGCGCTACAGAATTTCTCCTTCATTCTTGGAAACAACCAGAAATTGCACGGGACGAGGTCAGGACTGTAGGCAGGCTGTGGCATGATTTCAATACAGCATTTCGTAAGAAACTGTTGAGCACAAGCAGCCACATCTGGGCGGGCATTATCATGGTGTAGGGTCCACTTGCTCACCAGTTTCGGTCTCTTAATCGATATATGTCATCGCAGACGCTTCAAGACTGAAATTTAATACTCAGCATTGACAGTAATTTGTGGAGGAAAGGCATGCTGGTAGACTACACCTTTATGATCAAAGAAAATGATCTTCATCACCTTCCCAGATGATTTAGTTTGGCGGACCTTTTTCGGAGGAGGCGAGTCTGTGTGTTTCCACGCACACGTTGCGTTCTTCGTGAGGAAGTTTGGATCCTTTGCAATCATTTGTTTCCACTCGTAACACATCTGAACGGCTAACAATTGTTCTCTCGTCAGGTGATGAGGTACCCATCTAGAACACATGCGATGCAGCAGTAATTTGTCACGTAGAATGCGGAATGCCGACGTTTTTGAAATATTAGTTGACGCCGCTATGTCTTCACACGTCATTCATCGATCTTCATGCCGCATTGTCCAAACAGTGCCAACAATACGCTGCGTAACAACATTTTCAGGTCGACCAGGCCTAGGAGCGAGTTCTGCCTACAAACGCCCTTTTTTGAAATCATGGTGCCATCAAAAAATCTTTGACTCACTCAAACCTTTATCTTTGTAAACTTTTTTCATTAAATCAACTTTCTGGAGCCGTTTCTCACAAATGATAGCAAAATTATATCGCACAACGCATTTAACTTCTTAACTCTGAATCACTGACCTCCATAGCTGTATGGCGAAATGCAGACGTATCTTAAACGACTGCGCAATAAGAAAACCAGAATCGTCTGCCACGGCTTAGCTGTTGCCATAGATACTTCCTTAATTCAGTTAGTCGTCTGCGTCGTTATTTTTCCCTTTCGCACTGTTGCCAACTCAAAAAATTACTGTGAGTTTTTATGGAACGGCCTTTGTAAATTTTGCTAGCTTTCTAAAATGTAGGTAAACTGTCTTACACATCATTCAGGTCATTGGTTTTAAAGGGATAATTACTTATTATAACCACATAAGTGTGCATAGAATTAAAAGTCTTTTTGTTGGGATGTTTCGTCCGACCGGAAAACTGATTTTTACATCTTCTTTTCTCACAGACCGGTAGAACGACTCTTGATTTCCCTTCTTCGCTCAGTTTTTCGCCGTCGCATTTCACTCTGTAGATTTTGTTCTTTCACGTTGTTTTTTAAGCGGTCCCGCCATCTCTACTAAAGTATTTTTATGCTGTTTTCATAACTGAGCATGTCACGCGCCTATTGTTTCTTCTGAACACATGTCCTTACTAGCTCAATTTTATGTTTTATATTTTCCTTGAGACTTTCCTCACTTTACATTAATTCTCTCAACCTCTCCCATTTGTTATTTGTGCTGACATCCTCTTCGTCATCCTTATCTGTCCAATTTTTGTCTTATTTTCCATCCTTCTTCATTGGACAAATCTGAGATTTTTAACAAATCGGATATCGCCATTATTATGACCAATTTACTTTTCAGCAGGACCGGTAGATTTCTACTCCAAAGCACATCTGACCATTTTCTACCATTAGTTCATGGTACTGCTTTCTGATACTCACTCATTTTTTAACTAGTTCATGGTACTGCTTTCTGATACTCACTCATTTTTTAATTAGTTCATGGTACTGCTTTCTGATACTCACTCATTTTTTAATATCTCCATCTTCCGTGAGACCTATTAGTCGTGAATGTGCTATAACGTAATGTCTTTCTCGTGAGCAAGATTGGTTTTACGTTATGTCTAAACTATGACTAAGGAATGTTGAAATAAATAAGAATCTGATGCAATGGTTCCTGATTAAGCTTGTACGGCCAGACGAAACATAAAACAGAAGTCAGACTTACGATAACCTTTTATTGGTTTCTGTACGAATTTCAGTAGCACTTCATGATTTAGCACAATATGGCACCACAGTTGTTCATTTCACATTTAACTTAACAATCGGACGTCTACACACACATCTTCACCCGAGCAACCGTCGCATAGCTCTTTTTATCTATTGTTCTTATCATAGTCATACGTCACTTTCTCTCTGACCTCAGATGTGTTGCCACCAGTGTTCTCCTGAGAGAGAAGATGTCAAGTTAAGTTTGGAAGTATAACGGAGAACAAACTCAAATTTACATAAGAAAAGGTATTAAAAATGAAAATTAGTTAGAATATACGTCACAGTGCTCTTGACACTGCTCCCTTCGCATAAGACTTTGGTGTTTTCAAGCGAAAGAATACTTCAAACACCTATTTAAGGCTACAAACACCAATTGCTGCAGATAATCAAGTTCCAAGAATAACTTTAAAATGTTGAGTTTAATTTTTGAATTTCCCCATCAAACTCTATGTTTTCAGTGCCCCCCTCCCCTTTATATCCTTTTGCACCTACTTTCATTCATGCATGAGACGTTTCCTTCCGCTTTACTGTGGTTTAACAAAAGTGAAAAAAACTGAGTGTTTTTTTTTTTATTTTTTTTTTTTTTTTGGGATGTAAGGTCAGGTGATGCGTAACATCACAGCCTCTCCTTGACAAATGTCAACCCCGCCTTCTCGTGGTGCATCCTGTTCCCACTAAAGGGGCTCTGACGACCGCAAATAGCGGTATAACTATACCATCGGGATCAGAGGAAATGCTATCCCACACTCACCAACCCGCTTGGCCAGCGTGGTGAGTTATGGCCAAACACCTCCAAAATGACTCTACAACTTAAATCTTGGCCCTCAGTCTCCGGCAGCTGGAATGTACCTGGCCAAGGCAGCGGCCAGTGCGACATGAAGGCAGAGGGTGCTAAGAATCCCCGGAGGACCGGACTAGGCTGCCATTTGATGCTGACCTTGGCTACCTACAACGGACGCTCCCTATCTTCTGATTCAAGGCTTCTTGAATTGGAAGAGGAACTACAAAGGATCAAGTGGGACATCGTCGGGCTAAGTGAGGTAAGGAGAAAAGGAGAAGATCTCATTGAACTGAAAAGTGGACATCTCTTCTATTATCGTGGGACAGATACTGGCAGAACTAGTGGTGTTGGATTTATAATAAACAAGAAACTAAAGGATAAAGTGGTAGAAGTTGAAAGTTCCTCTGACAGAGCTGCACGACTCGTTATCCAACTATCGAGAAGATACCAGGCTCAGATTATTCAAACTTATGCACCCACCACAAGTCATCCTGAAGAAGAAATTGAAGAATTTTATGAGGAAATTCGTCATCTAAATAATAAAGGTAAGCAGCACTTGAAGATAATTATGGGAGATTTCAATGCAAAAATAGGGCACCAGCAACAGAATGAAACTTCAGTAGGTAAATTCGGTCACGGCAACAGAAACCAGCATGGAAATACTCTCGTTGAGTTTGCAGAGGCAGAAGGATTTTTCATCTTGAATTCCTTTTTCAAGAAAAAGCCACACAGGAAATGGACATGGAGACATCCAATTGGGACGACAAGTGAAATTGATTTTATTATGTGTAACAAAAAATTCGTCATCGAAGACTGCAGTGTGCTAAACAAGTTCAACACAGGTAGTGACCATAGATTGGTGAGATGTAAGATGCACCTCAACACTAAACTGGAACGTGGCAAGCTCATAAGACAAACAAAATGTATTGACATAACCAACCTTAAAAAACACCATAATACTTTCAAGTTGGAACTGAAGAACAGATTCTCTGCTTTAGAAGGCCTAACATCGGAAGAAGTGGATATTTCGGAAGTTAACAGAAAAGTAACCAAAGCTCTTATGGAAACAGCAACAAAATTAGCTGGGTCTAAGAACAAGTTGCATGTAAACAAATTATCAGGAAAAACCAAAATGTTGATGCAAAAAAGAAGAGAGATGAGGACAACTAAAGAAGATGAGACTTCCAAAGTGGAATATATAGAGCTATGCAAGACAGCACGAAAAAGTATCACTGAAGACGTAAGGAAATTCAACTGTGAGCTAGTGAGGAAAGCAATTGAAAACAACCAAAGCCTAAAGATAGCAAAGGGACATCTCAGTAAGGGAAGAAAACAGATTATGGCTCTGAGAAAAGAAGATGGTTCTATAACAAGAAATAGAGGCGAAATTTTGACAAGAGTGAAAGATTTCTACTCCAAATTATATGAAAGGGATGATACATGTACTCCAGACATCATGAAAGGTACCAGAGTTCTTCCAGTCCTCCCAGCAGAAGTTGCTCATGCAATCAAGAACATGAAGCGGGGGAAAGCTCCAGGAGAAGATGGAATTACTATAGACATCATACAAGAAGCAAGTGGAGAAATTGAAACAGTACTCGCCCAAATTTTCACTCGATGCCTTAATGAAGGGAAGATTCCTGAGGATTGGAACAATGCTACAATGATCCTGCTACATAAAAAAGGTGACATTGAGGATCTCAGGAACTACAGACCTATCAGCCTCCTATCAGTGGTTTATAAAATCTTCACTAAAGTTCTTTCACACCGCTTGAAGGTAACACTGGACATGGCTCAACCGAGAGAACAAGCTGGATTCAGGAGTGGCTACAGCACAATAGATCATATCCATGTACTGAGAGAACTAATTGAAAGAGCGAGGGAATATGAACTTCCATTGTGCATGGCTTTTATCGATTATGAAAAAGCCTTTGATTCGGTGAAACCATCAGCAGTTACCACGGCTCTGAAATCCTGCGGTATTGAAGATGCATACATTAATATTATTAATAACATCTATGAAAATGCAAGTGCAAAGATTCGGCTGTTTGAAAATACAACACACATAAAAATTGGAAAGGGAGTGAGACAAGGTGACACCATATCTCCGAAGCTCTTTAATGCCACATTGGAAAATGTCTTTCAATCACTGAACTGGGAAAACAAAGGGATAAAGATTAATGGAGATTATCTAACCCACCTTCGTTTTGCTGATGACGTAGTCATTTTTGCAACTACCCCATCAGAGCTGCAGAGTATGATCCAGGAACTTGCTGACAAGAGTAAAGAAGTGGGATTAAAAATGAACTTTCAGAAGACAAAAGTGATGTTCAATGCTTTCACAAGAAATGAAGATTTATCGATTGATGGAGAAAAACTGGAGATAACAGATACGTACGTTTATCTTGGACAGCAGATATCAAGTGAGGGTCACATTGATGAAGAAATTAATCGGCGTACAAAACTTGCCTGGAGAGCTTTTGGAAGAAACAGCATAATTTTCAAGAGCAATATGCCATTATGTCTTAAAAGAAAAGTGTTTGATCAATGCATCCTTCCAGTGCTTACGTATGGTGCAGAGACGTGGACCTTAACTAAAAGAGACATACAAAGGCTGCAGACAACTCAAAGTAGCATGGAGAGGTGCATGCTTGGTATAACCAGGAGAGATAAGAAGAGGAACTCGTGGATCCGAAAAATGACGAGAGTGGAAGACATCATGATCAGAGTTAAATCCTTGAAATGGCAATGGGCTGGACATACTGCCAGAAGGACAGACCATAGATGGACAGCCGAAATTTTAGATTGGATTCCAAGGGACAGGAAAAGACCCAGAAAAAGACCACATGGGAGATGGGTGGATGAAATTCGTAAATATGCGGGAGTGACATGGAGGAGACTGGCACAAGACAGACCGTTGTGGAGGAAACTTGGAGAGACCTTCGTCCAGCAGTGGATTGATAATGGTTGACAATGATGATGATGATGATATTTTTTTGTCATCATTCGTGGAATTGAAACAGGGGAATGATAGAGCTGAATCACTGCGTGATTTACTTTTCGAATGATTTCTAAGCGTATCGTTAAAGGCAACGATATTTGTGGTTATCGTGTGAGAAATTGAAGATTAAGGTGACGACTTATTCTTGCGGTAAGTGTCATATCTGCGGTTTTTCAAGGTTTATCGCTGACATGGAATTTTTTTTTTTCCTAGAAAGAATGGAAGCATTCAATGTTTAACAGCGTTGGTCTTGAACGATCTCTTGACCCTGCTCCCTTCACGTAAGACTTTGGTGTTTTCCAGTGAAAGAATCCTTAGGCTGCAAGCATTCATTACTGAAGGCCACCGAGTTCCGGGTAAGTTAAAAATGCGGAGTTTAATTTTTTTTTTTTTATCGATTCCGAATTTTTTCTCTCAGAGTGAAATCAGCAAGTGAGTCTTAAGCATTTGGGGTCAGTTATGCTCGACTAACCATGACCTTCAATACTCAAAGTTAAATTGAAGTGAAATAACGGTAATCCTTCTTTCTCCGTGCTACCTGTAATACTAGATTGAGCGAAGAAATTCGTGTGTGTGTGTGTGTCAGACATTGAAAAGGGTCACGCGTCAGGGGGTCGATAATTCCTTGCGGGGTCAAACGGGTCGGGTCAAGGTGTTTCTGACCCGATTTCGACCCGGCTTTATTTCTGTTTTATTGAAAAGGAAAAATAAAATATTTCAAAGAACCCTTCAGAAGTCTTGGAAATAATACTTTAGAGCTACAGGGTATGATCCAGGGACTTGCAGAGAAGGGTAAAGAAATGGAATTTAAAAGGAAGTTTCAGAAGACAAAACCGAAGTACAATGCTTTTACAAGGAATGAAGATTTATCGATTGATGGGGAAAAGCTGGAGATAACCAATTCGTACATTTACCTTGGGCAGCAGATATAAAGCGAGGGTCACACTGATAAAGAAATTAATTGGCGTAAAAATACTTGGGTGGAGAGCTTTTGGAAGAAACTACAATTTTAAAGAGCAATGTGCCATTAGGTCTTGAAAGAAAAGAGTTTAATCAATGCATCCTACCAGTGCTTACGTACGGAGCAGAGAGTCGTGGACCTTAACTAAAGAAGACATACAAAGACTGCAGCCAATTGAAAGAAGCTTGGAGAGATGCATGCTCGGTGTAACTAATAAAAATAAAAAGAGTAACTCGTGGATAAGGAAAATGACAGGAGTGGAAGACATGATGATCGGAGTAAAATCCCTGAAATGGCAATGGGCTGGACATATTTCCAGGAGAACGGACCACGATGAACAACAGAAATTTTAGATTTGATTCCAAGGGACAGGAAAAGACCCAGAAGAAGACTACGTGGGACATGAGTAGATAGAAAAGACTGGCTCAAGACAGTAGAGGTCTGCACGGGCCTAATTTGGTGAGCCCGGCCCGGCCCAGACCCGTGTGTTTAAGGCCCAACCCGACCCGGCCCGTTTCAAATATCAGACACTCGGACCGGCCCGGTCCCGTCAATTGCAGCTCTTATTTAGGCTTGGCTCGGCACGTGATGTGCAATTTGGTTTTATTTTGTCTTTCTTGTATTTATTAAAATGTGAAAATTAAATAATGAAATGAGATATTATTGAAAACATTTAGGTGAATCTAAGCCTAAAAATATTAACTAAACGTTAACTATTATCGAATATAACTTTCAAAAAAGGGAGAAAAAGGAAGACTAAGCGCGTTAAGAATCTCCCTTTCTCTGAACTAGTGAGAGGTAACACTGCAAAAATCAATCCCTATACAGATTAGGGATAGGAGAAAAAATTCATGTCGTCCTACTCTCTCATACAAACACACACACACACACACCCTAACACCACTGCAGACACCCCCGACCCCCACTCTACACAACACAGACACTCGCAAGGGGTTGAATTTTTTTGCTGTCAACAAGCCCTAAAATGGTTTTACCGTCTTAATACCTGCAGATTGGTAAAAACACTGTGAGTGCCTCTTCTGGCTCTTTTTATTACTCCCTAGGTTATGTCATGGAAATAAGTAAACCCAGCGAAACAGTTAGACACACCAGCAAATCGCGGAACACGACTTTTCCCTTTCATTACCATTCCGATGAAAAAGAATGGGTAGACTTGGCCCGGCCCGGCTCGGCTCACCCCGGCCTCTTGCTTTGTTCTCTAAACTAAAAAAAGGTCTGTCTTGCAGACCTCTACAAGACAGTCCGTTGTTGAAGAAACTTCGGGAGACCTTTATCTAGCAGTGAATTGATAATGATCGACAATGATGATGATGGTATATTCGAATTTATAGTTCAAAGCAGATTTGTCTGGGTCGGGTCCGGGTCCAAAATTTTTAACTGTTTCCAACTTTGATGTTTGTGTGTGTGTGTGGTTCTCTCATGGACTGATGTACAACGAAAAGCCAGAACATATGAGCAACTGACCTTTATACAAATCGAAGCAACTAAGGGTAAACGACGACGCGTGTGAAGGTAACAAAACGGTATAAAAAATACCTGACAATGAGCTTTGTTTGTCAGTGTTATTCTTGTTCTTGAGATGAGAAAGGCAGCGGACTTAAGCGAGTTTAACAAAGGGCCAAATTGTAACGGCCGTGCAATTGAGTCAGAGCATTTCCGAGACAGCAATACTTGTGGGATGCTCACGGTCAGCCGTGGCTAATACCTTCAAAAAATGGTCCGAGAAGGGAAAAACAAGAAACCGCCGACTAGGTGTAGGCCATCCACTGGTAATCAATACTAGAGGTGAGCGAGATCCCCCTTACCCTATGAGCCAACTGAAGGGATACTGTGGTGCTACATTCCAGTCCCTAATTTGAATGCTGGTGACAGGAGAAGCTCATCGAACTCTGCTGCAAATGGAGGTGCGTAGCTGCAGGCCGCCCCAAGTGCCCATATTACCCTCAGTTCACCGTCTAAGACGCTTACAATACGCACGCGAGCATCAAACTGTACAGTGAAGATCTTCCAAATCCACGTTTTTCTTTAATTAACACACAACAACCGAAAAATTGCTATCCAGACACCGCTGGGATCGAACCCCAGATCTCTCGATAACTCGCCGAATGCGTCCTGAGCCCAACCAGATGGAGACGTCTCAGTTGCTGAGCCCATCTTTACGAATTTGTGAAGTCAGATTCTGACAGATAAACACACAAATATCGCCGGGGATTGTTGGCTACCGTAGCGTTTGGCGAACGCACTCGGATAGTTATCGAGAGATCTGCAACGGTGTCCTGATAACAATTTTTCGGTTGATGTGTTTAAATTTAAGAAAAACGTGGAAAGAGCGATGATTTTGTCTATTCATATTGTCTCTACGTATTTGGAAGATTTTCAGGATCATTCTCGCTTTCTGAATTTATTAGCTTGTGCCTTTACGCTCCACCAGATGGAGATGTCTCAATTGCTGAGTCCATCTCTACGGATTTGTGAAGTCAGATGCTGACAGATAAACACACACAGCGCCGTGGATTGTTGGCCACCGTAGTGTGAGGCGAACGCACTCGGCTAGTTATCGAAATATCTAGGGTACGGTCCCAGCGATGTCCGGATAGCAATTTCTCGGTTGCTGTGTGTTAATTAAAGAAAAAAACGGGGAAAGAGCGATGACTTTGTCTATTCACATCAAACTGGACCTTGAATGGTTGGAAGAAGGTCGTCTGGTCAGATGAATCAGGTTTTCTGTTGCACTATGAGAATGGACAGGTACGTGTGCAGATTTTACCTGGGAATATGTTGCCACGATGCACCGTGGTACCAAAACAAGCCGGTGGAGGAAGTGCAATGCTGTGGGCAAGGTTCTTCTGGAAAAAACTGGGTTCAGACATTCAGGTGCAGGGAACCATGTCATCTATCACCTGCCTAAACATCATTGCAGCCCGGGTACATCCTTTTGTGGCAATGGTATTCCTCTCTAGCAGTGCCTTCTGTGACGTACTACAGAGGTGAATCACGTGTCAAAACGATAAATCTGCAGCGAGATATTCCATCCGTGTTGCTTAGTTGGGAGTGTAACTTACTCCGGAGCGAGGGGACGCGCTTCCATATTGTCGCTGACAAATTTGTGTTTTCACACTACTTTCAGCAGGATGATGAGTCATTTTTGAACATTCTGCACTGCACGGATTGTTCGGAAGTGGTTTGCGGAACATGAGGAAAAGACTCCCAGGTATTGCCTTGGCCTCCAAAGTCCCCAGATATCAATCTAGTCGAGCATTTGTGGTTTGTGTCGGACAGCAAATCCAATCTAGGGCGCCTCAACCACGTAGCTTCCAAGAGTTAAAGGGTCTGCTGGTTACGTGTTGGTACCAGATACCAAAAGACACCTTTAGAAACCTTGTAGCATCCATATCTCGCCAGGTAAGAGCTATTTTAGCGGTACGTGAAGGAAGGACAGCATCATATTAGGCAGATGACCATAATGTTTTGGCACTGCAGCGCAAAGCTTCTTCATATATCATTTAAAATAACGGCCACCAAAATATAAAATAAATTCTTTTTGTGGTTTACAAACATACAAGGGCCATCCAGAAGGTTAGTACCTTTCGCACATGCGCAGTTGTGTTGTCTCATCCATTAGCCACACCCTGACGTCATTTTGTGAGGTTGTGCTTAAGTTAAAGGTTTGTGCTGTGCGTTAATAATGTTTACTTTAATCGAACGGCCTGCCGACTATGAAGTCCTATCTGTAATAAGGTTTCTGAATGCAAGAAATGTCTGACAAAGTGAGATTCATCGGCAAATTTCCGAAATTTACGGAGAAGCCACAATGAGTGCAGAAATGGTGCGGAAGTGGATTCGAATGTTTAATGAAGGACGACAGACCGTTCATGACGAATTGCGCAATGGTAAGTCTTCTCCGGTCACGGAAGATTTGGTGGGGAGAGTGAATGAAAGCATTAGGGAGAATCGATGATTCACAATTTCTGATATTACAGAACATTTCTCTGAAGTTTCAAAATCATTACAGAAAAGTTTCAGTACCACAAAATGTGTGCACGATGGGTGCCAAAGATTTTGACGGAAGAGCACGAAATATGCAGCGAATGTGACGTAAAAACTGGTCACCAAGTTCAGATGGGAGCAGCTGGTCCACTCTCCCTAAAGCCCAGGCTTGGCGATCAATGAATATCATTAGTGTTTTTCCACTTGAAACGATTTCTGGATACCCTCCTCCTAGAAGTCTGCCCAGGTGGGCAGACTTCTAGGAGGAGGGCATCCAGAAACGTGTGCCACGATATGACAAATGCCTTAACATCCACGGGGAATATGTTGAAAGGTAGATTAAGGTATATAGAACCCAGGCGGCAGACTTCTATGTGGAGGGTATTCAGAAACTAGTGTCACAATGTGACAAATGCTTCAACATCCACGGGGATATATGTTGATAAGTAGATTAAGGTATGTAGAACACAGGTGGGCTGACATCTATGAGGAGGGTATCCAGAAACTTGTGCCACGATATGACAAATGCCTTAACATCCACGGGGAATATGTTGAAAGGTAGATTAAGGTATATAGAACCCAAGCGGCAGACTTCCATGAGGAGGGTATTCAGAAACTAGCGTCACAATGTGAAAAATTCCTCAACATCCACGGGGAATATGTTGATAAGTAGATTAAGGTATGTAGAACACAGGTGGGCAGACTTCTATTAGGAGGGTATCCAGAAATTGTGCCACGATATGACAAATGTCTTAACATCCACGGGGAATAGGCTGAAAAGTAGATGGTATGTAGAATTCATAGCACATTAAAAATCAGTTATTAATATTTTTTCATTTGATCTTCAAACGGTACTTTTCTGAATGTCCATCGTACAATATTTATACAGGAATTCGAACATTTCAACCGATTTGTTATGAAAATTATGAGATCTTTCTGTGCATCAATCTATCTCTGTTTTATTCAGATTTTATGACTTGGTCTCCTTTGGCTGTTGGTACTTATGAATTAATTCTGTGCGCTGTTGGATGCAGTGATGTTCTGATTTTGGGGAACAGTCCCACTCTTTGAATCTTAAGGATTGCACTCGGTGCATATCCTGAGATAATGTTTAAATTTCTTACGTTAATTTTCAAATCGTATTTACCTTGAGAACAACTTCGGTATCTAGACCGAGAATTTCAAATTCAGATACAGTGTCAGTGTCAATAAGATGAGGACAACTAAGAATGACTATTCAAGTTTTAGTGTTTGTACTATATTTCGGTATTTGGCGAACTGGGTGTCCAATCTTAGCATTTGAAATTACGACTGGTAATCCCTTCATTAAAAGTTGATGGTGCACAACTGCGACCACTTGCCAGATTTCACTGCGTACACCTTTATTTACAGGGCGGTTTGGCCCACCGGACTGCCGGGACATTTCCAGGCGGACTACTGGAAAAAGGGTCTACTTGAAAAAAAAATTCTGTTTTTTTTGGAACGAACGAATAATTTTCTAATACTAATGAATCATAATCGTTAACTTCGTTTGAGCTTTTATTTTTGCCTGAAAAGTTATTTCCTTTAAAAAAAAGTTCAAAAAGTTTCTCTCTACCTATAAATTGGGCTTTTGTTCTGAAATGAAGTATCAGAATTTTCTGCAGTTACAGAAAAGGGCCAATGGACCAAGTACGCTGTTATAAATTACTTACGCTAAGTAATTTTAATAGTTAGACATAGGTCGTTTGACATTTACAAGGGCATCTCCAAGGGCAAACGACCTATGGCTATAGTTAGACATAGGTCGTTTGCCCTTGGAAATCAGGGTCATTAGTATGCCCTACTCTTCTTTTGCAATCTTGAAGCTAATACCGATTTAAATGGCCCATCATGACAATCATTTTATACACAAACTGACACAGAACGCCTGGCGATTCTCCCGGAGAGATATTCTGAAATCCTTGCCCCATACATTTATCTTAAAAGAAACAACGATTTTCCAACACTGGTTCATGGGTCAAAATGGTGGTTCGTGGATTAGAAATGATGGGTAGACTTAAAAATAACCTCTACTCGAGGAGGATGTACCAATACCATTGCGCAATAGGCGATTAGTGATCAAATAAATGTAAAAAGCAATCGCGTAGAAAAATTGCGATGTGGCATGTTCACCTTTTATCTTTCAAAACGATCTTTAAGGTGATTTCGTTTGAAATGAGATCTTCAAGGGACTCCGGTTTTTTTTCGTTCTTTTTTTTTTTTTCTTTCGTTAAAACCATATTTCGCAAAGGAAAATAATATCTGGTTTGATGCCACATTCAATCGTGAGCGAAGTTTTAAAATTATTTCACCATTAAATTGTTGTTAAAATTTGTTCGCAACTGAATTCGTTTTACAATGTAAATTTCAACACTTTTCTTTCATCCAGTATTTAAAAGAATTTTTTTTTCTTGAGGAAATTTCTGCGGAGTTGCGCTGTAGGTTGGTGTGCTTTTATAGCAGACCGTGAGACAAAATTTCACGGCCTGGTTTCGTAGACCTATTCCGTTCCTATTTATGTAGACGATAGAGAAGTGCATATCTGCAAGAAAATCGACAAGGATTAAAACCGAGCATAAAGAAGACTATCTATAATTAAGAAGAGATCTCATAATGGCTGTTTTATAGTTATCGACGATCTCCTTGATGGCATGTAAAAACACAAATGCATGTCCACTGGTAAAAATGAGAGCATATCATCTGACATTTCATGAACTTCTTAGGGAAACAGCAACGAGAGAAAGAATGGACGCCATTGTTGGCTGTGAGAACATGTCTTTAAGTCGATAATAGACAGTGATAACTCACTTTACTGCCCCGGTGGTGTAGTGGTCTAAGCGATGGCCTCTGGTCATTCGTCCGAAAGGGGCCCAGGTTCGAATCACATGTGGCATAATATTGTGTTTGTCTTACGGCACTGGCTCTTTCCCTTCCCTGGAACCAGTTACCCTAAATTAGGGACGGGCTACTGCTTATAGCCCATTGAGTTGCTCACGGTGGTCGTTAAACCTCCAAACAAAAAACAAAACAAAAATTTTTTAGTAGAGAGTGGAAATTCATCTTTATTTAAAATAGTATTAGTGATCAGAATTTCTTGGCGTAGAATATAAATCAAAGTTTCCAAGATTTCGCACGTCAACTAGATGACTTTTTCAAGGAAAGTAGACAGCTAACTGCGAACTAGATAATGGATAGAAATATCTCTTTCTATCAGGGCAGCTCATTCTGTCCTGATGATTACAAGACGACCTTCTTCCGTATTCGAATTAGAAGAGCTTTCGCCGTCTCGTTCGATGTCCATTCTAGAGAATCGGTATTGATAAACATCGTCAAATTGGCCACTGAGGCAGGATATACGTCGAATCAGATGCATAACTTTATCGAAAAAGCGAGAACCAGCAGTGTCAATTTTTCTGTGCCGCAACTTCGCTACCTGGGCTCTATCCCCTACATTCCAATAGTTTCCTATCAACTCAAAAACGCCCTCAGGAGGATGAGCTTCGGTATCGGCATAAGGTTTCCGGGACGGCTCCAGGCGTTACTACATCGGAATGACCAAACGTTCGTTTAGAATTAGAATCAACGAACATAAAAGTGATACAAAAGACGGTAAAATAACCACTGCCCCATCAAGAAAGGTCAAGTTCAAGTCCGCTGATCCTATGTGGAGTGATGTCAAAAAATTAGCTTCATACTCCACACCCAAATCTACTGCCATTCGCGAAGCCTTGTAAATCTTGACCAGAAGCGAGGCTTGCAATGATAGCGTCTCTCTCGAGTTGACACACATTTGGAATCAATTCTTCAAATAATTCTGTGTTTTCTACCACATTACCGCGTGCCCAACCAATGGGACCTTGTTTCTTCTAATGACTGATCACATTTGCGCCTATTCATTTATTGTCTAGTCAAGTCACCACGCTCAAATTGTTGAACTGTCCCATTATCTAGTTTGCAGTTAGCTGTCTACCTTCCATGAAAAAGGCATCTGGTTGATGTGCTAAAGCCTGGAAACTTTGATTTATATTCTACGCCAACAAATTCGGATCACTAGTACAATTTTAAGTGTATTGTTGTACAGTTTCTTTTTATTAATCATCTTTATTTAGCTAGTGGAAATTCATCTTTATTTACGCTTTCCAACAGTAGGTTGAAGAAGCGTATAGGCTCCAGCTTTTTCCGTCCGTCTGTCCGTCCGTCTGTCGGCACGATAACTCACGTAAAAATAGTTCGATTTCGATGAAATTTCAGTATGTGGTAGGGGACCACCTGGGGACGAAACCTATTGAAAATGGGTGAAGTGGATTCAAAGGTCAGGACATAGGAGCTGGTTGCATTCCATTGCCCTTATGCGTCAAAAGGTGCGTAAAAATGGTTCGATTTCGATGAAATTTTAGTATGTGGTAGAGGACCACCTGGAAAGGAACCCTATTGAAAATGGGACAAATAGAGTCAATGGTCAGGACATAGGATCGGGATCCATTCCATCGCCCTTATCCCATATTATTAAGGTGTACGTCAAGTAATTTTGCTTCCTATATTTCCAACGGAAAACCTTTTGTACACATTTCCTTCACAATTAGTGTGTTCCCAAGGATGGAAATTTGAACATCGATTAAAATAACTTCATACTATAACTTGGAATACTTAAAATTTTCTAAAACATAAGCATAATTATATTAAACACCAATAAAGTTTCCTTTGGTGGTGTTGAAACCAGAAAAAAGATGGCGCGACTTGTGCTTTGATAACGTCAGTGTACAAATAAATGTTGGATTGCATAATTACGGTTATGGTTTAGAATATATTAAGTATTCCAAGTTATGAAATGAAGTTATTTTATTCGATGTTCAAATTTTCATCCTTGGGAACGCATTAATTGTGAAGAAACTGTGTACAGAAGTTTTTCCATTGGAAGTATAGGAAGCAAAATTCCTTGACGTCCACCTTAAAATAGCAATTCTTGTATGTATGTATGTACATTTTATTTTGAAAACGGCTCTAAGAATTTTGGTGAAAGTCGTTAACCTACAGTTTTCTGGTACTAGAAATCGATTTAGCTTGATATCGACTTTAGGAAAACTCATTTAGTGGGTTAAATAATCACTCCGAATTATAACGTTTTTAGTGTCATGGCGTCGTTCCATTAATGTTACCAATGCTTAGAAATCTTATGACGTCACAGTCTCGCGTTTGAGAATATTGGCGCGCGGTCACCCCATCTGTCTCATTACTTCACGCGTTGTGTGTGGATCCTATTAAGGTTTTATGACGTCACACTCTTGCGAGCAGATGGTCGCGATTCCCATCTGCCTCATTACGTCACGCGTTGTGTGCGTATATCTGTCCGCAGGATAACTCGCGTAACAATCGTTCGATTTTGATGAAATTTTAGTATCTGGTAGGGGATCACCTGGGAAGGAACCCTATTTAAAGTGAACGAACTGGGGTCAAAGATCAGTACACAGGAGCGGGATCCATTCCACTGCTTTTATGCGTCATAACTAACGTAAAAAAGATTCGATTTCGATGAAATTTTAGTATGTGGTAGGGGACCACCTGGCGACAACCCGTATTGAAAATGGGCGAAATGGGGTCAAAGGTCAGGACATAGGAGCGGAATCACTTCCATCGCCATTATGCGTCATAACTTACGTAAAAATTCTTCGATTTGGATGAAATGTTTGTATGTTGTAGGGGTTTGCCTGGGGACGAATTCTATTGAAAATGGGCACAATGGGGTCAAAGGTTAGGACACAGGAGCGGGATCTATTCCATAGCCCTTGTGCATCATTACTTACGTAAAAATACTTCGATGGCAACAATACTTTATCATGTTTTTTCGGAGGTATACCGAACCGGTTCTGTTGAATATCATCGAGATGGGATCAAAGGTCAGGGCACAGGACCGAGATTTATTCCACAGCCATTATTCTCATAACTTGAGTGATAACTTGAGTAATGATTTCTGGTATGTTGGAAAGCGTATCATAATCAACGCATTGCATGATTTTACTAACTTCTTTAGGTAGTGGATACTCATCTATTGTGTGAGGACACTTACAATCAGAACACACTTTTAGGAAAATTTCTGACGATGATAGTGCACTTTTGCAGAATCACACGTTATGTAAATATCGAGATTAAGTAAAAGCTAAACGACAAGAAAAAACAAACAAACAAGAAAGACGACATCAAATTTTTTGTTATACTAAGCACATCTTTTGAATCCTTTTCGATGTGAATAAAATTCTGCAAGATTGTTGATAGCCAATGGAGCCAGTTAGGAAAAAATATCAACCGGATTTCTACAATCGATTAAACACATTCAGGAACACAAACAGCTACTTACTACCACCAGCGGGTAAAGAATATGTTACGAAAATTAACAAATGGTGCAATTTTTTTCTCATAGCGGAAGGAAGATATCAGAGACAAATAAGGTTTAAAATCGAATAGTTAAAAAAACGAAATATGGAAGGAAACAGATAGAAATCTACGCCCCCTAGCGGAAGAATTTCGCATAATGGAAAAGTTTTAAACATGCAAAGCGTGGTCTTCGTAACAAAAGCTATTCTAAGGAAAAATAATTTTTGAAATACGTCTCCCAGAAGCAAAGATAGCGATAAAAAGGTTTCGAACTTTACGCCCCTAACGGGAAAGCTGTGCGTTATTTAAAGAGATTAACGTTACACAAACACCACCTAACGACAGAACTGTGAACCACAAAAAAAAAAAAAAAAAAAAAAACCCTATGCAAGTCAAGACTAAAATGTTCCACAAGTTAAATGGTACCCCGTTTTTAAATAATTGTCTTTTAACTAGACATTTAGAAGCAGAGATATCGAGAAAAACAGATTAAATATTTGCGCCCTCTAGCGAGAGAGTTGCGCACTGTTTTGGGAAGAAAGTGCACGCAAAATGGTTTCATAGTATCTGACTGAAAAAAACATTCAGTCGGATGTTTAGCCTGGCAGATATTGCTGCAAACATGTGTAAACGTAAACGAGAACTTACGCCCTCTAATGGCACACTTGTGCGTTAAAAAAAATTTGAAATTATGTGCAAAACATTTCGCTCTGGAATCGCTCTCTAATAAAGAAATAATTTTTCAAATCGGACACTTAGAAGCAGAGATATAGACAAAAACAATATATTTATCTACGCCCTGGCGAAAAAACTATGCACTATTTTAAGCAGAATATATTGTCAAAAATTTTCCGAGGTGAGCGGTATCGGTCCACAAAAGAATGTTTTCAATCTAATTTTCAAGCGCAGATTTTGCTGCAAATACACTGGCGGAAAGTGAAAGAAGAACACCAAGAAGGAATTGGCGGACGATCATGAAATTTATATATGTTAATAGGGTCGAGTTTACGTAGGTGTGATGTTAATTTCGGGACCAAACGGTGAGCGCTTACGCCACAGCACGGCATAATATGCAAATTATCGTCGGTGGTATTTAAGGAGTACGGCGAAGTGAATGTAATCAGTCGTCGGCGTACGTACACGTGCGAAGACCCTGAAGAAGCTGCAATGCCTGAACATGGAAGACGTGTACGATTTCAGAAGTTATCGGACTTTGAACGAGGTCGTCTAGTCGGACTCCGCGAGGCCGGGTGGTCGTATCGTCGTATTGCGGAGCGAATTGGACGGGAAGTATCGGTGGTGGTACGATGGTGGCGTAGATGGTCCGAGGAACATTCCCACACGAGAAGACGTGGAACGGGGAGTCACAGACGGACTGATGAGCAGACCGATCGACGCATAAGAAGAGCGGCGTTGTCAAGCAGAACATCCACTGCGACGCAAATCCGAGCTACCGTTGCACCTGAGGTGACTGTGCGAACAATCCGCAACCGTCTACTGGATGCAGGACTACATGCACGTGTGCCTCTGGCATGAGTACCTCTGACTCCAGCCCACCGTCAGGAACGGCTGCAGTGGTGTTGCCAACGTCTGCACTGGAGAACCCAATGGGGATTTGTCGTGTTCAGCGATGAAAGAATATTCTGCTTGGGAGCCTCCGATGGCCGTATGCGTGTTTGCAGACGCACAGGGGAGCGTCTCCACCCTTCTTGCATCCGCCAGCGACACACAGGGCCTACACCTGGTCTCCTGGTGTGAGGAGAGATCAGCTATCACTCCCGTACACAACTAGTGTTTGTACCCGGTACGTTAAACAGCACCTCCTACATCAACAACATTATTCAGCCCGTTGTTGTGCCATTTGTAAGGTCGGTCCATCGTGGTGTTTTTCAGCAAGATAACGCACGCCCACACACGGCACGTGGAACGCAACATGCACTTCAGGGTGTGAGACAACTTCCATGGCCTGCACGTTCACCGGATTTGTCCCCCATTGAGCACGTGTGGGATTTTATGGGACAACGACTTATCCGGTCTCCACGGGCAGCCACGACCATCCCGATTTACGCGTCCAGGTTGAGGATGCTTGGAACGCTATACCCCAAATTTACATCCAACATCTGTACGGCAGACTCCATGCCAGAATTGCACAGTGTGACGTAGTTCATGGCGGTTCAACCTCGTACTAACCATGTTACGGGGAAATGTTATTTTTCAGTTTACCAGCAAATACAGCTGTATTTTGCCATAATGTTTTGATCACGTTATCCTCTGTATTCCGTTATTATGCTGTATAAATTTCTTTTGTATCAGACGTCTCCTTCTTGGTGTTCTTTTTTCAATTTCCGCCAATGTACATCTGAAACAGAAATAAACACTTACGCTCCCTGGTGGCCAGCCAGAGTTACAATTCTCAGAAAATAGAAATTGTAGGTAAAGAATTTCCCACCAAAAGCTGTATGTGATGCTAGAAAAATTTTGTAATCGGTCTTTTAAAAGTAGAGATATCCGGGAAATCTCAAATTACCTTCACGCACCTAGCGGAAAATATATACATTGCTCGCAAATGAAACTGCACCCAAAATAGTGTTCGTTATAAATGGCATCGAAAGGAAGAAATAATTTTTTCAATCGGGCATTTAGAAGCAAATATATGGAATAAAATATATTTTGAATTCGATAGCATCTGACAGACGGACAAAATGATACTGTATGCACTTGCTTTTTTACAGACGCATTCTAGCGGCGAAGTTATTCACTGAAAAAACAACCAGAAAACAAGGGTCATTGTTCTCACATTTCGACGCTTTCCAATGCAAAAAGGATTTTTCAAATCGAGCTGCAGTGATATGGTGTCCACAGGCGGACGGATGGACGGACAAAATGAAACTGTAAGCATTTACTTTTTACAGATGTGCTAAAAACAATTTATGTATATAACTAGCAACCATTCTTTATCCACTGCTGAATGAAAGTCTTCTCAAGTATCTTCCATAGCTTTCTGCCTTGAATCAGTCTCCTCCATGTCCATCCGGAATGCTTCTCAATTTTATCTGCCCATTTTCCGCATGGTCTTAGGGGTTTCCTCATGCACTTTGGTAACCAGTCTAGCGTTTCATTTGTCCAACGACAGTCAGTTCTAGCAATATGTCAAGCTTATTGCCACATGAGGGTTTTTACTTTGATCATGGTCATCAACTCCCGCCATTTTCCTGATTCGTGGGTCACTTTTCCAATCTTTCTAGGATCCCCCAAGCACGTATCCAACTTAGTTAGTCTATTCGTTTCTCTAATCCATAAAGAAAAATTGAAACGTATATATCAACCATTGTCAATCCACTGCTGGATGGATGTCTCCTCAAATTTTTTCCACAACTTTCTGTCTTGAGCCAGTCTCCACTATATCATTCCGACATGTTTTCGAATATTCATGCACACATCTCCCACATGGTTTTCTTCTGGATCTGTTCTTTTTTCTCAGAATCCAGTCAAGTATTTCAGTTGTACAATTCTTCCAGTAATGTATTGATTTGTTTGCCATTTAAGATATTTTACCTTGGTCAGTATGTCATCAGCTCTTGTAATTTTTCTGATCCATCGGTTATTCTTCCTATCTTTTTAGGTTATAACAAGCATGCACCTCCTTAAGATTTTTTAGAGCACTTTCTGTAAAAACATACGTGCTTAAAGTGTCATTTTGTCCTTCCGCTTGTGGACCATATATCCGGAGCTATTGTTCCGTTTAAGAACTTCTTTTTGCATTGGCAAGCTTGAAATGTGAGAATGATGATCTTAGGTTTTCTGGTTTTCTAATATGCACAACTTCGCCCCTAGAGGACGTAAATGCAGATTCTATCAAATTCAAAAGGCATTTTTATTCAATATATTTGCTTTTAAATATCCAATTCAGAAAATCCTTTCTTCTTTTCGATGCAATTTATTGCAAAGACTGTTTTGAATGCAATTTCTTTTTCAATTAATGCATAGGCTTTCCGCTAGGGCGTAAAAGCAAACTGCTGCTTCTCCGATATTTCTGCTTCTAAAAGCCCTATTCAAAAAATTCTTTCTGCGTCGGATTAAACTAATGGAGGAAAATGTTTTGCATGTAATTTATAATCTACGATAAACAATAGTTTGGCCACCAGGAGGCGTAAGTATATTATCCGTTTCTGGTCTATTTGCAGCAAAATCTGCGATTCTGAAAACTCAATTAAAAAAAATTTGTGAACCGATACCTCTAACCACAAAAAAAAAAAAAACCTTTCGAGCTTAAAAAGGAGCACAGTTTTGTGCCAGGGGGTGTAAATGTGCGTCCTATTTTTGTCAATATCAAAGCGTCCGATTTGAAAAAAATTCTTTCTTTATCGGAGAGCGTTTCTGGAGCGAAATGTATTGCGTATAATTTCAAATTTTTCTTAACGCACAAGTGTGCCACTAGAGGTCGTAGGTTTACGTTTTCTTTTGCATCATATGTTTAGTAATATCTGCGTGACTGAAACTCAAATGAAAAAAAATATTTTTCTGTCAGATACTGCTAACTATGAAAATATTTTGTGTGTGCATTTCTTTCTCAAAATAATAAACAATCTCCCCAAATATTTAATCTGTTTTCCTCGACATCTCTGCTTCTAAATGTCCGATATAAAAACTTCTTTTAACGCCGGATGCTTTTTGCCTGACGGGACACTTTGCGTGGGGAGTTTTTTGTAGTCCACAGTTCTGTCGCTAGGTAGTGTTAACGTACTTCTGTTTTTTTTGTTTTTTTTTATTGGAGGTTTAACGACCACCGTGAGCAACTCAATGGGCTATAAGCAGTCGCCCGTCCCTAATTTAGGGTCACTGGTTCCAGGGAAGGGAGAGAGCCAGTACCGTAAGACAAACACAACATCCATGCCTGACCGGGATTCGAACCCGGACCCCTTACGGACGAATGATCAGAGGCCTGCGCCACCGGGGCGGCATACTTCTGTTTGCAGCTGTATCTCTGCTTCTAAGACCTCTGCTGAAAAACATATTTTTTGCGGTATACCATTCGCTACAACAAAGATATGAAATATCCTCTTTAACTCTTTCCAGCCTAAAATTGTATTTTATTTTTGAAATTTGAAAAAAAAATTGGTGGGGGGGGGGGGTGTTTTGGGCTTGAAATAAATAAAAATAACACTGAAAACTTTTTATAACATTTTATTTCTCAAATACAAACTGTTGTTTGTGAACAACATTGGGATACAAAAGTTCAAATTTCTGATAATTTGAATTATTTCTCCTTATTTTGTTACCTTCATGAACATGAAACTATATCTTTCTTTTCAAAAGGAAATCCTGTTTCGATCTCCCATCTCTGAATATAGGAAAATGTTCAATAGAATATTTTTCAAAAGATCCTCGCTCTTTCCACGTTTATAAATGAGTCACAGAAAAATTGTCATTGGCCGCCGCCGGGAGTCGAACCCAGGGTCTTCCAGTTACGCGCCGTATATGCTTCCGCTACACCACAACGGCCTCGAATTCCTCCAGACTCACACACTAACTTGGCAGTGAGTGTGAGTCTGGAGGAATTCGAGGCCGCTGTGGAGTCGAACCCAGGGTCTTCCAGTTACGCGCCGTATATGCTTCCGCTACACCACAGCGGCCTCGAATTCCTCCAGACTCACACACTAACTTGGCAGTGAGTGTGAGTCTGGAGGAATTCGAGGCCGCTGTGGAGTCGAACCCAGGGTCTTCCAGTTACGCGCCGGATATGCTTCCGCCACACCACAGCGGCCTCCAATTCCTCCAGACTCACACAGACCCTGGGTTCGACTCCCGGTGGCAGCCAATGAGAATTTTTCTGTGACTCACTTATAAACGTGGAAACAGCGAGGATCTTTGTTTGATGTTCCTGGTCCACGTTAAATGTCTGTATTAGAATATTTTTCACTTCACATGGAAATCGACATAGCATTTTTTTTTTTTTTTTTTTTTTTGTGAAACACAAAATTATATCACATTTTTGGCATACAACATAGGGAATTCTTGTCTTGCGGTTTTTAGAGCGCTGTTTTGGATAGTTGTCTACCAGTTACAATGGGTTTAGTACGAATTCGTTGTGTTAGAAGGACTACGAAAATTCAAAGAACATATGTTGTTTCTGAACAACAATGGCATGGAAAGAGTTAAATAGTGCACCGCTTTCCCGCTAGCGGGCGTAAATGCTCAAACCTCTTTCTCGCTATCTCTGCTTCCAGAATACGTATTTGAAAAATTATTTTTCCTTAGCATAACTTTTACTGTGAAGAATACTTTTTATTTTCAACTTTTCCATTATGCAAAATTCTTCCGCTAGAGGGCGTAAAACTACACCATGTTTTTCTCTGTATTTCTTCTAATCGTTCAATTTGAAAATCCCTTTGTTTCTGATATCTTCCTACTCTTAGAGAAATCTTTTGTGCACAATTACCAATTTTCGTAACAAATTTTTCGTCCGCTAGTAGGAGTAAGTAGCTGTTTCCATTTCTGGTCTTGTTGCTGAGAATAGTTCAGGGTTTGTTAGTAATTTAGAACCTGAGCCTATACGTTTTATCTCCATGTGCTTTATCGATTGAAGAAATCCGGTTGTTCTTTGTTTTTTTTTACTGACAGTTCTTTGTCTGTGAATATTTTCGAAAAAAAATTTCGCGTCGAAAAGTGTTCAAAAGACGTGTTCAGCACAAGCGAAAATTCGTTGTTATCTTTCTTGTTCAATATGTTTGCAGCGTCTGAATATCTTTTCTAATTAAGGTCCAAACCTCTTATCCATAAGCAAGAACTAGAAGAATGCATTTGATTTAACACTTTTCTTTTAAAGCATAATGGCAAATCCTTCTTGAAAGCCGTACTATTTCTTTCAACGTACATGAGACTGACGAGGGGGGGAGCTGAACATTTTAACCTGATGAAAAGTTAGAATACGTACTGACACTCTGAATATAAGCATCATTAATTTATTTAAGTAAAAAATTAAACTGGAGCACGTCGCTGTATTCAAAATATAAAGTTACTGACATTTAACAACAACACAGGGTAGAAGCAACATCGTGAGGGTGCGATTACGGGTGAAATCTTCGCTCCGTCCGACTTCCATTTTTGGAAACATTTCCCCCATTTTCAAGGTGAAATGCAAATACTTGTGAAATAAAATGAACAACAACACTAGGCAGAAGAAACATCGAAAGAAAAAAAAATGACGATCACGGGAGAAATCTTCACTCCAACTTACGATTTCGAAAGTCGGAATTCCGTCCTCCGATGGCAAACACGACCCCCTCCCCCAAAGAAAAATGAAAAATTGTGTTCAGTTATGCATTGGTCTCGAGAACCATACAAGTGGAACGGTCTCCTGCCTGAAAATTACAAGGAAATTTTCGCGCTGTCTAACTTCCGTTTTCAGAAAATTGTATCCATTTTAAAGCTAAATTACAAATATTGATGGAACAAAATTATATTTAACAGAAATACTGGGGAAAAAGAAACACCTGAAGGAAAAGAGATTACGACCTTCACTCCGTTCAAGTTCCGTTTTTGAAGGATGAAATACCGTTTCCTGACGAAAAACCACCCCCCTCAACTAAATCCCCCAAAATTTCTCTTCTGCATCGATCTCGAGAACCACCCAAATGATGACGAAAAACGCGGAATTCCATGAATCCGCGGAAGAATCTCATGCATGTTCCAAATGCTCTCCAGCAAAGTTTGTACATCAATTTGTACATCAATTTTATTTTCTGTAAATCCATTTTTAAGCCAAACTTTGTACTCTTGTTAAAAACTAGGGAAAATACTGGCATTTATTGTAAAACTGTTGCAGAGTAGGCTACTAGTATTTTAATATAATATTTTTTTACAATATGAGCATGTAAATTATGTTTTTGCATTTGTACCATACAACAATAATAAGGCTAAAAGAAATGCATACATACAAAAACACACACAAAAATTAATTTTTTTTTATTAAGATCTCTGCCCTTACAACTTACTTTCTAGAGTCCCGGCAATTTGTTTTCCAGAAAAAATGCACGGCTGGAACCTAACTTTTAAGCCGATAGAATAATTTGTTCCGCAATTATTTGGGTGACTTTAGACTTTGCATCCTGTATATTTACACATATATTTATACACCAATATTATATACTGATCCACGATTAGAACAACAAACTTTTAAGTTCATTGCAAACAAAGGGAGATCATCTTAATATTGACGCCCGACACTGAAAGTGGGTATTTAAAAAAGATAATTGGTGATGATAAGGCACCTCGAATCATAAGATACATGATGGCAATGACAAAACATCTTTTTACATGTCTCTGATAAAAGGAGCACCTATTCAGATTTGCAATCGACAGTGAGAACATCCCATTGCATAAAATTTCCAATTTGAACACAAAGCTTTTATTTACAAATTTAAAGAGTAGGTATGAGTACAGCGTGGGATGGTGTGAGATCCCTCTCCGGATGATATTTTTATTAGTACTTTGTCTTCTAGTTCAGTTTCTTTCTGTTCTTCAAACCAACATCTGTAAATCAGAAATGTTACGTTCCTCCAAGCTGCCCATGCACATAGTACACACACACACACACACACACACACACACACACACACACACACACCAGCCACTGAATTAGAAACCTTTACGCAGATGGACGTAAGCGTGCCTTACCCTGCGTGAATGCAAAATTCGTGGTCACGTGCGTCACCATGGGATCTTGTAATTATTTAACCCTTTAACGACCATAACGCCCAAAACGCCCAAAACGCCCGTGCATAAAAACGACCATAGTCGCCCGTGCATGAAAACGACCTTAGTCGCCCGTGCATAAAAACGACCATAGTCACCCGAAACACTCGTGTAGAGTGAGTCAGATTTCTTACATTTACCTGCTCTTCAAATTTGCATGACCTATTAGGGATCAGCAGGTGTCACTCTCAGTCACTATTGTTGTTACTAAACAAAGAAGTGAACCAACACAGACAGTTTCGGGTGTTATGGTATTTAGAGTGATAAAATATTTTGGGATCATGGTCGTTAAAGAGTTAAGGCTGTGGCTCGTTAGTAATTGATTATCAGTAGTGTTGATTACTTTGGGAAAAACAAGGGTTCTTTCCAAGTTCGATAAAGGGCTTATTGTGGGTGCCCGTCTGGCTGAAGCGACGATTTCAAAATCAGACTGGTTTCCCAAAAGATGAGATATCCTGGTTCTTTAATTAGTGGAAAAATAACTAACATTGCTTTTCTAAGAGGCTTAACTGTGGCGTGACGACAGTCTGTCAGGAACGAGATCGCCGTGGTCTGAGATGGCGTGTACAAAGAATCGGGACTTCCTGTGTGCAGCAATTGATCGAGGCATTCAATGAAAGCTCTTCTCGATCCATACCTTAGCTAACTAAGCGCAGGGAACTGAAGAGGGTCGGTATTGGAGGTCGTATGTTTATACGGAGACCACTGATTTCTGCGAAGAACTTGAAAGTTCGTCTACAATGGTTTCAGGAACAACGTGACTGGACACTGGAAGACTAAAAAAACTCATGGGGTCCGATGAGTCACGGTACATCTTGTTCTGTATCCATGGGGGTCCGATGAATCACGGTACATCTCGTTCTGTATCCATGGGGGTCCGATGAGTCACGGTACATCTTGTTCTGTATCCATGGGGTCCGATGAGTCACGGTGCATCTTGTTCTGTATCCATGGGGGTCCGATGAGTCACGGTACATCTTGTTCTGTATCGAAAGTAGGCAGAGAGTTTGGCGGGAGACGCACGGAGGAGTGGACCTAGTCTGCCTTGTAAATACAACTCAAGATCTGGAGATGATGTCATGGAGTGGGCACGTTTTATTAGCACGGAACGGGCCTCCTTATGTTACTGGAAGGTCAGGGTTTCTCCATTGATAATTTGAACATTCTTGCCGATCAAGCCCATCCTGCAATGTTGGCTCTTTATCCAACAGGTGATGGCTGTTTCATGGACACAATTCTACTGTCCATCGCTCAAGATGTGCTCAGTAGTGGTCCAAAGAGCATTGCAACGACTTCCATTGTCTTTGCTGGCCTCCACAAAGCCCAGAGCTGAATCCCATTGAGAATATATGAGACATGTTAGTAAAACAGATTCGGCAGCTTTCGTCAAATCTGAGCCTGTTAAAGGGTTGTCTGGTGAGCGCCTGGTATGCTGTGGACGTAGATGCCCTCCAACATATTGTGCAATCTGTGGAAAACCAAATATGTGCTGTAATTGAAGCTAAAGGTGGTCTAACCAGGCATTGAATACAAGTTTCTAATTCAGCGGTAGGTATCTGTACTTACTACATTACAAAATCAAGTGAGCAAATGCCCGTTTGTGTGTCTGTATGTATGTGCGACTAAGTACATGTATCAGTGAATATAAACTGAGGGGCCAGTTTATTAGGACCACCTACTGATATTTTGTTGGATCACCTTATACACTGAAGAGCAATTAAATTAGAGATACCTGTCTAGTAACCTGTAGCACCACCTTTCGCCCTGATGACGGCGGCGATTCGTCTCGGCATGGACTCGACAAGACACCGGAAGCGTTGGGAAGCCATACGGATTCACGACCTCTGAACAAGCTCCCACAGTTCACGAAGATTTGATGGAGGAGGGTCAGAGCCTCGAACATCTCTCTCGATGGCAAACCAGATGTACTCGATGGGATTGAGGTCAGGTGACCTAGCTGGCCAAGGAAGCGAGGTCACGTCGGTGGAGTGTTCATTCAACCATTCGGATACAGTTCGGGAGCGATGGCCCGCTGCATTGTTTGTTGCAGGATGAGGTCCCCAGTGAGATGTTGAAGACGCACAAACGGTAGCAAATGGTCGTCCAGGATATCCAGGTACCGTTGACCTGTGAGGGACGATGTCACACGTACCAGGGGTCCCATTTCAGTCCACGTAAACAGTCCCCAGACGAGAATGCCACCCCCACCAGCTTGAAGAGTACCCTGCTGGCAAGAAGGATCTAACGCTTTATGTGGTTTGCGCTGTACTCGTATCCTGCCATACGCAGGTACCAACGTGAATCTCGACTCATCAGTCCAGGTAACATTTTTCCACATGTCTAGGGTCTAGTGGCGATGTTCCTGCGCCCATGCTAATCTTTGCACCCTGTGATATGCGGTCAGCAGCGGCACCCTCATGGTTCGATGGCTTTACCCCTAGCGAGAAGATGGTTCTGGATGGTGTGGCTGCTTACACGTTTTTGTGCACCAGCTTTAAATTGCCTAGTGATTTCTTGCACTGTGATCCGTCTATCCACTGCTACATGCGACCTCCGACGATGACTCCACTCATCCACATGCTGTTGTCCACGGCAGTTAGCCCTTGCAGGGATGGTTTTACCGGATTCAATGTATTCACGTTGCACCCGTGACACAGTTGCTCGTGAAAATCCCAGTGCCTGCACGACTTCCGAGATGGAGTGACCCATTCGTCGGGCACCGAGAATTTGCCCACGATCAAATGCGCTTAGATCCTTCGTCTTACCCATACTGCGTCCAACTTTTACTGATTCCCGTCGCATCACTCCTTATATTGTCGGATCGCTGCATACGTCATGTCGTTTCAGTTTACAGGGCCGCCCATAGCGCCACATTTGCTTAACGCCAGCTGTCTCTAATTCAATTGCTCTTCAGTGTAAGTCCTATAAAAGAGAAACAGTTACCTAGACACTAATTTGCCTGAGTTTTCGTAACGTTTCGATAAATTATTGGCTCCCACGTGTCGATTAGTATCTTCCAATCCACCCAGATTAGATGGCATTGAATCCACGCGTCTGACATTGAGTTCGTCTTTATCCCACAAATATTTCACAGAGATTAAAAACTAAGGACTAAGGTGGACAAGGAGGCAAAGACAATTTCCTTGATTTTGTTTTTGAAACCACTCAAATACAATATGGACAATCTGGCATACTTAATTATCCTTCTGAATGCATCCGTTACCACATAAGCAAAGTTATCGTAGCTAAACCAACCTTTTGAGCAACAATCACTAAGTGCGCCTGGACTTTCAGGCTTGATCCTCTCGAATCAAGGAGTGTTCAAGCTTTCCATGAAAACATGTCCCGCTCTATTACAATGCCCCTTCCACCCCGTAGAGTTGTCGCCATACAAAATGGATCCATGTTGTCATACTATTGTCTCCAGATTCCAATCATTCCACCGGCATTTTGCATTTGGAAACCAGATTCGTCACGCCACAAGACTCTTCTCCAATCCTTTAAAGACCAACTACGGTGCCCTCGAGCTCACTTGAAAAGTTTTTCTTGTTTTCTGCATATAATAATAGCGTAGGGACAGATCTCTTTCTATCGCAGCATAGACGGTGCAATATAGGTTCACCGTGCAGGGGCATACCATTCCATTTGGATTTTTACTAGATTTAAATCATCTGGTATTTGGTAGTCTTCCAGACAGTGAATCATCTGCGACACGCGTGAAACTTCTCCCAAGCTCAAGACTTCAACTGCTCCGGATATCATTGCCTTCACATTCTCTGTTTTGATGAATTTCTTTTCTATCGAGAATTTAGGTATTCAGGAAAAGAATAACGGCCTACATATCAACACCGAATTGCTTCTGCAACAGAGATGCCATTTTGAAGATGTATACAGAGACTCAGCTACCTCAAGTTCCTCTATGCAGTCATTGACACTTACCAAGTGAATCACCGCTTATTCGAAGGCCATTAGGAATGATTTCGGTTCACCTTTTTTTCAGTAATTTTAGTCTTTGTAGATTGAATACTACGAAACTTATATTATGCGTATTGTACACTAAGGTCTATGCACCGCTGCTATCTTCATGGGAGCTTCCAAATGGCTTCATGAAGACGTTCTTTAGGGGTGTTGTAACACCACTCTTGAACATTCATATAGTTTCATTTCTGTGTAGTTTCCTTATCAATGAAGTTCGTACCCACTAGAAGACAGTACTGTGTGCAAGTGCTTTCTATCCACCAATTGCAGAAAATCGACGTTGAATATCTGACCGTAAAACGCAATCTTTCCTTAGAAACCACGTGGTCCAGCTCTGCCCATGGAAATGGCCGTCCATTTTGGGATTGTTGCCCATACGCTTCTACCAGTAGATTCAGTAATAACGCAGCAAATTTTCACAGGATTAACAATATCTGGATCTATTGGTGGAAGGATGTACTAAGACAATGCTATTCGATGATAATTCACTCAATCTCACAGCTTGTTGCTTGCCGGAAAAGGCAGCCCTTGTCCGAAACATTTCCGAACGTCTTTCTGTTTTTGTACCAATAAAGCGACATTGCTCCGATTAGTTTAGAGAAGTATAGTTTCTCCGTCTTTCCCATAACAGCCATGTGTTTCAAGATAAGTGTTAAACATTACAGAATATTAGAGAGATTAGGATACAAAACGTGCAGTGGACATTCCAAAAAGGAATGGCTAACTCCGGGACAGATAACATGAAAGACACAACTTGGTACGTTCCAACATTCTTTGTAAGTGTGCAAGGAGATATTTTATTGTGAGCTACAGAAGAAACATCCATACAGATACGCATATAGGGCGGGGCGACTGACTCGGGCGCAAAAATCACTGCTTACAATCCGATTAAAATTGGAATTTTGACTTTTCTAACAACTTCTGGCACAGCTTTCTTTGTCGTTTGTCCATTTATAAATTTTTTTTATATCTGTCGTCAGTTTTGGTAGCTTTAGGCGATTAAAAACAGCATTTGTTCCTTAAAACGTGCAAGGGATTTCAGTTACTCACAATCAGGTATGAATGGAAGGTTGTCCATCATATGTTGCAAGATAACGATGTTGTTCACATTGTTGAAAATTCTCTACTGGCTATTCAATTTTTACTGCGACTGCGAGTTTCTTTCCAAAGACCCGAGCTCAGAAGCAATTAAGAACCTCACTGCTCTCTTCCTCTTCTGAGGCATACGCTGCCCTTACAGCCTCAACAGTAATGTGTCCTAAGTGTGCTTGTAAAAAGTATATGCATCTATATTCATCGTTACTGTTGTTATTATTTCCCGTTGGTGCCTATAATAAATTCTTCCACATTTCGTATAATCCAGTTGAGTTCACAAATTTTTTAAACGCATGAAATTCTACTAAGACGGGAGTGTGGTCGCGCTCTCACGCATAACGTTTTTGAATAACTCATAAACATTTTTCCACATTCTAAATTTTTGTTCAGTTTCCAATCAAAATTTCCCTATTCGTAGTGCAAATATTGGGTCGTTTCATAATTATAGGCCAATTTGGACACAACGAAACAAACAGCAGTAACAGAAAACGAAATACATTTTATTCCGAAAAATATCTACCCTCGGCAGCAATACACACTGTGCGCAAAGTATTTTCACTGCAAAAATGCCGCGGTGGCAGAAACTGGCATCACAGTGGTCCAAGAAATCGCTTACGGCATAAATCACAGCATCCTTGTTAGTGAACCGTTTGCCCCTCAAGAAGTGGTCCAAATGGCGAAACATGTGAAAGACGGAGGTGGCCAAGTCAGGTGAATAAACAGGGTGAGAGAGGACCTCGTACCCCAAGGCGTTGATTTTTGCATGCTTACAACAGACACATGCGGTCGTGCGCCATCCTGAAGCAGTATGACACCCAAACGATTGACGAGCGATGGGTGTTTTTTGCATAATTTCTGGTGACATTCGTCCAGCTGACGGTAAAGCACGTCCGTTGTGATTGTCTGACCTCGCGGCAAAAACTTACAATGAACCACAGTCTTGGTAGTCCTCCACACAGAGATCAGAACCTTCTGTGGGTGCAACTCGGGTTTGGACATGTGTTTGGGCGGTTCGCTTTTATCGAGCCACTGCGCTGTTCGCTTCCTGTTGTCATAAAGCATCCATTTTTCATTAACCGTAAGGATACGATGCAGAAAGGGAGTGCTAGTCTCACGTTTTTAGAGGGCAATGCATATTTCCAGACGCCGTATCTGCTGCTGTTCAGTGAGTTCGTGTGGAACCCAGGTATCCAGTTTTTTAACCTTGCCCATAGCTGCCAGGTGTCTGGAAACTGTCGATGATGATACGACAAGTTCGGCACTGAGCTCACGTACTGTGGACGTTGGTTTTTCTTTCACTTTCCGCCTTAAGGCTGTCTTTGAATGAGTGTTAGGCCTCATCTTCTGCGATAGATGGCGCAAAATATCACTCCTTGGGTGTGGTTTTTATATCTTGAGGGATTGTCCCAGAAGTTGGCGTCAGCGAATGACTGAAGACTTTACCATATTCAGAATGGAAGCGGTCCCTCGTTGGCTCCACAATGAAAATACAAAATACGCGCTGTTACGTTTTAACCAATGACATTGTTTGGGAGTGGAGCTTAGCAGGTAGGCGTGGTTTCTGTCTCAAAATCAAGTGTTTTCTGGTAATGTACACATTTTCTCTTCGAAAAATGAACGTACAGTAGAATTTAAGATGATCTATAGAAGACAAGGTTCCAATCTCACTTCAGTGTCCATTCTTTGATTTCTATTTGGCCTAGATAATTAAAAAAAAATCAGACAGAAATGAGAGATTTCGTTTCTTCCACACAGAAACACTGCCAAGCTAACTTCTGGCGCCATCTAGCGCCACATTGGAATACTTTCGAGTCAGATAAATTGAATTTAAAAAAAATTCTAACAAATTTTTCGGAAAAAATAACTGCGGCACGTATTAGCTATGGGTCGTTTTTATTTGTGCCCGAAATTTGAAACTCTACAAAGTAATAGTTTTCGAGAAAATGTGTACAAAATAATTTGCATTACAGATATAGGACAGAATTTTTGTTATACTCATTCAAAGACAGCCTTAACTGTACCGTGTCACACACCACCGGATGACCAGCTCCTGGCTTATGATCGATGGCAACATCACCGTCATGGAGCTTGGGAAACAGTCGACGGACAGTTAAAATGTCAATAGGGCGTGGGTGTCTGTCACTCGTCGTGCCAACACCCCACACTCTATTGACATATGCGACCGTTTCGGACACATTCCGGCCAAGTTTGAATTCGTGCAAAAACACTACTCTCACGTCGCGTTGCTCCATCACGTCCCCACCTGCTGAGATCTATCTTAAATACCGTTTTATACGCGTGGACTTAACCGATTCACTTTGCAGGGGCGTTTGGTAGTTCCTCCTACGAGGCGCCCTTGCAACCGGCTATGCAAATTCGCCTTGCCGGCATCAACCAATATTTATGAAATGACCCAATACATCTCGAATTTGACGCAATGACCTCTTGTAAAAATCATACTAGAAATATTCTTTTCTTTTCGGCTAATGGTAAGTATCAACGATGCTTTCCATGATTTTGCAGCTATTTCTAAGTGATAATCTTCATCGATAGCTGGTGTGATAGTATGTCTGTATTCAGTAGACAAAACATTGGAGTTAGGGGTGATGTGCAGTTGACATGGACATCCCCTGCGCAGAGAGGAGCAGACCCAAACCGAACGCAGCGTATAAATAGGCGCGTACATCAGGGCTTCCCAACAAAGAATCGCAGTCGACAAGCATGGAGTAAACGCGGTAATCTGAAGGACTTTAATCGTGTGCTCACTGTCAGCGCAAGACAGATAGCTCATTCTATCGCCCAAGTGGTAAGAACCCTAGGGTTCCCGAGGGCAACGGTATCAAGGGTGTACCGTGGGTATACCATCGACGGACGTACCAGCGCCCAGAGAACAAGCGGTGGCGACCACACGCCATTGATGACCGGGATAGATGTAGGCTATCCAGGCTCGTACCGAACGACCACGTGGCAACTGCTGCGCAAATCACATCGAGGTTAAATGTGTGTGGTTCACGCAGCGTCATCGAGAGAACGGTGCGGGGCACTCTGCGTACCCTGGACTACGGGAGCCCATGCCCTACTGGTATGTCACTGTTGGCTCCTCGTCATCGAACATTACGCTTCGCCTGTCATCGGAAACATCAAAACTTGACACCTGCAGAGTGACGCCGCGTCGTGTGTTCAGATGAATCCCGTTTTCAGATTAACCCAGCTGACGGAAGGATGCGGTTATGGCGTCGACAGAATGATACTATGGCATCGTCGTGCCAGGTCTGCTCTGTTAAAGGCGGTGGTGGCTCTGTGATGGTTAGGGAAGCCTACTCGTGGGACACATATGGTCCCTTAGTGTGTCTGGAAAGGCCCTTAACCGCTGCCAGATTGTGCTGGATGATCACAAACACGCTTTCACGGTCTTGGCACATCTTGAGGCCTATGGTCTGTTCCAGCATGACAATGCACCGCACGACCTGGCCGCAACTACTCAGGCATGGCTCGAGGAACACTCATCTGAGTTTGGAACCATCCAGTGGCCACCCAAGTTCCCTGATTTAAATCCAGCTGACGCTATCTTATATACCATGGAGCGGAACACCAAATCCGCGGATTCTGGACCGACGTCTCGGACGGAGTTGTGGATAATGCTGCGAAAGGCTGGCATTGCTTCCGGAAACCCTCCGGCATCTGGTGGAGTCGATGCCTCTGCGTGAACAGACTGTTATTCATGAAGCAACACGCTATTAGATAGGTACCTTTAATGTTTAGTTAATTGAGTACAGTTTGCGCACCACCTTTGCTTCAAACTGGACTGGGATATTCGTCTTGAAGTAAATAGCTCACAAAACGGCCTACAATACCCACGCATAGGAATTATGGGTATGATTTTCTTCACAAGTATACATGGGACAACACAACAGGACTATTAGCAACGCAATCAGGATAGCCTGTAGTGCCTAGTTTATTTACCAATTTGTTGCATCATATAAGAAAACTTGAAAATCACACAGTCCTGGAGCGGTAACCGAACCCGCACCTCCTGACTTCAATTCTCGCATGCTATCCATTGTGCCAACTACCCAGGACATAATTTTCGTATCCGAAATTCTGGTGATTTATTACACTGCCAGGATGCATCTGGTTGCTTTGACTGACGAAAATATGTTGTTCAGATTCCTTATCTTCAGATACTTGTAACTTCGCTATCCTATGCTGTGTAACGTATAGCACGCTCGAACGGAAATCGGGCGCTGCTAGTTCGAATCCCACTTCCTGGCAGTGCAATTTTTGGGTTATCTGATGTGATATTACATGGTGAGAAGTGTACCAAGTACTTCAGACTATTTCGACTGCAGTATTAATAACATAAGAAATCTATCATGACGAAATACCAGTATCTCAGCCATAAATTAAAAGATATGTAGTTTTCTTGGAGCAAGTATTGCTCTTTTTGTTGTTAGTTTGGGGGTTTAATGACATTCACAAGAAACTCAGTGGGCTTTAAGTAGTCACCTGTCCGTAATTTAAGGCCAATGGTTCCAGGGAAAGGAAAAAGCCAGTGCCGTAAGACACACACGCGACATCCATGCCTCACTAGGGATTCGAACATAGATCCATCTCGAACGAATGATCATAAGCCAGCCATTGCACCACCGGAACGGCCAAACAATCATTACAAAACAAATTCTGCATTTCACTTCAGGAATGTTACATAGATCTACTACAACTCGCAACGACCTGCACAGAAACTTAAATCCTGTACGACAGCTGAAAACAATCTGAGCACAAAATGTTCTATCGCAACTGGTGATGATTATCACAGAAAAAAAATTATTTTCTATGAAAAGTTCCTGCAATCTGCACTGTGACGTCATCTACCACAGCTGGCAGTAATCAGCACAGATAAATAAATGCAGTGTGACCTTTCATGCTGGACTTCACTGACAAGTGAATTTGCTGAGATATACAGTTACTGTAAGACCATGAATTATTTAAAAACTATCTCCAAATTATTCGGCAAGAAGATTTTTGTCACTTTTCATCTGGTCTGATCGCCAGCATGTTCTTGAAGTTTGACGAATCCGTTGCTGTACATAAGTACTGTTGCCACGCATTGGACGTTTACCATTTTGAAACTGAACCAAAGTTTGACGAATCCGACGCTGTACAGAAGTATTGTTGCCAAGCTTTGGATGTTGTTAATCTCGAAACTGAACGAAAGTTTGACGAATCCGTCACTGTACAGACACGAATTGGACATTGTTAATCTCTAAATTGAACTAAAGTTTGATGAATCCGTCCCTGTACAGAAGTATTGTTGCCACGCTTTGGACGTAGTTAATCTCGAAATTGAACGAAAGTTTGAAGAATCCGTCGCTGAACAGAACTATTGTTGCCTCGTATTGGGCGTCATTAATTTCGAAACTGAACGAAAGTTTGACGAATTCGTCGCTGTACAGACACGAATTCGACGTTGTTAATCTCGAAATTGAATGAAAGTTTGACGAATCCGTCGCTGTAGAGAAGTATTTTTGCCACACATTGAACGTTGTTAATCTCGAAACTGAACGTAAATTTGACGAATCTATCGCTCTACAGAAGTATTGTTACCACGCAATGGAGGTTTTTAACTTCGAAACGTAACGAAAGGTGCTGCCTCCGAAAACACGAAAGGGACAAATACTGCTTCACGGTGGTTACTTCCTCACACCACACAGATTGCATTGCAAGAACTGGGGCAACTGGTCTACGAAATTCTCCCATCTGCGTCTCATTCAGACCCTGGTCTATCGACAAACACTTCATAAATTTAGTGCGCATTTTTCTGGATAAGAAAGCATTCGAGGAAATTTCAAGTTCGTTCGAGTCGGTATAAGTGTCCTCGTAATTGTTTTGCAAAGAAATATGCAATATAATGGATCGTTATCCCTCAGAGCAGTAGATTATGATCCAAGAACTTGCTGACATGAGTAAAAAAATGGGATTGATATGAACTTATAGAAAACAAAATTGATGGACGTCCCGAGGTACAGTATTCTAGCCGTTGGCTTCTGACCATTCGTTCAAGAAAGGTCCGAATTCAAATCCCTGTGAGGCAGGGATGGTGTGTTTGGCTTATGACACTGGCTCTCTTCCTTCCCTGGAACCAGTGGTCTTAAATTAGGAACGGACGACTGCTCATTGCCCTCCGAGTTGCTCATGGGATGGTCGTTAAACCCTCAGTATATCTTTTACAAGAACTAAACGATTCAGATGTTGATGGGACAAATTTAGGAGTAACCGATGTCCCCAATTAACCTTGGGCAATAAATATCTAGCAAGGGCTACATCGAAAACGGAATTAATTGGCATATAAAACTTGGCTGGAGTGTATTTAGAAGAAACAGTGCAATTTTTTAGAGCAAATTTAAATTGTCTTCAACCTGTTTATTCAATAATTTTTCTTGTTTTCCTTATGGAGCAAAGACCTTAACCAATGCATAGGCTGCGGACAACTGAATGGAGCATGGAAAGATTCATGCTTTGTGCAACCAACAAAGATAGGAAAAGGTTTGGCATCGTGATCAAAGTACAGACTCTCAAGTGACAAAGGGCTGGATGGACAACTGAAATAATAGACTAAATACCAAGGAGCAGAAAGTGATCAAGAAGTAGACCACGTGACTTTTGGCAGAAGAAATTCGAAAATCTTAGTAACATGGAAGGGAATTGCCCAAGAGAGAAATTTGCGGAAGAGACTTGGGGAGACCTTCATCCAGTAGCTGATTGAAGATTGTTGGTCATGATGACGATGATCTTTTTTAAATAAACCTTGTGGTTTGAATTAAGAAACCTGAAGATTGACGTCAGAATTTTCTTTTTCTTTCTCTCTCTTTTTTTTACAACCACCAAAACACTTCACCGACCGAAAGTTCGTTATACCGTTCTGTAATTTGCAAAAAATCCCTTTGTTATTATTTTTTTTAATTTTATCATCGGGTTCCATATCATGGGAATTTAATTCTTGTTTTTCTTATTTTCTACCCACGAGCAGCTTATGGCGTCCCCGAGGCAGCAAATGAGCTAGATATATCAAATAAACATCAGTGTAGGGGTGAAACATATCGTTTCCAGACTTCGTGTCTATTGTGATTCTGTGACGATCGGCGAGGTCAAATGTGACGATGTAAACATTTCATCAAGTGGAAAGATAAGGGATGTGTGAAGAACACTGCACTCAGAAAAATTGCCTGCAATCATTTTTCTTGCTTTACTTTTCAATTTCTGTTAATACTCACCTTGGTTTATAAGTGAGAATATTTTCGTGGCAAAACCAGATGTTGATGAAGGGAATCATGCGCTAAGAAAATGAATGGATAATAAGGTTTTCAGGAAGAGGGTGGGTGAGCAGTCGTTACAACTCCACCCATGTCCCGCAACTCCTTTACCAGAACGGACCATTAACTGTTTTAGAGAATTTAGCTAAATATGATCACGAAGCCTTCCTTGTTAAAACCTCATTTTTTACACTTTCCAAGTACAGACCTCATATTTACTTGAACCGAAATGAATAAAGCGAAATCAACAACTTTAATTAAGTAACCATTTATAATTATCTGGTAGCAATTTCTGCTTATATTCTACATTATCTCATATGATGGTCCATTGATAACAGTTCTGGCTAATTCGAAGCACACGAGCATATACGGTACACAGAATTCCAACTTTACATGTGCTTTGTGCGCACGTGTATGTTTTTAATGCGAGTACATTCATTCACGCAGTGAATCGATAGATGGAAATAAAAGACGCGTTTCATCGAGCTCACCGTTTTGAAAAGTCTGAGATCCGGTGATCAGGTAGGCCAATGGAAATGCCGGAGTTCAGTCTCATGTCCTTCGAATCATTTTTATGCGAATTGGCAAGGGTAGAGTTTTTATGGTAGGACATGTGATGCTTGTGCGGTGTGGAGGGATATGTGAGCCGCTGGAGTCACAATTTATGCAATGCTTCTACACATTTAGCAATCGGAGCTATTTAACGATGAATCTGTAACTTTGTGGAGGCTGGTGTTTACTCTTAGCTGACTATTCGTCCCAAAAAAATATTTAATAAATAAATCGGAGTGCGTGGTACATTTTAAGGTAGTTTTCCCCGCATTCTGCACCATCGCAGTTGCTCTAATCAATCAATGAGCTATACTCATGATCAATGATATAGACCAGGAGCATCACTGAGCCAAGAATATTGGGATTGCTGAACAGGGTTACATTTTTACACTACACAGGGAACGCTTATAGCGTAACAAATCCGTTTATTTTTGTGGTGTAAATTTACATAAAGATTCGCCAAGCTTTCACACTCCACTGGATCAAGGCAATGTAGACATAAAATTGATGTCTACATTTTCTTATTTTATGTCTACATTGCCTTGAGAAAACCTCCCAGTGGAGTGTGTAAGCTTGGCGAATCTTTATAGAAATTTACACCAAGAAAATAAACGGATTTAACACGCTATAAGCGTTCCTTGCGTATTCACGTATTTCAAATAAGAGGTTTTTCACTACTTCTTCCGTAATGAAAATAAAAACTAAAACCGCATCTCTTCCGTAATGAAAATAAAAACTAAAACCGCATCTCTTCCGTAGTGAAAACTAAAAAACTAAAATTGCAGAGTTCAAAAATTGATAGCCATCGCTCGTAATTTATTTAACTGCGTTTCAAATTTAAAGCAATTAAATTATTTAGTTAAATGTCACTCACAGTCAGTGTAATATCCACACCTTTTGCTTTAGTATAACATTTTTAGCGTAGCTTTAATGTTATTTAACTGTTGATCTTTCCACATCTTCGGTAAGTTTTTGAGAATATGGGGATGACCCCCAGTTGCTTTCTTGCGCTGAGTATTGAACAGCACTACAGTGGGCACATCTTTCTTCTGTTTGGGAGGATTTTTATTTGTGTCCTTTATTAGGACAAGCAACAGATTCTGTATGAAGACAGGATGGAAGACAAACTTTTAGTTTTAGAGCCTCCGTACACTGTTAAAACTTTTGCTGTAGGCTGCACTAAAAAGTGGTACTACACTTTCTGAGAAAAGATATACCATTGTGTGGTGTAAACAAACCTCCATAACAGGTGCAACTTTGCACCACATGGTTGTACCACATTATGGTGCAAGCGCACACCAAATTGTTGGTCTTGTTTGCACCACACAGTGGTGTATCTTTTCTAATAGGCGCAGTTAGTGAAGTACCACTTTTTGTTGCAATCTATCACAAAAGTTTTAAGAGTGTAACATGAACAAGTGACAGAGTGAATAGTAGTTCCTATGTGTTATCTGTCAGCTAGCCGGTTGTTCTAGTTTATTGATGTGGCGATGCCACGAAGTATCAGACTTCAGAGACAGACAGAGCATCCTAAGTTAAGGGCAATTAATAGCGACAAAGGAAGACACCCATAGCAGGGCAAGAAAAAAAACCTGTAACAATAAATTCAGCGTATCACAACTAAAAATATCTGAATGTACAATTTGTGTCCAAATCCACCAGGCGCATACAGTGTTGCCATATCCTGAAAAGAACCTACTGGTACAAATATACATACATATATATCATATATATATATATATATATATAGGGCAAAACAGACAAAGCAAATAACAATTTTGCCATTATTTGCAAAAAATTCTATTTTGAATTAATTTCGAAAGAGCTTCATAATAAAGTTACATATAAGCCTACTCCAGCTTCCAGAAAGGAAATCAGCAATAAAATCAAAGCATTTCACAAGCAGCTGTGGTTAAGAATGGCATACAGTTATGAACCTGAATTTCCTTATCTATTTGCAACTGCAAAATTTCATAAGGAACCGGTGAAATTTAGGTTCATAGCTAGTGGTACCAAAAGTCCTAAAAAGGTAATAGATAAGTACTTTGAATCAGTTTTGAAACAGGTATTAAGCATTATTAAATCCAAAGTAAACCTAACATGTAAGAATTTTTGGATTATTAAAAGCAACGCCGAGGTCATTTCGGAAATTTTTGGTAGCACGCCTGCAGAGGCTAATTGCTATGACTTTGAAAACCTGTATACCAGCCTTCCGATTGATGACATTATTAGTACGCTCATGCTACTTTTTAATGAATTTCAAATCTCCAACATTATTTCGGAAACTTCTTGGAATATGCTTTTAAATTGTTGTATTAAAAATAACTTTATCATTTGCAATAACAGGTTGTTCAAACAGGTTAACAGTATACCTATGGGTAGTACGCATAGTACAGCCGTATGCAACTTGTTCCTGTTTTTTGAAGAGTATCAATTCATGAAGTCAAATACTTCCATTCAGGAAAGTTACTCTCTTACCTTCAGATATATCGATGACCTTATTTGCTTTAATAATTCAGGAAATATAGAGAAGGACTTTGCTGTATTGGGGTTTATGGTTTGCAGCTATGTTGGTTGCATTTTTGTCCTTTTGTTCACTCTTGGAGTGAGATCTATGTTTTTTTGGATTTGTGTTGAGAAAGTTTGTACTCATTTTTCCTAAATTTGGCTGTTAATTTATTTTCCATTTGGTTGTTTGCTTTTTCTGGTTTAATTTATTTTGGTTTATGATTAGGTTGCAAACATTTTTTTTTGTTGTTGTTGTAATTACTGGTTTTTTTTTGCTGGTATTGTGTTTCCGTTTGGTTACAAGTTTTATGTATCCCTTTGGTACATTCATTGGATGGATTTTAATTGCTCGCTTTCTTCATTTTTAATTTTTGTTGTGAGGTCGGGCAAATGTGTTTTAGTTTGCTGGGTGCGGGTTTTTAATTAGTTATTCCTTTTATTGACATTTTTCCCCTAAATTTAACTGGTCCTTTTAGCAAACTAAAATAGCAGAAACCCACAATTCTCTGGTCTTAGTAGATTAGTGAGTGTTTTCTTGTTGCTTGCCCTTGACGAGGCCGACAAGAGGTCAGTCATTAATATGCTTCCCTACATTCTTTTATTCGGTACTTTGCATCGTTTGAAGCTAGCCTGGTTCGGATGAAGTAATTGGCGACTGTTGGTCTTTCTATTATTTTTATTTCTCTTGTTCAAAATTTTGCTTTGTTTTGCCCTATTGTTATTTCATCTTTCTCTTATGCAGCCTCTGGCGCTAACGAATTTCAAATCTGTTCAATAGTATTTGTTGTTTCACATTATTTGCTTTTGCTATATTTATATATATATATACCGCTATTTGCGGTCGTCAGAGCCCCTTTAGTGGGAACAGGATGTACCACGACAAGGCGGGGTTGACATTTGTCAAGGAGAGGCTGTGATGTTACGCATCACCTGACCTTATGGCATAGTTACACCATAAGGCTATTTGCGGTATAGTTATACCGCAAATAGCGGTATAACTATACCATCGGGATTAGAGGAAATGCTATCCCACACTCACCAACCCGCTTGGCCAGCGTGGTGAGTTATGGCCAAACCCCTCCAAAATGACTCCACAACTTAAATCTTGGCCTTCAGTCTCCGGCAGCTGGAATGTACCTGGCCAAGGCAGCGGCCAGTGCGGCAAGAAGGCAGAGGGTGCTAAGAATCCCCGGAGGACCGGACTAGGCTGCCCTCTGATGCTGACCTTGGCGACGTATAACGGACGCTCCCTATCTTCTGATTCAAGGCTTCTTGAATTGGAAGAGGAACTACAAAGGATCAAGTGGGACATCGTCGGGCTAAGTGAGGTAAGGAGAAAAGGATAAGATCTCATTGAACTGAAAAGTGGACATCTCTTCTACTATCGTGGGACAGATACTGGCAGAACTAGTGGTGTTGGATTTATAATAAACAAGAAACTGAAGGATAAAGTTGTAGAAGTTGAAAGTTTCTCTGACAGAGCTGCACGACTCGTTATCCAACTCTCGAGAAGATACCAGGCCCAGATTATTCAAACTTATGCACCCACCACAAGTCATGCTGAAGAAGAAATTGAAGAATTTTATGAGGAAATTCGTGATCTAAATAATAAAGGTAAGCAGCACTTGAAGATAATTATGGGAGATTTCAATGCAAAAATAGGGCAACGGCAACAGAATGAAACTTCAGTAGGTAAATTCGGTCACGGCAACAGAAACCAGCGTGGAAATACTCTCGTAGAGTTTGCAGAGGCAGAAGGGTTTTTCATCTTGAACTCCTTTTTCAAGAAAAAGCCACACAGGAAATGGACATGGAGACATCCAAATGGGACGACAAGTGAAATTGATTTTATTATGTGTAACAAAAAATTCGTCATAGAAGACTGCAGTGTGCTAAACAAGTTCAACACAGGCAGTGACCATAGATTGGTGAGATGTAAGATGCACCTCAACACTAAACTCGAACGTAGCAAGCTCATAAGACAAACAAAATGTATTGACATAACCAACCTTAAAAAACACCATAATACCTTCAAATTGGAACTGAAGAACAGATTCTCTGCTTTAGAAGGCCTAACATCGGAAGAAGTGGATATTTCTGAAGTTAACAGAAAAGTAACCAAAGCTCTTATGGAAACAGCAACAAAATTAGCTGGGTCTAAGAACAAATTGCATGTGAACAAATTATCAGGAAAAACCAAAATGTTGATGCAAAAAAGAAGAGTGATGAGGACAACTAAAGAAGATGTGACTTCCAAAGTGGAATATATAGAGCTATGCAAGGCAGTACGAAAAAGTATCACTGAAGACGTAAGGAAATTCAACTGTGAACTAGTAAGGAAAGCAATTGAAAACAACCAAAGCCTAAAGATAGCAAAGGGACATCTCAGTAAGGGGAAAAAATAGATTATGGCACTGAGAAAAGAAGATGGTTCTGTAACAAGAAATAGAGGCGAAATTTTGACAAGAGTGAAAGATTTCTACTCCAAATTATATGAAAGGGATGATACATGTACTCCAGACATCATGAAAGGTACCAGTACCAGAGTTCTTCCAGTCCTTCCAGCAGAAGTTGCACATGCAATCAAGAACATGAAGCGGGGAAAAGCTCCAGGAGAAGATGGAATTACTGTAGACATCATACAAGAAGCAAGTGGAGAAATCGAAACAGTACTCGCCCAAATTTTCACTCGATGCCTTAATGAAGGGAAAATTCCTGAGGATTGGAACAACGCTACAATGATCTTGCTACATAAAAAATGTGACATTGAGGATCTCAGGAACTACAGACCTATCAGCCTCCTATCAGTGGTTTATAAAATCTTCACTAAAGTTCTTTCACACCGCTTGAAGGTGACACTGGACATGGCTCAACCGAGAGAACAAGCTGGATTCAGGAGTGGCTACAGAACAATAGATCACATCCACGTACTGAGAGAACTAATTGAAAGAGCGAGGGAATATGAACTTCCATTGTGCATGGCTTTTATCGATTATGAAAAAGCCTTTGATTCCGTGAAACCATCAGCAGTTGCAATGGCTCTGAAATCCTGCGGTATTGAAGATGCATACATTAATATTATTAATAACATCTATGAAAATGCAAGTGCAAAGATTCGGCTGTTTGAAAATACAACACACATAAAAATTGGAAAAGGAGTGAGACAAGGTGACACCATATCTCCGAAGCTCTTTAATGCCACATTGGAAAATGTCTTTCAATCACTGAACTGGGAAAACAAATGGATAAAGATTAATGGAGATTATCTAACCCACCTTCGTTTTGCTGATGACATAGTCATTTTTGCAACTAACCCATCAGAGTTACAGAGTATGATCCAGGAACTTACTGACAAGAGTAAAGAAGTGGGATTAAAAATGAACTTTCAGAAGACAAAAGTGATGTACAATGCTTTTACAAGAAATGAAGATTTATCGATTGATGGAGAAAAGCTGGAGATAACAGACACGAATGCTTATCTTGGACAGCAAATATCAAGTGAGGGTCACATTGGTGAAGAAATTAATCGGCGTACAAAACTTGCCTGGAGAGCTTTTGGAAGAAACAGCATAATTTTCAAGAGCAATATGCCATTATGTCTTAAAAGAAAAGTGTTTGATCAATGCATCCTTCCAGTGCTTACGTATGGTACATAGACGTGGACCTTAGCTAAAAGAGACATACAAAGGCTGCAGACAACTCAAAGCAGCATGGAGAGGTGCATGCTTGGTGTAACCAGGAGAGATAAGAAGAGGAACACGTGGATCCGAAAAATGACAAGAGTGGAAGACATCATGATCAGAGTTAAATCCCTGAAATGGCAATGGGCTGGACATACTGCCAGAAGAACAGACCATCGATGGACAACCGAAATTTTAGATTGGATTCCAAGGGACAGGAAAAGACCCAGAAGAAGAATACATGGAAGATGAGTGGATGAAATTCAAAAGTATGCGGGAGTGACATGGAGGAGACTGGTACAAGACAGACCTTGTGGAAGAAACTTGGGGAGACCTTCGTCCAGCAGTGGATTAATAATGGTTGACAATGATGATGATGATGACATATATATGTAAGGTCAGGTGATGCGTAACATCACAGCCTCTCCTTGACAGATGTCAACCCCGCCTTCTCGTGGTACATCCTGTTCCCACTAAAGGGGCTCTGACGACCGCCAATAGCGGTATAACTAAACCATCGGGATTAGAGGAAATGCTATCCCACACTCACCAACCCGCTTGACCAGCGTGGTGAGTTATGGCCAAACCTCCTCCAAAATGAGTCCATAACTTAAATCTTGGCCCTCAGTCTCCGGCAGCTGGAATGTACCTGGCCAAGGCAGCGGCCAGTGCGACATGAAGGCAGAGGGTGCTTAGAATCCCCGGAGGACCGGACTAGGCTGCCATCTGATGCTGACCTTGGCTACGTATAACGGACACTCGCTATCTTCTGATTCAAGACTTCTTGAATTGGAAGAGGAACTACAAAGGATCAAGTGGGACATCGTCGGGCTAATTGAGGTGAGGAGAAAAGGAGAAGATCTCATTGAACTGAAAAGTGGACATCTCTTCTACTATCGTGGGACAGATACTGGCAGAACTAGTGGTGTTGGATTTATAATAAACAAGAAACTGAAGGATAAAGTTGTAGAAATTGAAAGTTTCTCTCACAGAGCTGCACGACTCGTTATCCAACTCTCGAGAAGATACCAGGCTCAGATTATTCAAACTTATGCACCCACCACAAGTCATGCTGAAGAAGAAATTGAAGAATTTTATGAGGAAATTCGTGATCTAAATAATAAAGGTAAGCAGCACTTGAAGATAATTATGGGAGATTTCAATGCAAAAATAGGGCAACGGCAACAGAATGAAACTTCGGTAGGTAAATTCGGTCACGGCAACAGAAACCAGCGTGGAAATACTCTCGTAGAGTTTGCAGAGGCAGAAGGGTTTTTCATCTTGAACTCCTTTTTCAAGAAAAAGCCACACAGGAGATGGACATGGAGACATCCAAATGGGACGACAAGTGAAATTGATTTTATTATGTGTAACAAAAAATTCGTCATAGAAGACTGCAGTGTGCTAAACAAGTTCAACACAGGCAGTGACCATAGATTGGTGAGATGTAAGATGCACCTCAACACTAAACTCGAACGTAGCAAGCTCATAAGACAAACAAAATGTATTGACATAACCAACCTTAAAAAACACCATAATACCTTCAAATTGGAACTGAAGAACAGATTCTCTGCTTTGGAAGGCCTAACATCGGAAGAAGTGGATATTTCTGAAGTTAACAGAAAAGTAACCAAAGCTCTTATGGAAACAGCAACAAAATTAGCTGGGTCTAAGAACAAATTACATGTGAACAAATTATCAGGAAAAACCAAAATGTTGATGAAAAAAGAAGAGAGATGAGGACAACTAAAGAAGATGTGACTTCCAAAGTGGAATATATAGAGATATGCAAGACAGTACGAAAAAGTATCACTGTAGACGTAAGGAAATTCAACTGTGAACTAGTAAGGAAGGCAATTGAAAACAACCAAAGCCTAAAGATAGCAAAGGGACATCTCAGTAAGGGAAAAAAACAGATTATGGCACTGAGAAAAGAAGATGGTTCTGTAACAAGAAATAGAGGCGAAATTTTGACAAGAGTGAAAGATTTCTACTCCAAATTATATGAAAGGGATGATACATGTACTCCGGGCATCATGAAAGGTACCAGAGTTCTTCCAGTCCTTCCAGCAGAAGTTGCACATGCAATCAAGAACATGAAGCGGGGAAAAGCTCCTGGAGAAGATGGAATTACTGTAGACATCATACAAGAAGCAAGTGGAGAAATCGAAACAGTACTCGACCAAATTTTCACTCGATGCCTTAATGAAGGCAAAATTCCTGAGAATTGGAACAACGCTATAATGATCTTGCTACATAAAAAAGGTGACATTGAGGATCTCAGGAACTGCAGACCTATCAGCCTCCTATCAGTGGTTTATAAAATCTTCACTAAAGTTCTTTCACACCGCTTGAAGGTGACACTGGACATGGCTCAACCGAGAGAACAAGCTATATTCAGGAGTGGCTACAGCACAATAGATCATATCCACGTACTGAGAGAACTAATTGTAAGAGCGAGGGAATATGAACTTCCATTGTGCATGGCTTTTATCGATTATGAAAAAGCCTTTGATTCGGTGAAACCATCAGCAGTTGCAATGGCTCTGAAATCCTGCGGTATTGAAGATGCATACATTAATATTATTAATAACATCTATGAAAATGCAAGTGCGAAGATTCTGATATTTGAAAATACAACACACATAAAAATTGGAAAAGGAGTGAGACAAGGTGACACCATATCTCCGAAGCTCTTTAATGCCACATTGGAAAATGTCTTTCAATCACTGAACTGGGAAAACAAAGGCATAAAGATTAATGAAGATTATCTAACCCACCTTTGTTTTGCTGATGACATAGTCATTTTTGCAACTACCCCATCAGAGCTACAGAGTATGATCCAGGAACTTGCTGACAAGAGTAAAGAAGTGGGATTAAAAATGAACTTTCAGAAGACAAAAGTGATGTTCAATGCTTTTACAAGAAATGAAGATTTATCGATTGATGGAGAAAAGCTGGAGATAACAGACACGTACGTTTATCTTGGACAGCAGATATCAAGTGAGGGTCACATTGGTGAAGAAATTAATCGGCGTACAAAACTTGCCTGGAGAGCTTTTGGAAGAAACAGCATAATTTTCAAGAGCAATATGCCATTATGTCTTAAAAGAAAAGTGTTTGATCAATGCATCCTTCCAGTGCTTACGTATGGTGCAGAGACGTGGACCTTAGCTAAAAGAGACATACAAAGGCTGCAGACAGCTCAAAGCAGCATGGAGAGGTGCATACTTGGTGTAACCAGGAGAGATAAGAAGAGGAACTCGTGGATCCGAAAAATGACAAGAGTGGAAGACATCATGATCAGAGTCAAATCCCTGAAATGGCAATGTGCTGGACATACTGCCAGAAGAACAGACCATCGATGGACAGCCGAAATTTTAGATTGGATTCCAAGGGACAGGAAAAGACCCAGAAGAAGACCACATGGAAGATGGGTGGATGAAATTCGAAAGTATGCGGGAGTGACATGGAGGAGACTGGCACAAGACAGACCGTTGTGGAGGAAACTTGGGGAGAACTTCGTCCAGCAGTGGATTGATAATGGTTGACAATGATGATGATGATGATATATATACACTGACGGAAAAAAATCCCAACACCAAGAAGGGGTTGTGTTAGATAAACGACAGTTGGTAGGCGGTGAAAGTACATCTGTTAGATGACGTCTATGCAAATTTCGCGCTCGGCGCGTACGTGTGGCGCTAGTAGCGCCCCTTGGAACATGCAAAGCAGGTTTGCTGTAAATACGCGCTGTAACGTTCGTGAGCGTTAGTTATCGTTGAGATTCGACGTAGTGTGTTGATGTTAGTCAAGAATGCCTTTAAGAAGACGAAAAAGCCATTATCAACAGCTCACGAAGTTTGAACGAGGTCGTGTAATAATGCTACGAGAAGGTGGATCTTCTTTCCGCAATATTGCAGAACGACTTGGCAGAAATGTAGCCAGTGTGCATGATTGTTGGCAGCGGTAGTCAAGGGAAGGTACTGCCTCAAGAAGACCGGGTTTCGGCGGGCCACGTGGCACTACTGAGAGGGAAGACCGCCGTGTACGGCGTATGGCCGTGGCGCATCCTACCGCGTCTGCGGCAGCAATTCGAGCTGCAGTTGCCACCACAGTGACACAACGAACTGTTACAAATCGGTTACTTGAAGGACAGCTCCGAGCCAGACGTCCTGTTGCGTGCATTTCACTTACTCCAAACCACTGCCGTTTGCGACGTCAGTGGTGTCAAGCTAGTGCTCATTGGAAGACGGAGTGGAGATCTGCTGTGTTTTCTGATTAAAGCCGGTTCTGGCTGGGTACCAGTGATGGCCGTGTGTTGGGTAGAAGGAGGCCAGGTGAGCGCCTGCAACCAACCTGTCTGCGGCCGAGACATACTGGACCTACACCTGGAGTTATGGTCTGGGGAGCAATTTCCTATGACAGCAGGAGCACTCTCGTGGTTATCCAACGCACCCTGACGGTACAGTTCTACGTCGGTCTGATGATTCAACCTGTTGTGCTTCCATTCATGAACAGCATTCCAGGGGGTGTTTTCCAACAGGATAACGCTCGCCCGCACACCGCTGTTGTAACCCAACATGCTCTACAGAGTGTCGACATGTTGCCGTGGCCTGCTAGATCACCAGATCTTTCACCAATCGAGCACGTATGGGACATCATTGGACGACAACTCCAGCGTCACCCCCAACCAGCACTAACCGTCCCTGTATTGTCCAACCAAATGAAACAGGCATGGAACTCCATCCCACAAACTGACATCCAGCACCTGTACGACACAATGCATGAACGTTTGCGTGCTTGCATTCAACATTCTGGCGGTTACACCGGTTATTAATGTACCAGCATTTCACATTTAAAATGGCTCTTCTCTCGCTTACAATAAGCTGTGATCTTGAAACCTGAATCGATTAAATATGTTACCTATACAAATGTATTGCCGCCATTTCATTCCTCTACAACTATTTTTTCGTGGTGTTGGGATTTTTTTCCGTCAGTGTATATTCGGGGCTCGTCCATATGCAAGAAACGGTTGCTCACGCGCCCTTCCTTTCCATACACCGATGAACCATTACATTATGACCACCTACCTAATAAGTTGTTGAACCCCTTCAGCCCATAAAACAGTAGGTCCTCCAGTTCTCGTACATTTCGGGGTGTTGGTGATTTAGCGCAAACCGGCTTTTCCAAGTCGAACCACAAGTGTTCGACTGGGTTCATGTCAGGTGAATTTGGAGGCCAGGGCATTAACAGAAAGTCACCAGCATGCTCCTCGAACCCCTCCTTGACGATTCTGGCAGTGTCGCATGGCTCATTATCCTGTTGGTAATGGGCAATCACCAGCAGGAAACACAGTTGCCATTAATGGGTGAAGTTAGTTCGCAACGAAGTTTAGATACCTGACAGCTGTCAGAAATTGTGCTATTTGGATTATGGGGCCTAAAGTGTCCCAAGGAAACATCGCCCACACCATAACACCGCCGCCGTCGGCCTGTTTCCGCCCAAAAGTGCATCCAGGTGCCACAACCTCCGTTGGTAATCGGGGTATCGACGTTTGGCCATCTACGTGATGCACCAGGAATCTTTATTCGTCAGACAAGGCCACCTTCTTCCAATCATCCAAGGTCCAATCTCGATGTTCTTGGGCCCATCTCATGAGTTGTTGGAGATGACATGCAGTGAGCATGGGGATTTGGGGACCCGGCTGTATCTTCGGTTACGCAAGCCCATGTGTAGAAGGCTGCGATGAACTGTGTGCTGTGAAACATCGATATGATCACCGTTGTTGTAGCTGCAGGTAATTTGTCCCGCTGTGGCCCTGTGGTCGCTGTGAACAATGCGCGACAGTCTCCCTTCCCACCGGCATCAATGAGCTGCAGACGACACACAGCTGGACGTCTAGACAACGATTCATCGTTTGGCCATCTGTGCACCACTTTTCATACGCACTCACTACAGCTGCACGTGAACAACCCGCAAGCTGCGCCGTTTCCGAGATCGTAGTTCTGAAGCGCCGTTCCGTCACAATTTGTCCTTTATCAAACTCCGATAAATCGGCAGCTTTTCCCATTCTGACTCAAAACACTCTACTAACCGAAAGTCAGTCTTTGGTTTGTATATGTACTGTTCTGTGAACTTCACTTGCGCCAACGTTTGGTCTCCAGGCGGGCTCATTTCTCTAGGCCGGGTTATAATAATGTAATGGCTCACCGGTGTATAATAGCCAAATATAGATTTGCCATGAACCTTTTGTCACCTTTCTTTATTTTTGATTACTGATCACTGATTGACAATAATAACAAGGCAGCGTTATCGCAACTAACCCCAAACTACAAGAAACACATAATGAAAGCTGAAGATGATGATACGTTTAGAATATGTGGAAAAACCAAAGAAACCACAGAACACATTTTAAGCGACTACTCTCTTCTTTCTCCAAAACAGTACCTTAACAGACGCAAGCAGGTAGCCAAGATCGTACATTATTAAGATCTTGTTATTAAATATGGCCTTATCCAAGACTATACTCCATCTAATTATAAGCACCAGCCAGAACCTATTCTCGACCCCATTCAGAATTGCGTCATGTACTGGGACAGTCTTATCATCACAGCGAAGACCATTGACCACAATCGACCTGACGTTGTAATGGTAGACAACAAACTGAAGAAGACACAGCTGATAGATGCAGCGGTTCCACTTACGGTAAACATCCAAAGAACAGTATCTGAGAAAATCTCGAAATATGAGGACCTGCAAATGGAAATTCAAAGGATCTGGAAACAAAGCATAATACAGATCGTACCAGTTGCCATTTAGGCAACCTCCGTGGCACCAAATAGCTTTCTGAAAAGTCTCGAGGAATCAGGATCGCCACAGAGATTTAGTAATATTTAAACTGGACTATTTAATATTCGCGACAAAGTTTGATGTAATCTGACAAGTCAAATAAATATAGAAGAATCAAAAGGGATGACATTGACTACATGATTTTTTCAAAGTATTGACCTTTCAAGACCCATTCATAAACACTCCATGGCCTACTGGTTTAGAGCCAATGCATTTTACCAATCAATTTTTGTGCTATTCACACAAGCTAAGTTCTACATGATTCAGAACTAAACTATAGACGGAGGAATTAGGGATACGAGTGCTACAACAAAAGTTCTGCCCGCGTTAATCTGAAACGCAAGCGGATGATGCAATCGGGAAAATGATTGCATCATGTCAAAATCTCTCAAAACGCAGAGGTGTCAGAACGACGCTCTATCATTTGCTATGTGGACATGGGAGGGTTTGGAAATGGAAGCGTGCAGCTCCTCAGGTCGAATCATTGCGTTAGACCAGCGCTATCTCGTGAAAATAGAAACTCTGCTGAGATAAACTTCGATAGAGATCCACACTGCCGTGCAAGAAGTTTGTGGCAAAGGAATTCTTGATCGGAGGAGAATTTCTCGCTGGACATCGAGCTTTTGGGAAGGCCGACATAACATTGAAGATGATCATCGCTCAGGCTGACCTCAAATGGCGACAGACAAAACATCTGTCATAATTGTTACAACGCTTCTCGAAGAGAATTGCCGTTTGACAGTCGAGGAGATAGCTCATCAGGTAAATTTGTCCACCATTGTTTGTTCACTGGATTTCGACCGACTCACTGGGAAAAATAAAAATCGCCTCGCCCTGGGTGCCCCGTCATCTCACTCCCGAGCAGAAGGCAGCCAGATTGAGCATCACCTTCACAGGCTCTTAAGGGAGGGCGACACCTTCCTCAACACACTTGTTGCAATTTACTCAAAAACGAGTACATTTTGCTTATTTCTAAGTACCAGTTTTTAACAGTGCACACTACCATCGGTTCGGTACAACTGAAAACGAGATTCATCTGACCAGACGATAAAGCGCCCCTCTGCAGAGAGCCTGTTTTGATGTTCCCGTTACCAGGCGAGGTTTAATGTCCGACAACAAGCAATCAACAGTAGTACACAAGTAGGGCGTCGGCTCTTGTTGCCAGAGTATGCAACCGTTCGTTCACTGATGCTTCTTGGGCCTCCGATATTTAAATTGGATATGATTTGCGCCGCCGTTGCTAAGCGGTCGGTTTGCACGAGTCTGGACAGTCTACGTCGAGCCCGGTCATAAATGATTAATAGTCGGCCATCGCTTGCTCTCTGGGCGCTGATAGTCCATCGACAGTATACTCGCAGCATACCCTTAATACAATTATTCTAGAGTTCTTACCATTTCGGCGTTAGAATGATTCGTTTGTCTTGCTCCCACAATGCGCCCACGATCTGAGTCTCTCCGATTTACTCATGTTCGTCGATTGCGACACACTGTTGGGAAGCTCTGATGTCCGCCTATTAATCGCCTGCGTTCAGTTCGGGTTTGTTACCCTTCTGCGGAGGGGATGCTCATGCCAATTTCCCATCGTCCCCTTTCTCTAATGTTTTGTCTACTTAGGGTAAAGAGGTGAAGTAAGATGTCAGGCATCCCGTTGTAGTGCCATTCTTGCAAATGAAACAGCTGTTGTGGAATAATTGTCGACAGTGTCAGACCTGAGGATCTCAAAACCGGCACGATCATTGGTGAGCGTCTTGCGGGGGTTTCAGTTACTACAATGGCAGAAGTAGGTGTAACACGAGGAAGCGTATCGAAGATTATGACTCCCTATTAAAAAAGATACACGGCTTTGCTTCCAAACGTGCAAGTTGTGGACGTCATACGAAGATGTCAGATAGGGATAGACAAACGTTGGCACGGATTGTACAACAGCAAATAGCAGCGGAGTTGAACACCAATCGGAATTATATTATTTCCTTGATAATAGTTCGTCGGGAATCCTGTCGTTTCTGTATTTATGGTCGCGCTGCAATCCCCAAACCTCTGATTACCAACATCAATGCAACAAAAAGTGTAAGCTTGTGCAAAGCACATAAAAACTGGGATGCTAAAGATTGGCAACGTGTCACCTGGTCTAATAAATCGTGCTCCACATTGTTTTCCAACACTGTAGAGTGTACCTCTGGCGAAAACCTGTAAAAGCCTACCACCGCGAATGTTTGGTTCCGACAATGAAGCATGGATCCCTGGTGCTGTACAGTGTCATGTCATGGCATTCCTTGGGGTCAGTGATTATTCTTCAGGGCTTGTCATACCTGCAAAGTACGAATTCATTCTTGGGACCAGCACCCGATCCTCCCTGGTTTGAAGCAGATAATGTATCCTTGTATTGTATGAAACGTGTCAAGTTGTGGTACGCTGAGCATTAGGATGAAGAACAGCAGCTACTCTGAATTCCTCAACATGCATACCTCAGTAATTCCTCAACATGCATACCTCAGTAATTCCTCAACATGCATACCGCAGTATTTTCTCAACACGCATACCTCAGTATTTCCTCAACATGCATACCTCAGTATTTCCTCAACATGCATACCTCAGTAATTCCTCAACATGCATACCTCAGTATTTCCTCAACATGCATACCTCAGTATTTTCTCAACATGCATACCTCAGTATTTCCTCAACATGCATACCTCAGTAATTCCTCAACATGCATACCTCAGTATTTTCTCAACATGCATACCTCAGTATTATGTTGAAGACATGCATACCTCAGTATTATAGATATCCCTACAAATACCTCAGTATTTGTAGGGATATCTGGAGTGAAAGATCAGATCACCCTTCCTCCAACATCACTAGCACAATTGGGAAATATTTTATTCGAAGAATGGTCCCCCAACTTCCATTATTCTATGTGCATGACATTTATAAGGCTATTCCAAGTCGTATTGTTTCTGGTCTGAAAGCCTGAGTTGAAGGACCTAGAGCTTACTAATAAAAAGTTCTCCACAAACAGCTGTTTGAGTTTCCAGCAAGTGTTTCCATTATTTTATTTTGTACCATCGAACTTTCTGAAGCAATGATCACTTGCGACTTCTAAAACTGAAATCTTCATAAAGTCGGGCTACAGAAGATTCGAGTCCATAATAAGTTTTTTTCCTGTATAAAACTCAAATTATCATAATGACAAACAAGGCAGACACTACCGAAGATTCGAGTATATTCGAGCATCATGAACATAGATGACTTTTCAAACACAAGCTTCGAATACTGTAAATTTTCTCAGAGGTACTTTGAAAGGCGATACACAGCAATTATCATGGTGTTTTTAGACACCGATACCAAAAATTACTGCCTCCTCGTGGAGAAATTCTATGATAGGAGAAACTGGAAATTCTTTAAGACTTCGCTCTTTCTGCTTCAAATAGTAGTTTCGATAGTCCATCTTTGTCAAACGTCTGGACAAAATTCAAATATGTATTCACTCCATCTAGGCTGAAAATTCAGCGAGAAATACAAAATTGTGTAAAAGAAAATTACCTTCCTTAGTGCAAGATCATTTTTTTTTTTAAATCCTGTTTCCTCTTACATAAACATTAGATGAAAATGCACACGCACGTTACGTAGATAGGAAACCAGCCGGTCGCTTCGTTGGCCGAGTGGCTAGAAGCGTTGGTTTCTGACCAGTTTCCAGACCTGGACACACGCTCGGCAATTGGTCAGAAATTTTCCATCTACTGATCATAAGTGTTTTGGTAGGAGAATGCCTGTGAATCCGGTGTAAGTATTCATTGATGATCATTCTCTGTACGAGGCGAATAATTCCTTTCTCTTCCCCGAAATACAGTGGATTAGATGAAGCAAAATTTATTACGTCCCTTTACACTTTCATTATGAAATCTATTAAAAAATACATTGCGTAACACCATGCTGAAAAATTACTTTGCTGATTTCTTAAAATGAACATATTCTGTAAGCGTTTAAAAGTCGCTTAAATGATAATATAAAAATTCACTAATACAAGAATATCGAATACCTATTTTTTTTTTTTTTTTATTGGAGGTTTAATGACCACCGTGAGCAACTCGGTGGGCTATAAGCAGTCGCCCGTCCCTAATTTAAGGCTACTGGTTCCAGGAAAAGGTGAGAGCCAGCGTCATAAGACAAACGCAACATCCATGCCTCACCGGGGGATTGGGACCCGGGCCCATCTCGGACGAAAGATCAGTAGCCATCGGCCATCGGGGCGGAATCGAATATTTAATACAAATTTATACCCTTAGTGAGATCAAAAATCACTCGTTATTTTTAAAAATAAATTAACTGATATCTTAATAGCAATAAGAAAAAAACATACTGTAAAAAATGGAAGTTATTTTTTTCGTGTCTTTAAAACAACTTGAAATAGATTTCTCAGCCATTTACTTGAAAATCAAAAATTTGATTCGAAAGAAAAATCTTTAGCGTGCATGTTCTTATTGTCATTAAATATTTTGCTTCATATTTTGTAATAAATATATTTAAAATAAACCTTAATTCAGTCTATAATCTCATAGGGAAAACAAAAAGTAGAAAGCAAATAAAGCATAAGATTGGTCGATCAGAATGAATTTAAGCATTTCTTATTATTCTTCAAACTATTTTTACAAACAAAACAACCTAATTTTCTATGCTGTTATTCACCACTTCCGAGATACATAGGACATGATTAATCTTTGATTACATAAATTTTTATTCCGTAAGTAAAAGCATACGGTGTTGTGCAGTTATTCTAAAAGTGTGTAGATCTCCTCATTGCCGATAGATGGCGGGGCAATGCTATGTGATGGAATTTTTCTCACGGGATTCTGAGCAGCGAAGACCTCTTCAAGAAGCTGAGAACTCAAAACGTTTGGTCAGCAGCCCTTTGCTTCCAGTCCCATTGCAGACTTTGCTGCAGCTGTTGTCAAAATAGAAAATTCTACAATTTTGAAAGCCTAGCGAAGGGGGAATGGGGGTGTTGACTCTATTCATGAAGACATTTCTGCTCGCAAATTTTAACTAATCACACTAGGTTTTATTTAACACATTCCAATTCACGGTCTTACATTCATATTTACGTTAACAAGTTTCAAGCCGGATTCTTACATTCCTTGTGCTCACTCAAAAGTATTTGCAATTTATCGAATAATTTACTGATGATTTAGAATACCATATGGAACAAAATTACAATTTTTATAAACAACAATTCGATTAGCATACACAACCATTGAAAAAAAAAATGATTGTTTTTATGTTTTTAATTCTGCAATTATTCTTGAATTTTGTGCGAAGGTAACGGTGCTTTCTTACAGAATTATCTCTGCGGAAGTAGTATCGTTACATAACTGTGTTTCTATTTGCAGTAGAAGAATTCAACTAAGAATGTATGAATACCTTGTCCTGGAAGCTAACAGAAATCTAACACCCAGGAATAAAAAAAGAAAGTTAATTATACCCCATGGAGCTAACTGTACGGTTCGTAAACAATTATTATTTCTATACTTCATTTCTTTTTCATATAAATCGGTTAAACAAACTAGAAGCTCATCTTTGATTACAATGGAAATTCTGAATTCTTATGGTTATTTAAAAAGTTGTTGGGTTGTTCTAAGAAAAAAAGGGGGTCCCAGTTATATATTACATTTCGTATCCGTCGGATTTTCATTCAATAGTTTCTCTTTCGGATTTTCTGCTAAAAAGGAATTGCCAAACCAAATTTTGCTTCAATTCTTCTGCCGATCCGGTGGCACAGTGATCTCAGCACTGGCTTCTGACCATTCGTCCGAGATGGGTCCGGGTTCGAATCCTGAGTAAGGTATGGCTGTTGTGTTTGTCTAACGGCACTGGCTCTCTCTCTGCCTTTCCTAGAACCAGTGGCCCTAAATTAAGGACGGGCGACTGTTTATATAGCACATCGAGTTGCTCACAGTGGTCGTTAAACCCCAATTAAAAATATATATATATTGTTGTTGATTTAAAGTGCATCTCAACGCATCCAACTATTCTTATCTTCGAATAGTGGCTACTATCTGCAACAATGTTAGGGTAAACCTACGACTAAATTATACCTATCCCTTTAACCGCAAAATTTCGCGTGCTAAAATCATTCCCGACAATATTTCCACGTTCTTCGATCTGCTGTTTAAAGAGATCAAGTTGTTACTCCCTAAAAGTTTGTGATGTTCACAAAAACACAATTTTTATATTTCACCGAAACAAAATGCGAGTAATAATGACATAACTTAATTCAAATCAATCGAAAATTGTTTATAAGGCTCTATCTCATAATATTAGATGAATTTGTTGTTATTATCGTTCTTTCTTTTTTCATTTTGGGATAAGATGCGTTTATGAACATGAAGTATGAATTCAAGGTTTGATAACATGAGTCGTTAAAATAGACTCGCAAAATATTTTGCGTGAAAATGTAGAATATCTTTCTTTATGGAAATTTCCCTGGCTTACCTGTTAAAGGTTAATAGTAATATTTTGACGAATGATACTTAACCACCTGGGCTTCTTTACTAATTTTATCGTTTTTATTTTTCTCATCCATATCAATGTCATTTATAGTGTGGTCTTCCTCGTAGTACGGATATGAAGTTAAGTATAGACAGAGTCATTCATGATTCAAATATCACCTTACTATGTGCCAATTATCGAGAATCATTGCATACTGCATATTGGGTCTTAGGTAGTGTATGTACATCCTACAATGAATTATAAGGTCTGAGGAATTATACTGGTATGATTCCTCAGACCATATAATAATTATAAGTTGAAGGCATAGTAAAACCTCTTAACAGGGAACATCCTGAGAGCTCAACATTTGCCTATACTATTTCGAAAGTGTCAGCAGCTATTGGAGAAGTTGACTTTAGGCTCACAATAAAAACTGCACCCTAAATACGTAAGTAAAATATATAATTAAAATATTGTGTTTGTATTAAATTTTTTTTATTTCCTTTTATTTTTTTTCGTTATTTAACAGTGGGAAAACAATACAACACTTGTGCGTACACACGGTACGCACATTTTAGAATACAATGCACACTATATACGTTTTACGATGCATGTCGCAAAATACGTACATAACAATGCAGGGCCTCTAACTGACAAGTTCTTCGAACTGAATAAAAAAAAAACAGAAACCTTCAAAATAAATTACACCACTCTCAGTTTTGCAAATTTTCGCGTTCTTGGTTTTTTGTTCCTGTTAGTTATACATAGCTTGCTGTTTTCCTCCTCCTTTCTCAAAAGTTCACTTATTTGCGTTTTTCCTGCTTGAAAGGGTTTGGCAAGAATCCACGTTCTTAAAATTTACTTTTCAGCCACATTTTAAATTTAGCTTGTTTCTTTCAACAAAATCGTTTTCTTTTTTGCCGCGATTTTCAAAACCAGCAAGTTGTCTAAACACAAATTTCGTAGATTCCTGCAAGCTACGCAAGCACAGAATCAATAAAATTGAAAGAGTGATGACAGCTGACAACGAAACGGAATAGTGACTGATTTACTTTCAGAAAAGGGTAGTCGGCTATATTTTCTCTTAATATGCAAGGTCTTTGCCTTTCGTTCAGAATCTCATTCTGGCTCTCGAAAGAAGGGTTAAAATCGCATCTCAAAATGAACTGGAGATCGTATTGGGAGTAGCTTGCAAGATGCATTGAACTAGAACGGCCGTGGGGCAGTGAATTTAATACTTTTAGGAATGCAGCAGAGAAGAGGGAGGAGTAGGCCTACGCTACGCAGTCGTTTGGGTTAATGTGCCCTATTGAAACCACCGACCAGAGGAGCAGATTTATAATGTGAATCTTTAAGACAAAAAGACAGACTGCTTTCGTACAAAGAAACTGAAGAAAGTTTTCGCGGTTAAAACTTGTAATTTCCTTAAACTTCAGATCAGATCAGATCGTACGTAGAAGATTTTAGGAAGGGTGTGTCTGACCCCAGGTCTTAAACAACCCTTAGAAATAGGAAGCTAGGAGATTTGAGCTAGAGTGCCCGATAGGAAAGTGACACGGAAGCTAGGTAGAAAGCGGGAGGAAGACACCCTTATTTATTACCGGAGTGCCAGTCCCCGGGGCCCGACGGCTGAACGTGCCCATCCGACGCACGGTGGATATTTAGTGTTTCGAGCGTTCGTACCTGCCTGGGATCGAACCTGAGGTTTTCTCCGTGGCGGTCACGAACGTTGACCACTAAGCCCCTCGCGCCCCATTTCCTTGAACTTTTTCGTTTTCAACTGTTTTATGGTCAAGTTCACTGTCTGTTAGTCGGAGGGCCTGCTATCTGGAGGTATACAGTACCGTATATGTGTATATACCCTGGGACTACACTATTAAAAGTTTTATAGTAGGCTGCACCACTTTTGGGGAAAAGGTAAGGTACTGTGTGGTACATGAAACATACATGAACATTGTGCAATGGGTGCAACTTCTCCCTATTCAGCTTGAATGCCATACCGTGGTGCATAATTGGATCATGGTTTTATGTACTTCATGCATTACACATGTGGTTCACCTTTTCCCTCAAGAGGGATGCATGTGGTGTAGCACCACTTTTTTGCGCACCTACTAACATTTTTTTAACAGTGTAGGGATCACAAAACTGTCTACTATTCGGGAGTGTCCGTTAAGGAGGTTTTATTGTATGAATAGTGGACGTACACGAACTGTTTTCAGCTTCCACATCTGTTCAATCCCAGGCTCCAGTTCCACATATTTGTTGATTTTAATCTCATAAGTAGTCCGAATGTTACGGTCTACTGCTACCGGTGTACCGATATGTCAACCATGACTGCCTCCTTCTGTTTTTTGTCATATGTTTGAACGATTGGAAGATATGGTTACGTATGTTATGATCCCAGAATCCAAATATATATAGCTTATTCCAAAACAATTGAAAATGTTTTTGTAAAAAATGTGCAATACTGCGTTCGACCATCGCACGAGTCTCGAAAATGCGATAATTGTTGTAGTAACCATAGCAACCGGCCACACTTGTTTATCATGCATGTGTCGTCAGTAGTCCTAACAAGTGTTTTCGCGCTGTGATTTTTTCGAAAAAAATGGGTGTGAAAGAGGAACAAAGATGTGCCATGAAATTTTGCTGTCGACTTAAGAAGTCTGTCGGAGAGACTTTCCGTCTTATGCAAGAGGCTTATAAAGATAAATGTCTAGGAAAATAAAAATTTACAGATGGCATAAAGAATTAATGGATGGTCGTGAGTTGGTGGCTTTAATCGCGCATGGGGGTAGACCTGCAAGGAGAGTTACAGAGGTAAAATTCAATAAAATAGGTGTTATTATTGGAAAATGTCTTTCAATCACTGAACTGGGAAAACAAAGGGATAAAGATTAATGGAGATTATCTAACTCATCTTCGTTTTGCTGATGACGTAGTCATTTTTGCAGCTACCCCATCAGAGCTGCAGAGTATCATCCAGGATCTTGCTGACAAGAGTAAAGAAGCGGGATTAAAAATGAACTTTCAGAAGACAAAAGTGATGTACAATGCTTTTACAAGAAATGAAGATTTATCGATTGATGAAGAAAAGCTGGAGATAACAGATTCGTACGTTTATCTTGGACAGCAGATATCAAGTGAGGGTCACATTGATGAAGAAATTAATCGGCATATAAAACTTGCCTGGAGAGCTTTTGGAAGAAACAGCATAATTTTCATGAGCAATATGCCATTATGTCTTAAAAGAAAAGTGTTTGATCAATGCATCCTCCCAGTGCTTACGTATGGTGCAGAGACGTGGACCTTAACTAAAATAGACATACAAAGGCTGCAGACAACTCAAAAAAGCATGGAGAGGTGCATGCTTGGTGTAACCAGCAAAGATAAGAAGAGAAACTCGTGGATTCGAAACATGACAAGAGTGGAAGACATCATGATCAGAGTTAAATCCCTGAAATGGCAATGGGCTGGACATACTGCCAGAAGGACAGACCATCGATGGACAGCCGAAATTTTAGATTGGATTCCAAGGGACAGGAAAAGACCCAGAAGAAGACCACATGGGAGATGGGTGGATGAAATTCCAAAGTATGCGGGAGGGACATGGAGGAGACTGGCACAAGACAGACCGTTGTGAAGGAAACTTGGAGAGACCTTCGTCCAGCAGTGGATTGATAATGGTTGACAATAATGATGATAATGATTATACGGGAAGACAGATACTTATCCATTAGAGATATCGAAGATATGGTTCACATTTCAAAATCATCAATTCGCAGAATTTTAACCGAGCATTTGGGTATGAAACGAGTTTGTTTAACTTGGGTTCCCCAATTCTGTTCATGTGGGGCCCAAAGCAAGGTCACACATGGCCAGTTCTGTCGTCTCTTATTTGGGGAAAATTAATGTTAAGTTGATGCGTCAACCTGCATGTCGTCCCGAATTGTCACCATGTGACCTCTGGTTGTTCCCCATTTTGAAAAAGACATTACGCGGACGACAATTTCAGACTGATCAACAACTTAATACAGCTGCGCAGGGTGCTTCAACAGCATTTCAGAAAAAGAATTCCAGAAGGCATTCAAAAAGCGGGAGGAACGTTGGGGCACCTGTATTCGATGCAATAATAGATAATATTTCAAAAAAGAGGACCATTTCCTTGATAACTAAGGTACGCATTTTTTTTTTTTTTTTATAAAAATATTCTCAGTTGTTTTGGGACGACCCTTGTAATTTGTATTTTTTTAAAAATTCAGCTGGTTGAAATTTATAGCAAGGTACTTTTGAACTGATAGTTCTGCACAGAGGTGGAAACGGGTCAAAAATTTCGGACACGGACGCTCCATAAGTGGACCCGACCCGACCCAACCCGACCCGATCCGGACCCGTAACTGACCTAGATAAATCTGCTTTGAACTATAAATTCGAAACTCAATTTATGTATATATACATATAAACGTAATATACATATTCATCCCAATGACTGCTTGATATTTAATAACTGAAATCCTTTTTTAATAATAAAATTTGATTACTTGCTAAATTTTAGTGCCATTTTTAGTGCCACTATTTTGCGTAATCCAGAAGTAATGGCTGACTATGACGTGGCCATGGAGTATATTACAAATAGGAATAATTATTTACGATTGCGCAAATATATTTTTTTAAATTTATTTAGATTGTTCGCTGTTTCCACGCTTTGATGGAGGTGCGCATACTTTCATATGGTGCGTTAGATTTTTGGTTCCATAATCTTTTTTACACCATCGACATCTTTCTTTGTAATTATACACTTTCCACATTTTGAACAACAAGCAAGACCAAACAACACCTAATTATTCACCGGTTCCTTAATGAGACGAAACAATTTCCAGCATTCACTCTTCCTCTTATGGTTTTCAACAAGCACGTATATTTGTTGGCCTCGACGCCTTTCTCAACCTCCTTAATATTAAATCCATCCATATTAACAAATAAGGAGTTAATTTCGACATGACATGTCATGTGAACGGGATGTTAGCACAGCAATCGTAAACCTCTGAATGCTCAATGAAAAAGATGCGATGTGAAAAGTAACTCTTATTCATACAGTGAACTTCGCACGGAGAGAGTGAATCAGCTGAGAAGCAGGCGAATGGCGTTTGCCTGTACCTTGCTCTGGACAATTGCACTGTAAAAGAATGCAATGAAGTATCTTTTTACGATATGGTGTCGGTGTTTCTGACGTCGGTCGGTGGAAATATTCGTTGCTTTAAGAAAGAGACGACAATATTTTTGCATGGCAAATCATTATTTACTACTTGGGCACCAGTATCGACTACAGAATTCCACAACTCGCATTTTTCTTTGGAATATATTTTTCTCTTTTCAAAAATAAAACGGGAATAAAACCGGGTCAAAATCGGGTCAGGAACACCTTGACCCGACCCGTTGGACACGGAAGAAGTTTTCGACGCTTTGACCAGTGACCCGTTTCCATATCTGGTTCTGTCTGTGATAATTGTTTATGTATTATCTTAGCAAATTGTTGTGACTCTGCGCACAACTTTGCAACACAGCTGGTTAACGTGGTGCATACCCCTCAGATGTACTAATGGTTTCACTGCACATATCGCATCGACTACATTTGCTGTGTTGCATGTCTTCCTTCAAAATATATTTTCTATGATTCTATGATTTTCAGTTGCATCACTTTATCTTGAACAGCCATAAAATATTCAATTGTTTCTCCATATGATTCTTGTTACTCAAGCTGCCTGCGTATGTGCGAAAAAAAAACAAAAAAAAAAAAAACGGCTTCAGCAGATGGGTTCTGAATAATTTTAGAGGCTTCACTTCTTCTATATAATGGTCATTGTTGTCAACATTATTCCTTGTTTTTTTTTTTTTATGTGGATACGTCATGAAGTCAACTTACTAAATATTAAACTTTAGTCGTTAGTTAGTCCAGTTTTGTATTTATTTATTTTATAAGGGTGTAAATATCTTTGAATACTTATTTGAAAACTTTCATGTTAAATTACAGACCATATGAAATTAGTTAGGTCTTGACAAATATTAATTCATCGAAATTTTACAATATCTACATTGATTGATTTTCGGTTTACCAATTATTTTGTTTTCCAATCCCTCCCCGCTCCCCCTCGAGCTTTAGCCAATTTCCCATTTAGCCCTTCTCTCCAAAAGTATGGTGATCATTGCCCTAGATCATTAAACGTGGTCCTGTCTTGGATACGATGCAGCAATTTTTTGTGCTTGAATTTATTTCTTGGTGCTTCAGAAGATGAAACAGTCAGTTATCAGATGCACTGTCCCTAACATTGTGGCCTAAATAAAATATGGTAAACAGGCTGACATAAGTTTTCGGGCTTGTCAGGATGTCTTTTGATCTTTGTTGTAGAGGTCTGCACGGGCCTTATTTGGTCAGCCCGGTTCGGCCCGGGCCCGTCAATTGCAGCTATTATTTAGGCCCGGCGCGGCCCGTTGTGTGCCATTTTATTATTATTATTATTATTATTATTATTATTATTTTGTGTTTTCATTGTATTTTATTAAATTGTGAAAAATTGATAATGAAATGAGATATTATTGAAAATATGTAGTTGAATGTAAGCCTAAAAATATGAACTAAGCTTTGGCGATTATCAGAGAATGTAATCTTTAAAGAGAGAGAGAAAAAAGAAGACTAAGCGTGTTTAAAATCTCTCTTTCTTTGAACTAGTAAGCGGTAACACTATAAAAGGCAATCCCTATACAGATTGGGGATAAGAGAAACAATTTATGTCGTCCCACTCCCTTATACAAACAACACCCCACCCCCACCCCACGGCCGACCTTTCCCCTCATACAACACACAAACTCGCTCGAGATCGAATCTTTATCTTGATACATATATAGATGGTAAGAACACTGTGAATGCCTGGGCTATGTCATGTAAGTACGTAAAGCCAGCAAAACAATTAAACAGACCAGAAAATCGAGAAACACGACTTGTTTCTTTCTTCACCATTGCGATAAAAAGAATCGGTCGACTTGGCCCTGCCCGGCCCGTTGCTTTGTTCTCTAAACAAAAAAAAAAGCCCGACCCGACCCGACCCGCGCAGACCTCTACTTTGTTGCTTCAATCAAGTAATTCCACTGCACACCTTTCCTAATCCGAGTTTACGCTTTCAGATGGTTAAATGCACTGGGAAAATGGTGCTTATTTTATTTTATCCTATTTCTTTTTCATTGATCATAATGGCTATTTGCCCTTTCAGATGCGTCAACCGGATTCTGCGCAGCCCAGGGGTGAAGTGGACTAGGTCGTGGGCGTCTGACCTCGTACTTCTGGTTCGAATCACTTGACAGGGCACGGATGCAATATTTTTCCTTCCCGCGCTGATGCTCTTCCTTCTTTGGAATTATCAGCCTAAATTTGGAATGAGTCATGCTATATAGCATTAGATGCTCATGGAACATCGTTAAACACCGAAAAGAAAAGATTACACCGAACATCATGAATGCCAATATTCTGAAATGGTGTTATGGATTCGATATATAGGCTATTCTTTGCAAAAGTGGGGTAACATATCCCCATTAGACAGTATAAAGGTACTTATCTGCATATCGGACAAAAGTGCTGGAGAGCAGAAATATTCACTTGTGTACCTGATATCAGCGTTGGAAAGTATTTGTTTTGTTTTTAATTAATGACAAGCGCTCCTATCGGGTATTTGACTGTTAATTTTACGGATTTAGGCCATGAACGAGGTTGCCATCATTAGACGTAAAACAAAAAACAGTTTTATACCACATTATTTTATTATTTTACAAAAAATAACTGTAAAGGAACACTCAGGCACCCTAATTTTCGCAGTTTTGTGCCGTATTATTTACAAAAACAAAATAACTGCAGAGGAACACACATCGTACTTCTTACAGTTTTATGCCTTATTATTTACAGAAAATACCTGTGTATTTCAATATCTGACCCATTGGTCTTAAAACGAGATTTTTATTGATTCCTCCTATACACTTACAGGTATATGCCAAAGCATAATTGAAGTCTTAGAACATTGCTATTTTTTCCCCCCATTGTATAGTAAAAGTTCATGTGATTGCATTAGCTCTAAGCAGTTACTTCTACTTCTGATAGGCAAATGTATATTGGTTTAAATCACTAAGCATCTCAATACCTACTATTCTGTCACAGTGCTGTTTTGACTCTTTATTTCGTGTACAGTTATTTCGTTAAATCAGAAGTTGGAGGGTTCGAAAAGCACCGTAGATATCATCCATCAGCTAATTTAAGTTTTTTATTGACAGCTTTTACTTCTAAAATTCTTTCTTCAGCCCTGAGCACGTGGCTTTTATGTTCATTACTCCTCATTTTTCATTTTCTCCATCGTAATCAATTGTTCATTGTTCATTTTTTCATCTTAATCATGGACTCCTCATTGTTCATTTTCTCCATTTTAATCAATCAAAGATTATTTTTGTATCAAATAATTATTTATCAATCAAGAATCAAAAAAATTATAATATATCAAAGAATATGTATATACACAAAATAGAAAATTAGTGAAGCATTTAGCTACTGTTAAGTACGCAAGCTGCTGCATTTTTTGTGAAACAGATTACTTTTTGCTTTGAAAAAGCAAAAATAATTGAGGAGTGACAACCCTATCAATGAGAGACAAAAATACATTCTTACGTCTCATTAATAATAATAAATAATCTCGCGCCTACTTTTCTTCGATGAAATATTTCGACTAAAAAATTCTACGTCCTGGCAGCTCGTAACGCAGTAGACGTTGCATACAACACACAACTCGGCTACCACAATTTAAGCGATTAATGAGCTTACGTAGTTTCCCTGTTCTGCTCCTGCTGATGACTATTTGGCGATGTCATCCCCATAACCAAAGTTTCTACAGTTACAGACTGTTGAATGTGATTACGACATTTTTCTGTGACGATATACAGTAATTTCCCATAAAAATTACATATCTTTTAGAGAGTATTAGCACTTATTTGAGTACATGAAACCAGCAGAATTATTGATATGGTGCATTGCTAATACTGGCGTCGGAGAGCACAATTATTTATTTGGATACCGTATGCCAGCGCTGGAGAGTAGAAGCATTTACTCGAGTACCTGGTACCAGCGTTGGAGAATAGAGATATTTATTTAAGTACCCAATACCATCGTTCCACAATAGAAGTATTTATTTGGATATGTGATTCCAGAGTTGGAGAACAGAAGTGTAAATTTGGTTACCTGATACCTGCGTTGGAGCTTAGAAGTGTTTATTTGAGCACCCGATAAAAGCGTCGTGAAGTGGAAGTATTAATTTAAATACCCGATGGCAGCGATGCGGGTAAGAGTATTTATTTGAGTACCTGATACCAGCGCTAGAGAGTGGAAGTGATTTCTGAATACCTTTGATACCAGCGTTGAAGGCAAAATTCATTTATTTGGATTTTCGATAACAGCGGTGGAGTGTGAAAGCATTAACCTGAGTAAATTACACCATCGTGTGAACGGTATACGTATATACAGTATATCATCGTATGGACGCGTATATACATCTATACATCATCGTAAAAATGGTATACCGTCCAACGATGATGGTATCAGGTACTCAGATTAGTTCTTTTACTCTCCAGCGCTGTTGTCAGAAATCCAAATAAATGAATTTGATCTCCAACACTGGTATCAAAGGTATTCAGAAAATATATCTGCTCTCCAGCCCTGGTATCAGGTACTCAAGTAAGTACTCCTACACTACAACGTTATCATCGGGTATTTAAATTAATATTTCCACTTCGCAACGCTATTATCAGATAATCAAATAAATCATTTTACGCTTCAGGGCTGGTATCAGATATAGAAATTTTCACTTATATTCTCCAACTCTGGTATCACATATCCAAATAAATATTTCTATTCTATAACGATGGTATTGGGTATTCAAATAAATGTTAAGCAGTGTTAACTTAAATCCCCAGTACCAACGTTGTATTGTAGAAGTATTTATATTGATACCTCATGACGGAACAGGAGAGCAGAAGTATTATTTTAGTTACTTGAAGAGAAAACTCTCAAATAAGAGAGGGCATATAGCATTAAAGAATGATCTAGATTCACGTAACTGCGCTGAACAGGAAAAGATTCAGAACAGGCTTGAGGTAACTCATGATGCTGCGAGTGAAAAATCTACTTTTATATTAAAAAAAAATTAAAAAAATTCTAAGAGAAGGAACGCGTTCTTAACTGTTTACTAAGAGAAAATGCTTCTCCGTTTAGAAATTCCAAATTACTGCGCTGTCTGGGAAAATTCATGGCACGTATTAGTATAGGAAACATGAGAGACGAATATGCTTGGACGAAATATAATAATCGATGAGTCCTTCTCATGAAAGAATATTAATATGTTAACTAAATGCTCAAACGGTAAAAGAAATTTAATCCTAACATGTCTTGGTTCGCTACATTTGCTTTCTTGATATACATATAAACACTGAAGTGTCAGAAAAACTGGTACAGACGAGCTTATGCAAAATACATAGCAAAGTCACTTATGCGCGTACTCGGTTGCTTCCGCAAGTACGTATATAAAGCGATAGACATCCTTGCCAGCTGTCAGAGCTGTTTTTGGCATGAGAATGACAAGTAATAACGATTTAAGCGATTTTCAACGCGGTGTCATAGTTGGCGCTCGTGAGAAGGGTCATATATTTCGGAGGTAGAAACGAATTTCGGATTTTCACGGACGACCATTGCAAGGGTGTACCGTGACTACAAGAATTCCGGCAAAACCTCCAACCTACGATGCCAGTGTGGCCGTAAAAAGTCATTGAGGGCACGTGACCATCATTGTCTGTCAAGAATCGTTACACGCGATAGGCGTGCAACACTCTCGCAGGCTTAATCAGAATTCAATGCTGGAGGTTCAACAAGCATCAGCGTCCGGACTATGCAACGCACCCTGCATGATATGGGCTTTGGGAACCGACGCCCAACTCGAGCCCCTTGATGGGCGCACGACACAGAGCTATGCGCCTCGCTTGGGCACGGCAACACAGCCACTGGAAACAAGTAGCCTGGTCTGACGAGTCGCGTTTCCAACTGTATCGGGCAGATGGAAGGATTCGTGTGTGGTGCAAACCCCATGAAGCCATGGATCCCGCCTTCAACAGGGAACTGTACCGGCTGATGGGGAGGGGGAGGGTCCGCAATGGTATGGGGTGTGTTTAGCTGGACTTCACTGGGACCCCTGGTACGTCTACAAACGTCTGTGACCGGCCACCGCTATGTGCGCATCCTTTCTGACGAGGTACACCCGTTCATGTCCTGCATTCATGCTGATGAGTTGGGACTGTTCGACCAGGACAATGCACCTCCATACAAGTGTCGGGACGCCACGTTATAGAAGAGCATTCGTCAGAGTTTGGGGTGTTGTCATTCCCACCCAAGTCTCCAGATCTGAATGTGATAGAACACATTTGGGATGCCATGCAACGCGCTATCGAACACAGGAATCCGAGACCTCGAAATACACCCGAATTGTGGAACGCTCTGCAGGAAGTATGGTGTGCATTGCTTACAGTATATTTCCAGAAGCTAGTGGAGTCCATGCCCCTTCGTATTTCTGCAGTTCTGCTCTCCCGTGGGGGACCTACCAAGTATTAGACTGGTGTGTCAGTTTTCCTGGCACTTCAGTGTATCATCATCATCATCATCATTGTCAACCATTATCAATCCACTGCTGGACGAAGGTCTCCCCAAGTTTCCTCCACAACGGTCTGTCTTGTGCCAGTCTCCTCCATGTCACCCCTGCATACTTTCGAATTTCATCCACCCATCTCCCATGTGGTCTTCTTCTGGGTCTTTTCCTGTCCCTTGGAATCCAATCTAAATATATATATATATATATTCTCACTAAAAAGCAGAGCACTGATTTAGTTTCAAAATTTTACTAAAAGAAGAGCATTACTGTTTTATATTCTGATAAAGAACAAATATGCAAAATCTTAATTTTGTTGAAAAAAGAATTTGGATCTTTTAACATAGCAACATAAAAAGTAAAAAGGAGCGTCCTTATATTATGAAAAGTCATCCGTTATTCGTGCATTATGCTTGAAATATCAAGATGTGTGTCTATAAATTATATTTTTTTATACAGCTTTGAAGAAATTTGTTAGTGTCAAATACATTTTGAAGAGAAGTACCCGCTTATTTGTATGCTATCATGAAGAATAAATGCCGTTTATTTAATTATAAATTCAATTTAGCCCACTGTCATAAAATATGAGATTTCACGAATAATAGTATCAAAAAATAACATTATGGTGAAACAATTCCAATCGAGATCCAATATTCATCCCTGCGAAATGCTTGCTGCATTTCGCTGGAAATCGATCCGTAAGTTGAAACAATATTTGACCGCCTCAGGAACGGACTTAGCTCCGTTTTCTTCTCGTTCTCATTGGCTGAGTAGCGGAGGGAGGCAAAAATAATCGATGGCAGAAAATCGATACGCTGAAAGGGTGAAATTCTTTCCTTCGGAGCCTTCCTCATGCACATACCAATGATAAAAATACCGAAAGCTCGGTACATTCCATACTCATTTCAGAATCATCATAGGAAACTGTCTGCTTTAAGCATAGATACATTTTTAATCAAAGGAGTTTTTTACAAGCATTTTAAACAGAAAACTGCTTCAAACCAGTTCATAACGCGAACATTGTACTCAGGTTTGTTTACACGATATTATAAAGATCGTTTTTTTTTTTTTTTTTGAAAGGAAACGCAGAGAAAGATATGGATTTGGTAACAGTATAGGCGTACACATGTGCAACATCTAAAGAAACTAGCTTTAGCCATTAACTGCGGCCTTTTGAGTGAATCCAAATTTTGCAGAACAAATCCTTTTATTTTTATTAATATATTTTGTTCGTCTTTTATTATGTTTATTTTAATCTTAAAATGACCGTATTTAAAATACTAAAGTGTAAAAGAAGGTTCAACGAAATAATGTTCCACGACTGACGGCCACAATTAAAACATTAGTAAGTCATCAAGGCTATTTTGACACCTGGTACGCTCATGATTTCGTTATGTGGCTCCTAAAGATTAAGCTCTCAAAAGATAACATTTTAAAGTCCTTCTTTGACGCTAAGAAAGATCCAGCAGAAATATGGAAAAATGCAATAGAGTACCCGCGCCTTCGGCAACATGCCCGAAAAATGCTTTCTTGCTTTTTAACCACTTATTGCTGTGAATCTACATTTTCTTACTTAACCCAAACAAGACGCCCTTAAGGTCACAAATGGTGGTGAGCTATCTAGAGGATCAGCTAAAAGTGCGGACCTCCATGTGGCAAACAAATATTCAAATGTTTTCCAACAAAAAGGAGTCACAACAAATCATTTAAAAGTTTAGTTAACTTTAGAATTAAATTTTTTTTTTTTTTGGAGTTAGTTAGTAGACAGTAGGATTTTTACAAAATAATTTACATTTCGAAGTACTTCTAATTGAAGTTTCTTGAAACCTCGGGTTCGATCCCAGGCAGGTGCGAACGTTCAAACCACTAAATATCCGGATTGGCACATTAAGCCGTCGGACACAAGGCGCTGGTCCTCCGGTAATAAATAAGGGCGTCTTCCTCCCCTTTTCTACCTAGCTTCCGTTGCACTTTCCTATCTGACACTCTAGCCCAAATCTCCTAGCTTCCTATTTCTAAGGGTTGTTTAAGACCTAGGGTCAGACACTCCCTTCCTCTACACTGAGAAAAACGTTTTGTTAATTCAGCAAAAAAACTGCTGAATCAACCAAACAATTTTGTCGATATACAGTCAACAGAAATGTTTTTTTTTTTTTTTGAATTTACAAAAGCATTTTGCTGAAAATTATTTTTGATTGTACAAAATTTATTGTTATCATGACAAAAAGTTTTGTTCATTCAACAAAATGCCTAGGTCGATTTTTGCGAATTTGTTTGATCCAACAATATGTATTGTTATCTTGATAAAACGTTTTGTTGCTACAACCAAACATACTGTTATCGTGACACAGTAATTCCTCGCTCAAGCAAAATTTAGAGTTTTGTAGCTGAGCACCTTTGTCCCTAAACTTTTTTTCCGATGGCAACACTTTCCCTGTGCGGTAATTTTAGGCGGTGTCCTTCGACCCTGGATGTCCGCCAGTTCTTCCTTCGCCATCTTTTTTTATTCCCGCCGTATTTTAATTTTTCCGGCCAATAGTTCCCGCAGTACTTGTTTTCTAGTGGTGTTTAAATGAATTTGGACGGTGTTACGTCACGAGGAAATCCTTTCAGAGCCAGCGAAAAATATCTGTCCGCGCGGATTCAAACCTGCAACCTTCAGTTTAGGAACTATAGTCGTGCTAACCACTCGGCTTTACCTGTTCGTGCGAGTAAATTCTTATCTGCGAATCCAGCATTTGAAGGTGGGTTTATTACCTTCTGGAATTATACTTGACATAACGATGTATTGACATTATTTTGGTGCGTGTGTAACATGTTTCTAAATCCCACTTCTTTTTAAATGTTTTCCTTAGCTTTTTGATAAAACAAATTATTGATATTTTTGGTTAGACAAAAAAAAAAAATCGCAATATTTTTCTTAACGTTCTTTATGTTCCAGGGTACTATCACCATGCAATATTTGTGCCGCACGAATTTTGAAACACCATGTATATATATAGCCTTATATGAAATCAAGCTCTATACATAATTTACAACTCTTATCATTACCTCATGTGCAAATTTTTATTCGCGATCAGGAACCGATCTCAAATAAAAATTCGCAGTCAGCCATAATTCAAAACGAAATCTTAAGCGCAAAACGAGATTCTCCTGGTCAGTGGAAGTCTGGTAGTGCCCGTATTGAGTAGCTAGTAATCACGTGCACTTTGGCGTAAGGTCGATGCTACCTTCATATAGTTGATTTAACAAAATATAGCCAACGAAATAATTTTGTGTTGCCAAAAAAATAATTCCGATGGAGTTTGGCTAAAGCAACAAAATAAATTGATAAAACAGCTCCACAAAACTATTTTGTTGTCTGAAACAAACTTTTTTCTCAGTGTACATATGACCTGATCTGAAGTTTCTTGAATGCGGCCTTGTTAGATTACAGCTAATTTAATGCGGTCTTGTTAGATTACAGCTAATTTAATGCGGCCTTCCAACATGAAGAGGTTCCCCACCTGTGGTCTAAACCACTAGTTCTCAACCTAAATAAATTGCATGTCGAAGTATATCTAATCGAAATTTCTTGAATGCGGCCTTGTTAGATTACAGCTAATTTAATGCGGCTTTCCAACATGAAGAGGTTCCCTACCTGTGGTGTAAACCACTAGTTCTCGACCTAAATGAGGTACATGTCGAAGTATATCTAATCGAAGTTTCTTGAATACGGCCTTGTTAGATTACAGGCAATTTAATGCGGCCTTCCAACATGAAAAGGTTCCCCACCTGTGGTCTAAACCACTAGTTCTCAACCTAAATAAGGTACATGTCGAGGTACATCTAATCGAAGTTTCTTGAATGCGGCTTTGTTAGACTGCAGCTAAATTAATGCGGCCTTGTTAGATTACAGCTAATTTAATGCGGCTTTCCAACATGAAAAGGTTCCCCACCTCTTGCCTAGATAAAGCCTCGCTGAGGTAAGAGAAAGTTCAGTAGTTCTTGAGTTTATTTTACGCCTAATAAGCAGATACTTAAAACTACCGTTTATTCAGTGTATATATGGTCTGAAAAATCTGTTTTGGAATTCAATCGATTTCTGCTCGTAGATAAATAATCTCACAAATCACGAAGTTCATTCTTTTATGGAGTGCATTTTTCCTTCATTATTCCGTAAAAATATATACGAAGACCAAGCCCTTTTAACAAAAAGAGTTGCATTAATCATTTGGCGTTTTAATACGGTTGTTCTACGCGATTTTCTGGTACCTGTTCTCGTCGCACAACTAATTTTACAAAATGTAAAAAATAAACATCTGCTGTTAGTGTAAATTCTGAAAGTAAACCTCTTGCTAATATGAACAATTTGGAACTTTTTCAAGTCCAAAACTTTTCTAAACGTACGCCAAAAAAAAAAAAAAAGATATTATTTATAGTCTGTTGAGTTGCACAACATTAACTCACCTCTAAACCGACTGCATATGACAAACATATTTCGCGAAGGTTTTGTCCTCGGCTATCCTCCAGGCAGTAAAAACTGCATATTTTTCTTACAAACTTTTACAAATTGAAATCAATCACAAATTCTATTTTAGAACTAAAAAAGAATCTTCTTAATGTTTTACATTATTTTCTAACTTATTTACACCAACCGAACGTACACAACAATGTGCATACATTTAAGACATTTACAATTAATACTTGAAATCACCTATTTACAACGTTGGGGCACAAAATTTTTATACTTAAAAGTACAGACAACATTAAGATGTACTACGAGTTAAAAATTACAAAAAAGAAAAAAATACCACTTCCAATTCTTAAAAATTAGAAAAAAAAATCCTGGACTTCCGGGATTTTTGTTTTGTTTTTGTTTTTGCTTTTGCTTTAAAATGAAATTGTTAAGGTTTGTAACTGATTTTAATTTATAAAAGTTTGTGAAAAATTGTACAGTTCTTACAGCCTGGAGGATCATCTGGAGCTATACGTGGGTGTTACACGATATATTTGTCACCTGCGGTCGGTTTAGAGGTGGGTTAATGTTGCTGCATTCAACAGCCTAAAAATAATATAAACCTTTTGTATAAAAATTAGAGATTGCTTCGTGGCCCAAGAGAAAAAAAAAAAAAACTGGGATGCAATGATTTCAAGTTTGTTTTTTCTCCCTATATCTCTGCTGTCCATGAATGCAAAAAAAAAAAAAAAAAAGTGAATGTGTTCTAAGCAAATTGGCTGGTGAGTTTATCTAAAAGGAACAGCTGAATTCGAACGATTTCTTTGATCAGAGGAGTGCCGTGTTACCTTATTTTGTTTTTACTTCCATTTTTTTTAGCAGCTACCTGAATGACTGAAATTCAGAGGAGAGGCAAGTTGCTGCTTTTAGGATTTACTACCTTCCTGTTGTGGCTCGCCCTCTTCAGGACATTCGCTTCAATCCTGAGGGTTGACAGGTGCGGCTCAGTGACTTCTAACCCTGAGAGATACGATACTGATTAGCAGGAGGTTTTCTTCATTTAAAAGACTGCAAAGCACCGCTTGTTATTCCTTATTCGCTTCTTTTTCTTTCGTTTCTTCCGCAAGGATTTTAATGAAGAAGGTGATCGCTCATAGGCCTCAAGACTTGACCTGACACATCAGTAAAAAGGTAGAAGGTTCCCAATTACATTTATCGGCCTCTTTTATGAAGAATACGCCCCCATGTTATGCCATAGCAAGTCGCACTTCAAGAAGTTTCAAAATGAAGTTTCCAAGGAAAACTGTTATAATGAAAAAATAATAATTTTATTTACAAAATGGCGAAAAATCCTGCGTCTCTTTTTCTATTGCCCTCATTATTTTACTCTCTTTCTATCTAGTTCTCGTTACTTTTGTGTTATTATCGTTAATTCTTTTTCACTAGCTGCACTAGCCGTTTCTTTCTCTCTTCCTTTCATTATTTCTTCCTTTTATTAATTGCTGTCGATTCTTTTATCTTTCGCACTCTTTCTTTCTCCTTTTGTTCCCTTTAGGTATTTTCTCAATCTTCCTGCAATTAATGCTCTCTCTCTCTCTCTCTCTCTCTTATTCTCTCTCACTCTCATTATTGGTGACTCCTTCTAACTTTCATGATTTCTCTCCATCATATCTTCTTAATTTTTCCCACTATCTCACTCTACATTTTGACTATCTTTCGCTATTTCTCCTGCTATCTCTCTCTACATTTGATTGTCTTCCGTTATGTCTTTTTCTTTCTAGCTCTTTCTCTTTTGCTGTTCCTTTCTTTCTTTCTCCCTCATTCTTGGGATCGCAGTTTTTTCCTGTTTCTGGCAATCATTATTTTCCTCTCTGTGTTTCTCCAAAAATATGTCTGTCTCTCGTTGTCCTTAATTCTCTGCGTATATGTGTCTCATAGTTTTTCGGTTGTATTTATTGTCCTTGTTTCTTCCTGCGTGTCTTGAAATATTTCTCTTACTATCGTTGTTTCCCTGTCTCTCTCTTTCGTAAGACAATTAACTTCCATCTGTATCTCGCTGCTCTTCCGTTTTGTTCTTGCGCTGTTTGCTCCTCTAACTAGTTCTATCTTCATCCTTCTAACACTCATTTTATTTCTCATTAGATCTCTCTCTCTCTCTCTCTCTCTCTCTCTCTCTCTCTCTCTCTCTCTCCGCAAAGACGGAGTGAATGAATTTCTCTTGGACTTTTAAAACAAAACAATAACATCAGGAAGATCATTACGATCATTACCAGTGAAATCATATTATTCTCGTTTCAAGAAAACACTGTCATACTCGAAATACTCTATATGTTCAAAAGTATCTGGACACCTTTTTTTTTTTTTTTTTTTTTTGATTGAAGGTCTAACGACCACCGTGAGCAACTCAATGAGCTATAAGCAGTGGCCTTTTCCTAATTTAGGATCACTGATTCTGGGGAAAGGAGAGAGCCAGTGCCGTAAGACAAACACAGCATCCATGCCTGACCGAGATTCGAACATGGACCCCTTTCGGACGAATGCTCAAAAGCCATCGCTTAGACCACCACTGCGCCACCGAGGCGTCAAACACCTCTTTTCAGTAGTGGATGCGCCCACATATTACACAACCATGACACCATGACCCATACAGGCAAAGTCAAGAGGGCGGGGAGTGTCCTCGGGGTCTGGAGCCCCCCCGGATGGTCTAAGTGAGAATTTAAATCAACCTACTTTAGAAATTTCTGGCTACGCCCCTGCATACAGGTACAAAAAGGTACACGTGGCCTGGCCAACATCATAAACAAATGGTGAATATATTTCAAATACGTGGTGATAATGTAAATAAACGATGCCATCGCTCTGTCCACGTTATTTTAGATACAACGCATAGCAACTGAAAAATTGTTGTTCCGACACCACTGGGATCGAACCCCAGATCTCTCGATAACTAGCCGAGTGCGTTCGCTTTACGCTACGGTGCCAACAATTCACAGCGCTATTCATTGTTTATCAGTCAGCATCTGACTACATAAATCCATATTGATGGGCTCAGGAACTGATGTGTCGCCATCTAGTGGCATTCAACAGATCAAGCTGTTTAATTACAACTGATAAATCCAAAGGGCGATAGAAGTGGTGAACATATTTCAAATACGTGGTGATAATGTAAATAAACGGTGTCATCGCTCCTACACTATGGTTTAGCCGATAGGCCAAGATCAAAGTGGCTTTACTATAGTGCTGTGAATTGTTGGCACCGTAGCGTAAACCGAACGCACTCGGTAGTTATTAAGAGATCTGGGATTCGATCCCAGCGGTGTCGGAACAACAATTTTTTTAGTTGCTATGTGTTGTTTATAAAATAATGTGGACAGAGGGATGACATCGTTTATTTACATTATCACCACGTATTTGAAACATATTCACCATTTCTATCGCCCTTTGGATTTATCAGCTGTAATTAAACAGCTTGCTCTGTTGAATGCCACTAGATGGCGACACATCAGTTCCTGAGCCCATCAATATGGATTTATGTAGTCAGTTCCATGTAGGCGTTAGGGTAAAGGTCTAGTGTCTGCATAGAGCTGTGAATGGTCCTAGGTACAACTCCTGTGGTTGATATTACTATGGGGACATTGGTGACATTCGCCATATGCCACATTTCCTTGACCTCGAAACGTAGCAGTGGACACGTGACGGCACTGCCACACGGCGAAGCGGTACCGACGGACAATGAGGACCATCGGTAGAGGGGATCGACGGATCGTGCCTTAGGCACGGACGGATCTCACGGGTTCACTATACAGGCATATGTAGCGGCTCCTGTATGACTACGAACCATTTCCCGAAGCGATCCCAGCGCCCCTTATGTGTGCTGCCATTAAGACTGGAACATCACGGGCTCCGTGTGCAGTGGCGCCAGGCCAGAGCGACGTGTAACACCCGCTTAGTTTTGGGGGCATATGATCATCGCATCCAGGTGTGGAGATCCCCGGTTCAACGGCACAATCCTAACCTCCCTATCGAGCACAATACCTACCCCACTGCAGGCATTATGGTCTCGGGAGCCATTGCCTTCGATAAACGATCAGCTCTAGTAGTGGTACGTGGATCATTGACGGGTCAGCGGAATGTGGATGAGATCCTACGGCCCCATGTGCTCCCATTCCTGGCCAGGATTCCAGGAGCGCTATGTCAAAGTGAATGCCCCCCGTATAATACCATCCCCCACACGGTTCAGGTTGCCCAGGACTGCCTACGTCATGTCCAGACACTTCCTATGCCTGCCTGCTTCCCGGACATGTCCCCTATCGAGCATCTGTGGGACCAGTTAAACCGCCACTTGCTGTCGTGCCGCACTGTCAGGGAATTTAGAGCACACCGTCCAACACGTGTGGGCCAATCTGCCGCAGGACAACATCAGTCGTCTGTTCGACTTTATGCCGGACCGTATTGCAGCATGTACCGCCGCACGAGGCGGTGCGACGCGCTATTAAAGATGACCAGACTGCGTGCCACAGATCCCTCTGTAATTGACCTGCAGCTCTGTCTTTGTCATCATGTGTATCATTGATATGTATCATTACATACATAAAATATCAGTTCAATCCGAAGCTTCCTTCTTGGCGCGCAAATTTCATTGTTCGTGAGTGTTTGTGTATATATGCTGTATACACACACACACACGTTCGAGTCTTATTATTGTGACCACCCCTACTTTTGACGTCAACAGCACGTAGCCAATGAAAGAAGGCACGTGTCGTGAGCTGGCTTGGAGGGTATATAAGGTGTGCTGTAGACATTCTGAAAACATCGGGGCCGCGGGTGGCCTAGGGGGCAACGTTCGTGACTGCCGCGGAAAGGACCTCAGGCTCGATCCCAGGCAGGTACGAACGCTCGATCCACTAAATATTCGCCGTGCGTCGGATGGGCACGTTAAGCCATCGGACCCCGGGTACTATCTCCCCGGTAATAAATAGGGGCGTCTTCCTCCCTCTTTCTACTTCGCTTCCATGTCACTTTCCTATCGGGCACTCTAGCCCAAATCTCCTAGCTTCCTATTTCTAAGGGTTGTTGAAGACCTGGGGTCAGACACTCCCTTCCTAAAACCCTCTACATATGATCATCTGGCCGCCCCGGTGGCGCAGTGGTCTAAGCGATGGCCTCTGATCATTCGTCCGAACGGGGTCCGGGTTCGAATCCCGGTGAGGCATGGATGTTGTGTTTGTATTACGGCACTGGCTCTCTCCCTTCCCTGGAACCAGTGACCCTAAATTAGGGACGGGCGACTGCTTATAGCCCATTGAGTTGCTCACGGTGGTCGTTAAACCTCCAATCAAAAAAAAAATGATCATCTGAAAACATGGGCAGCGGGTGGCCTAGGGGGCAACGTTCGTGACTGTCGCGGAAAACACCTCAGGTTCGATCTCAGGCAGGTACGAACGCTCGATCCACTAAATATCCATTGTGCGTCGGATGGGCACATTTAGCCGTCAGATCCAGGGTACTGCCCCTCCTCCCGGTAATAAATAAGAGCGTCTTCCTCCCCTTCCTACTTCGCTTCTGTGTCACTTTCCTATCGGGCGCTCTAGCCCAAATTTCCTAGTTTCCTATTTCTAAGGGTTGTTTAAGACCTGTGCACGGTCAGACACTCCCTTCCTAAAATCCTCTACATATGAGCATGATATGATCATTCTGAAAACATATCACTCGTTGATGTCATGGATATAAGGAGCGATTTATCAGATTTGCAAAAAGGAATGATTATCGGCTTTCGGGCCAAGGGTGGCAGTGTTTCTGAAACAGCGCAGTTTGTAAACTGTTCGAATGCCGCTGTGGTTAAAGTGTATCGTTATTGGAGAAATGGCACCATTGCGAATAATTAAGCGACGTAAAAACTGCAGAGCACCTCGTGCCATTGATGTGAGAGGTGAACGTCGGCTTCAAAGGTGCTTGAGGGCCGATCGACATGCTACAGTGGAGCAACTCACTGGCCCAGTGAACCAAAGGGCTACTGGAAGTGTGTCTAAAACGACAGTTCAGCTCCGATGCAGACGGTGGCCAATGCACATGTGCTAACGAAGGTGCATCGAAAGAAAAGGCTTATATTTGCACTGCAGTATTCGAATTGGACCTCCACTGATTGGCAAAGGATTGCGTTCTCCGATGAGTCACGTTTTCTGTTTCATCGAACTGATGGACGTTGGCGTATAAGGCGAGAAACATCGGAAAACAAACACTCTTCAACCATTGCTGGAAGAACACAAGCTGGTGGGGGCAGCGTTATGGTCTGGGGAATGTTTTCGTGGCATTTTCTGGGTTCATTCATACCTGTGGAAGGCACTATGGACCGAATTCGTTATGAATCCTTCCTTGCAGACCACGTAAACCCATACATGCTGGTCGTATTCTTTGGGACGGATGGGATCTTCCAGTATGACGATGCGACCTGTCACACAGCTAGAAATGTCCGAGAATGGTTGGAAGAGCACGATGAAGACTTCAAAGTGGTTCCCTGGCCCCCCAATTTCCCAGACTTAAACCTAATTGAACATCTGTGAGACCACCACGATTGTGTTGTTCGCTCTACGGATCCTCCACCACGCACCTTTTAGCAGCTGTCAGATGCACTGCAGTCAGCATGCCTCCACATACCTGTGAACACCTTCCAGCACCTTACCGAGTCACTCCCAGCCCGTCTAGCTGCTGCCAACGCTGCGCATGGCCGTTTAGTTGGTTTAGCTGGTATATTAGCTGGTGGTCAGATTAATGTGCATGACTCGACCGTGTATATACACTGAAGTGCCCGAAAGCCTGATACAGACGAGCTTATGCAAAATACATAGCAATGCCACCTACGCGCGTACTCGGTTGCGTCCTCCAGTGCGTATATAGAGCGATAGACATCCTAGCCAGCTGTTTTCGGCATAAGAATGACAAGTAATAACGATTTAAGCGATTTTCAACGCAGTGTCACAGTTGGCGCTCGTGAGATGCGCCATAGTATTTCGGAGGTAGAAACGAAGTTCGGATTTTCACGGACGACCATTGCAAGGGTGTACCGTGACTACAAGAATTCCGGAAAAACCTCCAACCTACGATGCCAGTGTGGCCGTAAAAAGACATTGGGTGAACGTGACCGTCGTCGACTGTCAAGAATTGTTTCACGCGATATGCTTGCAACACTCTCGCAGGTATCATCGGAATACAATGCTGGAGCCTCAACAAGCATCAGCGTCTGGGCTGTGCAACGTACCCTGCACGATATGGGCTTTGGGAGCCTACGCCCAACTCGAATCCTCTTGAGGGGTGACGACACAGAGCTGTGCGCCTCGCTTGGGCACGGCAACACCGCCCCTGGATATTTGATGACTGGAAACAAGTAGCCTGGTCTGACGAGTTGCGTTTCCAACAGTATCGGGCAGATGGAAAGATTCGTATGTGGCGCAAACCACATGAAGCCATGGTTCCCGCCTGTCAACAGGGAACTGTACCGGATGTTGGGAGGGTCCGTAATGGTATGGGGGTGTTTAGCTGGACTTCACTGGGACCCCTGGTACGTCTACAAACGTCTGTGACCGGCCAACGCTATGTGCACATCCTTTCTGACGAGGTACACCCGTTCATGTCCTGCATTTATGATGATGGGTTGGGCCTGTTCCAACAGCACAATGCACCTCCACACAAGTGTTGGGACTCCACATTATGGTTAGAGGAGCATTCATCTGAGTCTGGAGTGTTGCCATTCCCACCCAAGTCCCCAGATCTGAACGTGATAGAACACATTTGGTATGCCATGCAACGCGCTATCGAACACAGGCATCCGAGACATCGGAATACGCCCAAATTGTGGAACGCTCTGCAGGAATTATGATGTGCCTGACCTACAGCATATTTCCAGAAGCTAGTGTAGTCCATGCCCAGTCGTATTCCTGCAGTCCTGTGCTCCCATGGTGGACCTACCAAGTATTAAACTGGTGTACCAGTTTTTCTGGCACTTCAGTGTATATATATATGTGTATATCATCTTCATTATCATTGCCAACCATTATCAATCCCCTGCTGTATGAAGGTCTCCCCAAGTTTCTTTCACAAGGGTCTGTCTTGTGCTAGTCTCCCCCATGTTACTCCGCATGCTTTCGAATTTCATCCACCCATCTCCCATGTGGTCTCCTGGGCCTTTTCCTGTCTCTTGAAATCCAATCTAAAATTTCGGTTGCCCATCGATGGTCTGTCCTTTTGCTTGGTGTAACTAGGAGGGATAAGAAGAGGAACTCGTGGATCAGAAAAATGACAAGTGTGAAAGACATCATGATCAGAAGAAATTCGATGAAACGGCAAGGGGCCTGACATATTTTCAGAAGGATATATATATATATATATATATATAGATATGGGCCTGAATTTCCATTTCTTTTTGCAACGGTTAAGTTTCATAAGGATCCTGTGAAGTTCAGGTTCATAGCTAGTGGAGTAAGGAGTCATAAAAAGAAAATAGATCTTGCTTTTGAAGATGTCTTAAAGAAGGTTTTGAAACACATTAGAAACTGTTCTAACTTGATGTACAGAGATTTTTGGATAATTAATAATAATGCAGAAGTAATTTCTACTATACTCAAAGTTTGTCCCCTAGATATTAATAGTTATGATTTTGAAAACCTGTATACTAATCTGCCTCTATCAGATATAATCACTACCTTTAAAGAGCTGTATGCAGAATTTAAACTTAACCAATTTGTTGATGTAGGAACTTGGAACTCTTATCTCAATTGCTGCATAAAAAATAACCATATCTTATATAATAATACTCTCTATAAGCAAGTGAACGGTATTCCAATGGGAACATCAACGTCCACAAATATCGCTAATCTATTCCTGTTCTTTAAGGAATATAAATTCATTAAAAATCATCCCACCTGCTCAGATAACTACCTTTACACTTTTAGATATATTGATGATCTGCTGTGTATCAATAATTCAGAAGTTATAGAGAGTGATTTTGATAATATCTATCCTAGCTCTCTTAACTTATGTAAAACCAACCACAGTAATCAGGAACTTGAGTTCCTAGACTTAAGCATTAAGCTCAACAGAGGTAACCCATCTATTAGCCTCTTTGATAAAAGAGTTAATTTTCCTTTCAAAGTAATTAAATATCTACACTGGAATAATAACATTTCAACCAAAGTAATTGAGAATGTACTAATTTCTCAGGTCCTAAGAATTTCAAGAATTTGCAGCAACAATTTGGATTTCAATTACCACATTAATATACTATTAGAAAGTTTTCTAGAGAACAGAAATTCCTTCTTCTTTCATCAAAAGAACTTTAAGAAAAATTATTCTGAATAATGGAGTAAGGTTGGCAGATCTGCTTTAATTTTCTACACAGTTAATAATATGATTCTGACCAATTGGCTAGAGGATGCCTATTAACTACCTAAAGGAACCTTAGTGCTATGGATATGACGGTCCTATTAAAACAAAAAATTAAATAATATAAACAAAATCACAAAAAAAGCTTAAAAATCTGTTTATAAAAGAAAATAAAAACAAATAAAAAAGAAAACTAGTTATTCATCACTAGGATAGCTATACTAAAAATAGTAAAACCAACATTAAAATTAATAAGATTCTGATTAATCTATAGAAGCTCACTAAGGTGATTTAATACATGCAAAGATTATTAAATAAACTGCTCGTGTATTTTATAATATTTCTCATGTATTCTGGAGAGTTAATTCTGCTCATTCTGATCATACAGATCCACAGTCTTAAGTTTATATATTTTTCTCTGGTTAAAATCTCCGCGCGTTGGTTTCTTGCTGTATGAGGAGGCCATCAGCCCCACCCTCACTGCCCCCCAGCGTCTAGGGAGTGGCGGAAGGGGTCAGCCATGTTCTCCTCTTGTGAGGAGAAAAGTTTTTGTCACACAAGAGGTAAGCTCTCTTCCTTGTTTTCGGGTTCTAGGTTTTATAAGTTCAATGTTTGTACTTTATGTACCTTTTCTCTGTCGTTTTTTAGCTTTTCAGCTTTTAAGCATTGGTTTGTCTGTTAACATTTATGCGGGTTTTAACTCTTATTTTTCTTTGTAACTTTGAGCGTCTTTTGGGGTACCTAGGAACAGAAGAAGGCTAAGCTTGTTCCTTTTCTATGCGCTGTCTATGCGCTGTTTTTTCAAAGTAGTTAAGTTCTTAATAACTAATTAATTATGCACTTAAAGCACTGCTGAAATACTTTGTACATATTGCAACTAACTGTTTAAGGTATATAACTTTCACAAAGTTTTCTTTAGTTAATTATTATCTTTAACTTATTCTCGTTTTCGTGCTGTCATAAGTTGTAGAGTAGGGGGTTTTAGACTCAAGTTTTCTTTCAAAAATCTGTTCGTTATAAATTAACATTTCCTTTTTCAATTGCAATGTAAAATTTGGTTTTCTTTTGCATTGTTTTTCAGGTTTAAATTCTCTCTCAAACGAACTTGAAATTTCGTTATAGCTGAAAATCATTTCTATTTATTATGTCACTCTCACAGCTTGAGTTCTCTTTAATCTTCTTCTCTCTGTTTAATAGTAACAGATGAAGAGCATGGGTCGGGCCATGAAGGTTAATGGATGCAAGCGAAATTGTTAACTAGTGCTAGGTCATGCTACTCTACGGAGGACATGACTTATATATATATTTTTAAACTATTTTAGGTGGGAATGTTACTTGCATCTATGGCCTTGCAGAAACCCATTTCCAACTAGGTCTTTGTGGAAGTGAGAAAATGCAGAGTTTTTGCTGGTCCTTGATAAAGCCAAGGCTCAGTATTCTCGACACCTTCTACATTCAGTTGTTTTATTTTATTTTTTTATCTTTTCTCCTTTTACTCACACAGGTAGATACATAACCTTTTCTATGTTGTACTAGGTGTGAGTCAAAATTATATATGTATTTTTTTGCTTAGGTATCTTCTTTATAGAATGTGAATTCTGAATTTTCAAAACTGCTGCGTTGCGCGTTTTGATTTTCAGGTTATTTTGCACCCTTCGTTTTAAATTCTAAAATTTTTTCCTTAGTCTTCAGTTTTGCTCTTAAGTATATATATATGTATATATATATATCATCATCATCATCATCATTGTCAACCATTATCAATCCACTGCTGGACGAAGGTCTCCCCAAGTTTCCTCCACAACGGTCTGTCTTGTGCCAGTCTCCTCCATGTCACCCCTGCATACTTTCGAATTTCATCCACCCATCTCCCATGTGGTCTTCTTCTGGGTCTTTTCCTGTCCCTTGGAATCCAAACTAAAATTTCGGCTGTCCATCGATGATCTGTCCTTCTGGCAGTATGTCCAGCCCATTGCCATTTCAGGGATTTAACTCTGATCATGATGTCTTCCACTCTTGTCATTTTTCGGATCCACGAGTTCCTCTTCTTATCTCTCCTGGTTACACCAAGCATGCACCTGTCCATGCTGCTTTGAGTTGTCTGCAGCCTTTGTATGTCTCTTTTAGTTAAGGTCCACGTCTCTGCACCATACGTAAGCACTGGAAGGATGCATTGATCAAACACTTTTCTTTTAAGACATAATGGCATATTGCTCTTGAAAATTATGCTGTTTCTTCCAAAAGCTCTCCAGGCAAGTTTTGTACGCCGATTAATTTCTTCATCAATGTGACCCTCACTTGATATCTGCTGTCCAAGATAAACGTACGTATCTGTTATCTCCAGCTTTTCTCCATCAATCGATAAATCTTCATTTCTTGTAAAAGCATTGAACATCACTTTTGTCTTCTGAAAGTTCATTTTTAATCCCACTTCTTTACTCTTATCAGCAAGTTCCTGGATCATACTCTGCAGCTCTGATGGGCTAGTAGCAAAAGTGACTATGTCATCAGCAAAACGAAGGTGGGTTAGATAATCTCCATTAATCTTTATCCCCTTGTTTTCCCAGCTCAGTGACTGAAAAACACCCTCCAATGTGGCATTAAAGAGCTTCGGAGATATGGTGTCACCTTGTCTCACTCCCTTTCCAATTTTTATGTGTGTTGTATTTTCAAACAGCCTAATCTTTGCACTTGCATTTTCATAGATGTTATTAATAATATAAATGTATGCATCTTCAATACCGCAGGTTTTCAGAGCCATTGTAATTGCTGATGGTTTCACCGAATCAAAGGCTTTTTCATAATCGATAAAAGCCATGCACAATGGAAGTTCATATTCCCTCGCTCTTTCAATTAGTTCTCTCAGCACATGGATATGATCTATTGTGCTGTAGCCACTCCTGAATCCAGCTTGTTCTCTCGGTTGAGCCATGTCCAGTGTTACCTTCAAGCGGTGTGAAAGAACTTTAGTGAAGATTTTATAAACTACTGATAGGAGGCTGATAGGTCTGTAGTTTCCGAGATCCTCAATGTCACCTTTCTTATGTAGCAGGATCATTGTAGCGGTGTTCCAATCCTCAGGAATCTTTCCTTCATTAAGGCATCGAGTGAAAATTTGGGCAAGTACTGCTTCGATTTCTCCACTTGCTTCTTGTATGATGTCTACAGTAATTCCATCTTCTCCTGGAGCTTTTCCCCGCTTCATGTTCTTGATTGCATGTGCAACTTCTGCTGGAAGGACTGGAGGAACTCTGGTACTGGTATCTTTCATGATGTCTGGAGTGCATGTATCATCCCTTTCATATAATTTGGAGTACAAATCTTTCACTCTTGTCAAAATTTCGCCTCTATTTCTTGTTACAGAACCATCTTCTTTTCTCAGTGCCATAATCTGTTTTCTTCCCTTACTGAGATGTCCCTTTGCTATCTTTAGGCTTTGGTTGTTTTCAATTGCTTTCCTCACTAGTTCACAGTTGAATTTTCTTACGTCTTCAGTGATACTTTTTCGTACTGTCTTGCATAGCTCTATATATTCCACTTTGGAAGTCACATCTTCTTTAGTTGTCCTCATCTCTCTTCTTTTTTGCATCAACATTTTCGTTTTTCCTGATAATTTATTTACATGCAACTTGTTCTTAGACCCAGCTAATTTTGTTGCTGTTTCCATAAGAGCTTTCGTTACTTTTCTGTTAACTTCAGAGATGTCCACTTCTTCCGATGTTAGGCCTTCTAAAGCAGAGAACCTGTTCTTCAGTTCCAACTTGAAGGTATTATGGTGTTTTTTAAGGTTGGTTATGTCAATAGATTTTGTTTGTCTTATGAGCTTGCCACGTTCAAGTTTAGTGTTGAGGTGCATCTTACATCTCACCAATCTATGGTCACTACCTGTGTTGAACTTGTTTAGCACACTGCAGTCTTCTATGACGAATTTTTTGTTACACATAATAAAATCAATTTCACTTGTTGTCCCATTTGGATGTCTCCATGTCCATTTCCTGTGTGGCTTTTTCTTGAAGAAGGAGTTCAAGATGAAAAACCCTTCTGCCTCTGCAAACTCAACGAGAGTATTTCCACGCTGGTTTCTGTTGCCGTGACCGAATTTACCTACTGAAGTTTCATTCTGTTGCCGTTGCCCTATTTTTGCATTGAAATCTCCCATAATTATTTTCAAGTGCTGCTTACCTTTATTATTTAGATGACAAATTTCCTCATAAAATTCTTCAATTTCTTCTTCAGGATGACTTGTGGTGGGTGCATAAGTTTGAATAATCTGAGCCTGGTATCTTCTCGATAGTTGGATTACGAGTCGTGCAGCTCTGTCAGAGGAACTTTCAACTTCTACCACTTTATCCTTCAGTTTCTTGTTTATTATAAATCCAACACCACTAGTTCTGCCAGTATCTGTCCCACGATAGTAGAAGAGATGTCCACTTTTCAGTTCGATGAGATCTTCTCCTTTTCTCCTTACCTCACTTAGCCCCACGATGTCCCACTTGATCCTTTGTAGTTCCTCTTCCAATTCAAGAAGCCTTGAATCAGAAGATAGGGAGCGTCCATTATACGTTGCCAAGGTCAACATCAGATGGCAGCCTAGTCCGGTCCTCCGGGGATTCTTAGCACCCTCTGCCTTCATGTCGCACTGGCCGCTGCCTTGGCCAGGTACATTCCAGCTGCCGGAGACTGAGGGCCAAGATTTAAGTTGTGGAGTCATTTTGGAGGGGTTTGGCCATAACTCACCACGCTGGCCAAGCGGGTTGGTGAGTGTGGGATAGAATTTCCTCTGATCCCGATGGTATAGTTATACCGCTATTGGCGGTCGTCAGAGCCCCTTTAGTGGGAACAGGATGCACCACGAGAAGGCGGGGTTGACATTTGTCAAGGAGAGGCTGTGATGTTACGCATCACCTGACCTTACATCCCGATATATATATATATATATATATATATATCATCATCATCATCATTGTCAACCATTATCAATCCACTGCTGGACGAAGGTCTCCCCAAGTTTCCTCCACAACGGTCTCTCTTGTGCCATATATATATATATATGTAAGGTCAGGTGATGCGTAACATCACAGCCTCTCCTTGACAAATGTCAACCCCGCCTTCTCGTGGTACATCCTGTTCCCACTAAAGGGGCTCTGGCGACCGCCAATAGCGGTATAACTATACCATCGGGATTAGAGGAAATTCTATCCCACACTCACCAACCCGCTTGGCCAGCGTGGTGAGTTATGGCCAAACCCCTCCAAAATGATTCCACAACTTAAATCTTGGCCCTCAGTCTCCGGCAGCTGGAATGTACCTGGCCAAGGCAGCGGCCAGTGCGACATGAAGGCAGAGGGTGCTAAGAATCCCCGGAGGACCGGACTAGGCTGCCATCTGATGCTGACCTTGGCTACGTACAACGGACGCTCCCTATCTTCTGATTCAAGGCTTCTTGAATTGGAAGTGGAACTACAAAGGATCAAGTGGGACATCGTGGGGCTAAGTGAGGTAAGGAGAAAAGGAGAAGATCTCATCGAACTGAAAAGTGGACATCTCTTCTACTATCGTGGGACAGATACTGGCAGAACTAGTATTGTTGGATTTATAATAAACAAGAAACTGAAGGATAAAGTGGTAGAAGTTGAAAGTTCCTCTGACAGAGCTGCACGACTCGTAATCCAACTCTCGAAAAGATACCAGGCTCAGATTATTCAAACTTATGCACCCACCACAAGTCATCCTGAAGAAGAAATTGAAGAATTTTATGAGGAAATTTGTCATCTAAATAATAAAGGTAAGCAGCACTTGAAAATAATTATGGGAGATTTCAATGCAAAAATAGGGCAACGGCAACAGAATGAAACTTCAGTAGGTAAATTCGGTCACGGCAACAGAAACCAGCGTGGAAATACTCTCGTTGAGTTTGCAGAGGCAGAAGGGTTTTTCATCTTGAACTCCTTCTTCAATAAAAAGCCACACAGGAAATGGACATGGAGACATCCAAATGGGACGACAAGTGAAATTGATTTTATTATGTGTAACAAAAAATTCGTCATAGAAGACTGCAGTGTGCTAAACAAGTTCAACACAGGTAGTGACCATAGATTGGTGAGATGTAAGATGCACCTCAACACCAAACTTGAACGTGGCAAGCTCATAAGACAAACAAAATCTATTGACATAACCAACTTTAAAAAACACCATAATACCTTCAAGTTGGAACTGAAGAACAGGTTCTCTGCTTTAGAAGGCCTAACATCGGAAGAAGTGGACATCTCTGAAGTTAACAGGAAATTAACCAAAGCTCTTATGGAAACAGCAACAAAATTAGCTGGGTCTAAGAACAAGTTGCATGTAAACAAATTATCAGGAAAAACGAAAATGTTGATGCAAAAAGAAGAAGAGAGATGAGGACAACTAAAGAAGATGTGACTTCCAAAGTGGAATATATAGAGCTATGCAAGACAGTAAGAAAAAGTATCACTGAAGACGTAAGAAAATTCAACTGTGAACTAGTGAGGAAAGCAATTGAAAACAACCAAAGCCTAAAGATAGCAAAGGGACATCTCAGTAAGGGAAGAAAACAGATTATGGCACTGAGAAAAGAAGATGGTTCTGTAACAAGAAATAGAGGCGAAATTTTGACAAGAGTGAAAGATTTCTACTCCAAATTATATGAAAGGGATGATACATGCACTCCAGACATCATGAAAGATACCAATACCAGAGTTCTTCCAGTCCTTCCAGCAGAAGTTGAACATGCAATCAAGAACATGAAGCGGGGAAAAGCTCCAGGAGAAGATGGAATTACTGTAGACATCATACAAGAAGCCAGTGGAGAAATTGAAACAGTACTCGCCCAAATTTTCACTCGATGCCTTAATGAAGGAAAGATTCCTGAGGATTGGAACACCGCTACAATGATCCTGCTACATAAGAAAGGTGACATTTAGGATCTCGGAAACTACAGACCTATCAGCCTCCTATCAGTAGTTTATAAAATCTTCACTAAAGTTCTTTCACACCGCTTGAAGGTAACACTGGACATGGCTCAACCGAGAGAACAAGCTGGATTCAGGAGTGGCTACAGCACAATAGATCATATCCACGTACTGAGAGAACTAATTGAAAGAGCGAGGGAATATGAGCTTCCATTGTGCATGGCTTTTATCGATTATGAAAAAGCCTTTGATTCGGTAAAACCATCAGCAGTTACAATGGCTCTGAAAACCTGCGGTATTGAAGATGCATACATTAATATTATTAATAACATCTATGAAAATGCAAGTGCAAAGATTCGGCTGTTTGAAAATACAACACACATAAAAATTGGAAAGGGAGTGAGACAAGGTGACACCATATCTCCGAAGCTCTTTAATGCCACATTGGAGGGTGTTTTTCAGTCGCTGAGCTGGGAAAACAAGGGGATAAAGATTAATGGAGATTATCTAACCCACCTTCGTTTTGCTGATGACGTAGTCATTTTTGCAACTACCCCATCAGGGCTGCAGAGTATGATCCAGGAACTTGCTGACAAGAGTAAAGAAGTGGGATTAAAAATGAACTTTCAGAAGACAAAAGTGATGTTTAATGCTTTTACAAGAAATGAAGATTTATTGATTGATGGAGAAAAGCTGGAGATAACAGACACGTACGTTTATCTTGGACAGCAGATATCAAGTGAGGGTCACATTGATGAAGAAATTAATCGGCGTACAAAACTTTCCTGGAGAGCTTTTGGAAGAAACAGCATAAATTTTCAAGAGCAATATGCCATTATGTCTTAAAAGAAAAGTGTTTGATCAATGCATCCTTCCAGTGCTTACGTATGGTGCAGAGACGTGGACCTTAACTAAAAGAGATATACAAAGACTGCAGACAACTCAAAGTAACATGGAGAGGTGCATACTTGGTGTAACCAGGAGAGATAAGAAGAGGAACTCGTGGATCCGAAAAATGACAAGAGTGGAAGACATCATGATCAGAGTTAAATCCCTGAAATGGCAATGGGCTGAACATACTGCCAGAAGGACAGATCATCGATGGACAGCCGAAATTTTAGATTGGATTCCAAGGGACAGGAAAAGACCCAGAAGAAGACCACATGGGAGATGGGTGGATGAAATTCGAAAGTATGCAGGGGTGACATGGAGGAGACTGGCACAAGACAGACTGTTGTGGAGGAAACTTGGGGAGACCTTCGTCCAGCAGTGGATTGATAATGGTTGACAATGATGATGATGATGATATATATATATATATATGATATTTTAATTCAGTTTTTTTTTGCTCAATTTTACTGTAAACACTGGGTGAAGAAATTTTGTACGATTTCATATTTTCAATATGAGCGAAACAAGAAATCTTTATCTTTGAAATACTAAGAAGTAAATCCGAGTGCGAATTTATTTTATATAATGCCTGTGTTGCGCATTCTTTACTTACAAACATCGCTCCTTTCAAAGCAGTATGTCCACTAGTTGGTTTAGCGTGCCGACTAAAATATTAATTTACATTTGCTTTTCTGTGAAATCTCCTGAATTCAGACAAAACTGGAAACTTGGTACGTTATATAGTAAATTTTTAGTTACAGCAATTTAGTTGCTGTAACAATTTGCTCCAAGCTGTAACATACCGGGTGTCATATAAAAGAATCAAAGAAGTCTGGATTTTTGGTAATATAAAGCTTAAAATTTAACGCATAATCGAAAAAAAAACCCCCACCGTATAAATGAATTACTTATAACCGATTGAAAAAGCTACAGAAACTGCAGTAAATCACCAGAACTAACGCAGAATTACGTATAAAAGTGAGAAACGTATAACCGGAAAACGTATAGAGGATGTACACACATTTTTAAACGCCTTTCCAGCAATAATTAATATTTAAAATTAAAGCATTTCTGTCTTAAATGTTCTGTCTGATAGCCCTTTTTCTAGAGTAAACCTGCATCTAGATTTTCAAGGTAACAAGACATTTCTTAAAATTGGTAGTGGTATTCCACATCTCTTCCACTGCTTTCCATAATCCAATCTTGTATCAGGTCTGCGTTTAGAAAGGGCTCTTTTTAGCAGTGCACATTAGTCAATTGGTGACACATCAGGGGACTTTCAAGGAATATGAGCAAAAGGTGTAGACTTGATACCAGTCTTTTTAGCAGTCCGAAGGCACAATAGTCTATTGGTGACACATCAAAGGACTTTGAAGGAATATGAACAAAATCTATAGACTTCATACCAGTCTTTTTAGCAGTTCGAAGGCCCAATAGTCCATTGGTGACACACCAGGGGACGTTGAAGGAATATAAGCAAAAGGTATAGACTTGATACCAGTCTTTTTAGCAGTCCGAACATACAATAGTCTATTGGTGACACATCAGGGGACTTTGAAGGAATATGAGCACAAGGTATAGACTTGATGCCAGTCTTTTTAGCAGTTCCAAGGCCCAATAGTACATTGGTGACACATTAGGGGACTTTGAAGGAATATGAGCAAAAGGTTTAAACTTGATACCAGTCTTTTTAGCAGTTCGAAGGCACAATAGTCCATTGGTGACACATCAGGGGACTTTGAAGGTAATATCAGCAAAAGGTATGGGCCTAATACGTCTCCTTCTTCATTTTTTAAAGAAATGGAGTTGTATATTTGGATGTATAACTGGTAGCCTTATGATGGTGGGGTCCTACTCTTTGAAAGCTCTGTGAATAAAAAAATGATATTTCCACTTTAAAAATAGGACTTGAAACATTATTTTGGTAATATGTAGAATTAATGTTAACATTCTTTTCAATTTCTCTTAACTTTAGTTTCTCGTCGAACTGAAACTTTTAGAAAGTTTCTTTACTGAAACTTTCTTTGGATTCTTGGAACCAAGACTGTAAGTCTTTTTCCGCTCTTTTGCGGTAGTAAATCGATCGTTTTTTATTTACAGTCGTTTAGGTAGATCCATGCTTCCTCTATAGGCACAATAAATTTCTATCTGTCTCTGGCTAAATGATTTTCATAAAGAAGTCTACACCGTGTTCTGCGCTCAGCCACGTGCCTAGGTAAAAGGCGGTGAACATTATGTTTTTGGTGTTTTCAGATTCAAATCTTTGTTTATTACCTTGTTTACAGTTGTTGCAGAGATTTTTAACGACTTAGGGATTGTTCTTTGGGTTAGTGGATTTCTGTTAAAAACAATGCTTGATGATTTCCCCCTGAATAATTAATAATATTGCTTATTTTACATTTAGATATGCCAATTCCATGATTTTTACAGCGGTTTTTTTATTACAGAATCCCAATATTTCTCTTCGTAAAGAGCGAAAACATAATCTATCCACAGCTTGTTTACGTGCGCGATTTTCTTAGTAGACAGTATTTAACTGCAGCCACTGTTTCGTTCGTGTTCATCTATCACGCTGTTGTTAGTTTCAATTCTCTGAATTCCTTTCATTTTCGGTAATTTTTTTTTATAAAAAGCGTTCTAAAAATGTGTGAACATCATCTGTACAACCGAGGTTCCACTGTATATTTGGGAGTCAAGTCTTCTCGGCATTTGAAGATTTCTGTCCTCTATTAGGAATGTAAACGCACAAAGGCTGTTCCATAAAAACTGAGAGTATATATATATATATATATATATATTTAATTTTTGAGCTGACAACAATGCTAAGGGTAAAATTAACCACGCAGACGACTAACTTAATTAAAGAAGTATATATAACAGCAGTTATCAGCCGTGGCAGACGATTCTGGTTTTGTTATTGCGCAGGTGTTTAAGGCACGTCTGCATTTCACCATACAGGAATGGAGGTGAGTGATTCAGAGCTAAGAAGTGAAATGTGTTGTGCGATAAAATTTTGCTATCGTTTGGGTAAAACGGCTCCAGAAACAGTTGATCTAATGAAAAAAGCTTACAAATATAAATGTTTGGGTGAGTCAACAATTTGTAGATAGTACCATGATTTCAAACAAGTTAGTAAAATCATGCAATGCATTGATTATGATACGCTTTCCAATATACTAGAAATCATTACTCAAGCTATTACTCAAGTTATGAGGAAAATGGCTGTGGAATAAATCTCACCCCTGTGCCCTGACCTTTAATCCATTTGGATGATATTTAACAGAACTGGTTCAGTATATCTCCGAAATAACATGATAAAGTTTTGTCGCAATCAAAGCAGTTTTACGTAAGTTATGATGCATAAGCGCTATGGAATAGATCCCGCTCCTGTGTCCTAACCTTTCACCCCATTACGCCCATTTTCAATAGGATTTCTCCCCACGAAGGTCCCTACAACATACCAACATTTCATCCAAATCGAAACATTTTTACGTAAGTTATGACTCATAATGCCGATGGAAGTGATTTCGCTCCTATGTCCTGACCTTTGACCCGCATTTCACCAATTGTCAACAGGGTTTGTTCCCAGATGATCTCCTACTACATACTAAAATTTAATCAAAATCGAACCTTTTTTACGTTAGTTATGACGCATAAGAGCATTGGAATGGATCCCGCTCTTATGTCCTGACCTTTGACCCCATTTCGTTCACTTTCAATAGGGTTCCTTCCCAGGTGTTCCCTTACCACATACTAAAATTTCATCGAAATCGAACGATTTTTACGCGAGTTATCGTGCGGACGAACATACGCACACAATGCGTGACGTAATGAGGCAGATGGGAATCGCGACCATCTGCTAGCATAGTGTGACGTCATAAAACTTTAATAGGATCCACAAACAACGCGTGACGTAATGAGATAGATGGCATGACCGCGCGCCAACATCTAATGGGGCGACGCCATGACACCACACTACACACTTGATAATTCGGGGTGGTTATTTAACCCACTAAACAAATTTTCTTAATGTCGAGATCAAGCTAAATCGATTTCTAGTACCAGAAAACGGTAGGTTAACGACTTACATCCAAATCCTCAGAGCCGTTTTCAAAATAAAATTTACATACATACAAGAATTGCTCCTTTAAGGTGAGCGTCAAGTAATTTTGCTTCCTATACTTCGAATGGAAAAATTTCTATGCACATTTTCTTCCCAATTAATGCGTTCCCAAGGATGAAAATTTGAACATCGATTAACATATCTTCATTTTATAACTTGGAATACTTAATATTTTCTAAAACATAGCCATAATTATGCAATCCAACATTTTTTTGTCTGCTGACGTCATGAAAATACAGGTCACGCCATCTTTTTTCTGGACAATTAATGCGTTCACAAGGATGAAAATTTGAACATCGATTAAAATAGCTTCATTTTATAACTTGCAATACTTAATATTTTCTAAAACATAACCATGATTATGCAATCCAACATTTGTCTACTGACGTCATGAAAATACAGGTCGCGCCATCTTTTTTCTGGACAATTAATGCGTTCACAAGGATGAAAGTTTGAACATCGATTAAAACAGCTTCATTTTATAACTTGCACTACTTAATATTTTCTAAAACATAACCATAATTATGCAATCCAAAATATTTTTGTCTGCTGACGTTATGAAAATACAGGTCGCGCCATCTTTTTTGTGGACAACTAATGCGTTCACAAGGATGAAAATTTGAACATCGATTAAAATAGCTTCATTTTATAACTTGCAATACTTAATATTTTCTAAAACATAACCATAATTATGCAATCCAACATTTGTTTGTCTACTGACGTCATGAAAATACAGGTCGCGCCATCTTTTTTCTGGACATATAATGCATTCACAAGGATGAAAATTTGAACATCGATTAAAATAGCTTCATTTTATAACTTGGAATACTTAATATTTTTAAAACATAACCATAATTATGCAATCCAACATTTGTTTGTCTACTGACGTCATCAAAGTACAGGTCGCGCCGTCTTTTTTCTGGTTTCAACGCCACCAAAGGAAACGTTATTGATTTTTAATCTAATTATGGTTATGTTTTAGAAAATATTAAGTATTCCAAGTTGTAATAAAGTTATTTTAATCAATGTTCAAATTTTCATTAATTGTGAAGGAAATGTGTACAAAAGTTTTTCCATTGGAAGTGTAGGAAGCAAAATTACTTGACGTCCACCTTAATAATATGGGATAAGAGCGATGGAATAGATCGCATTCCTATGTCCTGACCTTTGATCCCATTTCGTCCACATTTAATAAATTTCGTCCCCAGGCGGTCCCCTACCACATACTAAAATTTCATTAAAATCGAACCATATTTACGCGAGTTATGACGCATAAGGGCAGTGGAATGATCCCGCTCCTACGTCGTCACCTTTGACCCCATTTGTCCCATTTTCAATAGGGTTCGTCCCCAGGTGGTCCCCTACCACATAGAGAAGTTTCATTGAAATCGAACCATATTTACGCAAGTTATGACGCACAAGGGTAATGGAAGGATCCCGCTCCTACGTCGTGACCTTTGACCCCTTTTGTCCCATTTTAAATAGGGTTCGTCCCCAGGTGGTCCCCTACCACATACTAAAATTTCATCAAAATCAAAACATTTTTACGCCAGTTATCGTGCTGACAGACGGACGGACAAAGCTGGAGCATATACGCTTCTTCAACCTACGGTTGGAAAGCGTAAAAAAGGGTGTTTGTCTGCAGAACTCGTTCCTAGGTCTGGTCGACCTGAAAGTGTTGTTACGAAGCGTATTTTTAACATTGTATAGGCAATCCAGCAAGAAAATCGACGAATTCCGTGTGAAGACATAGCGGCGTCAACTAATATTTCAAAAACGTCAGCATTCTGAATTCTACACGACTGATTACTACAGCATCGTGTGTGTTCCAGATGGGTTCATCATCACCGGACGAGAGAACAATTTTTAGCCAGAGTTCAGGTGTGTGATGAGTAGAAACAAATGATTGCAAAAGATCTAAACTTTCTAAACACAGTAATAACTGCCGATGAAACATGGGTCCACTATTTCGACCCCCTCACGAAGCGCGCAACGAGTATCTGGAAAACACACAGGTTCGCCTCCTCAGAAAAAAGTCCGCCAAACCAAACCAGCTGGGAAAGTGATGATGATAATTTCCTTTGATCATAAACGTGTAGTATATCAGCATGCTGCTCCTCCACAAATTACTGTCAATGCTGAGTATTACATTTTCAGTCTTGAAGCGTCTAAGCGACCAGAACTAGTGGGCAAGTGGGCCCTACACCATGATAATGACCGCCCACATGTGGCTGCTTGTGTTCAACAGTTTCTTACGAAATGCAGTACTGCAATCATGCCACAGGCTGCCTTGAGTCCTGATCTCGCCCCGTGCGATTTCTGGTTGTTTCCAACATCGAAGGGAAAGTTCCTTGCCGCAACATTCAACACAGATGCTGACGTTATTCAAGCTGAGCAGTGGTTGCTGAAGCAGCTTCCACAAAATGCCTTCGCCACATGTTTTGAAAATTGGACTGAAGGATGGGGCCATTGCATATCATCCGGGGGAAGATACTGTGAGAAAGAATAACATATGCTTTGAAGTATCTGCATTTCTTCCTTTTTATGTGATTTTACTCTCAGTTTTTATGAAACGGCCATTGTACAATGAAAATATCAGAAAACTGCCTGCTGCTGCATACATCCAAGTAAGGAGCCTTTTTTTTTTTTTTTTTTTTTTTTCATTTCCGCTATTTACAACGAAGTAAATTTCTCCGTCATTTCTCCGGGGCTCGGACCCAGATTCCCTCATTCCGGAATAAGAGTCGCTCTACCAATTGAAATACGCGGACGTTCGTTATCGCTGCTATCTGCCTTTATATCGTGTGCGTACTGCTGGGCAGGTACGTCACACCCCTCCCCCGAAAGAGGGCCGGGGGCATGGCCCACGGGTCAGCCGTGACCATGAATCGTCGCAGGCAGCCATCCGCTGTAGAACGTGCACTTGAGAACTCCCAGTCAATCTGGTGTGTGGAATGCAACGTCGCACACATTTATTTTTCGAAGCGCTGGAGAAGGGATTCCCTTATTTTTCCTCTCTCGCGGTGTGGAAATAACATCACACAATTGCGAGATCTTGAACGGCCGGGTCATCCGGAAAGTTCGGGCGCCATTACAACGAAGTAAATTTCTCCTCCATTTTTATCCACGCCGGGGCTCGAACCCGGGTCCTCTCATTCCGGAATAAGTCGCTCTACAAATTGAGCTACGCGGACGTTCGTTATCGCTGCTATCTGCCTTTATGTCGTGTGCGTCCTGCTGGGCAGGCACGTCACACTATTCTCTCTCTCTTTGCAAAGTATGCTTAATATCTGCGTGACACTCAAGTGACCTTTGTGAAATTTAATGACTTGCTAAATGAGCATTTGAAAGTTTAATTATCTCTTTGAGTTTTACGAGATCACAGTGACCTAAATCTTCCAATGTCATGCTCAGAGGTTTTTATTTAATTGGCATTTTTACAGACAAACTGCTTTGTTATGTTAATTAGTTTTCAAAGCTAATTAACCATCCGTATTCCTTTCTAGTCATATTTATTTGTTAATGCTGTAGAGTGAATAAAAAATCTATAATGCAGAGCTGTATGCATGAAAATCAAAACAGATTCATTTGCACTATGGTCTTTTATCAGATACTACACAAGTTTTCAGGTGGGTGTTTTTCAGTGCTGATATCTGAGCACACTTCAATTATTTCAAATAAAAAATGGCCGTGACGGTAGCTCAGTACAATTCCATATCACCATTTTAGAATCACTGAGTTTCAAATTTCACCCTTCCCATAGAACGTGGGCTTTCATTCTTGTATTCGAGTAAATAGGAAGATAGGACGAACTAATCAAACGCTGCGATCTTGTTAAACACAACAGAAAATTCGCTTTATTAGTTTAATGGAAAACCATAAACGTGAGTTTAGAGTATACTAAGTTACACAACTGATGCAAGAGGAAAGTTATCGAAGGTGGCAAAATTTTATTCGCTAAAATTTTCTGTCCTTATTCAAATTTTCTATGAAAAGTGCTCTCCCATTTCGCAGTATCTTCGCTTTAAGTTGGATGTCTAGCAGTGCTCTTTTTATTTTATCACACGTTCCAACGGTCGAAAATAATAAAGTAAAAAATGTGATATGCAGTAGTTTTTCATCAGTCCACATATTTCATAGATTATTGCTTGTTTTTAAATCCTGTATGACTCCATTCACAAAAACAAAAATTCTAAGTAACGTTAATTGTAAATTCAACATAATTTTTTTATGAGAACACGTGTTTTATGTCCACGCTTTGAAAAACACGTACTCACACTGTATTCGATCTTTTGTATACCTCCCTTCTTTTAACAAATGTATTGCTTCATATTTCACACAGAAATAAAATAAAAGGCATGTTAAGGAATTATTGGATGTAATAGGAGTGTTTTCCGACACTAAAGAAATTGGGACATCACAAAATGTAGTAAAGGCTACAGATTTCCCGAGACATAAGATCTTACAAGGAAGTTTATAATAGCAACAAAAAAAAAAAAAAAACGAATCAGAATTATTTCTTTTTTAATGCCTTTTAGAGGCGGAGAAATAGTTGCAAATACATATATACAACTAAGCCCACTATTGGGAAACTACGCTATGCTGGAAGTAGAAAATGCCGCAAAATATTAACGCTATGTGAAACAAAAAGAAGTTTTACAATACGTAAAAGCATAGTCGCTGGAAACTGAAATGTGCAATACACGTTATAGCGCAGAAAAAAATAATACGTAAGTAAAAATTAAAAAAGAAACTTCTTTAACATTAGGTGTAAAAATTTACATAAAATTTATTGTAGTTATAAGCACCCACAGAAAAATTAATTTTCAATCGGCCTTTCAGAAAACAAAAATTTGTCTTGAACTACACATTTAAGCCCCCTAGTAGTAAAAATACACGTTACAGATAAGTAGAAAACCTCCACAAAATGATTCCCTTAGTGAAGTTCATCCGACATAAAAATGATTTTTCTCAAACTGAACTCTTAAAAAGGAATAAAAAAAAAAAGAAAAAAAGAAACATGCAATTCCTCCCTCTCGCGGAAAAACTACGTACGCGTCATTTGAAATAGATAAAAAAAAAAAAAAAAAAAAAAAAGAGCCGAAATATTTGTCGCACGTATTCGACTGAAACTGTTTCTTTTTCATCCAATTCTTAGAACAAGTGATAAGGAATAAAGTAAACATCGAGAAAATACCCACGTAAGCGCTTTCCAGTATAACGAAGGGATGGAAGAAAGGAAAAAAATTTAGATCTTGTGATGTATATTCTATTTTAACTTTCATTTTTAGTTTATTTTCTTAAGTAAATTTGAGTTTGTTATCTTTTGCACTTTCCAAGCTTAACGTCACATCTTCTCTCTCATATAAATGGAGGTTGGCAACACCATGAGGTCCGTACGTAAGTGCCGTATGTATATGATAAGAATAAGTCAAGATATATAATGGCTACGCAGTAGCTGTAAAAATGGAGATTTTGAATGTAAATGAATTCTCCTTTTGGATACGAGACTGCTTAATTGCCGTTAAAGTATTGTTGAAGGCTACGTATCCTACTTTGATGAAAGTGTTGTATTTCGTCGTTAAGTATTATTGTGGATATTAACTCAAGTTCCAGTGTTGTGTTTCATAAATAATTGTAATTGAGAATATTAACCCACGTTTAGTTGTTCTCACCGTGTTGAAGTGTACATGATCAAGTGCTTATTGACAGCAATAAAGGGTTAGCTGTAAGTAAAAATTTCTGGAACTTTATTTGAGTGACTCGCATTTCGCTGTAGGTGAAATTTTAATTTATGTAGTGCCTTAGTAAGCCAGCTACTCACAGACGCTACAATCTTCATTTTCATAGTTTACACACACACACACACACATACACAGACGGAGGGAAATAACTTTTCAAATACGGTTAACTGGCCGTGAAATATGGAATTTACAAAGGAGAGGGCATAGTGATGCTAAAGAGAACAAATTCCTAAATACGTTTTACGACAGCAGACGAGCTGGAATTTCAAGTCTTTACCCTTAAGTTAGGGTTTCCAGAGAAGAATGACAACCAGTGTCATTTCCAAGTACTCTATCTTTGACCATGTGACCTAAGAGCATAAACATACTTTGAATATACGAGGGTAAAGAACTTCAATCTTGGGACTTTTGAAGTTCTTACCCTTGTATGTTCGTATATTGGAAGAACTTGAAACTCGAGGTTTTTGAATTGCTACCATGGTTGCAGCCGGTGCATATGGACGAGCGTTGTCATGTTGCAAGACAACTCTTCTTTTACTGCGTATTATAATAGAGCAATTGCCAAGTACAATCTTTGGTCCTGTGACAGAAGTACATAAGAAAACTTTGTGTATACGAGATTAAAGAACTTCCAACTTGTTATTTTTTAAATGTTCGAAGAACTTAAAGCTTGAGGTTTTTGAATTGCTACCATGGTTGCAGCCGGTGCATATGGACGAGCGTTGTCATGTTGCAAGACAACTCTTCTTTTACTGCGTATTATAATAGAGCAATTGCCAAGTACAATCTTTGGTCCTGTGACAGAAGTACATAAGAAAACTTTGTGTATACGAGGGTAAAGAACTTCCAACTTGTTATTTTTTAATTGTTCGAAGAACTTAAAGCTTGAGGTTTTTGAATTGCTGCCGTGGTTGCAGCCACGGCAGCAATTCAAAAATGTTGCAAAAGAACTCGTCTTTTGCTGCGTACTCTGCCAGAGCCGTTGCCAAGTACAATCTTTGATCCTGTGACAGAAGCACATAAGAGGATTTTGTGTACAGGAGGGTAAAGAACATCAAACTTGAGATTTTTTACTGCTCAAAGAACTTGAAACTCGAAGCGTTTGAATTGATGCCATGGTTGCTACTGTTATATACGAACGAGCATTGTCGTATTTCAAAAGAACTTTTCTTTTGCTGCGATTTGCATGTTTCAGCTTGTTGGATGCAATGCAAACAGCTCGTCCGTGTTCCTGATAATGATAAAAAAAAAAAAATGCCCACGCGTAAACAAGGTTAACTATATCCCAAAAGCAAAGTTCACAAGATTTTTTTGACAGGAGGAAAGCGTATTCCGTGGAAGAAAAATTCTTCACTATAATGTACATGGCCAGGATTCTAGCACACAGATAATGCTAAAGCACAAGTTTTGTTATTGAATATGTACAGCCATCACATCAGAAAACTTGAAAATTACGTCGGGTAACGAATAGCGTGCTCAAACAGAAATCGGGAGTTCGATTTCCGCTGCAGGGAGATGTATTTCAAGTTTTCTGATGTGACGATATAACCTATTGAACACTAAAACTGGAGTTTCAGGTATATCGGATTGCTATAATCCTGAGAGAGAAAGAACACTTTTAAACTTCTTCTTCTTTTTTCTTTTTCTTTTCTTTTTTTTTTTTTTTTTTTTTTTTTTCGCTGGCTATGAAGGGTGTTTCTACTTCATTCTTTGTTACTTTTGGTCAAAATTACACCATCTTGTCCAGTTGACGTTATACCGTGTTAGCGTTGGTAAGATGCTATCGCTTGCGTTGTTAGTTTAATTCGCAAATTGCCCTCAATTTTCCTGATTTACACTTGTAGCATAATGACGCTTTACTGATTTCTTCATTTGGCCAAGCTCATTACACTAATGTGACACCCACACAGTGGTGGCAGAGATTTTTGGATTAAACTAACACAACGGAAGTAAAAAAAAAGGGGGGGGAGGGGGGTTAAAATCATTATGTTAAATCTTCTGCTTGAAATATGCCACCGGAAAAACTTCATTTAGCATTACATGCTACCTCAACGGCAAGGAATATTTAAATTTCAAGATACCTAAAGCGGCACTAGTACTCCACACATACTTACTGCTGTCTGATATCTGAACCTAAATTCAAGCCAATGCGTATCAAATTTTATCTTGTTTCGGTAAAATTATAAGAACTTGTCACTGAGCTTCCAGAAAACTATAAGGCTATAGAATGCAATATGTCCCTTAAAATGCATTTCGTGCACTCGAATCTGAACTGTTCCCCACAGAACTTAGGAGCTGTAAGCGATGAGCACGGAGAACGTTTTCCATAGAAAACTGCAATAAAGGAAAATGGAGCCCTAAAATGCTAGCTGATTAATGTTGGACTCCAAAAAGGAATGTAATACAACCAAAGCACAGAAGAAAATATAAAATAACGACTTTTAAGGTAAGAGTGATTAATTGCTTGTAGCGAAATATACATGCCAAAATGAAAGCATGAAACAACAGGTTAATCGAGAACTATGCCCGATAGCACAATTTAGCAAGCAGATTTGTAATCAGCACGACAGATACTGTATGATTCGGCATATGCAGTCTTTGTAACAAACAAAAAATTTATTTTTGTTGTTCAGTGATATTACAAATAATGAGCTTTTTGAATCAGCAAACACTTTTGCGATTTATTCTGGCACAGGCCATTACATATGAGCCCTGAAGTAGTAAAATTTACTTTTTTGTCCTCCGTATATTTATAAACTTTCAGTTAGTGCTGGACAATTTCTAAACGTTCTCAGAGTAAGAGAAATAACGTCAATACAAAAAGAAAGGATCACCAAAAAATGTCAATCTAACTATGGGCCTATTTGCAGTAAGTTCCTTGGTGTTTGGAGATAATTATTTATTACAGGCTGATTAGCTATTTGGGTAGAAACTGTATTGCATGTCAGCCAGTACAGATTTTGTGAAAATGGAAAATGAATTTAAATGAGAAGCTATCATAGAATTCTTAATTACCTTACATAAGATTCAGGATCCTTGTGAGCTAACTCTGGTTACATTTTTTCGCATATATATAACAGAGGGATGTAAGGTCAGGCTGAACTGGAAAAACAAAGGGATAAAGATTAATGGAGATTATATAACAGACCTTCGTTTTGCTGATGACGTAGTCATTTTTGCAACTACCCCATCAGAGCTGCAGAGTGTGATCCAGGAACTTGCTGGCAAGAGTAAAGATGTGGGATTAAAAATGAACTTTCAGAAGACAAAAGTGATGTACAATGCTTTTACAAGAAACGAAGATTTATCGATTGATGGTGAAAAGCTGGAGATAACAGACACGTACGTTTATCTTGGACAGCAGATATCAAGTGAGGGTCACATTGGGGAAGAAATTAATCGGCGTACAAAACTTGCCTGGAGAGCTTTTGGAAGAAACAGCATAATTTTCAAGAGCAATATACCATTATGTCTTAAAAGAAAAGTGTTTGATCAATGCATCCTTCCAGTGCTTACGTATGGTGCAGAGACGTGGACCTTAACTAAAAGAGACATACAAAGGCTGCAGACAACTGAAAGCAGCATGGAGAGGTGCATGCTTGGTGTAACCAGGAGAGATAAGAAGGGGAACTCGTGGATCCGAAAAATGACAAGAGTGGAAGGCATCATGATCGGAGTTAAATCCCTGAAATGGCAATGGACTGGACATACTGCCAGAAGGACAGACCATCGATGGACAACCGAAATTTTAGATTGGATTCCAAGGGACAGGAAAAGACCCAGAAGAAGACCACATGGGAGATGGGTGGATGAAATTCGAAAGTATGCGGGAGGGACATGGAGGAGACTGGCACAAGACAGACCGTTGTGGAGGAAACTTGGGGAGACCTTCGTCCAGCAGTGCATTGATAATGGTTGACAATGATGATGATGATGATGATGATGATGATATAACAGATAAAACTCTTTCCATTTTTATTTTAAGAAATAATGGCACATTGCTCTCAAAAATTGCACTGTTTCTTCCAAAAGCTCTCCAACCTTTTGTTAGTTAAGATCCATGTCACTGATTCATAAGTAAGAACTGGAAGGATGTAATCGTTAAACATTTTTCTCTTAAGACAAAATGCTAAAAAATTGCACTCTTTCTTCTAAATGCAACCTAGCCAAGTTTTGTGCTTTTACTAATTTTTTCTTAGATGTGGCCTTTATATCTATTATCCAATGTAAAGGAAGATATCGTTTACTTCTAAATTTATAATTATTTAGAAATAACTTTATACATGTTTGGACAATTTTTTATTCAATATGGCGACAGCGGAAAGATTTCGAGATTCGAACAGGATGTTTAACATGTCATAAATATAGATTTTAAACTTTATGCTTATGGTCATATTAAGGTCGCTCTTAAAATCGTAATTGAAAAACTACGTTTGTTTGGACATAGTGAAGATCTGGATTAAAAATGCTGTTTTATTTTTTCATTTTTTTTTCTTCATAGCGATATCAATTTTCGGCTTTAAATAATGTTTGGACACAAAAGAGGAAACATGCTATAAAAATAACGGGGATCTCCCTTCTGAATCCTTGACTGATTGGAACTTCTATGCCTAAGTCAAAAATACACTGACACACACGTATATTTAACTACCTATACGCCTCCACCTCCTCGCCACGCACACACGCCTTCTAAAAGCGGAGACATTGTGTCAAAAACTACAAAACTTTTGCCACTTAGGGCAAAACATGTGAATCCGGAAAACCAAAAAACAAGGTAAGCCTTCGCCATACAGAGTATATTCCGATTAATTGGGCCATCGGTTATTCGGGCAGCCATTTATTTGGAAAAATTCTTGAAGAACATCCCAAATGAGCTCTTTGGAATAAAGCTTCGCATAATAATTGGGTCAGCTGTTTAATTAGGCCAAAGGGTTGTAGCCCCTGATGAGTCCCAATTAATCGGAATCCATTGCATTCACAAGTATCAGATACTAAAATAATTTTATTAGTACTACTTCTCAAGGCACTAAGTTGTTCTCCATATACATATGTGTATTTGCTACATCTAGGGTGAATCAGAATCATCTGAAAATTCATTTGAACATCTCTATCTGACAGAAATAAATACTCGACGCTAAAAGTTTTCTTCAATCAAACTTCTGGAAAGGAGATATCGTGAGCATGCACGAACTAATCGACAACAAAAGCACACCATTTTTATTACAGAAATATTTGTTCAAAATACTGAAAACTATTATAAAATATTTCGCAAATTGACAACGAGATGCTGCTATACGATAAATTACGTCAATAAGCCTTCGATTCAATCACATACAGACAGCCGAATAAACAAACAAATAATATGCACTTTGTTTCCGTAAAGGGTAATTTTTAGAGCAAGAATTATTTCTTTACAAAATAATTACCAAATAAAACAACTTGTAACTAACAAAAATCCTTTAGGAAAATGTAAAGTCACAACATCGCACATAAATATAGACAGTAGAAATTCATTGCAAATGACACAACCATAATTCAGAGGATTTCTCTTTCCGTATTGTTTTTTAAATGTACATGACAAATGATGAATAGGATAATAATCTAACACCTGCATGATTAAAATGCTCGTGCTCATAAATATTAAAATTACGGCAATCCTCTTTCCTATGTTTTGAGAGATGTGTTTATCTGCACGCGATAGGTTCACAGTCAGTTGCTTCTCAGCTCGACGAGTAAGATTCATTTGCATGCACTTGATGGGTAACTGAATGTTAGTTTTCTCAAAGCAGGTAGAACATTTGACTAAATTTTGTTCACTCATTATGTGCAAATAAATAACCATCCTAAAAACAAACTGGGTTTGCTTTTCAAACACCTGCGCTTTGGTAAATATTATAAATCTAAAAGATACGTAAAAGTATTTCTGTCAAATCACCACTCCATTCTATCAATTTTACGATAGGCAAAAAATAAATTTTTATCTACTCTCTTGTAAATGTCGTATGTCACGGTTTATGAGTGGGTGAAGGCTTCAAAAAGTTTTGTGGAAGAATTAAACAAAAAAATAATGCAAAAATCATCAAGAACCGGAAAAATGTGAATTCCGCAAATTTTAGCAAAATGAACACTGTAACGTATGAAAAATTCGCTTATTGGGGTAAATATATAAGAACACAATGCAAGTTTTCGTACACCAGACTTCATCAGGAAGTTCCGAGTTTCGTGGATGGCAGTCGCTAACTCATCAGGCAGTGTAGAGTCAATTTGATGAAGCCATCGGTGTGGTGTGCGAAAGCTTTCATTGATTCGTATACATTTGCGCAAATAAACGGAATTTTCATGCCTTACAGCTATTGGTGCACTCTACCTAGTGTTGTGGCGGAAATCTCAAGCCACGTTATGGATATTTATAAAATGTATGGCCAATATAAAAATTGAAGGAAATTTTTGAATTTAGACTAAAATTAAACTTTGGGATGCATTTCGAAACTACAAAAAAAATTAATAAAAAAAACCTTTTGAGATGTCATATTTGTTATAACACACGTGTAAGTTTTCACCTGTGATAGTGTTTCTGTGAATACTGAACAATTTTTGTTTTTCACTCCCGAGGAATAACTATAACACTGTGTTTTTGGTACATGTGTAAAATATTTGTCAACTCAATGAGACCGTATCTCTGGAACTCGTGTTTGTAAGCATGAGAATTGACTATTAGACAGTAATTATTTTAATTGTTAGGAGATTAACATTATTTTAACAACACCCAAGTGAATTCCTAGCAAACGTCAGAGCGTTGGGTAATGAGTGCCATTGCTCAGAAATTTAGGAGACATCAAGATAACTGAATTGCCAATTCGTACCAAAATTTGGTTTTTGAAAGGCTAATGCCTATATTTATTTTTAAAACCATAACAACATGTGGTATCAAAAAAAACAGAAGAACAACATTGTACTAATATTGCATCGAGATCAAAGAAAAAAATCTTATGTCATAGCAATTCCTGTTGATACATTTAATCCTGGTTCAGTTCGACTCTGTTTCACATGCCTCTCACATTTTCAGAATATTTTTTTTTGAGGCCATTACAAAAAAACATCATGAGTGATTTTAATTATCACCCATTCTTATCTAAAGAAGTTTCATTTCATTGAGCTACACACTAGATAAATGCTGAATTCTTTTTTTTTTTTTTTGTCAGCTACAGTTCCCCCCTTCAAGAGTGCCTCGTTCTTCAATTTTCTCAGCAAATTGATACCTTTATCAAAAAAAAAATCTTTTAACCATATTATGAGGATGAAAAAACCAATAAAAAAAGACAACTTACACACGTATTCACAGGGGACCTCCGGGGTTGTTAGCCACTATTTCCATGTTAATTTTTGAACAGTCCTGACAGACGGCTCTCAGCGAGTAGTTGAAGTCCAGAAATCTTATTTGTAACCAAACTTTTGGCAGGAGATCGCAGCGAGTAGTTGAAGTCCGGAAATCTTATTTGCAACCAAACTTTTGGCAGGAGATCGCAGCGAGTAGTTGAAGTCTGGAAATCTTATTTGCAACCAAACTTTTGGCAGGAGATCGCAGCGAGTAGTTGAAGTCCGGAAATCTTATTTGTAACCAAACTTTTGGCAGGAGATCGCAGCGAGTAGTTGAAGTCCGGAAATCTTATTTGTAACCAAATTTTTGACAGGAGATCGCAGCGAGTTGTTGAAGTCCGGAAATCTTATTTGTAAGCAAACTTTTGGCAGGCGATCGCAGCGAGTAGTTGAAGTCCGGAAATCTTATTTGTAAGCAAACTTTTGGCAGGCGATCGCAGCGAGTAGTTGAAGTCCGGAAATCTTATTTGTAACCAAACTTTTGGCAGGAGATCGCAGCGAGTAGTTGAAGTCCGGAAATCTTATTTGCAACCAAACTTTTGGCAGGAGGTCGCAGCGAATAGTTGAAGTCCGGAAATCTTATTTGTAACCAAACTTTTGGCAGGAGATCGCAGCGAGTAGTTGAAGTCCGGAAATCTTATTTGCAACCAAACTTTTGGCAGGAGATCGCAGCGAGTAGTTGAAGTCCGGAAATCTTATTTGTAACCAAACTTTTGGCAGGAGATCGCAGCGAGTAGTTGAAGTCCGGAAATCTTATTTGCAACCAAACTTTTGGCAGGAGATCGCAGCGAGTAGTTGAAGTCCGGAAATCTTATTTGCAACCAAACTTTTGGCAGGAGATCGCAGCGAGTAGTTGAAGTCCGGAAATCTTATTTGTAACCAAATTTTTGGCAGGCCTATCGGTTCGGTTGGGGTTCTTCGCCAGCTTTCAGTAGGGATTTCACGTGAGTACAGGTGAGTTGATGACCTCGCACTCTTCCATTAACTTGCCCCAATTTTTTTTTTTTTATATGGGGTGAGTGAGTCTGCTGCTACTAGTCCACTAGGACGTGCTTTAGGGTGTCTAGTAACTTTTAGGGTTAGCTCCTCTCGGAACCCATTAAGAGTTAGCCGCTCTTGTGGATTTCAGGGTCGCAGGGCATCGGCTGCATGAGGTGCGGTCGTAACAAAGACAGCAAAAGCCACAGAGTTCTCGGTGGTGGTGTCGTCAGCATCGTTTTTTGCGTTTTTCGGCAAATTGTAGCTCCCAGGGAGGAGGGTACCCATCTAACCTCACTCTCTGACTAGTATATTCTGCCCACATGTATTCTACTCACTTCTACATTTATTTTAAATGAAAGCTGCCTAAACTGTTTTTTCAGGAAAAGAGCTCTTTTGTTTTTATTAGAATTTAGAATTTTTTTATAATCATGTTCATATGTTTTGATTTCAGAGAAATGAGCTTTTCATTTCTTTCACAGCTAATCTCACATATCAGTATGGATCTTTACTTTATTTCCAGTTGTATACTTAATGGGGACTTGGTCAAATACAGCATCACATACTGATTTCAAAGAACACTCCTCTTCGGTATGACATATTTGTTGATGTCGTGTCATTTGCGAATGTGGTCTTACGCACCCGCACGTGTGTCAAAGGCATTATAATAACCTAATTTGTGAATTCTTTTATACTAGTTTTCAGTAGTTTGGACAGTTGCGAACTCGAACTTGCTACTATGGATACCGAGCTGCTAACTTCAAGGAATTCTGGCACGACCCGTGGATATTTTTGTGCCGTCGGCGGAGAAACGTTTGGAGTGTTGTTGTTCTAAAAGAAACATTAAGTTTTAGTTCTAAAAGAATTCAGTCAAAGATGTAATCTTCTGTTTTTTCTTTGTGTGTGTGTTTTGTGTTGTGCCAAAATATATAAAAGTCAGGATGCCACCTGTGCTATAAGGATATAAATCATGGTAAGTTTAAGACTGTTTAAAGAACTGCAAAAAACATTAATGCGCTATAAATGGAGACAGTCCGTGTTTATTAAGAACACTTTCGACCTATGATTAAAGTATTCTTGTTTACGTTACTAGTGAAATGTATCAGTGTTTTTGTCATCGTGTGAAAATTCAGGAATAAATAACTACTAATGCAAACGTAACAGTATTATTATTTCTGAAATCGGTCGATTATGAATACGTATGTACTGTGGCAAAGCACCGATCTTTTTTCTATTTTGAATGTACGGTAGTTCTAATGTTGTACGTGTAGTGCTCATTATTGGAACTCGAAGTATTTCAACATAACAATTTTAAATAGCAGTTTAGGGAGAAAATAAACACCAACATAAAAGTTGAAATTGAAATTACCCATCTAAATCGTCGAAATACAGCATCAGTAATTTACACATACATACATAAGTATCACTAAACTGTTTTAAGAATTTCAGAGTTTCTATTCAAAGCACAATCATATGAGAAATCAAGCTGGCTGATGGTGTTAAATTTTACTCACTGCTGATGTACCACGTATCACGATTTACTGCGAGCTTGGCCCACAACGCGAGCTCTTTGGTCACCTATCGCACGCTCTCCTTTCGGGGGAGGGGGATTTTGAACGACTACAAACAACAATGAAAGCTCTATTTTCTCTCATCTGGTTCGTTGAAGGGGACAGGACACCACCTATGCCCCGTCCGAGTCTCGAGCTCGGGGCCATCTCGAACGAATGGTCGGAATGCAGCACCTCAGGCTACTCAGACACCGGGCCGGATTTTTTTCTTTGCATTTCTTATTCTTGTGTACGCTTTCCAACCGTAGGTTGAAGAAGCGTATATGCTCCAGCTTTGTCCGTCTGTCTGTCTGTCTGTCTGTCTGCCCGTCCGTCGACACGATTACTCGCGTAAAAATGGTTCGATTTCTACGAAATTTCAGTATGTGGTAGGCGACCACCTAGTGACAATCCCTATTGAAAATGGAAGAAATGGGGCCAAAGGTCAGGACACAGGAACGGGATCCATTCCATTGCTCTTATGCGTCATAACTTGCGTAAAAATGCTTCGATTGTGACAAAACGTTACTATGTTGTAAGGGAGTACTTCGGGACGAACCTTATTGAAAGTAGAAAAAATGGGATCAAAGGTCAGGACATAGGAGCGGGATCCATTCCATTGTCCTAATGCATCATAACTTGCGTAAAAATGCTTCGATTGCGACAAAACGTTAGCATGTTGTTCCGTAAAAATACTGAACCGGTTCTGTTGAATATCATCAAAATGGGGTCAAAAGTCAGGGCACAGGAGCGAGATTTGTTCCACAGCCATTACCATCATAACTTGACTCATAATGTTTCTATTGTGATAAAACTTTAGTATGTTCTTCCGGAGGTATGCTGAACCAATTCTGTTTAATATAATCGAAATGAAGTCAAAGGTCACGGCAAAGGAGCGAGATTTATTCCACAGCCATTATCCTCGTAACTTGAGTAATGATTTCTGGTATGCTAGAAAGCGTATCATAATCAACGCATTGCATGATTTTACTAGCTTGTGTTTTTCACTTCCAGGCATTCCTGAATCGGGTCCTCTATGTTTTCCCCGTCCTTCTTTCCTTCTACTTGGGCTGACTAGATTCTTTTAGTTAATACTTCACAACTCATTCTACCTACATGGCCAAACCATCTCAAAATTTTTGTGTCCAGTTTATTAACAATATATTATTGAATTGAAAAACTTTGGTAGAACATCCCTTAATTTTGAGTAGCACAGAAAAAATGTTTTCACGGGAACTGAATTCGACCAAATGACTTTGTTGTCTTTTTCTGTGTTTAATTAAAATTGGAAACGAAATCTGGAACTGATTTGTGTGTCTTTAAAATAAGGTAAGCAAGTGATGATGAATGACAAATTTTATCTGAATTTATTGTCTTTAAGCACAGTTCTCAGATGAAGTATTTACGCAATATGTTTACACATTTTTATAACTTTTTTGATAAGAAATTGCAGAAAATGAAAGAAGTTCAAAGAATTGAAACTGGCAACAGCGTGTTAGATGAACACAAAAGAAATCTCTGCTACAGTTAAACACCATTTGCTAAGAAATGGCACACGTAAATAAGCTGGGGTAGAATGTTACGTTTTTGCTTTCTACGGAGAGAAATATTCGTATTCTGTAGCTAAAAAACGCTGTGAAAATCATTAAGCCGCCCCGGTGGCGCAGTGGTCTAAGGCGTTGGCCTCTGATCATTCGTCCGTAAGGGGTCCGGGTTCGAATCCCGGTCAGGCATGGATGTTGTGTTTGTCTTACGGCACTGGCTCTCTCCCTTCCCTGGAACCAGTGACCCTAAATTAGGGACGGGCGACTGCTTATAGCCCATTTGAGTTGCTCACGGTGGTCGTTAAACCTCCAATAAAAAAAAAAAAAATCATTAAATTAGCATTTCTATATGTAAAATAACCAATATTATAATAAAGGGGAAAACCGTCAAGCATTACTTTTCACAGGAAAAACAATATCAAATATCCCAAGAAGGTACACACTTTTACGACTATGTAAAAACACAAATTTGTCCGCGCCCACTCACTCCGGAGTAATTTGCTCTCCCAACTAAGCTACACGGACGGAATGTATAGCTGCAGATTTGTCGTCTTGACACGTGCTTTACCTTCGTAGTCACATCATCCCCATCTCAACTTTATTTTTTATTTTTTTTTATAAGCGAAGAACGAAGTTTCGTTAATTCTAGATCAGATTAGATTATATGTAGAGAATTTTAGGAAGGGAGTATCTGTTCATAGGTCTTAAACAACCCTTAGAAACAGCAAGCTAGGAGATTTGGGCTAGAGTGCCCAATAGGAAAGTGACAAGGAAGCAAGGTAGAAAGGAGGGAGGAAGACGCCTTTATTTATTACCGGCGGGGCCAGTACTCGGAGTCCGACGACTTAATGTGCCCATCCGATGCACGGCGGATATTTAGTGGTTCGAGCGTTCGTACCTGCCTGGTATCGACCCTGAGGATATCTCCGTGGCAGTAACGAACACTGGCCACTAGGCCACACGCGGCCAATCATTAATTCTAGACGACGCGACGCTTGGAACGAACGTCATACATTTTTCGAAGAACCCAGCGGTCAGTACATCCATTTTTACGTTAGGGTGCCAATGCGAAAACACAAATTTGTCCGTGCAGAAGATCGATTTCGCGCCCCCTTACTCCGAAGTAAGTTGCTTTCCCAACTACAATCTGCAGCAGAATGTATCGCTGCAGATTTTTCGTCTTGACACGTGATTTACCACAGTAGCACGTGACATCTATTTAAAAAGTAAGATCTTGGGTTTTAAAAGAAAATCCACCAACCCAAAGAGCAGTCACTAAGTCGTTAAAAATCAAAGATTTGAATCTGACAAAAAGCAAAAACAACAGCATAATGTTCACTGTCTTTTGCCAACGCACGTGGCTGAGAGCAGAATACGGAGTAGACTTCTTTATAAAGAAAAAATAGACTTCTTATAAAGAAAATCCACCGGTGTAGACTTTTTTATAAAAAATGAAAACGGTGTAGACTTCTTTAAAAAAATTCCACTTCTTTATAAAGAAAATCCACCGACCCAAAGAGCGATCGCTAAGTCGTTAAAAATCTCTGATTTGAATCTGAAAAAAATACAATATAAAAAAAAAAAAAACATAATGTTCACTATCTTTTGCACAGGCACGTGGCTGAGAGCAGAATACGGAGTAGACTTCTTTATGAAAATCACTTAGCCGGAGACAGGTGAAAATTTATTGTGACAATCAACGAAGCATAGATCCACCTAAATGACTGTAACAAAAAAAAAGGTGATTTACCATCGCAAATTCGAAAAATGCTCACAAACTTGGTTCCGAGAATCCAAAGAATTTTCAGTGGTACCGTTCATAATTATTTTAGGTTTTTCGCACAATGGATAATTAAAGTCAAGAAAAGTTGAAAAGAATGTTGAAATCAATTCTACATATTACCAAAATAATGTTTTAACTCCTATATTTAAAGAGGAAACACCATTTCTTTATCCTCAGAGCCTCCAAAGAGTAGGAACCCCATAAGGACAAGTCATATATCCACTCTGTTTCCTGGAGAAAAAAAAAAAAAAAAAAAAAAAAAAAGAGAAGGGTGCTGAAGTTTCTTCAAAGTCCCTTTTGTTCATATTCCTTCAAAGTTCCTTTTGTTCATATTCCTTCAAAGTCCCTTTTGTTCATATTCCTTCAAAGTCCCCTTTGTTCATATTCAGATATAGTTGAGTAGGCAAGGTTGCAAAGGAATATGAACAAAGTCCATTTTGTTCATATTCCTTCAAAAGGGACTTTTGTTCATATTCCTTCAGAGTCCTTTTTGTTCAAATTCCTTCGAAGTCCCTTTTGTTCATATTCCTTCAAAGTCCCCTGCTGAGTCACCAATGGACTGTTGTTGTGCCTTCGGAAGTTCGGACTGCTAAAAGAGCTCTTCCTAAACGCAGACCCAAAACAGTGATTGGATTATGGAACGCAGTGGAAGAGGAGTGAAATAAAATACCACTACCAATTTTAAGAAATGCTCTGTGTCTCGGAAATCTAGATGTAGGTTCATCCAGGGAAAGGGCTATCAGATAGAACATTTAAGAAAAACATAATTTAATTTTAAATATTTATTATATTGCTGGTGAGTCGTTCTAAGAATGTATGAACGTCCTCTGTATTTCAGCAGCTACACAACATCAAGGACGTGCACAGAAAGCTTACAAGGGGAGGCCATAGAAACGAAACTTAAATTTTCAGAAAGGAAATTTTGGTATGGTTAAATACCGAATGCCTATCGTTTGAATAAAACTAAAATTACAAATACAGTGCTCATACCCTATCAAAATTAGAATCATTGCTTCAATTTTAGGTGTAATACGGACAGCATAAAGTAAGATGTATCAAAATTTAATTCAGTAAATTCTTAAGGATAAGTTCATGGCCTTTGTGGCCTTCCCTTTGCAACCTCGTATACACAACTATATCTGTTCCTTTACATTAACACTATAAGATGATGCGCCTAAGGAGTTTGAAAACCTGTAATGGAAGTAATATTTATGAACTTTATAATTTTGAAGGATTTTCCAAGCATTCTTCTCTTTTTTGTTTGCTTGTTTTGCAGTCGCTTAAAGTTTTTTTAGAATTTACTGAGTTTTGAATGTGACTTCTCGTAGACATGAAATATAAAAATTCGAAATGCACGTATTAAATATGTTATAGTTTCTAGATGATTAATTTTTAAATAATCAAATCAAACAAAATTAAGAGCATTCCTGGTTTGATAAAAAAAGGCGTTGCCTTCAAAATCAGTGTATACTTGTATATTTAAAATTTCTCTGAAATACACTGATGAATTTGGCATTCATAATTCATTACGTTGCAATTATTTGTTTGAATTTTTTAAGTAGGTTTGGACCAACCTAATCATAAATAGGGTTCCACTTTTATATGCTTTCCTCTTCTGATTAAAGTAATTTCTTAGTTAAAAATATTTTCGTATGTTATTTTTGTCTTTGAAATGCTGTATTCAAGTGCTACGGTATGGCCATCTCCACAGAAATCTTGAAAATTATATCTACCTGCAGAAGAAAACGAACCGCTTGACCGTAAATGGGGATATATGCCGGTTCGATTTCCCTTGAAGGGCAATGCTATTTTTTAAGTTATCCGAGGATATGGCTACAGGCAATCATTTGGATACAGCCCATATAAGCCGAAAACTACTAAGCTTAAATGACTTCTATGTAGAGTTGATACCCTTTAACTGGGTCATCGGTTGATCGGGTCAGCGTTTATTTAGGACAGTTCTTGAAGAATATCCCAAATGAGTTCTTGAGGATAAAGCTTTTCATAATTGGGGCAGCCGCTTAATTGGGTCTCAGTTAATCGAAATCTTAGTTAATCAAAATCTAATGTATATGAAAATTCATCATCGATTTCTGTGATGCTTTCTGCATAACTGATGATTTCTGATCTGCTCCCGTCTCTGTATTCGCTTACTCGTTCTTACGAGGAGGCATCGGTTGCTGCCATAAGCACAACCTGATGTTTGTTCAGTTTTTTAATCACAGTTACCAGAAAAGTCTTTGTCCTGTGTGCCGTGGCGGTCAGTGGCGCAACCAAGAGTTGGTTCTATCCCCCATCCCTCCATCTGAGACCTTTTCTTGTTTACCTAATTCCGCGTTTATGGTAAAGACAAAGGAAAGTTTGTTGATGTTGCTGATTAAGTCCAAAGACTTCATTTTATGATATGGGCAACGGCTTCTTGGGAGTGTGTGTGTGTGCGTATGTGTGTGTGTGTGTGTGAGAAAGAGAGAGAGAGAGAGAGAGAAAAGAACAAGAGCAAACACTACGAAGACGTTTTATATTTTTATTCGCTATTTTTTTTTATTTATGATTTCTTTTTTCGATTTTAGAGGGGGGAAGGGGGGGGTCATTTCTTCCGGTCTAGGTACGGATCTAATTCCAGCTTGACTTCCCCCACCCAAGCAGAAATCCTGGCTACGTTACTGGTGACGGTAGTATGCTCATCCAGGACATACCGGTTCGTTTCCCGCCCCAGAACGATTCTCAGTACACTGAACTGCAAAGCCGAAAAGTAATGTACTTATACGACAGCCATTAATTTGAGAAAATTTATCCTTCACTAATTTAAAAAAAATGCTTTTATATTTTGGATGTATATTTTTGCACGTATTTTCCAGATTTTAGTTTATCGCTTTCCGAACTAGCAAAATATTTCACTGAGAAACAATTCCCAGCTGCATTTGAAACTCAAAAGCGTTTTCGACGACTTACCGTCGTAGTATTTAATTCAGAATTTCGTTGTTTTTCTCGTTTAGCTTTTTCTTTTTTTTTTTTTTTTTTTTTTTTTTTTGGTGAACTCAAATTTTGCCCCGCTCGTTGAAATTCTTAAACAGTAAAAAAAATCAAATTCGTAAACACACACACACACACACACACACAAATCAAATTCCTGAAAGTAACACGAGTTAAACTTTCCGCTCGCGTGTAATATGCTTCAACGTAAATAAACCCCAAACCATTTAGTAGGTGTGGCTTTCAAACGCTAATCGCAGTTATGTTTTACATGAGACACAAGCTGATTACGTATTCCTGCATAATAATTAGGGAGACCCGTTTTGAAGGCGGAGTTCCAAGGCACAGCCAATGAAATGCTGGGAATTCGAAAACTTGGGCCGTCGGCTTCGTGGAAGAAACCGAGCTTCAACGGCACGAAACGGCAAACACTTTTAGAAGCTTTAAAACTGAAACGCTGCTGTTTAGAATGCTATTAACTCTCTCTGTAGCTCTTTTCTTAAGAATCGCTCCTCACTGCGGATCACTAAAATGATAAATCAACGCAATCTTTATGACTTATGGCAATTACTTTTATGGTTTCACTATCCGTTGATGCTGCTATACCTTTTTCCTCCCTCTTTCCACTTTACGACCTCGCAGCTTTACACATGTTTACATTACCCGTAAATTGATCTGACATTTCGAGCACAAAAACGCGTCTAGAAAATATACTGTTCCACAGTAAAACAATGTCATTTTTGATTCACGCTCTCCGGCACCGGCAGAAGATTTTGCCGTTTAAAATCTTAAGATATTTATCTTTTGAAGGATCAAGACCTCCAGGGCAGGTTTCATTTCGTTCTAACATCATACTGTTTAAGTGTGGAGCATTTTATGAACCAGAAACAACAAAACTTTAATACTGACTTTGCGATTTGGAACCAGGAAGCTAAAATTATCAAATTCTGATTTGTAGAAATTACATGAAAACAATGAAATAACTGAAACGTGATATTCGTCGAAACGGCACTCACAGAGCCAAAATTATATTATTAGGTAACTATGGTTTCCCCTGGACAGAAAGCTTGAAGAAACGCCCATTTGACATAGATTTGATGAAGAGTGAGGACCCTCATTTTTTCGTGGATTTAATCGATAGAGCTGTGTTGCAATCTGAACTTTTTTTTTTTTTTTGCTACTAGTGCAAAGATTGCGATTTTGATGACATGTGTTTGTTTACATGAAGTCTTGAAAGAGATCTATTCAACAACGGCGGAGCAGAACGATATTTCATATGTTTGAAACATAGGTGTGAAATAGAGTCTTCTGTAATGCTCAGAAACAGAAGCCAAATTGCAATATAAATGTTATAATGTGCGCATTATAAAAATAATAAGCGGAGATAATGTACTTAAACCGGGAGCAATAAGGGCAGAAATTCATCCCTGAAACGGAAGTGAAACAAGCCACGGTGCTGACTGTAACCAAAATGGTTGGAAATGGTTTACAGAACCTTTTTCAGGAGCAGTGTGTATTGTTTTAGAAGTGTATTTTGCTTGTTTCCGGAGTAGGTGACATATTGTTTCAGAAATGTGTGTGTGTGTGTGTGTGTGTGTGTTTCGGAAGCAAGTGGTGCATTGTTCAAAAGTGCTTTTTATGTGTTTTAGGAATAGGTGGTTTATTGTTTCAGAAGTGTTTTTTATGTGCTTCATTCGGAAGCCAGTGGTGTGTTGTTTCAAAAGTGGTTTTTACATGTTTCATGAGCAGGTGGTATTTTGTTTCAGACGTGGTTTTTTGGTATTTCAGGAGGAGGTGGTTTATTGTTTCAGAAGTATTTTATATGTGCTTCGTTCGGAAGCAAGTGGTGTGTTGTTTCACAAGTGAATTTTTACGCGTTTTAGGTGTAGGTGGTATATACTGTTTCAGAAGTGTTTTTTGTGTGTTTCGGAAGCAGGTGGTGTACTTTTGCAGAAGTGATATTTACATGCTTCAGGAGAAAGTGGTTTCTTGTTTCAGAAGTGTTTTTATATTCTTCGTTCAGAAGAAAGTTGTGTGTTGTTTCAAAAGTGGTTTTCACATGTTTCAAGAGCAGGCGGTATATTGTTTCTGACGTGGCTTTTAGGTGTTACAGGAGGAGGTAGTTTATTGTTTCAGAAGTGTTTTATATGTGCTTCGTTCGGAAGCAATTGGTGTGATATTTCACATGTGATTTTTTACCAGTTTTAGGTGCAGGTGGTATACTGTTTCAGAGGTGATTTTTATGTGTTTCGGAAGCGAGTGGTGTTGCAGAAGTGATATTTACGCGTTTTAGGAGAAAGTGATTTATCGTTTCAGAAGTGTTTTTATATGCGTCGTTCCGAAGAAGGTGGTGTGTTGTTTCAAAAGCGGTTTTCATGTGTTTCAAAAACATATGGCGTATTGTTTCAGAAAAGGTTATTGCGGAAACTGTACGGTATATAACCGTGCGTTGCTTCGGAAAAAATGGCATGCAAATCCAAAAATATTAAAACCCTGAATAGTGTGAGCAGGTCCATAGCTACCCGAATGGCAGGGGAGGCCATGGCCCTTACAGAATTATCATACCAGGGGTATAAATGCATACACAGAGAGACATAAGATATAAAGATGCCGCGGGTGGCCTAGTGGGCAACGTTCGTGACTGTCGCGGAAAGGACCTCAGGCTCGATCCCAGGCAGGTACGAACGCTCGATCCACTAAATATCCGCCGTGCGTCGGATGGGCACGTTAAGCCGTCGGACCCCGGGTGCTGGCCCCCGGTAATAAATAAGGGCGTCTTCCTCCCACCTTTCTACTTCACTTCCGTGTCACCTTCCTATCGGGCACTCTAGCCCAAATCTCCTAGTTTCCTATTTCTAAGGGTTGTTTAAGACCTGGGGTCAGACACTCCCTTCATAAAATCCTCTACGTTTGATGTTGATGATGATGGTCATAAGATATAGAAATGTAAAACGTGTGTATTAATTTACAGAATTGCTACACAAAACGAAAGTTATTCGCTTCAGTATTTTCTGTTATAAAGACTATAGTTACTAACATACAATATTCAGCACAACTAACAAAAGGTAAGAATAACCTACTGTTTGAGGTGAGAAATCCCACATATGCGTGAAAGAAATTGTCCGATATCGGAGAGAGATGTACGTATAAGAGTATAAAATGCGTGGAATTTCATTCTTTTCTTGATTGTTCCGAAGCTCCTTCACTGAAATAATTTTAAAAAAATTTCACTCCTCTTTGTTACTATTGGTATTTTTGCAATGCCGAAGAACAAAATTTTTTAGAGAAGTCGCCATGATTAATTTAGGACCATTGGAGAAGAATCAGGGCTTGAAACTGACCAGTTGAATATCTTTTAATGCAAACAGGTTTAAACTGTAACAGTTTTTGGATAAATAAAAATGACCAAATTATACTAATAGCTTTCATGTGTAACTACACCTCGCCGTTTTCCGCAAAGCAGTTGTCTATCCATGGTACGTTGTACTGTTTTTATTAGAAATTTGAAAAATTTCCTATTTTTCCAAGACATAGTAAAATTTGACGCTTTGTCATTGATGATTGAATGGACACGATTCATACGTATAAATAAGATATATAAATATTTCTGAAAATACAAATAAGATATATAAATATTTCTAAAATTTCTGTTTTTATATATAAATATTTCTGAAATAAAATTTCTGTTTTTATATATAAATATTTCTGAAATGAAATTTCTGTTTGTATATATAAATATTTCTGAAATAAAATTTCTTTTTTTATTTATAGGGAGGAAAATATTCTTTTACTAAATGCGTTCTAATAGATATTCAAAACAAGGAGAAAGTTTCTTTCTGCCTCTCCGGAGAGAAGAACGTATGCAAATGTGCTCTACAGATTTCCAATTATTAGAGTGTTCTGTAAATTCACTGTTATGGTAAGGAGAATTCTAAGTTCTTATTCTTACTAATAAAATGTTTTCGATTTAATTCTTTAAACTGTAAGAACAAATATTCTACAAATTGTTTTTTACAAAACTGAAATTTTCGTAAAAGTCAGTTGTAGAATTTTGTTCTTACAGTTTTCAAAAGCTTGTTTTCTCAAAATTTCATAAGCTTGTGTTATTATAAGCTTGTTTTCCCAAAATTTCACAAGCTTGCTTTCCCCAAATTAATTAGTGAATTATAGAATATTTGTTCTTACAGTTATCATAAGCTTGTTTCCCAAAATTTCATAAGCTTTGTTGTAATCATAAGCTTGTTTTCCCCAAATTTCCTTGAATTTGTTGCTGCTAACATAATCTTTATTAAATTAGTTGTTTTTAAAATTTGATGTTATTATACTGAGTACGGTCTCTTTGATTCAATAACGTTTCGCGTTATCGTTACGAACACCATGTTGAAACACGTTATTACCAACAGAAGTTCTAAAAAATTCGTTACTTACACATTGTTTTGTAAGCTTGTGTTACCAAATATTTTAAGTAATTATTTCTACAATTACACTCTGAAAGATAATAAAAAATAAGAAGTGTGAATTCACGGAAAATTGCTGAAAATAACGTGCAGCAAAGTTATCGGTAACTCTCCGTCTTTTGACGGAATTTCCGATTTTAAAAGCGCCCGTTTTTTCTTAACTTATGTATTTTCATACATTTACCGTAGTCAGTCACTCTGTTTGTTTCAGAAAAGTCCATTTCAAGTTTTCCCGTATTTAGACTGAAATTTCGCAAAATCCAACGCACTGTACATTTCAGCCGTTTCATGAGGGAATCCTTTTGCACCGGTAGTGAGGATCGAACCCTGATCTTTTAGTTTCCAAGACGCGTGTCTCAACCACTGAGCAAGAATGCCACAGGAACTGGGACGACGTTCAAGGTAAAACTTAATTACGCGAAGGTGATTTTTTTCTTTTTTTTTTTTTTTCAGTAACGCGAGTGATTTAGACATTTTAAATTATATTGGAGCTTGTTATTTTTTTGAATACCTTTGTAGTAATTTTATTTTTCTATACGAGGTCTTATTACAAATTAGGTTTTTTTTTTTCATCGTGCTTGTTCGAAGCAGCACAATGAATTGGAATTTGAGATCTTTTTTCAACTGACAATAACTTTCAATTATCTTTAAGAGAAAGTGCAATGTAATATTTTATAATAATATTTCACAAAACTTCTAAATATTTACTCCAGACAGCTATATAGGTTTTGTGTTAAGGATTCATGTATGCTGGCAGTACTTGTGTACGAGTGAATGGTGTTTTATTAAAATGGTTTTCTATTGGTGCAGGAGTCAAAAAAAAAGTAGTGAAAATGTCACCATGGCTGTTTAATATATTTATGGATCCGTGCATGCGTGATGCCAAAATAGGTAATACTGGTTTATGTCTTGGTGATATATATATATATATATATAAATAAGATATATATCATCATCATCATCATCATCATCATCATTGTCAACCATTATCAATCCACTGCTGGACGAAGGTCTCCCCAAGTTTCCTCCACAACGGTCTGTCTTGTGCCAGTCTCCTCCATGTCACCCCTGCATACTTTCGAATTTCATCCACCCATCTCCCATGTGGTCTTCTTCTGGGTCTTTTCCTGTCCCTTGGAATCCAATCTAAAATTTCGGCTGTCCATCGATGATCTGTCCTTCTGGCAGTATGTCCAGCCCATTGCCATTTCAGGGATTTAACTCTGATCATGATGTCTTCCACTCTTGTCATTTTTCGGATCCACGAGTTCCTCTTCTTATCTCTCCTGGTTACACCAAGTATGCACCTCTCCATGCTGCTTTGAGTTGTCTGCAGCCTTTGTATGTCTCTTTTAGTTAAGGTCCACGTCTCTGCACCATACGTAAGCACTGGAAGGATGCATTGATCAAACACTTTTCTTTTAAGACATAATGGCATGTTGCTCTTGAAAATTATGCTGTTTCTTCCAAAAGCTCTCCAGGCTTTAAGAGAGAGTGCTTTATATATATATATATATATATATCTTGGTGATATATATATATATATATATATATATATATATATATATATATATATATATATATATATAAATAAGATATATATCATCATCATCATCATCATCATTGTCAACCATTATCAATCCACTGCTGGACGAAGGTCTCCCCAAGTTTCCACCACAACGGTCTGTCTTGTGCCAGTCTCCTCCATGCCACTCCCGCATACTTTCGAATTCCATCCACCCATCTTCCATGTGGTCTTCTTCTGGTCTTTTCCTGTCCCTTGGAATCCAATCTAAAATTTCGGCTGTCCATCGATGGTCTGTCCTTCTGGCAGTATGTTCAGCCTATTGCCAATTCAGGAATTTAACTCTGATCATGATGTCTTCCACTCTTGTCATTTTTCGGATCCACGAGTTCCTCTTCTTATCTTTCCTAGTTACACCAAGCATGCACCTCTCCATGTTACTTTGAGTTGTCTGTAGTCTTTGTATGTCTCTTTTAGTTAAGGTCCACGTCTCTGCACCATATGTAAGCACTGGAAGAATGCATTGATCAAACACTTTTCTTTTCTAAAATAATGGCATATTGCTCTTGAAAATTATACTGTTTCTTTCAAACGCTCTTCAGGCAAGTTTTATACGCCGATTAATTTCTTCATGAATGTGACCTTCACTTGATATCTGCTGTCCAAGATAAATGTAGGTATTGGTTATCTCCAGCTTTTCCCCATCAATCGATAAATCTTCATTTCTTGTAAAAGCATTGTATATCACTTTTGTCTCCTGAAAGTTCATTTTCAATCACACTTCTTTACTCTTGTCAGCAAGTTCCTGGATCATACTCTGCAGTTCTGATGGGGTATTTGCAAAAATGACTACGTCATGAGTAAAACGGATATTTTGCAAATGAAGGACGACGGTTTCGATACTTTATTTCAAGAAAGTTAGTAAATTACATGTTTGCAAATGAATACATATATATATACACCGGGCGTTCGAAAAGTCTTTCAGGTTCAGGTCCGGATCAGTTACAGATCCCGGTCGGGTTCAATTATGTGACGTCCGGGTCCGGTTCTAAACTTTTTGACCCGTTTCCAACTCTGCTGATGAGGACAAATTTAAAAATTTTGCTGTTATGAAGAACATTTTCGCATTACATGTTACTTAAAGCAATGACTTATGTTTGTTGTAGAGGATATCCAGAATGATCCGTACTTTTGATAGAACTTCATTTTGTTGGTTTCGAATTTTAACGACCTGCGTGAGCACCTTCAAAGGCAATAAGCAGTCGGCAGTCCCTAATGTAGCGCCACTGATTCTCTGGAAGAGAGACTGTCAATGCTGTAAGTCAAACACACCACTTATGTTTCATCAGGGATTGGCGTTCTAGTCCCGAATGAGGCATGACGTCCGGAATGTTTTTTTTTTTTTTTGATTGGAGATTTAACGACCATCGGGAGCAATTCAATGGGCTATAAGCAGTCGCCCGTCCCTAATTTAGTGTCACTGGCTCCAGGGAAGGGAGAGAGCCAGTGTCGTAAGACAAACACAACATCATCCATGCCTCACCGGGATTCGAACTTTTGGACGAATGATCAAAGGTCATCGCTTAGACCAATGCGCCACCGAGGCGGCCCGGAATGTTCTCTGTTTTATTCACAATTCTTTGAAATAGAGAGAGAATTATGCAGAGACAAGTATCACTGTTAAAAATTTTGTTATAGGTTACACAAAAAAGTGTTGCAAAATTAGCTGCACCACTTTCTGAGAAAAGATACGCCATTGCGTGGTGCAAACAAAACCCAATAACATAGCTTCCGCCATAATGTAGAGCAAACTTGTACCATAACGTGGTGCATGTTGCTGGGCTTTGTTTGCACCACACAATGACGTATCTTTTTCTCAGGAAGGCCGCAACCATGGCGCAGTGGTCTGAGCGACGGCTTATGACCATTCGCCCGAGATGGGTCCGGGTTCGAATCCCGGTGAGGCATGGATGTTGTGTTTGTCATACAGCACTGGCACTCTGCCTTCCCTGGAAACAGTGATCCTAAATCAGGGACGGGCGACTGCTTATAGCCCATTGAGTTGCTCACGGTGGTCGTTAAACCTCCAATAAAAAAAAAATAAAAAGAATTCTTAATTATTTCAGAAGTTGTTTTCAACGAAGTTATCAACAAAGCTATCTAAGAACATTTGCTACTCTGTTAATCACTTAAACCACAGCTATCGAAAGATTGAAATTCTACAGCTACTTCTATTCGTAATGAATACCATGAATTCCATTTTCACCTCTCAACATCAAGGATCGTAATCTTTACGAGAACGTCTTTCTCTGATCTGTCCGCAACAAAGCCACATCATTATCGTTTAAGACGATTGAAAAGGCAATATTTCCAGTGTGTTCACCCTTTTTTTTTTTTTTTTTTTGATAGTTCGTTTCAACTCGTTGTGCTATTTCGGAGAATAAACAGGAATCGTGATGCATTTTCCTTCAGAAGACATTTGGTATATTATAGAATTGGCAACGCGCACCAGGTATCTGCAGATGTTTCTAGCATAATGTTGGAACCATGTATAATCGGTTCTATTGAGAAAAAAAAAAAAAATGTGCTTCTCTGAGCGTTTAGACTCTACGTGTTCTTAACTGAGCTGATGATTTTCATTCTGGCATGCTTATGTGACTCCTCGCTTCAAGGGGTCATTTTATTTAATATGTCCGGCGCGCTAAGAAAAATGCGTACGCCTCAGGCTCAAATCGTAATTCATCTCAGAGTTGAGGGACCGCCTGTAAGTACAAAGAGGGATTTAATTGCGGACCACGGAATTTTTTTTTCTAATCCCAACCTTCCGAAAAAAAAAAAAAAAAAAAAAAAGAGAGGAAGAAAATGAAGAAAAGAAAAAATGATGATAGACAAACGGACAGATTTATGTTCCAATTCAGATGAACTGATATTAACATAGAAAAAAAAATCATGATTACTTGAACTTTTTATAAAATTTCACATTATTCTTTTCCTGATGTTAGTCCGCATAGATTCCAGTAAACTTTTCAATTTCTGCTTCTCAGTTTCTCACTCATTTAGCCCCTAAGCAAGTTTAAAAATTTTGTTCGGTGCTAAACCAGATGTATCACTTTCTGAGAAAAATTACACCATTCTGTCGGGCAAAAAGACACTACAACGTGTTGCAACTTTGCACCACATTATGGTGCAAAAACACAACAACGTTTTTCAACTTGTTCCGAAAAAAAAAAAAAAAGAACAGAACAACGTGTTGCAACTTGCACAACAAAAAAAAAGCAAAAAAAACCACAACAGTGTGTCGCAACTTGAACCTCATTCACGTTGTGGTGTCTGTTTGCACCACAAAATGTTACAACCTTTTTCAGAAAGTGGTGCAGCTGGTGTAGCACCAGATTGCACCACCACAAAAGTTTCAACAGTGCACCTTAGGTACACACAATGAAATTTGCGCACCAGGAAAGAAGCATATGATTGAACTGAAATCTTATGGAAGTAATAATACAGAAGAATGATACACATGACACCAAAAACAGAGCTGCAGGACAATTACAGAGGGATCTGTGGCACGCAGTCCGGTCATCTTCAATAGCGCGTCGCACCGTCTCGTGCAGCGATACATGCTGCAATACGGTCCGCAATGGAGGCAAACAGACGTCTGATGTTATCCTGCGGCAGACTAGCCCACACGTGTTGAAAGGTGTGCTCCAAGTTCCGGATAGCGCGGCACGGCGGCAGCCGGCGTTTCAACTGGTCCCAGACATGCTCGATAGGGGAAATATTCGGGGAGCGGGCAGGCAATGGAAGTGTCTGGACATGACGTAAGCAGTCCTGGGCAAGCGAACTGTGTGCGGGCGGGCATTATCTGACTGGTATAGCGCACTCGGAATCCCGGACAGTAATGGGAGCACATGGGGCCGTAGGATCTCCTCCACATACCGCTGTCATGTCAATGATCCACGTACCACTATTAGAGCTGAATGGTTATTGTAGGCAATGGCTTCCCAGACCATGATGCCTGCAGTGGGGGAGGTGTGGCGCTCGATGGCGAGGTTGGTATTGTGCCGTTGACCCGGGGACCTCCACACCCAGACACGATGACCATCTGTGCCCAAAACGAAGCGGAACTCATCGCTAAACACCACACGTCGCTCCGGCCTGGCACCACTGCACACGGAGCCGGCGATGTTCCGGTGTTAATGGCAGCACACGTAAGGGGCGCTGGGATCGCAGATTCGCTTCCGCAAGGCATCGGGAAATGGTTCGTGGGCACACAGGAGACGCTACATCTGCCTGTATAGTGGACCGGGTCCCCTTGTGATCCGTTCGTGCGTGGCGCACGGTCCGTCGATCCTCTCTACCGGTGGTCATCCTGGTCCGTCCGGAGCCGCTCCACCGTGTGGCAGTGCCGTCACGTGACCACTGCTCCCAACACAGTCGGACGGTATGGTCAGAACGACCGACGTGGCAAGCCATACGGTGCGCCAGCCACCCTGTGGTTTTCAGCCTGATGATCCAGCCTCTCTCAAAGTCCGTAAATTGCGTAAATCGACGTCTCTGGTGTCTACCCGGCATTCTTGTCACTCATTCTTTTCATTCTTGCTTGCGTCGGCCAGTGCTTTTCGCTTTCATGTGGCATCGATTACACACCGGTTTATAGGGCTGCCTGTTCGTGCTTGCAGCGTCACCACAGGGTGTGCGGTCATGCGCAATCGCACCAAACGTGGACCATTTGCATACCAGCACGCACATTAGCTATTTGCAAAGTTTCGCGGTTGTAGCAGTTTTCTTCTAGGTGCGCAAGTTTCATTGTCCGGGGAGTGTATACTGTAATCAAAGGATAAGAATGTTTGGTATTGAAATTTTCTGTGTGTCATCTCTATGGTTGTTTCTTTGTGCACTTTTCAAATATTAATAAATTTCTGATCATTTGAAAGCAGCCAATCATAAAAACGAATTACCATTTTCATGTTATTCCTTCTTCTATTCTTGTTCTCTATAAAATGAGAATTAATCTTATGGTTCAATTAACAAAATTTTATGAACCTGTATGCGTTTTTGCGTTTTTGTGTGCTAAACCATGATTCTCAAACTTTTAGAGACAAAGGCCATACCAGACTTTTGACGAGGCTTCTCGGTACGAATCGACTGTGAAAAATGAAATACATTGGAACCCCAATTATCCGGACTCCAGATATCCGGAACTCCAATTATCCGGATCGCATGTTCTTCTTTCAAAGCCAAGTAAAATTAAAAATTTTGTTAATTTATTTACGTGTTTTTAGTTTTTTTTGTTCATTTAAATAATACAAAATGATAAGGCAATACAGTAGATATTTACTTTTTAAACTGTATTACATATGCTATTATAAAATACGATAAACGAAAAAATTAAATTCCTCACTTCAATTAATAAATACGTATTTTGGTTTACAGAAAAAAAAACCGCCCGATTATATGGATGGGTTGTGGTCCGAGTTCATCCGGATAATTGGAGTTCTACTGTACATCCAAAATCAGAAAAAAAAAAAAAAAAAAGAATACTGCGTTATGTGCTTTTAGACGATTTGGTACATATTTAGGTATTGCGCGAACTATGCATTGCTCTTGTGTTTTGTGAGCTGGTCGCTTGCTATTGTCTGCAACGTTCCATTTTCTTTTGATGGTTGAAGAAATTATGTATCATAGTATAAAATGATTCTATTATGCGAAAAATGAAAATATAATTGAAACAATAATCCAAATACATATAAACAATATATTCCTGTGTATATCGATCTGGAAATACATGCATGTCTGCTCCTGAAATCCAGTTACTTGGAGGCCAGAACTGTCCGATGTTTGTCGCTGTATGAACCCTGATGGCTGAGATGAAATGATCTGCCGTGTATTTCAATCACGATGTGCTGAGTACAGCCGGTCGAACTCATCTATATTGCGCTGTATAATTTTATATCGGCTGGCGTGGGTTCTTCCTTTTTGCGTTCTGTTTGTTTGCAACTCATTTGCAATTCAAATAAAGCAATAGATAGCCTTTTAAATTTCCTTTAGTATTTATTTGCAGTTAAGGCTTTTTGTTAGCATATCTGGTGTTGTCCCAAGCAAAGCCGGGTGGAACTTTTGCGGGGAAAAAAAAATCTCATATTTTAATAAAGTCGTTACCTGAAAAATGTCCTCCGAAAAGAACACACGTGAAAACTATCATAAAAAATATTATTTAAACGAAGTATTTGCTTTAAGTTTAAGGAAAAGACCGTAATATAGATTGAAATTTCAGAGAGAAGAGAGTGAGAGAGAGAAAGAGTAAGAGTGAAAGGGTAAGAGAGAGAGAAAGTGAGAGCGAGAGTGAGGGAGAGAGAAAGTGAGAGCGAGAGTGAGGGAGAGAGAGACAGAAAGTGAGGAAGAAAGTGAAAGTGAGAGCGAGAGTGAGTGAGAGTGAGATAGAGAAAGAGTGAGAGTGGGAGGGTGGAAGAGTGAGAGAGAGAGAGAGAGAAAGTGAGAGCGAGAGTGGGCGAGAGAGAGTGAGGGAGAGAGAGAGAGAGAGAAAGTGAGAGAAAGGGTGAAAGAGAGTGAGAGAGATAAGTGAGTGTTATTGAGAGAGAGAATAAGAGAGAGAGTGAAAGTGAGAGCGAGAGTGAGTGAGAGCGAGAGTGAGTGAGAGCGTGAGTGAGAGAGAGAGAGTGAAAGTGAGAGTGACAGTGAGTGAGAGAGAGTGAGGGAGAGAGAAAGTGAGGAAGAGAGTGAAAGAAAGTGAGAGAGTGAGAGAGAGAGAGAAAGTGAGGGGGAGAGAGAGAAAGTGAGGGAGAGAGTGAAAGAGAGTGAGAGAGAGTGAAAGTGAGAGCGAGAGTGAGTGATAGAGAAAGTGAGGGAGAGAGTGAAATAGAGTGAGAGAGAGTAAGAAAGTGTTAAAATCTACGATTTTCTTTACGGGGAGAGAAGGTGGTTCAGATTGTATTGCGATTCTTGCAAAAACTCCCTCACAAAATGATAAAATGATAATTTTAAACTAATCTCCGTATCGAATGTTTTTGCATTTTGCTTAGCGAATAATAAGTATCCCTCTAAATTAAATTCGTATAAATAGTTTTTCCCCCTGATACATGTTTTCCTGAGCACTCTTTGATGTAAGGTGAAGTAACTGACAAATTAGGGACGTTTGTTAACTTTTATACGCACTACTGTATGAAAATTACTTTTTATTTTATTTCCAGTACTGTTTTTAAAGTTACTGAGCAATTCTCCTCCAAATACAGCACTAAAATATCTTTGATATTTTTTTTTATTTTTTTTTTTATTTAAGTATCTGGTATATACACAAATTGCTGAATATACATATAAAGGTAGGGAGCCACAAAACCGTTAATTTTAATTTGCAATTTCATGACTGCGGAAAAGATTAATGCGGTTATAATGGTTATTTGAAATCTGGAAATCTCAGTGTCTGTACGACGAAGAGCGGTAACTTATTTGAAAGTAAGGGGATTGGAAACTAAAAAAAAATGCGCATTAAAAAAAAATACCTTCTTAAGGGCCTCCAGCCCCAAAACTTAAAGAAAACTAATAATAAACATAAAACGTTCTGTTGAAAATCATTTTGTTTTTCTTTCCTAAAATGCTATGCACCCCAGGTTTTCTCAATAGCCTAGCCGGACCTGGTTCGTAGGTTATTTTAATTATGCAACTAATTTATAGTGAATTTACTTTCTATTTTCAACCGATCATTTCTTTTCGTTAATTTCACTCATCCCGTTTCGTAGACTCTCAAATTTTCTCCTTCTCTCTCTCGTAACCGTTGTGTACTTCCCCTAGATTTTTCAAATTCTCTCCTTCTCTCTCTCGTAACCGTTGTGTACTTCCCCTATATAGATTTTTCAAATTCTCTCCTTCTCTCTCGTAACCGTTGTGTACTTCCCCTAGATTTTTCAAGTTCTCTCCTTCTCTCTCTCGTAACCGTTGTGTACTTCCCCTAGATTTTTCAAGTTCTCTCCTTCTCTCTCTCGTAACCGTTGTGTACTTCCCCTATATAGATTTTTCAAATTCTCTCCTTCTCTCTCTCGTAACCGTTGTGTACTTCCCCTATATAGATTTTTCAAGTTCTCTCCTTCTCTCTCGTAACCGTTGTGTACTTCCCCTAGATTTTTCAAGTTCTCTCCTTCTCTCTCTCGTAACCGTTGTGTACTTCCCCTATATAGATTTTTCAAATTCTCTCCTTCTCTCTCTCGTAACCGTTGTGTACTTCCCCTATATAGATTTTTCAAATTCTCTCCTTCTCTCTCGTAACCGTTGTGTACTTCCTCTAGATTTTTCAAGTTCTCTCCTCTCTCTCGTAACCGTTGTGTACTTCCCCTAGATTTTTCAAATTCTCTCCTTCTCTCTCTCGTAACCGTTGTGTACTTCCCCTATATAGATTTTTCAAGTTCTCTCCTTCTGTCTCTCGTAACCGTTGTGTACTTCCCCTAGATTTTTCAAATTCTCTCTTTCTCTCTCTCGTAACCGTTGTGTACTTCCCCTATATAGATTTTTCAAATTCTCTCCTTCTCTCTCGTAACCGTTGTGTACTTCCCCTAGATTTTTCAAGTTCTCTTCTCTCTCTCGTAATCGTTGTGTACTTCCCCTAGATTTTTCGAATTATCTCCTTCTCTCTCTCGTAACCGTTGTGTACTTCCCCTAGATTTTTCAAATTCTCTCCTTCTCTCTCTCGTAACCGTTGTGTACTTGCCCTAGATTTTTCATCTACAGCCCTCGCTTTTCCCTTGGTTTGTAGGAAACTGCTTATGACACCGGAATACTTATAAACTAATTACGTAGTTCGGGATACTTTCTCTCTCCGTGTTTCTCTGGCTGGAGGCACAATAAAATGATTGTTGGTTATTGGTATATAAAACTCTTAGCTGCAGGAGTTCCTCTAACGTACAATGCTTGATTGCTCCTGGAAACGCTTTAGAACGGTCGCTAATAATTGTTAGCTTTGCTGATGTGTCCGGTGATGTATTCAGGCATCTTCTTGGGAGTGCTTAGCCCCCCCCTTCCGAAAATCCATGAACGCTCCCCGTCCTTTTTGGGACGACCTCCCCTTATATTTAGCCTAATTGTTTTCGTTTATAGCTAAATACTTGGAGAAAGTAATTAAAAAAAACTTAATGAGAGAAAATATATTGTAATAATAATAATAAAAACACCCAAATGGACTTCGATCTGAAATTTCTATCATCCTTTAATAAAACATTAAACTGTCCTCGCTGAAGGGGCAATTTTTCAAGCACTGACAGCTCGGACTGCTTCCGCAATAAAAACCTAATTCCATAGATTAGCGATGCCTGCACTGCAATACATCATCATATTATATTTTGGAAGCTGGCATAGCTTCATTTCAATCTTCTGGATGCCGACTTTTCATGTATACGGTTAAGACTCAGTGTAGCTATAACGTGACGCTAGAGCTTCCAATACAACAAAATATTTGCTACCTAATTTTTGACAAGAGCAAATTATTAGAAAATATTCCCATAAAAAGCTTTTTTCTTTTTTTCTGGCGATAAGTGCTTTACACTCTGTGACGAAAAGCTTGTAGTAAGGACAGGACATTTTTACCACTCCTAATGTTTTAGGAGGTGTCCAACACAGCGTTATTTTACTAGCATCTTCAATATTTTAAACCTATCCATGGTGAAATCCGTGGTGCATTACTGAATTAAAACAAAGGTATAATATTTTTACATTATCAATCACTTAAATGTGTAGAGATTACTTGGAATTTGCATTTGCGATATACGAGCATAGGAAAATTTTTATTCTCTAAAAATTATATACATATTAATGTATACTGTATGCAAATAACAAAATTGTGATTATATGTATGTACACTGAAGAGCAATTGAATTAGAGATACCTGTCTAGTAACGTGTAGCACCACCTTTCGCCCTGATGACGGCGGCGATTCGTCTCGGCACGGACTCGACAAGACACCGGAAGCGTTGGGAAGCCATACGGATCCACGACCCCTGAACAAGCTCCCACAGTTCACGAAGATTTGATGGAGGGAGGTCAGAGCCTCGAACATCTCTCTCGATGGCATCCCAGATGTGTTCGATGGGATTGAAGTCAGGTGACCTAGCTGGCCAAGGAAGCGAGGTCACGTCGGTGGAGTGTTCATCCAACCATTCGGATACAATTCGGGAGCAATGGCACTGTGCATTGTCTTGTTGAAGGATGAGGTCCCCAGTGGGATGTTGAAAACGCACAAACGGGAGCAAATGGTCGTCCAGGATATCCCGGTAACGTTGACCTGTGAGGGACGATGTCACACGTACCAGGGATCCCATTTCAGTCCACGTAAACAGTCCCTAGACGAGAATGCCATCCCCACCAGCTTGAAGAGTACCCTGCTGGCAAAAAGGATCCATCGCTTCATGTGGTTTGCGCCGTACTCGTATCCTGCCATCCGCATGTACCAACGTGAATCTCAACTCATCTGTCCAGGCAACTTTTTTCCACATGTCTAGGGTCCACTGGCGATGTTCCCGCGCCCATGCCAATCTTTGCACCCTGTGATGTGCGGTCAGCAGCAGTACCCTCGTGAAACGATGGCTTCTGTACCCCATAGCGAGGAGATGGCTCTGGATGGTGTGACTGCTTACACGTTTTTTTGCACCAGCGTTAAATTGCCAAGTGATTTCTTGCACTGTGGCCCGTCTATCCGCTGTTACAATGCGATCTAGCCAACGATGAACCCGCTCATCCACACGCTGTTGTCCACGACAGGTGGCCATTGCAGGGATGGTTTTACCGGATTCGGTGTACTCACGGTGCACCCGTGACACAGTGGCTCGTGAAAATCCCAGTGCCTGCACGACTTCCGAGATGGAGTGACCCATTCGTCGGACCCCGACAATTTGCCAAAGATCAAACACGCTTAGATCCTTCGTCTTACCCACACTGCGTCCGACTCTTACTGATTCCCGTCGCATCACTCCTTATATTGTCGGATCGCTGCATACGTCATGTCGTTTCCGTTTACAGGGTCGCCCACAGCGCTACATTTGCATAACGCCAGCTGTCTCTAATTCAATTGCTCTTCAGTGTATATATTAGTCAACAAGTTTCATCTCCCCTAAAATTTGTAATTTCCCCCTGGAAAAAACTTTCTGAATGCAACACTGGATGTGTCCTTCATGGCTGTTGTAAACTTCCCTCCATGCTGACTGTAAGATGTGGATTAAGTGAGCTACTATTGTATTACATTTTTGGTAGCAAGTATTTCCCAGTAACCAAAGTGCGAAATATCGGTTTTAATTCTGCGCTAATTACGGAGTTTTACCACTCAGTGTTTTAATATAGAGATAAAATGCGATTCGTAACCAAATAAGAATAGTCACAGATTAGCTCTATAAAGAAGAAAAAAAAATCAGAGAAGTAAGTTGTGCATTTAGCTAAAGGATAGTTAGTTCTTTTGTATGTTTATGTAGAAACCTAATTGACTTGTGGATTAGACATACTTGCATGAATAATCGGTAGCATGTCATAAACATCATTTACTTTCTGGTGTGACAGTGGTATGACCAAACACAAAAAGATGTTTGGGAATTGTAATAATGAGCAGACACCCACTCCTGTTTTTATTGGTCATTTAACTCCTTCAGAAAGCCCGTGAACCCGAGTTCAAGCATTTTCTTCAATGATTGTGGCAACCGATACAGATGCAGGAAAAAATTACTTGAAATATTCCAGTGTTCTTTTTATTTTGTTCTGATGATGAAGTATCCGAAACAGAAAAACAAGGTGACACAGTACTCGATCATCCTAACCTTTTCCTTGTTTTTCCGGTATAAACAGAGATGAAAGAGAAATAAATGAGAAACATAAAAGCGAGCGAGAAAACAAAATGGAATGATGACAATAGTTCTTATGCTCATAAAACTCAGGATTATAGAGCTCCCAGTTTGTGTAGAACAGTTAACAAAACTTTGATTAAGCAGACGCATCTTGTTTTACAAGTTGCTCTCATGACATTTCTTCCAAAAACCAATCACATTTTGAATGCACGTTATGCATAATGATTTGCAAGAGAGAATTTTTTCTCCTACAAACTAATTTGTCTGCAAATGTTCAAACGCCCATACTTTTGTAACGTGATAAATACCTAAAGCTAAATTGAAGCTCATTTTAAAACTTTCTTGAAATTAATTCTCAAGCTATTTTGCGTGATTCCTTTTGTGAATTAACGGAGCATATTCCTGATTCAACCTCTTATGTGAAATGACGGGGTGGGGGGGGGGCTGAATTTCACTGCTTCTTGCACTCCAGGAAAATTCTGAATTTTTATAGAGACATTTCCATAATTCCTTTTGTATATTAACAGGAAAAATCTGCTCTGACTTTTTTCCATATCCACATGACGGAGATTTTCCGCTAATAGGAGCCGTTCGTCGGAATACTTGAAGTTTCATTAACTATTAAATTTCAATCATATGTCGGAGGACCTGATTTTGAAGCTCTGTAGCGATCGGATATTGTGGATAGCATTTCGTATGTTATTTAAGTTATTGTGTGGCAACTAATATTCTATCTTCCTTCCTCCATTTAGTGCACCAGCTATTGTGCATTGTGTTACCGTAAGAAATTGGGTTCTTAAATTACCGTACGGGTGATTGTCCATGTTTCGAATATCTAATTGCAAATCATATGTTACCTTTGAGGATCACTACGACAAATAATAGGCAACATTATTGTAAAGTTGAAACCACATCAATCACTGAAACTCGAAATAAATTTTCCAAAACACGTCCTCAAGCTTTGAACACAACGCAAAAACTGCTGTCAAACTAAAAAATAAACACTCCATTTTCTCTGTATGATCCGGAAATTTCAGCCTCCCATATTTCTTCATTTATTCAGATATCAGCACTTAAGTAATGTGTAAAAAAGTATATATATCATCATCATCATCATCATTGTCAACCATTATCAATCCACTGCTGGACGAAGGTCTCCCCATGTTTCCTCCACAACGGTCTGTCTTGTGCCAGTCTCCTCCATGTCACCCCTGCCTACTTTCGAATTTCATCCACCCATCTCCCATGTGGTCTTCTTCTGGGTCTTTTCCTGTCCCTTGGAATCCAATCTAAAATTTCGGCTGTCCATCGATGATCTGTCCTTCTGGCAGTATGTCCAGCCCATTGCCATTTCAGGGATTTAACTCTGATCATGATGTCTTCCACTCTTGTCATTTTTCGGATCCACGAGTTCCTCTTCTTATCCCTCCTGGTTACACGAAGCATGCACCTCTCCATGCTACTTTGAGTTGTCTGCAGTCTTTGTATATCTCTTTTAGTTAAGGTCCACGTCTATATATATATATATATATATATATATCATCATCATCATCATCATTCTCAACCATTATCAATCCACTGCTGGATGAAGGTCTCCGCAAGTTTCTTCCACAACGGCTGTCTTGTGCCAGTCTCCTCCATGTTACTCCTGCATACTTTCGAATTTCATCCACCCATCTCCCATGTGGTCTTCTTCTGGGTCTTTTCCTGTCCCTTGGAATCCAATCTAAAATTTCGGCTGTCCATCGATGGTCTGCCCTTCTGGCAGTATGTCCAGCCCATTGCCATTTCAGGAATTTTATTCTGATCATGGTGTCTTCCACTCTTGTCATTTTTCGGATCCACGAGTTCCTCTTCTTATCTCTCCTGGTTACACCAAGCATGCACCTCTCCATGCTTCTTTGAGTTGTCTGAAGTCTTTGTATGTCTCTTTTAGTTAAGGTCCACATCTCTGCACCATACGTAAGCACTGGAAGAATGCATTGATCAAGCACTTTTCTTTTAAGACGTAATCATTTCTTGTAAAAGCATTGAACATCACTTTTGTCTTCTGAAAGTTTATTTTTAATCCCACTTCTTTACTCTTGTCAGCAAGTTCCTGGATCATATTCTGCAGCTCTGATGAGGTAGTTGCAAAAATGTCTACGTCATCAGCAAACGAAGGGGACTTAGATAATCTCCATTAATCTTTATCCCTTTGTTTTCCCAGTTCAGTGATTGAAAGACATTTTCCAATGGGGCATTAAAGAGCTTGGGAGATATAGTGTCACCTTGTCTCACTCCCTTTCCAATTTTTATGGGAGCTGTGTTCTCAAACAGCGGAATAAAAAGTGGAAAGGGAGTGAGACAAGGTGACACCAATCTCCCGAGCTCCTTAATGCCACATTGGAAAATGCCTTTCAATCACTGAACTGGGAAAACAAAGGGATAAAGATTAATGGAGATTATCTAAGTCCCCTTCGTTTTGCTGATGACGTAGTCATTTTTGTAACTACCCCATTAGTGCTGCAGAGTATGATCCAGGAACTTGCTGACAAGAGTAAAGAGGTGGGATTAAAAATGAACTTCCAGAAGACAAAAGTGATGTCCAATGCTTTTATAAGAAAAGAATATTTATCGATTGATGGAGAAAAGTGTTATATATATACTATATATATATATATATATGTATTTATATATGACTTCCTTTTTTCTCTATATTTTTCTTATATTCTTTTTAGATAACTTCCATTTTTCTCTATATTTTCTTTATATTCTTTTTAAAATAGCCCTTACACTGCGAGGCACAGACGCTACCAAATTTCTTAAGGTGGTGTTTTTTCTCTATATTTTTCTTTATATATTTTTTAAAATAGCCCTTACCATGCGAGGCACAGACGAACTCTGGACCGATAAATTTGATAAATAACTTATATGTTTCGAATCATCCACACAATGCACGTAATTAAATAAAGATTAATTCTTCTACAATGAGATTGGCCTTCGAACGTGGTTGTCGGCTGACCTGAAACCTGCGATTTTGTGTCCCCGCCTTTCTCAAGGATGGACGATGTATCGTACACTCATGTTAATAAAAAAACAGAACACCTTAATGAAGTCGAGCTACGAATTTTATTTTAACAGGATGTGTTCATTAGGCAATGCAGAACAAATAATTGGCATCTAGGTGACATACTCACCAGGTGCGTCCACGTAGCTAATAATCGGTGTGGCCAACTCTGGCTTGTAATTGCCAATGAAAATGTTGTTTCCAAGGCAACAAAGTGGTTTGCGTTCCTGCAAGCATAGAGGATTTCAGGATTATGTTATAACACACGCTCAAAGCAATCTCATCAGGGCATGCATGAGCGAATGACTTCAAACCTCCTTAAAAAGTGAAAAGTAAAAGTAAACGTCGCGACTCTTTTCTTTATCAGTATTGATCCTAATAAAGAACCTTTTGGAAAAAATAGATTTATTAAAAATCAAAAAGGGACATTTTCTTTCATTTCTTGTATACTAGATAAGAGTATATAAATTCGGGGACCTATTATATTCCAGATTTTAGTAATACTATTTTGAAAGTACAATTAACAGGCTCATTCACTCTGAAATGACTCATTCACTGTAACTGTCTCATTCACTCTATTCTTAAACGCGTTTTTAAACATGCCTATGCAGTGGTTTTCTCTGCTTGTTTATTTATTTGTGCGTTGATTTGTGAGGGGCCTCGCAGTGATGCAGTGTCTTAGAGCTGGTCTCCGACCATTCGTCTGAATGGGTCCGACTGAAGTTCGGGTGAAGCATGGGTTTCACGTTTTCGTTCTACAGCACTAGCTCTTTCCCGTCCTCGGAACCAGTGACTCCACCCACATTAGAAACGGGTGAATGCTTACATACCCCCCCCCCCCCAACTATCTGTCCCGCGTAGAATTGCTCACGGTGGTCGTCAAATCCCGAAACAAAACAACAAAAAATTCATTAGGGAATAGTAAAAATTCCAAAGCAGAAAAACAGCTGCTCTTCCATTAAAAGACCGGGGAAAGAAGAATAAACTAAGGACACGCGAGCATTAAACTGGACCTTTAATGATTGGAAGAGGGTCGTACGCAGGCCACTCCGAGTGCCCATGCTAACCTCGGGTCACCGTCGAAAGCGCCTGCAATGGGCCCGCGTGCGTCAAAACTGGACCTTGAATGATTGGAAGAATGCCGTATGGTCGGACGAATCTCGTTTCCTGTTGCACCATGGGGAAGTCCGGGTGGGTTTGCGTCGTTTACCTGGGGAAATGTTGGCACCCGGACGTACCATGAGACAAAAACAAGCCCATGGAGGAAGTGTTGGGCAATGTTCAGCTGGGAATCCCTGTGTCCAGTCATTTATGCGCAGGGAACTATGACGTCTACTACTTACCTACACATCCTTGTAGACTAGGCATATCCCTTCATGGCCGCAGTATTCCTGTCTGATGGTGCCTTCTTTAGAAGGATGATGCTCCATGCCATAGTGCCCGGTTTGTTCGAGAATGGTTCGCAGAACACGAGGAAGACTTGCAGGTATTGCTGTAGCCTCCAATATCGATCATCTGTAGCTTGTGTCGCAAAAGCAAATCCGATCTCCGACGGTTCAACCATGCAACTTACAAGAGTTAAAGGATCTGTTGGTAACGTGTTGTTACCAGGTTCCGCAGGACACCTTAAGAAATTTGGTAGCCTCTGTGCTTCGCAGGGTAAGGGCTATTTTGGTGGCACGTGGAAGACTAGCACCATATTAGGCTGTAGTCATGATATTTTGGTTCCTCGGTGTATGTCTCGATTAATATAAATAATTTTTATTGGTAAACAAACCTTTTATGCTCTGTTAGTGGCTGTCTACGTATGCAAGGCTTTTCATGTTTTCTTAGTCTTATCCTTTTCCAAGCACACGCCCGTTCGCTAAGTTACCTTTATAAAGATCCACTTGTCTATATGTGTGTACGTGCATGTGTGTTAGCGTAGACAGCTACAGGGATTGTACTGAGTATGGTGAACACCACACTCAGAGACGTGACTTTTTAATGCAGCTGAGTAAGCCGCAATACGCAAAAGTATCCATTACTTTTGGGTTGTGTAACGAAGTAAATTTCTCCGTCATTTTTGGTCCACGCCGGGAATGGAACCCGAGTTAACTTATTCTGGAACAAGTCGCTCTACCAACTGAGCTACGCAGACGTTCGTTCTTGCTACTATCTTCCTTTATGTCGTGTGCGTCCTGCGAGACATGCACGTCACAGTTGTAACAGCTTTGTTTAGAACCTCAAAGACTTGTTTAATCTTGACGACGAAATGAGCAAGCTAACGGACTTGTCTAATTGTTTGTGGCTGGCTAGCTTGTGTCTCCATGACGGTAATCGCCGGGGTAAGGGGGTATTGAGTGCTACTGCATCCAGCGTCATTACAGCATACTACGTTCGTGGCAAACCCTCGTCTGCGAAACACAAGAGCGGCAGTAGAACGACATTGACTAATAGAGACAGGAGAGCATAAGAGAGGATTGTTACCCGTAATAAGAAGACCACGGTGCCGAAAATTAATGTGGAGCGCAATCTGCATCTCCGGATTCCGGTATCAACAAAAACAGTGCGCAGAGAACTGCATAAACAAAATATTCATCGTAGAGCTGCTATTGCGAAACCTCTGGTAACTCGGGTGAATGCACAACGGTGACGGCGGTGCTGCCAGGAGCATACAAAGTGGACTGCTGATGCATGGGAGCTTGTAATGTGGTCGGATGAATTCACATTCACACTATTCTCCACCGAAGGACGTGTTTATGTGTGGAGAACACCGTCAGAAGCTTACAACCCGAACTGTCTGCTCCCAACAGTGTTGGTGGTTCTGTCATGCTGTGGGCGGTCATATCGCGGTTTCCAGTAGGTACCCTGATCACGTTGAAAGGACGGATGACTGGCAGGGGGTATGAAACCATTGTGGCCAACTAAATCCATCCAATGGCTCAGGCATTATTTCTTGCAAGGGATGCCATCTATCAAGATCATAACGAACCAATTCATAGAGCTCGGAATGTCCAATCGCGGTTTGCGAACATGAGAACGAATTGTCATATCTTCCTTGGCCTCCCCTTTCAAGGACCTGGAGCAGTTTGTGCGTGAAGAATGGTGTAGCATCCCACTAACCACCATCCAGGATTTGTATGCATCCACTCCAAGGCGGATTCAGGCGGTTTTGAATGCCAAAGGTGGTCACACGCCTTACAAGGTACGTAAAACCTTCTTTCCTAGGTGTTCAAGTTATTCTGTCCAACACCCGGTACATGCGTTTGCTTGTAAACATTAATAATTCACTTCTCCTTTCTGTGTCCCTAAATAAGTCCCGTGATGACTAATACTTCTGACTCCTGATTTTTGCTTTTCGTTTACTTTTTCAGCAAATTCCTGTTAACTTGGAAACTATCATTTGAAGTAATATAAGCGTTAAGACACATCACATTTCCAGAAACATAAGGAATCTTTTCTATATATAAAAAAAGGAATTGTTGCATAAGCATTATTAGCATATCAAAAGGTGGCACCTGAGTTGCACATTAACTTTCAAATGTTTTCAGAGTATTTCTTCCAATAGCTTTCACTTCATTAATTCCAGTTTCTCTTCAAACTGTTTGCATTCAATGATGATCCGGACATTTCTTTTCGATAATTACGTCTAGTTTTCTGTCACGATTTTACGTGTTATGTGTGATACTGAGAGAAAGGAAAGAAAAAGTATAATTCTGTCCTCATTTCGGTTTGCGTTGTGCTCTTTAAAGCAAATACACTTGCAACTTCCTCATTCATATTAAAAAGGAACAAAAGACAATCAGTAATTTTTCGAATGCGTCTATTTCCTTTACCCACTAATTATCTATTTCCTTTTACCACTAATTATTTGCTTTGCATTTGGGGTTATTGGGAGAACTTTGTTTATTCCCTTTTCGCTTTGCACATGTTTCGACGAATACTTTTGTTTAATCGTGCCTGCTTTCCTTCTGACTCTATTTTTTTTCTGGTGAGTTCAGGCTCCGCGTATTTACATTCACATTCTTTTTTTCTTTATAAAAAATTTTTCATCATAGATTCCTGCCTGGAATTTCAGCTTAGCAGTGTGTTCGCAAAAACGTAATAATAGTAAAAATTGTTTCTCAGTATGTTTGAATTTTTAACTTTCTTTTTTTTGGGGGATAAAAATAAAATTTCTTCACAAAAGAAATGGATAGCCTTTCTTACTCAACAAATATTGAAAAGCATGCTTGTAACAGCTGATGGAACTGCCATTTATTTTTTATGAGAAAATTAATTTGAAAAATCAGACAAAATCAGTATCGGAAGATCCCAGTGAGTAACAAAGTCCATCTTTCCCAAATACGAGTGCGATCAAAAAGGCATTCAATCCATATCAAAATATTTATTGATGGTCTCAAATCAACACATTCTAGCTGCTTTATAAGCACATAAACACATAGACGCGACTAGGCATGAATCTTTTATATTTTAAACTGAACTTGTGCTCAAAAACACTTCCTTCATAAAAGTTTACACTCACTAGAAAAAACATTAGAAATAAGGGTGGTGGTAAGTTAAACAGGGGCTTACCACGCGCAGAGTGGAACAGATCCAAACTGAACGCAAGCGATAAGTCTTCCCAACAGTGCATCACAATCGACCAATACGGCGAAACGTAGTGATCTGACCGGCTTTGATCGTGGGTGCATGATCAGCGCAAGAGAGATGGGTCATTCCCTCGCCTAAGTGCTAAGAACCATAGGGTTCCCGAGGGCAAGCGACAGACGTACATAACCCAGAGAGCAAACGGTGGCCAACCACGTGTCATTGATGACTGGGGTCGATGTTGACTATACATGCTAGCACAGACTGACCGCGTGGCAACTATTAGTTTGTCTCTTGCGAGGGTGTGCCGCTCTTGTACCATTGACACAACGCATATAGGCCAGAGAGCAAGCGGTGGCCGACCACATGTCATTAATGACTGGGGTCGATGTTGACTACCCATGCTAGTGCAGACTGACCGCTTGGCAACGATCAGTCAGTACCTTGCAAGGGTGCACCACTCTTCTACCATCGGCACAAGGCACATAGGCCAGAGAGCAAGCGGTGGCCGACCACATGCCATTGATGACTGGGGTCGACGTTGACTATCCATGCTAGCACAGACTGACCGCGTGGCAACGATTAGTCAGTCTCTTGCAAGGGTGTACCGCTCTTGTACCATCAACACAACGCACATAGTCCAGAGAGCAAGCGGTGGCCGACCACATGCCATTGATGACTGGGTTCGACGTTGGCTATCATGCTAGCACGGACTGTCCACTTGGCAACGATCAGTCAGTCTCTTGCGAGGGTGTACCACTCTTGTACCATCGACATAACGCACATAGTCCAGAGAGCAAGCGGTGGCCGACCACATGCCATTGAGGACTTGGGTCGATGTTGACTATCCATGCTAGTACAGACTGACCGCTTGGCAACGATTAGTCAGTCTCTTGCGATGGTGTACCACTCTTGTACCATCGACACAACACTCATAGGCCAGAGAGCAAGCGGTGGCCGACGACATGCCATTGATGACTGGGGTCGACGTTGACTATCCATGCTAGCAGAGACTGACCGCGTGGCAACGATTAGTCAGTCTCTTGCAAGGGTGTACCGCTCTTGTAACATCAACACAACGCACATAGGCCAGAGAGCAAGCGGTGGACGACAACATGCCATTGATGACTGTTGTCTACGTTGACTATCCATGCTAGCACAGACTGACCGCTTGGCAACGATTAGTCAGTGTCTTGCGAGGGTGTACCGCGTTTGTACCATCGACAGATGTATAGAGCCCAGAGAACAAGCGGTGGCCGACCACATGCCATTGATGACCGGGTTCGACGTAGGTTATCTGTGCTCGTACAGACTGACCGCTTGGCAACGGCGGCGCGAATCACATCCAGATTAAATGTCGGAGACCCAGACATCGTCAGCGAGTGAACAGTACGGCGCACGCTAAATTTCTTGGGCTACGGGAGCCAATGCCGTACTCGTGTGCAACTGTTGACTGTATGTCATTGGACGTTATGCCTCGCCTGGTACTGGAAACATCAAAACTTGTCCTCTGCTGAGTGGCGCATCGTCGTGTAGTCAGATGAATATCGTTTTTAGCTGTACTGAACTGACGGGAGAGTGCGAGTGTAGAATCGACAGCAGCCCCGTCGTGATAGATCGGCTTTTTTCAAGGAAATGGTGGCTCTGTGCCGGTTTGGGGTGCCTTCTCATGGGACCATCCCTCAGTGTGTCTCGGGAGGTCCTTAACCGCTGCGCCCTACCAGCATGCGCTGGGTACACGCTTTCATGGCCTTCGCGCATCCTGCGGCCGATGGTCTGTTTCAGCAGAACAATGCGCCACCCCACGAGGCCGCAGCCCCCTAGACATGACTCAAGGAACCCTCATCTTAATTTGGAACCGTTCGGTGGACGCCCAAGGTCCCTGTATTTAATCCCTGATGAAGCTTTCTGGGATGTCATTGGCTGGAGTATCAGAACCGTGGATGCTGGACGGATGTCTCGAGCGGAGTTGTGGACAATGCTTCAACAGGTATGGCTCACATTACCTCCGAAAAACCTCCGGCATCTGGTGGAGTCGATGCATCGGTGTGTACAGGCTGTTATTCGCGCCAGAGGAGGACCATCACGCTATTCTGTGGTTTCTCTAACGTTTTGTCCATTGAGTGTACATACAACGCAGATGTTGTGCAAATATTTTTTGTCATTGCGTTATTTTCCGAACCTCGTTTCTGCTTCCTGTTCGTCCTGTAAAACTTTAAGCGTTAAATTGTCACTTATCGACTTAATCTACTTGTTTAACCCTCAAGTTTCACTTAGAATCATTGTCTGAAGAAATTGTTGCTGAAATATGTCAACCTCACAGTGGTGTGCAAAAGTATTTCATCACCTGGAAAAAACCGTGAATTTTTATGTTTAACTCCTTTTTTTAACTAATTATTTTTCATAGTTATTTCATCGTTTATATATCGTTACATGCGAAATTTATTGGAGATTACAAAAGTTTTCTTAGTTTTTCCTGTAGCTACTTCTGTTCTTAAAATATGACATAAAACATTTGGTTTGACAAACATATTGAAATTCACGTTAGCTGCGTATCAGTCGTTACAGTCAATCACAGGCATTCTTTTACGCGATTGGCTGCTTCTTCATGCTATCTTAATCCTACTACAGCCTTTATAAGGGTTCATGCAGAGCTACTAGAGTATTGTTCGGGTTCGATCCCAGGCAGGTACGAACGCTAGAACCACTAAATAATCACCGTGCGTGTGCGGATGGGCATGTTAAGCCATCAGGCCCCGGGTACTAGACCCCAGGTAATAAATACGGGTGTCTTCCTCACCCTTTCTACCTCTCTTCCGTGTCACTTTCCTATCGGGCACTCTAGCCAAAATCTTCTACCTTCCTATTTCTAAGGGTTGTTTAAGACCTGGAGTCAGACATTCCCTAAAATCCTCTACATATGATCTATGATCTACTAGAGTATTGTAGTGGTCGCATCTTGCTGTTATTAGTGTATAACTTACGTACGCTCTCAATAGATTAAAATTGCGGAACTGTCCACAACGGACAGAGTAAAAATAGTTGTTCTGCATGAAAAAAAAAACAGGATATTCTTCAATGCAAACCGCTGAAAGAGTGGGCTGTAATCAATTTATAGTTATTAGGCTACTAAAGAAAGTAAAAGACACTACTGATATTAAAAATATGGGTCGCAATGGAAGGCCCAGATCAACTACAACCAGGCAGGACAGAGTGCTCAAAAAGCTAAGCTTGGCAGACAGGAGACTCAATTCACCTGAATTGCTTCAAAGATGGTCTGAAGTGACTGATGTTCCTGTTAGTACATCAACTGTTAGGAGGAGGCTGCTTCACGATGACTTACATGGCTGCAAAGGCAGGCGTAAACCACTGTTAACTGCAAAACAAAGACAGCGTAGACTTCAATGGGCAAAACAGCATGTCTCACGGACAACCAAGCAATGGGAAAATGTTCTTTTCAGTGATGAATCAGAATTTTGACTTGATGGGATTCAGAATAGTGCCTAAGTGAGGAGATTCAAGCATGAAGAATTCCATCCAAGTTGCTTAGTGACTACTGTTAAGTGTCCGGTGAAGGTTATGGTTTAGAGCTGCATGTGTGCACATGACGTTGGGAGCTTCCATATTGTTGATGGCATGGTAAATGTCCAGAAATACATCTGGATATTATAAAACAAATGCTGCATTCATCTAGAAGATTTTATGACGGAAATTTTATTTCTCAAGATGAAAATGCTCCCTGTCATCATGCTAAAGTAGTGAGAAAAAGTGGTTTCAGGAAAAAAATGTTCAGCATCTTGATTGGCCACCACAGTTACTGGACTTAAACCGATCGAAAATTTGTGGTTCAAAGTGTCGTATGAACAATCAAAAAGGAACAACCAAAATTCAACTCATTGAAGATGCTATTCAAATTTCGAATCGTGTTGTTCAACCCAATTGTTTACAAAACCTTGTTCACGGTATGCCAGAAAGATGCAAATCTGTGGTTAAGGCTACAGTCTGAGAAACAAAATAGTAGGTACATTTTATAATTTTGCTTCATTATATTTCTGTATTTCAATGTTATGCCCTTCCTTATGCATTACAAAAACGATTTATCGCTGGCAACCTAAGTATTGAATAGTTGATCCTTTTCGTAATAATTTCGACTTGGTCATGATTCTTGTAATGTATCTTAAGAACAGAAGTAGCTACTGGAAAAACTAAGACCTATTTGAAATCTCCATTAAATTTCACATCTAATGACATAAAATGATGAAATAACTATGAAAATTAGTTAGTTACAAAAAAGTTAAACTTAAAAATTCACGATTTTTGCAGGTCATGCAATGCACACTACTGTGACTACATTTTGGAAGCTTTCCATATATATCAGAAGTCTTCGCAACTTGAGAAAATATTAAGTATTCCAAGTTATAAAATGACGCTATTTTAATCGATGTTCAAATTGTCATCCTTGGGAATGCATTAATTGTGAAGAAAATGTGTACAGAAGCTTCTCCATTGGAAGTATAGGAAGCAAAAATTACTTGACGTCCACCTTAATGACATGGAATCCACCATTTCGATCAAGCGCGTGGAAGCATTTAACCAAAACACGTGACTGTAAACACCATTTATGATATCATATACAATTTGAATATTTACGTGCCATTCGTCCTGATGAAACTATGTCAGTACCTAGCGAAACCATGGTCGGCTTGAAAAATAAATATTTGTGACAAACTACGTTGTATTACCTCAATATACACTGCTGGCCACCCAAAATGCAACACCAAGAAGGAAGCATCCGTATGGCCTGAAATTCGCAGCATGCGTCGCCCGCGAGAGGACATGCAAACGATTTGCATTGCAGGGCATATGCAAATCATGTGCGCCCGGCGCGCCACCGAGAAGCACTATAAGAAAGGTGCACAGAAGGCGGGGTGTAAGTAGTGGAAGTGTGTTGTGCTGCCGGACCTGTGCGTGGGAAGCTTCCTGATGCCTCGTCACAGAACACGGCAGTCATTCCAGCACGTTTCGGTGTTCGACAGAGGACGAATAGTGGCTTATCGCGACAGCGGTTTATCGTACCGAGAAATCGACGCCCGTGTGGGACGACGTCCAGCCACAGTGAGGCGAGTATGGATTCGGTGGGTGCAGGAGGGATGGACGGACCGACGTTAGCGATTGCCGCAGCCGCGGCACACCACCGAGCGAGAGGACCGGCATGTTGTGCGGCGGGCATTGACGGCTAGCACCGCCACATCACGAAGGTTAGCGCAAGAATTAGGGTGTGTTGCGCATCAAACTGTGTCAGCACGAACCGTTCGACGTCGTCTGCAGGAGTAGGGACTTGTCGCACGGCACCCATTGCTCCGATTACCATTGACGTAACACCACCGGCGAGTGCGGCAGCAGTGGGCCGTTGAACGCCGAACCTAGATTACAGAATGGCACGACATTGTCTTCTCCGCTTCTGCCTGCAGCATCATGATGGTTGGATCCGCGTGTGGCGGCACCGCGGCGAGAGACTGTATGGCGCCTGCATTATGCATCGCCATACCGGTCCGTCGCCTGGCGTTATGGTTTGGGGCTCAATTGGATATGACACCCGCACCCCTCTGGTACACATCGCCAGTACACTCAACAGCCACCGCTACATCTCCTACGTTTCGGAGCCTGTAGTCCTCCCTTACCTGTAAGACTTGCCAGCGGCCACGTTTCAACAGGACAATGCGTTTCCGCACGTGGCACGCATCGTGCAACAATTCTTCACGGCCCACCAGGTGTCACTGCTACCGTGGCCCGCCTGTTCTCCCGAAACGTCGCCCATCGAGCATGTCTGGTCAGTGATCGGCAACCGAGTGGCCCGGCAAACATCACCCGCGGTTACGCCTGATGAACTGTGGCAACGTGTAGAAGGAGTCTGGACCGACATACCCCAAGCTCACATCCAAAGCCTCTTTCGTTCTATGCCGCGGCCTGTAGCGGCCGTTATTGCCAGCCATGGGGGCCACACGAACTATTGATGTATGCGTGTTGCGCAAATCGCACGGGACTGTAAGTTCAATCGTTTCATCTTTGTATCTGTTGTTATATGTCCAGTAAATCTCGTTTTGCTATCGCGTGTCCTTCTTGGTGTTGCATTTTGGGTGGTCAGCAGTGTATATAAAGCATTTTTCCGACTCAAGCAAAAAATCACACGCTATTTCTGCCAACATTACTCGTTACGACCGCGTTAAATACTGAAAAAGTTAAATTTGGTAAGGAAAAGAATTTATTTCAATGCAATAAATGCAAACTGCCTCAGATTCGGAAATATGATCCTTTAAACGGACTCGGATGCGAATTTGGATAATATGGTTAAAGAAAATTCCTAATGAAAAAATAAACTCAAAGAAAGACTTCATAAGAAACAAAATTAAAATATATAGTTCAACTTCAATAGTTCTAGTGTTACGGAATTTTTTAGTTTTTAAGAGCCTTGAAAACATTTAAAGTTAGAAGTGTAAAATTTGAACAGTGCAGGATATTCTAATGTTCACTTGGAACAGAAAACGAACAGCAGAACTGAAAATGAAGGCACTGAAGCAGTCAATTCTTACTGAAATGAGGAATTAGTCGCCTTCGTGTGTAGACTTAGAAAGGAAATGGAACTGTGCACAGTCGCACTTCGTGTTTTCACCTCATGAGGTTAAAAAACGATGTTCCTAAATTGCATGGTAAACTTTTACGTACATTTGAAACACAGAAGAAACTGAATAGGATAAAGATTAAATATTCAGTGGCTGCGAATGGAAGGAACGCTTGGGTTTGCATGGAATCAAAATCTCAGGCCAGTAAGAACAAGATTGATGCGACGACACAGATAGTTTGAAATGTCTTCCCACTATAGCGGGTAAACTGTGCATTATTAAAAAAACAACACCATAATAGTCCTGATCTTTATTGTAGCGTATGGCACACACTAGAAAAAAAATTTAATAGGATTTTTAGAAGTGGAGGTACAGCAACAAACAGAAATGGGCACTAACACTACCTACCGCCAGAACTGTGAATTACAAAACTCCATGACTATACAGGCAAGGTGTTCCATAAAGGAAATGGTAAACGGCTCTCAAAGAACTTTTTAAATCGGACTTTTAGAAAAGCAGAAATATAGATAAAACCCGATTTGACATTTGCGCCTCCTACCGAGAAAATGTTGCTATATTTTTGACAGTAATTGTACATAAAATGTTTTAGCAGTTTCTTGTATCCGACAGAAAAAGTTTTCTGAATCGGATTTTTAGACGTGCAGATATTACTGCTAATTGGCTTCTGCAGAAAATGTGAGCTTATGCCGTCTAGTGGCACACATTTAGGTGAAGAAATATCTGAAATTATATGCAAAACATTTTGCACCAGAAACGTTCTCCGACAAAGAAAGAATGTTTTGAATTGGACACTTAGAAGCAGAGGTATCATGAAAAATAATCTATATACCTACGCCCTCGGGTGGAAAAACTACTCACTATTTTAGCATAAATTATTCACAGCAGGTTTGTCGTGGTAAGTGGTATCTGGCCGCAAAACAAATTTTTAAATGGAATTTCCAGAAGCCGTGAAATTCACAAATTTGTCGGTGACGGAATCGAAACCGTATTCGTCTATACCGGATCCGAATGCTCTGCCATTAAGCTACACCGGCGGAATTTATAGCTGCAACTTTGTCGTCTTAACATGTGCTTCACTTCGTTGTCTTAACATGTGCTTCACTTCGTCGTCTAAATATGTGCTTCACTTCGTCGTCTTAACATGTGCTTCACTTCGTCGTCTTAACATGTGCTTCACTTCGTCGTCTTAACATGTGCTTCACTTTGCCGTCTTAACATGTGCTTCACTTTGTCGTCTTAACATGTGCTTCACTTCGTCGTCTTAACATGTGCTTCACTTTGTCGTCTTAACATGTGCTTCACTTCGTCGTCTTAACATGTGCTTTACTTCGTCGTCTTAACATGTGCTTCACTTCGTCGTCTTAACATGTGCTTCACTTTGTCGTCTTAACATGAGCTTCACTTCTACAGTACGCCATAAAGCGCAGATTTTGCTGCAACTACATCCGAGATGAAAAGTATACACTTACGCTTCCTAACCATTCTTAACTTGAGCCATTTAATTCTGAGTAAACATTGGAATCAAATGGCACAAATTGCAAAAAGACAATGGTATAAACATTTTTCAATATTTTCATGTAAAAAATTGTTTTGATTTATTTCGCAATAAGTTCCAAGCCCGATTGTGGTGCAGTAACACCTGGATACTGAGTTGTTTTGGGAATACATCACTCTTTGGCTGTATGAAAATGATTAGGCAGGCATTGGTTATAAGTTTTTGGAGTTCAGCAATTTCGTTGTTGTTGTTATGAGCTTAGAGTCTGCAGATTTTCCACCATATCATTACCATCCTGAAGATCCTCGGCATCACTGAAACGTATGAAATGACCTATAAACTGCATACAATCAGACCTTTTTCAATACAGACAGTGCAATCACTATCAATATTTTTCTCTTTGAAATGCGCTGGAGCACAGTAATGTTTATACATGTACTTAGACACCTGATTCTGCATGTGGTCACAAAATGCCCTGCGAAGGCAAGTTAGCTATTGTTTAAAAAAAAAAAAAAATTAGCATTATCCATAGATTATTTTACCACCATCTAATCTCCGTGGATTCCTAAGCAGTAGCTTCTCCCGTTCAAATAGCTCGCCTTTCACCATGATAGAGTTTTAAATGAGAGATGATGAAAGGATGTAATGTCTTAATATTCTACTTACAGCACAAAAATTCTCAGCTAGTACTTATATAAAGAAAATAAAATTACTCACGAGCATGGTCGTTGCTGATAAAACCACAGAAAAATGCGATAACACGAATTTAATCGTTGAAAGGAAAGAAGTATATCAAGTAAACTTAAGAATGAGCTGAAATTATGACCGAATGAAAGAAAGTCACGTACTCTTTGCGTTGACAAGAGCTTCAAGCGAAAAAGATAAGTGGCGAGCAAGAACGGAAGAAAAACTCGTAAAGAAAAAAAAAGAGCATTGCGTTGCCTGTGTTTCCAGATTGTGAAGCGGTCGAATAAAGGATTCCTCGTTATTATCAGTCGAGATAAAATTACTCAACAATATTAACGTTCTGAGAGGATTACATTATCCTTGAAAAACGCAAACTGTTACCTTCTCTCAGCTTACGAGAAATGGAAAAACTTATACTCTGTTATTCTACATGTTTAGGAAGAAACGGGATTCTGATTTCAGAAGTCAAAACAAACAAAATGTGTTCTGAGGTTTTCCATATTCTGACTGTTGTGAACTGTAAAATCTTTCTCTGTCTCTACACACACACACACATGCACAAGCGAGCGCGAGCACACCCACCCACAATGGTTTCCATAAATTAGATATAAGCAGTCGCCCGTTCCTAATTTAGGGACATTGGTTCCAGGAAAGGTTCTCTCCCTTTCCTGGAACCAATGTCCCTAAATTCGGAACGGGCGACTGCTTATATCTAATTGAGTTGCTCACGTTTGTCATTAAACTCCCATAGAACAATATTAATAATAAAAGAACTTAAGAGCAAGCGATGGTACGGATTTAATGAATCAGCATGAATGTTGCATAGTTAGTTTCTTTTACAGTGAAGTTATTATTGTTAGCTAGAAACAGGAAATTAACACTACCACTGTGTTCAGAAGCTTGGTGTATTTCTTCCGGCTGCGTTGCTCCCGACACGTTGTTGTGCTTTAAGCGTGTGGTGATTTTCTTAAAACTTCTTGAAATTTGTTAGTACAAATTCCACACTTTTTTTTTCCTGCATTTCTATGGCATGCTTGGCTACGTAAATAAAAATAATAAACGTCACTCGCACTGGAAATGCAGCAGAACCATTCGGGTACGTTATTTAAAGTTATATTTCAGGCGAATATGAGTCTGTGCTTATACAGTGGTGCCATTCTTGGCTTTCTCCTTATGGTAACAAATAATCCTAAATGAAGGATAGGCTATTACTGCAATATATCAGTTCTCCAGGGAGTCGTTAATTGGAGTTAAAGTCATCTAAAAAATTCTACAATTTTAATAAGAGCTGTTTCATCACGACAAGTAAAAAGTGAGAGTTTGGGTAATATGTCTCAATCTATTGAATGAGTTATTTTTATATATTTTGTGCCTTACAAAACGCACTGCGAAAAATATGTTCTACAATAAGGCTTTTCCTATTTGTAATTCCTTACCCTAAAAGTGAATTAATATATGAATTTATAGCAGAAGCTGCTGTTGTTTCACAAATATCTTTTGATTCAAAAATGTATAATTTTACCTTTACATCCTCTTCAGTTGATTTTAAAATATTGTTTTAAACTGTTTCTAAAGTAGAACTCCGCTTTTAATTACATTGTTTATTTATTTGGTAATGCTGTATATTTTGCGGTATCGGTCTCATGCGTAATGGTTGCTATTGTTGAGAGCCACTTGAAAATGCACGCAAAACATTTTAATTTGGAGATTTCAATTATTACTGTATCTGTTTGTACCTGTAAAATGGACTTTAATTTAAAATAGAGCAATTGAAGACCAACACGAATTCCCACTCCATAAAAATAAAACTTGAAAAAATAATTAACGGCCTCCAGAGAGGCGAAAGCTTGGCTCTCTACAACCATTTTGAGCAACTCGATGTGCTATATGTGGTCGACGGTTCCTAATTTAGGGCCACTGGTTCCAGGGAAGGGAGAGAGCCATTGCCGTATGACAAGCACAACATCCGTGCCTCACGAGATTCGAACCCGGATCCACCTTGGACGAATGGTTCCCTTCCCTTCCCAAGCCAACAAAGAGAATAACCTAGCAATTTTGAAAAGTCTCCACACCCTCTTTCTTTCCTAATGAGAAAAGCACCGAGGAAAGATAGAAAAGGAAAGTTATCGTCTCCGTTTGCCACGAGAAAGTAACTTATTCAGTTTATACACTGAGTGGCCACTTTATTATGACAACCTGACAGTTTTAAGCAAATGAGCTATGGCTGCACGCTGTTACCACAAGAGGGCGAGGCTAGTAGAAAAAGGGAAAGCTTAGTTCTTGCGACAGTAGTAGAAGGGATTTTTGGGTGACGAGATATGTGAAAAATGCGATTTGACGGACTTTCAACGTGGGATAATTGTAGGAGCTCGGAACCATGAAGCGAGTGTCACCGAAACCACCGCATTCGTTAAATGTTCCAGAGCAGCTATTGTTATAAAGTGTTTAAAGACTGAACTGTCAGCCAAAAAAACTGGTCTCTACGTGCTACGGGTGGTCGTCATCGACTAGTGACTGCTCGGGCGGAACGGAGAGTGTCTAGACTGGTAACAGACAACAGAAGGGCAACAGTACAGCAAATTACTGACCATCTTAATCAAGGATCCCTCAAACGGTCTCTGCACGCACTGTTCGCCGTACATTGCATCGGATGGGATATGGTAGCCGAAGGCCTGTTCGAACACCTTTGCTGTCTGCAGTTAACAAGAGAAAACGTCTCCAGTTCGCACCGGAGCACAAGGATTCGACAGTCGATAATTGGAAACAATTTATGTGGTCCGATGAATCACGCTTTCAGTTGCACCATGCCGATGGCCGAGTGAGAATTTGGCGGAAACAGCACGAAAGCATGGACCCCAAATGCCTTGCTACAACCCTTCAAGCTGGTGGAGGCAACGCTATGGTTTAGGGAATGTTTTCCTGGCATGCTTTGGGCCCTTTAATTCGTGTTGATCAACGTCTGACTGGCACATCATATCTAAACATCGTTGCGGACCAAGTGCATTCTGTCATGTGGATGGTTTATCCCAATGGCGATGGCTACTTTCAACAAGATAATGCGTCCTGCCATAGAGCTCGTATTGTACAGGATTGGTTTCAGGAACATGCCGGTGAGTTCACTTTGCTTAGGTGGCCCCCACAATCTCCAGATCTCAACCCCATTGAGAATTTGGGGGATGAAGTTCAACGAGCCATCAGGCAGCTGGATCAACAACCCTGCAATCTCACACTCCTGGAAAGTGCTATTCATCAAGCATAGTCTCAGATTCCACAAACCACCTAACAACATCTCATGAGTCCATGCCACGAAGAATCGACGCAGTACTAAAGGCAAAAGGTGGCCCAACGAAGTACTGAGAGGGTTGTAACGTACCAGGAGATGTGACGTACCTGCCAGAAGGACGCACACGACATAAAGGCAGATAGGAGTCAGAACAAACGTCCGCGTAGCTCAATTGGTAGAGCAACTTATTCTGGAATGAGGGGATCCGGGTTCGAATCCTGGCGCGGATAAAAATGACGGAGAAATTTACTTCGTTATAATGGCGCCCTAACTCTCCGGATGACCCGACCGTTCAAAATCTCACATTGGTGTGATGTTCTTTCCACACCGCGAGATAGGAAAAATCAGAGAATCCCATCTCCAGCACTTCGAAAAAAAAAAAAAAAATAATAAGGGGGAGATGATGTAACGTACCAGGAGATGTGACGTACCTGCCAGAAGGACGCACACGACATAAAGACAGATAGGAGTCAGAACAAACGTCCGCGTAGCTCAATTGGTAGAGCAACTTATTCCGGAGTGAGGGGATCCGGGTTCGAATCCTGGCGCGGATAAAAATGACGGAGAAATTTACTTCGTTATCGGGTGATCATAAAAAAGTGGCCACTCAGTGTATAAGGTGGTATCAATCTCTTCCTCAGAAGAGGAGGAAGGAGATCTTTTCCTAGAACGCCTATGATAGTTAAACTATCACTGATGACGGTTAAATGCTTTTCCCTATTGGCAATTATAATGTCTGCTATTTTTATTGTGATCAGAATTTGCAAATATAATTAACAGTATCAAGATAATTCTTTTTTTATGTATGCAGTGATATTTTTAGTGTCACTTCGTTTTTTTAATATAACAATAAATAAAGCTTTCCTGTAAAGTGATGAATGTCTGCTTTCCTCATATGGAAATGTGGGATAAAACAAAGCTATGATGCTTCGGAAGTGATTAAACTTGGGAGCTTCCTTAGTATGCACTCATTTCTTAAAGATTGGACAACAACACTCCTGGAATGCCCTTCGTAGAAGTCAGCAGCATTCGTAGGATACTTCAAGAAACGTTTTAGACATTATTTTCTCATATTTGATTCATTTTAAATCAATAGCGTTTTGATTTCTTTCGTCTCCCAATGATTCCCGTTATCTAAGTTAAAAAACAATGCCTTCTTAAGCACGATTTAAAAATTTAATGGTAAAAAATATAAACAAGTTAAAATATATACACATTAGACCTTTCGAGTTTACAATAAACTCATCCTCAGATGTAATACGATGAAAGCCGTGTCACTTGTGACACGACTGTCATGGTATATATAAATTTATTCTGTCATGATATATATAAATCTATTCTGTCATGGTATATATATATATTCTGTCATGGTATATATATATACACATATATATTCTGTCATGGTATATATATATACACATATATATTCTGTCATGGTATATATAAATATATATACATATATATTCTGTTACTGAAGAGCAATGCTGAAAACTAAGGAAAAACTTTATATATATATATACATATATATTATGTCGAAAAGTGGACATCTCTTCTACTATCGTGGGACAGATACTGGCAGAACTAGTGGTGTTGGATTTATAATAAACAAGAAACTGAAGGATAAAGTTGTAGAAGTTGAAAGTTCCTCTGACAGAGCTGCACGACTTGTTATCCAACTCTCGAAAAGATACCAGGCTCAGATTATTCAAACTTATGCACCCACCACAAGTCATCCTGAAGAAGAAATTGAAGAATTTTATGAGAAAATTTGTCATCTAAATAATAAAGGTAAGCAGCACTTGAAAATAATTATGGGAGATTTCAATGCAAAAATAGGGCAACGGCAACAGAATGAAACTTCAGTAGGTAAATTCGGTCACGGCAACAGAAACCAGCGTGGAAATACTCTCGTTGAGTTTGCAGAGGCAGAAGGGTTTTTTCATCTTGAACTCCTTCTTCAAGAAAAAGCCACACAGGAAATGGACATGGAGACATCCAAATGGGACGACAAGTGAAATTGATTTTATTATGTGTAACAAAAAATTCGTCATAGAAGACTGCAGTGTGCTAAACAAGTTCAACACAGGTAGTGACCATAGATTGGTGAGATGTAAGATGCACCTCAACACTAAACTTGAACGTGGCAAGCTCATAAGACAAACAAAATCTATTGACATAACCAACCTTAAAAAACACCATAATACCTTCAAGTTGGAACTGAAGAACAGGTTCTCTGCTTTAGAAGGCCTAACATCGGAAGAAGTGGACATCTCTGAAGTTAACAGAAAAGTAACCAAAGCTCTTATGGAAACAGCAACAAAATTAGCTGGGTCTAAGAACAAGTTGCATGTAAATAAATTATCAGGAAAAACGAAAATGTTGATGCAAAAAAGAAGAGAGATGAGGACAACTAAAGAAGATGTGACTTCCAAAGTGGAATATATAGAGCTATGCAAGACAGTACGAAAAAGTATCACTGAAGACGTAAGAAAATTCAACTGTGAACTAGTGAGGAAAGCAATTGAAAACAACCAAAGCCTAAAGATAGCAAAGGGACATCTCAGTAAGGGAAGAAAACAGATTTTGGCACTGGAGAAAAGAAGATGGTTCTGTAACAAGAAATAGAGGCGAAATTTTGACAAGAGTGAAAGATTTCTACTCCAAATTATATGAAAGGGATGATACATGCACTCCAGACATCATGAAAGATACCAGTACCAGAGTTCCTCCAGTCCTTCCAGCAGAAGTTGCACATGCAATCAAGAACATGAAGCGGGGAAAAGCTCCAGGAGAAGATGGAATTACTGTAGACATCATACAAGAAGCAAGTGGAGAAATCGAAACAGTACTCGCCCAAATTTTCACTCGATGCCTTAATGAAGGAAAGATTCCTGAGGATTGGAACACCGCTACAATGATCCTGCTACATAAGAAAGGTGACATTGAGGATCTCGGAAACTACAGACCTATCAGCCTCCTATCAGTAGTTTATAAAATCTTCACTAAAGTTCTTTCACACCGCTTGAAGGTAACACTGGACATGGCTCAACCGAGAGAACAAGCTGGATTCAGGAGTGGCTACAGCACAATAGATCATATCCACGTACTGAGAGAACTAATTGAAAGAGCGAGGGAATATGAACTTCCATTGTGCATGGCTTTTATCGATTATGAAAAAGCCTTTGATTCGGTGAAACCATCAGCAGTTACAATGGCTCTGAAAACCTGCGGTATTGAAGATGCATACATTAATATTATTAATAACATCTATGAAAATGCAAGTGCAAAGATTAGGCTGTTTGAAAATACAACACACGTAAAAATTGGAAAGGGAGTGAGACAAGGTGACACCATATCTCCGAAGCTCTTTAATGCCACATTGGAGGGTGTTTTTCAGTCGCTGAGCTGGGAAAACAAGGGGATAAAGATTAATGGAGATTATCTAACCCACCTTCGTTTTGCTGATGACGTAGTCATTTTTGTAACTACCCCATCAGAGCTGCAGAGTATGATCCAGGAACTTGCTGACACGAGTAAAGAAGTGGGATTAAAAATGAACTTTCAGAAGACAAAAGTGATGTTCAATGCTTTTACAAGAAATGAAGATTTATCGATTGATGGAGAAAAGCTGGAGATAACAGACACGTACGTTTATCTTGGACAGCAGATATCTAGTGAGGGTCACATTGATGAAGAAATTAATCGGCGTACAAAACTTGCCTGGAGAGCTTTTTGGAAGAAACAGCATAATTTTCAAGAGCAATATGCCATTATGTCTTAAAAGAAAAGTGTTTGATCAATGCATCCTTCCAGTGCTTACGTATGGTGCAGAGACGTGGACCTTAACTAAAAGAGACATACAAAGGCTGCAGACAACTCAAAGAAGCATGGAGAGGTGCATACTTGGTGTAACCAGGAGAGATAAGAAGAGGAACTCGTGGATCCGAAAATGACAAGAGTGGAAGACATCATGATCAGAGTTAAATCCCTGAAATGGCAATGGGCTGGACATACTGCCAGAAGGACAGATCATCGATGGACAGCCGAAATTTTAGATTGATTCCAAGGGACAGGAAAAGACCCAGAAGAAGACCACATGGGAGATGGGTGGATGAAATTCGAAAGTATGCAGGGGTGACATGGAGGAGACTGGCACAAGACAGACTGTTGTGGAGGAAACTTGGGGAGACCTTCGTCCAGCAGTGGATTGATAATGGTTGACAATGATGATGATGATGATGATGATATATTATGTCATGGTATATATAGCTAACATCTTGTCGCTTGTGTTTGTGCATCGTATTGCATCTGAGGATGAGTTTATTGTAAACTCGAAAGGTCTAATGTGTATATATTTTAACTTGCACATATTTTTTACCATTAAATTTTTAAATCGTGCGTAAGACGGCATTGTTTTTTAACTTAGATCATTCTTAGCACGAAAATATCCTATTTGATGGATTCCCGTTATTACAAAAATAGAAAATCTGAAAGGAAAAAAATAAAACAACAATGCATTATTTTCAAACTTTTTCGTAATCCCGCGAACACACTTGGAATATATAAAATTCTTAAATATTCCAAGTGTGTTCTTCGGAAAGTCCTTTGTGAAAGTCAAGTGTGTTCTTCGGAGAGCCCTTTGTGAAAGTCAAGTGTGTTCTTCGGAGAGTCCTTTGTGAAAGTCAAGTGTGTTCTTCGGAAAGTCCTTTGCATCATGAAGATCAGCCTTGTTTGGGAGTTTAACGAGCACCGTGAGGAACTCCACAGACTACGGGCAGTCACCTGTTCCCAATTTAGGGTCACTGGTTCTAGGGAAGGGAGAGAGTCAATGTCGTTGGCCAAACACAACATCCACGCCTCACCGGGATTCGAATCCGGGACCCCTCTCGGACCAAATGTTCAGAAACCAGCGCTGAGACCACTGTGCCACTGGTGCGACGAAAATAAGCCACTATTTCTGTCTATTTTAAAAACACTCTTATTTCTCAACCACGGAATCCTTTGCTCTAATGTATTTCGCGAATGAAGAACACAATAAACATTTTCTTGGCTTTTTGTTTTTTGTTTAAGGGTTTAACGTCCACCGTGAGCAACTCAGTAGTCTCTAATCTATAAGCAATCTCCTGTCCCTAATTTAGGCTCAATAGGCAGGGACAGAGCCAGTACCGTAAGGCACACTCACCACCCATGCCTCATCTGAGAATCGAACCCGGGCTCACTCCGATGAACGGTCAGAAGGCAGCTCTTAGACAAACGCGCAGCGGAGTGATCATTTCTTTAGCATCAAACTCCCAATCACAAAAACATATGATCAGTCTTTTCTACGTTATTCCCAAAATATTTTTGTTTTTCACCACCGAACTCATAAATATAGAAGTGTGCAAAGTTCTCTTATACACCATAACTAAAAGAAAGATTGCGATATGCAAAAATAATTATGTTTCCGTGGGAAGAATAATGTGGAAAAGCATACTTATTACGATGAGATTTTTTTTTTTTTTTTTGATTGGAGGTTTTAACGACCGCCGTGAGCAACTCATTGGGCTATAAGCAGTCGCCCATCCCTAATTTAGGGCCACTGGTTCCAGGGAAACGAGAGAGCCAGTGCCCTAAGACAAACACAACATCCATGCCTCACCGGGATTCGAACACGGACCCCTTTCGGACGAGTGATCAGATGCCATCGCTTAGACCACTGCATCACCGGGACGGCCGCGTTGCGATTAATTCTATGACTATAAAATTGTAGTGCAATTGGAACTTTACAAGAAAGAATAGAGACCCAATGTGGCAATGAAATATGCTGAATGGGGAGCAGCTTAACAATGAGATCGGTGTTTCCAGATCTCCTCTTACCTGTTCAGCAACTTTTATCACTATGTTTTCTCTAGATGAGTTAAGGGTTCTAGCAGATGAGAAGGTACGACACCATTTTTCCAAGATATGAAGCTTATTCGTATCACAAGAAAGAGTACGAAGTACAGTACGAGAGTCTTTTAAAACAAATCATATGGTAACTAGAAAAACGATAAGAAATCTGTTTTATCGGTGTATACAAATAAAGTAAACACATAAGCTTACACCACCAAACGGGTGGCTTCGTCAGGCATTATTACCATCTAAAGCATAATTAGAGTTCTAAACAAACAAATTCAAATCACTAGAAATTAGGTATTACGCAGAAGGGGGATATTTTCAGAAACGAAATTTGAAATCATGGTGCAAATGCCTTTTCTAAAAGCCATTTCCATTTCCATTGTTGTACGACAGGTAATCAGCAGAATTTCACTTTCAGAGTCAGACACTGTTAGCACAGCTATTTTTATTTGCCAAACAGAAGCTTTACAAAAAAACTGCAGTTGTTCTTTTGTTAGTCCACCCGGTCATCAGCGCGAATTTCCTGAATTAATAAGCGATTCCATATGTTCCTACTCCTACATAGTAGCAACGTGGTAAATCATAATAAGTGTGGAATTAGTATTTCTTTTGGTTCTGCGATTATTGGAATATAAATTATTTTTGCAGAAGACACGGTGAGTGTCTTAAAGATCTACACTGACAAACATTTTTTAACTTAATTAAATAATAATATATTTGTTTCATAATAATTGGTGATAAAGTTTAAATAAAACAACTAGTTTGTTGCACAATTATTTTCGGTAAAGAAAATATACTGTATAGCAACCGTTACGTTGCATAAATTACTTTTAATGAAGTTTACATACCACAGCTAGTACATTCCGTAATTATTTTGGACAAAATCAGTATTTGGGCTTGAAGAAAAGCAGTTTTTCCTAAAATTTTATAAGAGATCGAAAACATTCGTGCTGAGCAAGACAAAAAATCAAAGTTCACAAACGGTTTTTGCACGATAAAAAAGGGTAAAGCTGATGATAAATTAAAAGACTTTACTAAGTACAATTAAAACATCACAGTTAAAAAACATAAGACCTTTCGGGGCCGCATCGGTCCCATCCTCAGGTGTAACACAATCACACAATACATGAAAGAACAGTGATATAAATACATCAAGAAAATAGTCACATGATTAGGTGCCGTAGTTTGTATGCGCAGATGAACCGAGAAGAAAAGGCTTAATGGATGTTATTTACAAATGTTCAAGTTCAGAATGTTGTTGTTCCTGGCTGTCAATGCGAGTTTCCATGCAATAGGAATAATAGAAGGATAATCATCATTGCAGCATGCAGACCCAAATTCGTAAATAATTAAGCTTTCAGCAAACGGAGTATTAGTCTTCGAAGTTAGGGTGGTCAGAATGCGTGTTTCGTCACAGCAAGGCTGGTGAGACCCTTTCGAAGTAAGTCGAGATAGTGCAGTTTTTTGAGAACGCATTTTGACTGTGTATTTGTGTTCTTTCAATCTTGTCTGTAATGAGCGCATGGTAGATCCTACATAGACAGTGTTAGCAGGAGGTAAACTCGTAGAAATTAGTGGAACACAGTAAACGCCGTACCTTTGGTCGTTATTTTTGGGTGGTCTTTCGTTTCTGACCAATGAAAAAAAGTTTTTAGTCCGAATGCTGAAGTCAATATTAAGAAGTCGGCAACAGTTTTTCAAAACATTAACCAAATCAGGTACATAATCCAAGGCTCCAACATATCTGATATTATTATGTTCCCTCCTAAGAGAAGACATAAATTGTCTCTTAACTGAGGCAATATTTTATTTCTTTAAGATTTTGGGGTTTAGTTTCATAGCTGGTAGTTCATAAAATTGGTGTGAAATCTAAATTCTGGCAGTTTTACCTGTGGTATTAAACCCAAAGAAAAAGAAGAGTATGGCATGGATGTGGAACATAAAAATATAATTCACAAACTAAATTAATTTTGAAAGCCAAAAGAAGAGTAAGGGATGATGTGGAACATAAAAATATAATTCACAAACTATATTAATTTTGAAAGCCAAAAGAAGAGTAAGGGATGATGTGGAACATAAAAATATAATTCACAAACTATATTAATTTTGAAAGCCAAAAGAAGAGTAAGGGATGATGTGGAACATAAAAATATAATTCACAAACTATATTAATTTTGAAAGCCAAAAGAAGAGTAAGGGATGATGTGGAACATAAAAATATAATTCCCAAACTATATTAATTTTGAAAGCCAAAAGAAGAGTAAGGGATGATGTGGAACATAAAAATATAATTCACAAACTAAATTAATTTTGAAAGTCATAAACTAAATTAATTTTGAAAGCCAGAAGAAGAGTAAGGGATGATGTGGAACATAAAAATATAATTCACAAACTAAATTAATTTTGAAACTCATAAACTAAATTAATTTTGAAACTCATAAACTAAATTAATTTTGAAACTCATAAACTAAATTAATTTTGAAAGTCAAAAGAAGAGTAAGGCATGGATGTGGAACATAAAAATATAATTCACAAACTAAATTGATTTTGAAAGTCATAAACTAAATTAATTTTGAAAGTCAAAAGAAGAGTAAGGCATGGATGTGGAACATAAAAACATAATTCACAAACTAAATTAATTTTGAAAGTCAAAAGAAAAGTAAGGCATGATGTGGAACATAAAAATATAATTCACAAATTAAATTAATTTTGAAAGTCATAAACTAAATTAATTTTTGAAAGTCAGCTGTGAGGAAGCTTTCAAAAGGGCCTCAAAAGAACAAAACAAATTTTTCTTTTTTCAGTTTTATTTTTTAAGTGTCCTAGGACGATATGTGATCTTCAATTGCACTTTCTTTATTTTCACTTTCAATACTTTGTTTTGTTCTCAAACTGACTTTAGGGTTTAGAAAAAATAATTGAATTAAAATGTGAAGAGTAATAAAACTATGATCTTATGAAATATTTAGTACATTTTCGTGTGATGTTTTTGATAATAAATTTCGCTATAATGTTTGTAAAAATAACTATTTGGCAATTATTTGCGTTGAATTTTGAAATACTCTATATCACGCATTAATGCGCAATTTATATCACCTGTATGTGCACATATATTCGCTCATATATGCATATAGACATACATATACGTACCTGCGTACGCATATTCATGCAAATGCCAAAAAGTACTCTTACGGAGCACAACTTCAGCCTATATCTAAGGAAAAGAACATTTAGAGAGGACGCGTGTGAAAACGTTTCTTAAGGAAGTTTGAATCAGACTAAAATCAACGTTGAATATGCAGATTTTTCATTCCTTATTAATCACAACACAAGCATATGGGAAAAAAATACACCAAATAAATTTTATATGGAGAATTGGTTTCGAATTTCATTAGAGTGAGGAAAGACAGCGGAAATATTGTTTAGATTCAATGCCCATGCCAGAATAGAAAGTAGTTTTTTTGTTTTTTTTTATCCAAACTGAGAGGGGAAATCTCCTACTTGGAGAAATTAATTTGAAAATTTTCAGCTCTCGTTTTATTGTAATTCAATGAATAACTGATGTCATACTTCAGTTCTTTAAATTGGATTCTCATGTCTAATTCAGCTCGTTTTCAAAACATTCTTTCTAGATAAACACACTTTTAAAATTTTTGTATTATGTTTCACCAAAAAATAGTGCTACACCAGCTGCACCATTTTTGGGACACAGTTAAATAAACCATTATGTGATGCATGAAACATATAAAAACATGATGTAATTATGCACCATAGTATCCAACCTGAATGGGCACCGACTGCGCCGTATTTTTGTATTTATGTATGTATTTTTGTATGTTTCAAGCATCGCATAATGGTTTATTTACCTTTGTCCCGAAAGTGGTGTAGCACCACTTTTTGATGCAACTTGGAACACAATTTTTAACCATGAAGTTATTTAAAATTCTACATATACTCTAAGAGTATTTTCCCACAGTTTTTTTTTTTTTTTTTAATTTTGATTAGAGGTTTAACGACCACCGTGAGCAACTCAATGGGCTATAAGCATTCGCACGTCCCTAATTTAGGGTCACTGGTTCCAAGGAAGAGAAAGAACCAGTGCCGTAAGAGAAACACAGCATCCATGCCTCACTGGGATTCAAACCCCGACCCCTGCAGGGCGAATGATCAGAAGCCATCGCTTAGACCACTGCGCCACCGGGCCGGCGCAGTTATTAACCACAATGTAACAAGTAAAATGCCCACTCAGTATATAAGGTAGCTCACAGAAGATGTGCAACTTTTTAAATTTCAGGCAATTAACTACAGAATTGCCGCGATTTCGTTTGGTGTCGTATCTAACGGATGTTATGTTTTTATTTTTCGAATATACGTATATTTTGAAAAACTTCTGCAGTTTTATTGAATTCATATTGTTTCAATCAAAAATAGTCTTTTCCTTGCTTGCAAGCATTGTACAAATTTGTATCAGAAGCATTACATGGTAATAAAATCGCTGAACTGCGAATTGCTGCTGAAGAACTCCAGTGCTTCGTTCTATCATTTACATATACACATATGTGTATGAAGGAAAGAAAGTGTATGCGTGTACATGTGTGTGTGTGTGTGTGTGTGTGTGTGTGTGTGCAGGAACAACAATTCTAAAGTACATATACAGAAACAACACAGTATGTGGTAATAAAAATATATATCCAAGGAATAGCTGTAAATATAGTGCAGCCCTTGTATGCTTACGTATGTGTAAACATAAATCAGCAGTTGCATGACCTTTTCTTGGAATGTCAAGTCTAATTATTTGAATCAAGCTTCACGAAGTTTACTTTCTGTGTAATGTTGTATTCAATAATTTCAAAACTGATGGTCAAGAAAAGTTGCTTCAGGTAGCAACTGCAGTTAAACTGAGGAATAATTTTAACCCAGAAATTATATTTAAAAAAAAAAAGAAGAAATGAACATTTGCATTTTTGTATGTACGGCATAACCATGTGGTATTTTCATGATTAACATTTTCTCTCATGCGTATTCGTAGACAGTCAAAAATTGCTGCTCATAAATGCCCATCTTCAATTTGAAGGGAAATGAAATTATCCTTTAAATGTATTCCCAGATTATGTTTAAATAATAATAAAGAAAATAAAGTGTTTATATTCTGAGGAAAACAAAATACATCGACTGTTGCTAAATTTTACTTAGCCAAAGCTCATAATATCCATATTTTTAAATAATGTTACGATCATCACATTGCGATGTAATATTGCAGCTACTATTGGTTCAGAATAAATTGATTACGAACATTTTTTCTCCCTTAGCTATTTGATTAAAGTGTGTATTTAAAAAAATGTTACTTCATTTTTTTATATTTACGTGATGATTAATTTCCTGCAATTGATATTTTTGGAATGTTCAATTTTTGCTAATTTATTTTCCAAAAAATATAAAGATCCCTATGTTATTAAATGTCTAATTTCGAGATTAAATGTAAATTCCTTATAACAGAAAGTGCAAAAAGAAAAAAAAAAAACTTTCATTTTTATGATTATTCGTACATGTAGAGTTTCAGATATATTTCCCCTTTCAACATTTTGCATTCTAAGTACAGCCTATGTTTATCGATTTTCTCCTCCTCTTGCCCTCGAACCTTTTGTAGGCTTAAAACGCTGACGAGAAAAATTACCGATGAGAAAGACGCACATTTAATCTGCGGGAAATCGTTTAACAAATAAAACAAGCAGAAAGACATGGAAACCATCTTATTTGATTATTTTAACCCGAATAGTGACTCCCAGTAGTATAATTTAAGATCATTCTTTTCCTCAATGGTTGCTTATAGAGCGGAACAGAAACAATACTCATGCTACATACCGGCGGCAGGTCTCTCGTGCTTCCCTCTTGACGGTCGCCATCTTTGCTCTGTCGGCTATTCTCTCTGGGTGAAGAAAGACGGCGACATTTTATGGAAGTTCGCGTAACTCATAATAGCAGGATAACGAATGGTAGGTTTTCGCATTTTGAATTTTATTCCCTGCTTCCATTTCCACGGTAAAAGCACCTACTTAATAGCTCTCTGTCCCTCGAGATTAGCAGAAAATGTACAAAAAATATGTATTATTTATATTTAAAAAAAATCTTCAATATTTGAGAACATCTTTCGTATTTACGATTTCCTAATTTCTTTGGGTGAAAGTTTTCAGTTTCTTAATTGCTCGACGTTACATATCAAATCATCTGAACGTAAGGTTTAATTTTTGTTTTCCTCACTGCTGTTCGGGAAAAGAAATTCGTTCCGTTTTTCGTGACTAAAGACTTTTAGAAAATGTATTGGATTTTAATAAAGAATGTACGACGCAAGAATACTTCATACGGGAGTTCATACAACGTAACAAATCATTCTAAACAGATAATTAAATCGACATTTCCATCAATGATTTCTTGGAAACTCGTCGTGTTCTTCATTCATGTGTTTCCGATAAGCGGGTTTCACATTTTTTGTGTTACTTTACTTTATTTCCAACGAAATAACTACTAACGGCTTTTTGGTTTAAAAAGTTAAAAGTTAAAAACAAGATAATATCAACGAGAAACACGTAAAATACACAGGACAAACGAATGCGGCTGGGATCTTCCCGAGCCCATGGCTTGATTTTTCTAACCATGATTTTCAGTGACATAGAAATACGAAATAATTGAAGCTCATAAAATGATTTTGGGGGAGGAGGATATAGCGACTACTAGAGGCAACTCGATAGGCTATAAGCAGTTGTCTGTCCCTAATTTAGCGCCACTGTTTCCGGGAAGAGACAGACCCAACGCTATCAGAGAAGCGCACCATTGCTCATGTCTCAGCCAGGATTCGAACCCTGGCCCTTTTTGGATGAATGGTCAGTAACTAGCATCTCAGACCTCTCAGCAACCGGGATGGACTAATACGTTTTGGTACTTTGTTATTTCCCGTGGCAGAAAGTTCTGACTTCCTCTTTTTTCTTTTTTTGGTACTGCAACTGCGATCTTAAAGTTTCCTATTATTGGTAATGCAATCTGAAAGTTGCCTATCTCTCTCTCTCTCTTATTATTATTATTTTTTTTTCTTTACCGCTATCTAAAGGTTGCCTTTTTTGTAGTGGAATTTAAAAGTTGCTCTTTTCTGGTACTGATATTTAAAAGTTGCCATTTTTTGGCCACTGCCGAATTAAAATTAATAGAAATCATTCGAAACGACTTTCGAAAACCGGGTGGACTGATATGCTTTGGTACTTCTTTATTTCCAGTGGAAGAATTTTTTTTATTTTCCTTCTTTTTTTCTTTTTTGGTACTGCAATCTTGAAGTTTCCTGTTATTTGGTAACGCAATCTGAAAGTTACCTCTCTCTCTCTCTCTCTGTCTTTCTCTCTCTCTCTCTCTGTCTTTCTCTCTCTCTCTCTCTCTCCATCTCTCTCTTTATTTTTATTTTTTTTTTATTTTTTTTTTCGCTGATCCAATCTGAAAGTCGCGTTAATGCAATCTCCCCCCCCTCTTTTTTTTTTACGTCAATCTAAAGGTTACCGTTTTTTGTAGTGGAATTTAAAAGTTTTTTTTTTTTTTCGGTAGATCTATTTAAAAGTTGCCATTTTTGGGGCACTGTCGAGTTAGAATTGACATAAAACTTTCGAAATGACTTTAAAAAACCGGTGTGGACTTTGGTGTGGTACTTTGGTACTTGTTATTTCCAGTGGAAGAAATTCTTGTTTTTCCCGATTTTTTCTTTTTGGTACAGCAATCTTAAAGTTCCCTGTTATTTGGTAACGCAATCTGATTGTTGCCCTTCCCCCCTCTCTCCCTTTATTATTTTTTTACCGCAATCTAAAAGGTGCCTTTTTTTTGTAGTGAAATTTAAAAGTTGCTATTTTCTGGTACTGCTATTTAAAAGTTGCAATTTTTTGAGCACTGCCGGATTAAAATTAACAGAAAACAATCGAAACAACTTTAAATACAAATGATGGGTTATATACGAGGACGGAATGCAAAAAATGATCTCAAGATATGACCTCAAGATTTAACACGTTCACGACTTTTAAAAGCCATCAAACAATACACGTGCGTTTTTTTTGTTGCACACCATACGCAGTTAAAAGAACATGACAAATGTAAAATGATAACTTCCGTTATTAATACCACGCTACAGAAATACGATTGGGAGCCGCTGTAAGCAATTTTAAGCTTATTTTCAAAGTTATCTTATATTTTTATAATTAATGAAGTATTAAGTACGTATATTACGCGTTGTGGAAAATTTTACTTCATTGCAATGCTATTATCAAGATTTTTGAAGTAATATTGAATGAAATCATTCTTTTTTTACGAGAAGTATTTCGTCACGAGTACTTAATGCAACTAATAGATATCGCGTGATCTCGAGATTCTGTTATTAGAATAAATGAAGGTTCCTAACTACAGTAACGTGAAATGAAACTTACTGACCTTCAATACATAACAGAAGAGTATTTATAATCAAATTAACAGAAAAAGAAAATACATTTTTGGTATCTGCAAGTCTTCATGACTTTTCTGAAAATCTGACGCTTTTTAAACAGACATAACAAAAATGAATCTTTGATATTTTCATATCACAATATTAATGCATCACATGATTGCTGGATTCCATAAAAAGGATCTTTGCAAATAAGCAGTGTGTGATTACTATGAAAGAAAGTGAATTTTGGTGCGCAACAATCAGTGGAATGATTTGATTAACAAAACAAGCACAGTTTTTTTTTTTGACGTAAATTAACGTCACTGGTCCTTAAAACAGTTTTATTGTTTTTACTTGTATAACATCTTCAAAGCCAAAGTTTAATGTTGAACACGCACTGCACTTAGTTTCAAGACCAGTATTGTTAATTCGTATAAGAACTGATCTATAATAGATGAATTATCTCGCCCAGAAATTCTGAAGAAATTTTAAAGCAGAAGTTTGCTACATATAATAAGCACGTTTGTCATATATGTAACAGATTTCTTGACAAGAGCGTTTTATTTGCAATTCAGAGCACATCGCAAGTATCCAGAATACATGACATAAAAAAAATGCTTTGCACGCTGCTTCTAGGTATACTTTTAGAACACATGAAAAGCACCTGGCAATATCTGCCGTTTAGAGTACTTGTTGAACACATTAGTTTCAAATTCTCTGCACCCAAGGCAGATGGTCTAGAGGATACGTGACCAGTAGTCAAAAAATTTTGAAAGATCATTTTCTTGAGAATGCTTCAAACAAAATTTCAGGAAAATACAATACTGCAAAACAAATAAGTAATTTTGCGAAAATGTACCTTTTAAGAGTATGTCGGGAACATCTCCAAAAAATAAAATAACTAAATTCGCTCACAGATACCTTTATGTTAACGAATATCTGTTTATGAAGGGCCACATAATACTTTCAAAGATGATGGTAAGAATTGGGTGGTACAACATTATTACACTGTATAACCTTCTTTTCTTTTCTTTTTGTCAGAATAAGACCTGCTGTGTGTTAGTTATGCTCTTTAGAAACACATACTACATGCCACTTTGTGGTAACCAAGCAATGATTAGCAAGGGAGGAAAAGACAGCAGTATCACTAGAAAATTCCTGAATTTCCAGGCTTGAGATGGATACCGCCGTTTTTTGCTCACCGGCCCTGGCATAGAAAGTCGATAACAAGATAATGAATAATGATAATAATAATAATAGTAATAATAATAATAATGGACGTTGAAATGGAGAATCCATCCAGGAAGACCACACAGAAAAATGGCAGCCAAAGGAACTGCGTAGGGCTCATTCACACCAGTAAGACACGTATCTTGTCAACTTCTGCAGAAGTTGACAAGGAAGAAGTTGGTCTCTCCATGTAATTTCGTCGTTTCAGCCCTAACAAGTGGCTGAAACGACGAAATTACATGGGGAGACCAATGGCTTTATAATGATCATTCACGATCAACATATTCCAAACAAAAAATGTACAAAGTACATTTCTAAGGAGGACCTGCAACAAGACAAATGTAGACGAAATACATCTGCTGCGGATGCACCACGCCAGACAGCGGTGATTATACGTATACAGTGACACAACAACTTTGCCAAAATGACGCATCACTAGTTAGCATAGGGTACAGGATTATTAGTTCCAGAAATATATACTATAAATGTCAATACGTTAAAATTATAGACAGCAGTCAATAAAATTTGTATTGGGACAATGTTATCAAGACAGACTTAACCATCTCTGCCCATTGTTCAAACATAATATCATGCCAGAAAATAGTAGTTATTTTTGACAAATCGGTAGCAATGGACAGTAATATTGGAATTGCCTGTGCGATAAGAAAAGTCAACAAATATGTGGAATTGGCTGCAAAGATTAAACAGACGTGGAAGCTGAAAATAGTCCATATACATCCACTAATTGTCGCTACCATGGTAAAATTTCTCAGACTCTTCTAACTCAGCTTGATATTTTGGGCATACAGCACAGCACCTAAGAGTTAAAATCCCGGAGGCAGTGATTCTCGATACGTGTTACACAGTAAGGCGATTTTTAAACCATGAATGACTATGCCCGAACTGACAGGAGATCCACGCTGTCGATGTCATTGCTGCGGCTGAGAAAAATAAATCAAAATAACAATAACAGAGCCCAAGTCTTACTCCAAGTGCGCTGTACTGGGGTAACATATCCCATGCGAGACTTCCTCGGGAATATAGGAACGGTAATTTGTACACACATAACTGGGACTTCAATATATACCCCACTAAGGATGTAAGAGGAAAGAAAACACGAACCATTTGCTTTGCAACATTACAAATGCCAAAAATGTTTGCCCTTGTGAATTTATCTTTACATTGTGCATTAAATCTTAGCTTCTGTAGGACATGATATTAAAGTTTTATGAGACAATACTACAAAATATGTATAATTATGTGTATTTATTTATTTGTTTATTTAGAGTTGCCTGCCTGCTGAAACAAAACAAAATCAAGAAAGTTGAAGCAGTAAAACGAAAAAAATATGGTGATTATTTTAGCAAGTAAGTGGTTTCAAGGATATAAAACTTTTGATCTTTGTGATCGTTTATAATTAATTCGTTGCCCATATTTTTAATAAAACATAAACCATTTTACTTTGGTGAAAAGCTCATCATTAAATCTCTTACAAGCGTTTTGAAAGCCTTGCTTTCCGATGTGAATATACATTGGAATAGCAGTAAGTTCATTAAATATGCAGTATTACCATCAAGAGATAAACTTCGCAGTCATATTACAGAAATGACAGCGAAGAAAAGTTCTGAACTGCTATGTCTCATCAGAAAGAAAGATTTATTTAACATCAAAATGCAAACTTTGGAACTTTTTAAAATCGAGGATTTTTTTTTTTTTTTTTTTTTTTTTGAAGAATTTCCACTCGTTTAAAATTGTTTCTCCTTGCTGCTATATGCACATCATACATAAAATCGCAACAAAAATGATATTCATCCAAGCGAAATTTGTATTTTTAACGCTACGTTGTAAATGATTAGCCAATTACAAATCTTTAAAGGATAATTTTTTAGATCTTGATTTAAAGAAAAATGAGACAAATGGTAAAAAAAAAAGATTCTGCTTTTAAGACCTCAAGTTAAATTTTCTGCAAATTTTCTTAATGTCCGTCAATTATTTCTTTAAACGCAAAAGTGCCGAAATGTAATCATTTTTTTTTTTACTGATGCACAAAGTTTTACGAATTCTCTCACAAAGGAACTGAAATTATTTTCTTAGGTTAGAAGACTTTTTTCTCAGTTTTTCCAAAACTCAGGAACAAAAATTTAAAAAAATAATATATTTGCTCTGATACCTTAAGTATATAAAATAATTTGGCCGAACAATAAATGCATAAATACATTTTTTAATTTGAACATAGAAAATTATTGAAAAATAAGTCTTCGAATGGCGCAACTTACGTATTTGCCAATCGACTAATTTCTGTAATTTATACAATAAGTGGTGTTAAGTATATTTCTTTAGAGGAAATTTGACAAAATGCTGATTTTATTATGGTGCTTATTATATAAAGCATACTGTCTGGGACTTGGTTGATAAAGTCGTGTCATGTTCCGATACTTTTCTCGTGTAAAATTTATAAAGTTAGAAAAATAAGGTGACATTTCAAGTAACCATCATCGCATGTTAGAGGTCTGCATGGGCCGGTTCGGGATTTTTTTGGTTTAGATAACAAAGCAACGGGCCTTGCCGGGCTTTTCCCCAGAGACTTACGACCGGGCTGGGTCGGACCAAGTCGTCCCATTTTTTTTTTTATCGCAATGGTAAAGAAAGAAAAAAAAGTCGTGTTCCCCGATTTCCTGGTCTGTTTAAATGTATTGCTGGCTTTACTTTCTTCCATGACATAGCCCAGGGCATAATCAAAAAAGCAAGGAGAGGCACTTAGTGTTTTTACCATCTGTAGGTAGTAAGATGGTAAAACCACTTTGGGGCTTGTTGAAAATGAAAAGGTTTGACCTCGAGCGAGTGTGCGTGTTGTATGGAGTGGGAGAACTGGGGTGTCTGCAATGATGTGGGGTGTCCATGTGTGTGTTGGTATGAGAGAGTGGGAAGACATCGATTGTTTCTCCTATCCCTAATCTGTACAGGGATTGACTTTTGTAGTGTTGCCACTTGCTAGATCAGAGAAAAGGAGATTTTGAACCCGCTAAGTCTTCTTTTTTGTCTCTTTTTAAAGGTTGTATTCTTCGATAATTGTTAAAGTTTAGTTAATATTTTTAGGCTTACATTCAACTAAATATTTTCAATAATATTTCATTATATAATTTTTACAATTTAATAAAATACAATAGAAAGATAAAATAATACCAAATGGCACATCACGGGCCCAGCAAGGCCGGGCCTAAATAAGAGATGCAACCGACGGGCCCGGGCCGGGCTGGGCCTTAAACGCACGGGCTAGGGCCGGGCCGGGCTCACCAAATAAGGTCCGTACAGACCTCTATGGCTGGTGCGGTCATGAGCTCTTGCTTAGAACGCAGTTTTGCAATAGCAGTAAAGAATGATATTTCACCCTCACCACGGGGGTTCAAACACCGTAGCTCTGATTTCTTTTTTAATGTAGAAGTTGTCTTTTTTAAATTTCAATTGCACAGCATTATCACTACTATCATCACCAACAATTATCCACTGCCGGATGAAAGTATCTCCAAGTCTTTACCACAACTCCCTGTCTTATGCAATCCTATTAAATGTCAGTCCCGCATGCTTTCGAATTCCATTCACCCATCTCACACGTGGTCTTTTCTTGTCCCTTGGTGTCCAGTCTAGCATTTTAGCAATATCTCTAGCCCATTTTTACTTGAAGGCCTTTACTATGATCCTGATGCTATCCACTCTGGCCATTTTCCTTATTCATGCGTTTCTATTCCTATCTTTCTTGTGTCATGTATATACGGGTTTTTTTTTAGTGAAGGCCCATATCGTCGGAATGACATTTAGTAGGATTATGTACACCTTATAAATATGAGCACGGAGGATTACAAACTGCTAAAAAAAAGGTCCAAACCTACACTGTTTAAAATTCTGTAGTAGCTTGCACCAAAAGTGATGCTGCACCAGCTGCACAACTTTCGGGGCAAAAGTAAACCATTGTGTGATGTATCAAGTACACAAGAACATGATGTAATTACACACCATTGTTTTGTATCCAACATGAGTGGTGAGAAGTTGCATCCGTTGTACCATGGTTATGCATGTTTCTTGCATCACACAATGGTTTATTTTCCATAAAAAAGGCTCGGCTGGTGCAGCACCACTTTTTGATACAATCTTCTGCAAAACTGTTCGATATACAAGAAAGTGGACACAATGAAATTATAAGTGCAATTTCCATACAACCCCATAACCTTTTTGGTGGTCAGTTTTCCTATGGGCTGTTTTCCCCTGTTCACTTTTCCTACGACCATGTTTCTTGTGGCTACCTGTCCGCTTTATTTTATTTTTTATTATTTTTTGGTTGATTTGATCAAAAAATCATAAAAGTGTCTTTATTTCTTAATGATTATTAGATATTTAAAAATAAATCTCTATGAACAATAATTACCCAAGTTGAGAAAAATTTAATAACGCTATAGTTACTTAAGCAGAGAAACTTTATAGTGCTCAAATTTTATGTGTTCCTTGGGGCCTGCTTTCTTCCCCAGAACTACTCTTCAACAAAACCTGAAACAAAATCCGAAGTTTTCGATAAATTGACTCTTCGGTTAAATGATCTTTCGATGAAATGAAGTTTAGTGAAATGCAGTTTTCCATCAAGTAACCCTTCGGTGAGATGAACGTTTTGGTTAAGCGACCCTTCGGTGAAACGAAATTTTCCGTGAAGTGATTTTCGGTCAAGCGATTCTTCGGGGAAGTAATCGTCGAGCAAATGAACTAGATCTTTTACTTATTCATGGCAAAAACGATCTCAAACTTTCTTGTTTAATAATCACAACAAGGCTTCAGAAATAAATTAACTAAAAATATCCATACTCGTTCTCCCTGAAAAACGCGAATTTCAAAAATCAAATTTGAGAAAAAGGGAAAAGAATTACCTGAAGGAAATCGAAATTTAACATCACACAGAAAGATTTTGACTTTTTTTCTGTCCTGAAGTAATAAATTTGCAGAAGCACGTTTGATGGGAAAAAATATGCAGAAAACAGAATATGAAAATCCCTTCATTTTTTCTCCTGAATAGCTTTAGGAGTCATGAAAAGTGACACACCCACCCACCCACCCACACACACGCACACTCACAACGGCCAGCTTAGTTTCCTCAACATTTTTGAAAACGTTGTATTATACAAGAAATCCGAACAAACGTTCTATACAGTTTTGAATAAGTCTAAAACATTGGGTAGGCTGATTTTGTGAAACTTTCCACAATAAGCATGGAAAATTTCGGAAAGGTGGTAAGTAAAAGTACATATGCACCTCACATCGAAGGAACCGACTTGAAAGACACAAATCTATAGTAAACCTTTGAATGTCCCTTGACGTAAGAAACTGATATTGCCGAAATTCTTAAAACTTACACTGCACTGTGAAACACTTTACCAAACGTCTGAGCTTTAGTCTTTTGTCAGATGAACTGATAAATACATCGCTCTTTCCACGTTCCAGAAACACATTGCAACCGAAAAATTGTTTTTCAGCCGCCGCCGTGGAATTGAACCACGAAACTCTCGATATCTAGCCGAGCGCGTTAACTTTACACCACGGTTGCCAACAGTCCACTGTGCTATGTGTATTTTTAAGTCAGCTTCTGACATCATAAATCCATAAGATGGGCTCAGCTACTGAGATGTCCCCATCTGGTGGGCATTAATGGCACTGGCTATATATATTATAGCAGTTTAATCCAAAGGGCTAGACCCATGATTCACCTTGGATCTCGCCCTTTGGATTTAACTGCTATAATATATATATATAGCCTGTGCCGTTATGCCCACCAGATGGAGACGTCTCAGTAGCTGAGCCAATCTTACGGATTTATGATGGCAAAAGCTGACTTAAAAATACACATAGCACCGTGGATTGTTGGCTACCGTGGTATAAAGTTAACACACTCGGCTAGATATCGAGAGTTCCGCGGTTCAATTCCACACGGCGGCGGCTGAAAAACGATTTTTCGGTTGCTATGTGTTTCTGGAAACGTGGGAAGAGCGATGTATTTACTGACGCCACGTATTTGGAGGATTTTCAGATAAACTGAAATTCCGTTAAAAGTCACTCGCAGCTCTGAAACATCACACAACTTCCGAAGAACGCCGTGCTCATGCGTGTTATACACCTAATAAATTAATAACAAAATTTTGAAACACTTTACCCCGGCCTTAGGAGTATTACATAATTCCTAGAACGTTACACATAATTTAAACCGTGTTTTCGCACGGAGAGTAAAATTAAACCGTGTTTTCGCACGGAGACCTGCACATTAAGAACGTGAACATACCATTTCTATAAACTCATGAAGTTTCGCCAGTGGAGGTTCAAATAGCAATAAGAAGTCATATACAAATTTTGTTCCAAGTGAGCAGGGCCATATTTCCCCAAAGTCTCTTCAAGGGGGATTTAAGAATTCGTATGTGTAGTATGATTTGAATGGGTTCAAAGAATGAGAAAAAAACACAGGTATAAGGTTCCATCGAAAAAAAAAACCTTGTGTCGACGTTTGCTCAATATTTAATGAAAAGCAACTACCCCGCGCTTGGAATTGTGACGCATCGAAGCTGAATAAGTTAAAAACAACTAAAATCTGTTTTTTTTTTTTTTTTTTTGAGGTTTAACGACCACCGTGAGCAACTCAATGGGCTATAAGCAGTCGCCCGTCCCTAATTTAGGGTCACTGGTTCCAGGGAAGGGAGAGAGCCAGTGCCGTAAGACAAACACAACATCCATGCCTGACCGGGATTCGAACCCGGACCCCTTACGGACGAATGATCAGAGGCCAGCGCCTTAGACCACTGCGCCACCGGGGCGGCGACTAAAATCTTTAAAGGGATTAGGATGCAGAACTTCATCATATTGGTTGTATAAGCTGTTGAGAAGAACTTCTTATAGAGTTTCTGCGCAAAATTGTTAACCGTTGTCAAGTATGTTCAGCTGTTTGATGAGATCATACGTAATTCGAGTCAATGTCATCTGGGTATTTTTTGAGCAACTTTCACTTGATTCTATAATTTGCACTTTAAATGCAACCACTGTACTTGTCCAGTGGCATGTGAATTATCCTGGTGCACTACTACAACATGTCGCTGTACAGTTTTGTGGTTTCATTGCATTGTAAATTAAAAAAGTTATACCACGTTTCCTTCGTGTTACCGCATTTTCGCTGAACAGTGTATCCAGTAAAAAATATCGTTAAAAAGCACTCCAAACTTTTCATTTAGAATTATTGCGTTTCGTGTTAGAATGACAGGATTTTTCCTATCGATCTTGAAGAAATGAGCACTAAGCTGGGGAGGGGGGGGCGGCTTAGGTTTTCATACTTGATATTTTTGTTGTTGTTGTTGTTTTGCTTCAGGGTTTAACGACCACTAAGAGCAACTGTAAGGGCAGTAAACAGTTGGTCGTCCTTAATTTAGGGTCAGTGGTTCCACTGAAGGAAGAGAGCCAATGGCATAAGACAAGCACCCCCCCCTCCCCGCCATGCCTCATCCGGAACTCGAACCCGGAACCAATTCGGACAACTGGTAAGAAACCAACGCTTCTGACTACAAGACCGCAGGGTTGGCCAACATTGAGATAAACAGCATTTGCTGATTGATCGCGAACTAGACTGCATCAGCGCTATGCGATGAAAATTATGTGACCTGACGCGATTCTGACACGTATAAACCTAACCACATCCATCGCGAGCCCATTTTAGGAATTCACCCTATCAGATCACACTCTGAATGACATGAGCTAAATTGAAATTATGTATTAACGGTACGAAGATTCTTTCAGCGAATCAGCTCTAGCATAGTGATTCTATACGCCTTTTCTACCTTGGTATGGGTCCATGTCATAAAATGTAATACATATTTAATTCAGTTTACCTTAGTTTTTCTTTTCTTTTTCTTTTTCTGAAGTGGGTACTATTGAATAAATAGGAATACAGTCACTAAAAATTACTAAGATAGTTTAAACATTGTATAACATCAGAAGTGGAAAGAATAAACTACTTATATTTTTAGAATTTTAAGAATAAACTATTTTTGGGCATGAAACGTATTGAAATTTTCTCATCGTCTCTCCCTTTAGAAATGCGCATCTGTCATCACAATGAGCCAAACACACACATACACGGGTTCGGCAAAACACAATACTAGTTTGCAGTGCCGGATTAAGGGTGGGTCTAGCGGGGCTGTAGCCTAAGGACCCACCATTACCAAGGGCCCAGGAGGCATGCTGATACATCACAAATAATACACCGTTTATGTATATTTATGTACACTGCTGGCTACCCAAAATGCAACATCAAGAAGGACACGAGATAGCAAAGCCAGATTTACTGGACACAAAACAACAGATACAAGGATGAAACTATTGAGCTTACAGGCCCGTGCGACTTGCGGAACATGCAGACATCAATAGTTCGTGTGGCCCCTATGGCTGGCAATAACGGCCGCTACACGCCGCGGCATTGAACGAAAGAGGCTTTGGATGTGGGCTTGGGGTATGGCTGCTTCCACACGTTGCCACAGTTCATCAGGCGTAGCCACGAGTTGTGCTTGCCGGGCCACTCGGTTGCCGATCAGCGACCACACGTATTCGATGGGCGACATATCGGAAGAACAGGCGGGCCACGGCAGCAGTGACACCTTGTGGACCGTGACAAATTGTTGCACGATGTGTGCCACGTGCGGGCGCGCATTGTCCTGTTGAAACGTGGCCGCTGGAAGGTCCTGCAGGTAAGGGAGGACTACAGGCTCCAAAACGTCGGAGATGTAGCGGCGGCTGTTGAGTGTACCGGCGATGCGTACCAGAGGGGTGCGGGTGTCATATCCAATTGCGCCCCAAACCATAACGCCAGGCGACGGACCGGTATGGCGATGCAAAATGCAGGCGCCATACAGTCTCTCGCCGCGGTGCCGCCACACGCGGATCCGCCCATCGTAGTGTTGTAGACAGAAGCGGGATTCGTCGGAGAAGACAATGCCGTGCCATTCCGTAGTCCAGGTCAGGCGTTTAACGGACCACTGCCGCCGCACCCGCCGGTTTTGTAACGTCAATGGTAATCGAAGCAATGGGTGCCGTGCGACAAGTCCCCGCTCGTGCAGACGACGTCGAACGGTACGTGCTGACACAGGTTGTTGCGCAATATACCCGAATTCCTGCGCTAACGTTCGTGATGTGGCGGTGCTAGCCGTCAATGCCCGCCGTACAACATGCCGGTCCTTTCGTTCGGCGGTGTGCCGCGGCTGCGGAAATTGCTCACGTCAGTCCGTCCGTCCCTCCTGCACCCACCGAATCCATACTCGCCTCACTGTGGCTGGATGTCGTCCCACACGTGCGCCGATATCTCGGTACGATAAACCGCTGTCGCGATAAGCCACTAATGGTCCTCTGTTGAACTCCGAAACGTGTTGGAATGAATGCCGTATTCTGCGACGAGGCAACAGGAAGCTTCCCACGCACAGGTCCGGCAACTACTTACATCCCGCCTTCTGTGCACCCTTCTTATAATGCTTCTCGGTGGCGTGCCGGGCGCACATGATTTGCATATGCCCTGCAATGCTAATCGTTTGCATGTCCTCTCGCGGGCGATGCATGCTGCGAATTTCAGGCCAATCGGATGCTTCCTTCTTGGTGTTGCAGTTTGGGTGGCCAGCAGTGTATAAAAGTAAAATAGTTTGGGTTTTGTCTCGCATGATTTTCACTCGATCCCAAACAGTGGCTGGAAGACGAACAGATTTCAAGGCAGTGACTCACTAAGGGTGAAAGTTCCATGTCGCTGAGTACAGAGGGGACGGCGAAACTGTTTCAGCTTTTTCACTACCATCGACCCACGCCTCCTTGTTTGCACTAGGAACTGTTAATGGGTAAAATACATTGTGGCTTTACATTGCATAACAAAAAAAAAAAAAAAAAATGCACCAAGAAAAGTATGCAATGCAATAAAATGTGCAATATTAAAAATTCCATGACAAAATATAGGAATCTTAAGCTCTTAACTCATATTCTTATGTGAACAGTGAAAAATACAGTGACTTTTTATGAAAACTCTGCAGGTAATTTATTAGTTTGAAGAATATACTAAATATTAATTATCACAAGCTAGAGTTCTGTGTGTTAATGGACTTCAGTAATGATTGTCTGTCATAAGTTCTCAGATGTCGTAGCTTTGGTACCTCACTGAAATGTCTTAGCCTAGGGACCCATTAAGGCCTTAATTCGGTCCTGTGCGTTTGGTTCACGGGTGTGATTTTTTCGACCATACACAGGTTCTTTTCGAAAAAAATCACAAGTTTCGTGCGCTGCCGGTCGAGCACGGCACGTGGCACTTCGCAGTAGGAGAGAAAGTTCTTTTCTTGCAGTGTCAGAGCAAGTCAGAAAGGTGGAAATCATTGTGAACCAAGTCCGTTGAGTAAGGAGGATGAGGTGGCATTTCGACGTGTAATTCCTGATGGGATGCAAGCGTCACACGGAAACCGTTTGTCAAATACTTCGTGAGCATTTTATAATACCCGTGAACGTTGATCAAAAAATTGCTAAGATGAAGCGGTTTCCTTAAAATTGCTAAGATAAAGCGATTTACTCTGTACGACTTTCCTTATTTTGAAGTGAAATCATTTGGATGTTGCAGTGGGAATTTTTTTTTGTCACTTTTGCAGTTTCATTGGGTCACCTTTGGAAATAATACGTGTTCACAAAATCGAACTAATTACGCTGTGTCTGAAGGATACATGATTAATTTACCTATATGAAATCTATGTAGCTGATGTACTAAGCATTAAATTGTACAAACTTTATTGTATTCATTATACACATAGAACAACAGTAGTGTGATGTTATGAACAAGACAAGGCGAGTTTATGGAAAGAGAAAGGCATTCTTGCTAAAATGCGCGCTTAGTCAACGCTGTTCTGATTGGATAAGGAGAGAGAAGTTCTCCTTTTCATAATACTTCATCAGAAAAAGAGACAAAAACACAGTTGTCCGGTAGATGAAATAATACGATAGATAGATAGCGTGGGAAAATGTTGCAAAAGAAATTTTAAACGTATCTTTTTCTGTTTATGAAAATTTTGCTGTTTTTCAAAATAAAATTGTCGCCCCGGTGCCCAAGTAGTCAGAGATACGTATATGTTTCTAAATAGCCGTCTGACCCGGACCCGGATTCAATTACCAGATGAGGAGTGCGCACTGTGATTCCCCTACGGCGCTGGCTCTCTGGCTTCACTGGAGACAGTAATCCTAAATAATGGACGGACCACTGCTTATAGCCCTTATACTTGCTCATAATGAACGGGCTACTGCTTATAGCCCTTATACTCGCTCGTAATGGACGGCCATTGCTTATAGCCCTGATACTTGTTTATAATGGACGGGCCACTGCTTATAGCCCTTACATTTGCTCATAATGGACGGGCCACTACTTATAGCCCTTATACTTGCTCATAATGGACGGGCCACTTCTTATAGCCCTTATACTTGCTCATAATTAACGGGCCACTGCTTATAGCCATTGTACTTGCTCATAATGGACGGACCACTTCTTATAGCCTTTATACTTGCTCATAATGGACGGGCCACTTCTTATAGCCCTTATACTTTCATGCTCATAATGGACGGGCCACTTTTTTTAGCTCTTATACTTGCTCATAATGAACGGGCCACTGCTTATAGCCCTTATACTTGCTCATAATGGACGGGCCACTGCTTATAGCCATTGTACTTGTTCATGAATGTAACTAAATACCGAAATCAAGTAAAAAAACTGATCAAAACGCAATCGGGAAGCTTTTGATCTTATCCACTTTACCTAAAAGGAAATTGTGAACTTGCGACCTGTGACCAGTTCCGATCTCCCCTCTACTGATCTTAATCACAAAACTTACATGGATAACAAATTGCAGCCCCTCAAAATGAAATAAAAGGTGCTTTGAAATTATGGGAATTCCATGGATGAAGACATTTTACCATGTCACATAGTCATCAGTGATTGTAGCTTAAATGATATGCTGCATGAATTTTCTTGACAACAATGCATTCCATTGCAGGAAGCTGGATAAATCTAGATTCGTCATTAGCAGTTCGTGAACATTAATTTCATTTCTAGTTTATGCTACGATTCGAAAGAATCATGTGATTGTGTATGATAAGTGACAGCGCATTAGCATGGAGAGTAAAGATTTCAACTCATAGATATAAAAACTAACTGGCAACCTAAGCAGAAGTACTTTATTGATTTTGAACGCAGACAACAAACAGCCTTTGTTGACTCGCGCATTATAGGCCTTTGACGAAGCCCCTTGTAAATCAATTTACAAGAAGTATCGGAACAAACCTTTCATAATACTTTTATACTTTTTTCAATATTTTTAACTCTTCTTGATTTCTGTCCTGCAAATGTTTTCTGATAATCAGATTTTGATCACGCTGTTTTCCAATCTTAAGTAGATGTTCTGAAAGTACTTTAATTTGTATTGTGCTTGGTCAATGATCTCGCCTGTCCGTGCAAAATCCTGGTCCTTAAATTTGACAAAGTGTAAGATGTTGTATTCACTGAAGAAGCCTGCTGTTCCTGGTAAAAGGGAATGCAGTTCAAAATAAACTGTTTTGCTTTACTAGGATAAGATGAACTGAGAAATGCAAATATTTCTCCAGCTGAAGTAAAACGCATTCGAGCGCTGTGCTTAACAGAAAACGCTCTTCCAACAACCAAAATTTCCCAGTGCCATGTGGAGCCACCGCACATACCTGACGAAAGTTGAGATCCAATAGCAATGGTTTCATTTATAATACTGCTGCTACAATAAATATCTACGGAAATAGCAACTAGCAGATTTGGGATATTTTTCAAACTATGAATCGAACGTGCTTTCAGTTCGCATGACTATATTGCTTATTAAAAATTTTGTGACTACAATGTTTGGGATGTTAGGATAGGTTAAGTCAGCAACGTCTATTCCGCAATTAAATATTTTAAGATGTACTATAGTTTTGCTGAGCATTTGGCTCAGCTTTATCAGGACAAATGGAGCGTAAACATTTAGATTATTGTGACATGATAAGCATTCTTACTGTTGCGAATTTTGTTGCGTTGTTTCCACGCGCTTAAGAGAAGTAGAGTCGATGTCATGTCGTTGACAAGTCGCGAGCGAACAGTTGCGATAAATGTGGAAAGCTTCTAAACCCTTAAGATTGACGGTTGAATCAACTTTAGCTTTTTCAAACCAAAATTTGTGGTTATTTTTATGACAACGTTGATCTGTGGACGACTTCTTCATTTCACTGTCGCCTATTCTATATGAAGTTTACGTGAGTCACTTTGAGAAGAAACTCTTCCAGCGTGTGACATTTGACCTGTGGATTCGATATGTAGATTATACATTTGTTCCCTGGAATGGCGTTAATTCGAAAACACCTACATCAATTGAGCTTAACAATTCAATTGATCCTCATAAACAGCTTGTGTCACGCTCTGGAGGATCTTTTATTACAACAGTTTATTGCAAACCATTTGCTGGTTTGCAATAAAACACCTACATCAATTGAACTTAACAATTCAATTGATCCTCATAAACAGCTTGTGTCACGCTCTGGAGGATCTTTTATTACAACAATTTATTGCAAACCATTTGAAACACCTACTTCAATAAAACACCTACATCAATTGAACTTAACAATTCAATTGATCCTCATAAACAGCTTGTGTCACGAATTGAACTTAATTCAATTGATTCTCATAAACAGCTTGTGTCATCAATTGAACTTAACAATTCAATTGATCCTCATAAACAGCTTGTGTCACGCTCTGGAGGATCTTTTATTACAACAGTTTATTGCAAACCATTTGAAACACCTACATCAATAAAACACCTACATCAATTGAACTTAACAATTCAATTGATCCTCATAAACAGCTTGTGTCACGCTCTAGAGGATCTTTTATTACAACAGTTTATTGCAAACCATTTGCTGTCTCCTTACCCCCACATGCAAAGACAAATCCTTCATGAAAACAAAAAATCAGTGCTTTCTACTCATACGTGTATCGTGCAATACTACTCAACCGAGGATTCCTTGCAGAAAGTCCTTGATTTTATTAAAGGAATTGCAGCACATAGAGGATATAGACATCCTTATAGACAATGAGGTCAAAAACTTAAGAAACCGAAGCCTGTCTGCAGACCTCCCAGTACAAGAAAATTGGGCTGTAATCTTATTTGCTCCTCAGATTTGTTAAAAAATCTCGAAAATTCTTAAAAGTTTTAACTTCAAAGTTATTTTCAAACGCATTAACAAAATGAACCTTTAAGGATCAAAAGGCAATGTCGGAAATATAAATACCTGAGGAATTTATCAGATCTCTTGTGAATGTGGACTTAGGGAAATTGGGATTCACTCAAGCTATATATACACATGTATATATAGCCTTTTACTCAATTTCTTGTTCTGTGGTTACCCTGTACATAAGTATTCACATTATATATGTTGTTTTTCTTAATACTTTATGTTATAAAATTAATTTTGAAATGTAACATAGTCAAATGTGACCCCATAACGAAATAAATGAAATGAAATGAACTATACAGGACAGGCCCACAGGGCCTTGCGTTTCCGCGTGAACGAACCCAAAATTTGCTTATGGAACTGGGAGCTGAAGAAATTGTCTGTAGCTCAGTATTGTTTCGAAAATAACAATAAATTTTGGTTTGAAGACACTAAACTTATTGATAAATCTTATTCGACTACCAAGCTTAATATTTAGAAGCTTCCCAAGTATATCGCAACTCTTCACGACTTGTCAACGACATAGCATCGATCCCATTTCTTTCAAGCGCGTGGAAATAACTCGACAAAATACGTAACCTATGATGGATGATGTTACAATGATTAAAAAAATTCTCTCCACATGGTTTGATAAAGCCACATGGAGCGAATTTTTGCTTTGCGAAACTATAGTAAATCTTAATATGAAATTTTGAATTGTGAATAAGCGGTACTGATGCGATCTGCATTGCTTATTGTTTGTGGCATAATCTAACACGTTACATTGTCTCAAACGGTGAATCGTAACTTAGAGTTGGGGCGTCCGTATTTGTCATTGTTAATGATATAATTTATTTCCTAGAATGGTGATGTTGTATAGAGAAATGACATAAATGGTAAATATTCCTCTACAAAATCGCATTGATATAATTTAATTTTTATAATGGTGCCGCTGTGTAGTAGAAATGACATAAATGGCAAATATTCCTCTTCAAAAACTTATGATTTGGAGTTTGAAGCGCATATCTTTCTTCTGTGTACTTGGTCTTAAGTCCCTGAACGTGCTTTTTTCCGAGCAATGTCGCCTTGTACATTTCATCATTTATTTTTAAAATACACTAATGCTGCAGCTGATTAAGACTCGGAAATTTTAATATCAATACAAAAGAGCACAATGATAAAGATTTGTTTGTCTGAAGAGTTTTAGCTTACCTGGGAAAGTAATTCATTTAGTTTTATTTAATTTTGGATGACGGTACATATTTACCTTACTAAAAAATGAAATTCATGGAAAGCTGCTTATACAACACATTTTTATATTTGTTCATCCTGAGGAAGAAAAAAGTTGCAGATCCTGCATTCTTGGAAAGTTATTTTTTTCATATTGTTTTCTCACGGAATTTCGAAAAGTATTTCCCTCAATAAATAAATAAAATAGGATAGAAGCACACTGCATTTAGATCTTCTACGTCTGCAGCAAATCATTACATTCCCCCCCCTCCTTCTTTGTAAAAAGATATATAGCAAACAACATTGATTTCCACTACGCCTGTAGCTAAGCATTACATGATTGTATTTTTACCATGATAAAGAAAAATATCATTTTTGAAAGCACACTGCATTGTATATTTATTAGGATACCGGAAATTTTGCCTTTTAAAATTCCTGCAATAATTTCATGCGAGTGTTGAACTTAGATACATTTGAGTTGCAATGTGTGCGTTTACATAGTGGTTGCAATGTGTGCGTTTGTAATTTGCTGAATGGTAACAAGAAGTGCGTTTGAAATGTTTGCAGTGATCGTAAGAATATGTACATTTGAAACACTCAGACTGTTAGGCGAGCATTCTAAGTGATGCTGAGAATGGGTATATTTAAAATCTTCGTAGGAGTTACTGTAATATAAGCATCTGCAATACATATTTACCATAATAGCAATAATTGGTGCTTCTGCAACACTCAAGGCATTTATATTAATGTTTCCAATTTAAAACAAATAAATTTTTTAGCAGTGATGAAAATACTGTATTTGGAGTGTTTGTGTAGCAATAAAAAGAGCATAGAACTTCAAAAATCACGGAAAGAGAAGTTTCGAAAATTTCGTAAATACCAGTCCTAATTTTCCGTGTTTTCATATTATCTTGGTGGCATAAATAGTTTCTGTTGCAACACACATGACATTGATAGAAACGTGTGCATTTCAAGAATTCAGGAATTCGTAACAGTGTTAAAAACAATAAATGAATTTGGAGCATCTAAATTGCAATGGAAATAACAAAGGACTTAAAGAAAGAGCTCCGGAAACGGAAGCTTAAACATTCGGAAATTCGACAAACATCAGTCATGATTTGCAGTGGCCTTCTTATTTCTTTAAGCTAACTTCTCTGGCTTTCGCTATCAAACGGGAAATTCTCTGCTCTCTTCTCTCTCTCTCTCTCTCTCTCTCTCTCTTCCTATTTCATCCAACAGTATACTGAGACAAGAGAAGATCAGATCATCCTTTTAATCCCATAGATGTAGCGGAAGAATTAGATTTACTGTGAATAAGCCATCCTGATTCCCACGGTCATTCATCTAGGATGTCCATTTTCCTAAATGCTTTTTAATTCATCCATACAAAACCTTCCACATCTGTCGGATTCGACCTAGTGAACTACAAAAAGCATGGAAGTGCATTTTCACTAAAAGTATCATTTTCTACCAAAAATTTGTGAAGAAATTCCCGAAATGAAAGCAAATTAGTACTTAGCCTAGCAACAGCTCCTAATCTCTGTTTCCTAATTGCTGCCAACCCAATGAGACACATCATAAAAAACGTAAAGTTTGGAAGCATTCCGTATGTGTATTAATTTTGAATCAAAGAATTTTAGCAGCACATAGGGTTTTTCAACTTCCAGTTCCGTTCTGACAAATCGGCTTGGAAAAAGAGTTATATCAAATTTCTAAAACCTGTATAGGATTTTTTTTTTTTTTTTTGGCACACCACAGTTGTATATAATACCAAAGTTTCGAGGAAATCCTCAGTTTGTTGCCATTACACTGTCTAACGGCTAATATGACGGAGTCATTCCTCTCTGGTAGCTACCAACCGATGCAACGATTGAGGTGGAATCCTTTCTTCCTTTCTTTATATTTTTTTCTTCTGAATTTCAGAGTTCCATTCAGACATACATAAGAGAATCTGATCAAAATATAAACTTTCAATTATTGCATTTAAATTATTTATCACCAACAATATATCGTGAAGAGAAATTAAAATGCGAACTTGGTATTGAGAAAATGGGCTCTCTTGCCAATGATCACACAAGCTGGTCACCGTGATAAGAATGGCAGAATGGTCAACTGTAACCATAACAGAAGGTAGCGAAAGCTCATTTCACTCGCCGAGGCCTTATGCTTCAGCCTCGATAGGATTTCTGTGTTGTGTTTGTCCTATCGTTCTAGTTCTTTCCCATCAAATAACGCAAATCTGAGTGAGAAACCGGATACGTCTTTCAGCTGTGCGAACTTGTAAGATTAAGTAATTCTTATCTTTCCAAAATCGAGGCAATGAAGATGGTTTGAATGGGTTTCAATTTTTCGGCAATTTCACCGGTGTATCTCTGATGTGCTGCTACCTTTAGGAAAAGTTCTATAAATCGATTTCTTTTCTTCTGTTTTAAAGCTCTAAATAAGGTATAGGTGACTTCTATCTCAAACACTCGTCGTTTTTATGAAGTTCAAAGGCATTGAAGCATAGAAAACGGAAGGGGGAAAAGATGAAAACGTTTAATGAAGTATAGAAAGAAAAATTGTGACCAAAAAAAGCGCTTTAGAGTTTTTAATTCTGTAATAACATGTAATGTGCATCCTTCATTTGCTGTTTGTCAGGGAAATAAAAAAAAGATTGAATTCTCCCTCTATCTCTGCTTTTAGTCTAATGATCCTAAATAACGGAATAGGTGACTCGCTCAAAAGGGTATGTAATTCATGACTACAAAATTTGTGATGTTGAGATAAAATAAAAATATCAACATTTACCACAATCAAAGGTTTATTATACATCGACTACAGTTTCACAGAGCTATTGGCTCGGCATCATCAGGACCAATGATGATGCCGAGCCAATAGCTCTGCGAAACTGTAGTAGATGTATAATAAACCTTTGATTGAGGTAAGCGTTGGTATTTTTATTTTATCTCTAAAAAGGGGTCGAAAAACCTCCAAAAATTTTTTTAAGCAAAAGAAATGAATTTGAAAAAGAATAAAACCGAAACACAATTGCTGCAGAAAATTTAATTCCATCATATTGTTTTACTCTAGGTCAGGTTACGCATTTCTAGGCTTTCCAGTTCTATCATTTAATCAGTGATAATCGACTATTTCTACTGTTTGATGTTCCTGAAAAGACTCCTTTGCTGTCCAAACCAAAACTGATTTCGAAGTAATTTAATTCACTTCACTGGTGTGCTGTCACATGAAAAAGAAAAGAGAAGGGGGGGGGCAATATAAAAGAACGAAAGAACGACGTGCGTGCGTGTGTGTGTGCGCGCGCGTGTGTGTGCGTGCGTGTGTGTGTGTGTGTGTGATCAAGTTTACGATTTCGATTCCCTCTTTTCCCTTGCTTTGGTGCTGATAAATTTTGGCTGGACATCTACTCCTTGCATTCAAGAAATTATTAGTGCTGAATGCTAGCTCCTTAAGAAAGAAAGAGAGAGTGAGAGTGAGAGAGAGAGAGAGAAAGCTAAAAGGAATTGCTGATATAAAGGAGACTTAATTCTTTGATAGGTGAAAGATTATTCGTTTCATGTTGCCACTATTACTATCATAATTTCTTATTTTTTATCACGTTCTTTTTTCAAAGTGGCATAAAACAACTGAAAATTAAAACAAAGAGGGAGCATACCTTTTCCGCGATTCAATCCTCTGTATCAAGGAAAACATTCTGAGATCCCAAGGGCTTCGATTACAAATGTGTCCCGAAAGCCTATCTAGACGAGCAACAACAACCTTTCCTATCAGCTTAGGGTCATGTGGTGCATTATAGACCACCGCAAAAAATATAACACTTTACTCAGTGCTCCGAGCAAACTCCTGCACAACAACAACACAATCGGACAGCTGACAAAGAAAGCGGAAAAGCCGCTGCTGGAAACTATTGGTCACCGTAAGTGAAGCTATAAAATCCGGAGAATTAGAATTCTGATACAACATCCAATGGCCTTTTGAGCGAGTGTCGTTTAGGAAACCCTCTCCCCCTCCTGCCCCCGTCCACGTCTCATCTCCGTATGTGCAATAAATCCTAAGCACAGAACTATGGGCATAGTGCAAGGGCTCTCCTGGTCATCAACTGAGTTACGACTCAAACCTCAGCAGACTGCTTCTCACCGTCCGGTGCGTGTTATCAGCTATAAACTCAACTGATAATGTAATAAACAAGCAATAAAACTTTGCATATCTCGCATGGATCGGAGATGGTTCGTCATGCTCCCACAAACAATTTAAGAGGTTTTTAAATGACGGAAGAAAATGAGGGAGTCTGTTTTCAGCATTCTTCATACTTTTTTTTTTTTTTTTTTTGGCACTTGGGAGCTCTTTGAGGAAAAGGTATATGCTTACCTGGATAGAGAACAAAATCAAATTAGGGCAAAAGGTGCTTATTTCGGAGTTTATTTCTCACGAGAGTCAAGCCGTAAAGATTCATATTATGTCCTATTAAATATAAATAAAAAGCGTTTTTACGGCGACGAACATAACTGTGAATTTAATAACCTATAAAAAAGTAATGCTCTACTGAGGAGGGCTTCCTTGTTGGAGTCGTAAAAATTGTCCGATCCGTTGAGATACAACTCTGCGCCTGTTGACAATAGGAGAATGTATGTTTCAAAGAAATAACATTTTGTAATTTCCGATCCGCTCAGTCGGCTGCAATCTCATCTTCTCTCTTCAGCGCGATTACTACAGTTTTGAAATCCAGATCTTACAAATAGGATATCTTTATTTAATTTAGCATCGTTTGGCTTATTTTTGCATTTCTCCCTTTCTCTTCTACTTGATAAATATCCTAGGATATTTTGAAAATGATCGCAATTATATAACAATGTAGGGACCCATTTTTGTTTTGTTTTTTAATCGCAGATCTGCAGGTTGCTTACGCTCATTCTTTTCCTTCAAAATCATAAATTATTTTTAGAGACTATAATTAACACAGCAATCAGACATCTCTGAATTGACTGCATTTACTGTTTCTCACGTAACATAGATCATATCAGAAAACTTGAAAATTTCATCGACCTGGAGGAGGAATCGAACTTTCTCCTCAGGGTCGATGAAATTTTCATCGTCACCCTGGGTGGTGTAACGATAAAACTTGAAAATTTCATCGTCGTCCTGGGTGATATAACGGATCGGATAGCACGCTCGAACGGAAATCGAGAGATGTGTGTTCGATTCCCGCACCAGAAGGACGAAATTTTCAAGTTTTCTGATGTGATTGATGTTACGTGAGAAGCAGTCAATGCAGGCAATTCAGAGATGTCTGTTTCCTGTGCGAATTGTAATTACGTATTTTCCACTCATAGGCGCACATACAGGGGGTGGGGACAAGAGGGGGCACTTCCTCTCCCCTGGAAATATGATCATGACCTTTCTGTTCTTGGAATATATTAATGAAATTTTCATGGTAACCCTCATTTTCATTGCAAATTTTTCTTTTGAATTTTTGGATGCGTGTGTACGCAGTACAATTAGGAAACATTTTGAGGAATTTCCAGTTGAAATAGCATGCATTTATAGTGGAAAGTAATAATAAATTTATATCGCAATGTACATACACACAGTATGGAAAAATATGAAAGGTATACAAATGAAAAGTATATCATCTGCAGCAGCTATTTACTACTGGACAAATATCTCCCAAAGTTTCCTTCAGAACTTTATCTTGTGGGTAATTTTTCCGTCTTGAGTGATATCTGAGGTTTCGTGGCAACATGGGAGTAGCCCAAGACCCAAAAGAACAGCAAAAAGATGTCCTTATTGTCTCAACAAGTCTCAGATTTAATTTATACATTACGACGTAGAAGTCTTTTCGAACTTCTACGTTATTTTAAAAACATAACCATAAGATGAAATAGTTCCTAAATTAAACCTTAACGGCCAGACGAAACATGTAAAAAACCGAAGTCAAACTTACGGAAAAGATGCTTTATTCAGGATGTAGCAAACACATCGTAACATAGCATAGCATATTGCACTAAACTCTCCACACACCACACAGCTTTTAACACAACGCTCAACTTACAACACTTCTCCAAATATCGCTCGCTTACAACGTTCGCCAAGCAACAGTTTAGTCGTCGTTTTTATCTCTCGTTCTTATTTTATCTCAGGCATATGTCACGTTCATTCAACCTCAATTATGCTGCCAACAGTATTCGTTTGAGAGAAAAGATATTACGTTAAGAGTGAAGTATAACTGAGAATAAACTGAAGATTTACATAGGGAAAGAAACTAAAAAGGAAAGTTAATTTAGAATATACGTCACAACATTCCTTTTATGAAGTTTAAGAGTCTTCTGTTTTCTAATTAAATTTGTGTGTTTAATCTGTGGTAAAAATGGTTTGATATAAAAAAAGCGCAGTGGAAATTTGCATATTGTGCTTGTATATGTTATTCGTACTTACAACTTCTGTTTTCCTCCTTCAAATAACTAAGCTATGTACGCCCATGTTTCCGCTTATTATGAAGAGAATATTTCTTCCACCTGATCTTTTTAGAGAGTACTTACTATCTCCTAAGAAAGTTGATGGCGTATTCTTTTAAAGAGCTTTTAGTAATTAGTTAAAAATTCTTCTGATCCTTTAAAGCTGAAAAAAAACAAACCAGATCCTTCTTAGTAATTTAAGGCCACCAGATCCAAGAAAGTGGGAAACTAAAAGCAAACAAAACGTCTGTATCTTCTCCGAGATTCAAACCCTGAAGGTGAAATAGCCGGAATCACAAGTCCTAGAAACTTTCGACACTGTGTGGAAGACGAGATTTTCCGGCTTTTTCGTTCTACCGGTTTTGAATATTTTATTTATTTATTTTTCAGGGAATCAACACAGGAAAACTTACTCGTTTATTTTCGTAAAAACTTTTCATAAAGAAAATTTAATGGATTGCATTTTACATGGAACACATTCCACAGTAAAAAAATTCGTAATTGATTATTTTTGGAGTAATAACTTATATATTGCCAAAAATTCATCGCTTATTTTTTCAAGAATATCTTTTATAGTAGGAAAACCTCTACTTATGTTGAGGAAACAGAAAAAAAAATACTGTCTTTTTTCATAGAGCACATTTTATGGCACAAAAAAATCCTTTCTCAGGGAATATCTTTGACACAAGAACAAATCGCTTACTGGATTTTTAGGCAATTCCTCACGAGGGTCGAAAAAATTCCTTGCTTTTTTGTCCTTTAAGTCAACACTTTTTTACGAAAGGAAAAATTTATCACCTATTTTTTTAACAGCAACTTTTAAAGAAAGAAAAGGCGAAATTCTGGAGTAGTGAGACTTGTGGGAGTTAGCAGAAGAAAAGCTATCGTTTTTTACAATGACACGGTTTGAATGATATATATAATTTTAGGATTTTCTAGCCTGTACTTCAAGACCTTATTATTTCAGCAGTTGATTAATTTTTGAGAACTGATAAAACAATTGCCTAAGGCAAGCCTACAAATCAAGGATCTAAGCTCAAGACATCTGTATGAACAGCAATAATAATAATAACTAGGGAAACTTAAGCATTTCTTCCTCTATTTTTTCTTTTTCTCTGAGGGATTATTTTTAGAGGAAGACCTACATAACTCCTGCTATCAGCATATTCCCGAGAACTTCACTATTTTACAGACACCTCAAAAATTCCTTGAATTTTCGCAGTGATCGTAGTCTTCATTTTTGTATGCCATCATTCCGGCGCTTCATGTCATTAAATTTAAGAGATAGCTTGATATTTCTTTTCTTGGTTGAGGCTTTAACTACCACGGCGAGCAACCCGGTGGACTATAAGCTGTCGCCTGTCCCTAATTTAGGGTCACTGGTTCTAGGGAAGGGAGAAAGCCAGTGACATGAGACAAACACGACATCCTTGTCCCACCGGGATTCGAGCCTGGACCCCAACTCGGAGGGATGATCAGAAGGCAGCGCTTAGACCACTGTGCCATCGGGGCGGCGTCCGTACTTTTTATAAGAATCATAAACTGGTGACTACATTCTAAAATCATTTTTGTAAAGTATTCACGCTTTGCAGTAAAGCGTTTTGTATATTTCAGTGAAACCAATCGAACTAGTCTAGAAATTCGTCATCCCCTTTTTTTCCCCTTTCCCAGAATTTTAAAGGACAACGGTAGTCAACTAACTATTGCATGCACATCTGATTGCAAGTATTCATGCATTCGGTAAAATTGTGTAAAATTTATAGCCGCTTTTGACGCTCGGTTGCCCAAAGAAAGTTACAATGATTCAGTCTTTGGTACTTTCCATCACCGAATTTTTTAAGGCATGTGTGGGATAAAATAAAAATAAAAAGGACAAGACAAAAGTTTCATTTAAACTCCTCACGGGAAAGAAAATTTTGCCTTAATATACTTTTACGTTATTTACCTGGAAAGCAGAAGGGAAACAAGAAGCTATAAAATGCAACAAATGATCTACGGAATCTTATTTGATATCATCCGATGATTCCAAAGCAAAATATAGTTATCACTCATAAATATAAGAGCACTGAGTTCTTTCAGTGGGAAAATAGCAATTACACTGTGTGGTATTACCAAAAGTTCTTTTAAAAACTTGAACGGGGTTTTCTGAAAATGTAAGCCCGTTTCAATTGTAATAAAAATTCGGTGTCATTCCACAAGGGTTGTCCCAAAACAACTGAAAATGCTTTTATTAAAAATATGCATATCTTAACTATCAAGGGAGTGGTCATCTTTTCAGAAATACTGTCCATTGCGTCGAACACAGGTGTCTTAATATTCCTCCCACTTTTTGAATGTCTTCTGGAATTCTTTTGAAATGCTGTTGAAGCACCCCTGGGCAGATGTAATAAGTTGTTGATCAGTCTCAAATTGTCGTCCTCGTGATGTCTTGTTTTAAATGGGGAACAACCAGAAGTCACACGGGGACAAGTTTGGAGTATATGGAGGTTTGTTTCATCAACTTAATATTGATTTTCTCCAAGTAAGAAACGACAGAACTGCCCATGTATGGCCTTGCATTGGGCCGCACATGAAAAGAAATAGGGAACTCATGTTCAACAAACTTGTTTCATGCATAAATGTTCGGTTAAAATTCTGTGAATTCATGACTGTGAATTCGGTATCTCTAATTAATAGGTGTCTGTCTTCCTGTATGAAAACACCTATTGTACTGATGTTTACCTCTGTAACACTCGTTGAAGGTCTTCCTCCATGCGCGATTAAAGCCGCCCGACCATCTATAAATTCTTTATGCCATCCGCAAATTATTGATTTTCCTAGACATTCATTTTTTTAAGCCTCTTGCATAAGACGGGAAGTTTCTCCGACAGATTTCTTAAGTCGGCAGCAGAATTTAATGGCGCATGTTTGTTCCTCTTTCAAACCTTTTTTTTTTTTTTTTTTTTTTTTCGAAAAATCACAGCGCGATAAAACTTGTTAGGGGTTCACGAAACAGAGCTTATGTAGCTGCTCACTACAGGCGATGTATGCGTGATAAAAATGTGTGTGGCCGGTTGATATGGTTACTACAACGACTACCGTTTTTTCTAGACTCGTGCCAAGGTCGAACGCAGTATTGCACATTTTTTTATAAAAACACATTTTCAGTTGTTTGGGGACAAACTATGTATTATAAAACATCTCTAATGGTAACGCACATGAAAAAATAAACAACAAAAAAAGAACACAAGAAATTGTACCAGGAGGAGAAACAAAACCAATCATGTCCAGTGTATCATAAGAAGGTTTGTAATAGTACATTATTAGTGAATCATCCATACTATTTCACAAGTTAAAAAAAATGGTTTTAGGCCACTGGTAAATATCTGAAAAAAGGTGCAGTACTGAAAAGAAACAACAACAAATCACATTTGATATGTTATACGGTAGACGTTATACACCACCGTTAGTAAACTATGGCGTTGTTTCAGAAATTGATCGAAAAATTACTTTTAAATCTACAAAATACTGATTTGTCAGTAGTGAAATAAAAAAATCAATAGTTTTACATCTTATCTCTGTAAATGTTTGATATTTCAGGAGGAAAAGAAAGTTGTTGTTGAAGCCTGCCACTGGTAAACCTAAAGCAAAAAAAGGGGACGTCTCAGTAAGGGTAAACAATTAACTTTATACACCATGACTTTCGGTGTTTCGGAAGTAAAAGAATTTGTTGAATCTCAACACATATATGTATTGAAAAGAGTATATATTTCAGTAGTTAAATGCATAAACAGAAGTAAATTGTTTTTAGGCTGTTAACCCAAGATGATATAACTTGGTAGGCGAAGAAAACTATGTCAAGTATTAGTTTGAGCAGTCAGGGTTGGTCTCTTTGCTTTGGAAAGAAGGTGATTCGCTGTTGGGAGACGTTCGTTGTTGCTGTGTGAGGTGTGGTTCGGCGCCGTCGAATCTGGGCTAGTCAACGGCATTTGAAGAGAGTGGATCGGCGCCATGTTGCCCCGACTTTTACCCACCCATCTGTGAAACTCAGCCGGAAATTTCTCTAATTAGTGGGGTAGGGAGAGAGCTCCTCAATAGTAACGGACGGCTGATAAAACTCAGAAAGCAGATCAGGCAGCGGATACCATTTCATCGATCGAAATCGGTTCCGAAACCAAATAAAACGGGGGAAACAGTGCAGCATAACGACGTTGAACTTTTATAAGCGACGTTATGAGTTAATTCAGGATAAAACTCCTCCCTCTAAGCGCTGCGAGAAGCCAGAGCAGTATAGCCTAGTGAACAATTTTAATAAATCAGCCAGCGAGTAATTTCAAATCTTTATGTAAAACACAATTTCCAAATTTGACGAAGCCAAAATTAATCTTTTCAAAATCTATCAGACAAGAGTGAGAGAAATGAGTATTAAAAAACACAATATAATGCCTAAGATTAAATATCTTCACGTGATTTTTATTTTATTTTATTCAAGTATTAATTTGGGTATCATAAAACCAAGTTTCTTAATTTCTAAAAATGTACTACTATTCACGTAAAATAATTTGAAGTTTTCAGTTCAGTTTCTTTGTATTTAATGAAAAAAAAGAAAAAAAATCCCCTGCGAAGGAGTTTCTTGGTATGATGTTAGATTTCTGAACATAAAAGTACATTGGATTTTTTGTGTATTCTTTCGCCTGACGAAGATAAATTCTCTTTCTCATTTTTTGTAAACGTGTATGTTACTAATGGATCTGAAATGCTTTTATATTTACCACCAATAAAGAAAAAAAAAAAAAGGAAACGAAAAACAAACGTCATAAAGTTATTGCTTGTCCGGGAATCCGCGCAGTCTGTCCTTCCGTGTACAGAAAAAATCTTGGTTTGAATTGACTTTTTCTCAACTTTCATATATATATATTAATTTTGCGTAAGATACATTCACTAAAGTACACAGGAAGGTTGTAGAGCCAAATAATTTTTGATATAATAGACAAACAAAAGAAATAACATTTGCATAACTGTCTTGCTTCAGAAGTAATCTAGGAGTCTGTCTGCCTGTCTGACTGCGCGCACTTTAAATATTTTGTTACTTTTGAGAATAAATCGGGAAACCTTTGACAACATTTTTTTTTTCTGTTGACTTACACTGACTGGACACTTTATCAGATATGCCCTCATATAATTTCAATGAAAAATAACACCCACAATCATTGTAGCATTTTTAGTAACAATTTCTAAACAAAGAATGTACTGAAGGCAATTTAAACTCAGTGTCCTGAAGCGTTGTTCCCCAAATGTTTTCCATGAAGCTCCTAAAATAATTCTTAATATCCTGATAAACCAAAGTTTTGTGAAAACACAAATTTGACGGTGATCGAATTCGTATCCCTCTGCTCCGAAGCCGATTGTTTTACCAATTAAGCTACGCCGACGGAATTTATCACTGCAACTTTGCCGTCTTGACATGTGTTACACCTCTGCAAGTACGTCATATCACTTCTCCCGCTTTTTTTTTGCTTTGTTTTACTTTTTAAAGCAAAGAAGAACATTTTCATAAATTCCAGACGAGGTGTGAAACAAACATCCCGCATTTTTCCAAGAACCCAATGACCAGTAGATTCCTTTCCACAATCGGGTGCCAATGTAAAAACAAATTTGTCGGTGACGGGGATCAAACCTGCGTTCTTCTGCTCCAGAGCCGATTGTTTTACTAATTCTCTATGAGCGTATTTTAAATATTTTGTTACTGTCGTCCGTGCGCGCGTTTTAAATATCTTGTTACTGTTGTTCCTGGATAAACAGGTATTTTTCGGAAGGATGGAAGAATTAAAAAAAAATAAAGGGGGAAAAAACGAAAAGAAAAACAACAACACCAACATATCTCCACTGTTTCTGATTTTATTTGGCTGTCCATCTGTTCGTCCTCCTTAGCTTTATTATTATTGAACTGAATTGAATTGAATTTTGCCATGTTACACAATCTAACATACAATCAAATCGCACACACGATTTCTGTCCAAAAAATAAAAAAAGATTAACCAAATGCAAATCGCACCATATGCAAATACAAAAGAAATACAATACATGTATGTAAGAAATGCATTAATACAACACAAAATGAAAATATAAATAAAAATACAACTAATACAAACACGTGAACCACCACAGATGCAAATGCGGTATTATACAATGATAATATACATATAATACAAAGCACAAATGAAGTACTAGCAATATAAAAACATATATGACAATACGTGTTTTTACAAGATTATTATCATAGTTATTGTTATTATTATTATAATTATTATCATCATCATCATCATCATCATCAACATTATTATTGTAAGTGGTTTTGTGTTTATCTTTTCCTTTCTCCAGATGTTTTTATGTTTTTTATTTTGCGTTTCACAGGATTTGGGGCACGCGATTAATTTAACCCTCAGATTAGGAGAAACTTGTCTTTTTTATTTTAAGAGGCTTTGCATTTTTTTCGTTGATATTTCTAACCGGCCTTACAAAACTATCAGTTTTATTACCATTAAAATAGGAAGAAGTAAAAAGAGACGGAGACGTCACTGGTGAGATCATTTTGTTATTAGTATATTAGGCATATCTTTTCTCTTTATTTAAAACTTATATATGTACTTTTTTTCTGAGTATATTTTTGCAAATATTCCTTTAGTATCTCTCGTGTGCATGTTTGTCACGAGTCAGAGAGATGCTAATTTTGCCATTGTAAAAAAATTTAGAAAAAAAGTATGAAGAAGACGCAATCACACTTCCCGTCGCTCTTTTCGTTTCTCTCCGGGCGACATCATTTTTCTTTTCCGATATGTATTCTCAGGTTCTTTTCTTTCTTCTCCCCTCTTTGTCTTTGTGGTTCTTAATAAATTATGAAAAAGAATGAAGTTCATTACAGAAATTTCCCTTTTGGTTTATAAATTTCTTTCTAGTGACGCTGAGCGTCGGTGAAAGACAAAGACAATGAATGTAGAATAAAAGCACTTTGCATGAGCGATATGCATTGAAAAAAAAAACATTCTCTGTGTTTATTTATTCCAGAATGGTTTTCCAAAAAGGTTAAATTAAAAGAAATTATTAAAACCTGTTACCATCGATGTTCACAGGTCAAGACGACGAATGTAACAAATTTTTTGTTGCGCAGAAAACCGTAAATCGCATGAGCTTACTGAAGTTAAGTTACGTCTTTTCAAAAACGGCGCTTCACTACAAAAACTCTCAGCAAGAAATCTGAGTTTTTCGGCGAGAGTATGTCCTTCATATTACACTGCTACACTTTTTTTCGAAAATATATAAAACAGAAAGAATGAAAAATGCATTTAAATGTAACATTTTCGTGGATTTCATTTTCGGTTTCTGCTTCGATAAACTCTCTAGAGAAAATGTAGTTTCCGTAAATGCCATTACTGTACGCCCATGTCGTATTTCCTGTTCATTAGTGGGATAAGTTTATATCATGATTAAGCCACATTTTATATTTTATTTATTTTTAATACTCTATAGTTTAGAAATATAGAAGTGACAATGGAGAAAATGAGAGGAAGTAAGCTTTAAGCTGTTTTATTTTCATATTAACTTTTATTTACCCACTGTAGTAAAAAATATGAATGCATCACGAGTTCATTCCTGAAGGTACAACTGTCATTGACAATGCTTACACGTTCGCTTTCGAACGAATTGTGGAAGTGGATTGTTCGTGTCAGGCCTTTACGATAGCAAGGGAATTCTGCATCACGAGTTCATTCCTGAAGGTACAACTGTCACTGACAATGCTTACACATCCATTTTGGAACGATTGCGGTAGAAGATTATTCGTGTCAGGCCTTTACGACAGCCAGGGAATTCTGCATCACGAGTTCATTCCTGAAGGTACAACTGTCACTGACAATGCTTACACATCCATTTTGGAACAATTGTGGAACTGGATTGTTCGTGTCAGGCCTTTACGACAGCAAGGGAATTCTGCATCACGAGTTCATTCCTGAAGGTACAACTGTCACTGACAATGCTTCCACATCCATTTTGGAACAATTGTGGAAGTGGATTGTTCGTGTCAGGCCTTTACGACAGCAAGGGGAATACTGCATCACGAGTTCATTCCTGAAGGTACAACTGTCACTGACAATGCTTACACATCCATTTTGGAACGATTGCGGTAGAAGATTATTCGTGTCAGGCCTTTACGACAGCAAGGGAATTCTGCATCACGAGTTCATTCCTGAAGGTACAACTGTCACTGACAATGCTTCCACATCCATTTTAGAACAATTGTGGAAGTGGATTATTCGTGTCAGGCCTTTACGACAGCAAGGGAATTCTGCATCACGAGTTCATTCCTGAAGGTACAACTGTCACTGACAATGCTTACACATCCATTTTAGAACAATTGTGGAAGTGGATTGTTCGTGTCAGGCCTTTACGGCAGCAAGGGAATTCTGCATCACGAGTTCATTCCTGAAGGTACAACTGTCACTGACAATGCTTGCACATCCATTTTGGAACGATTGCGGTAGAAGATTATTCGTGTCAGGCCTTTACGACAGCAAGGGAATTCTGCATCACGAGTTCATTCCTGAAGGTACAACTGTCACTGACAATGGTTGCACATCCATTTTGGAACAATTGTGGAAGTGGATTGTTCGTGTCAGGCCTTTACGACAGCAAGGGAATTCTGCATCACGAGTTCATTCTTGAATGTACAACTGTCACTGACAATGCTTACACATCCATTTTAGAACAATTGTGGAAGTGGATTGTTCGTGTCAGGCCTTTACGACAGCAAGGGAATTCTGCATCACGATTTCATTCCTGAAGGTACAACTGTCACTGACAATGCTTACACATCCATTTTGGAACGATTGTGGAACAGGAATTGTTCGTGTCAGGAGTGAGTACAAAAACTGGCGATTGTTCCCTCTTCACAACAAAGCACTCGCACACAGCGCAATCAGTGTACAGCAATATCTTGCACGAAAGCAAGTGTGTGTACTCAACTATCCCTCTATTCTCCAGACTTATCACCGTTTGACTACTTTTTATTCCCTAAATTAAAGCTGTCTTTAAAAGAAAAAAGTATTTCAAGGCATTGAAGACGTATGATGAACTGTGACATCAGCTCTGCACTCTATACCAAAAGAAAACATCTGCAAGTCCTTCCTTTCGTTGGCTCATCATACCACTTCTCGTATTAACGCTGGATGAAAGTGCTTTGAATAAAATATATTCACGTAAGTTTTTCTCCTTTTCCCTTTATCTGAAAAAAAAAATGTCAGTCTGATTACTCAATTGACGAAAATGTGCATCTTCGCTTTTAAAAATCTAACTGAAAACATTATTTTCATTCAGACGAAAAGTATTTGAGGAAAAACTAAACAGTATTTTTCTCAAAATGCTGTTTAGTTTTCCTACTACGAGGCGCTAGTGCAACACCCTATAATGATGATATCTCCGCTTGTAAAAGCCCAATTTAAAAGTTATTTGGCTACTGAGACCCTTTTTGGCGAAGAATATTTTTCTTGCATGTATTTGTCAGTTTCTGTAACCACCAGAGACGGAAACGGGTCATGGGTCAACGGATCAACGGATCAACGGGTCGACAATTTCTTGTGGATCAAACGGGTCGGGTCAAGGTGTTCCTGACTCGATTTCGACCCTGTTTTATTTTCGTTTTATTTTTGAAAAGTAAAAATAAAAAATATATATATATATATTTCAAACAAAAATGCGTACTGTGGAATTTTGTATTCGATGCTGATGCCAGCAGACTGAAAAATGATTTGTCATACAAAAATATTGCCGTCTCTTTCTCAAAGAAGATTTCCACTGACCGACGATACCATACCGTAAAACGATACTTCCTTTCCGTGTTTGTTTTCAGTGCGATTATGTGGAGTAAGACACAGGCAAACCTCTGTCAGCTGCTTCTCTGGTGATTCACTCTCTCACACTCCACGTGTCACATTGTAAGACAGAGTTCCTTTTCACATCGCATCTTTTGCATTAAACATTCCGAGGTTTTTGTTTGACGTGTTAACATCCCGTTCCATTGCATGTCGTGTCGCAATTAATGCCTCATTTGTTAATATGAATGAATTTAATATGAAGGAGAATGAAAAAAGTGTCGATGCCAACAAATACGTTCTTGTTGAAAACAAAAAGGGGAAGAGTGGATGTTGGAAGTTGTTTCGTTTCATTAAAAAAACAGAATACCTTTAACAGCAACACCAATTTTCACAAGCTTGTGATGAGTTGAAAATTTTCAAAATGGGAATGTAGGTTTCACGAGTATTCCTTCCTTCCGAGGGGTGATGATGAAATCAGCATCCACATTTTGGAAACTTTCAACTCATCAGAAGCTGGTGAAAATTGGTGTTGCTATGAAACATATTTTGAAGCTTGATATTTTGTTGTTAAGAAAACAGCAAAAACTGAAATTATACATACAATAAATTACTTAATTCAAAAATTTTAAATGTAGCACCTTCAAAATTAAGTGGAACAGACTTAACATTACTACGGAGGAACTTTCTAACGCTCGCAGATGTGTTTGAAAACATGAGTAAAACAGTTAGGTTACTTGAAGAACGACAGTTTCAACTCTTTCTGTAAGTAAGAGTAAATTATACGTTTCCGTAATACGTTTATATGATTTCTTTACAACCTATGATAGCCACTACAGAGAGGCTTTTCGAAATTCCTGTGTGTAGGTATATGCAGATGTGTATAGGAAGACATCATGATAAAAGTAAAATCCCTGAACCGGCAATGGACTGGGCATATTGCCAGGAAAACAGATTTAAAACCGAAATTTTAAATTGGATTCCAAGGCATAGCAAAAGACCCAAAAGAAGACCACGTGCGAAATGGCTGGATAAAATTCGAAAGCATGCGGGACTGACATAGAGGATACTGGCCCAAGACAGACCATTGTGGAAGAAACTTGGGGAAATCTTCATCCAGCAGGGAATTGATAATAGTTGAGAATGATGTTGATAGTCGGGTCACATTAATGTGACCACCTTCTACTTTTGACGTCAACAGCGCGTAGCCAATGAAAGAAGGCACGTGTCGTGAACTGGTTTGGAGGGTATATAAGGTATGATAGGCATTATGAAAACATATCACGGGCAGCGGGTGGCCTAGTGGGAAACGTTCGTGATTGCCACGGAAAGGACATCAGGTTCGATCCCAGGCAGGTACGTACGCTCGATCCACTAAATATCCGCCGTGCGTCGGATGAGCACGTTAAGCCGTCGGACCCCGGGTACTGGGCCCCCGGTAATTTCTATTTCGCTTCCGTGTCCCTTTTCTATCGGGCACTCTAGCCCAAATCTCCTAACTTCCTATTTCTAAGGGTTGTTTAAGACCTAGAATCAGACACTCCCTTCCTAAAATCCTCTACATATGATCATATGATCATATGATCATTTGAAAACATATCACTCTTTCTGTCGTGGATAAAAGGAGCGATTTATCAGATTTGCAAAAAGGAATGATTATCGGCTTTTGGGCCAAGGGTGACAGTATTTCTGAAACAGAGCACTTTGTGAACTGTTCGCATGCTGCTGTGGTTAAAGTGTATCGTGATTGGAGAAATAGCGCCATTGCGAATAAGCGACGTGGAAACTGCGGAGCACCACGTGCCATTGATGTCAGAAGTGAACGTCGGCTTCGAAGGTGGATGAGGGCTGATCGTCACGCTACAGTGGAGCAACTCACTGGCCGAATGAACCAGAAGGCTACCGGAAGTGTATCTAAGACGACATTTCAGCGAACGCTGCTGCGTATGGGGCTCCGATGCAGACTGATGGTCACTGCATCTATGCTAACGAAGGTGCATCGACAGAAAAGGCTTACATTTGCACGGCAGTATCGGAATTGGACCTCCGCTGAATGGTAAAGGATTGCCTTCTTCGATGAGGGACGTTTTCTGCTTCGTCGAACGGATGGACGTTGGCGTATAAGGCGAGAAACATCGGAGAACAAATACTCTTCAACAATTGCTGGAAAAACACAAGCTGGTGGGGGCAAGTTAAGGTCTGGGAAATGTTTTAGTAGCATAACCTGATGAAGGCACTATGGAACGAATTCGGCATGAATCTATCCTTGCAGATCACGTACACTCATACATGCTGATTGTCTTCCGTGGGGCGGATGGGATCTTCCATCACGAAAATGCGACGTGTCACGCAGCTAGAAATGTCCGAGAGTGGTTGGAAGAGAACGATGAAGACTTCAAAGTACTTCACTGGCCCCCTAATTCCCCAGACTTAAACCCAATTGAGCATCTGTGGGATTACCTCGATCATGTTGTTCGCTGTATGGATCCTCCACCACGCACCCTCCAGCAGCTGTCAGATGAACTGCAGTCAGCATGGCTCCACATACCTATGAACACCTTCCAGCACCTTATTGAGTCACTCCCAGCCCGTCTAGCTGCTGTCCACGCTGCATACGGCGGTTACTCAGGATATTAGCTGGTGGTCACAATAATGTGACTTGACCGTGTATATATGTGTGTGTGGTTATGTATAATTATAAATTGAGTTTCGAATTTGTAGTTCAAAGTAGATTTGTTTGGGTCGGGTCCAAAATTTTGACCCGTTTCCAACTCTGGTAACCACACAGTTTTTACACCAGAATGTGTAAGTATTCATATTTATTTGCACGACATTTGGAGTCACGTCTTCATTTTTTTTTTTTTTTTTTTTTTTCGATTGGAGGTTTAACCACTACCGTGAGCAACTCAATGGGCTATAAGCAGTCGCCCGTCCCTAATTTAGGGTCACTGGTTCCAGGGAAGGGAGAGAGCCAGTACCGTAAGACAAACACAACATCCATGCCTCACCGGGATTCGAAACCGGACCCCTTTCTGACGAATGATCAGAAGCCATCGCTTAGACCACTGCGCCACAGAGGGTGGCTATCTTCGTTTTTAAGAACAATTGTTAAATTATTTTTTTGAAAAATCCCCTTTGCCCTGGATAACTTCCATTATGAGAAATTTTTCCTGCACATTATGGGACATTTCAGTCTTTGGTCGCGGAGAGTAACTGTTTCTATGAGTGTATGTTTAAGGTGAAGCATAAATACATTCTGTTTTTCGTTGATGTTTTTTTCTTCTAAAATTCTGGTTAGAAATATTTCTTCGTTTCGGAAATAATTCAAAACACGTGTTCATTACAACCGAAAATTTGGTGTCATGTATCCCATTTTTTGTTTTGTTTTTTTTCGGAGAGGGGGGGGGGGGCCGTGGAGAAGTAAAAAGCATGTTGATTTTTCAACGTTTAAGCTGCAAGAAACATGCGGATGGGACGTTTATATCCTTTCAAAAACGTAAATTTCCGATTTTGTTTTATAATTTCTTTTACGATTTTAAGAAACGTTTATAAACCTAATTCAATAACGCGGCAATCAAATCTGTGTTTGGTATGTGTATAATAATGACATGAATAATAATAATAATAAAAAAAAACCACAGCATTGAATACTTCTAGTTACGCAGTATTCAGACTCTTCTATGACGTGTCCCACGACCAAATTATAAATCACTAAGCCGGACTGAAATACAATCACTTTGAGAATTTCCATCTGTCATTTTAGATAAATGTAGCTATTGTTAACTGCGATTAACTTATATTAAAATCTAGACCACCAGCAAAGACTGATTTTTCTTTTTTTCTTTTTATTCTATTTTGAAATATGCTGACACCTGCTATTCCATCTTCATTCCCTTCTCCCTCGGACCGACTTCTCTCTTCTTTAACAAGACTGGAAGGAAAAAAAAGGAGGAAAATAAAATAAAATAAATAAAGAACCCTTGTTAGTTGCTCCCAGATACAAGTACAATGACAGACGCAGTTCTCGGGCACGCAGTTCAGTTCCAAACGGCAAGGTCAAACAGGCCGGGCCATTTAATTGCTAGCTTCCAAACGCCCGTTCCAGATTCGAGGTAAGCAGCCTGCTTTACCTGACGTCCAGTCCTGATTGGACAGCTGCATGAGCCCCAGTAATTATGTCATTAGTCTTGAAGTGGATTCTCACACGTGAAATATTTGGCTGACAAAGCTCCATGCGTGCCTACCGACCCGAAGGCGAAGCAAAGTTTATACGGTTGGGTGAGGGTTGCTCCTGTCTATCCTTTCTTTTTTGCCGCTAGTAATAAACTACGGAGAGCAATGCCAATTTGCTTGTCTGTTCAGTGTTACATGTCAGCTTAACAAAGATCGCCTTAATGAATGTTATCCCTTCATAATAGTTTCTCAGAAAAGCATCACCCCCATTTTTTTTTTTTTTTTCTCCATCTTTCATCCTCCCTTGGCATCAATACAGAGTGTGAGAACCTGATCGAACTAAGTCAGCTTTTAAGTATTTTGGTTTATCTCTTTCTCATCCTCATAATTTAAGACACAGTTCTCAGCTACTCTATACTGTGCAGTGATGAAATTCCGGTGTTTCTTAGCTCCGAAAAAAAAAAAAAATGAGAAATTGTACCATTAAGCTGTCCTCTGGTATTCAGAGGTGATTTCCTCAAAGGCATATCTTCATTATCGCAGACGTTAAATTTCAGTAATAGCTAATTGTTCTAACTATTTTATTTACAGCGACCTTAATACATACAGCTCGAGCTTTACACACATTAATAACACTCCTTATACATGACGTTTTGTACTGCAGTATTATTTTGCTTCCCAGAAATTCCTGGATCAGTCACTTCCAGATATTTTCTTGGAGCCGCCAGATGGCGCAGTACTCTAAGCGCTGGCTTCTGACTTTATCGCCGAGATGGGCACTGGTTCGAACCCTGGTGAGTCATGGATGATGTTGTGTTTGTCTTACGATACTGACTATCTCCCTTCCCTGAAGCCAGTGGCCCTAAATTAGGGACAGGAGTCTTCTAATAGCCAATCGAGATGCTCACGGTAGTCGTTAACCCCCCCCCCCCCCACCGAATAAAAAACTTGAAATTCCTTCAATTTTCTACCTGCTTGGGTGGAATAAATTGTCATTGTATCTCGTTATTCATTCTTTCATCATACCTAACCCCAGTCTCCACACTGTGGAAAGTATGTAGTGTGAAATCAAGAAACATTTGTGAAACTAACGTGAAACAAAGTTGCATGTAGGTCTCTAACTTTTTCTTTTCTTTTCTTTTGTTTGAGGGTTTAACAACCACCATGAGCAACTCGAGTGAGTGACAACGGTTGGGTAAATAATTATTTAGTTGACAGTCAAATAATTTTGCTGATCGACGAGGAACACTAGCTGATTATTTCAATCTTTCTTTTTTTTTTCATTAGGCGTTCTTTTTATCACGTATTATAAATACACACGCGTTTTATTAAATTTGAAAGCGTTTATATGTACACACGCAGACACATACACACTCACACAGACACATACACACTCACACACATGCACAAACGTTGAGATCTAAGATTATATTTTGTTCTTTTATGCTGTCATCCGTGGAAATTCGATATTGGCTAAGAAAAATTCCCATAATTAAACTTTTAGCAGTCTACCAAAAGAAAAAAGACTTTTATTATGTAGACAATATTGTGAGATTCAAATATTTATTGTTATTGTTCCACTTCAGTCTTGAAAATCAGTAAAAACTTCGGCAATGAACAGAGCCCATTTAGGGGGGGGGCTGCATCACCGCATTGCCCCAGAATAATGCAGGATGCTTGAAGAATTGACAGAGTTCTACAGTTGTGGTGTTTTATCCTGCAGATAGCGCAGCAAAACCCATAAGAAACTGCCTTGTAAAAAAAAAATACATATATTTTCTGTTTTTTAGGAGCCCACAAAAAATATAGTCGCCCCCAGGTCATATCAAATCTTTCGAAAGAATTACAGAAGTTTTTGGTACCCATCAGTAACTGGGGGAAATTTTCGTACATTAGGAACTCGTTTGAATCATGATATTTGGATCATATTATTTATTCCACTACTTTTATATAAATTCAAGAAGCTGCGCACAACCCTGGGAGGAAGGGGGTGGGGTTGGGGGGCATTAGCGATTAAAGAAGAACTAAACTGGTATCCATTTTTCAACCATGCCTTTTTCACATTTTCTTGCTACCACTAATTCGTCCATGAATCATGGGTTACACCCTTCAATACGGCGGAGATGTTTCTATGGCTTCTACATCATATTTTGGGAATGCTTTCTCCTAGGTATTTTTATTCGTCCACCCATAGTGAACTAGATGTGCCACTAGTACTAAAGCCTCAAAATACTATCCAGCCCACGGCCCACTGTGTCCCTAAATGTACTCTGGCCGTGAAGATTTGTATTAATCTTCAGTCATGAAGATGGACGTGGTCTCTATCTGCAAAGATTTGAAATTTACAATATTCTGAATTTTTCATGTACTCAGTGAAGATGAATGCAAACTACGCTCGTAGTTAGCCATCGCAACTACATGTATCAGTTCTTAGAATGGTCGCTTATCGCTTTGAGGAAGTAGATTCAAGTACCAGGAAAAAGAAAAAAATATGAAGGGTTGTGTTCTATATTTCTGGTTAATTTTGTTCCCGGGAATTTCTAAACTTAGATGGCTCCAGAACAAAAACAAATTCGAATAATCAGCAAATCTGGAATTGAGAGATAAAGATGCAGAGAGAGAGAGAGAGAGAGAGAGAGAAAGAAAGTAACAAAATGAAGTTCCTGTGAACAGGCACGTGTATTGGTGAGCACAGAATAACTGAATGCCATGAAATCGATTGTCTAATTCCATTCACTTCATTTTTGTGAAATTAATTTCTTAAAATGTGTATCTTGCTTTTTTTTTCCAAATGTTTTTGTGTACTTTTAATTGAATTCTCCTTGACAATTTGTTGATATTTGACAGGTGGAGTTGGCAGCACTGGCTGGTTCTGTCCAGTCTGCGGAACCAGTGGCCCATAATTAGAGTAGCTATTTATAACTTTGCGAAACCCCGAAAAAAATGTATTACGGAATAAATAATTATCCAGCTTTTACAGCATATGCTGCTTTTTCAAACAATGCTCAGGGTGATAAAAAAACTGTATCCGAGATTTTATTTAAAAGTCATCATAGAAATTACTGAGAAACGAAATACCACGAATGATATAAAAATCTAACAAAGTAAAATAATTTCTCTCTTAACGGAATGGTGTAAAATATTTCCTAACAGAATCATTTAAGTCCACAATGGATGCCCATTTCCAGTTTTAAAGCTATATGAGAGTTCAGTATGCCGTCTCATACTAAGGGAGTATTTAGTATACCTGAGTATCATGCAACACAATCGTAGTTATTGTTCAGTGTGTACAGTATTTTTTTTTCGGGTATCTCAATATTATTTCTCCAGATCTCAATATTATTGAATATTTGTGGGAATATCTGGAGTGAAAGGTCAGATCACACTTTCCACCTCCAACGTCAATGGCGCAGTTGGAACATATTTTACACGAAAAATGGTCCCAAATTCCATTTTCTTATGACTTGTATAAATCTATTCCAAGTCGAATTGCTTCTGCTCTGAAAGCCAGAGGTAGGCTTATTAATTAAAAGTTCTCCCCCAAACAGTAAGTGTTTCCATTATTTTGATAAACCCTTGTAATTACCTTCACTGTACTGGTTTTGAGACTTGTTAAAAGAGGTGCCCGTCACGCCTGAAAATTCGGTGGCATTTCTTTTTCTTATTATTTTACTTTCCTCGTACAAGAAGCTCAGATTGGCTACAGCAAAGACCGTAGCAAGTTTTTCTTAACTGGAAGGGAGAGACTTGAAACTACGCCCCATCAAGTTCGAAATTACGCCCTTTCGCCCCCTTCAAAATTACGCCCCACTCAAATAATACGTAGTTTTTCCTTTTTCACCCACCGCCGTTATAGGAAAGTATTATTATGATCGTTCAAATATCGCACTTCCGATTTTTGACATAATTTTATTAAAAATGTGAAAACTAGATAAATACTCAAGAATCACAGGTTGTAAATACCAAATAAAGCGTAAACGTTATGTGAGCTCCAACAACCCAACACTCAACAGAAATGCAGAACGAATGAGTAACTGAGAGTGAACGTAACAATACATTGGATGAAGCTTTAGGTGTATGGCTTGGAAAAATTCCGTTCAAGGTTAAACGCTCAGAGAACTTTCTGCTTCAGAGCAGAAAATTAGTTCTTCGTCTCAACGACATGTTCGGGAAGGTCATGGATGTTAGGTATATTAGCATTGTGTCCTATGCCTCCATTCCCTGTTTTGGAAAAATCCTTCCGGAGATATGAGATGTTCAGACCTCATAATGTAGTTACTCTGTACCTTGGTCAACTGCATGGAATACTGTATGTGACGAACTATAGTCTTTAAAAAGAAAATACTGAAAGGTGTAAATTTGTTTTTTAGTAATAATTTCTATTTTTTACATCCCCCAAAGCATGAATTTACGCACCTGGAGTGACGATTCTGGGAGGGCCACCACCCTCGCTGCACTTCCGGTAGCTACGGCCTTGGCTACTGCAATCGTAAATGTTACTTTAGAAATTCAGAACGAAGAAACGATTTCCTCTTTACGGTTTTTGCATCACTCGCAATAGGGTCAAAAATATCCAAAATTTCGTGCAAACAAATAATAGTAGATAATAGAGCAGCCAATTCCTACAGCACCAGGAAATAATCTCCATAGGCAAAAGACACACATATTACACTTTACTACGCTTCGTTAAATACTTTAAATACGATTTTAAAAGATGAAGATTAAAAATCATGAGACCTTTCAGGTCCACCTTGGACCCATCCTCAGATGAATGAAACCAACAGTCCGGGGTAGAGTAACGTACGCATACAAGAGTGGTAGACATGAGATGTGACATCTGTGCAAATCGGACTGCACCGCGGAATTCAAAGAGTGAAATGGCATTTAACAGATATAACTTTCAGTATTCCATCAATGAATTAAACCTCATATCACAAGCATGAGCAATCACAAAGATTATTGCTAACATAAGCTTTCAATAAGTTAAAATGTATATGCACTATTTTGACAAAAGTCACCGGACACCTAGAACAGAAACATAACATAACATTTATTGACATACACTAGTACGGTGTCTGTCCACCTTTGGCCTTATTGAATGCACTGACCATTCGAGACATGCTTTCGACAAGGTTTTGGAACACAGCGATAGGTATGCGCTTCCATTAAGTACATAATGCTGCCACTAACTGTTGCTTAGTATTAGACCTTGGTTCCAAACTTCTTATGCGGCACTCTAATTCATTACATAGGTGCTCTATGGGATTAAAATCAGGGCTCTGTGCTTGCCAGTCCACATACGATGCGGAATTATGGTCAAACTACGCCGTAACAGTCCTTGCTTTATGGCTCGGTACATTATCCTGCTGGTACCAACAAAGCTCTGTTCCATAGTATTGCCACAGAGCTGGTACGGCATAATTGTCCAGAATATCGAGGTAGACATGCTGGTTAACAGGTTTGTCCAGGATAACCAACGAGCTAGTACCATACCACGAAAAACACCCCCACGCGAGTACACTGCCAGCTCCAAACTTGACCGTAGGAACAGTACACTGTGGTAAACAGCGTTCCCCCGGCTGCCGCCATACCCACACACGGTCATCAGACTGATGGATCGTGCATCTGGATTCATCAGTCCATAGGACCCGTTTCCATTTATCTACGGTCCACGATAAATAATCTTTACACCATGCTAAACGACGAGTAGCATTCCGAGTGGAGATGAAAGACTTATGAGCTGCCGCATGACCACGGTTACCCATGGAATGAAATTCTCTGCGAATGGTGCATGTACATACCGAGGTTCCAGCATTTTTACTCACCTGTACACTGATGTCTTGTGCAGTATTCCGTCGATTAGGTGTAACGACTCTCCTGATGCGTCGACGTCTTCTATCACTGATTTTCTTTGGTCTGTCGGTACGTTTTGCTGCTTCAGGCACGCCATCTGTCTTCCACTTATTCAGTACATCCAAAACAGTTGACTTGGGTATGTTTAAATGCTTCCCGGGTTCTCTTTTGGACAACCCACTAATATAACACCTAACAATTTTTCCTTTCTCAAAGTCAGTTCTCTCCAGCCGCAACATTTTCACTCAACCTCACAATGCAATATGATCGCCGCCAGCTGCAGGCTTGTTTTTATACCGCTTGCAGCGTTACCGCGCATCTTAACAACGCAGCGGATCTGTTTATTTGCTTTTGAAGGGTGTCCGGTGACTTTTGTCAATATAGTATATATTAATATAAAGAAGGGGTAACATAAGTTACAGAATAACCTACCCAACCCCCACGCCAGCCCCCATTGGTGTTTGTTATATTATTCTATAAGGTAATGATTTATGTTGGCTGGATATACTTGTTGTCAGTTCCTCAGTTAATGTGGCAGTGGGGGTGGGGGTAGGGGTTGGTTATTTTGTAACTTATGTTACCGCTTCTTTATATACATACATTTTAATTTATTGAAAGCTTATGTTAGTAATGACCTTTGTGATTGCTCATGCTTGTTCTATGAGGTTTAATTCATTGATGGAATACTGAAAGTTATATCTGTTAATTGCCATTTCACTCTTTGAATTCCGCGGTGCAGTCCGATTTGTACAGATGTCACATCTCATGTCTACCACTCTTGTATGCTTACGTTACTCTACCCCGGACTGTTGTTTCATTCATCTGAGGATGGGTCCAAGGTGGACCTGAAAGGTCTCATGATTTTTAACCTTCATCTTTTAAAATCGTATTTGAAGTAATTAACGAAGCATAATAAAGTGCATTATGTGTGTCTTTTACCTATGGAGATTATTACACCGTGCCGTGGGAATTGGCTGACCATATTACCTACGCTCGCAATAGGGATCTTCTACAAACATTTTTAGTTTGAACGATTTGGAAATGTGCTAAGATTTCTGGCTAAGATTTGGTGAAAAATGACTTGGAAAACAGGGAATATAAATGGCCGCAATGTCAATTATTTAGCACATGGTAGTTTGTCAGGGAAGATTTTTTTTTCTTTTTCTTCTTGTCCTTCTTTTTTTATGCATCCGATCAGAAACTGACAAGTGAGTTATTCATCTGAGTGAGGCATAATGAATCTAGTCTTCGTTCAGGGCAACGAAAGAGCACCACTGAAGCATGAATTGCACTTGATGGCATCGCTGATTACGCAAACTGTAGAAAGTAGACATACTGCGTTGTAGGTTCCATGGGAAAAGGAAAAATGCCCTTTGTTCAGATTTCAGCTAAGATTAATACCGACGCTGCTCCAACGTTCCTTACATTTTTTGAATGCACAAACAAAACTTCAGTAATGGCTTTTTCATGAGAATTCACATTCTAAATCACCTTCATTTCTTTAAAATAAAAAATGCTCACTTTCAAAGCTACTGAACTCTGCAAAATTTTTCAAAATTTCCCACGAGTTCAAAATAAGAGACATCCTAGACCAACTATCACCGAACATGACATGACTCATTGGATTGGAAGATTAACGATGTATGTAATGATTGCTTATGATTAGGAAATCATGAACCAGAATAATTTACATACAAGTGTACTACAACTTAAAAAATATTCATCCCATATTGTATTTATTAAATTTATATTTTTCTTATGAAGAATTCATAATGAAAGGCAAGATGCATACCACATGTAGGGGATATTCACACATTTTTAAAACGCTTTTCTAGCAATATCATTAATGTTTAAAATAAAATCATTTCTTTCTTAAATGTTCTATCTGGTAGTCCTTTTTTTTATGTGAACCTACATTTAGATTTCCAAGATAACAGGGAATTTCTTAAAAGTGGTAGTGGTATTTTATTCCACTCCTCTTCCACTGCTGTCCATAGTCCAATCAGTGTTTTAGGTCTGCATTTAGAAAGCGCTCTTTTTAGCAGTCCGAAGGCACAATAGTCCATTGGTGACACATCAGGGGACTTTGAAGGAAAATGAGAAAAGGGTATAGACTTGATACCAGTCTTTTTTGCAGTCCGAAAGCACAATAGTCCGTTGGTGACACATCAGGGAATTTTGGAGGAAAATGTGTAAAAGGTATAGACTTGATGCCAGTTTTTTTACCAGTCCTTTTAGCAGTCCGAAGGCACAATAATCCGTTGGGGACACATCAGTGGAACTTTGGAGGAATATGTGCAAAAGGTATAGACTTGATGCCAGTTTTTTTACCAGTCCTTTGTAGCAGTCCAAAGGCACAATAATCCGTTGGTGACACATCAGTGGACTTTGGAAGAATATGTGCAAAAGGTATAGACTTGATACCAGTTTTTTTACCAGTCTTTGTAGCAGTCCAAAGGCACAGTAGTCCGTTGGTGACACATCAGGGGACTTTGGAAGGAATATGAGCAAAAGTTATAGACTTGATACCAGTTTTTAGCAGTCTTTTTAGCAGTCCGAAGGCACAATAGTCCATTGGTGACACATCAGGGGACTTTGAAGGAATATGTGCAAAAGATACCAGTTTTTTTTTCACCAGTCTTTTTAGCACTTGATACCAGTTTTTTTTTTCACCAGTCTTTTTAGCAGTCCGAAGGCACAATAGTCCGTTGGTGACACATCAGGGGACTTTGAAGGAATATGTGCAAAAGGTATAGACTTGATACCAGTTTTTTTTTTCACCAGTCTTTTTAGCAGTCCGAAGGCACAATAGTCCGTTGGTGACAAATCAGGGGACTTTGAAGGAATATGTGCAAAAGGTATGGACTTGATACCAGTTTTTTTTCACCAATCTTTTTAGCAGTCCGAAGGCACAATAGTCCGTTGGTGACACATCAGTAGACTTTCGAGGAATATGTGCAAAAGGTATAGGCTTGATACCAGTTTTTTTTTTACCAGTCTTTTTAGCAGTCCGAAAGCACAGTAGTCCGTTGGTGACACATCAGGGGACTTTGGAGGAATATGTGTAAAAGGTATAGACTTGATGCCAGTTTTTTTACCAGTCCTTTTAGCAGTCCGAAGGCACAATAGTCCGTTGGTGACATATCAGGGGACTTTGGAGGAATATGTGCAAAAGGTGTAGGCTTGATACCAGTTTTTTTACCAGTCTTTTTAGCAGTCCGAAAGCACAGTAGTTCGTTGGTGACACATCAGGGGATTTTGGAGGAATATGTGCGAAATGTGTAGACTTGATACCAGTTTTTTTAGCAGTCTTTTTAGCAGTCCGAAGGCACAATAATCCGTTGGTCACACATCAGGAGACTTTGAAGGAATATGTGCAAAAGTTATAGACTTGATCCCCTTCTCTTTTTTATTTTTTCAAGAAATGGAGAGGTAGATCTGAATGTCTTACTGATAAGCCTTATCCTGAGAGCGTTCCATTTTTGAAAGCTCTGTGAATAAAAAAATGGTTTGGTAATATGTAGAATTGATTTGAACATTCTTTTCAGCTTTTCTTAACTTTAATTTCCCATTGTACGAGATACCAGCAATAATCAGGAGTCTTTTACTGAAACTTTCTTTGGATTGTTGGAACCAAGTTTGTAAGTCTTTTTCTGCTCCTTTGCGATAGTAAATCGACCTTTACTGTTACAGTCCTTTAGTCAATGCTTCATCAATAGTCATAATAGATTTCCATTTGTCTCTGGCTAAGGGATTTTCATAAAGTTGTCTACATCGTGTTCTGAGCTCAGCTGGGTGCGGAGGCAAAACGCTGTGAACATTACGTTTTTTTAGTTCTTTTGAGATCAAATCTTTATTTATTACCTTGTTTACAGTTGATACAGAGATTTTTAAAGACTTAGCGATTGCTCTTCGGGTCGGTGGATTTTCTTTTAAGACCAGAGACCTTACTTTTGAAATATTCGTAAAAGTACGTACCTTCTTTGGATATTCGTTTGGTGTTCTTTTTCCTGTTAAAAACAACGCTTGACGATTTCTCCCTCTGTTATTAATAATATTGCTTATTTTACATTTAGAAATGCTACTTCCATGATTTTCACAGCGTTTTTTAATTACAGAATACGAATATTTCTTTTCGTAAAGAGCAAAAACATAACCTTCTATCCACAGCTTGTTTACGTACGCCATTTTCTCAGCAGACGATATTTAACTGCAGCAGATGTTTCTTTCGTGTTCATCTAACATGCTGTTACCAGTTCCAATTCTTTGAACTTCTTTTATTTTCTGTAATTTCCTATCAAAAACGTTCTAAAAATCTGCAATCATCCTTTGCACAACCATGAAGAGCGCGAACCTGGTCTGTAGATTGTATCTAATTATTAGTAAAAAGTGTAAATTTATTAAAAATTTACACTTTTTAAATTGGGGAGTACCTTGGCGGGAAGGGTACCTGTGAGCTTTGCTATTTCATTTTTCGAATACACACGTGTGTTTATTGTGATTGTATCATTCATCATCATCATCGTTGTCAACCATTATCAATCCACTACTGGACGAAGGTCTCCCCAAGTTTCTCCACAAGATCTGTCTTGTGCCAGTCTCCTCCATGTCACTCCAGCATACTTTCGATTTTCATCCACCCATCTCACATGTGGTCTTCTTCTGGGTCTTTTCCTGTCCCTTGGAATGCAGTTTAAAATTTCAGCTGTCAATCGATGCTCTGTCCTTCTGGCAACATGTCCAGCCTATTGTCCTTTCAGGGATGTTACTCTGATCATGATGTCTTATACTCTTGTCATTTTTATGATCCACGAGTTCCTCTTCTAATCTCTCCTGGTTACACCAAGCAGGCATCAATCCAGGCTTCTTTGAGTTGTCTGCAGTCGTTGTATGTCTCTTTTAGTTAGGGTCCACATCTCTGCACATATGTAAGCACTGGAAGGATGCATTGATTAAGCACTTTTCTTTTAAGACATAATGGCATATTGCTCTTGAAAATTATACTGTTTTTTCCAAAAGTGTTATTATACTGTTTCTTCCAAAAGTTTTATATGTTTTATTCAGGCAAGTTTTATACGCCGATTAATTTCTTCATCAATGTGACCTTCACTTGATATCTGCTGTCCAAGATAAATGCAGGTATTGGTTATCTCCAGCTTTTCCCCATCAATCGATAAATCTTCATTTTTTGTAAAAGCATTCATTGTACATCACTTTTGTCTTCTGAAAGTTCATTTTTAATCCCACTTCTTTACTGTTGTTGTCAGCAAGTTCTTGGATCATATTCTGAAGCTCTGATGGAGTAGTTGCAGAAATGACTACGTCATCAGCAAAACGAAGGTGAGTTAGATAATCCCCATTAATCTTTATCCCTTTGTTTTCCCAGTTCAGTGATTCAAAGAAATTTTGCAATGCGGCATTAAATAGTTCGGGAGATATAGTGCCACCTTGTCTCACTTCCTTTCCAATTTTTATGGGTGCTGTATTCTCAAATAGCCGAATGTTTCCACTTGCATTTTCATAAATGTTATGAATAATATTAATGTATGCATATTCAACACTACAGGATTTCAAAGCCATTGTAACTGCTGATGGTTTCACCGAATCAAAAGCCTTTTCATAATCGATAAAAGCCATGCATAATGGAAGTTCGTATTCCCTCGCTTTTTCAATTAGTTCTCTGAGTACGTGGATATGATCTATAGTGCTGTATCCAGTCCTGAATCCAGGTTGTTCTCTTGATTGAGCCATGAAAGAACCTGAGTGAGGATTTTATAAACCACTGATAGGAGGCCGATGGGCTTGTAGTTCCTGAGATCCTCAATGTCACCTTTTTTATGTAGCAGGATCATTTTAGCATTGTTCCAATCTTCAGGAATCTTCCCTTCTTTAAGGAATCGGGTGAAAGCTTGGGCGAGTACTGTTTCAATTTCTCCACTTGCTTCTTGTATGATGTTTACGGTAATTCCATCTTCTCCTGGAGCTTTTCTCCGTTTCATGTTCTTGATTGCATGTGCAACTTCTGCTGGGAGGACTGGATTAACTCTGGTACTGGTATCTTTCGTAATATCTGGAGTATATACATGTATCATTCCTTTCATATAGTTTTGAGTAGAAATATTTAACTCTTGTCAAAATTTCCCCTCTATTTCTTGTTAAAGAACCATTTTCTTTTCTCAGAGCCTTAATCTGTTTTCTTCCCTTACAAAGATGTCCCTTTGCTCTCTTCAGGCTTTGGTTGTTTTCAATTGCTTTCTTCACTAGTTCACAGTCGAATTTCATTACCTCTTCAGTGATTGTATACCCGCCTTTAATTCAACATTTTTCTCCTAATTTTCAGTTTATTTCGAAAGCCTTATTCTTTGTTTAAAAATCAACGGGAATCTCCGGAAGACATGCTGTTAGTTTTTTGAAAAAGTTAAGTCCAGTACAGTGTAAAAAATTCTCTAAAAATATTCTTCAGCTGCATGTGAACATCAATGGAATAAGAAATGTTACCGGCATGTACATAATATGTTTTTTTAACATTTAGAGTGTTGGGACCGATGTGCAATAATATACATGAATGAGAGAATAAAGCCAGATGTTTCACCTACCGATGGAGTTATGGTAAGAAGAATCGCGACATGGTTGGGATTCATCAGTGTGTCCACAAAGAAAATAAATCGACACACCAACAATGTGCTTCATATCAACTATGGGTTATAAGGTATGTAATGGTATTTAGGTACATGAGTGAAGATATTTATCTGTAACTATTAAATTTTCCAAAATTCACGAGACATTTTCCATGATTTCTTTCGCGAATCAACGTAGCATATCGGTGATTCAACGTTTTCCATGAAATGACGGAAAAGACCTGAATTTCAGAGAAATACTGGTGTTAATCTTTCTCCGATAAATAAAAGAAAATTGTCCTTTAAGAAGTGTTATCGAAAAATCCTGAATTTTTAGAGTACCGTGATTCCGTTCCTATACTTACAGAAATTTTTTAATCTCATTTTTTTTCCGTCTCCACGTAACGGAAAACTGCCGATAATACGCGAGAAAATTTGAATTTAAAGAGATCTGATTAACTATTAAATTTCGGTTTGATGACTTTAAATTTAACGGATTAACTATTATATTTCGGGGTTTGATGAATCACTCGTCATTCACACCATGGGAAGTCGTAACCGCGAATGCCTGGCTTAGACTTATATAGTGATAATACTACCACTATAAAAGTCTAAGCAGTCTGTTAGTGGGCCTGCTTAGGCCGCGGGTGGCCTAGTGGTCAGCGTTTGAAACTGCCGTGGAGATAACCTAAGGTTCGATCCTGGGCAGGTACGAACGTTCGAACCACTAAATACCGGCCGTGCGTCGGATGGGCACGTTAAGCCGTCGGACCCCGGGTACTGTCCCCCGGTAATAAATAAGGGCGCCTTTCTTCCTCGCTTCCATGTCACTTTCCTATCGGGCACTCTAGCCCAAATCTCCTAGCTTCCTATTTTTAAGGGTTGTTTAAGACCTGGGGCCAGACACTCCCTTCCTAAAATCCTCTACATAAGATCTGATCTAGTGGACCTGCTTTATGGTGGCAACGCTAACACTGTAAAGGCTAGCCTCGTCTGTTGGTGGACCCCATTTTGAGGTCTCTGTATCGAGACTTGTTATTGCGAATAGCATATCGCGTGGTATTAAGATTTTTGCAACATCCAATATTCCTCCCTCCGTGGTGGACCTGTTACTGTAAATTGTGTGTTGCACAAGTGATTGAGTGTTTTTTTTTTTTTTTTTTTTTTGAGGTTTAACGACCACCGTGAGCAACTCAGTGGGTTATAAGCAGTCGCCCGTCCCTAATTTAGGGTCACTGGTTCCAGGGAAGGGAGAGAGTCAGTGCCATAAGACAAACACAACATCCATGCCTCAACGGGACTCGAACCCGGGCCCCGTTCGGACGAATGATCAGAGACCATCGCTCAGACCACTGCGCCACCATTTTAAGCCTTTGGTCCAGTGGCCGGCAGTGATTGAGTGCATGTTGTTTGTATATTACTGTGTGGATTCGAAAGCTATCATACCTATCAAGTCAAAACTTTATATTTAGGGGGTTTGTAAAACAATGCTATGAAGGAGTACATTTCCACATTTTATAAAAATCTCGAGTGCCAAAATATTCTGTTGCTCTTGAGGGATCAGGGTGAAAATAAAAATGCAATTATGATCTCTAACTGAAAAAATAAAATTATTATGAACCTATTCATAAAAATAATAATCTTCCACAGAAAATAAGAGGGCTAATTGACCCGAGTTCATATAGAGAAAAACATTTCGTCATCCACACTACTTCACTATCCTCCGTTCGTACCTTAAACTTAAGCGGATGGAAACTGTCCTCTTGGTTCAGTGTACATGCTTGCGTATACACAATCGTAAGCTCGAACTGACGGCGAGGAAGGCTTTTTTTTTTTTTTTACCTTAAATGGAAAAAATCCTGCCTCGATGCCTCACGTTCTGCAAAATGCCCTTCTCCCAGCACGACCGTGGGTTACGTAAAGAGACCGAAAAAAGGTGGTAACAAAAATTTCCTGAAGTGAAGGAAATTTCTCTACAGAGACTAAAAGTGTCGAGGTTTTCTTTTTTTTTTTTTTTTTTTTTTTTTTTTGGAAACTCGGAAAATATATTCATAAAAATAGAAATACTAATACTGAAATTCCTGAACAGAAACTGGAAAATCACAAACTCACATTTATGTTAAAAAACCAACAGCATCGAAATAAAACGGAATTAGTGACAACGGAAAATCCGTCAAAATACTCAATGTTTCCGTAATTAGAAACAAAAATTTTCAAAACGGAAATTTTGTTAAAAATTGGTGACCTATCAGAAGTTTTGCTGCACGTTTTTTCCAGGAATTTTTTCTGTGTATTCACACAGCTTATTTTTTAATTGTGTACATTTGTGTAATAATAACAAAAATATGATTTAACAGACCTTTTTCCATTTTACCTTTTCAGTGGAAGGGCAATTGTATCCAAGACATTGCCTGATTCCCTCAAAAGGTTAAATTCTGACTTTTTTCTTATCATGGATTTTGTACCGTATTTGACACTGAGATGAGTGATAGGATACCCTGTTGGAAAATATTGAAAGCATAAAGTAAGAAAAACTTAGTTTTACTCTTTATTCTTTTAACCAAGTATACTTACCGTTGTTTAAAGCGGGGAGGTTCGGCCACTGGACCAAAGGCTTAAAATGACTTCGGAATCACTGTAAGTGTTTTGCTGCAGCGGGACACGAATCTAAAATAAGCCGCCCCGGTGGCGCAGTGGTCTAAGGCGCTGGCCTCTGATCATTCGTCCGTAAGGGGTCCGGGTTCGAATCCCGGTCAGGCATGGATGTTGTGTTTGTCTTACGGCACTGGCTCTCTCCCTTCCCTGGAGCCAGTGACCCTAAATTAGGGACGGGCGACTGCTTATAGCCCATTGAGTTGCTCACGGTGGTCGTTAAACCTCCAATTAAAAAAAAAAAAAAAAAAAAAGAATCTAAAATAAAATATCGCTCCAAGAGGCGCGCTCACTAACCACTATGGTACGTACGGCCCTGGAAATGTAATCGGATAAAAAATTTATCATAATTTTAACAGCTTTTTGAACTCTTAAATCGTTATGATGAATTTCATTCTAATCCAAAAACGAATAGACATCGCTTTTTTAATTTGATGTTTTTATGGAGGTCGATACTTCCATAGTCTTACCCGGTGAATCGAACCGTTAGCGTTCTGATCGTCTGGACATGTGTCTGAGCTGGAACCCTAGTGACGCATTCTGCAGATCATGCCCTACCGAGGGTTTTCTCATTTTCAAAATGTTTAATAAGAGGCAAAATATTGATCACTGAACCCCTTTCAAAATATTTAATAAGAGTACATAATACAGATACGCACACCTCAGATGAGGATATCCTTGACCACTAAGCCCCAAGGAAGTCCAAAGAGTCTGATGAGGAAGTCCAAAATAATTATTAAGAATTCATAAAGCCGATACATGCATGTTACGGAGATTTAATACTAGAATTCTGAACAAATATATTAAATCTCATTTCGCAACTTTTATTTCGCTTTAGTGCTCCATTTCCTTTGTTTCCACGAAGTGTGAGAATATTTTGCTTGTACGCCCCTCTATGAAACATCAGAAACACGGTTTATTTAGAGACACCAGTTTGTCGCATTTTGGGGATTCTGGGCCTTTGTATTTAGTAAATGCATTGGTATTGTCCAGCTCATTTGAACTTTTGCTTTCTTAATTTTATAGCACCCGACTGAAAGCGTAAGCCCTCTTAATTTCAACCTTAATGTTTTGTGAAGCCGACGCCGGAGTTTTTCCATGGTTTTTGTAGAAGAAGAGGGTTGAGTTTGCGTGGAAACAAAGGAGTTAGCGGAGAGAGTCGACTCGAGGGATTGAAAGAGAGCGGTCACGGGGAGAGCAGGCGAGCAAACGCCTTAGGTGTTAAGCAGCAGGTCTTAAGCTAGTCGGGGAAATGGAGGTTTTCCTCCACGTGCGCGGGACAGAGAGGAACAGGGAGGAAGAATTGCAACGCTGAGCAGAAGCTCCTGCATTAAGCAAAGAAAAGAATAAAGTGTTTTAAGAGATATAAAAGGATTGTATAAAACTTATTGTTTGTAGCTATTATTATAATATCATTATCTTCAACCATGCAAGACTATGAAAGTTAACATAAAGCTATTTAACATGCACCTCAGATGAGGATATCCTTGACCACTGAGCCCCGAGGAAGTCCACACAACTTGATCCATTTTTCTAATCAAAGGAAGGTTTTCAAACTACACTGCCTGACAGAGAAAATGCCACACTACGAAGGCGTGAACGCAGCATCATGAAAATTGCAGGGTGAGTGCATACGTGCAAGTCATGAAAATGATTGCATTTGCAAGCCCGTCGCACCAAATGCGCGCGGGATATAAACGGACAACCAGCTCCTGAGGCCATCAGTCGAGACGTCGTCACGGCCACAAGAAGTGTGTGATTCTGCTGTAACCGTGACTGGTGAACGAACAAGAGGTACCAATGTCGTTAAGACGCCGTTCTACGCGATTTCGTCAAATAGATGAGTTCACGAAAAGTGTCATCGTAGGCCTTAGTACCGCCGGATGGTCTTTGCGTCGCATTGCGGAAGAAACGCAGCGTGATGCCACAACCGTCTGTCTCATTTGGAGACAGTGGTTCTAGGAAGGATATGTGTAGCGTCGTAGGATGACCGGAGCACGTAAACTGGCGCCCGAGCGTACCGATTGTCGCATCCGACATCATGCCGTAGGGGACCCAAAGGCCACAACGTGCGCATTTTGCGGAGTGTACGGGGAGGCTTGGGTGCTCCGATGTAGACGCGGACAGTGTCGCGCGATCGGCTGCATCTGGTTTGCTATCCAGCAGTCCATTGCGAAGGTTACCTTTAACAGCGAGCCATCGTCGTCACCGCTTGATGTGGTGTCGCTCCACAGCTGCGTGGGGTGCCGAATGGAACAGTTTGGTGTTCAGCGATGAATCGCGGTTCTGTCTCACCACGGATGATCGTCGTGTGAGAATCTGCAGGCAACGTGGCCAACGGGCGGATACCTCCGCCATTGTGGAGTGCCACATAACCCAGGAACGTGGAATCACGGTGTGGGGTGCTATCAGCGCCAATAGCCGCTCACTGCTGGTACGCATCCCGGGCACACTGACGACACGCCGCTATGTTGACGAAGTGCTGCGACCCGTGGAAGTACCGTGTCTAATGGCATCCATACACCGTTTTTCAACAGGATAACGCCCGGCCGCATACCGATCAGTTCAGCCTGAATGCTTTACACAGCGTGCGGATGCTTTGGTGGCCAGCATGATCCCCCGACCTCTCGCTCAGCCAGCATCTGTGAGATACCATTGGACATCGGTTGATTACCCTCCATCCCCGCAAAATGAAGATGAACTGTGGACTCGGATCAACACCACATGGTCCACGATACCTCAGGACTGTATTCGGACTCTCATTGCCTCGATGCCACGTCGGATTCAACGCTGTATTGCCCAAAATGAGGGTCACGCTCCTTATTGATCATCGTGTATATTCTGCCACTGGGGCCTAGTCTGTATGTGACAATTAAATCATTTGTTCAGCACCTACTTGGTTATCTGTGTGTGCAGTTTGGTCCGTTTTCGAGAGTTCCTTCATGGTGTGGCATTTTCTCTGTCAGGCAGTGTATTTAATATGAGTACATAAAACAGACACATACACCTCAGATAAGGATATCCTTCACCACTGAGTCCCAAGAAAGTCGCATCGTACACTTCAGTGTAGGCATATTACGTACACAACTATTCTGTGGCTATATTTGTAGTTTATAATTGGTATCAGTTTGTTATTAGTTAAATAAAAATATACTCCCAAAATAGTCGTGGTACGAAATTGCTTCCTACCACAGTTTCGCCTTAGTTTGCACAGAAACATGGTGCTATATCAGCTGCACCACAATTTGGAGCTAAGTTACTGCCTTGTGTGGCCCATGAAACACGCAAAAACATTTTTGAGTGCATGGGTGAAGCTTCACACAAGTCAAGTTGGATACCATAAAACGTTGCATAATAGAATCATGGCTTGGTGTGTTTCATGCACCACTTTACCTTTGCGCCAGAAGATGCAGCAGCTGGTATGGAGCCACTTTTTCTTAAAACATGCCACCGCATTTTTAAAAGTGTATCTTTTAAAAGAAAAAATTGTAATCTCCTACAGCAGATGTGCTGATGATATCGTTATTGTGAGTCTTCAGCTCTTGCACCAATTAAAGAGCTCTGAACAAAAAGACATTTTCCTCAAATTAATAACAAATTAATTAGTTTTCATTCGATATCCCGGTACCAATACAGTGTAGATTTTCCGGTTAACTGGGACACATCGGGGCTAGAACACTTTGGCCCAATTATATGGCTGCCCCAATTTTGCAAAACTTTATTTCAAAGAGTCCATTTGGGATGTTCCTCAAGAATTGTTGGAAAAAACAGCTGCACCGATTAACCCATAGCCCACTGAACCGGAATTTACTGTATTACCGTGATATTTTTCTTTCTTTCTATTTTTTTCTTTTCTGTTTTCTCTGTTTAGCTGGTTCTTTTTTCTACGGGGAGAGGGGGGGATAAACTATGCTAACTGTGATAACTAAACTGTGCTCCTGAAAGTGTTAGCCTTAACTACTGGCTTTGGTATCTCTACCCCTGCGCGATGCTTTCACTTTCATTTCTCATTTGTGGCATTATTTTTTTTTTATGAGTGTACTATTGTGAAAATAAAATTATTCCAATTGAAGAAGGAAAGTTTTGTGCTTGTGCTACAATTTTGATAAGATACAGAAAACACTTTAGAAGATATCGTCTTACAAACTTAAAAAGCTGGATACATATTCCGATTATGTTTTTTTTTTCAGGACATTCAGCGATTCTAAATAGCTTTTTGTTGTTGCTTTGTTTGGGGTCGAACGATAACCGTGAGCAAGTCGATGTGATATAAGCAGTCACCCGTTCCTAATTTAGGGCCACATTTTCCAGGAAAGGGAGAGAGCCATTGCCTTAAGACAAACAAACAACACCCATTCCTCGCCGGTATTTGAGTCTATCTCTGACGAACGGTCAAAAGCCAGCGCTTAGACCATTGCACCACCGGAGCAACAAGTTCTTTTGGAACTTGCCGCTTTTCTTTTGGAATTTGCCGCTTTTCTTTTTAAACTTCCCAGTTTCTTCTGTATCTTGCCATTCTTTTCTTTTGAAGAATTCCTTCTTGAAGTACTGTGCTCGGGATTTAATTTGAACTAGGTGGATCGAAACCAGTTTAGTATCATTCGCGACTTCGAAGAATGTCGAAATTTATATACTGAAAATCTGTGACCTAAACAATTTAATTTCATGATGTGTTCAAGATCACTTGATTGCTGGATCACAAAGAACTTATTTTCTTAGACATGAAAGCTAGCTTTTCGTTTCCATTTGGACTTCGTTCATTTATGCTGACCTTCTAGACGGAGAGCTACCGGAGGGATTAAAATTACCTGACAGCTCTTTCGAATATACACCATATATTTCGTTGTATTTGTTGCCGTCAGTTTATAACGAAATTCTTAAAACTAAAGCTGACGGCAAATGATGTTTTCAGATATGTGTGCGGGCGTTTCTGCTGGAAGAAATAAGGAAATTTAAAAACAGTCCTTCAAATTATTAACTTAAATTATTTTAAAACAAATAAATCCGTGAAGTTTATAATACTTCAGTTTCATTTCCAAAAACCTGTTAACATTAATCAGAACACCAAATAATGAAAGACCTCAATGAATTAGACTTGAAAAACCTTTTCAGTAATTTTGGAAACACACCAAATGCGTATCCTTAATGTCTGAATAATTTTCAATTGCTTCTTCTTAAGCCGATGAATTGCGCCGTTAGTGCATGTTTTAGATATTAAATTTTATATACTGCCTGGTCATATGTTTAAGACCACCCTCATGTCATATCTTTGGAAATGAATACTTCTAAGTGGTGTAACTTTTGAAAAAAAACCCGTTGAGAAATGCATTTAAGGAAAGTTGAATCAGACGAAATCTACCGTTTTGAGCTAATCGAATTGAAATATAAAGAATTAGTTTTCTGTCCCATAGATTCTATTTTCAAATTTGATCAAAATGGGGGTAAAGATAGTATATGCGTGATCGTAGAGTTCGATCTAAATGTGATTTCAATTGGATGGGGGCAAATAGAATACATACAGTTTCATCTAAAATTAGAGAACAATTTTCCATCTTGGAGAAATGGTTCTCAAAAGATTGTGTTCTTATATTCTTGGAATTCAGTAAATAAATAACTGATGCGATTGTTCCTGGATTTAAACTGGTTGTATTATTAATGTTCGTCTTGTGTTCTTTTCGCTACAGTGTGCGTATAATGAAAGAGAATTGAGTTCATATCGTCTTCTTTCTCGCAAAAATTTCATTTAAAATGTTACACTCATTACATGCTCCTTTGCGCAGGTATAAAGTTGTACTAGTATATGTCTGTGAAGGGTGTGTAGAAAAAAATGAAGAGTGCCATTTAAAAAGAAAATTTATGATGGAATGAACCCCTCTTTTCTTGTACTTATAAAACTGAATTAGAGATGGCAAAATTGATTAAAAGTACTAACTGAAAGAAACGTTTTATTCTTTGTGTGTAAGTGTGTTTTATGCCGAACTCTGATGAACCTATTGGCTGTGAATTTCCATTGTTTCTTTCTGTTATTATATTTCATTGTTTTTAGTGTTATTGTATTTCATTGCTTTATAGTATTATTATATTTCATTGTTTTATTTTGTTATTATATTTGATCAATCTTCTCTTGCCATTCAGAGAACGCTTAAATCGCAAAACGGCTCTCTCTCTCTTGTTTAAGTTCCATTAAGGTGGCCATTTCTCTTAGAGAATCTGTTTCGCATGGCCTATTTTGGTACTTTACATGCATTTATGCAATCATAAAACTAATTCATCCAGTAGATCACACTGCGTCTTCTTCAGATACTTCTCTCGCAGGTGTAGAAGTTCAGCTCTTCGCTTTCATAAGCTGTAAAGGTACATAATGAGCGTAGTCTTCGCATTGCTCCAGTGTGTCTGAACAAACAGCATCCTGAATCAATATGCTGTCGCGTTTTATAAGCTATCTATGCACGTCAAAAGATAGTGTTTACGTCCGTTCCATCCTGATCCTTGTACTTAAAGTTTCAAATCATATTTTAATTACAATCTCTTGCTTATAGATATGCGTTATTTACTTTGTGATGAAACATTACTTAGTAAGTTTAAATTTTATTGGGTGGCCCACATGCGTGCATGCATGTGTAAATCTTAAAAACAAAAATGATGAAAAAGGACAAGATATCTTGTTAGGTAATCAGGCAGGTAGATGTAGAAGAACGACAGGTTACAATTATTATGCTCACCCGATACGCCCGAATTTTTCGTAAAGCAGCTGCGCAAATAGCACCTGATTCCAGTGCAGCAGAACATTAATTCCAATTTTTTCTCCGAAATTCGTAGATGTATCGCCAAGAAAGCACACCTACATATCTCTTCCTGTCTTCTTTATTTTTATTTTATTTTTTAATTACGGCATTTAGGACTTATTTTCCCACGCGGGATTAGCTGGCATGCCAGATGATTGGGAAGTGGAGTTCTCACGGCCCAAAATATACTTTTTTCTTATTTTTCTTAGAAATAAAATGAACCTATATCAAAGTGCCTTTGTGAAAACATATACATTTCATCCAAATGCAAGCTAAGGGGTCTGGTTCACTTCGTCGACACTATACAGTACAGTCGATTCTTAAAAAACCGAAAAAAAGTTCAGAACCACCAAACTTGGTGTACTATTTCACGGTACTGTAACTCAGATCGTAGACGGTTTTTGGAAGGGGTCGGGCCCGGTGTGAAAGGGGCCCCCATACAACATTTTCGTAAAATCTATAGTTTTCAATTTAGAACTACCAAATTTGGTATACTATCTCATGGTACTCTAACTTAGACCGTACACGGTTTTTGGAAGGAGTCGGGGCCCGGGATCAAGAGGGCCCCATAAAACGTTTTCGTAAAATCTATAGTTTTCAATTTAGAACCACCAAATTTGGTATACTATCTCATGGTACTCTAACTTAGCTCGCAGATAACATATTAGAGTGCAGAATTGTGTTGCAGTTCTTAAGTAAAAAATGGAAATTTTTGAGAAAATTTTGTATGGGGCTCCCTTTACCCCGGGCCCCGACCTTTTCCAAAACCGTGTACGGTCTAAGTTAGAGTGCCATGAGATAGTATACCAAATTTGATGGTTTTAAATTGAAAACTGTAGATTTTACGAAAATTTTGTATGGGGCCCTCTTGACTCCGGGCCCCGACTCCTTCAGTCTATGGTCTAAGTTGATGTAAGAGTACAATGAGATAGTATACCAAATTTTGTGGTTCTAAATTGAAAACTAGATTTTACGAAAATGTTGTATGGGGCCCCCTTGCCCCCAGGTCCCGACCCCTTCCAAAAACCGTGTACGGTCTAAGTTGGAGTATCATGAGATAGAATATCAAATTTGGTGGTTCTAAATTGAAAACTGTAGATTTTTCGAAAATTTTGAGGAATCGACTGTTTGCATATATAGTGTCGACGAAGTGAGTGTCGACGAAATGAGTTGTCGACGAAGTGGCGTCGACGAAATGAGTTGTTGACGAAATGGGTTGTCAACGAAATGAACGAGACCGAAGCTAAGATACTGCGACACCAGAAAAGGTAAATAGAGGCTGGGAGAGAAGGCTATTCAGTTTAAAGAACCTCTTGTATTGAATACTCCAGAAGTTTGAATTTTCCTCTCTTTTACCCACTGAACAATTTGCTTTTGTCTTTCCTTCTCTCTGTGAAGCTCGCATCAGTATCTATCATCAGCTACTTGCATTTCTCTGTTGTGGACCTTGAGTAAATCTTTACGCATTATAAATTACTTCTCTTTTTCATTCACTTTTTTTTTGTGTGTTAAAATAGCTTTCTTTGGTAACATTCTCTTATAAAATACATTTTAAAATACAGTTACTCGTTATCTTTTATGCTTTCCTTATTTTGTTCGCAAAAAGATTTTCTCATGCCTGTATTAATGAGACTTTGCTTTGTTATGCCAGCAGCTTCGGGTTTTTAAGCCTTTTGTTCTGCTCTTTCTGGAAAATAACTGCCAATCTTTGCCACGAACTAACGCTAAGATTGTTTTGTCACGACTGAAGAATGCAAAATTTTTAATTACGTTCTAAGAACTTTAGCCTGACTACTATAATGAATATAGCTTTTAACTACTAAGCTAATTATAATGAATTCAGCTTCTTCTAATGCTTTATAATGAATATAATGCTTCTGCTACTAGTTTCTTCTAGTAATGGTTGTTGTTTGTTAATTATATCATGAATAAACTTTCCTGCTAGTAGTGTAGTAATAATAATGAACAAGCTTTTAACTGCTAGTAATGTTGTAGTAGTAATTAAGATGAATAAAGTCTTATGCTGGTTGTTAATAATAATCACCTAATGAAATAAACCTAACAGCCAGACAGAGATCTGACAAAACTATGAACTGAGAAAAACGTACTTACAACAAATTCTTTATTAGTGAAACTTCTGGCTCTCACATAAACGAAGATCTCTTTATACAACAACAGCTTTCTGACACATAAACCACAGCTCACTCTACGCACATCAACAAAAAGCTCTCTCACATAAACAAACGCTCTCTCTATACAACAACAAACGCTCTCCTACGTATCGTTGAACGCGCCTATTTATACTGGCTACCACCGCGTCATGACTTACACTCATTGCCAGATCTCATTCAGCGGGAGAAATAACATCTCGTTCAGTAAGAAGATAATTTACATAGTAAAATAAAATAACCAGAGATAGTAAAAATCAAAAGGAAAGTGAATCTATAGTATACGTTACACTACACACACCTCTCACTTTCTCTCTCTTCCTCCCTCGCTTTCTCTTTCACTCTCTCTCAATCTTCGTCTGTGTCTCCGCCTTTTTTTTTTTTTTTTTTAATTTGAATTCAAAAGATATAACTCATGTTTGTTGGCTTTTTCATATTCATATGGACACTAACACAGTTGTATCAGAATAATATGGCCACCTACCTAATAATGGGAATAAGCACCTTTGCTCCGGATGACAGCGGCAAGACGGCATGGCATGGTTTGGACGCAATGAGGCCCTGGAAGGTTGCCCGAGGCACACGTGCCCATTCGGACTACAGCACAGCACGGAGGTCCCTGAGATGACGTGGTTGTGGGTCAGCAAGTCGAACCTGTCGATCCAAATGGTTCCACAACTGCGCCATTGGATTGAGGTAAGGCGATTTCGCTGGCCAAGTTAGAACGGAGACATCGCTGTTGTGTTCCTGGAACCAGTCCAGCACCCCTTTAGCGACGGACGTGGCACGTTTATTGTCCTATTAGTAGACACCATCATCTCCAGTGTAAACATCCAGCATGAAGTGATGCATGTGGGTAAAGAGGATAGGCAGATAGTCATTGGCGTGCAGTGACTCATACGGTGTTACCAGCAGTCCCAGGTGATACCAGGAAAACGTTCCCCAGACATGCACACTGCCACCACCGGCCTGGACTTGATCGACAAGCGCGACCCGGTGCTCGTTCTCATGTGTTTGACTCCGTATCCACCACCGCCCGTCAATTCTCTGGAGTAGAAACCTCGATTCGTCAGAGAAGGCAACCTTTTCCCACTCTTCCACTGTCAAATGACGGTAGTCCCATGCGAACTGCAAGTGTCGTTGCTAATGGACCTGGGTTAACATGGGTGCCTTGACGCAGTGTCGAATCTGATGACGCATGCGTAACACGGTTCGCTCTACTGTTATCGGAGACACGTATCTGGGTGCTCCAGCGTTCATTTGTGTGGCCAATTGCTGCACTGTTGCGCGTCGATTGCCTTTTACCAATCGACGGAGGCGACGTTCTCCTCTGAGGTCGATGGCCTTTGGTGCTCCACAGTTATGACGTCGGGATGTACTCGGTGTGCCAGCTGTCCATTCTTGGTATACCTCTTATTACAGCACCTTGCGAACTGCCCACGACGTCAGCTGTTTCTGAGATACTTTCATCCTTGGCGCAGTAGCCGATGATCATTCCTTTTTGAACGCTCGTCAGATCACTAACTCTATCCATTGTTCTCACGCAACGCACTCTGGCTCATCTGTCCTGGCCGACCGCTTATATCTCCATGTTATCGACCTTGTCACGTGCACTCTGTGACACGCCTGGGCGGGTATACTTTAATTCCGAGGGTGATCATATTACTCTGATACCACCGTGTATACATCTAGGACTATTTTGGGAGTTGTTGTTTTTTTTGTCTTGACTGAGTGAATATTATTCCTCTCAGGATATTGGTCCATTTTCTCTTTTCCTGTTGGACACAGCGTATCCCGTGCCATCAGTGTGCATATTTTATCCCAATTGAAAACCATATATTTTGTTTTTTGGTTGCGAGTGTTTTCTCTCTGTTTGACACTTTCCAACTGAGACCGAGTACTTTATCGCTCTCTATTTAGCACTTACCATCCCTGCTTAGCGTTCTTTGTGCTTCATCCCAATCCTACACTGACCATTTCGGCCTATTGTTCTGCGCATTTTATCCTTATTAGACCCTACCCATCTCCACCTGCTGTTCCTCCTGCTTTGTCTTTATTAGACTATCCATCTCTGTCGATTATTCCAGAGTTTTACCCTATTGCATACAATATCTACACTATATGGACAAATGTCACCGGACACCTACAAGAGAAACACAACATAGCATTTATTGACATATTTTAGTATGGTGCCGGTCCACCTTTGGCTTTAATGCATGTACTGACCCTTCGAGACATGCTTTCGACAACGTTTTGGAACACAGCGATAGGTATGCACTTCCATTCAGTACATGATGCTGCCACTAACTGTTGCTTAGTAGTAGGCCTTGCTTCCAAACTTCTTATGCGGCGCTCTAATTCATCCCTTAGGTGCTCCATGGGATTAAGATCACGACTCTGTGCTGGCCAGTATACACAAGATGCGGAATTATGGTCAAACTACGCGGTAACAGTCCTTGCTTTATGGTTCGGTGCATTATCCTGCTGGCACCAACAAAGCTCGGTTCGGTAGTATTGCCACAGAGTTGGTAGGGCATAATTGTCCAGAATATCGAGGTAGATGTGCTGCTTAACAGGTTTGTCCACGATAACCAATGGGCCGGGACCATTTCACGAAAAACATCCCCACACGAGTTCACTGCCAGCTCCAAACTTGACCGTGGGAACAGTACACTGTGGTAAATGGCTTTCCCCCGGCCGCCGCCATACCCACACACGGCCATCAGACTGATGAATCGTGTATCTGGATTCATTAGTCCATAGGACCCATTTCCATTGATCTACGGTCCCCGATAAATGTTCTTTAGACCATACTAAACAACGAGTAGCATTACTAGTGGAGATGAAAGGCTTATGAGCAGCCGCACGACCACTGTAGCCCATGGAATGAAGTTCTCTGCAAATGAGGTTCCAGCATTTTCACTCACCTGTATACTGAAGTCTTGTGCAGTACTCCGTCGATTAGCTGTAACGACCATCCTGAGGCTTCGACATCCTCTATCACTGATTTTCTTTGGTCTGCCGGTACGTTTTGCTGCTTCAGTCACGCCATCTGTCTTCCACTTATTCAGTACATCCAAAACAGTTGACTTGGGTATGTTTAAACGCCACTTAATTTCTCTTATAGACAACCCACTGATATAACACTCAACAATCTTTCCTTTCTCAAAGTCAGTTCTCTCCCGCCGCGACATTTTCACTCCACCTCACAGTGCGATATGATCGCGGTCAGCTGCAGGCTTGTTTTTATACCGTTTGCAGCTGTACCGTGCATCTTAACAACACAGCGGATCCGTTTATTTGCTTTTGAAGGGGTGTCCGGTGACTTTGGCTGATATAGTGTATATCTCAGCCTATCATGCAAACTCTTTCTCTCGTATTGGAACCTGTCCAACTTGGCTTATTGTTTCGAGTATTTTACCCATTTTAGGTCTCAGTCTGTTCAAAATGTTTTATTTTTTCCTTACAACACGCATCTTGTCGTATATTGTGCAGTTCTTTCATACCTATTGGGCACTCACTACCTTTCTCGACTATCGTTTCGAGCGGTTTTTTCCCAAATTAGACACTAACACTCTCAAACATTTCGATGTATATTTACGGGAAATGACTGGCAAATAGCTGCCCAACACACCCCTGTAAAATTGACTCAGTACGTATTCATAATATAGCATTGACCGCTTAGCAACGTCGAACAAACGTTTTCCACTACCGAAGCTAGTTAGAAAAATAGCACACTATACGTGCATTAACACGGTCAATGTTACTATACGGCTATTTATCTGAAATGGTAAAACCAGCCTTTTCCCTAATAAATCACCGACAACAAGACTAATTTCAAACACCACATCCATCTTGTCTAATCCTTTGAAATGTTTTGTTGCAACTGAATGCTGCCCATTTCAGCCTGTCACACAGACTAATTCATTCCTTTAAAACATCACATATACTGGTGTCTACAGTTATCTTAACAAACACAAAATCATGAATAACTCAGAATTCACACGACAGTGCTTGATGACAGTTGGTATGGACATACATATATCGATAACTCATCAATACGCAGCAGAAAAGGAATGCCTTTACCGCATGAAGAGGAAGCATGCGCACGTCACTGTTACGGAAATTTAATACTAGAATTTTAGACAAAAATATTAAATCTCATTCACAACATTTCTTTCAATTTTCCTTTGTTCTACAAGCGTGGGAAACTTTTAGCTTCGCCACCCCAGTCAGGAAGTACGTTTTCTTACGTTGTCTGAGTGGCGCCTTAGAGACGCTTTCCCTAAATGCCTTCTACAGTGGCATGACAATAAAAAAGCCATTTGCAATTTTCGTCTTTGTGCTCGAAGCTTCGTGCAGTGCAATTAGCACCTTTGCCATCTTCACTTCAAAATAACCGGGAGGGAACGCGTGAGTCGTTTAATATCAGCTTTGAACTTTGTGTTTCATGCCGCCTTTATTCCTCGGGAGAGACAATTGTGATATTGAGGTAACCATTGACATCTGCATCGTTTCAGATATTAATTGTTTTAGTGCCAGCCCTAAGGTTAACAAAATGTTAATTATGACTCTGGCAAATGTGATTACGGGATAACAAATGACATTTGTGTCATTTCAGAGATTAATTGTTTCAGTACCAGCTGTAAGGTAAACGAAACGAAATCACGACTTTTGCAAATATGATTTTGAGATAAAAAGTGGTACCTTTGTCGTTTCAGAGATTAATTGCAGTAGTACGAGTTGTAAGGTTAACAAAGCACCGAGAACGACTTTGATAGCTGTAGTAGTGAGATAACAAACACCGATTGCGTCATTTCAAAGACTAATTGCAGTAAACCAACAGTAAGGCTAAAAAAAACATCAATCACATAAGTCTAGCAGTTGCGATATTGAGATAACAAATGATACATGTGCCATGTCAGAGATTAATTGTCTTAGTGTCAGCTATAAGTTTAACAAGACATTGATCATGATAAGCGAGATAAGCTATAAAAAAATCTCTTAGATTGAAGGTACGATGAGAACGGTGAAATGATTCATCTTTTCATTTGTAGAGTTAACGAAACTCTTAAAGTGATAGAAACACTCTAACTAAGAAATTATCAGATTTAGTGACACAGGTGAATATATAATGAGATCGACATAACTCTAAAAATGAAAAAAGAATGGATTGGTGCATAACTAGTAAAACCCTTACTATTGTAAAACGTTCCAGTGTAAAAATGAATATAACTCTAATGGATCAACTTCAAATTTCAGAGAACTAGTACAGGTATAAAATGTATGAGCAGCCAAATAACTTAAACTCTTAGCATCGAAAAATCAGCGAATTGTAAGATAAATGAGACTATTATGAAGATAAAATTAAAAACAATTTTAAAACTAACATAATTGTTAGTGATAAAATGAGTAATTGAACATTTGTAAAACTAGCAGTATTCTCAAAACGGAAAATCAGAACATCTTTAAAATTAATAAAACTTTTAAAACAGTACATGAAATAACCAGGATGAAAGAAAAAATAGGTAAGTTACTGTATATACACTGGTTTTCACGATGAAGAAAATGTCTCAGGAGCCTATTTCGAGTTTCTGAAACTTAAGACTGACGACTGACTGTTTTAAAAACGTTTGCAATTTTTTCATTTTCCCTAAAATGTTTGATATAAAGTTTTAAAATTACGTTTACGAAACTTCAGAAATTAAATTCGGAATATTTTATACAGATCATGATTACGTAATTTTTGAAAGAATTAGCTATAGTTGTTAAACGGATAGGGATGAAAATAGTGCCTTGATTTTTAATGCCTGGACAAAGTATAGGAAAACTGCTGAGGAACAGCGATTCAAACTCTTTGGGTAGAGAGAGAACAATTAAGGTGCAAATTGCCAGGAGAAGAAAAGACAGACATGGAAGTAAATGAGATAGAGGTAGAAGAGAGAGAGAGAGAGAGAGAGAGAGAGAGAGAGAGAGAGAGAGAGAGAGAGAGAGAGAGAGAGAGAGAGAGAGAGAGAGAGAGAGAGAGAGAGAGAGAGAGAGAGAGAGAGAGAGAGGGATGCGAGTTGTTGCGAAATACAAAAGAAAAATGATGCAGGTGATTAGACAGGGGACGAAAAGCTGCAAGTTATTAAGAGATAAAAATCAGACAAGAGATGGGGAAACTAAATTTTTAGATGTGGAAGTAGGGATAGATGCAAGTTTTTTGAGAAGAGGGAAAATATACAGGTTATTAGAAGAGGAGGAAAGAACAGATGCAGCTGTCATCCAAGTGAGGGAGAGAGAGAGAGAGAAAAGCGAATGAGGGGTAGACCGAGAAAAAGGCATAGTTTGTCAAGACGAAAAGATTATAGCTGCAAGAAATAAGAAAGACAGTAAAAAAACTAAAAGTTTGAAGTTTGTTGAGATAAAGTGAGAGGTTGTAACTTAATCAAAAAGAGAAAGTTATGACGAGGTAGAAATTGAAAAAGAAGAGAAAAAGGAGAACAGAGATTGTGGTACGTCAGATGCCATGGAGAAAAATATTTGTTGTCAGGACAGTGAACGAAAAATGAGTCGAGAAGGAGGTAGAGAGACAGATTAGTAGGTACTGGAAGGCAGGTAAATTGTCGAGGGAAGTAGAGAAAAATGGAACGACACGGATGTTAAGAAGAGAAGAATAAGAACTCTAACCTGAAAGAGAAATATAAAGGTAGAAGAAGACAGCACAAAAGAGCTTCTAATTTCTCTTAACTCCTAATTATTTTTAGCATGTCCGTGGTAAAAAAAAAAAAAAAAAAGTACGTGCTCACCGTCCGTCTATGGACATCATATCCAGTCCGATATGAAAAATTATTTAGTGTTGGAAAGCTTGAAATGTGAGAACGATGACCCGGGTTTTCCGGATTATTTTACGATGCATAACTTCGCCACTAGAGGGCGATATGGAATTTAAAATCGTCATCGTGTATTTCTTCTGTCATTAAAAATTAATGACATCGAATTCAAAGTATATTTTATCCCATATATTTTCTTCTAAACACTCGACTGAAAAAACTGTTTCTTTCTTTCGATGCCATTTATAACAAAGACTATTTTGGGTACAGTTTCTTTTTCAAAAAATGCATAGATTTTCCACTAGGGGAGTAAAGACAAATATCGATCTACCCGATATATCCATGCTTCTGCAAGTCCTTTTGAACAATTATTTCTGCATGAGATGGAGCTCTGATGCAGAAATAATTGTTTTGCATATAATTTCTATTTTTTGGTAAAGAATATAAAATAAATAAGAAGAGAAGCCTTGGTATATTTTTCTGTTCCTGATGTATTTGGAGCAAAATCTACACTTTTGTAAACTTGATTTAGAAAATTCTTTCTTGGACCGATACCTCTTACCACGAAAAGCCTTTTGAAAATACCTTCTGCTTAAAATACGTAGTGAGCAGTTTTTCTGTCAGAGGTGTAAATGTATCTTTCATTTTTGTCGATATCTATGCTTCTAAGCGTCCGATTTGAAAAACTCTTTCTCTATCAGAGAGCGTGTCTGGTACGAAATGTTTCGCATATAATTTAATTTTTTTCTTGTACAAGTGTGCCACTTGAGGACAAAAGTTTACGTTTCACTTTACAGCAAATTTGCAGCAATATCTGTGGGATTAAAAACGCGATTGAAAAAACTTCCTTTTCGGTCAGATAATAATAACTATGAAAATACCTTGTTAATATTTCCTTCCCAAAATAATGCATAATTTCTCCACTAGGGAGCGCCAATATTTGTTTTCCTCGATTTTCTCGATTATTCTGTGTTTCTCGATATTTCAGCATCTAAATATCCGCTTTAAAAAACTATTTTAACACCGGTTACGATTTGTCTGGTGGAATACTTTTTTTTTTTTTTTTTTTTTTTTTTTGATTGGAGGTTTAACGACCATCGTGAGCAACTCAATGGGCTATAAGCAGTGGCCCGTCCCTAATTTAGGGTAACTGGTTCCAGAGAAAGGAGAGAGCCAGTGCCGTGAAAAAAACACAACATCCATGCCTCACCGGGATTCGAACCCGGACTCTTTTCGGACGAATGATGAGAGGCCATCGCTTAGACCACTTCGCCACCGGGGAACCTTTGCTTGTACTTGTGGAGTTTTTTGTAGTACACAGTTCTGTCGCCAGGTTGTGTTTGACATTTCGTTTGCAGCTGTATTTGCGCCTCCAAAAATTATTTTGAAAATTTTGTTTTTTTTACTGTATGCCATGCGCTACAACAAAGATGGAGAATATTACTCTCTTTAAATAATGTAAGCTTCCCCGCTAAGGAAAGTGAATGTCGAAACTTTTTTATCGCTATCTCTTCTTCCAGGAGATGTATTTGAAAAATTAGGTGTCGTCCCGGTGGCGCAGTGGTCTAAGCGCTGTCTTATGGTCATTCGTTCGTGAAGGGTCCGGGTTCGAATCCCGGTGAGGCATGGATGTTGTGTTTGTCTTACGGTGAGGCATGGATGTTGTGTTTGGTCTCTCTCCCTTCCCTGGAACCAGTGACTTTACATTAAGGACGGGCGACTGCTTGTAGCCCATTGAGTTGCTCACGGTGGTCGTTAAACCAATAAAAAAATATTTTTCCTTAGCATAGCTTTTTCTATGAAGAATACTTTTCTCATATATTCAACTTTTGCATCATGCAAAATTCTTCCGCTACGGAGCGTAAAGTTATATCAAGTTTCCCTCTATATTTTTTCTTCTAACAGTTTGATTTGAAGATTGCGGACCCCGTGGCGCAGTGCTCTAAGCGATGGCCTCTGATGATTCGTCCGTAAGGGGTCCGGGTTCGGATCCCGAGAAAGTTTTTGCGCGCAGTTTGTTATTTTTGGCAACATACTTTTCAGCCACTGGTGGAGTAAGTAACTGTTTCTGTCTCTGGATGTTTTATCGATTGTAGGAATTCGGTTTAATTTTTTTCTAACCGGTTCCATTGACTATGAACTACTTTGAGAATTTTACTCACATCACAAGGGATTCAAAGGACGTTCTCATTACAACCAAAACCTCGGTGTGATCTTTGTTGTTATATTTCTAACTGTAGTACGTATTTCCTACTTCTTTTCTTTACATAAGGAACGAATTATTTGGGGAAAACGAGAAAGGGTCAAATTTCTGTGATGGAAGTGGAATGAATTTTTATTGATTTTACTTCCATCATGCGCAATAAACCTTTTCTTGTTTTTCATCTATAGAAAACAATTCGTTTGATTGCTTCTCTGGAGTTATTTTTCAGCTGTAGAAAACAATTCGTTAAATTGCTTCTTTGGAGTTACTTTTCATGATAGGAGGAAACCGATCTTGAAATCATTATGACTTCGAAAAATCAGTGACTGAAGAAAACATTTAATTAGACAGTTAGTTACCGGGTTACTTAGTGATTTCATGTTTTCCTTTACCAGCCTTCAAAGACTAAGACATCTTTCATTCACTGGAGAATTCAGCTGTCTTGAAGATGAGCACAGCTGTTTCGTAGGCAGTGCAGATTCCCACTTACGCAAAGCTCATGTCACATTTCATCCTTACATTTATCCCTTTTACTTGTCTGTCGTGTGAGGATTTGCGTTCTACCGTTCACTTCCGGGTTATGACGAAACGCTTTCGGGAACGTTGTTTGAAGTTCAGCCGACTGCAATTTCTTACTGATGACAGTAGGCATGTATGAAATCCGGATCTCTTATGCGAGTGAAGGATGACGTTTCCAACACTTCGACCATTGTTTCGGAAAATATTACTGCTCGTTTCATTATTTAGACAGTTGTTTTATTTTATATCATGTGAAATTAAATCCCTGACAACGCTTCTGAGGATGTGCAGATAAAATATAATTATTCACAGGAATTATTTCCTAAAAACTTTCGAATGAGAGTGTACCCAATGCAGGTGTTATGTTTCAGTGGAGAAGAGATAGGGAGATTTCTGCTTTGTAGTAAAAAATATGAGACTAAATATTACAACTGCGTGGAATACTAATATATTCACGATACTTTTATGTTCACTAAGAAAGATGATTATCTTCTTGTTATATTGAGCTTTCACTTTTTTGAAATAATCCCGGCGATTATAAAATGCAGTTAGGAAGTTTTTGTACCAAATGAATTTGTCCTTGGTAATGAAAGTTTTTCGTATATCCAGCAAAATACTCTTCTACGGTTTCGTGGAAATTTTCACTGCTTCTAGTTCCACAGTTTCAAAGATGTTAAAAATAGATATGAATGTAAAGTCATGTCTACAGTAGAAAGGATAGAATTAATTTTTCAGCACCTAATGGAGACATTGATTAATTGAATGGAGGTAGAATTCCCATACAGCGATATACTAGTTTTTTAAAAATTGAACTAAGAGTGCTACAAATCAAAAAAATTTGAACTGAGAGTGTTACAAAGTCCCATGCTTAAATTTAAATCGTATCAGGTCTAATTTTAGTTCCGTATATGCAATTTTGATTTTCATTTTTCCTATTAAAGTTGTTTGCCTATGCTGCATTCCAGTTGCCTTCACCTTAATCTAGAGTAATTATTCTTGTGTTGAATTTCAAAGAAACAAGCTTTAGTTTCATACCGCTGTTTAATATGATTAATGACTTAACAGTTCCGTAACTTCACATCTTTGGAACATTCTATGGTCTGATGAAACAAAACATGATTTCTATTCCTTCACTTTTATCAATGACGATCAGTCACACACCCATGCGAAAATGCTTATGCGTGTATACCCCATAAGGTGACAACAAAATTTTGGTAACTAAATCAAAGAGATGAAAACAGTAAAATACATTCAGCAGTACTTAAATACATATTCTTATTTCAGAATTTTTTTTTCTTTAATATGGTTTTAACAAAGCTTTCAGCTTATAATACAAAGTATTCATATTCACCTTTAAGCGGCACAAATGCTGTCGATTTTAGAACATTTTTGTTAAATTTTTCTCATAAAATTTATTTTAAGGATATCAGAGGCGGTGCCCAACAAGGATGCTTCCCAGGGCATCATATCCCAAAGCCCCCCCCCCCCCCCCCACTGGTTTCTTGCAGTTAATAATTGTTTAATTCTTCAAAATTAATCTTTTCTCACTTTGCAAAGAAAAAAGAACAACAACACCCAGAATGAATCATCCAATCAAGATAAAAATTGGTATGTGCAATGGTACATTAGGGTGGAGTGAAAAAATATTTTTTTTTTGGGGGGGGGGAATTCAGATGAGCTGGGGTTGGGAAATTTGAAGGCACCCAACGTGTGTATCACGCCAAGATTTGAAGCCTCTAGCAGTCCATCTTCAGCTGCCCCACGGGGGTTGAAATTTTCAAAAAATGTCGTTTTTGAGTCATTTATAAGAATTTTTTACTTGCATTATATGACGAAGAAGTCTTGTCTTACTTCTACGTTAATTTAAAACATCAACATACTAAGAAATAGTTCCTAAATGAAAGAAACCTTAATGGCCAGACGAAACGTGTAAACAACAGAAGTCACATTTACGGAACAAGATGCTTTATTCAGGATGTAGCAAACACATCGTACTATAGCATATTGCACTAAACTCTCCACACACCACACAACTCTTTAGCAGAACGCTCTTTTCACAACACTCCTTTCAATAATCAGTTTACAACCCAACGCTCTTTTAGCAACAATTTAGTCGTCGCTTTTATCTCTTGTTATTATCAATATCAGGCATACGTCACGTGCATTCAACCTCAATTGTGTTGCCAAACGTATTCGTTTGAGAGAAAGGATATTACGTTAAGAGTGAAGAATAACAGAATAAACTCAAGATTTACATAGGGAAAGAAACTAAAAAGGAAAGTTAATTTAGAATATACGTCACACGTCAAAAAATATAAACTAACCTGGGGTCGGAAAACGCAAATAATGATTCATAATTGATAAATAAAAAAACTTAGAATTTTCGGCATTAATCTGTTGGTTTCTCAAGAAGCTTAAATTTCAACAAAAAATAAAATTGTAGGGCAATTTTTTGGCTACAATTGGAAACTAGGATGAAAAAACATAAATATTATAGTGTGTAAAACTTATAAACAGGTGCACGGAGAGTAAGCTGAGAAAGCATAAATTAACTTTATTGCAATGTAGGTATATACTAATTACAAGAGGCAAAGTTAGTAGTAATAGCACAGGTAAAATATACGCTATACGATTGTTGTAACTAAACACACGAAAAATTGTATTCAACTTGGACTGAAACCTATATTAAAAAAATACTTGTAAAAGTATAAGTACAAAATACAGTGCTGGTTGCACTTGGAATTCAGACTTCGTCTGGAACGTTTTCATAATGTTGCGTGGTTAATTCTTGCGTTAATGAATCCATGTCTTTGCTCTGTCCCACAAACTGCTTCTGAAGCCTCAGTGACTAGATGAGCACACCTTTCAGTTTCTTGGGAGTGACAGGGAGTCTGGTTCTCTCCAACCATTCATAAAATTGTATGACCTCAGGGCTGTTAGAACTGTACCTCTTTGTCAGAATATTATGTATTACTTCATCAGCTATCTGTTGAATTAGAAGCGGCTGAGATCATTCATTTGATGCATACCAGTCTATTAGATCAATGTATTGTTTTGCATGAAAATTCACCTTAGGTCCGTATAATTGTCTCAACGTATCTTCCTGGCGCCTAGCTGCAATGATCCTTCTTAATGCCAACTCACATGTGACTTCCCTTTCATCAGTCAACATGGAAAGGAGTATGTTTTCAGGATGTAGGAAAAAAAGCATTCCTTTGGATTACCTCATTAACAGTACTCCTAAGATTTTCTGGTAGATAACGTTTATCGTTCTATCATTGCCCAGATGTGTCGAGCTTCACTGGTGCAAGAAGGGCTCATCTTAATGGTGAGCCATGTTGGGACATAAACCTTCATGATGAAAGTAGAAACGGAAACAAGATTCTGTGGAGGACCTTCGGTGGCGATGTAGAGACGAATTATTCTCGGTGCTGTTGTTATCTAACGAGAATGTACTACTGTCCCAGGTTTTTCAAAGTCAAGGTCTACAGAGCAATAGCCAGATGAAACTGCTTGATATATGCGATGTAAGTATTTTTTATCTGTGCCAAGATCATCTTGGTTAACAGTAAGGAAGTTTTCAAGTACTATAAGGGTTAAATGAAGTAACACTTAGTTCTTCATAAATCATAATAGCTGTACCTATAGGTCCAGAACAGGATTTTGGGCAGAGAGTACCACCATGGAGCTTCTCCACTACATATCTGAGTGGGAGTTCATTTATATGTAGTAGACAGATCAGCCACTGGAGCTGTCTTTGAAAATGTGACACAATTCATCTAATCACTCCTCCTTTTGAACCCGCGTTGACATTAGTGCTGTCGCATCCAATTGCAAATAAACCATTCGTGTTAATTTCACCCTTCTCAAAGAAATTCATGACGCCTATTTTGATTGCTACTGCTTCTTCTGTGGTAACAGCGTTGTGGCCTATACATATGGAATCTGGTTCTTCCACAAGGGTAATGTGTTCTTGTATAGCAACCCTTGGGTGTATCTTAGTACATTTCTGCACTTGTGTCTGTGTTTTGTCTTTTCTAACATCAAAAAACACAGTACTGTTATTTCGTTTGGCTTAGTCGCCTGTAATTCTTTCCCTAACTTTTTACGTTCTTTTCGACTTTTACTTCTATCGACCACGGAAGAGGTATTAGTTGCAGTGACTACGCCAACGTCTTGAAGAATTACAGATGTAATGGCAGCAGCACTCCTGTCAGATAGTCCATATCTGCAGCATTCTCTTGCAACCATAGACAAACTCGAACGCATCTGGATGCTTTCTCTTGAAGAGGATGCTTCACTTGCAGCCAGTGCAGTGAAATTTGCATCAATGGATACATCGTCAAAATTTTCACCGCTGTCGTCACTATCTGTTAATTCTTGGCTGTCCTGAGATTTGACAGCAATTCTGCTTGCAGTTTGGAACTTGACCTCCCTACATTTTCACCTCATACCACAAATACAAGACAGGAGGGGAAATCCTTGAAATACCGCAAGCGACGTATGTATTGGTGGAATTTTAAGCTTCTTAAAAAATTCTTATAAATGATGCAAAAACTATATTTTTTGCAAATTTCACCTTCTCCCTGGGGGCACCTGAAGATGGAGGCTTGGCGTGATACACATGTTGCGTATTTCCAAAAAGAAAAATGTTTCACTCCACCCTAATGTAAATGTATGGGAAAGGAAATGATTGCAATTCCAGAGAAGCAGTTGGGCCACTTATTTGGATAAAGTAGCTATACGAGTGGAACAAGTCAGTATGTTATAGCGCCATCTTTGCCTCGGATAGAAGTGGTTCCCCGGCGTGGCATAGACGCATACAATGCACGAATACTTTCCTGAGATATAGAATGCCAGGTGGTGTCAAAATTACTGGCTAGTCCGCTGACATTCCGGGAGGGGCGTAAGAGGCGTCCCATCATATCCTAAACATCGGTAGACCTCAGGATGGCCTTGGAAGGGTGCCGGAATTACGGATGAAGCCCTGGGAGGGCCGTGTCGTGTGTGGCCGGGCATTATTTTGTTGCAAAATTGCTCGATGATGCTACGACAGGAATGGCAACACAACAGGTCGTATAATGTCGTCCGTGAGGATGGCACGGAAGAATACCAAGGGTGTCCGGCTATCGTACGAAATGGCTTCCCCGAGAGTCACTTCCGGTGTGTGAGCCGTGGGCCGTTCCACGGTAAAGACAGGATCCGTGAGCTGGCCAGCTCGTCTCCAGATACGAAAGCTCTGGTCCTCAGCACCAAGTGAAAACCGTGATTCGTCAATGAAAACAACACGACGCCGCTGGACGCTGTTCCACGGTGATCGGCCAGACACCACTGCAGCCGGCGCCGGCGATGCTCGCTAGCCAGTGTTAGTCGCAGAGTCGGCTCCTCGAATGTAGTCCCTGTGCCGCAAGTCGTCTGGCAACTGTCCTGATGGCCACTTCCGTACCTGTAGACTACACAACATGCCCGCGGATAGTTCAGATCGCCGAATTCGGTAATGTTCATGGAGCCCTCACAATCGCTCGATCCTTACGTTCTCTCGTTGCCCTCGGCCGTCCACTGCTCGCGTGCCGCTGGAATGTGCCTTCTTTGACCCATTGGTGCCAACACCGCGCGATTGCCGACTCAAACTCCTGGCGATACGGCGACTTGACCAACTGACCTCTCTCAGCCCCATTAATTGTACACCCTCTCTCAAACTCGATCAACTGCTCATATTGTTCAGAGATCCGACGTCGAGGCAACCTCACAGTCCGTGGAATCTAATGCAACCGAAATTCGCTGTCAGAATCGTTCCCGCGGGTGAGCTTTGCTCTTGATGTACCTTCCTCGATACGCGGATCTCATGCTCTGTTGCGAATCACTGTTTAGTGATTGGTCGCTATTTTGTAATCATTTGCATATTCGCAGGCGGGATTTAATCAGGATCGAACGACTTTCTCGGGGTGCTTTTTTTTTTTTTTTTTTTTTTTTTTTGTTGTGTTTTTTGCAAAGAGTACATGTTCTACTGAGTTCTCTGAGAATCTTTAGATAAATACCGATTTAAGCAAGTTAAGCTACGGCTATCATAATCTTAAAATACGGTAAACGAGTAGATTAAACGCTGTGGCACTATTAGCAAACGATATGCCATCTGTTTAAATAGTCATCATATCACGAAGCTGTTCTCCGTGTTTTGGAAGTGATTCCTTAAAGTAAAATAATCACACCAAGAAAATTTACTGATGATATTAGATTTTACTTACTTTTAATTTAAGAAGTGTCACCATTTACAGCGATCTTGGCACACACAAGTCGAACTTCCCTCACGTTTATCGTAGTCTTACCCAAGACCTTTTGTACTTCGTGCGCATTATCCTTTTCCCTTATAGGCATTCCTAAATCTAGCGCACCCTTGATTTCTTCATCACTCGTCTACCTTTTACCTCTGCCACTTGGGCTAAATAAATTCTCTTAGTATCTCATGACCAAACAACTTCAAAATATTTGTCTTCACCAAGCTAAATGGTATGCTCGTGGCCACGCATCTGCCACACATCTTCAGAATTAGGGGTCATGCCACAAACACCACAACACCATTTCTCCAGCACACGAACGACTCCAACGTCTCTTTTACCATACATCAGAGCAAGAATATTACACTCTCATACACAATCTTTTAAATATTGTCAGTACAAATTTCATGAAATGGATTTAAATGACCGATACGCTAATGAGAAATGCAGGTACGCCATCGTATATCAATTACAACACTGAGATGTAAGACAATTTCGTAGAAATGAGCTGTGAGCATTTAAGATAAGGCAATCATGTGGAAGACAAATCTGAGAAGTTGGCTGCGGGCAATGTGTAGCGTTTCAGAGAATGCACTAGTCATCAGGACAAATACACTAGCGTCCAAAAGTAAATTCCGGAAGGCATTCGCAAGGATAGAAAGGAAACACGTAACAGCAGGTAGACACGTGTGACGCATATAAAGAGACACAATCAGAAGAGTAATAAATATTTTATAGCAATAGACAAATATGTACACATTATGTGTATGCAAAGTCACATCCACAAATGTCAACAATGGGTAACGTAGGAATGTAACCTAAAATGTCTAACTAAGAATGGTGATCACGTCATACTGACAGAAAATTCTCACAATGACGATATATACTCATCACCAGGCTGTGATGGACTCTGAAGCAAAAAACGTGGGTGGCGCATTGATCGGAAAGGTTTCTGGAGAGAGACTGTCTAGCTGCTACGTATCATCCCAGAGAATGGCAGGCGTGCTGTATAAGGTTGAGATCCGGATACTTGGCTGGACGGTCCATGCGCCGAATGTTTTCGCTCTGCAGGAAATCATCGACAAGCTGAGGCCTGTGCGGGCGAGAATTATCATCCATTAAAAGAAAGTGAGGACCAACGCTCCCCGAAAAATTCTGACATAGGGTTCTAGGATCTCGTCTCTATAACGCTCAGCATTCACATTGCTTCTTGCCAACACTTGGAATGGTGTGCGGATGTTGAATGTAATGCCTTCCTACACAAGCAAATTACCACCACTGAAGGAGTCTCGTTCGCGGAGGTTCGCATTAGCATTACTGGTTCCCTGTTTTCTACCGATGAAATGTCGACGAGAATCTGTTTGTAGACAGAATCTCGACTTGTCTTCAAAAAGAATACCAGGCCACACGTCAGGGATCCAGGAATGATGTCGTATTAACCAGTTCAAGCGAGCTCTCCTGTGAGATGCTGATGGCGGAACACAAACCATGGATCTTCTGGCATAAAGGCCAATTGCATTAAGCGTCTATATATTGTCTCCTGTAAGCTGCGGCCAGCGGGACGCAAACCATGGATGTCCTGACATAAATGCTAATTGCATTAAGCTTTCTATATACCGTTTGCCTTGATACCGTAGTCCCAGTGGCAAGTGGCAAATCCAAAAACTATGGCCGAAGGTAATAAACTAATAATAATTAAAGTAATAAACTGAAGGCATTCTATTTGGCTTGAGAGTTTAATGACCACCGCGAGCACCTCAATGGGCTATAAGCAATTTCCCGTCTCTAATTTAGTGCCACTGATTCCAGGGAAGGGAGACAGCCAGTGCCGTAAGGCGAACACAAAATCCATGCCTCAGCGGGATTCGAACCCGTACCCATTTCGGATGAATGGTCCAAAGCCGGCACTTAGACCACTTCGCCACCGGGACTGCATATTCCATTTCGAGTATCAAAATAAACATGTGTGACGCATTACGTGTCAAGACGACAAATCTGCAGCGATACATTCCGTCGGTGAAGCTTAGTCGGTTAGAGCTACTCACTCCGGAGCAAGGAGACGTGGGTTCGATCGCTGTCACCTACATATTCCTAATTTCACACATTTCGCAAGATTGTGATAGCCTCAATGATGCATTTTCGTTCTTCTTCTTTTTTTTTTTCTTTCGATAAATTCCTTAGTATTGTAACTCATTTCTTTTTAGTATTGTTAACTTGTTTTATTTCAGGTTAACGTTGTAAGTAGAGATCGAAATGCATCGCAGTTGCTAAAGAGCAGTACACTAAAAATATCTCATGAAAATGGTTCAATATCCTTTAAAACAATTTATTCTTTTCATCATTTGGAGTATGGTTGTCAATAGGCTTCTCCCTACCTTACTCTCTTTTTTCCGCAAAACAAAAAAAATATATATATATATATATCCCCTATAATGTCTCCTTTCGGTCACTTTCCCAGCTCTCTCCCGCTTCACTGGGAAAAACCTTAAATCCTCCGGCTAGCTTAAAACGTCGTCTTCCAGGAACAACGGACTCCTGGTCCACCCGACCGGTCGCTCCATATCTATCCACACTGGCTGTCTTTTCTCCTGCTGTGCCACCACACCTCCAACCCTTAAACTCGTCGTCCAAGTCCCTTTCGGAAGCTCTTGAAATAAAGATAGCGAAGAATGCTAATTGCACTAGACGAATCTTCAAGCGCAAAAGCCAACTCTGCAAATAGCTTTCACCATTGTGATACCTTTGGAGATGAAACACTAAAATGCGTCGGGAAGGCGGCAACTGGAACATCGTATTTCCTGATTGGGGGAGAAAGATAAACTTTCCCAGACCCTAAGACAAAGAAAAAGGAACACGAGGTAAAAGAAATGTTACGAAGAAAGATTTAATGTTCTTGCCTAAACATTCCTATATTAAATATCCCTAAGAGTATGCCTTCATGTCCCTTTAAAGTGGTTTCACCTAAAACCGCTGCCTTATGTTTCCAATGGTAAAACTTCTTTACATGTTTTCTTCGCAATTAATGTATACCCAAGGATGAAAAAAATGTGCACTATCGATTTACAGCATGGGTATTTAATACTTGCTAAAACATAACCATAATTAATTAATAACAAGGAATTGTACACCAATTACACTTAAAATAGTACTAGTGATCCGAATACTAGTACTATAACCATAATTATATTAAAAATCAATCATTTTTCTTTGAGTAATGTTCAGACCTCTTAATAGACGGCGCAACCTGTACATTGATGACATTAGTAGATAAACAAATGTTGGATTTCTTAATTATGATTATGTTTTAGCAAGTATTAAGTATCCCATTCTATAACTTAAAGTTAGTTTTGTCGCTATGCAAAATTTCGTCCTTGGGAATACGTTAATTACGAAGAAACTATGTAAAGAAGTTTTACCATTGGAAACATAAGGCAGAGATTTTAGGTGGAACCACCTTATGTATCTGAACATAAGAGAAAACTTTTGGGCCCGAAATAACATTAGAAAATCTCAAGCTCATGGCACCAAAGTACCTAATTAAAATAAATACTTTCAGTGGCGGTATTAGCAAGAAATTTTTTTCTGAGTGCGTCTGATAATCATCTGGAAATATAACTCACAGTTAAGACTCGCGACTGTGGTTAACGTAAATTTATTTACCAGACTTACTTCAGAACTAAATGTGTTCAATCTGTGACATTTAGGGTTCAAATTCGAAACGCTGAGAAGAAAAGAGAAGTCGTCTTTTTCCAGGACTGTTGCCCTTAACTGGTGACAAGGTCGTACCCACGCCTGAATTTGCTTAATATTTTAAAGCCATATCTTATTTATTCTCCGCTTTCTCCTTTTGTAGTCATCTCCGCTGCCCTTTCTCTGCCTTCCCCTACACTTTTCTCATTATTTTCTCCTCATGTGCCTCATTCGCTGTACCACATTTTCGTGACAGTTCACCGTTTCCTGGATTTATTCTGTAGTGTAGTGTTTCATTTCCTCATCGTCAATTATTCACAGGCAGAAGACAGACAGGCAAGAGGCATTCTTAGCTACACTTCTACAGAAGCTCAAAGAAATTAGTGACAAGAGAGGAAAGAAAAAGATAGAAAGAATATGGGGAAACCAAGAAGGACAAAAAAAGAAAGAGGACGAGAATAAAAAACGTGTATGTGTGTGTGTGTGTGTGTGTGTGCGTGCGTGTACTCGCGGAAGACATGCCTCCCAATCGATTCAGAAGCTGCAGCAGAGTCCCGGCATTTCTCGCTGCGTCCGGAGAAAATTGCGTTTTGTCCCCCTCGCTGAGGATAATAGTGCCATGGAATACAGAAATGCGAGTCGCGGTTGGCCGCCGGTGCTCATGGGAGAAGGGAAGTCCGGAGGAGGGAGGGAGAGAAGGGAGGCAACCCTCGCGATCGCTCCCTGATCGATGGCGATGGGGCCTCCTTTGCAGAACACCAGCTCTAAAAGTGAACGCAAGATGGCGGACAAGCGGGATTCCATAAAAGGTCACACGCCAGCTATTCCGCTACTAAATGCATTTGTAGGAAAGTCATAAATAAAGTCTCGTTTTAAAAAATCCAGGATTACAGTAACTATTGCAATGCTGGTAAGAGGAGGATTAGCATAACGGTTTCCAGAAATGTAACTGAATTACTGCCATACAAATGCGTGTTAAGCATGTCGCCAGTAAATCTGTAGATGTTATAAAAAAACATATAGGCTTTAATCCTACATGGCTAAAGGGGTAGAGAAGCAGTGGCTACGTTGTATGGACCACACCCCTACGTTCCATAAATGAAGAACACTTAAAATGTTCCATAAATGAATAATATTCTTCATTTATGGAAATGAAGAATATTTTTCATTTATGGAACAGAAATGCCCTGAGGTTAATCTTCACGTACACTGAAGTTAATCTTAATGATGTGATATACATTCTAAATATAAAACAATTATATCAATATGCTTTGGGATTAAATATGTTTAAAATGATTAAAGAGAATATTAATATAGATATCATAGATATAAATTCTGATGTTCCTAATTATGAAACTAGAAATAGATTTCAGATAAAGCCATGCCTGCCTAAAACACAACAAATTAAACAAAGTATCAACTATCAGGGACCAATTTTTGAGAATCTTTTACCTGATGAATTAAAACACATTAATAATGACAACTTGTCTAAAAAATATTAAAAACATAATTGCTTAATTTATAAAAAAACTCCTCAAATTATTATATAACATTTTAATCCCCTTCTCATTGCCACTAATATCTACTAACAACTGCTGATCTATTGCATGACCTGCCTACTGTTTACTTTAATTCTATAGTAACTTTTCCATGACTTGTATTTATCATGTAGGGAGATCAGGGCTTAGTCAGGTCATTAAAGACCTTTTCCCTGATTTCCTTGGCTGTTATAATAATTACTCTCTGTTACACTAAAATGTAAATGTAAACTGAATGTAAAATATGATGTAACAGCTAAAACAATAAAAAATTAAAATTAAATTAAATTAAAAAGTTTGGAGTACCTGAATCTCCAAAATATAGCATCAGTAGTAATTAAATTGAAAGAATGTCGAAGATCAAACATTTGAGTTAAGTTTTTCTAAGACATGAGTTTTGTGCTGTTTGTTAGTAATATATAACTGAAGTCCGTAGACCGGACCTGAAAAATAAAGTAGATCACGTTTGCTGCTTGTGATATACACCATTTGACAAAATTGCTATACGATGTGACCACAATGGGAAGAAACATTCATATTTACTAAGATATCTCAAATAATGCCAATGCTTCAGACACGATTATTTAATAGACACAAATCAAATCAGTACCAATCCGATTCAATTATTTTTCAGAACATTACTAATCATGAGCTTTATAAAACAATACGCATCATGAAAATTAATTTGGTCCTGCTCGTGATTATATTTGCACTAAAGTAATCAAATTTGAAGCAAAAGCAATTGTCGTCCGCTTAATAAATGTTTATGAACTTAGACTTACTATTTAGACAAATTCCAGACGCTCCCCAAATAGGTGAAATAACTTCTATATACACCCAAAAGTAACACCAATACAAATTAACCATAAATCTGATTGATCTAGGGGCGGTTTTTGCTATTTTGGCTGGGTTGACTTATCGATTCCCTCTGTTTTTTAGGACTATGATTGATTCAAAGCACATAAAGCATCAGTTTTTTGTTATGTTTGTGGGTGTAAATATGAAGTTTTACTCACAGCATTTTTTGGGGGTTGCATGGAATACCTCGAGGTCATTCTGATTACCCTGATAATTTTTTAGCTTGGAATATAGTATCTTCTTTAGGGTCTATAATGCCTTTTTTGGCCGTGCTGTATTTGGCAATTTTGGTATGATAATCATTAGTAGTGAAGTTTGGAGTGTGTAGAGGATATTATGTTAGATGGTCGATGGAATGGCAGCACGGCGTACTTCCTTCAAATTATACTTTTAGTCAGTTAGATAAAAAAATATTAATATTGATTGTTAGAGTGGGACGACAAATAATTGCCAGTTTGAGGTTCTTTCTATTTTTAGAATGTGGCTTCTCCTGTAATAGAGCAATTGATTTTTTTTTCATGATCATACAATCCTTGTGTTAGTATTAATTACAATTTTAGTTGGATACATGTTAATGAGATCTTTAGTTACACTGAACTTTCGTCGTAGCGTGATAGAGAAGCAGGAGTTGGAGAGAGTGTGGACTGTAGTTTTCTAATTTTCACCAAAATGTTGAACAGAATCTTTTGTGATAGACTAATTATTTAAAATAAAAATAAAATGGAAAAAAATCGAGAGAATATCCTGGTACACTTTGAAGATAATGTACGCCATGCATCTTTAGCATGCCGATATCTTCATGGGTGGGAAACAAAACGTGTGATTCGAGAGTATACATTTATTTACATAAAAGACATTGAATTTATTCACGTCATTCACGACCACACACTGAGAAAAACGTTTTGTCGATTCAGCAAAAAAATTGTTGAATCAACCAAACATTTTTTGTCGATATGCAGTCAACAAAAATGTTTGTTGAATTTGTATTTTGTTGAAAATTACTGTTGATTGAACAAAATTTATTGTTATCATGACAAAACGTTTTCTTCATTTAACAAAACGCTTAATTCGATTTTTAGGAATTTGTTTGATCCAACAATATGTATTGTTATCGCGATAAAACGTTTAGTTGAATTAACTAAATATAGCCAACGAACGGGTTCGATCCCAGCGGTGTCGGTAGAACAATTTTTCAGTTGCTATGCGTTGTTTATAAAATAACGTGGACAGAGCGATGACATCGTCTATTTGCATTATCTCCACGTATTTGAAATATGTTCGCCAACGAAATAATTTTGTGTTGCCAACAAAACAATTCCGATGGAGTTTGGCTAAAGCAACATAATAAATAGACAAAACAGCTCAACAAAGCTATTTTTTTGTTCAAAACAAACTTTTTTCTCAGTGCACAGAGCCACAATCCAGTACATACTAAATGGAATTCAATCATAACAATGAACAATAAGGTTTGTATAATAAATTTCTGACATTGAGCGGTTCTTAGCTAGGTGGATTAATGAATGTTATTGTCGTAAAACCAATGAAAAAAGTTATGTGAGTCATAAAAGTAAATATTTGCTAAACTATGACAACGGCGATAATAAGTATTTCGACTATTTGGTTTTTCAAAGACAATATTTATTTTTAATTTTTTTTCTAATTGAAGGTTTAACGACCACCTTGAGCAACTCAATGAGCTATAAGCAGTCTCCCGTCCCTAATTTAGGATCACTGGTTCCAGGGAAGGGAGAGAGCTAGTGCCGTAAGACAAACACAACATCCATGCCTCACCGAGATTTGAACCCGGACCCTTCTCGGACGAATAGTCAGAAGCCAGCGCTTAGACCACTGCGCCACCGGGGTGGCGGTGAATTTTGGTCTAGGTTATTACCATGTTACACCCTAGGTACTACATGCTACACCCCATCGTTTAATAGCAGGTAATTCCCGCTTAGTGGGTCGAGAGAAAGCCACATTTCTTTAGGACGCATACTTTACTACTATCCGGAAAGATGTATAGCATCAAAATGCATTTTTGTAATGGCCTTCATCACATTTAGCATCAGGTTCTCGTAATTAAGCAAATTGCAATCTCGTAATTTAAGCAGATTTTAGGTTTATGTAAAACGTGATGAAATAATGTTCGGCGATAGTTTAGTAAAATATATTGCTGAGTAACAATGAAACTAACTATTGTTGAGTCACTTCATGAAACAGCATTCAAAAAAATCAGATTTCAACAATGGCTTTGACTACTTCCGTTACCCATTTCCGTTACATCAAAATTTTATGCATGGGATTTCCTTTACAGCTGTCGGGAAAGATGCATGTCATTAAAAGACTGCAAAATAATGAATACGGATTTTGTAAAATTAGATTTAAATATCAAGTATTTTAAAATTGTGAATCACCTTACATTCACATTAAAATTCAACTGAACTAACTTCAGGTATCTTTCCACTTTTTTAAGATATTCGATAAAATAAGCCATGATAAATGCTTGAAAAATGTTATTATTTTAGTTACAGAATTGCATTACATATATTATTTCAGAATATACAACAACAGCAACAAAGAAAATCTAAAAATTACGCCACAAATAATTCATTTTATTTTGCCAGTAGAAAATTCAAGACACTGTTTTAAAATCGGTAGGAAACAGTAGATTCCGGTGGTTCACGAAAATATATCAGCAGATTATTCAAACTTATGCACCCACCACAAGTCATCCTGAAGAAGAAATTGAAGAATTTTATGAGGAAATTCGTCATCTAAATAATAAAGGTAAGCAGCACTTGAAGATAATTATGGGAGATTTCAATGCAAAAATAGGGCACCGGCAACAGAATGAAACTTCAGTAGGTAAATTCGGTCACGGCAACAGAAACCAGCGTGGAAATACTCTCGTTGAGTTTGCAGAGGCAGAAGGATTTTTCATCTTGAATTCCTTTTTCAAGAAAAAGCCACACAGGAAATGGACATGGAGACATCCAATTGGGACGACAAGTGAAATTGATTTTATTATGTGTAACAAAAAATTCGTCATCGAAGACTGCAGTGTGCTAAACAAGTTCAACACAGGTAGTGACCATAGATTGGTGAGATGTAAGATGCACCTCAACACTAAACTGGAACGTGGCAAGCTCATAAGACAAACAAAATGTATTGACATAACCAACCTTAAAAAACACCATAATACTTTCAAATTGGAACTGAAGAACAGATTCTCTGCTTTAGAAGGCCTAACATCGGAAGAAGTGGATATTTCTGAAGTTAACAGAAAAGTAACCAAAGCTCTTATGGAAACAGCAACAAAATTAGCTGGGTCTAAGAACAAGTTGCATGTAAACAAATTATCAGGAAAAACCAAAATGTTGATGCAAAAAAGAAGAGAGATGAGGACAACTAAAGAAGATGTGACTTCCAAAGTGGAATATATAGAGCTATGCAAGACAGCACGAAAAAGTATCACTGAAGACGTAAGGAAATTCAACTGTGAGCTAGTGAGGAAAGCAATTGAAAACAACCAAAGCCTAAAGATAGCAAAGGGACATCTCAGTAAGGGAAGAAAACAGATTATGGCTCTGAGAAAAGAAGATGGTTCTATAACAAGAAATAGAGGCGAAATTTTGACAAGAGTGAAAGATTTCTACTCCAAACTATATGAAAGGGATGATACATGTACTCCAGACATCATGAAAGGTACCAGAGTTCTTCCAGTCCTCCCAGCAGAAGTTGCTCATGCAATCAAGAACATGAAGCGGGGGAAAGCTCCAGGAGAAGATGGAATTACTATAGACATCATACAAGAAGCAAGTGGAGAAATTGAAACAGTACTCGCCCAAATTTTCACTCGATGCCTTAATGAAGGGAAGATTCCTGAGGATTGGAACAATGCTACAATGATCCTGCTACATAAAAAAGGTGACATTGAGGATCTCAGGAACTACAGACCTATCAGCCTCCTATCAGTGGTTTATAAAATCTTCACTAAAGTTCTTTCACACCGCTTGAAGGTAACACTGGACATGGCTCAACCGAGAGAACAAGCTGGATTCAGGAGTGGCTACAGCACAATAGATCATATCCACGTACTGAGAGAACTAATTGAAAGAGCGAGGGAATATGAACTTCCATTGTGCATGGCTTTTATCGATTATGAAAAAGCCTTTGATTCGGTGAAACCATCAGCAGTTACCACGGCTCTGAAATCCTGCGGTATTGAAGATGCATACATTAATATTATTAATAACATCTATGAAAATGCAAGTGCAAAGATTCGGCTGTTTGAAAATACAACACACATAAAAATTGGAAAGGGAGTGAGACAAGGTGACACCATATCTCCGAAGCTCTTTAATGCCACATTGGAAAATGTCTTTCAATCACTGAACTGGGAAAACAAAGGGATAAAGATTAATGGAGATTATCTAACCCACCTTCGTTTTGCTGATGACGTAGTCATTTTTGCAACTACCCCATCAGAGCTGCAGAGTATGATCCAGGAACTTGCTGACAAGAGTAAAGAAGTGGGATTAAAATGAACTTTCAGAAGACAAAAGTGATGTTCAATGCTTTTACAAGAAATGAAGATTTATCGATTGATGGAGAAAAACTGGAGATAACAGATACGTATGTTTATCTTGGACAGCAGATATCAAGTGAGGGTCACATTGATGAAGAAATTAATCGGCGTACAAAACTTGCCTGGAGAGCTTTTGGAAGAAACAGCATAATTTTCAAGAGCAATATGCCATTATGTCTTAAAAGAAAAGTGTTTGATCAATGCATCCTTCCAGTGCTTACGTATGGTGCAGAGACGTGGACCTTAACTAAAAGAGACATACAAAGGCTGCAGACAACTCAAAGAAGCATGGAGAGGTGCATGCTTGGTATAACCAGGAGAGATAAGAAGAGGAACTCGTGGATCCGAAAAATGACGAGAGTGGAAGACATCATGATCAGAGTTAAATCCCTGAAATGGCAATGGGTTGGACATACTGCCAGAAGGACAGACCATAGATGGACAGCCGAAATTTTAGATTGGATTCCAAGGGACAGGAAAAGACCCAGAAAAAGACCACATGGGAGATGGGTGGATGAAATTCGTAAATATGCGGGAGTGACATGGAGGAGACTGGCACAAGACAGACCGTTGTGGAGGAAACTTGGGGAGACCTTCGTCCAGCAGTGGATTGATAATGGTTGACAATGATGATGATGATGATATGAGCAGACAGGAGTCAAAATCAGTGGAATGGCAATTTTGGTTTCAAATTCTAATTTCGAATTTAAAAAAAAAAAAAAATGTTCTTCCACGTTTTTAATTCACATCTAAATTTAATCCATGTCTCTTTTGCTATGGCGTTCCCATTGTAATTAACTTCAGGAATACAATCCATGGTAAAGAAAACTGATCTAGTATATTTAAGTTCCCAAATTCTTTTGAAACGTAATGAATGAGTATTGAGAAATTTGGGCATTTTTACGTTGTTGTTTTTTTTCAGCATTACTTTAACGTAGTTCTTGCATGCAGCTATTATTTCGATTGTTAATCTGTTATAAGAGCTCTATCGCCCATATTTTGGAAGACATAATTTTGAAATTACTATGAAAACAGTGCATTACCACTTTATTACTACCTTTCGGTTGCGATAACAATAAAAGACAACGCGTTGTATGTTTACAAAGCAATTTCTTGTTTTCAAGCAAAGGTATTCTTAATTTTTAATTTAAAGCAATTAAAAATGTGAGTTAGTGCCAAATCAATTAAATTAAAGAAAAAAATCTAATTTATTTGAGTTCTGAGTAAATCGGTGCAAGTATCTCAAGATAATATGTAATTTAAGACTACACACTTGTGATATTGAGATAGTATACATTATCAACGTTTATTCACAATTAAATGTTCAGTTAACATCGACTGTAGGATATTTTGCCCTGATGATACCGAGCCAAAAGCTCTGCGAAACTATAGCCGATGTTAAATAAACATTTAATTGTTAATAAACGTTGATAATGTATTCTATCTCAAGATATCATTCCAATTATTGCACTTTTTTATCTGAATTTAAAATTAGACAATTTTAAATTAAATTAATAGTATCTATCAACTTTATGTTTCCGATTTCTGAAGACTTCATCTGAACTAATGAAAAAGAAAATGATTAAAGCGTAAATCTTGTATATTGAAGATTTATATTAATCTTGTAAGAAAAATTTTCACACCCTTTCGGATTGATGACTATTTCAATTTATAAATTTACAACTGATATTTATTTGACCACTAGAAATTGATCATCGGATATTTTTATTCCAGAGGAAAAGATATCACTTTCTCATTTCAGTTCATGGCTTCGTATTAATGTAAAACTACACTTTCAGCAATGACAATGGCAAACATGAAATGTCGTCGATTTCGACAAAATACGGAACAGGTACGTACTATTTCACTGACGAGACCATCTAAACAAAAATTTTCTCTCCACTGCTTCAAGCCTGTGTTATTATCAAATTCCCTTAAAAAAAAAAAAAAAAAAAGAGGAAAGGGTTGTTTTCCCACTTCGTGTTATTTCCCAAACCGAATAAAAGGTTTTTTCCTTGTGTGGAAACGAGCAGCTTCTCTGATTAAAAAACCTTGTGTTCTTCAATTAATTTCAGTGTCCTGTCAGGCATGCTTTTAAGAGCGTCTTAACGTCAGATATCTATCAGATTTTTTTCTATTAACTCACACTGGCCCATTCATGAAGATTTCCCTCGCTTTAAGAGATCCAATAATCAATAATCGTTTCTGATAAGTATTAAACAATAACTTTGAGAACCCATTCATCCGTCTACAGAAAAAAATTGAAATACTCAACCACCAATTTTAAGTCTTTGACTTACCTGAAATTATGATTCTCAAAAATTGCAGTTTTCAATTATAAGCTAAGGACAAACAGATAATTTTTTTTAAAGTTTCTACTCGATAAAAGAAAAAGCACGTAAAGTTAAGCAACAGCTGCTTGCGGATGTAGGGACTTCGGATTGGAACTCCTATTGGAAAACGATTCAACAATACTAAAGTATTTCTTCATACTATGACGTAACATTTATGTTTTACATTTCATACAGCTGTATAAGCAATTAAATAATTACGTATGCCATGTAACCTTCACTTCCTTTCTTTCAAGATTCATGCTACTTTATTAGCATCGCTTCCGCAGAAATATTAGTACTATAGCTAGATGGGGTAGCGGTTACGCATCTTCCTTTTTATTTATTTCGGTTCTGACCATTTTACTTTTAAATTTGTGTCTTTAATCTCACTATTTAAGCAGTCCCCCAATCTCCTCTTAGGTTTTCTATTTTCCACGTTTCCCTTCCACCCTCATATTCATAACTCTACATTCCACATATCCTTCATTCCTACTGATTATATGTTCATACCAGTGTAATTCTTTTCTTGGGCCTTTTTAAGAACTCTGTCACTTTATCTGATGCTCCATCCTCTCATTTCGAATTCTATCTATATATTCTATATTTTTAAAACTTTGTATCACTTTAGTTGATGCTCTTATTCTGTCATTTCAATGCAATTCTGTCTTTAGTACGCTTTTCTCTCAAGATCTCTGTCACTTTAGCTAGTGTTCTAATCCTCTCACTTAGGATAACATTTTGACTGGATAATTTTTAAAACCCTCTGTAGTTTTAAATGATGTTCTTATCCAGTCACTTCGAATTATATCTTCATCTGGGGGTTCTCGAGACCTCTGTTACATTAACTAATGCTCTAATCTTCTTACTCATAATTCTATCTTTGTTCGATACTTTTTTTAAATTCTCTCTTTAATTTATACTCTTATCCTTTTATTACTAATTCTGTCTTCATTGCGCCTTTTTTTTTCAAGACCTCTGCTCTTTAGCTGTTGCTGTAATCTTCTTACTTAGAATTCTATCTTTATTGGATGTTTTTTAACTCTCTGTCGCTTTAACTGATACTCTTATCATGTCATTTTGAATTCTATTTTACTTAAAAATTTTTTGAGGCATCTGTCACTAACTGATAAATTCATCTTGTTAGTTCCTGATTTGTCTTTGATTAGAAATTTCTGTCACTTTAAATGATGTTCTTACCTTCTCATTTCCAATTTTATATTGATTGAGCATTTTTCGAAACCTACACTGTTAAAAATTTCACAGTTAGATTACGGGCAATGGCCGGCAACTGGGGGCCCGGCCGTTGCCCATAAAACTACGGCTTGGCCCATTTTTGTGAAAGCCCATGAAATTACGGTCTGAACCCTAAATACTAAGCCCATAATCTGAAGAGCAATGCCCATAAAAAAACAAGTTTGACCGTATTGAGCTACGCCATAATTTGAAGGGCATTGCCCATAAAAAAATAAGTTTGACCGTATTGAGCTACGCCATAATTCGAAGGGCATTGCCCATAAAAAAATAAGTTTGACCGTATTGAGCTACGCCATAATTTGAAGGGCTATACCCGAAAAAAAAAATTTGACCGTATTAACTTAAGCTGTAATTTGAAAGGCAATCCCTGTAAATATGAAGTTTGGTCATATTCGGTTAAGCCTCACGGCAAGTAGTCACCGACTTTTACATAAATGCATTTTTTGTGGAAGAGTGTGCAAGTAAATGCATGTTTTTTGTGGAAGAGTGTGTGAGTGTGAAATTGTTGGATACTTACATTATAACTGAATCAATTCAGTTCTAAATGTGAGTAATGATATTTTCATATCTTAAAATCAGGTTTATTACAATATGATAAATAATGACATCAGTTACACACAGATTTGTTTAACATTAGGCTTTACGAACTCTGTACACACAGTTGGTTGAACAATACTTACGTTTCTTTTAGACATGTTTTAATTGGAGAATTATTTCTAAAGCACAGTTGGTTGAACAATACTTAGTTTCTTTTAGACATTTTAATTTGCACATACGTACTTATGTAGTATTTGCATGAATGAATACAAAGGGCAGTTATGTAGTAAAGATATGTACAGGCATATTCTTGTATTTATATGTTATATCAATGACAAACAGAACTACGAACTGGCATCCGAGTACATTGCGTCTATAAGGGTATTCAATCCACAATGGTGTCAAAGTTGGTTTTTCATGTAGGTTTTGGCTAGTATTACATTTGACATAGGGTTGAATCATGCTTCTTTTCGTTTTCACATTCACTGCCTTGTGTGCTGGTTCATTTTACATTCTACTGAGCACTGTGTTGTCAGTGTTCCCAGAACTTTTACTGTCTTGTTTCCTATCTCTAATTTTTGGATATTTACCTACTTTTCACATGTTTAGTAAAATTATGTCAAAAACTGGAAGTACTGCTTTTGAAAGATCACATTGCTTCCCCATAATTAAGGTATCAGAAAAAAAGAAAAAAAATACTTGAATGGAAATGAGAGCTTTTGAACTTGATAGGGCATAATTTCAAATCTCAGACCCCCACCCAAAGTAGAAAAACTTGCTTAGACCCTGATTCTAACTGAGTCATTGTAGAACTTTAATGCATATCAATATTTCTAAAATATTAAATTTTCCTGTTTGGAATGTTTTAGAAATGACTTCAGTGATTAAACCTGTTCTTTCATTGTTGTGTTGCCACAAGGAAACCATTTTGGAGCACAAAAATTTTTTTGGAAAGCTATTAAATAGTTGTATTTATAATATCTTGGCAATACCTGAAGATACTGAAACAATTTTTATTGATGTACAAATCAGGTGTTTAGTGACAAAGGAAAAGAACACGGCAGAATCTTTAAATTTCTCAAAAAACAATTTCATCGCATCATTTTGTACCAATTTCAGCACTATCATCTTAAAACATGAAATACATGCTTTGCATATTGAACATTTTGAATAGACCTTTAAAATAGGAATTACAAAACGTGTAAAAAATTTTTCATATTTTTTAACTTAAAAAAAAAGTGGCTTCTGATTTATCTTAAAATATAAATTTTCCTGAGCATCCAGGTTTTACTACCTGGGTAGGTAAATAATTTATGTATATACCCAGCTGCGCATGTAACATTTCAGATATTTTCCAAGCCCTGCTTAAAGTGACACAGGTGAAAGATTTCACTCAGAAATTTAGAATGAAATCAATTCTTTTTTACATTTAACTTTAATTACTACATTTGCAAAGCAAAGAAACTGTTCATGATATATTTTCACTGTCATTTTCTTGGCCAGCATTTACCAGATTCAGTAAAAAGAATAACAGTCGAAACTCGTTATAATGAAATTCAAGGGGGACAAAAAAAAAATTTGTAGCAACGTATTGTTCTTAAAACATAACAAATTTTTCATTAAAAAGTTAGTATGTACTACAGAAATTTTCATTACGCATAAGATTGCAATGCTGTAAAAGTGAAATAGTGCCCACAGAGACAAGCAAAGGTAATTTTTTTGTAATGGGAAGTTTTTGCTAAAGTAGTAATAATGAAATATATAAGCTTTAATTAATATGTATGTATGAAATTATGTACTGTATATATTTTTACTTATACATATCAGGGTTTGAAAAATACCATGCCTGAGTCGTGTGAATCATTGACCTGGGCAGGTAAATAAATAATCTAGTTGCCCTAGGTGCCAGACTGGGCAATTAAATCTAAAAATGAAGTTCAGAATATAATTTTCTACTACAAGAAAAAAAGACAGTCATCGCATGTCATGTTGCTTTTCACTGCTAATCACTGGAACTTGTATTATTGTTACGCAGTGCCAAGGACAGAAGAATATCACTTCTTTAATTATATTATGCTTTAGGTCCATAAATTGGAAGCATATGTAATTTTGCTCCAAATGTTTCAAGTCAGCGACTGAATGCATGCCTCTGATGGAACTAGCCTCCTGTGTTTATTGACAAAGGGTTAAAACTTCATATTTTTCATATTTTAATGTATTTCATACTTTTTCAGATATTTCATATTTTAAACGTGTTTTAAAGATTTTTTATTGTAATATGGACCTGTGAGTCTGACACTGTGAAGAGAAGCTGCGATAGGAATAATGCATCGCTCCAGTGAAGATGTGAAGCTTTGGTCCGTTAAAAGGAAGGTTTGTTGCTGTGTGGAAATAGCGGGTACAAGAGAAAGAGGACTTACGTTATTGGCAGAAGAGCAATAAATGTTGTAGTGATACGCTACAGAAAATAGGTCCACAGCAGCCACCCTTTCTTTTGTTGTATCCTGTACGTTGTTGGCAGGAAAAACCGGATAAAACCTCTTCGATTTGCAAAAGATACATATGAGTAAGATAGAAACTCGCGTGCGAACAAGCTATTAACAGAAGAACCAAAAGTGCAGAGACACAGCAAATCTGTTCAAACCAAAACCGAAATTTATAGTTCCCCAGTTTTCTGTACAACATAGAAAAGCATATTAGTACTTTCGGTAAATGTGTACTTCAGCGTCCTAAACTATTTCGTTGGAAAAATTTAACTGTGGGTGAAAAGTTCGATGCACACATTTTTTTAAGCATGCAAAATAATAGGGAAAGGTGAAAAATTATATTTTTAGATAAAAAGGAAATAATTTTTCCGAAGTATTAACCTGCGAGTACGATGGTTTGTAGCAGGTGGTGCGGGAGGCTGAAGCGATGCTAACGGCCACCACGTGAAGGTGCTGTGCGACGGAGCGAAGTACGAGTTGGTAGCAAATGCGTGGAAGAATACGACAGCAGTAGGGTATATTTTCGGAAGAGTGTCGTGTAATCATGCGCAGAAGTAGTTCAAACTTGTTTTATTCATTTTGAGAAAGATATGTGCAGAATGTCGTTATTAGTGGTTTCACAGTGTCTCCGAATGGAAAGAAATTAAGGAATGTAAAATAATTTATGTACGACAGAAGTTTTGAGGAAGACGTTTTGGTTCCGGTTGAACCCAAAGTTTTAGTTTTGGTTTGGAAGATGTGCACAGGTAGGTGATTTCTTCAAGCACTTCATTTGCAGTTCTGCTGTTATTCAGTACATCGTAGCTCACATTTTTTCCTCGTGACATGGATATTTTTCAAAATAAGCAATTTTCTTCAATTCATATATCGCACTATGGCAGGGAGACAGCTTCTTGTATTGTGGCGGATAATGAAATTTTAAGCCCTGACGAAATCGGAAATGACTGACGATTTTGTACTTCCGCTTTCTCAAAATTACCCTTCAAAAAAACAAAAACTTACAATGCTGCACAAATTCAACCTCTTTCTTTCTGCGTATGCCTACAAGACTTTTCGATGACTACGTACTGCTAAACCGCTTCCTTCTTAATTCTTCCGCCCGTTACTTGCCCTTCTCAACGAAGCTTCCATTCACCGGACTCCACCTTGATGCCGTTGCCGCTCTCTCGTCCTATGCCTATACCGCACGTACTCTTCCAAACCATCGCACTCTCAGGTAAATACTTCGGAAAACTTATTTCCTTTTATCTAAAAATACTATATTTTTGCACCTTTTCCCATTATTTTGCATGCTTAAAATATTGTATGTCACACTTTTCCCACACAGTTACATTTTTCCGACGAAATAATTTAGACGCTAAAGTACACATTTACCAAACTTTCTATTTCGGATCAGGGAATCATATGCGAAAGAATGAAAAATTTCACGTCTGCTTTAAAAACAATTACAAAACATGAACAAACTATATTGTGTAGCATATGAGTATAAAATGGTTCGCTCTCCTGGCAAGAAGGTACTTGCTTGGACTTGTAGTCATCCGCACGTGAATTGCACGGCGAAGCGAATCTTCCTTTCAACAAAGCAAATCTTCACATCGTTGCCGTAGTGATGTGTTAGGCCTACCACAGCGTCGCACTCACAAGTCAATATTACAAGTTTCCGACAAAATAATTTAGGACGCTAATCTACACATTTACCAAATAATCTGCCAATGATGAAGATTGGAGTGTCATTTCAGGTGGATTCAGTAGTTTTAAAGAGTTTGTAGAAATCAATGAAAATGCATTATTGGGGAATTGAGGGATATTCAAGAAATAGCCAATGAAATTCAGGATGATGATGAAGAGACATAACGAAGAATTAACAAAAGATCCCCAGACTGTCACGAAAGCAGTGTAGAAGCTTTGGAAACACTGTCACTACATACAACTCACCGATACATCTAATTGCCACACATTCCTGTTTAAACAAACTTGAAAAAGCTGTTTTCAATGAGAGGCAACAGCAGAAACAGTCTTCAATTTTACATAACTTTAAAAAGCCATAAATATAAACAAGGTATGTAATTAAAATTTTGAGATCAAGTAATTTACATTTTTGAGTAATCTAAGCTTTTAAGTGTTAAATTTAACTAAGTAAATTCAATCATTGATATTTTTCTTATTTTGCATGTTATTCTCATGTTAATTACATTTTAAACTTAATTTTGGCTGGAATTACACTAACTTTTACTTATGCTGCGCTCTTATTTATGCGTGCTATGGTTTGCGCTGACATATATGTGAAATATTACTGTATACATGTGATAATGAGGTGATTATAGATATAATTAAAAAATATATATTTTTTGGCTCTTCTGGTTTCCAATTAAATTTATGTAATTTATGTGTTGAGTGGTAAAAAGCTGTTTTCAATGAGAGGCATATGGGGTTTGTATATATGCAGATTTCCATTGTTTGCTTCTTCCTGCTGAAAACTAAGCTAGGGGTGCCTATGAGTTAACTGAATATACCATAGTCACAAAATGATTGATAATTATATACTAAGGAATGTGAGTGAAATGGTATTCCTAAAAGCAATCAAAACCATGTAGCAGTCAGGGAGAATCACAAATGTGTTTCCTGAACGAAAATGTGACATTTAATCACATGAAACTTTTTTCCACCTCTAAATTGAGGCCATTGGTTCTAGGGAAGGAGAAAGCCAAAGCTGTTATGTTATGTAAAAAACAGGTTTCTTTTTTAAAGGTTTTAACGGCTAATGTGAGGAACTAAATGGGATATAAGCAGTCCCCGTCCCTAATTTAAGAGTCACTGGTTCCAGGGAAGAGAGAACGCCAGTGCTGTAAGACAAACACAACATCCATGCCATACCGGGATTCAAACCCGGACCCACTTGGACAAACAATCATAAGATAGTGCTTAGACCACTGCACCACCAGGGTGGCAAAACTAATGCCTCATATGGGATTCAAACCATATGTTAAATTGTGACTGCTAGCCAAAAACCTTGATGTACAACCAACTCTGATACCAGAACGGCTTGAACATCCTCTAGACCAATAGTTCTCAAAGTGGGTTTCACTAAAATAATGGGGGGGGGGCATATGCGGATTTGTTAGCAACCATACCGAATCACATAGTGAACCAATTTTCAAAACAAAATTAATCTGAATTTATGGCTAGTGCTGGTAGGATGTGTAGTGAAGTTTAGCATATTTAGCTGAAATTTCTGAAAAATGAACTAGTGAAACTTCTCATTACAGGGTGAAAACAATCTGTTTAATGTTGAAAAAACAAAACACAAGCAATGACCAAAAAACTTTATGAGAAAACCAAATTACAGGGAACAGCTCTGACCAATTTTCATAACTGAATTCATTATCATCAGAAAATGAGCAAACAATTGGAAACTTGATGTTAAACAGCTAATAATCGTCCATTCTCTGCACTCTCCAAACATTTACAAGGCAGTATTTCCCATTCCCACTGAATGAACTAGTTACTCATTCACATACAATGCAGAAATGTGTAATCTTCTATTGCCAAATAAAAAACTTATGAGACATCTTTTAACTCTGGTTGGTTTGAAAAGCATTTGTTTTTTGAAATCACCGACTAGTTTTTTTTTTTTTTTTTTTTTTATTGGAGGTTTAACGACCACCGTGAGCAACTCAATGGGCTATAAGCAGTCGCCCGTCCCTAATTTAGGGTCACTGGTTCCAGGGAAGGAGAGAGCCAGTGCCGTAAGACAAACACAACATCCATGCCGGACCGGGATTCGAACCCGGACCCCTTACGAACGAATGATCAGAGGCCAGCGCCTTAGACCACTGCGCCACCGGGGGCGGCGACTAGTTTTTGGATTCCAATGGAAAAAGAATTTCCAACATTGTCGAGCACTGCCTTAAGTATTTGTTGCCTTTTACAACTACATATTTATGTGAAACTAGTGTTTTATCCTTAACCACCATAAAAACTAAATATTGAAATAAGCTGGATGTTGAAGATAACTTGTTTGTACATAAGCAAGAAAACTCAAAATATTGATGAACTTTGCAAGAGTAAATGAGCTCATACATCTTATTGATACTAAACAAATGACTTGACCAGTTTTATTTGAATTTTTTTTTAGCCATTTGTGCAATTTCTGAGACATCAGTGTATGTAATTTTAGCAAATATACATGTGTATTTGTATTTTTTATATATTTTATACCCACATAAACACACTGGAATAAACTTTTCATTAAAGAATATGCCTGTACATATCTGTACTCCATAGCTAATCTTTGTATTCATTGGTGCAAATATAATACTTCACAAGTTCTTAAGTACATGAGCAAATGAAAAGGAGTCTTAAAAAAAAACAAAGTATTGTTCAGCCAGTTTGTGCTTTAGAAATAATTCTGTTTAAATTCATGAGTTGAACACTATGCCGTAAAAAAAAAAGCACAAAACGATAAGACAATATTTATGCGTGTTATATTGCAAAATGGAATTCATTTCAGACTACAAACATACGAAAAGAATGCTTCCCTACGTAATTCCCAAATCAGCATGTACAGATCGAATTTATTCGACATCCTAGTCAACGCTAGGTTTATACCTGGCGATAAAGACTTGCACAGAAAGTAAAGCACTGTTTCATATTGATAGTAAAACATATATGGATGTGAGAGTTATGCCCCTACCCCAGTCAAATGAAATCTTAGCTACTACATAGATTTTCCTGTGTGACAATGCTTCAGCCACCCTCGTTTGGTGGTGAAACTTTTAAAATTATATATATATATATGTACACAGTTCGTGAGCTTAATATCAAACAAAAATGTGTGTAATTGATTTCGTTACTTTTACATATCATAATAAACTTAATTTTTAAAAGTGTCTACTCACACGTTTTCTTTCTTTAACATGCTGGTGTCTACCACATGTTCGTGACTTCGTGTTCGTGTCGTCAGTTAGGGTTAGGGATGGGCGATATTTATCAATATCTCGAAATATCGATATTTTTGTCCGATATTTCGATATATAGTATTGATATCCAAGTTACGATATATCAGAAAATCACTATATCGGTGCGATATTCAATATATCAGCCTATGGCTGATGTGATTTAACTTGTTTAATGAAATCTGTGTTCTTTCCTCTGGCATGTCACGAAAATTATGTTGCTTGAGGACTATCAAACTGCGATCTCATTATCGAGATTCACATGATATTATGTCACCTTCCGATTTCTAGAACTTTACAAGGAAAAATATCTGCTGTGTTGAAAACCTCGATGGTTGAAAATTTTAACTATTAGTTGACAGTAGGCACCCAGAAAACAAATTTAACGAACGGTTGATAGCAGATTGTTCTTTTGCCTATGAGTATTATGTTTGAAGTAAACTGGCACTTTGACCAAAATTAAATACATACCAATGACACACAATTTGAAGTTAAGCATTTTTTTTTTTTTTTCGTTAGTGATAAAGTATGTAGATCTTAACAGCTGGGTAAGGAAATGCAAAACAGCTTTTCGAGAGTTTTCTTGATGTCTTACAAGTTATGTAGTATAAAGTTTGTTGTAATTCAGGCTATGTATATATCAGATGTAATTTTTTTTATCATCCTTTGATAATTATCTTGTAAATACATAGTGAAACTTCCTGAAGTAATTATATAATCTGGTAAAAATATGAGCATAACAACTTTCGTCTTGATCTGCTGATTTTTCCACACTTACAGCATGTTATTTCCTCTGATTGTCCATTCGTTTTTTTGTTATCTAGGAGAGACAGGCTTTCATACATTAATTAGTAAATATATACTTGATGAATTTGGATTATGATATTTTTTTATGTTTTTCATACATTAATTAGTATGGCTTTCATTAATTAATTAGTAAATATATATACTTGATTAATTTGGATTACGATATTTTTTATGTTTTTATTTTTATAATCATATTTTAATGGAGGACTAATAATCATTAGCATTTTTTAAAATATCTTTCTGGAAAAATAATTGCTTTCTATGAAAAAGGCCATCACAAATTATTCGTACTCTAATTACTGTTTTTAACAAAAATGTCACTTGTAAACATATTATAAGCACTTTAATTTTTTTGCTTATGCCATGGGAACTATTTTTGCTTACACCATAGAAGTAATTATATCTGTATACTCCATTAACATTGTGTTCTGTCTTAAACGATAAAAAAATAGCAAACATTGTTCACACCTTCTGAAAAATATAAATGTATACAAAATGCTCTAAAAATTACAATAACAAAAGTTTTTTTAAAGATTTTTCCATAACACTTCCTTGCAAGCTGATATAATGTTGTTAACTTTGACATTTGCATCCCAATAAAAATAGTTATTCTTTCTATAATTCAGTTATTCCCATGTTAATTGATGGTTAAGATTCCAGTCTGCTGGGATTAATAAGTACTTTTGTTGTTTTGTCATTTATGCCATACTGAAGCTTCAACTTACCTTTTCTCGAAATGTTGGAAATACATATTTCTCATAATCTCACATTGATGAAAAACTCATGAAAACATTCCTTTGCAACTGGGATTTTTGGAAACTTCTTGGCAGAAACCATACCCCTGCTAGTCGAGCAATGCCCACACATGAAACAACAAAATCACCTTTTGGGTTTTGGAAAGTATATTCAGCATTTCTGCAGATTACAAGCTCACTTCTGTTGCATGATTTTTTTATTTATTTTTGCATCAAAACTTTCTGCTATATATTTTTTTTATTTTAGGATCTGAAAAACAATATTATATGTGTTTTTCATATCACTAAAAATACAGCTTACAGAGCTGCAATCTTGCATAAAGATAGTTTTAAGCTATAAAATGTAATAATAAAGGACAAATAAAATTGCTCCCTTTTAGTAGGAGAAAGCAGCTCTTGAAAAAAAAAAATTCAGCTGATGTTTCTAAGAAATTATCTGAGAAAACTGGTAGGATATTTATTCCCCACATTCACTGCCAAGCTTGTGTATTATAATTAGTTATTACTTATTACCAAAACAATTTTTTAAGGTAAAGAATATTTTTATGTCTAAAGAGACACATATGGTTGAGTCGTCATTAGACTATGTAAATGCTATCTGTGGAGAGTAGTTACTCAATTATGTTTGCTCATGCTGATGAAACAATCCTGTTGGCAGAGAGCAAAAGTGAGTTGCAGCGTATGTTGTCCCACATGTATGAAGTTTGTATGAATTTCAAACTTAGTATATGAAAGGAAAAACCCAAAGTTATGTTTTTGACAGATGAATTGTTAGTATTAAATCAAACAGATCAGTCTAAATGGCAAAGAGATTGACCAGGTAAATCAATTTACATATTTAGGAAGCATGTTTGACAGAGAAAACAAATTAGGTGGTGAAATTAGTAGGCTAGTAAATTCATCTTTGAAAGTCACAGCTGCTTCAGGAGGATTTTGAATAAATGATGAATGATAGGTTCTCAAAAAAGTCCCTAATAGTTGTGTGTGAAAAAGTACAGTAATTGTTCCTACTCTGATGTGCAGCAGTGAAGGTGGAGTACTGCAGATGAAGAGTGATTTGTGAGCTGTGGAGATGTGTTACTTATGGGGGTGGGGGCAAGATATGTTTTGATCATGTGAGGAATGAAGATGTTTTGTAGATGAGTAGTGTGAAGCAAAATATTGTTTTGTAAGGTGGGGACAAATATTCTTGGGTGGTTTGGAGAATGAGTGGTGAGATGATTACTAGGAGAATTTATTCTGCACAAGTGACAGGAAGAAAATGTAGAAGATCAAGGGAGGACCAGATTCAGGAATTCCTGCATGAGAAAAAGAGAGAATAAATGTGAAGTACAAATGGTCTTGTGTGTGATGGATGTCAGTGAAGCTCAAGTTGTGAGCTGAGATCACTGTAAATGCAGATGTTTGATACATCAAGAGTAAATAAAATGTGTTTCCATCAGTTTTGAACTTTAATCAGCAGATAAGCTCTCATCAAGAAACTAACCTATGATCTTAGAGAACAGCTTAGTGATATATATGCATGTAAAGAGAAAATCCCTCATCTACAGCAAGTTGAATATAACTAGGTGAGAAATCAGTACTTATTTTTGTGTTGTTTTGGTGTTAATAAGTGAAACATTAAATGCTATATCCCATTTGAGTTCAAAACTGTAAATTTTTTTTTTAAATCTGCTGACTTCCTTAATTTTAAGGATAGACTCCACCAATGAGCATTTAAAATGTAAAAAAAAAAAATAATATATGATATCGAAGATAGCTCCTCAGGTGTTTTAGGCTTGATAAAGAATACTTCAGATATTTATTGTGTACAAGTTTTTAATGGAGATGAGAAATCCAAAGAAATGGACTGAGAACTGGAAAAAAATGCTTGAAGTGAAGTGGTGTGTGTGTGTGTGTGTGTGTTGATCTCCATGAGCATCTAAAGTTGTTCCCGAATGTGTAGAAGCTTGATTCACCATAAGCAGACACATGTCCCTAATTTAGGGGCAGTGGTTCCAGGAAAGACAAGACAGGAACAACTTCTTTATGTATTTTACCACTTGGTAGGCACATTTTCCATGATTATTTAGATACTGAATAGTTTTCATGACATTTAATTAACATTTCATGACTGAATAGATTTTATTCATGACATTTAATAAATAGATTTCTTGACTGAATAGATTTCATGACATTTAATTGCTAAAACCTGGAAAGAGCGACATCTTTGTTTATTCACTGACGCCACATATTTGGAGGATTTTCACATTTAATGAACAGTGCTTCTTATTTTGAAAATTTGACTGTTTTCTAGCAGTTTCTGAGGAAGAAGTAATCTTTTTGTATGAGAATTTTCCTGATATTGATGCTGAATCAGTTGTAGCAGGTATAAAATCACATACAATTTTTGCAAACTTGATCAAATGTAAAACCGATGGGCGCAATGCAAGGTATTCATATAATCTGAGCATTGTTTCAGCTAATATATTAATATAGTCTTTAATGGTAGTCTAAGAACTCCCTTCCTACAGCTAGTGTCAAACATTTGGCACAATGTATTGCCTTTTAATCAAACCAAAAACCCATATTTATGAGTACAAATGCAATTTTTCCATTGCACATTTATTAGATTTTAGCAGGAAAAGAATTTTGAAAAAAGTAACCTTGTATAATTTAAAGAAACACTAGAGAAATCAAATGAGGAAGAGCACTGCACATTAAAACTTTTCTGGGCAACAGAATTTTGTTAATGCCATTCCGTTTAAGAATAACAGTTTTCACAAAAAAAAAAAAAAAAAAAATATGTTCACAGTTTTTATCAAAAGAGAAATAGACACAATGACAAAATGGATAACACTGGGCAAATTAGGCCGAAACCTGTTAACAAGGTTTGTTGTATTTTCAGTTTTGTTTTTTTTTGTTATTTTTTTACAAAAAAAAAATTATATATGTATCTACAGTGTATATGCACACTAACTTTGAAATAATATATTTTCATGTATGTGTGCAAACTACTTCAAAATTGCATTAAAAAGCTCTAGCCATTTACCTCTCAACAATATTATGACTTTGCAGAACATTCTGCATTAGAAATTACAATAATATGCTCTGATTACAGGCTAAGGGGGTAATGTTTCAGACAGAAGTAACCCAGTGATTTTGTTTTAGGCATTTTACTCTGCTTTTGTACTTAAATAAACATTTCGAATAATGGAAAAACCTTAATATGTGTAGAATAATCAAATCAATGAGACTTATTTACCCAATTGCCTGTGGTTTTCTGGTCTTCTATGTAGCAAAATATTTCTGCCACAAATTCCATTTCAAGTGTGTTTTTTTATTCATATATATTCTTTAAAAAGATGTTGAGTGTGCTTAACAGGAAAGTTGACATCTAATTTGTTTACTTTCAAATGATAACCAAAACCTTCAAATATCGTTGGTGACAGTTGATACTATCCACAGCCACAGCCCCCCCCCCCCATTAGTGGAAGGGGAGTGCAGATGTTATATAAACACAAAAGTGCACAACACTTTTATGATTGCTTTTTTGACTAATTTTGTCTCGCTGTATCAACAATCTTGCATAGGTAGCAATGTTAAGTACAGAGAATCATGATAACATGTTTTGTTAAAAAAAACAGTTTCCGCATTTATGTTCTGTAAATTTATGTGACAACTTCCTGCTGTTTTGGCCACTTTCATCCAATCTGTGCTCTGCCCCTTCATTAAGAAATACAAGGGGCATATATAGATTTTTTCTGAGGGCGTGCCAATGAAATGAAAAAAAATTAAATCCACCAGGACAAAATAAAAAGAATGAGAATAGAAAAAAATAAAAAAAAAAATTTGTAACGTAAATTAATGAATTTTTTTTATTAAATTAAGCATTTTTGTTTCCAATGTAAGGCACATTTTAACAATAAATAAAACACATTTAAACACTTTCGGGGGGGGGGGGGGGTGGGCATAAATATATCCCACCTTACATTACATAAATGTATAAAATATATAATATAAATACGCCCTTACATTACCTTGGCTACGATGTAAACAACCCTGATGTTGGCTTTCCAGCTCAGTATACAAGATATATTTTTAGCGAATTTTTATGAATTATAAAAACGTAAAATGTTAATTCCGCTGTCGAAAATATTTATTTACGTAACAAAACAACGTAAAAGGGCAAAATAAAAGCACTAACCCATGGCGTCGGTCTTGTAAAAAAACGTTAAATATCAATTCCGCTATCGGAAATAATTATTTACACAACAAAACGACTGAAATGGCAAAATAAACGCACTACGTTTATTTCCAAGTACAGCGACCGTCTTGTAAAAGGTACGAAGTTAGTAATATACAGTACTTTTCTGAGATATCACTATTTTAATGGTATTAACAAAACTTGATTGCAGCTATATTTTCAAGCTGCAGGATAATTTAGTACTGGCTGAGATTTGTGCGAACAAGCCAACAGCCAATTAGTCCGAAGTTCCCAATAGCCAATACTTAGCACAACATTGGATCGGATTCAGTGATAACCCAGATGCAGTATGCAGTGAATAAACCGAAATATCAGTCTTATTGAGATCAGAAGTATTGAAAAATATCGAAAAATCAATCTGATATATTGATCTTTAAATACAGATATTTTCGATTCAATATAGCGGTCTCAGAAATATTAAAAGATATCGTACTTTTGAAAATATCGCCCATCCCTTCGTCTTGGTAAAAAAACGAGCAATCCCCGTAAAATCACGTGACGACTCGCTGACCAATAGCAGAAAGCGACGCATGCCGCATTCCTTTTCTGTCATTATCGTTCATTGGCTAACCCGTGTCTCTTAGCAACGCCCGTAAAATTACGGTTAGGAACAGTTGTCCTACATATCCATGCCCGTTAAAATACGGGCATCGCCTTGAAACTGCAGAAACGAGCCTTGATCGTAAAAATACACGGGCAACAAGACTTTTTTTACGGGAATTTTTAACAGTGTATATCCTTTTAACTGACGCCCTTATCCCGCCATTTCAATTCCATCTTTCATGGGCCTTCTTCGAAACTCTGTCATTTTAATAGATGTTCTTTTCCTCTGATTTCTAATTCTGCTCTTTTGGTGACATCGCACATCCACTTCAATATCTTCATTGCCGCAACGTTTAATCACCGGGCAAGCTTTTGTATTGTACGGCATCGTCGGTCGTACTTCACTTTTAAAACTTTGCTTTTCAGCCCCACTGGCAGTTTTCTTCTAGTTTCTTCATCCCACACTTCATATATCGATCTTTCTCCAACTCTGAATTTAAATACTGTACGATTTTTATTACTTCGTATTAAAAATGAACACTAAGATTGCAATTTCTTTATTTCTTCTTCGCTGCTGTATATGTACTTTGTGTTTATGTGATTGGGTACTCTAGTATTATGAAATGGTTCATCTCTTTAAATGTTATGTCCACATCATAACGCTGTTGGTCCCAACCTCAGCGTTATAGTATGATTATATGTCCTGGTCTGTGTCAGACAACATTGGCCGCAATTTCTTCTTTATTTAATTACTCCCCTGCACCATGCGTGAAGTAGTTCTGATGAAATTATTCGCCCGGACAAAGAAACAATTCCTGGTTATTTTTCCTTCAAACTAAATTCATTCATATCACGATGTTCGCACTTCATTCATTTCGAACATCCATTCAGTTACCTAATTTTTCTATTTATTAGGCGTTCTACGTAACAACTACTATGTTTAAATACAAGCTGCTAAAAATACCGGACCTATTCCCTTTTTTTGCATAATGAAAATGTTGGAATCAGTGGTGCTTTGAATCACAATAATTGTCCCGTGATTTCCAGGTTAAAAGAGAATGAAGTCATTTGAATTTGAGAAATTTCTTTTCCAAAAATAATACATTTAGCACAAGCAATTGTGCAAAAATTTGTTTCTACAATTTTTTTTAACGAAATTCTTTTTCCAGTAAGATTTATTTTTTCCTTTTTCACTGGAAAAGAAACTGACCACTCTCGTAGCCAAGAATTTTTTAGTTAATAATTCTTTTCAATTGACGACCTGTTTCATTTCTTCCAGAGTTATTATTATTAATATTGTTATTATTATTAGCATCAAAGTACTTTGATTTACTTTGTGGGATCACCACTTGCAAGAGCAATGTGGCTGAATTTTGTGTGGCAGAAGCTTTCTGAAAAAATATTACCAAGAAAAGAAATAATAATTACCATTACAGTTCATATTGCAATCATGTATAAATTAAGACATATTCTTTGCTTCCTCAGCTCGCTAACCCATGATCGTTTAGTTCATATCAAACAGATGTGCATGAAAGCACCTCATGATTATTTGTCATTAGATGTATATTGCTGTTCAAAGAGATTTGTCCACACCCAACACTATTCTACATTGTACATGCTTCTGAAAATGCTGTCACTTTTTATTTATACATTACTTTTCTTATATTTCGGTGGTCAAGAAAAAGCTATGTTTTGGATATGCACATAGATAAAATAAATGAAAATAAAAGACGAAAAAAATCATTCCAGTTATAAGCCTGACATAATGTAGCTTTGCAATGGTAGTTAAAGCAATTTTCAGAATGATTTTTTTTTTATTGTTTTTCAGGATTGATCAATGCAGCAGCCCGATCCTAATTTTGAGACCGTGGCTCCAAAGAAGAAAACTACGAGAAGAATTGAACAATCGTGTCCGACCAGGCATAGAACTGGGGCTAAGGAAGATGACTATCTATACAAGTCTTTGCTCTAAACCACAGCACGATATCGGAATGAAAACGACTTGTGACGTATGCTTCTAAAAAACTTTCCTTTTGAGTTTCTGTGTTGTTTTGTTAATTTGGTTTCAGCTCGTAAAACTTTTTCCCATTGAATGACACATTATTTTCCCAGAGGACCTTTTCCATTTCGCACCACTGACAGTGAATCGGGGCAAGATATAAGGTAAACATTGAGTGTATATGATAGGTAAGTTGTGTAGAGGCATGTTATTCAGAGAATCGCGGAATGCAGTGTTGTTACGCAGATTTCTTAAACGAATGGTACGTTGAGATATGCCGTGATGATGTGAGTGGAGATTAATGTCAAGAGAGTTGTTATTAGAATGCATAAAATCATTGTATTGAGATTATTGTTTGAACTGAAGCCCACGAGTTTACATTCTGGCAAGAGTTTACCTTCACGTTCTAAAGTGCAAATGACAAGGAAATGAATAAACAGTTTGACTTGGTGATTCATTCCCTGGCCGTTTTGAATTCTATTTTGACAAGTTATTTAGGTACACACATGTTGCAGACAGCTGAAAGAAGCATGGAGAAATGCATGCTTGGTGTAACTGGAAAAGATAAGAAGAGGAACACGTGGATTAGAAAAATGACAAGAATGGAAGGTATCATCATCAGATCAAAATCCGTGAAATAGCAAAGGGCTGGACATATTGCCAGAAGAACGTACCACTGATAGGCAACTAAAATATCATCAGACTGGTTATCAAAGGACAGGAAAAGACCCAGAAGAAGATTATGTGGGAGATAGGAGGATGAAATTCGAAAGCATGCTGGAGTAACATGGAGGGAACTGGCTCAAGACAGACCGTTATGAAGGAACTTTGGAGAGACCTTCATCCAGCAGTGGACTGATTATGGTTGGCAATGATGATGATGATCACACACACACACACACACACAGAGCTCAGTATAAACGGTTGTAGAGACAACGACACAGTTAAGCATATGTAAGCAATTAAGTACCTGAGTATTAACAAATAGGAACTGTACACCAATTATACTCAAAACAGTATAACTATACTAATGATCCAAATTTCTTGGTGTAGAATAGAAATCAAAGTTTACAAGCTTTCACACATCAACCAGATGGCTTTTTAAAGGAAGGTACAGAGCAAACTGAATAATAGAACGCTTCAACAATTTGAGCGCGGTGACTTGACTAGACAATAGATAAAAAAATGCAAATGTAATTATTCATTCGAAGAAACGAGGAGTCATGTTTAGTTGGGCACGCGGTATCGTGGAAGAAAACGCAGCAATATTTGACGAAATGGTTCCAAACTCGTGGCAATTCTAGAGAGACGCTATCATTGGAAACTTCACTGTTGGTAATGATCTTCAAGGTTTCGTGAATGGCAGAAGATTTAGGCTTGGAGTAGGAACCAAACTCGTGGAAAATATAGAGAGATGTTATCATTGCAAGTCTCACTGTTGGTAATGATCTCTAAGGTTTCGCGAATTACGGTAGATTTAGACGTAGAGTAGGAAGCTATTATTGAAGCGTTTTATTATTCAGTTCGCAGCTAGCTGTCTACCTTCATTGAAAAAGCCATATGGTTGGTGTGCGAAAGCTTGGAAACTTTGATTTCTACTCTGCGCCAAGAAATTCGGATCACTAGTATAGTTACGCCATTTCAAGCACTTCAGCGTTTAAAAATGTACATTATAAAAAAGATTAGAATGTCTTTCTGGAATATCCTTAAATATTTATGCAGCAAGTGTTCTTATTCCTTGAAAAGATAAACTCTTGTTTTGTTTGAAGATAGACTGCTTTTTTCAAAGTGGCATGAAAATGTTTCGGATGTGACGTATGAAGACTTCAAAACTAAGTGTTATACGCGTGTGTTTGGAATCAAATGGAACACTCGTATTTCTCTCTCTATCTCTCTCATTCGGATCGCAAGCACGCATATCTATCAGCTAGAAAATTATTGAATATATTTGAGTGATTTTCTAACTACGTCCTCAAAATTCTTCCTTCAGAATTCGCAAGAACAAAATTCATTTGCGGAGAAGCGTTGCTCAATCAGACAGGATAAACCTGCAAACTAAACATGTTACTGGCCTCGCGCGTGATGAAATTCTAGATTCCGCTAGCAGGTGCGCTCATTACTGAAACAGCTGAGCTCACTGATCAATGCCCAAAGGATGTACAGGTATTGAAACAGAAATGGTGGGTATAGAGAGCAGATATACGAAAGCAGAAAAGAAACCGAACAATGTACTGGTCAAAGAGGGGAGGGAATGTGAATTCTTTTGGAAAGACTAAATATCTCCCAGCGCTTTGCCTCTTCACCGTGTGGCAGTCTGTTTTTTTTTTTTTGTTTTTTTGCGCAGTAATACTTTTTAGCACGTCTTTTGTAAAAAAAGATCGTGCTTATGTTATCGGGTTGTCCGTCCGTCAGTCCGTCCGTCCGCCCGTCCGTCTGTACATACGGTATCTCTGCAACTATTAGTCCGATTTGAAAAATTCTTTTTGCATTCGAAACCTTGAAATATACGAATGATGATCCTTCATTTCGTTTTTTTTTTTTACGATGTACAATTTCGCCGGTAGAGGGCGTAAATGCAGATGATGTCGAATTCAAAAATACGTTTTATTCCACATATTTGCTTCTAAACATCCGATTGAAAAAAATCGTTTATCCTTCGATTCCATTTATGTCGAAGAGTATTTTAGATATAGTTTCTTTTTCAAATTACGCATAGATTTTCCGCTAGGGGGCGTAAAAGTAAATTGCATTTTTCCCGATAACTCTTCTTCTAAAACTCCGATTTGAATTTTTTTTTTTTTTTTTTTTTTGCTGCGGATGCATCTCCTGATGCACAATCTTTTGCATATAATTTCAAATTTCTGGTAAAGAATACTTTAGCCACCAGGGGGCGTAAGTGTTAATTTTCGCTTCTGATGTATTTGCCATAAAATCTGAGCTTCTAAAATATCGATTGAAAAAATTATTTCGTGGAATGATGCCACTCACATCGATAAACCTTTTTGGAATATTTTCTTTCTAAAATATTGCACAGTTTCTCCGCCTGGGGCGTAGATGTATATCTTATTTTTGTCAATATCTCGACTTCTAAGAGTCTGATTTGAAAAATTCCTTCTTTGTTGGATAGTGTTTTCCGTGTGACATGTTTTTGATATAATTTTAAAATTTCCAAGTAATTCATAGACTTTCCGCTAGGGAGCGTAAAGGTAAATTGCGTTTCCCTCTATATCTCTGCTTCTAAATCTCCGATCTGAAAAATTCTTTCTGCACCGGATACAGCTCCTAATGGGAAATCGTTTGCACATAATTTCTAATTTTTGTAAAAAATGGTTTGGCCACCAGGGAGCGTAAACCTTAATTTCCGCTTCTGATGTATTTGCAGCAAAATATGAGCTCCTAAATTCTCGATTGAAAATAACGTCGTTTGTAGACCGATACTACTCATGCCGACAAACTTTTTAGAAACATTTTCTTCTTATAATAGTGCACGGTTTCTGCACCAGGGGGCGTAAATGTATATCTTATTTTTGTCAATATCTCGACTTCTAGAAGTCCGATTTGAAAAATTCCTTCTTTGTTGGAAAGTGTTTTCCGTGTCGCATGTTTTTCATATAATTTTAAAATTTTCACGTAATTCATAGACTTTCCGCTAGGGGGCGTAAAGGTAGATTTCGTTTCGCCCTATATCTCTGCTTCTAAATTTCCGATCTGAAAAATTCTTTCTGCACCGGATACAGCTCCTGATGGGAAATCGCCTTCACATAATTTATAATTTTAAAAAAATGGTTTGGCCACCAGGAGGCGTAAACCTTAATTTCCGCTTCTGATGTATTTGCAGCAAAATATGAGCTTCTAAATTCTCGATTGAAAATAACATCGTTTGTAGACCGATACTACTTATGTCAACAAACCTTTTAGAAACATTTTCTTCTTAAAATAGTGCACGGTTTCTACGCCAGGGAGCGTAGATGTATATCTTATTTTTGTCAATATCTCGACTTCTAAGAGTCCAATTTAAAAAATTCTTTCTTTGTTGGATAGTGTTTCTAGTGTGACATGTTTTTCCTATAAATTCAAAATTTTCAAGTAATTCATGGACTTATCGCTAGGGTGCGTAGAGGTAAATGGCGTTTTCCCCTATATCTCTGCTTCTAAATCTCCGATCTGGAAAATTCTTTCTGCACCGGATACAGCTTCTGATGGGAAATCGTTTGCACGTAATTTCGAATTTTTGTAAAAAATTGTTTGGCTACCAGGTGGCGTAAGTCTTAATTTCCGCTTCTGATGTATTTGCAGCAAAATATGAGCTCCTCAAATCTCGATTGAAAAAATGGCTTTTGTGGACCGATACTACTTATGTCGACAAACATTTTAGGAACATTTTCTTCTTGAAATAATGCATGGTTTCTATGACAGGGGCGTAGATGTATATCTTATTTTTGTCAATATCTCTACTTCTAAAAGTCCGATTTGAAAAATTTCTTCTTTGTTGGATAGTGTTTGCGTTGCGAAATGTTTTTCCTATAAATTCAAAATTTTCAAGTAAATCATAGACTTTCCGCTAGAGCGCACAATGGTATATCGCGTTTTCTGCTCCTAAAACTCCGATTTGAAAAATTCTTCCTGTATCGCATACAAGACCTGACGGAAAATATTTTTCACGTAATTTCTAATGTTTGGTAAAGAATGGTTGGGCCATGTTAATTTCTACTTCTGATATATTTGTAGCAAAATCTGGGCTGCTGAAAACTCGACTAAAATTCTTTTTCTTGGACCGATACCGATCATATGGATAAACATTTTGTGAATACTTTCTTCCTAAAACAATGCATGGTTTTCCCACCAAGGAACGTAAAGTCACATCTTATTTTTGTCGATAACTCTGTTTCTAAGAGTTCGTAAGCTCACGATTCCTTTTACAGCAATATCTGAGAGATTAAAGACCCGATTGAAAGACTTCTTTCTTCCGTCGATACTATTGTTTTTCATACCCGTTCCATTGACTTTGAGTAGCTTTGATAAGTTTAATTTGCATCAGAACGGATTCAAAAGACGTGCTTATTACACCCGAAAATTCGGTGTCATCTTTCTTGTTTTTATTGCGTTTAACCCGATCCCTTTCATTTCTTTTGCTGCGATTGAAGCATTCCACAAATATCCGTTTAATTAGAAAAATCTGTTCTTTGATGCAGTGCTGTCCATATCTAAGTAAAACACTAAATTAACGGAGAATTCATATTAAGATGATACAACATAGTTCGTCACAAATACTTATTTTTTCAAGTCGACCATGGTTTCGCTGGGTATCGACCTAGCTTCATCAGGAAGAATGGCACGTAAATATTCAAATTGTATATGATATCATAAACTATGTTTACATTCACGGGTTTTGGTTAGATGCTTACCGAAAATCGTGACTGTAAACACCGCTAACCTAAACCCGTGACAGCAACTATAACCGAAACAAGTGACTGTAAACACCGTTTATGATATCATATACAATTTGAATATTTACATGCCATTCGTCCTGATGAAGCTAGGTCGATACCCAGCGAAACCATGGTCGACTTGAAAAAATATATATTTGTGACAAACTACGTTGTATTATCTTAATATATATAATCGTCACAAGACTGAGATCAATAACGGCAAATTTCTGTAGCATACATAAGTTCTTAAGCATTTTTGAGAAATTCAAAGTTGCAGTCATCAAGAATTGATTATTTGCCACTGTTTGATTTTTCTTTTAAGCTACTTTTTGCAGGGTTTTTTGAAACCATTTGGCAACCACACGGGAATCACTGAATTTTTGTGCTTCATGCACTCGTTATCTTTTCTGAGAAGCATTCTAGAATTTGATTCTATCATAATAGCTTAGGTCTTCCTTCAACTTTATTGTGCTTGTGGGTGCGGCAGGGGAGGTTAGCGGTTTGGCTTGAAAAAATTCCTTTTGTCAAAATCTCAACATTCATTCTAGCAATATGTCTCATCCATTTCAGAACAATGGTCTCCTACCACCCCGGTGGCGCAGTGATCTAAGCGCTGGCTGCTCATCATTAGTCCGATATGGATCCGTGTTCGAATCCCGTGAGGTATGGATGTTATGTTTGTCTTACGGCACGGGCTTCCTCCCTTTCCCGGACCCAGTAGCCCATATTTAGTGACGGGCAACTGCTTATAGCCCATCGAGCCATCGATTTGCTCACGGTGATCAGTCATTAACCCCCCCCCCTCCCCGGGAAAACCCCAATAGTTTCCAAAAAAAAGAAAAAGAAAAAAAAAAAAGAAAGAAAGAAAAAGTTTCATATCATGCAATTTCAAAGCATGATCAAAAAATAATTTTGTTTAGTCCTGTTACTTCTTCATTCTTAACATGAATGATCCAAATGAGTTTCATTTCATTTCTCATATGGTCCAAACGAACACCATAAAAATGCTTACATACATATCACTTAGTTGTTTCAGGAACGCCGATGGCCTAGTGGTCAACGTTCGTGACAGCTACTGAGAAACCTCAAGTTCGATCCCAGGCAGGTACGAACGCTCGAACCACTAGATATCCTCCGTGCGTCCGATGGGCCCGTTATGTCGTCGTACCCCGGTAATAAATTAGGGCGTCTTCCTACCGCTTTCTACTTCGCTTCCGTGTCACTTTTCTATCTGGCACTCTAGCCCAAATCTCCTAGCTTCTTAAGGGTTGTTTCAGACCTGGGTTCAGACACTCCCTTCCTAAAATCCTCTACATCTGATCTGATCTGACTAAGCTGTTTTCAGAGTTAGAGGTTAGCTCCCCCAAGAAATACAAACTACCAGATAAATTTTTAACTGATTATTCACTTAGTGTTGCCGTATCAAACTTCTCCATTTACAACGATCTTGACAAAAACAAAATAAACGTTCTTCACATGATACAAAAGAATGTCATTTAACTATGCAGTATGTTCATCCACACATGATCCAAACAAATATTGTTTAGACATGTTGACACTTTACTCTGTGACGTGCCTGTCCCCAGGACGCACATGAGATAAAGGCAGGTAGCAACGGGAGCATATGTCCGCGTAGCTCAGTTGGGAGAGCGACTTACTCCGTAATGAGGGCACCCGGGTTCGATAACCGACGTGGAAAAACCTCTGTTTTCACAACTCTTTACGCGACTTAAACGATGCTTGTTTCATTCACATCCGTGATTCGAACAAAATGAAAGTCATACAACTGCGCTTCGACGTCATTCCTGATCTGATTCAAATCACGTAACTATAAGCATGTTTTTCTCTCTCACACGATCCAGACTATGAATTTGTCCTGCAGCACCATATTTCCTAATGATTCGTACGAACCTCATTTTAATCTTTCATGGAAGCCAAATATCATGCAATTATTCAAAATCTCGATTCCTCACGTGATCTAAACGAATCGTGGCATAAATCTTTCTTGGGTATTACATCTTTCCACACGCATAACATGCTCAAGTGTAGTAAGCACCGAAGTTTTCACAATAATACGTCAGAATACGAGTGATTCCGCTTTTATTTATAGCCACTAGAACCATCTCAGAACCCATCGCTCCTGTCAAACAAACATAAAGCACTATTTACTCTTTCTTCTCTTAATCTATGACTCCTTGGTGTTATTTTACCTGCGGAAAATATTTCCAAACCTTGTTCCATACTATTCAAACTAAGATCAAAATACTAGAACAGTCTTTTTCAAAACAACACCAGTATTTTAACTGACGTAATATTTCAGGCAAACTTCGCTCTTCTCTCTTATTTTTTTTTTTTTTTGTCAGCCTAATGTTTAATTTATTAACGCTAAAAGACTGCATTCCAATACAAAATACTCCCAATATTGTAAATTTTACCGTCATCTACGTTTTTAATTTCTTGTGAAAAATAAATAACAAATGATGATTTTACAAACTAAGGAAAAATAACAAGTATCTTATACGTATTCACTCATTTTCATTTATTTATTTTTGTTAAAACTAGGAAAAATTTTGGCTGAAAATATTGTCCTGCAATTATTGAATTACTTATACGTATTTCTTAATTGAGCAAAAACTGTTCTGAAGGAGGATGGGCTGCACCAAAGTGCCTGATTAAAAATAAGTGAATAAATAAATAAAGGCACACTGCACTATCAGTTTTTCTATAAGTTGCATCGACATTATCCTATTTAGCTGTAAAATTCTAAATGATTTATCTTAAATTGTGGCAACGACGTTCCAAACGTTATGTCTCAAGGAATGATGATCATTTCATAATATCGGAAAATTGTGAAAAAATTACCTTCAGTGGATGCCAAAAGTTTCTTAAGAATCTAAAGAAACTGTGATACACGAACAAGAACATTTTAGCACGTCTTTTGTAAAAAAAGATCTTGCTTATGTTACCGGTTTGTCCGTCTGTACCCACGATATCCCTGCAACTATTAGTCCTATTTGAAAAATTCTTCTTGCATTGCGAAGCTTGAAATATGCGAAAGATGATTCTTTATTTCGTTTTTTTTTTACGACGTACAATTTCGCCGCTAGAGGCCGTAAATGCAGATAATGTCGAATTCAAAAATACGTTTTATTCCACATTTTTGCTTCTGAAACATCCGATTGAAAAAATATTTTATCTTTCGATTCCATTTATGTCGAAGAGTATTTTAGATAGAGTTACTTTTTCAAATTACGCATAGATTTTCCGCTAGGGGCGTGAAAGTAAATTACATTTTTCCCGATAACTCTTCTTCTAAAACTCCGATTTGAAAAATGTTTTCTTCAGCGGATACACCTCCTGATGGAAAATCGTTTGAGCATAATTTCAAATTTTTGGTAAAGAATACTTTGGCCACCAGGGGGCGTAAATGTTAATTTTTGCTTCTGATGTATTTGCCATAAAATCTGAGCTTCTAAATCTGAGCTTCTAGATTTTATGGCAAATACATAAAATCTAGAAGCTCAGATTGAAAAAATATTTTGTGGACTGATGCCACTCACATCGATAAACCTTTTCTGAATATTTAGTTCTTAAAATATTCCACTGTTTCTCCGCCAGGGGGCGTAGGAGTATATCTTATTTTTGTCAATATCTCTACTTCTAAGAGTCCGATTTGAAAAATTCCTTTGTTGGATAGTGTTTCCAGTGTGACATGTTTTTCACATAATTTCAAATTTTTCAAGTAATTCGTAGACTTCCGTTAGGGGGCGTAAGGGTAAACTGCTTTTCCCCCTATATCTCTGCTTCTAAATCTCCGATTTGAAAAATTCTTTCTGCAGTGGATACAGCTCCTGGTGGGAAATCCTTTGCACGTAATTTCTAATTTTTGTAAAAAATAGTTTTACCACCAGGTGGCGTAATCTTAATTTCCGCTTCTTCATGTATTTGCAGCAAAATATGAGCTTCTAAAATCTTGGTTGCAAAAAAAGTCGTTTGTTGACCGATACTACTCATGTCGACAAACCTTGTAGGAACATTTTCTTCTTGAAATAATACATGTTTTCTACGTAGATGTATATCTTATTTTTGTCAATATCTCTACTTCTAGGAATCCGATTTGAAAAATTCCTTCTTTGTTGGATAGTGTTTCCAATGCGAAATGTTTTTCCTATAAATTCAAAATTCTCAAGTAAATCATAGACTTTCCGCTAGGGGCACAAACGTAAATTGCGTTTTCTGCGTTATTTCTTCTTCTAAAACTCCGATTTGAAAAATTCTTCCTGTATCGCATACAAGACCTGATGGAAAATATTTTTCACATAATTTCTAATGTTTGGTAAAGAATGGTTTGGCCACCAGGGGGCATAAGTGTTAATTTCTGTTTCTGATGTATTTGTGGCAAAATCTGGGCTCCTGAAAACTCAACTATATTTCTTTTTCTTGGACTGATACCGCTCACATGGAAAAACACGTTCTTCTTAAAATAATGCATGGTTTTCCCCCCAGGGGACGTAAAGTCACAACTTGTTTTTTAGTCGACTTTTTTTTTAGTTTTTTTTCTAAGAGTCCGATTTGAAACATTATTTCGGTGTTGGAGAGCGTTTCCGGTGCGAAATGTTTCTCATACAAATTCATGTTTTTCTTAACGCACAAGTCTGCAATCAGGGACCGTAAGCTCACGATTCCGTTTACAGCAATATCTGAGGGAATAAAAACCCGATTGAAAAACGTCTTTCTTCTTTCAGATACTGTTTTCCATACCGGTTCCATTGACTTTGAATAGTTTTGATAAATTTAATCTGCGTCAGAACAGATTCCAAAGACGTGCTTATTACACGCGAAAATTCGGTGTCATCTTTCTTGTTTTTTTATTGAAAGTAAAACATCTCATCTTACGATCCCCTTATTTATTTTTTTTTTTACAGAGTGTGGGTCGAAAGTTTTGCAATACTTAATATTTGATCACTTTATGTCTTCATACTTCCCTTTACGACGAAAGCTGACTAGCATTCAAAATATAGGCGATCGTGTTGCACCGTTTTTAGCCATCTGTTTGCCAGTTCTTCGATTCTGCGGCGGTAATAGTTCTTGTCCTTCGAGGCGAAAAACTCCTTTACTCCAGCTGCCACCTTCTCCTGGTTGTTGAAGTGCCGCCCGCGAAAGAAATGGGCCATGGACTGAAACAAGTAACAATCCGACGGGGCAAGAACCCGACTATAAGATGGGTGTGGCATCAGTTCGATGCCCTAAAGTTTTTGGAGTTTTGCCCGTGTCGTTCGCTAGGGATGAGGCTGAGCGTCATCCTGTTGTAGGAGAGCGCGCTTTCTGTTCACCAGTACCGGGTACTTCTCCAAAACGGTATACATCCGCTTCAGCTATTCAGAGTAGAGATTGGCGTTGATGGGCCGACCGTCTGGAACAAATTCGCAATGAATTATCCCCTCGAAATTCCACCAGACGCAGAGCATCACCTTGTGCTCGAAGCGCCCACGTTTAGTAACAGGTTTAGGAAGCTGGCCCATACTCAGCCACTGCCGTTGTGTGTTAGGATTACGGAAATAGAATCGCTTTTCACCGCACGTAACAATTCTCTTGATGAAACATACATTACGCGGGTTTTCTAGGAGTTTCGTGCACACTTCCACTCGGCGGTTTGCTTCATCTGGCGTCAGTTCGTGAGGGACAATGCAGCTGCTCCTGTAAACCTTACTGAGGTCCTGAAGGTGGCGAGCCACGGTGGTCCGTAAAATGCCCAGCTCGCCTGAAAATCTCCGAGTTCTGGTTGTCGGATTTGCTTCTACAGCCTGGCGCACGGCCTCCAAATCCGCGGTTTGCGACCTACCTGACCTTGGCTGAGCGTCGAGGTTTCTGTCACCTGAGCGAAATTTCTTAAACCATCTGGTTGTGGTGCTGTGGTCCACGGAACCTTCCCCTATCTCATGACAAATGTTTCGTGTTGCTTGAGCAGCGTATGGCCGAAATCAAACTCGTAAAGCAAAAGTTCTCCAAGAGGTTGTGGCTATTCATCTTTTAGGCGTCTCAACCACAGACAGAACTACGACATGCAATGCTGTTCACAGCAACGACTACCACTTCATGTTCCTTTCGAATGACTCCAGTGCGCGACTTGAACTAGTTTAAGCACGAGACATACCCCACGCAGCACATGAGTTTATGCAAATATTGCAAAACTTTCGACTCACCCTCTGTACTCAGATATGTTGCAAGCCATAAATAGATTAATACATTTTCCTTCTTAATTTAAGAGACCAAGAAGAATGTAAAAATCATAAGATGTCTCATGAGCATAACAGAAAAATAACATTTGTAAGCAAGGGCGCCGACTTAACCAAATTGCTTCACCAAAACGACAGGCATGGAGAGATCGGACGTCAGAAAGAAAATTTCAAAAAAAAAAAAAAAAAAAAAAAAAAAAAAAAGGAAAGGGGGGGGGGCAAAAATGCAAACTACGAGATTCGACACATATTTTATAATGCAATTGTAATTGCTCATCAGCAAACTAACAAGGAAACAGAGATATTGCTTCGCTGAAAATCATTATTTTTAAAAACGAAATTTAGCCCTTGATGTTATAAAAATATCCGGATATATTTTATTTCCAAATGTTTATAAAAGAAGAAAGGGAAATTAGCTAGGTTACTTAAACAAAGAACAAGAAGCGCGAAAAATATATATATTAATAGATAAATAATAGCGCTAGAGATTGTACGTTTCTGTATTTTTATTTACTTTATTTTTGATAATTATTTTAAACATTTACCACATATCACGAGAACATGTCGAATACAATACAGGACTGGCAATCCAGTTTCTTATCAAATGAGCAATGTTGAATACGGGGGAAAGTTTACTTGTGTTGTTATGCATTAAATTTGGAAATAAATCGCTTTTTGGCCACATAAAGATGGAGCTTGCTCTACCTTATGAGGCTAAACGACTATTTAATTAAACCGGATGAAAAATAATGGGTGGGCACTGACCCCCCCCTCCCCCTGTCCAGTAAAATTATTGGAGTGATAAGACTTACCATGTTCCCTATAGTCGACGCCTGTGTTTGTAAGCTTTTATGGCATGACGAAACGGAAAATTGATGGATTAAAGTGTGATAACCTACACTGTAAAAAATAAGTGGTGTGAATTCACGGAAATTTTCTGAAAATAACGTGCTGCAAAGTTGCCGGTAGGTGTCCGTCTCTTTCCGAAATTTCCGTTTTAAAAAGTACTCATTCATTTTTACTTCCGTATTTTCACAGATATTTCCGTAAACAGAAATTCCGTTTATTTCAGAAAAGTCCATTTCTGGTTTTTCCGTATTTAAACTGAAATTCCGCAAAATCAACAACCTTGTACAGCACTCACCCCCAGATTATCCTTCTGGTGAGATCAGGATCGAACACCCGACGTTATGTAGCTCGTCGAACAGGTAACTTGCGTGTGTCAGATTGCCGAGCCACAAAGGCTCGGCAATCTGACACACGTACATCGTGAAACGAATTCCGCGACAAATAATTTTTTTTTTTCTTTTTTGTCAATGTGAGTGATTTAGTCATTTTATTTTCTATTGGAACTTATTATTTTTCTGAATAGGTTTGAATTTATTTTTTATTTTTTATTTTTTGCTGTAGGAGGATTTTTCAAAAATTAAGCATTTTTCATCGTGGTTTCTCGAAGCAACAAATGCTTTGCAACATGATTTTTTTAAACTGACAATGACTTTCACTTATCTTTAAAAAAAGATTAAATATACTTTTTATAGTATTATTTCACACACACACACACAAACTAAATGTGAAATTTACTCTTGATAGCTATAACAGCTTTTGTCTTAAGTTGTCCAAAGACTGATGCACAGATATCGTATAATCATCTTTACAATAAGTACCCGGTTTCTTGCAGTAATACATTATACATATAATAAATAGCTGGTGCACCAAATAGGGGAAAGGAGAAGGAATATCTTATGCCACAAAAAACAAACAAAATCTATACGATATGCTATCAACAATATCCGATCTCGCTAAGGAACTTCAAAATTCGACAGACGATTGAAATTTGGAAGTTAATCAAACCTCCTCAAGTATTTCCACGAATCACTACTATTAGCGGAAATTTCTCGTCATATACGGATATGGAAAAAGTGACAACGGAGATTTTCCGTTAATATACGAAAGGAATTGCGGAAAGGTTTCTGAAAATTCAGAATTTTCCCGTGGCACGAAAGGTCCGTTGAATTCAGGTTTTATTCCGTCATTTAACGGAAAAGGTTATATCAGAAACATGCTTCATTAATTCACGAAAGGAATGACGGAAACATGTCCGTGAACTTCAGAAATTTTTTTTCAGGGATAATTGTCAGATGCATGCTTTACTGGATAGTTCTCCCAATTGGGTACAGGTTTAAGACCCGGATGAGGCACTAGTGGCGGGATTGTTGTACGGTGCTGGTTACCTCCTTTGCCTGGAGCCAGTGGCCCCAAATTAGGAACAACTGACTGCTTATAGTGCTTAGAGCTTCTCATGGAGGTCTTTAGACCACGAAACAAAAGAGAGTGATCAGTTTTTTTTTTAAATCCAAATCTCATCTGCTACAGTAAATAACTCCTGATTTAAATCCCATTTATCTGTGATGTCATTCACAGTTTGTTTTAAGAGACAGATGCAGGCAAAAATTATTTCTCTTACAAAACATTTCAGATGGCATCCACCTGTAAATTCTTCGCAACCCAACAACAGCGCTTTCTGCTGTCTGAATTACCTGAACAAAGTTGAACTGATTGGTGACGTGAATTAGATGAACCCGTGTGCTCATCAGTAAGATTGAGTCATTTTTCTTCACTCACGAGAATTTCCCACCTTACTCCTAAAAGCGAAACGCCCACGAGTACGACACTAATCAGTAGATATGATGTTTCGTTGCAATCAATAGTATTTAAGTAGACAGGCCTACAGGCGCGTTAAAAGGAGGGACTAAAACCACAAAAGTTGTTCTAGCTGCTTCGCCTTTGTCTTCCTGACGAAAGTGAAAGAAATGTAGGAACACCGAACTCATAAATAAATCCGTGTGCACATACACTCAGCGGCCACTTTATTTGGCAGGCCCAAATACATTTGTCACTAAAAGTTAGGAATATTGTTTGAAATTAGGGATGTATGTATCTGACTCGAGTAACACGCATTGAAATGGCATCACACGTAACACAAACGATAAAGAGTGCGTTTACAAAAACAATTTATTGTGTAATTTTTGAACACAACAAAGCAGCACTACAATATAGACAAAATTGTAAATTCGGAGAAGGTCCTTTGGATTTCAGCACCCGGTAACACCACCTCTGTGTCGAAGACACTTACTAGACATACTTACAATTACGTACTGGGGAATGGAACGTGGTTATCAAGACTTCGCTGTACAACGTCTCAAATGTTCTCAAGGGGATTAAGGTCAGGAAACCTCGGAAGCAGCTGTAACGATTCAATCCCGTGATTTTACAGCTCCTGAAGCACACTGTAGGCACGATCACTGGTTGCACTGTCATCGGGAAAACGGAATGCATGTCCAATTGCAGCGTGAAATAGTGTCACAATGGGCACAATGACCTCGTTTTAGGCGGTCAGGTTGTCTTGACAAAGATACAAGGAAGTACCGCCATTAAAACACACTCCTTCTGTGACGTACCTGCCAGCAGGACGCACACGACATAAAGGCAGATAGGAATCAGAATAATCGTCTGCGTAGCTCAGTTGGTAGAGCGACTTGTTCCGGAATAAGCGGCCTCGGGTTCGAATCCCGGCGTAGGCCAAAAATGACGGAGAAATTTACTTCGTTATAATGGCGCCCTAACTATCCGGATGACCCGGCCGTTTAAAATCTCGCATTGGTGTGATGTTATTTCCACACCGCGAGACAGGAAAAATCAGAGAATTCCAACTCCAGCGCTTCGAAAAATAAAAATGTTTGATGTTGCATTCCACACAGCAGATTGACTGGGAGTTCTCAAGTGCACGTTCTACAGTGGATGGCTGCCTGCAACGATTCATGGTCATGGCAAACCCGTGGGCCATGCCCCCGGCCCTCTTTCGGGGGGGAGATGTGACGTACCTGCCAGCAGGACGCACACGACATAAAGGCAGATAGGAATCAGAATAATCGTCTGCGTAGCTCAGTTGGTAGAGCGACTTGTTCCGGAATAAGCGGCCTCGGGTTCGAATCCCGGCGTAGACCAAAAATGACGGAGAAATTTACTTCGTTATACTTCCCAGAACAGAACTGACTGCCCCTGGTAAGAGCTGGACGCACACGACATAAAGGCAGATAGGAATCAGAATAATCGTCTGCGTAGCTCAGTTGGTAGAGCGACTTGTTCCGGAATAAGCGGCCTCGGGTTCGAATCCCGGCGTAGACCAAAAATGACGGAGTAATTTACTTCGTTATACTTCCCAGAACAGAACTGACTGCCCCTGGTAAGAGCTGGACGCACACGACATAAAGGCAGATAGGAATCAGAATAATCGTCTGCGTAGCTCAGTTGGTAGAGCGACTTGTTCCGGAATAAGCGGCCTCGGGTTCGAATCCCGGCGTAGACCAAAAATGACGGAGTAATTTACTTCGTTATACTTCCCAGAACAGAACTGACTGCCACTGGTAAGGGTGGACGAACTTCACATAACGGGCTTGTATTCGTGTGCCTGATTGTCTCCACACGTGTCCTCGTCGAGTACCGGAATATAGAGCGGAAAGAACAAGGATGCCACTCTGTAATCGATATCATGTGCTGTTGGACTGAGGCACATCTTTGACGACGATGAGCTGATGTCAATGCTATACACCTCAGCGGCTTCCTTGCTCTGAGTCCCTACTCGTGAAGGCGATTTCGTACCGTTTGAGTACATCATTGGTAGCAGCTTGAAATGATTCCCGGAGTTGGGTTCTGGGAATATTAGCCTTCTCTGAACACTTACAGTTAGGTAGCGATCTTGCCTCCTGGTGGTTGTCGTCGAGTGACCACTTGGGTCGATCTGCAACATTTTCAAGCAGCAGAAAATCTCGTGTGTATCTGACTTACTACACTTTGCGAAACACCTAAAGCAGCAACCACATCGAACTGCCGTACACCTACTGCCTGTAACATGCCAGCAGCCCTATTTCTGTTATCAATGCTTAAATGTCCTTTGGAAATCACTTCAGGTTAATTCCACACTGAGGGTAATACATTCAGCAAACTTCTAGACCGAGCGGTGAAACGACCTGTTTTTCACTTCTTGCCAGGTACTTTTATCGGAGCTCGCACGAAATGTGCAGTGTTGTCACGACGCTAATTTACACATGACGTAGATACCCACGTTGACAACCGATCTCCAGTAGTCACTAAATTTGCATATCAGCACGTTTTCCCTTCTAAACCGCAATATCCGTAACTTTTTGCGCCCAGTATACCATGTCAGTGGGAGAGACGATTCATAATCCGTGTAACAATGTCATTAAAAATTTCGCGAGGAGAATTGAACTGTAGACATCTTGAAAATTTATCCGAAGCTCGGAAATATCGCACTAGTTGTTTATTAAGCTGAATTGATATGGACGGATTCTGAGATCAATTTCAACAGAATGGGAGCCTAATTTGGGCCTTTCCTGTGGGGCAGTGGTCTAAGTACTGACTTCTAACCATTCGTCCGAGGTAGGTCCGAGTTCGAATTCTGATGAAGAGCTGATACTATTTTTGTCTTACGGCACTGGATCTCTCCCTTCCCTTGGACCAGCAGCCCTAAATTAGAGACGAGCGACTGCTTATAGCCCATTGAGTTGCTCACGGTGGTCGTTAAACCTCCAATCAAAAAAAAAAAGAGAAAAAAAGAAAGAAAAAAACTCGTTGGGCTATATGTTACCGTCCGTCTCTAATTTAGGGCTACTGGTCCCAGGGAAGGGAAGAATCCGGTGCCGTAAGACAAACGTAAAATCCATGTCTCACCGGGATTCGAACCCATCTCGGACGAATGGTCAGAAGTCATCGCTTAGACCACCGAGAGGGCGCACGTCAAAGTGCTCACGGTGGGCGTTAAACCTCCAAACAAACAGAGACTAACACAATTTCGGGCAAAATAAAAATAAAAATAAAAAGTGGTTTATTCACTCTTTCGCATTACTGATTTTAAAGAGGCGCCCCGGGTGGTTGAGAGGTCTGAGGTGCTGGATTCTAGCCATTCGTTTGCGATAGGCCCCAGCTCGAATCCTGGATAAGGCATATAGGGCCATCTTGCATGATAGAATATTTGCTCCGGGAAACCACCGGCCCCAAATTAGAGACGGGTGATCATCCATAATTGTTAGTAAGGTAAAAAAAATTATTTTGAGGTGATTTGGTCATGTTGAAATAGCAAGGGATGAGATGTTAGCTAAGAAAATATAATAGGCCCAAGTGGCAGGACAGAATGTAAAAGGCCTTGGAAATCATGGGATGACCAGATTCAGGAATGCCCGCAAGAGAAAAAGATAATGAATACGAAGTACGAGGGGTACATAGCTATTGTACACTATCTACCAACAAGTAATTGGACACTCCTGCAATCGACTATATCTGCGGTCCTGATACACTTAACGGCCGCCGCCGTTAAATATCGTGTGGGAAACAACAACGCAACCAGTCGCATGCAAGATGCCACGCAGTTCGGAGCTCTCTGATTTCGAAAAAGGTGTAATCGTCGGGTATCACAGAAATGGCCGATCCATACCTGACACATCCAGCAAGTTGAAGTACCCAAAATCGACAGTGGCCTACGTGGTTGGCAAGTGGAAGATGAGAGTTGACTGTCGGAATGTGCCCCAATCCGGCAGACTCACAAAACTGGGAATTAGATATACCGACGGGTGCTGGCCAGAGAAATTCGGAAGAACCGCACCAAATCGATGGGCCACATCCGCGTGGAGTTTCAACAGGCATCCGGGAGTGTTCTTTCGATGAATACCATCCGTAAGGAAGCCCATGTGCTTTTTTATCATGGACGTGCTGCCGCCCACAATCCTTTGATCACCAAGTCCAATAGCGCTGCTCGGCTAACATGTAGCAAAGAACATCGAAAGTGGGCCGTTGAACAGTGGAAACGGGTTCTCTGGAGTGACGAATCAAGGTTCACCCTCTACCGTTCGGATGGCAGGGTCTGGGTTCGGCGTCTGCCTGGAGAACGCCTCCTGCCGGAATGTATTGCGCCAACTGTAAAGTTCGGCTGCGGTGGAATTATGCTATGGGGGTGTTTCTCCTGGTATGGCACTAGAACCATGGTCGCAATTCTTGGTAGACTCAACGCCGGGACCTACTGCACCAGTTTGGATGACCATGCGCTTCCTACGTTGTGGCAGTTTTACGGGGTGGACCCATGTTACTTTCAGGATGACAATGCCACCTGTCATGTTGCGAGGTCCACCATGGCTTGGTATGGTGAGAATGGGGTTAATCGAATGGACTGGCCTGCCCAGAGCCCGGACCTTAACCCTATCGAGCACCTCTGGGACGAGTTGGAGCGTTGACTTAAGGTGTGCCCCCACCGTCCGAAATCGGTGAAGGAACTGACCTATCTTTTCCAAGCCGAGTGGAAGAAAATACCGCTAACCGTCGTACAACGCCTGGTTGAGAGTATGCCCCGGAGGGTCGCAGCTGTAATCGCCGCTCGTGGAGGCTCCACCAACTATTGAAGGTGAATAAACTTCGTTTTCCTTTGCTATCACAGGTGTCCAATTACTTGTTGGTAGATAGTGTATAAGCATGCAATGTACAGTATGTCAGAGTGAAGCTGGAATTACATGTCAAGATCGCTCTTAATGCAAACGTGTGATACATCAACTGTAAATAAGTCCAACATCATCAGTAACTTTGATTTGGCTCTAACTTTGAGAACGTAACTTCTGAATATAAAGAAAAAAAAATCGGCATTCTCTTTTCTACGATAATACAAGTGCTTCTGAAATTTCTAAACGGAAGTTCTTGGGCTACTGGAAACTACTTTTTTTTTTTTCTTTTCATGTACGAGTAACTTTTTTAAAAGAAAGCTAAGAACTGAAATTTCACGATAGTGTTTTTCAAATTTTCAGGATATGCTAAAATAAAGATCGGTTGTAATAATTTCGAAAGTTATTAACCAAACTGTGTTAAAACAAAAATCAGATTGAAATTTTACGTGCGGAAGAATGAAGTTATCTGATCTCTTCTCTTCCCAAACATCATTTATCAAAATAGTTTTAAAGCCAAAAGGAAATGGGATTTGTAAATGTTCGAAACATTTGTAGAAGTTATTTATCAAATTTGACATTAGAATCCGAACTAAACTGAAATACTAAATGGTGAATTTATCTGATTTATGGTTGAGACTTATTTTTCAGCTCAAATAACCCCCTCCCTCTAAAAAAATAATAAAAAAGAAAGAACATGTAGATCACATACAAACTCGAGAGTACTCCTGCGTTTTCAAATTTTTCACTTGGGAGAACCTACAATAATAAAAAATTATCAAAATTATTTTTAACTTGAAATCATCATATAATATCAGAAATGGGAGACTAAAATTTCAGATGTTATAAGATTTCTTCAGTAAAAAGACATAGCATGGTTTTCTATTTGTTTCGGTCAGAATGATATTTCTCAAAATTTAGATTATACGGGAAAACTTAAGCCGCAGTCCTTATATGGGTGAAATTGCACAAAATGAAAGTGTGCATGTGTTGTAGCTACGTAAGTTACTTGAAGTTGAACTGAAATGGAAAGATCTCCAGTTCAAAAAATATTTGGAAACCTTTATTCCTTTCCTGTGGTCCCAATTTTTGTAACTTTTCATCGAGTCATAGGGACATAAAAACTCCAGCGACATTTTTATTTTTTTTTCTATTGAAGGTTGCCACGCCGGGGAGTAATGCCTTTTCCTAATTAAAAAGAAAGTAAAAGAAGAAGAAGGCTAATAGCGTATATTCGGATGTGAACTAATTTCATTCGGAAAACACAAGTGCCATTTTTTTAAACTTAATTCTCAAGCTGAATTGCCACAACAAAATACTAAAAAGATTTTTTTTTTTAGGGAATATTACCTTAGACATAATTAAATGGCCCTACCTGTGTATGAACATAATATGAGTGATGCTTTCACGTATGTATCTCGTATTCGAACCTTTATGTGTGCGTACCTACGCAAGCCTTTCAGAACGATCGTGCACATATATGTAATAGCAGCTCGCTTATTCAAATAACATAAACACATTTTGTGGATTCACTGTAGACAAAGGAAGAAGAAATGCATAGAACAGATTAGATATGAATAAAGAAGGATAGATATATTTACTATATTTAGTCTTGGCAAAGAAGTAAGAAACACAGGGAACAAATTCGTTCTGAAAAGAAGGCAATATGTATATTTAATAGCTGAAATGCGCGAAGAGAAAAAAACAGTAGATTGATCACACTCTTCCAAAATGTAGGAAGAAAAAAGAAATACAGCAGATGGAATCACTCTCTAGAAAGAAAAAAAAAGAGAAATGTGGAAGTAACTATATAATCCTGAAAGCTAAAATTTTCGGTTTAAAGACAAAAAGTTGATACAAAAAAAAAAACATACACACACATTCATCTCATACAAAGAATAAGTACGCAAATACAATAGTTTGGACGTGCGTCCTCGCTCTCACAGACACAGAACATAAGAAGATTTTGGACCAAATGATTCCTTTCAATTTAACTTGAATTTTTTTCAGATACCAAACAATTTAATTTTATGAAATTCCACTGACATATTGCACATTTCATGTCATTTTTAAAAGCAATTTTGTGGTGATTCATTGAGTTCGAGAACATGGCACATTGCATTGCAGCAAGTATTCATCATTTATACATCCGCTCAGAGGAGACAATCTAAAAAATTGAAGTAGAATGTCTAAGGTGATATTGTAAGTTAAGATTGGTCTCTGTATGAACATGGCGTGAACCTAGTCAAGCTATATATCAAGCCTGAATTGCCTGTGGGCAATTACATACTTCAACCGTGATGACTGACGACAGTGGAATTTTGAGTGCCAACTCCGATGGAATTGTCATTAATTTGAACTGTGTTATGAGCTATGGAATTAGAATCGGATGTTCTTATTCTCTAGATTTCCTACCACGCGATTTCTTCGTGTGTGTGCCTCAAGCGTAGGTAATCGATGCAACTCAAGGATGCTGGAAGACCCTCAAATCTGCGACTTTGGATGATTTTGAGACGACTAAACGCCTCAGGACGGTGCGTTGTCGTCTGCAAATGATGTTAGCTATTGGGAAGAAGTCCAATGATTACACAGACCAGGGCAACACTTGTCTGCTGATGTTAGTAATGTGCGAACGGGCGTTATCTTGTTGAAACTGGGTGTCATAGACATCACAAAGATACGGCACTTAAATGGACTACAGAACCTCATCGACGTATCGTCGTGCTGTCATTGGACCCACTACGCGAGGGATGAACTTCAGCTGAAGGTGACCACGCCGTCTCCAAACTCTCAATTGCAGATGGTCGGCTCTGAGACAGAAGCGCCACTTGTCGCTGAGTACGACATGTTTTCATTCATCCCGTCACTCATGTCTGGTACTGCTCTACTTCAACCTTTTGTGATGCTGATCTGCTCTCGGTAACATTGAGCTTAATGTCTGGCAAGAGCGCAAATCTGCTTTAGTTAACCTGCGATTCCCAGTCCACTCTGTTGGTTCTTAGTTCCATAGTTGCTCGTATAAATAGTGAAAAGGTGTCTCTTGTGGAGTGGAGTGCTGCTACTGCTTGACGTCGAATGCAGCGATCGAAGTATTCGGACGTCCACCTACGTGCACCAGTCCAATATCGGTGACGCACGTTAGTTTCCTCGAACTACTGCAGCCACATTCGGGTGACAGTTGTTGCATTACGATGCGTTTCCGACGCGATGCGATGTAGGAACCAACCAGCCGTATATAGCCCTGTTATACAGTAGCGAACAAAAGTATTTGGCGAAACACTTTTTCGACCATAATTGTTTTTCTGCTGGACAAAATCGGGTCATTTTGGGATATGATATGTGTTATTCAGTTGTAAACATGACCCATATGCAGATGGATCGGAAACCTTAGCACAGATCAGGTACCGATCTTAATCGCAAAGATCATACAAATTGACCAACAAAGTCGGTGTGTATCACATTCATTTAATGCAACGATAACAGAAAACAAGTACGAGAAAACGACAAAACAATAACTAATACTTAGTGGGATAACCACGAGACTTAATAACAGCTGCACAACGGGCTGGCATCGAGTCCACTAGCTTCTCGACGGTGACCTGCGGAATTCGCGCCCATTCTGCAGACAGCTGGTCGAACTTCTGGGCCCTATTCTGGCAGGTTTTCTTCGCACATCGTCTCTCCAGCTCCTCCCACATGTGCTCGATGGGGTTGAGGCCTGGAGATTGGCTTGGCCAGTCTATAAGTGTGACTTGTTGCTGCTGGAAGGCTGCCTTCGCTACTCTGGACGTGTGCTTCTGGTCGTTGCTTGCTGCATGATTCATCCGGGTGGCATGTTCTGGTTTGCCCATGGTAAGAAATCGTTGATGAGCATGTTCGTGTAGCTCTGGCCGGTCATTATTTCGTCAATCTTGATGACAGGGCCCATTCCATTGCGATAGAAGGCACCGTAAACCATGAGCGATCCTCCTCCGTGCTTGACAGTCGGCTGAATGAACTGGGGGTTGAATCTCTGGCCACACGTACGTCGTACGTATCGGATGCCATCACTTCCGAACAAGTTCAACTTGCTCTCGTCGGTGAAAAGCCCCTTACTCCAGTCCGCCGCGGTCCAGTGTCGATGAGTGCGCGCGAACGCGACTCTGGCTCGTCGATTCTTGACTACGATGAGTGGTTTCTTGGCGGGGCGTCTTCCATTCTACCCAGCAGCAATGAGACGACGGGAGATGATCATTCGGCTGACGTTCAGGTCGTCGCTGTCGCGGAATGCGGTGGCGATGTCCACAGCAGTCAAGGTAGGATCAACATGAGATCGACGGAGGATGCGTCTCTACTGACGCAACGTAGTGGAACGAGACCTACCACATCGCGGACTGTTCTTGACGGTCCCAGTCTTCTTATAGCGTTGCAGGATAGCTGAAATGGACTGGTGTCGGATTTTCAGGGTCCCCGCAACGTCGGTGACGTGCATTCCGGATTCCATCATGTTCACGGTAACCTGGCGAGCTCCAACAGTGATCTCCGCCTTTTTACCCATTTCTGAAAACCTAATATTGACTTATTCTCACCCTACACATCACAAAACCCACAAAAATCACACAAAAAATTATTAATACATGCAGCAAACAAACGAATTTGTCGTTCGAAATATGGCCCATTTCGAACGACAAATTCGCTCTGAGAGAAATACAAACTACGCGGCATTGTAACCCACGAATCAACACATATCATATCTCAAAATGACCCGATTTGGTCCAGTAGGAAAAAAAATATGGTCGAAAAAGTGTTTCCCCAAATACTTTTGTTCGCTACTGTACGTCCATGGTAAAGGTGTCCGTGGCAGGATTCTCGATGACATGGTCTAGGCAAGTGAAAATCCTCCAAATACGTGGCGTCAGTGAATAAACAAAGACACGTTTTAGCAACACACAGCAACCGAAAGATTGTTATTCGGTCAGCGCTGGGGAATCGAACCCCATTCCCCAGCGGTGACCGAATATCCAGCCGACTAACGCGCTGGGCTGGATATCGAGAGATCTGGAGTTCGATTCCTCAGCGGTGACCAAATTACAATTTTTCGGTTGCTGTGTGTTGCTAAAACGTGGAAAGAGCGATGTGTTTGTTTAGTGACTGACGCTACGTATTTGGAGGATTTTCCCTTTGGATCTCGCCCTTTGGATTTAACTGCTATAATAAACATATAGGCACTGCCGTTAATTCCCACCAGATGGAGACGTCTCAGTAGCTGAGTCCATCTTGCGGATTTATAATGTCAGAAGTTGACAGAGAAACACACATATCGCCGTGGATTGTTGGCCACCGTTGTGTAAGGCTAACGCGCTCGGCTGAATTTCGAAAGATCTAAGATTCGATTCCTCAGCGGTGACCGAAAAACAATTTTTCGGTTGCTATGTGTTGCTAAAACGTGGAAAGAGCGATGTCTTTGTTTATTCATGGACTAGGTATTCAAATGTATTTGAGTTATCTCGGTGGCGAAAGCATGTGTAAGGAGGTATTCTCACTCCTTACACATGCTTTCGCCCCCGAAATCACTCAAATACATTTGCCTACATGCCCAGTTCAGAACGCCCAGACTTAGCTATGCTGAGTGGTTCTGCATTTTTACCTCAAGTACTTATCACGTGATTGGTTCGTAACTGCAATTATTTAAATAGCCCAACTGTCAACATCCCGACAATTTTCATGGAGCTTCGACAAATATTTCCTGGTGTCGTAATTTATATGTCGAGCAGCGTATATTTGAGAAATGTAGGTTTTATTAAATTTGTCCCTGCAATGTAAATAATACTAATGCCTGAGCAATATAAAGATATGAGATTTGTCTATGTCAACTATGCCTCTATACTATTAATGACATTGATTCCTACCTTTCCGGTTTACCTTGAGTCTATCTACTGATAAATACCATTTGATATATAATTTTGAGGCAAAACAAATCGTCCTACATCTTGTTGCTTCTCAGAAGTAGACTTATACTGAACAAGTTAGTAAAATCATGCAATGCATTGATTATGATACGCTTTCCAACATACCAGAAATTATTACTCAAGTTATGAGGATAATGGCTGTGGAATAAATCTCGCTCCTGTGTCCTGACCTTCGACCCCATTTCGATGATATTCAACAGAACCGGTTCAGTAAACCTCAAGAATAACATACTAAAGTTTTGTCGCAATAGAAGCAGTTTTACGCAAGTTATTGGAATAATGGCTGTGGAATAAATCTTGCTTTTGTGCAATGACCTTTGACCCCATTTCGTTGATATTCAACAGAACCGGTTCACTATACCTCCCGAAACAACATGATAACGTTTTGTCGCAATAGAAACATTTTTTGGCAAGTTATGATGCACAAGGGCAATGGAATGGATCCCACTCCAGTGTCCTGACCTTTGACCCCATTTCGCCCATTTTCAATAGGGTTCGTCCCCAGTGGCTCCCTATCACATACTAAAATTTCATCGAAATCGAACCATTTTTACGCAAGTTATGGCGCATAAAGACAATGGAACAAATCCCGCTCTTATGTCCTGCCTGACCTTTGACCCCATTTCACCCATTTTCAATAGGGTTCGTGCCCAGGGGGTTACCTATTACATACTAAAATTTCATCGAAATCGAACTATATTTACGCATGTTATGACGCATAAAGGCAATGGAATGGATTCCACTTTTATGCCCTGATCTTTGACCCCATTTCGCCCATTTTCAATAGGGTTCGTCCCCAGGTAGTTCCTTGCCAAATACTAAAATTTCATCGAAATCGAACCATATTTACGCATGTTATGACGCATAAAGGCAATGAAATGGGTCCAGCTTTTATGTCCTGACCTTTGACCCCCATTGCACCCATTTTCAATAGGTTTCGTTCCAAGGTGGTTCCTTACCACATACCAAAATTTCATCGAAATCGAATAATTTTTACGCAAGTTATGACGCATAAGGGCAATGGAATAAATCCCGCTCTTTTGCCCTGCCTGACCTTTGACCCCAATTTGCCAATTTTCAATAGGGTTCGTGCCCAGGTAGTTAGTTTCCTACCACATACTGAAATTTCATCGAAATCGAACCATATTTCCGCATGTTATGACGCATAAAGGCAATGAAATGGATCCCGCTCTTATGGCGTGACCTTTGATCCCAGTTCACCCATTTTCAATAGGGTTCGTCCCCTGGTGGTCCCCTACCACATACTAAAATTTCATCGAAATCGAACCATTTTTACGTGAGTTATCGTGCCGACAGACAGACGGACGGAAAAAGCCGGAGCATATACGCTTCTTCAACCTACAGTTGGAAAGCGTAAAAAACGCCATGTTCGGAATAATCAGCAGAATAATTCTTTAATTTTGAAGGGATGTTATCTGCAGGAGAATTCGTATTTGTGTCATATTTTTATTATATTCGCAACAAAGCAGTATGTGGAATAAAACAATACTTCGGTGATATTTTTTTATTCACCTTCGCATAAAAAAAACAAAAACAAAAACACTGTAGGTTATTCAGGTGTTATCTTTCGTCCCACAAGATCAACATCAAATGATTTTAATATCTAAAACATGGGTTATAAATAAATCCATAAAGAAGTTCGTAAGAAGCTTAACACGTGCAAAATGTTTAATCCATGTTTTATATTCTTTAATTTTGAAGGGATTTCGGATAACACCTTTCCATAAAAAAACTGTATATCGAAATACATCATTTAAGTTTTTATTTTGCTATTATTTTTTACTCATGCTCTCTTATTTTTAGGCCGTCTATTTTGGGCGTCCAAGATGTATGCTCTTGTACATATCCACCATTACACAGACTCCAGTTTGAACTCTCAGGATTATATTATGCTATTCCAGAGAACTAGTAATTTGTTTCTACCATGATTACGTCATACACTTTATTTTGCAATGCATAGATTTTTTTTTTTTTCGAGTGGGGGAGGGAGATAAATGAATCGTTTTTCCTGACCTCATTCCTCAATCTGTCAACGCAATAATTAAGGAACTATTATTTATTTTATTACTTTTTACGCTCTGTGCGACAACTTTCGGCACATTTTAAGCCAATGTTTAACGCGTCGAATTAAATTTATGTGACATGCTTGGGGGATAAAAATACTTCCTTGGTTCATAACATGCGTATTTAATTGCGTTCGTTCTGCGGCAAAGTACGGTTATAACTATAAGGCTAAATATTTGCCTGACTCATTTTTTATTTGTTGTTTGATTTATATCTCTTAATCTGCATATACGAACTAACAAAGTAAAATCCCTCAGCCATTTTTACAAGGAAGCTGCGACGGTCTTGGTTGTTGTCTGTTTAATCACGCACGTACTAACACATGTCGCCATTTGCTAGAACTTCAGATTTGAGATATAGTCTTGTTAAAACGCGACATAGATACTTCCCCTGACAATGAAGAACGAAGAAAGTATAGCAACCCACGACCAGATGGCTCTTTAGTCTTTCCACTAAGAGTTGGCTCCAACGTTTGTCAGTACGACCGCATGTTGTTTCTCTTTCTTACTTTCTGTCTTTAATTTTCTTTTTTTCGTAGTTTTTGTGGTCATTTATCAGTGATCAGGATTACGATCTAATTCATAAACTTTTCCACATTTTCTTTTGCACTTATAAGCATAACAGGAATAAACCTCAAATGTAAAACTACTAATTGAAAGTAATCACAGAAGTGCATTGTTAAAAGTTTTGTGATCATCAACCATTATCAATCCACTGCTGGATGAAGGTCTCACCAAGTTTCTTCCTCAACATCCTATCTTGCGTCAGCATCCTCCATGTCACTCCCCCATGTTTTCGAATTTCATCCCCCATCTCCCACGTGGTCTTCTTCTGGGTCTTTTCCTCTCCCTTGAAATCCAGTCTAGAATTTCGGTTATCCATCGGCGGTCCGTTCTTCTGGCAACATGTCCAGCCCATTGCCATTTCAGGGATTTTTATTCTGATCATGATGTCTTCCACTCTTGTCATTTGTGCAGTACTGTTGGGTTTCATTCACGTCATACGAGCTTGACGCCGGGTGTTCTGGTGTGGGATACTGTTGGGTCCCAGTCGCATCATACGGGCAAGATACAGGGCGTTCTGGTGTGAGGTGCTGTTGGGTTTCATTCACGTTATACAGGACTGACACCGGGCATTCTGTTGTGGGATGCTGTTGGGTCCCAGTCACATCATAAGGGCTAGACACCGGGAGTTCTGGTGTGGGGGGCTGTTGGGTTCCATTCACGTTTTACGGGCCTGACGCCGTGTGTTCTAGTGTAGGATACTGTTGGGTTCTAGTCACATCGTAAAAGCTAGACAGCGGAAGTTCTGGTGTGGGGTGCTGTAGGGTTCGATTCACGTCATACGGCCTGACGCCGGGTGTTCTGGTGTGGAGTGCTGCTGGGTTCCACTCACGTCACACGAGCCTGACACCGGGTGTTCTGTTGTGGGATACTGTTGGGTTCCATTCACGTCATACGCGCTAGACACCGAGCGTTCTGGTGTGGGGTTCTGTTGGGTTCCGTTCGCGTCATACGGGCCTGACACCGGGTGTTTTGTTGTGGGATACTGTTGGGTCCCAGTCACATCATACGGGCAAGATACAGGGCGTTCTGGTGTGAGGTGCTGTTGGGTTTCATTCACGTTATACGGGCCTGACGCCGGGTGTTCTGGTGTGGGATACTGTTGGGTCCCAGTCGCATCATACGGGCAAGATACAGGGCGTTCTGGTGTGAGGTGCTGTTGGGTTTCATTCACGTTATACGGGCCTGACGCCGGGTGTTCTGGTGTGGGATACTGTTGGGTCCCAGTCACATCATACGGGCAAGATACAGGGCGTTCTGGTGTGAGGTGCTGTTGGGTTTCATTCACGTTATACGGGCCTGACGCCGGGTGTTCTGATGTGGGATACTGTTGGGTCCCAGTCACATCATACGGCCAAGATACAGGGCGTTCTGGTGTGGGGTGCTGTTGGGTTTCATTCACGTTATACGGGCCTGACGCCGGGTGTTCTGGTGTGGGATACTGTTGGGTTCTAGTCGCATCATAAGGGCTAGACACCGAAAGTTCTGGTGGGGGTGGGGAGCTGTTGGGTTCCACTCACGTCACACGAGCCTGACACCGGGTGTTCTGTTGTGGGATACTGTTAGGTTCCATTCACGTCATACGGGCTAGACACTAGGCGTTCTGGTGTGGGGTTGTGTTGGGTTCCGTTCACGTCATACCGGCCTGACACCGGATGTTCTGTTGTGGGATACTGTTGGGTCCCAGTCACATCATACGGGCAAGATACAGGGTGTTCTGGTGTGGGGTGCTGTTGGGTTCCATTCACGTTATACGGGCCTTAAGCCGGGTGTTCTCGTGTGGGATACTGTTGGGTTCCACTCACGTCATACGGGGTATACACCGGATGTTCTTGTGTGGGGTGCTGTTGGGTTTCATTAAAGTCATACAAGCCTGACGCTGGGTGTTCTGGTGTGGGGTACTCTTGGGTCCCATTCACATTCCCACTCCTTGGACCATGGCCAGCCAGTTACCATATTCCTCCATCGCGGAGGTTGTAGAGGCTGAAGTGTTGCCATATCTGAAGACGGTCCCGGGTGCCATATTTCAACTGGACAATACCTTACCACATGTGGCGCAGAATGTCTTGCAAAAGGTGTCCGACATATGCCACGTCTTCCTTGGCCAGAGCGTTCGCCTGCTTTGCTGCTCATTGAATAAGTGTGGGATATAGTGGCTCGCTCCCTGACCGGTCAGGCTCCGCCACCAGTTTCTCAAAGGGACTTTGTGTATAAATCGAGACATTGTGAAATGATCTTCCGCAGTGCCCAGATCCAGAATCTCTTCCAGTCGATGTCACGCCGTGAACGAGCTGTTATGGCCGCTCGCGTTGGGTGCAAAAGGTACTGAGTATTGTGTTTTCTACATCATTTACAGATCTGCATTTCTGGTCACTTACGTCTTGTAGCATAAGTAATGTACCCTTACGTCTTGTAGCATAGTAATGTACCACAGGTCTTCATTGGCGTTGCATTTTCAACAGACTGCAATGTATATGCATAATGTAAGACAAATGACAATATCTTTGGCACTTGTTTTTTTTCTTTGTATATTTCAACATAGCAAACATTTCAGAACATGCAAAAGAGAATATGAAAAAGAAGGATGAATCTTTATTCCATTTCAATATTTTTTTCAGAAAATAGTGACAATATACACCCTTTGCAAAAAAAAAAAAAAAAAAAAGGACACTCTGAGAGAGTCGTTCGATCCTGATGAAACAATGCATGCAAGTATCGCACGGCCGAATATGCAAATGATTAAAAAAATAACGACCAATCACTAAATAGTGGTCCACCACAACGCATGGAAACTGCGCATCAAGAAGGGTGTACCAAGAGCAAAGCTCGCATGCAAGGACGATTGTGACAGCAGATTGCGGTCGCATTAACCTTTATGGACTGTGAGGATGCCTCAACGTCAGATACATGCACACTACGACCAGTTGAGCGAGTCTGAGAAACACCGATTGGTCAAGTCGCTTTATGGCCAGGCATTTGGATCGAGCGACGTGGCAATCGGACGATGCTGGCACCAATGGGTCGAACAAGGCATAACACAGCGGCACGCGGGCAGTGGACAGCCGAGAGCAACGACAGAACGCGAGAATCAAGCGATTGTGAGATCAACGAACAGAACCGAATTCATCTCTCTCAACTATCCGTGATCATGTTGCTTCGTCTACAGGCGCGGAAGTTGACATCCGGACCGCTGCCAGACGATTTCCGCACGGAGATTACATTCGAGGAGGCCATTCCGCCTCCTATCACTGACCAGCGAGCATTGCAGGCACCAGTTGCAGTGATGTCAGACCTGACCAACGTACGATATTGTCCAGCGGTGTTCGTGTTGTCTTCAGTATTGAGTCATAGTTTGCACATGGTGCTGATGACCAGCGCATAAGTGTCTGGAGACGAGCCGGCCAGCTCACGTATCCTGCCTTTACCGTGGAACGGCACACGGTTCGCACACCGGAAGTGACTATCTGGAAAGCTATTTCCTGCGTTTGTCGGACACCCTTGGTATTCCTCCGTATCACCTTCACGGCTCAACTGTACGTTGACGACATTCTACGACTTGTTGCGTTGCCATTTCTGTCGCAGCATCACCAAGCAATTTTACAACAGGATAATGCCCGACCACACAGTGCGCGGCTCTCCCAGACTTTCATTCGTAATGTCGACACCCTTTGATGGCCAGTCCGATCTCCCGACCTCTCATCGTGTTTGAGATATGATGGGACGCCAGTTACGCCCATTCTGGAATGCCAGGGAACTGTCGCACAATTTGGACACCATCTGGCATGCTATACTTCAAGACAGTATGGGTCTATGCCACTTCGGGTAACCGCTTGTATCCGAGCCAGAAGTGGCGCTACAACGTACTGACCTGTTACACTCGTGAAGCTGTTTTATCAGAGTAAATAACCCAACTGCTCTGGAATTGCAACCATTTCCTTTCCTGTACATGTACATTGCACATCATCATCATCATCATTGTCAACCATTATCAATCCACTGCTGGACGAAGGTCTCCCCAAGTTTCCTCCACAACGGTCTGTCTTGTGCCAGTCTCCTCCATGTCACTCCCGCATATTTACGAATTTCATCCACCCATCTCCCATGTGGTCTTTTCTGGGTCTTTTCCTGTCCCTTGGAATCCAATCTAAAATTTCGGCTGTCCATCTATGGTCTGTCCTTCTGGCAGTATGTCCAGCCCATTGCCATTTCAGGGATTTAACTCTGATCATGATGTCTTCCACTCTTGTCATTTTTCGGATCCACGAGTTCCTCTTCTTATCTCTCCTGGTTATACCAAGCATGCACCTCTCCATGCTACTTTGAGTTGTCTGCAGCCTTTGTATGTCTCTTTTAGTTAAGGTCCACGTCTCTGCACCATACGTAAGCACTGGAAGGATGCATTGATCAAACACTTTTCTTTTAAGACATAATGGCATATTGCTCTTGAAAATTATGCTGTTTCTTCCAAAAGCTCTCCAGGCAAGTTTCGTACGCCGATTAATTTCTTCATCAATGTGACCCTCACTTGATATCTGCTGTCCAAGATAAACGTACGTGTCTGTTATCTCCAGCTTTTCTCCATCAATCGATAAATCTTCATTTCTTGTAAAAGCATTGAACATCACTTTTGTCTTCTGAAAGTTCATTTTTAATCCCACTTCTTTACTCTTGTCAGCAAGTTCCTGGATCATACTCTGCAGCTCTGATGGGCTAGTTGCAAAAATGACCACGTCATCAGCAAAACAAAGGTGGGTTAGATAATCTCCATTAATCTTTATCCCCTTGTTTTCCCAGCTCAGTGACTGAAAAACACCCTCCAATGTGGCATTAAAGAGCTTCGGAGATATGGTGTCACCTTGTCTCACTCCCTTTCCAATTTTTATGTGTGTTGTATTTTCAAACAGCCTAATCTTTGCACTTGCATTTTCATAGATGTTATTAATAATATTAATGTATGCATCTTCAATACCGCAGGATTTCAGAGCCGTGGTAACTGCTGATGGTTTCACCGAATCAAAGGCTTTTTCATAATCGATAAAAGCCATGCACAATGGAAGTTCATATTCCCTCGCTCTTTCAATTAGTTCTCTCAGTACATGGATATGATCTATTGTGCTGTAGCCACTCCTGAATCCAGCTTGTTCTCTCGGTTGAGCCATGTCCAGTGTTACCTTCAAGCGGTGTGAAAGAACTTTAGTGAAGATTTTATAAACCACTGATAGGAGGCTGATAGGTCTGTAGTTCCTGAGATCCTCAATGTCACCTTTTTATGTAGCAGGATCATTGTAGCATTGTTCCAATCCTCAGGAATCTTCCCTTCATTAAGGCATCGAGTGAAAATTTGGGCGAGTACTGTTTCAATTTCTCCACTTGCTTCTTGTATGATGTCTATAGTAATTCCATCTTCTCCTGGAGCTTTCCCCCGCTTCATGTTCTTGATTGCATGAGCAACTTCTGCTGGGAGGACTGGAAGAACTCTGGTACCTTTCATGATGTCTGGAGTACATGTATCATCCCTTTCATATAATTTGGAGTAGAAATCTTTCACTCTTGTCAAAATTTCGCCTCTATTTCTTGTTATAGAACCATCTTCTTTTCTCAGAGCCATAATCTGTTTTCTTCCCTTACTGAGATGTCCCTTTGCTATCTTTAGGCTTTGGTTGTTTTCAATTGCTTTCCTCACTAGCTAACAGTTGAATTTTCTACGTCTTCAGTGATACTTTTTCGTGCTGTCTTGCATAGCTCTATATATTCCACTTTGGAAGTCACATCTTCTTTAGTTGTCCTCATCTCTCTTCTTTTTTGCATCAACATTTTGGTTTTTCCTGATAATTTGTTTACATGCAACTTGTTCTTAGACCCAGCTAATTTTGTTGCTGTTTCCATAAGAGCTTTGTTTACTTTTCTGTTAACTTCCGAAATATCCACTTCTTCCGATGTTAGGCCTTCTAAAGCAGAGAATCTGTTCTTCAGTTCCAACTTGAAAGTATTATGGTGTTTTTTAAGGTTGGTTATGTCAATACATTTTGTTTGTCTTATGAGCTTGCCACGTTCCAGTTTAGTGTTGAGGTGCATCTTACATCTCACCAACCTATGGCCACTACCTGTGTTGAACTTGTTTAGCACACTGCAGTCTTCGATGACGAATTTTTTGTTACACATAATAAAATCAATTTCACTTGTCGTCCCAATTGGATGTCTCCATGTCCATTTCCTGTGTGGCTTTTTCTTGAAAAAGGAATTCAAGATGAAAAATCCTTCTGCCTCTGCAAACTCAACGAGAGTATTTCCACGCTGGTTTCTGTTGCCGTGACCGAATTTACCTACTGAAGTTTCATTCTGTTGCCGGTGCCCTATTTTTGCATTGAAATCTCCCATAATTATCTTCAAGTGCTGCTTACCTTTATTATTTAGACGACGAATTTCCTCATAAAATTCTTCAATTTCTTCTTCAGGATGACTTGTGGTGGGTGCATAAGTTTGAATAATCTGAGCCTGGTATCTTCTCGATAGTTGGATAACGAGTCGTGCAGCTCTGTCAGAGGAACTTTCAACTTCTACCACTTTATCCTTCAGTTTCTTGTTTATTATAAATCCAACACCACTAGTTCTGCCAGTATCTGTCCCACGATAATAGAAGAGATGTCCACTTTTCAGTTCAATGAGATCTTCTCTTTTCTCCTTACCTCACTTAGCCCGACGATGTCCCACTTGATCCTTTGTAGTTCCTCTTCCAATTCAAGAAGCCTTGAATCAGAAGATAGGGAGCGACCGTTGTAGGTAGCCAAGGTCAGCATCAAATGGCAGCCTAGTCCGGTCCTCCGGGGATTCTTAGCACCCTCTGCCTTCATGTCGCACTGGCCGCTGCCTTGGCCAGGTACATTCCAGCTGCCGGAGACTGAGGGCCAAGATTTAAGTTGTAGAGTCATTTTGGAGGTGTTTGGCCATAACTCACCACGCTGGCCAAGCGGGTTGGTGAGTGTGGGATAGCATTTCCTCTGATCCCGATGGTATAGTTATACCGCTATTTGCGGTCGTCAGAGCCCCTTTAGTGGGAACAGGACCAATTTTCATCTCGATTGGATGATTCGACCTAGGTGACATGGTGTCTCCCTCAATATAATGAAGATTGGGCTTTCATTTTTGTATCGTGAAAACAATTAATTGAAAGGTATGTCCAAGTTGTGTTGACAAATTTTTCCTGTATCCTCATTTATATGTAGGATTTCACTTGTGTCTTTCATTGTCAGACTTTTTCCATGACCTTCAGATTCACCAAATCTAGCTCTCCCTACTTTTCCTTCTAAACTTTACTTTGAAAATTACCAGGGAGAGTCAAAAGTTCGTTCCCGATGCATCTAAAAAAGGCCATTCACGCTCACCTCATCCTACAAAGTACAGGCTGTTGTTTTCTATGTTCCATTGTCAACGTTTCACCAAAGCCCCAATCCGAGATGGAAACGGGTCACGGGTCAACGAGTCGACTATTTCTTGCGAGTCAAATGGGTCGTGTCAAGGTATTCCTGAACCGATTTCGACCCGGTTTTATTTCAGTTTATTTTTGAAAAGAAAAATAAAGTTTCAAAGAAAAATGCGCACTGTGGAACTTTGTGCTCAATATTAGTGCGCCGAATCTTTCTTAACAATAGTGAATGAGCGTGATTCCTGCTGATAGGCCGTGAAAATTTGAAGAACAGGTAAGGAAGGAAATCTGACTCACTCTATACAGGCATTTCGGGGGCTATGGTCGTCTGTATGTACGGACGTTTTGGGCGTTATGGTCGTTAAAGGGTTAAAGGGTTAACCCCTTAGCGACCATAACGCCCAAAACGTCCGTACATACAGACGACCATAGCCCCCCGAAATGCCTGTATAGAGTGAGTCAGATTTCCTTCCCTTACCTGTTCTTCAAATTTTCACGGCCTATCAGCAGGAGTTACCCTCAGTCACTATTGTTGCAATTAAACAAAGAAGCGAAACAAGAGACAGTTTCGGGCATTATGCTATTCAGAGTGATACAAGATTTTTGGGTCATGGTCGTTGAAGGGTTAATTAAAGCAACGAAGATTTTCATCGACTGACGATACGGTGCAGACACTAGACGCATCGATGCCATATCGCAAAATGATATCTCCTTTGCCTTTTTTATTTTTATTTTTCAGTGCGATTGTACGGAGCAAGGTACAGGCAAACGCTTGTCGCCTGCTTCTCTGGTGATTCACTCATTCACAACCCGCGTGTCACTTTGTAAGACTGAGACTTACTTTTCACATCGCATCTTTAGCACTGATCATTAAGAGGTTTTCGTTTGACGTGCTAACATCCCGTTCCATTGCATGTTGTGTCGGAACTAATGCCTTATTTGTTAATATGGGTGAATATAATATTAGGGAAATTGAAAAAGACTTCGAGGCCAACAAATCCGTGCTTGTTGAAAACAAAAAGGAAGAGTGAATATTGAAAGTTGTTTCGTCTCATTAGGAAATAAGAATATGTTTCACAGCAACACCAAGTTTGTGATGAGTTGAAAGTTTCCAGAATGTAAATGTTAATTTCAAGAATGTTCTTTCCTTCTGAGAGGCAATGATGAAATCAGCATCCACATTTTGTAAACTTTTAACTCGTCAGAATCTGGTGAGAATTGGTGTTGTTGTGAAACATATTCTGAAGCTTGATATGTTATCAAGAAAACATCAAAAACTGAAATTAAACGTACAGCAAGTTACATAATTCAAAACTTTTGACTGTAGCACCATCAAAGTTAAAGGAAGCAGCCTTAACATTACTGCGGAGGGACTTTTTGACTCTCGCAGATGTGCTTGAAAACATTACAAATGTTGAAAGAAGTTTCGTATTTATAGATCTAAGCAGATTTGTCAGGGTCAGATCTAGGTCGGGTCCGGGTCGTGTCCACTTATGTGTCTTTCGGGTCGGTGTCCAACTCTGTTCCCGATCACACGGCAGTACCACTCAACAGGTTTCTAGGACAGAAACTCTGTGATGCCAAGTTCCACGTCTATCACTGGAGCAAAGTGCCGTCCTTGTAAGAAATGGGCCATGGAGCGAAGTATGTGGTTGCCGAATGGAGCAAGGTCAGGACTACATAGAGGATGAGATGGGATCTCGACCCATTCCTATTCCCGTAATTTCCGGCTGACCACTCTGGAGGTGTGACTTGTATCCACTTGCAGATAATGTCTTATATTTCTCACTATTATTGATGTGCGCTGTGTAGCATTGGCGTAAAGCATCAAGAACCAGCTACAGTTGTTCGGCATAGAAGGCTTTCTCCCCATCCACATCTTGAAAAGCTGGCACGAGTTCCTGTACACAGGACCCTCACAATTCCATCTAATGCTCAGCATGAATTTCTTCTCGAAACGCTCTAGTCGTATTTGCACTGCTGGCTGTACTTCCTGGAATAGATTCAGCCGCTGGTTCCTCGTGATAGGATAATGCAGGAATATCCACTCTTCATCACCTGTGACGACTGGGCGCCAAAACTTATTGTCCTGTGGATTTAACTGCAATCTACAACCGAGAGCAACACGCTGTTCTTCCTGCTGGGGTTTCAATTCATGGGGAAACATTCGATGGCGCCTTTAGAAGAAACCAAACTGTGGCAGGAGACAAACAATGGTGGATTGGGAAGACCTCACCTCAGCTGCCGGTTGTCGTGCACTAGTACCGGGGTTTTGTAATATAGCTTCAACCAGGGTGTCAGTGTTAATGGTCGTTGGGTGTCCAGACTTTGGCTTGTCTTCGTAACTGGTGTCCTCAGCATTGAAATGCATGACCATTATCGTGCAGTGTTGCTGTCCACTGTTTCTTCGTCTTCAACTGCACCAATTTCTGTAGCTGCTGCTGCTGCTGCTGCCGCGTTTAACCCTTTTTCACAATAATGGCGTAGGATCACCAGAACAGCATGTTTATCGACCTCTATCTTTTGCCCTGCTGATAACGAATGCTGTTTCGTGCCACATCAACATCATAAGCCACGTGTGACCCACGTCATCTCGTACCCATTCGACGCTAATGCACGTTTCACACGGGAATGAATGCTTAACATTATGTACAGCTCAAAACGGAATAAACTTTTAAAACACCCTGGCAGTTCTGTCTTTATCCTTCTGTTTTTATCCTCTGCGGCGGAGGTTTTGTTTCTTGAGAACATAACGTATCCCTTTCTAATAAATTAAAAGAATTCGAAATTTTCCTATATGTCAGAGTAGTGTAAATTTGTCTCCAGTCAAAAGAATTTGATCAGCCTTCCTGGGAAGGGATTGTGGCAACTTATTAATTTCTCAAAAAATTCTAACTTTTTTAAGTTAATGTAACACCTAGAGTTTTATTTAATACTTCTATACTTCTTTCTTGTGCATGCTATATTGAAAAATGTGAGAGCAGTCTCTCTCTCTCTCCCTCCCTCTCCTCTCTCTCCCTTCCCTCTCTCTCTCTCTGTCCCTCTCCTCTCTCTCTCTCCCTCTCTCCCTCCCTCTCTCCTTCCCTCTCTCCTCTCTCCCTCACTCTCCCCCCCTCTCTCTCTCTCTCTCTCTGAGACAAAAGTTATTTATTTTATTACCAGATTAAAATTAGAGAGAAATGTTAATGTCTTTCAATAAAATCAGGGAATGATGAAATTTAAAGCCGTAAGCCAAATTTCAACATTTTATCTTCAACACAACACTGGCAAGCTTAACTCTTTAGACACTGTTTATGAAACAAGGCAAAGAATTTAGATTAATTTGAAGATATGTCAAACACATTTCAGCATAGATTTCAAACTAGTGACAACTGCTCGCTTGAAGAAGCTAAGCTATTTTGCAATTTTTTTCGAGGTTTAATTTCTACACAGAGAATTTCTAAGAGCTATAAGCAGTCGCGAGTCTCTAATCTAAATCATTCGGGGTTCGAACCCAGGTCATGATGGAACAACTAACCAGGAAACTATGCTTCTGATCATTGGACCACCTGAGCAGTTTGTTATCATTTCATTCACTAATTTGATGTCGGCAAGTTGAGTGCACATACTATGTTTCTGAAGCAGAGATTCCATGATAAGAACAACAGATTCCTACGCACAGCTTGACACTGCCTATTCTCTCTCTCTCTCTCTCTCTCTCTCTCGGTATATATACTCGTACCTCGGGAAAATATCGATCAGAATGGTTGTAAACTCCTCCTAGGGTGGGGTAGAATAGAGCGTTCGTAGGCGTTGTGACAGGAAAGTGCTATCGTTCGTTATTCCTTCTCCTATTCCGTACCAAGAGCACTTAGGTCAAGTAGTCTCTAAAATCACGTCGCTATGAATAACTGTGTTAAATTTACTGAAGCACATATCTGAAGTTATCCCGGTTGTGACGTAGTTAAGAAGACGTCTTCGTCGGAATTTGTATGCCAATCTTGATGAAGGCATGAAAGAAACTCTATTTTAAATAACTTAAGAACATTTGTTTTTTTAGTTTTAAAAGGAATTGATCACAAAGTGCCCAATGTAGAGTACATATCAGTAGTTCTGCTTTCGTTTATTCAACCTATTTTTTTCAGATCGTTTTCTTGTTTGATCAACAGAAAACTCTTTCCATTTGCTAAAACAAGGAAGAACTCAAACGTAATTTTTTTTTTACTTTAGATTAGAACAGGTGAACATTGTCTTCTTCTCCTTGCCATTCCGGTTCAGTCTGTTACTGGACTAACTCCTTTCTCGTTCCTCTCCAGTTGTCTCTGCCTTTGGCTTTTGATTTTCATTCTCTTTCAGCAACCTTATTTACCTCATTCAAAATTCTGTGTCTAAGTCGTCTGTTTTTATGCCCTAGTTCATCTGCAGATTCATTATACTAATCCATTTCCCATTTTCTCTTCTGGCTAGGTGACATCCCGTTTCCACTTCATCGCTTTGATGTGCATTAACGGAGCCTATTCTTTAATCTCTTATGTTACTCTAATATTTCTTTTCCCACTCTTTTAACATTATTCCTTTCAACGTGGTGTAATTTTGATCTTTTGATGGATTATTTCGCTTTAGTGTCCATGTCACTTTCCAGTATACCGAGTGGTCAGAAGTGTAGGATTCTGGCTAGTTGTTCGAGATGTGTGCTGCGCTTACCTTATAGCGTTGTCCGTTTCCCTTCCTTTGACTCGATTGCCCTAAAATAGCGACGCGGTAGCTTTTTATAATTCTTAGAGTTGCTCACGTGGTTGTTAAGCCCCAAGACAAACTTCCACAGTTAATTTGGAAAAATATGAAGATTTAGGATTTCTTTTTACCAGGAAATGTACTTTTTAATTTTCGGAAAATTTCAGAGATAATTCATTTCTTTCATCAGTTTCTTCTTCACTACACATCCTAATGGTTATCGTTATTGTTACTGTTTTCTTTAGCTTTTGACTATTCGTCCAAAATGTGTCCAGGTTCGAATCCCGGTGAGGTATGGACGATGTGTTTGTTGTATGGCACTGGCTCTCACCCTTCCCTAGAACCATTGGCCCTAAATTAGGGTGGGGCGATGTCTTATAGTCCATCGATTTGCTCACTATAGTCGTTAAACCCAAAACAAACTGCTTCCTTTATGGTTACGGGTAACATAAAACAAATGTACAGTTACTAATATCTCTTAATTTCCTTTTGATAATGTTTTGTTGATGTCCAATAATTTCCAGGATTTCCAGTTAATTTGCGCCCTGATCTCATATGTTTAGCAAAACCAGTTTTATTGGAACAGGTTTTTTTTTATAGATGTTTTATGCATCACTACTCGAGTGTCCAGTTGGCAACCTGTCTTTTTAACGTAAGAAAACCACCAATCATATTTTACTTAATAAGCAAGTTTCTGCTTTAGCAAGGTATCTGTTTTAAATTGTATAATATGAGGATTTTTTTTATTATTTTGTTGTGTCTAGACCAAGTTTCACCCTTATGTTATAACATTTGGGAAAGATTCAAATAAGTATTTGTAGTACGTAGCTGTTCTGATATTTAATCAGACCTGGTAAGACTGGGCTTACCAATTCTTCACTATAAAATTTAAAAAAGATCCCCAAGGTTATACAGTTCCGTATCCTGACAAAAATGAATTTCAGAAGTATTTATGAACAAATTGTTGCTTTCAATATCAATTTCCTCCTGCTTACCAAAAAAATCAAATAAATCTGTGGTTATTTTTTAAAACTTAGTTCTAAAGATAAATTTGTTACTGTTTATATAAGAAGCACCATAAACTTTGATTTTTTGATTGATAAATTTCAATTCAAAAATCAGTTCGCTCAATGCTCAGTTGGTTTACCCAGAAACCTTGGATTAGTTGAATAACGAATCTTAGTTCTAAAGATCATTTCTTTGCTGTTTACTTAAGATTCACGGAAATCTTTGACTAATTGATCTTAATTATAAAGATAAATTTGTTGATTTCTTGAGAATAACCAAAATCTTTAATAACTTGATTAGAAGATCTTAGTTCGAAAGATCAATTTGTCATTGTTTAAAATAATCATAGAAATCTTTGATGCTTTAATGGAAAAATCTTAGTTCTGGAAATCAGTGTTGCCAATTTTAAATTTGCTTGAATTAGAATCGCCGAAATATTGGACTTTTTACTAATAAACATGAGTTTTAACGTCAGTTCGCTACTTAAGAAACATTCAAATGTTTCACTAACAAATCTTAGTTCAAATAAACCTTTTATTACTGTTTACTCAAGAATTTCAAAAATCTGATTGATTAATTTAGTTCCAAAGGTAACTATTCGTTTAAGATACTTTCAGCACTGCTGAATCTACGAGTACAGCTAGTCTTAATTTAAAAAATATGGCAATCTTTGTGACTCACCAGAATTACAGCGGAAATTGCAGTTTTTTGGGGGTTTTTTTTCGAAAAAACACCCTGTCGAAAATTCCTAATTTTTGTACTTTCATGTATCCATTTCCCAAATAACTTGGGGACTACCTTTTTATATGCAGTTTTTGTAAAAATTCAGTAAGTGTTTTAATATTTCCGAGCAGAAACTCATAGATTTTCCAATCATAATGTGGAATTAAAGGCCATATAAATTCTTTGCGAAACAAAGGAGCTGTAAGTTCAGCATTGCTACATTTCATAGCGGGAAAATACTGCAGACTACATATAGCATATTTGTAGTCGGCAGTATTTTCCCACTATGGGCACAAAAGAAGCTCTGCTTGTAACTGAAAATACTCTCACAAAAAAGTAAAATAACAAAATCCTGAAAGAAATATCATGAAAGAAATACATCCTTGAAATATCATGAAAGAAATACATCCTTGAAATATCATGAGAGACTTACCATCCTTGGCACATTTACGCCAAAAATCGGATTGTCATCTTCAAAAATTTGAACAAAATCCTGTTATAACATTTGCGTTCGATCCCATCATGATCATAGAGAAATTTCTTATGTTTACGTTAAAAGGATTCTAGATTTTTGCTTGTATGTACATGCGCCGTCTAGTTTATAACGTCATTTTCTCTCTTTCGATAAGACTTTTAAGTCACATTCACCAAATCATGTTATTTTCTGCCAACCTCAGATTTGTATTTATTTTATTTCGTCATTCCTATAGTAACTAGTTTTTTTCAACCTTTTTTTTTTCATTTCGCTGTGCCAAATAATTGCTAAATAATTTCCCATTTTTGTTTGCCGCTATAGTGTATAAGCTGGAATACACAAGTTTATAATACAAACTAGATACTGAAATTGGCTCTGTTAAAAAAATAAAACACGAACTGAATTTTGATAGCGCTGATCTTTTATTAAACGTGCGGTTCTTTCTTTGTCTTTCAGTTTTTTTTTTTTTTTTTTTATTCCTAAAAAACGTTATAGATGCACCCAGATTTATCGGACGAACTTTATTCCTATTAACACATAAGGTCATCCAATGAAAATGGTAATCAATAATGTATTATAACATTTGTTTTTATTAGCTGAGGTCAACCGAAGTAAAATCGGCAGCATGTGTTCTCCGACAAATTGAGAGAAAAATTAATGTGGCGTTTTAAACGGCTATAAAAACACACAAACCCGAAAGACTTTCAAGGTCAAATTGGCTTGCTGTTCCCTCTTACTTATTATATTTGCGTATCATCAAAAAAGTAAGAAACAAAGAACGGCGTGCTCTTTTGCCCTCTTCAGCAAGGAAAAGAAAAAGAACAAAAATAAGAAAAGCATTCTTCGCATCCAAAGATAGGTCACTGGACTTCGATAGCCAGACAGCTTAAAACAAACGCAAATACCTTCAAGGTTCTACTTATGGAATGCATTAAAGATTTTCAGCTGTATCTTATGAAAAATATAAACAATTTAAACCCTCCAAAGCCCGGTTGCCCAGATATACACATATTTTCGTGGATAATTTTGAGCCACGGAAATTTTTAATTATGTCTTGTACATTTTCGGTGGGCAGTAACAGCTGTTTATTTCCTAATGAACTGCAATGAAGGGAGAAAAAATACGCCTGCTTATGGCACTCATTAAAGCATTTCAGCTGTATCTGATGAAATACGAGTACATTTTTACAAGTTGTAAAATTACAAAACAAGAAGAGACACCTGCGCAGATTACAAAAATCCTGAAACCACAAAAATATGTTAGTTACATATGTATATACCTTTATACACTGAGTGGACAGAAATAATGGAATACCCACCTAGTAACGGATAGGGACACTTTTCGCCCGGATAAGGGCAGTCACCAAGGTTAGTAGATGGCAAGGCTATGCTCATCCTGCACTTCCGGTGATTGCTTTGTGACGTCACTGTCCAAATCGCCATCATAAGATTACCTGATTGACATGTTTCTTTGTATCTCCACCCTGCACCATAGCAGCGTGTCGGAATTATTACTCGTAAACCAGATAGAATAATTTTCATAAATTCTAAAAGATTTCTTAATGCATAATGTTTTAAATTTTGAATTAAAAAAATTGTGGAATGTTTGTCGCGATGCTTTTTCTATTCCTTTAAAGAAATTCTGTATTATATGACAATAACATTTCCTGCTTTGCGTTTTCCTTCTAAATTTATATAAAAAACAACTAAAATTTCCCTTGTAACTAAATTAACGTTTAAAAGTGTAACCGTTTTCCCGCCCTTTACTTAACAAAAACGTGCGGGAGGTATTTTTGAAATCTCCGTTACTAAAATATTCACATGAGTGCGAATTTCTTCTGTATTTAATGTAAATGGCTTTTGCAGAAATAAAAATTGTTGACAAGACATTTTTATAACTCCATGGACCGCCTCGGTGGCGCAGTGGTCTAAGCGATGGCCTCTGATCATTCGTCCGAAAGGGGTCCGGGTTCGGATCCCGGTGAGGCATGGATGTTGTGTTTGTCTTACGGCACTGGCTCTCTCCCTTCCCTGGAATCAGTGACCCTAAATTAGGGACGGGCGACTGCTTATAGCCCATTGAGTTGCTCACGGTAATCGTTAAACCTCCAATCAAAAAAAAAAAAAAAAAAAAACCTCCATGGCTGCAGTTATGATCTACGATTTACATGTTAGGACGGTGATGCCAATCAGTGACGTCACGATTATTCGTCAGCGAGGAAGACAAGATGAGCAAACCTGAGCAGTCACATGGTGAGACACTGAGTCCTCAATGTCACAAAAGCTTTCCGCAGGTATTTCCACCCATCGCTGCGTCACTTTCCTGGGTGGAAGATCCGAAACTCGAACGGACCTTTCCACATCATCCTAAAGACTTTCACAGGGTTCAAGCCGACAAAAGCAAAGACTATTCCAGGGAGGATTTTTCTGCTGAATGTTCTTCTAACCATGTTCTAGTATGTGCCACAGCTTGGAGAGGGGGCGGGCGCATTTTACTGCTGGAAGGGTCCATTACCTTGTGGTTGTATGATAATCATAAAAGGATGAAGATCGTCTGTAAGGAGGTACACAAGCAGCGTTGACGGTTCTGAGATGTATCTAGGCGTACCTGAGGTCCCAACGTGTGTCACTTGAACGCTCTCCACACTATAACCGAGTCTCCATCCTCCTGAACAGTTTTATGATGACATGCTGGGTCCATCGCCTTGTGCGGTTTTTGACAGATCCGCAACCTCCCGTTTGCGTGAAATCACTGGAAACGAGACTCATTAGATCAAGAGACGGGTCTCCAATCATCCAACGTCCAGTTCCGGTGTTCTTTCACACAGTTGAGGTGTACAGTTAGGTGACATGGCGTTCGCAACGGAATCTGGTGTGTTGGCGGCTCCTCTATTACGGCTAATGATCACTTGATGGTGTCACCGGTCAGTTCGGTGTAATCGGTTTTCATTCGCGTTTTCGTCGTCAAATCTTTAAAAATATTTCATTACTGCTGATCAAAACGTGTCACTTGACATTGAGGTCTGCACGGGCAGGGCCGGCACGCCAAACCCGAACACGGCACGCCAAACCCGAACACGGCACGCCAAACCCGAACACGGCACGGCACGGCCCAGCCCGCGAGCCTGGTCGGGCTGTTTTTAGTTTAGAGAAGTATGCAACGGGCCGGGCCTTTTCTCGTACACTTACGGCTGGGATAAGTCGGCCCATTTTTTTTTTTTTTTCGCAATGGTAAAGAAAGAAAAAAATCGTGTTTCCCGATTTTCTGGTCTGTTTTACTGTTTTGCTGGATTTACTTACTTCCGTGAAAGCCCAGGAGTAAACACAGAGGCAAGGAGAGGCACTCACAGTGTTTTTAATATCTGTAGATATTAAGATGGTATAATCCCTTTAGGGCTTCTTGACAAAAAAAGACTCGACTGTTTGTTTTTTTTTATTGGAGGTTTAACGACCACCGTGAGCAACTCAATGGGCTATAAGCAGTCGCCCGTCCCTAATTTAGGGTCACTGGTTCCAGGGAAGGGAGAGAGCCAGTACCATAAGACAAACACAACATCCATGCCAGACCGGGATTCGAACCCGGACCCCTTACGGACGAATGATCAGAGCCCAGCGCCTTAGACCACTGCGCCAACGGTGCGGCGACTCGACTGTGAACGAATGTGTGTGTGTTGTGTGAAATGAGGTGCTGGGATGTCTGCGTGGGGTAAGGTGTGTGCGTGTGTGTTTGTATGAAAGTGGAACGACATCAATTGTTTCTCCTATCCCTAATCTGTATGGGGATTGACTTTTGTAGTGTTACAGCTCACTAGTTAAGAGAAAGGGAGATTTTGAACGCACATAATCTTCTTTTTTCTCTCTCTTTAAAGGTTATATTTTTCGACAATTGCCAAAGTTTAGTTAATATTTTTAGGCTTACAATCCAACTAGTATATATATATATATTGATTGGGGGTTTAACGACCACCGTGAGCAACTCAATCGGTAATAAGCGGTCGCCCGTCACTAATTTAGGGCCACTGGTTCGAGGGAAGGGAGAGAGCCAGTGCCGTAAGACAAACACAACATCCATGGCTCACCAGAATCCGAACCCGGACTTATCTCAGACGAATGATCAGGAGCCATCGCTTAGACCACTGCGCCACCGGTGCGGCCTAAATATTTTCAATAATATCTCATTACATTATTTCATTTTCACAATTTAATAAAATGCAATAGAAAGGCAAAATAATACGAAGTGGGCCATCACGGGCCAGGCCGAGCCGTGTGTCTAATATTTGAAACGGGCCGGGCTTACCAAATAAGGCCCATGCAGACCTCTAACTTGACATATAGCATACCAAACACAAAAATTAATTTATATTCTTAAAAATTCATGTAGTGTGTGAAAATGTAGAATTTATGTATGTAATTATTTGATTTGGGAGTTCTTTTTTTTTTTTCTTTTTTTTTTTTTTTTGATTGGAGGTTTAACGACCACCGTGAGCAACTCAATGGGCTATAAGCAGTCGCCCGTCCCTAATTTAGGGTCACTGGTTCCAGGGAAGGGAGAGAGCCAGTGCCGTAAGACAAACACAACATCCATGCCTCACCGGGATTCGAACCCAGACCCCGTTCGGACGAATGATCAGAGGCCATCGCTTAGACCACTGCGCCACCGGGGCGGCGATTTGGGAGTTCAACGACCATCGTGAGCAACTCGTTGGGCCATAAGCAATCGCACGTCCTTAATTTAGGGCCACTGGTTCCACAGAAGGGAGAGATCCAGTGTCGTAAGATAAACACAACGCTCATGTCTCATCGGAATCCGAACCCGGATCTATCTCTGACGAATGGTCAGGAGAAGTTCCGGATTAACTCCCTATGCGCCCTGAGGCAAACTAAGTTTGAGCGCCCCTACTTTTTCTGGATCCTTAAAATGAAATAAACCTATTGCACACATTTTGATAAAACTGCACTTTTAATTAATAAATAACTGCAGAAGCCTGGATGCACACCAATAATAATCATTCATTGATTTATCAGCTTAGTTACAATTTGCAAATTATTAATGCCAAATCCTGCTAGACAAAGACACTTAGAATTTTAAAAATAGCTATTTTCTAGCCTTAGCTGCTGCAAAGTCTGCTACAATATCATCAATGAGCAATTGGTCTAAAATGTCGTTCTCTATCGACAGTAAAATCAAAACTGACGATCGAGAATCTCCACCCGTGTTTGAACGCAACTCATTCTTGATCCTTTTAAGTTTAGAAAATGACAGTTCTCCCGTGCAGTTGGTTGCAACATTTGATAGAAAAATACGCAGCACAATATGGGATAGGTGGACTGCAAACTATCACTTTTTATTAACAAAAGCAAGTTCGGTAGACTATGGTCATCATAAGTTTTCATGAACTCTCCAAAATGAACCAGTTCGTCTTCAAATGAACTTGCGATATCATTAGGATATTTTCTCATAAGATGCTTAGAACCCTTACGAATCTGATCTGCCGAAAGTGTGGCAAAGTTGTTCAAAAACCCAAACTTGTCGTTAAACTCTTTATAAGCTGTAGACCGCATTACCAATACTGACTTCAGATTATCTAGAATCACGTAATAGCTGTTAACACGGAATTCGGCTGAAGGATCTTGGCTCAGACCTTCTTCGGGATTTTCATCAAAACGCTTTTTCCTTATTTTCTTCCGTGATGTGGATGTTTTATTGCTTTTGCAATTTGCAAGCTGCATGGCTTTTTCCTCTATGTCAGCGAAAATATTTTCATCACGAAGGAAGTCAATGTAACCTACAAGCGAATCGTAGAGCTTCATTACTGTCCCAATGTCGATTTCAGGTGTCTGAAGCAATAAGTTAGTTCTGTTTAAACATTGTGGTATTTTATCCACAATATTGCCATAAATGCAACTTCAAGCACTTCAAATTTTGATGCTAGGTTTTCAGCTTCTACGCGTGTTTTTATTTCTGATCAGTGTAATTTGTGAGTTCCACGAGAGCCTGCTGGATTTCATAATACCTTGTCATAAGTGATTGAGCTGCATCAGCACGTGCAGACCAACGAGTTACTAAGAGATTTCTAAGAACTGTACCCCCATCTTTCAAACATTTTAGAAGACAGTTCCACTGATGACTTGTGGCTGAGAAGAAATTGTGTAGTTTCTGAGCAAAATCAAAGTACTTCACAGCCCAAAGTGCACTTTCAGATGCACTAACCCCAACTATATTTAAGGAATGTGCAGCACAGGGGATGAAACCATGTGCAGCACATTCGGGTTGACATTCTTATTCACTGCTGTAAACCAGAATATTTTCCCGCCATATTGCTTGCGTTGTCATATGTCTGGCCTCTACAATAATCTATTGGAATGTCTAATTGTTTTAATTTCTCCGTAACAACTGTAAATAGATCTCGTGCTTTGTGACTTTCAATCGGAATGAACATTACAAAGCGCTCCGCTGCTTTGCCACTCTTTTTAACATATCGTAATGTAAACGTCAATTGATCCGTATGCGAAATTCCTGGCGTTGAGTCGACGCTAATGGCATAATACTTAGATGCTTTCATTTCATCTACTGTAGCCTGAGAAACCCTTGCAGTGAGCAATTGAATGAATTCTTCATGCACAGTATATGGTGGGTTTCCTCGGCCCTTATTGCCATATCGTTCAAGGTGCTCTTCCATGAATGAATCAAACTTTACTAGCAGTTCAGTTATTCTTAGGAAATTTCCATTTCGCCGTGATCCAATTGACTCATTGTTTCTTCTGAAAGGCAAACTTCGCTGACATAAGAATTTTGTCATTTCAATGACTCGCTTCAGAACTTCTCTCCAACACTAATACTCCTTTTCGCACTGACTTTGCAAATAAGCGTACACTCCTGATTTTTGAGAACATCTCCTCGACCAGGTAACAGCAGAATTTCGAAGCTGCATGCTGTTTTTATGCATTTCCACACCACGAAAGGCATTTTTCCAGCCACTGAAACAATTCCCAAATGGCGACTCTTCGATTGAGAAAAGCTTGCACAGAAAGCAATACACGTTTCCTGTAGATTTGGAATAAATTAGCCAGTCTCGTTCAACCTTTTCTCCATTCGGCATCATGAGAAAGAACATATCTTTGGAAAGGTAGCGAAGTTGATTTTGGTATACTCGCATTGATTCAGGAAACTTACCAGCTATGTTTCTATCTGGAAACTTTATTGCTGCAAGATGATCAATTAATTCTTCCTTATCGTTAGATTTCCAGTTAGCTGGATCTTTATCAAAGTTGAAGCCTGCTATTGCTGGTGCTGCTACATCCTTGGATGTTGATGGTTGGTCTTCAGTTTCAGTAACATGCGCAGAGGAATGAGACTGTGCCTGTGCATCAGACTCCACTGATTCCTCCCCGACAGCTGTGGAATCATAATTTCTTTCTGGTTTGTAAAACTTGGTCATCTTGGGAACCTCGCCAAGCAGTTTGGCATGAGCAGCCTCACTTTCAGCTTTACGTTTTCGACCCTAGTGACCACTTTCCTTTCGTTGCATTTCGGTCTACGGACACGGTTACGTCTACTTTGGGGTTCTTTCGTTTTTTCGCAAATGAACACACACTGGTCACTGGACAGAGGAAGACACAAACAAAACCTTATTAGATATAATAAAGAGCCAGATCTGTGTGGAACGCTTGACGTCTGCTTTGTTACGCAATCACACGCGGTCAGTTTTAGATGTCAAGGCGATCGCGTCTGTGGGCGGCGAATCTCTGGCAGGGGATTTACATTGCACATGGATAAAAAAGTTAAAAACGTATCTTTGCGAATATTTTATGAAACTGGCTGAAATTTTAATGAACCACCATAAATCGCTAACAGGAACATACCTCTAAATTTCGCCTGAATAAGTAAATATCTTTTTAAATTAGCCGTCAAAATTTTATTAACCTTTTCTGCATATATATTTTTGCTTACCGATGAATTAGAAATTCCATGACTATTTTAAAAGTTTCAAACCGATCCCGGTGAAATTTTGAGGGACTCTTCCTATTACCAGTTCGTGGTGTTGATCAAAATTTCAGCCCGTTTCGTCAAGATTTCGCAAAGTTCGTTTTTGCATTTTTTTTATGGGCAGTTCAGATTCAATAAAACCAAAGTGAGCAAAATTGCATCTAAAAACAGGTATCGCCTCACAGAACACTGTCGATAATTTGATAACAAAGCGGGCGGGAACGGATAAACGATAGACGATGGTGACTGTTGGTGAAAGAAAACGGGATCATGCATAACACAATGTTTAAATATACATTACATCATCATTACTACGCATTACCAAAGTACAGGGTACGATGCATTGTTGTACGCATATCAGCCAAAATAATATTTTATGCACAATAAAAAATGTTGCTCCCCTAAAAACCGTGCGCCCTGAGGCAGTAGCCTCTACAGCCTCATGGGTAATCTGGCCCTGGTCAGGAGCCATATCTTAGATCACTTCTCCATTCGGGTGGCATGCAGAAAATGCATGGAAAACCATTCACAAAATTATACTAAATTTTTGAAGTAGGCCTATATCAAAATGTTGTACTCCCTTAGCATATTATTTTAATCACAGTTTCTGAATTCTCACGCATTTCTTTAATTTCTAAAAATGTAAATGAATGTTTAATGTGATTCAGTACGCATCTCGATGACCAGTCAGGCGGTCCGTATGTGCATCGAGCTTAACCAGTGGTCCGAAAGTAAGAAATGTTTAAAAACTACTGTCTTTGAACCTCTGTTTCATTAACGGGAGAGAGTATAATCCCAAAACTCTAATTTTTCCTCACTTTTTTCTTTAGAATCTTTCCTATATATATTAGGCAACCTGTTCCCGCTCCTATTCCTTTTCAGCCTTTCCAAGAGACTCAAGCGAGTTGCAGATAGAAGGGCTCTAAACCTTTTGAGATTTTTTGTCTTCATCGTGGAATTTCGGTTTGTAGAACAACCGTTCCATAAAAACTGAGAGTAAAATCACACAAAATAAAGAAGGTACAGCAAAATATATGTTTTTTCTTTCTCAAAGTATCTTCCCTCGGATGATATGGAACGGTCCCATTGTTCAGTCCACTTTTCAAAGCATATGGCGAAGGTATTTTGTGGAAGATGCTCAGCGATCATAATAACAGCTTAAATCCAAAGTAATCGAGGCAGTTGCCTTCAATGCACGATCTTAAAAACAAGAATCACTCACAATACAAATTTAAATTCGTTGGCTGAATTTAAAGATTTTATTGTGTAAGAACTTTTGGGTTTCCCTAGAACCCATCATCAGATACAGGAGAAGTTCTAGTGTTCTAGGGAAACCCGAAAGTTCTTATACAATAAAATCTTTAAATTCAGCCAACGAATTTAAATTTGTATTGTGAATGACTCTTGTTTTTAAGATCGTGCATTGAAGGCAACTACCTCGATTACTTTGGACTATTTCTGCACGAATTTGAATTCTCATAATAACAGCCTAAATAATGGCAGCATCTGTGTTGAATGTTGCGTCACGGAACTTCTTCTTCTTCATTGTTGAAAACAACCAGAAATCGCACGGGGCGAGGTCAAACTGTAGGCAGGCTGTGACATGATTCCAATACTGTATTTTGTTAGAAACTGTTAAACACAAGCAGCCACATGTAGGCGGGCGTTATCATGGTGTAGGGTCCACTTGCCCACCAGTTCTGGTCGCTTAATCGATATGTGTCATCACAGACGCTTCAAGACTGAAATGTAATACACAGCATTGACAATAATTTGTGAAGGAACGGCATGCTGTGTAGACTACACCTTTATGATCAAAGATAATTATCATCATCCCCTTCCCAGTTGATTTGGTTTGGCGGACGTTTTTCGGAGGAGGCGAGCCTGTGTTTTTCCAGACACTCGTTGCGCGCTTCGGGAGGGGGTCGACATAGTGGACCCATGTTTCATCGACAGTTATTACTGTGTTTAGAAAGTTTGGATCCTTTGCAATCATTTGTTTCCACTCATGACACACCTGAACTAACAATTGTTCTCTCGTCAGGGGATGAGGTACCCGTCTGGAACACACACGATGCAGCAGTAATTTGTCGCGTAGAATCCGGAATGCCGACGTTTTAGAAATATTAGTTGACGCCGCTATGTCTCCACACGTCATTCGTCAATCTTCTTGCAGGATTGCCCAAACAGTGTTAAAAATACGCTCCGTAACACCAACTTCAGGTAGACCAGGCCTTGAAGCGAGTCCTGCCGACAAACGCTCTTCTTTGAAATCATGATGCTATCCAAGAATCATTGACTCACCCAAACATTTATCTTTGTAAGCTTTTTCCATTAATCAACTGTTTCAGGAGCCGTTTTACCCAAACGATACCAAAAAATTTTCGCACAACACATTTCACATCTTTACTGTGAATCACTCACTTCCATAGCTGTATGGCGAAACGCAGACGTACCTTAAACAACTGCGCAATAGCAAAAACAGTATCGTCTGACACGGCTAATAACGTAGATTCTTCCTTAATTCAGTTAATCGTCTGTGTGGTTATTTTTCCTTTTTGCACTGTAGTCAACTAAAAAAAAAAAAAAAAAACCCTCAGTTTCCACGGAATGCCCTTTGTAGTTTGGTAACAAGTAACGAAGTGAAGTTCGGCACACATGTCCCGTCTTGACAAGAGAAGATGCAATATTTTACTATTTCTCAAAATCTCGAAACCTCAAATTCGGTTAAAAGCGGTTTCATACAAAATAAGAAATATTGCTTGATTAACTATTTTTCATTTTCATTATCATCTGCTACTGCCGTTTTGTTTTTTGTTTTTTACAACCCCCCCCCTTCCGCCACAAGATGTCTGTTTAAGAACACCGCTAAATATGAAGAGCTGTGGCACACCCGAAACGAGAGGTCATTCAATGTATTCCTCGGCAATTCCGAACACACCTTCGCTCTCAGCGGAGAACAGAACTGGTTTGGGACTTCATTACTCCTACTTGTGCTAGGTAATATTTTTATGAAATATGACGCATGTGATATAAGTTACGGCAAAAATTAAGCCCAAACGTAAGCCTTAAATATGTCCTTGCGGCATTCGTTGAGGAAATGTTGTTGAAGCGTGCATCGTTTGCTTGAATTCCAAGTCGTAAAATTTCTGGTTCAGTTTAAATTCCGACTGCAGCTAGCTAAAAGGTCGAGGTAATAGGATGAGCTCATTTTATTTATTCGTTTCATTTGCTTATTCATTTAACCTTTGATGGGGGAAATGCTCTAAATAATCCAGTACTATACGTAAAACCAAAGCAGCGTAATTATTTTTGGTATGTTTTCAAATGGAAATAAGATTGTTTTTGCAGAACTCTAAAGCGTAATCAAAACGTATATGGCAAAAATGTTTCTGAATTAAAATATGTGGTGCAGTGGCAGCATGTCCGGCACGTAACTGGAAGACCCTGTGTTCGATTCCCGGTGGCGGACGATGATAATTTTTCCGAGACTCACTTATTAACGAGGAAAGAGCGATGATTTCTGTTTGGTGTTCCTCATGCACGTCGAGTGTTTGAATTAATTATCCATTCGCCTCCTAGTTATTTGTTCAGTTGTTGCTTTTCATCTTTGGTGAATCCCCAGCATTGTGTTGGGCTCCATGAAGCAACCTGCCATGTAGTTTGGCAGTTAATCACATGTGAGTCTAGAGAATTCGATGCCGCTGTGGTGCAGTGGCAGCATGTTCGGCGCGTAACTGGAAGACCCTGGGTTCGATTCCCGGAGGCGGCGAATGAGAATTTTTCCGAGACACACTTATTAACGTTGATAGAGCGGTGATTTCTGTGTGATGTTCCTGATTAACGTCGAGTGTTTGAATGAATTAAAATATTCCACAATAGTTTAGACTTACCGGGAACGTTCTCAGAACAGATGTCACTGGGGTTCGAATCCCGGTGAGGCATGGATGGTGAGTTTGTCTTACCCCAAATTGGAGATGGGGACTGCTGAAATCTCATTGAGTTGCGCATAGCGGCTATTAACTCCCCCCTCCCTCCTCCCAAAAAACCAGATGGTATCGGGTTTCGTAAAAAAACCTTTTTGAATTTCGGCGATTGACGTTCCTGGTACCCCCCTTTTAACTCTTCACCCACCACGATCTTAAAATGTTTTGTGCCTTACAATACCATAACGCCTGAAAATGTCTGCTGCCCGTTACCGAATTTCATTCTCCCACCCTTTTGCAATAACAGAAGAAGGATTAGTGCTGGGTCATTACTCGAAGCTTCGGATTTCTGGGCTGGACATACACTGACCTTCGGATTTTGTGGGGCAATTAATGCATTCTTTTACTGAAAGCATTAGGAAGGTAGGGGGAAGTGGTAGCACTTGGAAAATTTACTTTACCCTTTTTTTGTAAAAAATAAGCTTTCAGTCTATGTATTTGGGTTCAGAAAAAAATGAAAGAATTTTTGAGACAAATTTTTCCCCATTAACTCCACTTTTGGTACAATGCAAAATATCACAGACAAACGAAGCACGTGTCAATAAAGCAGGAGTTCTGCTGAGCGATGTCAGAAGACTGAATGATATTGTCCCGGGCAAACCAACTCCTAGTTCACTTCTTTGTTTAGCGACAACGATGACGATTGAGGGTGACTTCTGCTAATCCCTCGGATGCCATGCAAATTCGAAGAACATGGGGGATACAAAATCCTACTCATGCTATCCAGGCGACTCGGGCGCTTGTGGTTGTTTGCAGGTAAGGACGCGCCAAGGCGCTATTCGCGCGAAAGGGTTAAAGAAAAATGTGCATTCCAAACACAATATTTACACATTCTGAAAGATGAGACTACTACACGTCGATATGAAAAGAAGTTCGGGGTTACCGGTCAGTTGTTTTCTTTTGTCGCAGAGTTGAAAATGGAAGACGAAGAAAGTTCATGCTTGTTATTCATTACTGTTTTTCTATCGCAAGGGTAAAAACGTGACAGAAACGTTACAACTTATTCCTTTGCCGACAGTGCGATTTGAATCCCCATCTTCCTTTTCCGGAGCAGCTGTTCTACCAACTGAACTACGCCGGTAGGTCTGTCGTTACTTCATTTGCGATTTGACTCATGCGTCACCTCAGCAGTACGTCATCTACGCTGTCACGTAATACGTTATAACGTAAAAAAACAAAAATGTATGTGTTGTGTACAGTAACCTTCGAACAGCAATTCTTTCGTTGGATTCAAAAATCAAATGAGATTCAAGTTGCTGTTAAAATCTTTTATTTTTTCGCTACATGCTTTTGCTAGCTGTATTTGCTAGTTGTTTACAAGGGCGCGAATATAAATGGTGGTTAAAAAAAATAATCAAAAATAACAACATGGGAAAAGGAAGAAAGAAATATTCCTTGACGTAAAATTGGGATGTACCAAGTAAGTGATGAAAACATTTCTGTTTTCAAGGAGTAAAACAGAATTGAAATTTATCTATCCATTGTGGAAGTATCGATTGTAAAGTAGAAATGTAGTGTGTTTGAATGGGGAGGGAGGGGAAGGGGAGGAAAACTCCTAATTGGTCCCAAAAATAAATTATAAATATAGACTTTGTAGTTAGCTAGATACATTAAAGTCATAAAGTCATGATCTCCCTGAAGTGTCTTCAGGGAGATCAACCAGTATGATATATATGCTCATACAGTACAGTGAAAGGTCAGAAGGGCAAGTTAAGGGAAAGAAAGAAAGAGAAGCCAGCTGCCTCTTCAATACAGAGGATGTTAACACATTTTCAGAACGTTTTTGATAAGAAAATAAAAGAAGTTAAATGAATTTAAAGTGGCAACAGCGTAAACACTAAAAACCATCTGCTGCAGTTAAACATCGTCTGCTAAGGAAATGGTATACGTAAACAAGCTGTGGACAGAAGGTTATGTTTTTGCGATTTACGAAGAAAAATATTCGTATTCCATAATTAAAAAAACGATGTGAAAATCGTGGAATTAGCATTTTTAAATGTAAAATAAACAATATAATTTATAATACTGGAAAAAATAGCCGAGTATCTCCTTTAACAGGGAAAAGAACACCAAACAAACATCTAAAGAAGGTACGTACTTTTACGACTATATAAAAAGTCTCTGGTCTTAAAAGAAAATCCACCAACCGAACGAGCAATCGCTAAGTCGTTAAAAATCTCTGTAAATAAGGTAATAAAGATTTGAACCTGAAAAAACAAAACAAAAAAAAACGTAATGTTCTCTAGGCACGTGGCTGAGAGCAGAATACGGTGTGACAGCCGATTTATCGTGACTATTGATGAAGCATGGATCTACCTAAACTTGACTGTAACAAAAAAAAAAAAAAAATGTCGTTTTACTGACGCAAAAGAATAGAAAAGACTTAAGAGCTTGGTTTCAAGTATTCAAAGAAAATTTCAGTAAATGATTCATGATTATTGCCGGTTTCTGTAAAATGGGAAATTAAAGTTAAGAAAAGTTGAAAAAAATGTTAAAATAAATTCTACATATTACCAAAATAATCTTTTAACTCCTGTATTTAATATATTTAAAGAGGAAATACCATTCCTTTATACAGAGCCTACAAAGAGTAGAACTCCATCAGGATGTTCTACTCTTTGGAGACCGCCAAAAAGATAGCCTTCTAAGCGCAGACCTGAAACAATGATTGGACTATGGAAAGCAGTTTAAGAGGAGTGAAGAAATACCATATTATCTTGGAAATTTAGATGTAGGTTCATAGAAAGGGCTATCAGATAGAACATTTAAGAAAGAAATAATTTTATTTTAAACATTAACTGTATTGCTGGAAAATCGTTCTAAAAATGTGTGAATATCCTCTGTGTTTTGCGCTTTTACAAATAATTAAATTTCGACAATTTTCAAATAACGCATTACTCAAAAAAAAAAAAAAAAAAAAAAAACCATACCAACCAACCTGTGTCGCAAGTATTTTAATTAAAAATTATCACGAAAATTCATTGGCGAATCATCTAAACATAAGGGCCAAGTTTCTTTTCTTCATAAAGAAAATAAAAATGGAGTTTTTTTACAAGATTTCTTCAAAAATGTTAAAATATTTTGTTTTTCGAATCTACCAAGGCTTCGCTGGGACGTGTCTGAGCTATATCTAAACATGAGGGACAATTTTCTGTTCGTTGCGGAAAATTGTTATCTTTCTTTTATAAATCCTTCATGTTGGTATCTACAATCTACAACATTCAAATCTGTCGACATTAGTGATTTTGATGTTTGGCTCTTACACCCCCTCCCCCTCTCTCCCCCGTCCCTTCAAATTATGCTTTTATGAAAGGTGATGTCATTTCCCGAAATATTCACAGCAAGCAAAATTTTTATTTACTTTAGGTGATGTCATTTCTTGAATAATTAGCAGCAGGCAATTATTGCCGTTGTATAAATATGAGATAAAAGTAACTTAACTTTAAAACCTTTTTAATATTTATTTTTTACTTTTTGGTAAAGTTTATTTCAAATCCTCCACGAGAGTCAAAAAGGCTTGATTTCCAGCAGCTGTATTTCTGCACCAAATCTTGCCTTCCACATTTCGTTAGACTGAGATATAACCTTCTTAAAAGATTATGTTATTAATCGATATAATAATTTCATTTAAAATGCTTGAATAACTTCGCTAACACAACTCATCATCTTGGCACAACAGCAACAAGCTTTGGGAAAATTTAATTCCATCTCATCAGGAAAGTTCTGCTTTTTACGAATCTAAGAAAACTTCAGTGAAGTCATTTCGAGGTTCTCCTAATTAAGTGAGCCTAACACGAAAGTTTTACATCATCCTGATTACTACACTTAGGGGAGAAAGAAAAAAAGAAGAAACTAAAGAAAAATAAAAGTATAAAGAGAAGTTGAACGAAGAAGAAAACTACTCTGCTACACGATCTTTATTTGCCCTGAGCTGTCTGACTCTTCCGAAACCGAATGACAAACTGTGTGCTGAGAAAAAAATCCATCCAGTGTCTGACAGAAATATAGCAGGTTTGTACGCGACACATCCGATTTACAGCCACCCAGTCTAATTCCCTATGCATCCTTGCAACCGTCGCCATAGTAACCGGTTATCCTTCCCGGCGGGGAACACCAGAACACTCAGCCAACCGCGATCTTCCATTCCCCTGACACTGCGGGATTCGTTAAGCAGTGACCTTTCAACCTGAGGCAGGGTAAAATGAACTGGAGAAGAAAAAAAAAAAGAAAAAAAAAAAAAAAAAAAAAAGTACCTCTCTAGACCTGATAAGAAGAAATTTTTTATTTGTTTACTTTTTTTTCTTATTTTCAGTTCACATCAGGACCACCAAGTCGTGTTACAAAACGAGTTTTCCTCAGAGATAGGAGGGAGGATTTTGTCGAAATTTTGCGATGAAACAGACCCCTAAATGCACGCTGACGGATGGGTGGGGGAGTTCAAAGAGGGGGTGATGGCGTCTGCCTACCTTATTTTCCTAAAATGAACGGCTCGCTGCCAATGAACAAAGCACGGAAAACGTGTTCTTCGGTAGCTAGTAGCTCTAACAATTGATGTACAACGATTTTTCCTTTTTTTGCTGCTAGACATGGCTGTTGACAAGATTACATCGTTTGATAAAAACAGCTAATACATAAAACATTGCGCTGAAAATTATGCATGCTTAAACGAAAGGAAGCAATCGCTTTTAATGGAAACAACATGATCTGTTGTTTTTAAAAGAACTTCTTTCCCTCACGCAGTTTTTTTTTATTTAGTTTTTGTTTTACGGATGTACAATGTACATGCTTGCTGATAAATCTTGCTTTATAATCCTCGCGTAATGAAAAAAAAAATGAATTGATTAATGTAACGTCTGCTTATTTTCATAGTTGAACAAAGCTCGGACTGAGATTTCGTTGGAAATTGAATCTTTGGAAACGTGTCGAGAAAGTTATAATAATTCAGGAGATATCAGCGCATGTAAATAAGAAAACGGCGTGTTGTCTTTTGCAATTTTAATGTTAGTGCACTCGAACTTCGCGCTTATGATAACTGCGAATTATTATTCATTAAAATAAAGCAGAAATTTTGATATAGTATATTTAAATTTCCCATTCGACACACACACAAGAAAAACCCGACACCTTGTGATTGCCCCTTTTTTTAAATTCCGTATCCAACAGACATAATAATAATAGTAGTAGTAATAATAATAACAATAATAATAATAATTTTAATAGCAATAATAATAAACATCTCCCCAGGAAGGTGTGGAAACATCTTCTATAATAATAGTAATGAAAATATATTAAAACCAACAGAAAGCAAGGCTGAATGCAAGAGGAAGCAGTTTGAAAGCAGATTAGATGGCTGGAAAAATAAGCCACTGCATGGACAATTTTTTAGGAATATTGAAGGGAAAAGTAGCAAGAACTTGATTTGGGCATGGTTGAAATTGGGTTTCATCAAGAAAGAAACAGAAGGTCTGATTTTTGCTGCACAAGAACAGGCATTGCAAAGAAACATTATGAAGGCTAATCCATTATGAAGACTAATCCAAGTCAGTAATAATCCAAAGTGTGGACTTTGTCAAGAAAATGATGAAACTGTGTCTCATCTTACATGTGAATGTAGCAAAATCGCACAGACAGATTGCAAAGCTAAATACGACAGGGTTGCAAAATTGATTCGCTGGTCATTATGCAGAAAGCGCAATCTGCCAGCATCGAAAAACCCATGGGAACATCACGCTGAGAAAGTCGTAGAAAATAATCAAGTCAAGATCTTGTGGGATTTTCGAATTCAAACCGATCGGCACCTAGGACTTAATACACCAGACATAACAGTCATAAAAAATCGGAAAGTCTGGATAATTGAAACAGCGATTCCTAGAGATGCCAGAGTCTATGAAAAAGAACGGGAAAAAATGACTAAATATAGAGACCTGGCCACAGAAGTTACCCGATTATGGACTAAACACACAACGGTAGTCCCCATTGTCATCCGGGCACTTGGAACACTTTAAAAAAATTTTATGAACCGTTTCGAAAAATTGCAGCTTTCTGATATACCACCTACAGAACTGCAGAAGACAGCTTTACCTGGGACATCATATATTTTTCGACGATTCTTGACTGATACCTAGATCTCCGGTGGAATCTCATTTCATCTCAACAACACCAGTCAATGGTAATTTTGTTGTGTTTGTCATAGGCTGCGTTTCGTATATTTCGAATAAAGAAGATAATAATAATAATACAGTGACATTTTTGTGATATGTTTTCCGGTTATACGTTCTTCAGTTTCATACGTAATTTTGTGCTAGTCCCGATATTTTACTGCAGTTCCCATAGCTTTTTCAATTCGGTCATGCGTAATTCCTTTACTCGCTTTTTGGTATTATACGTTAAATTTCGAATTTCATATGATTAAACGGTTCTTCGATTATTTTATACGTAATCCAGTATGTTACAACTTTCGGGGAATTGAGATAACGGATTTTGTTATTTTATTTTTAGGTATGAAATATGGGATACAACTAAAATTTTACTAAATAACGTTACATTTATCTTTTTTCTCTGGATTCAAGAAATTTGAAACAAACAAAGATTATAGAATATTTTACTCTGTACCAACGCTAAATCAAATAGTGGACAAACTGCTTTGAAAAGAGTAATGCGTATAAGTAAAGAATGTGTAATAGGGGCATTGAATATAAAGCAAAATCACATTCAGATTTATTACCTAGTATTTCAAGGATAAGATTTTGTTTTTCCATGTATTGACAATATAATATATGAAATCCTGCAGAATTTCTTAACCGAGTTTTTAAAATGCAATTAAAATAAAAAAAAAAAAATAAAAAAATCAAACTATGCCAAAGGTACATAGCCTTAAGGTAGCAAGCAAAGTATTCATGTATGTATGTCTTACATTATAAATTAGCGTAACCTAAAGTTACGAGTTTTTCTTCTTTCCTTTTTTGGAAGCATCCAAAATTTTACAATAACATTTAACAATAATGAAAATTCTTTTATACTTTTTTTCCATTTATACGTTTTTCATGGCCATCCCCTAGGGAAAAAACCCGAGATTTCACTGTAATTACCAACAGAAATAATAATAATAATAATAATAATAATAATAATAATAATAATAATAATAATAATAATAATAATTAATTATGTCTGTCAGTGCCACTTCGGTGATATGGTGGTCAGAGGCACGGGCTTCTGGGTGTTCGTCACAGTTCAATTTCTGCTCTCTCCGTTTCCTGGAATCGATGGCTCTTAAATTAGGGACACGGAACTGTGGATGATCATGGTAGTCGTTAAACACCGGAAAAAAAGTATTTCTAATTTGTCAGCCTGTATCAGCGATAAATCAAATTCTGGGAGAAGATTCAAAATTTGACAGTGTTTTTCATTGTCATTCAATTTGCAGTGATAGGTTTTAAGCCTAAATTCTAGAAGCAAAAAATTTCCACCAATTATAGAACACTATTGAATTGACTGATTCGACTGTTTCTTCAACCGTTGTTTAAAATTTTACTGGATTTACATATTTTCCTGTTCTAAATTTAATTTTTCTGTTTATTGAGTTATAAGTGTATGCACCACTACTTTGGGACGTTCGCAGAATTGTTTGGTGCGTAACCGGAAGTATCAAAAATAAGCAATGCGTGTTTTTCTGCTAGCGGTCATCTTCACAAAGCATTTAGAATTTTAAATTTCAAAAGAAGCATGTTTTAGGACTACAGAACTACCAATGATTCAAGATTAGTATTTTTCTCCAATATTAATGTTTATTTACGATCCGCCTGGGTGCATAAACATGTGAAAAACTGTTAAATAGAAAGGAAAGAAAGCTGTAATTAAAGTCGTCGAAAGAGAAGATGAGAAAAGAGGCTGATAAATTTCTGTCGAAAGACAGTCCTGAAGAAACATCAAACGATAGGCTACAAAGCAGCAGTATTGATAGAGTTTTTTCAGCAATCGATGGCTGAGAGAGCAAAAGAACAAAGAAGTGGAAGCGATAGAGTAAGAACTGAAATATAAAGACACGTGAAACGAAACAGCAATTTTGTCTTCTTGTACACTGTTGCAAAAATTTCTAAAATTCACTGGCCATTTTCCGTGATTTCTTTCGTGAATTAACGATGCATATTCCTGATACAAACTTTCCCGTGAAATATAGGGAAAAACCTGGATTTTTGGGATTTTTCGTACGCCAGGAAAATTCTGAATTTTCAAAAACTTTTCCGCAACTCCTTTCGTATATTAATGGAAAAAATCTGTCCTCACAGTTTCCGTATCCATGACGGAAAATTTCCAGCAATAGGAGAGATTCGCAGAAGTACTTGAGGTTTGAATAACTATTAAATTTCAAGGATCTGTCGGAAGCCTGCTTTAGAAATTTCGAAGCGAGATCGGATATTCTGGATGAAATTTTGGTTATTGTGGCAGACCTGATATTCTTTCATCACTCTCCCCATTTGTTGCACCAGCTATTATTGTCTATACACTATATTGAAAAAAGTCACCGAACACCCCTTCAAAAGCAAATGAACGCATCCGCTGCGTTGTTAAGATGTACGGTATAGCTGCAAACGGTATAAAACAAGCCTGCAGCTGACCGTGATCGTATCGCACTGTGAGTTTGAATGAAAATGTCGCGGCGGGAGAGAACTGACTTTAAGAAAGGAAAGATTGGTGGGTGTTATATTAGTGGGTTATACATAACAGAAACCGAGAGGCGTTTAAATATACCCAAGACAACTGTTTTGGATGAACGGAATAAGTGGAAGACACATGGCGTGTATGAAGCAGCCAAACGTACCGGAAGACCAACGAAAATCAGTGATAGAGGACGTCGAAGCCTCAGAAGAGTCGTTACATCTAATCGACGGAGTACTGCACAAGACCTCCGCGTACAGGTGAGTAAAAATGCTGGAACTCCAGTACGTACACGTACCATTCGCAAAGAACGTCATTCCATGGGTTACCGTGGCCGTGCGACTGCTCATAAGCCTTTCATCTCCACTCGAAATGCTACTCGTCGTTTAGCATGGTGTAAAGAACATTTGTCATGGACCGTAGATCAATGGAAACGGGTCCTATGGACTGATGAATCGGGATACACGATCCATCAATCTGATGGCCGTGTGTGGGTATGGCGGCAGCCCGGGGAACGCTATTTACCACAGTGTACTGTTTCTACGGTCAAGTTTGGAGCTGGCAGTGTTCTCGTGAATGGGTGTTTTTCGTGGTATGGTCCCGGCTCATTGGTTATCGTAAACAAACCTGTTAACCAGCACGTCTACCTCGATATTCTGGACAATTATGCCCTACCAACTCTGTGTCAATACTATAGAACCGAGCATTGTTGGTACCAGCAGGAAAATGCACCGAGCCATAAAGCAAGGACTGTTACAGCGTCGTTTAACGACATTTCCGTATCGTGTGTGGACTGGCCCGCACAGCGCCCTGATCTTAATCCCATAGAGCACCTATGGGATGAATTAGAGCGCTGCATAAGAAGTTTGGAACCAAGGCCTACTGCTAAGCAACAGTTAACGGCAGCATTATGTACTGAATGGAAGCGCATACCTATCGCTGTGTTCCAAAACCTTTTGGGAAGCATGTATCGAAGGGTCAGTGCATGCATTAAGGCCAAAGGTGGACCGACGCCGTACTAACGTATGTCAATAAATATTATGTCGTGTCTTTCTTCTGGGTTTCCGGTGACTTTTGTCAATATAGTGTATATATTAAGGAAATACAACGTTTCTTCAAAAACGTTAAAATAATTTGACTTCATCAAATAAAATATTTTTGAAATAACGTTGTATTTCCTTAATGTATATTGCAAACCTACGCAGAAAAGTAATAAGCTGCAACAGAAAATAAAACGACTAATTCACCCGCATTAATAGCGAAAAACATTTCATCGTCGCACTATTTTAGTCTCTCTTCATTTCTATCTTATACCTATGCGTTACGTGCATTTCTAGTTCAATCTCCAGCACGCGGAGCTGTCGTTGAAGACGTACCTAGGTCGAACCCCACCTGAGACAAAGGGAAAGGAATCGTTAACTTCACAAGCCAGAGAAAAATCTCAAGTAAAAGGACGGAAAAAGTCAAAATTTCTGTATAAATATGGAAAATCCCGAAACTGATTTTTTTGAAATGAACGGAATTACTGACAACGAAAAGTCTGTCAAAATACTGAAGTTAGAAGAAACGGAAACTTTCGAAAACGGAGATTTCCTTAAAAGACGGATATCTACCCGTAACTTTACTGCACATTATTTTCAGGAATTTTCCGTGAATTCACACCAGTTATTTTTACAGTGTATATAAACCTGATGTAAATTATGAATCAGACTCTCTAGTCCATAGCAGATGAAAGGTTAAAGTATATTGCCACTAAAGCATTTCAAAATCTAAAGACTGTTGAGAAAAAAGTTTGTCCTGTGACAGAGACGAAATTCTCCTAAAAAAAAAAAAAATAATCCCCAGAATAGCTTTTCGATTTGTTATTTCAAATCATGGTACATTCGCTACCTTTCAGAACAAGGCAGCTAAGTAAAACAAATGTTTCGAAATGACATCATTCAGTTGCGCAAAGATAATCAGAGTACAAACCGACAATCCATCTCTAAAAAACCAGATGCACGCCTATTACTCTAGAGTGGTAGTTTCTTTCCAATAGAAGATCAAGAACATAAATTCTTGTAGATTTTTTCTTATTGGCGATCATACGAAGTAAAGCAAACAACGATGAGAATGTGTGATACAATTCACATATCAATAATACGTGATTTACAACTAATGCTCTGCAGGGGTATCAGATATATTGATTTCTCTGTTCGCAGTGGAAAAAAATATTGACGGATCATAATATTCCGATTCAAGCAGATAAAAAGACAACTGGGAAGTATGAAAGGCAATTTATTGCTCTTCCAATCATCTGAAGTGGCAGATATTTTTTTCGGTGAAGTACGCGGGCCAAGAGATAGAGCTCCTAGGCAATACGAGAAATTATTTCTTAGAAAAATAAAAAAAATCCTATACATGTGAAGTGTATTTGGACGATATGTTAGACTAATGATTACGAACATCTGCATATACACAGTCGAGTCATATTATTGTGACCACCTCGTACTTTTGACGTCAACAGAGCGTAGCCAATGAAAGAAAGCACGTGTCTTGAGCTGGCTTGGAGGGTATATAAGGTATGCTGTAGACATTCTGAAAACATATCACTCATTGCTTTCATGGATAAAAGGAGCGATTTATCAGATTTGTAAAAAAGGATGATTATCGGCTTTCGGGCAAAGGGTGGCAGTATTTCTGAAACAGCGCAGTTGGTGAACTGTTCGCGTGCTCCTGTGGTTAAAGTGTATCGTGATTGGAGAAATGTCACCGTTGCGAGTAAGCGGCGTGGAAACTGCGGAATACCACGTGCCGTTGATGTGAGATGTGAACGTAGGCTTTGAAGGTGCGTGAGGGCCGATCAGCACGCTACAGTGGAGCAACTCACTGGCCGAATGAACCAGGGGGCTACCGAAAGTGTGTCTAAAACGACAGTTCAGTGAACCCTACTGCGTATGAGGTTTTGATGCAGACGGATGGTCACTGCACCTATGCTAACGAAGGTGCATCGGCAGAAAAGGCTTACATTTGCACGGAAGTATCGGAATCGGACTTCCGCTGATTGACAAAGGATTGCCTTCTCCGATGAGTAACGTTTTCTGCTTCATCGAACGGATGGACGTTGGCGTATAAGACGAGAAACATCGGAGAACAAACAATCTTCAATCATTGCTGACAGAACACAAGCTGGTAGGGGCAGCATTATGGTCTGGGGAATGTTTTCGTGGCATTATCTGGGTACACTCATACGACCCTGTGTAAAGGCACTATGGACAGAATTCGTTATGAACCCATCCTTGCAGACGTACACTCATGAATGCTGATTGTCTTCCCTCTGGTGGATAGGATCTTCTAGTTCCCATCTGCCCGAGGAAAGACAATACTCGGGACAATGCGACGTGTCACACAGCTGGAAATGCCCGAGAGTGGTTGGAAGAGCAAGATGAAGAATTCAAAGTACTTCCGTTGCCCCCTAATTCTCCAGGCTGAAACTCAATTGAGCATTTGTGGGACCACTCGATCGTGTTGTTCGCTCTATGGATCCGCCACCACGCACCCTCCAGCAGCTATCAGATGCACTGCAGTCAGCATGGCCCCACATACCTGTGAACACCTTCCAGAACCTTTTTGAGTCACTCCCAACCCGTCTAGCTTCTGTTCGCGATGCACACGGCGGTTACTCTCGATATTAGCTGGTAGTCGCAATACTATGACTCGACTGGGTATGTCATTAACAATAAGAAATATACTTCCTATATATATATATATATATATATATCATCATCATCATCATCATTGTCAACCATTATCAATCCACTGCTGGACGAAGGTCTCCCCAAGTTTCCTCCACAACGGTCTGTCTTGTGCCAGTCTCCTCCATGTCACCCCTGCATACTTTCGAATTTCATCCACCCATCTCCCATGTGGTCTTCTTCTGGGTCTTTTCCTGTCCCTTGGAATCCAATCTAAAATTTCGGCTGTCCATCGATGATCTGTCCTTCTGGCAGTATGTCCAGCCCATTGCCATTTCAGGGATTTAACTCTGATCATGATGTCTTCCACTCTTGTCATTTTTCGGATCCACGAGTTCCTCTTCTTATCCCTCCTGGTTACACCAAGCATGCACCTCTCCATGCTTCTTTGAGTTGTCTGTAGCCTTTGTATGTCTCTTTTAGTTAAGGTCCACGTCTCTGCACCATACGTAAGCACTGGAAGGATGCATTGATCAAACACTTTTCTTTTAAGACATAATGGCATATTGCTCTTGAAAATTATGCTGTTTCTTCCAAAAGCTCTCCAGGCAAGTTTTGTACGCCGATTAATTTCTTCATCAATGTGACCCTCACTTGATATCTGCTGTCCAAGATAAACGTGCGTGTCTGTTATCTCCAGCTTTTCTCCATCAATCGATAAATCTTCATTTCTTGTAAAAGCATTGAACATCACTTTTGTCTTCTGAAAGTTCATTTTTAATCCCACTTCTTTACTCTTGTCAGCAAGTTCCTGGATCATACTCTGCAGCTCTGATGGGGTAGTTGCAAAAATGACTACGTCATCAGCAAAGCGAAGGTGGGTTAGATAATCTCCATTAATCTTTATTCCCTTGTTTTCCCAGCTCAGCGACTGAAAAACACCCTCCAATGTGGCATTAAAGAGCTTCGGAGATATGGTGTCACCTTGTCTCACTCCCTTTCCAATTATATATATATATATATATATATATATATATATATATATATATATATCATCATCATCATCATCACTGTCAACCATTATCAATCCACTGCAGGACGAAGGTCTCCCCAAGTTTCCTCCAATATATATATATATATATATACACTGCTGGACAATTGCTAAGGACCGAACATAAACGGCTATATAGCGCATAAAAAAGTAAGTGTGGTTGGATGCCAAGTGAAATAAAATAATGTCAGAATGCCAGGACATTACAAGAAAGACAATTTATTGTGCTCTGAAATCCAGAAGGCTTTGGAACGTGTTCAAAGGACAAACAGGCCATTTTGTGCAGAATACGTAAACGTGAAAAAAATGCAATTACCGTCCGCAGGCGTTCCGGCGTAAGATATCAATACGGGATATGGCCACCATGGAGGGCGATGCAAGTTTCCACACATCGTGTCATACTTTGCACAACATTATCAAGCAGCTGTTGGGGTAATTTATCCTATTCCTCTGTCGGTGCACGGATGACGGTTTCTTTGTTTATTGGATGGCATTGGCGACCAGCAAGACTCCTCCCCAAAACATCCCACATATTTTCAATGGAATTCAGATCTGAAGAACGTGCTGGCCATACGAGGCGTTGAATATCCTCGCTCTCAAGACACTCCTAGACAGCGACTGTTCGATGACATGTTGCGTTGTCGTCCATGAAAATGAATCTATCACCGACAGCACCATGGATCATGCGAACATGAGGTAACAGAGCATCATTAATGTATCGTTGGCCAGTCATAGTCCCAGCTGGAAGCACGTAGATTGACGTACGGCCATTGATCATGATGCCAGCCCATACCATGACACTACATGTCAGATATCGGTCCCTTTCCTGTATGTTTGCTGAACAATATGCAGTACCACTATCACGAGATCAGTTGTCGTCGACAATCAGACGATAGACTGTATCTATTCTCATCTGAGAAGAGGACAGCAGACCAGTCGTTATCAGTCCAATTGCGATGTTGATGGCACCATTGCAAACTGGCGGTACGGTGACGTCTGGACAATGGGATGCACACAACAGGACAGCGGGCGTATAGTCCTCCTTCATGCAAACGTCTGGCGACAGTTTTTCGGGAGATCCGCTTGCCAGTAGCAGCCATAAACTGATTTGCTACCTCACTAGCTGTGCTGCGCCTGTGTCTTTTTGTTGATAGCACTATGTACCGATCTTCTGCAGGTGTCGTACTGCGAACACGACCTCCCCCATGACGTTTGCTACACTCTCCATTTGTTTGAAATGATTTCCAAAGCTTTGAAACAACACTGTGGCTGACGTCGAACTCCCTGGCAACATCTGTTATTTTTCGCCCGTCTTCAATCTTGCCAATAATACGGCCACGCGTAAAATCATCTAGGTGATGTCGGAAAGACATACTGAAAATTGCAAGTTCGTCAATTGATTCTTTCCCTTTCAACTTTGGGTTTGAACAACAACAGTCAAAAACGTCTTACTGTGTCCCGCACTTGTGCTAATTTCCACATTTTCCTGCCTTTTTTTTTTTTTTTTTGATTGGAGGTTTAACGACCACCGTGAGCAACTCAATGGGCTATAAGCAGTCGCCCGTCCCTAATTTAGGGTCACTGGTTCCAGGGAAGGGAGAGAGCCAGTGCCGAAAGACAAACACAACATCCATGCCTCACCGGGATTCGAACCCGGACCCCGTTCGGACGAATGATCAGAGGCCATCGCTTAGACTACTGCGCCACCGGGCGGCTTTTCCTGCCTTCCATTTTACGGTTGCTATCGTTGCTATTGTCATCCGTCCTTAGCAATTGTCCGGCAGTGTATATATATATATATATATTTTATTTCCACATCTTTACTCTTATATATACATATATATGCAGTATACACACACACACACACACACACACACACAGTAGATAGGTAGATATCATCATCATCATCATCATCACTGTCAACCATTGTTAATCCACTGCTTTATGAATGTCCCCAAATTTCTTTTACAATTATCTGTCTTAAGCCTGACTCCTCAATGTCACTCCGTCATACTTTCGAATTTTATCCATTCATCTCCCATGGGATCTTCTGGGTCTTTTTTTGTCCCTCGGAATCCAGTCTAAAACTTCGGTGGTCCGTTCTTCTGGCAACATGTCCAGCCCACTGCCATTTCAGTGATTTCACTCTGGTCATGATCTCGTCCACTCCTGTCATTTTCCTTATCCACAAGTTCCTCTTCTTACCTTTCCTGGTTACACCAAGCATGCATCTCTTCATGCTGCTTTGAGTTGTCTGCAGTCTTTGTATGCCTTTTTTAGTTAAGGTCCAGATCTCTCCTCCATACGTAAGCACTGGCAGGATGCACTGATTAAACATTTTTCTTTTAAGACATAATCACATACTGCTTTTAAAAATTGTATTGTTTCTTCCCAAAGCTCTTCATCCAAGTCTTATACGGCGATTAATTTCTTCATCAGCGTGATCCTCACTTGACATCTACTGCTCAAGATAAATGTTGGCATCAGTTGTCTCAAGCTGTTCTCCATTAATCGATAAATCTTCGTTTCTTGTAAAAGATAAATTTTCATTTCTTGTACATCACTTCTTTCTTCTGATAGTTCAGTTTTAATCCCACATCTTTACTTTTGTCAGCAAGTTCATGGATTATACTCTGCAGCTCTGAAGGGGTAGTTGCATCAGCAAAACGAAGGTGAGTTAAATAATTTTCATTAATCTTTATCCCTTTGTTTTCCCAGTTCAATGATTGAAGGACATTTTGCAAAGCGGCATTAAAGAGCTTGGGAGATATGGTGTCGCCTTGTCTCTCTCCCTTTCCAATTTTTATTTGTGTTATATCATCAAATATACGAACCTTTGCACTTGCGTTTTCATGTACTTTTAAAAATTGGTACTGAGAAAAAAGCAAAATGTACTCCTTTTTGAGTACATTCTGGGCTTATAATAGCTCCGAGAACTTGTGTCTCATTTTTGGAAAAGACACGTACTCATTTTTGAGTATTTACAAGAAATCAACTGTGAGTATATCAGGTATTTCTAATTTGAAATATATGTACTCATTTTTGAGTACATATATTTCAAATATATGTACTCAAAAAACAACAACATATATTTCAAATATTTGTGTTCTAACTTCATTCAGTTTCTGTGTCCATTCGGTCAGGGCACAGAAATTGAAGGGGAAGTTAGAGCGAAACTAGAGATTCTGACAGGATAGTTTGTAAGTGAGAGACTACACTAGATGGCGCCACGGTACAAGCGTACGATTTTGCAAATAGAAGGCAGTGAGAAATTAGGGGGGGGGGAGGGCTGATGATTGAACATCTTTATATGTTACCGAGGAATTCTTACCCGGGGACCGTTACTTAACGTGCTCGTCCGCTGCACGGGGGATATTCAGCGATTGTTAGAAATCCCCACCACCACGGAGAGCCCCTTGGTTCACGCCTATTAGGCCAGGTTTGAACCGGGGGTCTCTCCATCAGTAGTCTGAATCTCTGATCACTAAGCCATCCGCGGCTTGATTTCAAATTTGGGATACGTGTACTCCATACATACTCATTTATTCATAGAATCAACGGGAAGTATATTATTCGATGGCACATCTGGGATAATAGATATACTCGTTGTCACATGCTGGGCAAATGGACCGCACAATTTTATGACAAATATCGTGCTGAAGCGACAATACATTATTTATGAGATTGACACAAATATAGTAAAAACGTACACAAAGATACTTTATGCATAATTAAATTACTTGTGATCAATGACTTTGTTGTACAAATTATATATGTTTACACATTTATTAAACAATTTCTCTTGAAATCTATAATATCTAAAATGAAGTAATACGAGATTATATTTGTATTTATTGATGTAGTTATTTGTAAGTACGTATGGTTACTTATATTTGAGCATGTCATGTACTTGTTTACGATTCGATTGTACTTAAAACGAAACAAAACGAGTAGGTCCAGGTTCTCATTAAACAGATTTTTTCAACAGTATAGATGTTATTATTAATGCTAATCTTAATAATAACATCTATATAATGCTAATTTTAATAATAACATCTATAATGCTAATTTTAATAATTATTAATGCTAATTTTAATAATAACATCTATATAATGCTAATTTTAATAATAACATCTATAATGCTAATTTTAATAATTATTAATGCTAATTTTAATAATAACATCTATACAAAACGAGTAGGTCCAGGTTCTCATTTTTAAGTAGATTTTTTTCCAGCAGTATAGATGTTATTATTAATGCTGATTATATTTGTATTTATTGATGCAGTTATTTGTAGGTACGTATGGTTACTTATATTTGAGCATGTCATGTACTCGTTTACGATTCGATTGTACTTAAAACAAAACAAAACGAGTAGGTCCAGGTTCTCATTTTTAAGTAGATTTTTTCAACAGTATAGATGTTCTTAATAATGCTAATGTATGCATCTTCAATACCGCAGGATTTCAAAGCAATTGTGACTGCTGATGGTTTCACGGAATCGAAGGCCTTTTCATAAGCAATAAAGGTCATGCATACTGGGAGGTCATATTCACTTGTCCTTTCAGATAATTCTCTCAGTACATGGATATGTTCTATAGTGCTGAGCCACTCCTGAATCCAGCTTGTTCGCTTCATTGAACCATGTCCAGTGCTATTTTCAAGCGATGTGAAAGAACCTTTGTGAAGATTTTATAAACCACTGATAGGAGGCTGATGGGCCTGTAGTTCCTGAGAATCTCAGTGTCAGTTTTTTATGTAGCAGGATGATAAGTAAGCTTAGTATCATTGTTCCAATCCTCAAGAATCTTCCCTTCATTGAGACATCTGGTGAAAACTTGGGCGAATGTAGTTTCAATTTCTCCATTTGTTTCTTATACACTGCTGGACAATTGCTAAGGACGGATCATAAACGGCTATATAGCGCATAAAAAACTAAGTGTGGTTGGATGCCAAGTGAAATAAAATAATGTGAGAATGCCAGGACATTACAAGAAAGACTATTAATTGTGCTCTGAAATCCAGAAGGCTTTGGAACGTGTTCAAGGGACAAACAGGCCATTTTGTGCAGAATACGTAAACGTGAAAAAAATGCAATTACCGTCCGCAGGCGTTCCGGCGTAAGATGTCAATACGGGATATGGCCACCATGGAGGGCGATGCAAGATTCCACACGTCGTGTCATGCTTTGCACAGCATTATCAAGCAGCTGTTGGGGTAATTTATCCCATTCCTCTGTCAGTGCACGGATGAGGGTGTCCTTGTTTATTGGAGGGCATTGGCGACCAGCAAGACTCCTCCCCAAAGCATCCCACACATTTTCAATGTGATTCAGGTCTGGAGAACGTGCTGGCCATACGAGGCGTTGAATATCCTCGCTCTCTAGACACTCCTGGACAGCGACTGTTCGATGACATGTTGCGTTGTCGCCCATGAAAATGAATCTATCACCGACAGCACCACGGAACATGCGAACATGAGGTAGCAGAACATCATTAATGTATCGTTGGCCAGTCATAGTCCCAGTTGGAAGCACATAGAGGGACGTAGGACCATTGATCATGATGCCAGCCCATACCATGACACTACATGTCGGATGTCGGTCCCTTTCCTGTATGTTTGCTGGACAATATGCAGTACCACTATCACGCCAGATCGGTTGTCGTCGACAATCAGACGATAGACGGTATCTTCTCCCATCTGAGAAGAGGACAGCAGACCAGTCGTTATCAGTCCAATTGCGATGTTGATGGCACCATTGCAAACGGGCGGTACGGTGACGTCTGGACAATGGGATGCACACAACAGGACGGCGGGCGTATAGTCCTCCTTCATGCAAACGTCTGGCGACAGTTTTTCGGGAGATCCGCTTGCCAGTAGCAGCCATAAACTGATTTGCTACCTCACTAGCTGTGCTGCGCCGGTGTCTTTTTGTTGATAGCACTATGTACCGATCTTCTGCAGGTGTCGTACTGCGAACACGACCTCCCCGTGACGTTTACTACACTCTCCATTTGTTTGAAATGATTTCCAAAGCCTTGAAACAACACTGTGGCTGACGTCGAACTCCCTGGCAACATCTGTTATTTTTCGCCCTTCTTCAATCTTGCCAATAATACGGCCACGCGTAAAATCATCTAGGTGATGTCGGGAAGACATGCTGAAAATTCCAAGTTCGTCAATCGATTCTTTCCCTTTCAACTTTGCGTTTGAACAACAACGGTCAATACGCGTCAAATCCTTTATATCTCTTATCAGCGCTATGACGTCACGAACAAGTTCGGCAATCCAAAATTTGCATACGCACAACACGTCTTACTGTATCCCGCACTTATGCTAATTTCCACATTTTCCTGCCTTGCATTTTATGGTTGCTATCGTTGCTATTGTCATCCGTCCTTAGCAATTGTCCGGCAGTGTATAATGTCCATGGTAATGCCACTTTCTCCTGGAGATCTTCCGCGTTTCATGTTCTTAATTGTATGTGTACCTTTTGCAGGGAGAACTGGAGGGACTTTGGTATTGGTACCTGTCGTGATGCCTGAAATTGAGTTGACATCCCTTTCATACAGTGTTGAATAGAAATCTTTCACCCTTGTCAAAATGTCGCTTCTATTTCTTGCTACAGTACCATCTTCTTTTCTCTGTGCCATATTCTGTTTTCTTTCCTTGCCGAGATGTCACTTTGGTTTCTTCAGGCTTTGGATGTTTTAAATTGTTTTTCTCACTAGTTCACAATTGAGTTTCCTTATGTCTCCAGTAATACTTCTTCGTACTGTCCTGCATAGCTCCATACATTCCACTTTGGAAATTACTTCTTTATTTGTCCTCATCACCCTTCTCTTTTGCATCAACATTTTTGTTTTTCCTGAAATTTTCTTCATATGTAACTTGTTCTTAGTACCATCTATTTTTGTTGCTGTTTCCGTAAGAGCCTTGATCAGTTCTCTGTTAACTTGAGAAACATCCACTTCTTCCGATGTTAGGCCTTCTAAAGCAGAGAATCTGTCCCTCAGTTCCAACTTGAAGGTATTATGATGTTTTTTAAAGTTGGTTATGTAATACAATTTCTGTGTTTCATGAGCTTTCCGCGTTCGAGTTTAGTATTGAGGTGCATCTTACATTTCACCAATCTATGGTCACTACCTGTGTTGAACTTGTTTAACACACTGCAGTCTTCGATGACGAATTTTTTTGTTACACATAGTAAAATCAATTTCATTTGTCGTCCCATTCGGATGTCTCCATGTCCATTTCCTGTGTGGCTTTTTCTTGAAAAAGGAGTTCATGATGAAAAATCTTTATATTTATATCATCATCATCATCATTGTCAACCATTATCAATCCACTGCTGGACGAAGGTCTCCCCAAGTTTCCTCCACAACGGTCTGTCTTGTGCCAGTCTCCTCCATGTCACTCCCGCATACTTTCGAATTTCATCCACCCATCTTCCATGTGGTCTTCTTCTGGGTCTTTTCCTGTCCCTTGGAATCCAATCTAAAATTTCTGCTGTACATCGATGGTCTGTCCTTCTGGCAGTATGTCCAGCCCATTGCCATTTCAGGGATTTAACTCTGATCATGATGTCTTCCACTCTTGTCATTTTTCGGATCCACGTGTTCCTTTTCTTATCTCTCCTGGTTACACCAAGCATGCACCTCTCCATGCTGCTTTGAGTTGTCTGCAGCCTTTGTATGTCTCTTTTAGCTAAGGTCCACGTCTCTGCACCGTACGTAAGCACTGGAAGGATGCATTGATCAAACACTTTTCTTTTAAGACATAATGGCATATTGCTCTTGAAAATTATGCTGTTTCTTCCAAAAGCTCTCCAGGCAAGTTTTGTACGCCGATTAATTTCTTCACCAATGTGACCCTCACTTGATATCTGCTGTCCAAGATAAACGTACGTGTCTGTTATCTCCAGCTTTTCTCCATCAATCGATAAATCTTCATTTCTTGTAAAAGCATTGTACATCACTTTTTTCTTCTGAAAGTTCATTTTTAATCCCACTTCTTTACTCTTGTCAGCAAGTTCCTGGATCATACTCTGTAGCTCTGATGGGGTAGTTGCAAAAATGACTATGTCATCAGCAAAACGAAGGTGGGTTAGATAATCTCCATTAATCTTTATCCCTTTGTTTTCCCAGTTCAGTGATTGAAAGACATTTTCCAATGTGGCATTAAAGAGCTTCGGAGATATGGTGTCACCTTGTCTCACTCCTTTTCCAATTTTTATGTGTGTTGTATTTTCAAACAGCCGAATCTTTGCACTTGCATTTTCATAGATGTTATTAATAATGTTAATGTATGCATCTTCAATACCGCAGGATTTCAGAGCCATTGCAACTGCTGATGGTTTCACCGAATCAAAGGCTTTTTCATAATCGATAAAAGCCATGCACAATGGAAGTTCATATTCCATCGCTCTTTCAATTAGTTCTCTCAGTACGTGGATATGATCTATTGTACTGTAGCCACTCCTGAATCCATATATATATATATACATATTTCAAGGTCATCTCATCATTATCACATACACGGGATGAATGTGTGCGCTGGGTATTAAAGGAGTGGTTGTCCAAACTTAAAAAACTCTGGAACACAAATTTTCAGTCTGAAATGACAGCAATAAGATACTAAGTTTTTTTCTTGCACGCAGTTGAGCTTTTTTTTACAAGGTCCTGCCTTGTTGCCATTAAATATTCTTCACTTAAAATCATGAATGAATCAATCTAATTAATATTACTTTATTTACTTGATTTTTATTTGTAGTGCTTTTCTTCTAATGTTATTTATACTGTATAAATTAATATTTGCCATTCGTGTGGTTGTACACTGCATTTTCGGAAACATTTCTCGGGTCAGACACAGCGTTGTTCTGAACGTCTTTTGTTGTTTCAGAATATTGTTTATCCGTAGAATTCATTTTTTCAGGTTTAAAGACAAGTGAAAAATGATCAGGAAAAATGGTGGACGCTCAGGCTGTGATATCTGTATAACAGATGCCACACCGAAATCGGTATGTAAAAGGCGACTTGTCAAGTCTTGTTTTCTTCATTTAGCTGCACTTTAGCAAAATGTTTTTTAAAATGATCAAATGTTCACACAAAATCAGTCTAATGATTTCTTTATTTGTGTTTAATTTCTATGCTGAATGAGCATCGATAGATCGACTTACTGCGACATTTAAATATGATCTCTGCATGGAAATATATATAAAGGGTGTCCAGGCTATAGGTATCCAAAAATATAAACATATCTTTCAGCACTTATAAGGTTTAGTAAATTTTCTTTTGTTATTATACAGAGCAACTTACCAAGTTTTTACACAGGTTAGTAAATTTCCATGTGGACACTTTTTGTAGCTCTACAGATGTCAAAACGATACTTGAGCGCTTGCCAAGTATTTTCAAGCATCCAAGGCGTTATTACAGCAACTACACTGGCGTGCAAAAATTAAGGACGAGACGGTTTTTCGAATGTAACGTCGTGCAGAAGTGCTCCACATCGACTCAAATCATACCATGAGATCCCCAGTATGTAAGAATATGGGACAAGTGAGCAAAACCATCCAAACAAGGAATCCAAAGGATACAAAGGCACTTCATTGAAAAGGTAGCATCGAGCACAACTGGACAGAAGACAGAAACGTCCATGTGACAGGCGGCTGCCAAGAAAAATCCAGTCTTTAGTAGGGGATATGATCACCCCTGACTGCGTTGCAGGATTTACAACGTCTGTCCATGCTGAGGGAGAGGTTGTCAAGGAGCTGTTGAGGCATCGCGGCCAATTCCTCTTTTATCACCAATCGCAGCTGCGGAATCGTTGCTGGCGGCTGGTGACGTGATGCTAAGCGTCTCCCGAGAAGGTTCCACACGTGTTCGATTGGATTTAGGTCCGGGAACCTTGCGATCCAAACCATGCGTTGAATATCTTCACTCTCCAACAGCTCTGCGACAGCCACTGTACGATGTGGTGTAGCGTTGTCGTCCATGAAGAGGAACTCAGGAGGCACAGCACCTATAAACAGATGCACGTGAGGCAGAAGAACCTCGGTACAATAGCGGACACCAGTGACTGAACCTCCTTGGAAGATGTGGAGGTCAGTACAGCTAGCAAGCATGATACCGTCCCAAACGAGAACTCCGCCACCTCCAAACCGGTCCTTTTTGATTATGTTGGAGGTGTGCTTGCGTGTTCCCTGCTCTTTTCAGATGTGTGTACGTCCAGAATCGCTCGCCAGACTAAATCGGCTCTCATCCGTAAAGAGAACTCGACCCCATTGCTGTAGTGTCCAGTTCTTGTGTTCCTGGCACCACAGAAACCGCCGTCTCCGATGAGCAGGCGTTAATGGCAAATACCGAACTGGTCGTCGTGCAAAGGGACCACCTTTGTGCAGCCTCTTGGCAACGGTAAAACGCGATAACGGACGTCCAGTTGTCTGTTGCATGTGCCTTGCGATTTCTCCCGCTGTCTGCCGCCTGTCACTTCTCGCCTGTAGGACAATATACCGGTCGTCCGCCGGCGTGGTTGCTCGTGGACGACCACTGCTAAACTCTCGGACAGCTGATCCTGTTGTTTGAAATGCTTTCCAAGCTCGTGAAACGATGCTGTGAGCGATCCCGAACTCCTCGGCCACACTAGTCACACTTCGACCTTCCTCCAACTTCCCAATGACACGATCTCGGGTAAAGTCATCCAGATGTCGTCTACTGGATTGCTTGTTGGCCATATCACACGGTGGCAGCAATTCGAGGGCGTTCAAACCGTTGTACACCGTGCAATAGCTTTCACCGAATTGCTGAGCGTACACCGCCCGTGTGCTTTATACCCTTCCGATACTTCCCCCCCACCCCCTACGTTATGCTGTATATATGCGCATGCCCTACCGTACCTGACCCTAGTCTATCTCCTGAGTGGTCTTTCGGTCCGTTCTGCCTGCTCGTTCCGCTGTTATTCTAATTTCTCCTCTTCGTCCTTAATTTTTGCACACCAGTGTATATCAACGATACGCTGTTTCAAGTCGTCCAAATCTTGAACTTTTCTCTGGTAAACACTGTGTTTAATAAAGCCCCATGCAAAAAGTCAAACGTACAGGGAAAATCTCGTTGCAAAGCTTGGTAACATCGCCATGGAAGTGTGGTGGAGTATCATTTTGCTGAAACGTGAAGCCTGTGGAATCTGTGGAACTGCAAATTTCGGCAGCATGTCAGTGTAAGTGTGTCACATCACTGTGGGCTCTATGAAAAAAAAATGGCCGGAAGACGCCATTTTTTGGAATTCCTAACGAGACACAACTTTGACTTTTGATGTGACCCTTTTATTTTCGACTACTTGGTGAGGATTCTCCGTACTCCATATGTTGCAATTGTGTCCGTTAACTTTCTGGCGTACGTGAAAGGCGGATTCGTCACTGATAACTGGCGTACGTGAAAGGCGGATTCATCAAGATAACTGGGATTATCATCAATATGGTTGATCATCTTAGGAGCGAAATCAGCTCTGAATCGGTGATTATCTGTCTTGAAGTGTTGAAGGTGTTGAGTTTTTTACACACGTAAACGGAGACGTTTGGGAAAAATGTAAAGAAGTGTTGAACGAGGAATCAGCTGTTCTTTGGTACTTACGTGGGCTCCTACGGATTGACTCACGTACTAGATCCACAGTCTCATCGGTCACATGATTTTTTGGTTGTTTCCCAGTTTGTGAACCAAACTTCACTTATCTTTTATAGTCATATTCCACTGAAGAATGGATTTGGACGTGAGAGGTTTCACATTCCATTCCCTTCGTGCACTCAGCCGAACACGCAGCATAACTGATTTATATTCAGTTATATATTCCAATATATGTACATGTGTGTGTGTGTGTGTGTGTGTGCTCATCATCATGGCCAACTATTATCAATCCTCTGTTGGATGAAGGTCTCCCCAAGTTTCCTTCACAAGGGTCTCTCCTGTGTCGCTCCCGTATGCTTTAAAATTTCATCCCCCCCCCATCTCCCATGTGGTCTTCCTCTAGGTCTTTTCCTGTCCCTTGGAATGCAGTCTAAAATTTCGGTTGTCTATTGGTGGTCCGTCTTTCTGGCAACATGTCCAGCCTATTGCCATTTCAGGGGTTTTAATCTGATCACGATGTCTTCCACTCTTGTCATTTTCCTGATCCACGAGTTCCTCTTCTTATCACTCCTGGTTATCCCAAACATGCACCTCTCCATGCGTCTCTCAGTTGTCTGCAGTCTTTTTACACTGAAGAGCAATTGAATTAGAGATACCTTTCTAGTAACGTGTAGTACCACCTTTCGTCCTGATGACGGCGGCGATTCGTCTCGGCATGGACTCGGCCAGACACCGGATTACTAATTCTTTTCCCGTAAGGCTAAAGTTGCGACCATTCTCACTGTTTGTATATGCATTGGTTCGTTCCTTTTTAGGTTTAACGCAGGGACGTCGTTAGACTTCGAAATCAGGATGGGCGACGGGTGGGCGAGCATTATTTTGGGTGGGGCAAGCTTGATAGCAACTTTTTTTTTTTTTTTTACGAGACACTGAAATAATGAATCTTTAATGTTTTTTTTTCTTTTGATTGAAGGTTTAACGACCACCGTGAAGAACTCAATGGGCTAAAAGCAGTCGCCCGCCCCTAAGTTAAGACCACTGGCTCAAGAGAAGGGAGACTGCCCGTGCCGCAAGAAAAACACAACATCCATGCCTCACCGGGATTCGAACCCGGACCCTCCTCGGACGAATGGCCATAAGCCAACGCTTAGACTACTGGGGCGGCTTTAATGCTTTTCACTACCGGCTGGAAAAGAATTCGTGCAATCATAACTCCTCCACCTGGACACTCATACATACACGGATCTGACTAGTTATGCTGCTGGTGTAAGGTACAAGTGTTGATAGGATGTCGCGTTCAACTTTTTACTTGCTCTGAATACGTTGTCTTAAATTGCTTTTCAAAATTTTGCGTTTTACTTACGAAAATAGTACTGTACTCGAACAACTTATTTAAAAGAACATGCCGTTCTTGTTTATCTAAATAAAATTTTAACGTCATGCCATGCAGATACAATACCCCCCCCTCCTTTCTCCTTAACTTCCTTTCTTCCAGCCAGCGACTTGGCCTTGCACTCTTCTCCTACAAAGCAGTCGTCAGCCACTTTCTTCACTTTCACATTCTCGAGGCGCTAGCGTAGCTTTAAACTCCACTTTCCGTGTTGGAATCCCCTATTTCGTAAAGAAAATACATAGAGAGAATAGTAATGATCCTCCTCAGTGAATTCCTATCCACCATCTTCATTGGACACCTAGTCATACGAGCCTGAAAAAGAAAATTAAACTAAGGAACTGGAAGAGGAGAACAATTGAATTTTCATGGCCCTTCGGATTCTGTTTTGATTATCTTTTTTTGGAGACGTAAGCAACGCACTTCCTAGGGGGAAATCCCTATAGGGTCACATGAAATAAAACACAAGACTTATTGCTTGGCAAAGTGCAGATTATACAGGGTGATTCATAAAGGAGTATACAGTTTCAACGCACTATTAAACAAGAACAATGTAAGATATTTTATGTTACCTGTAACGGAATTGTAGGGGAATGTTGCAAGTTTTTTAGAGGCAGTCACAGATGTTCTATGTGTGCACCCTTAGTCACACGAAACACTATCGATTGTGCTGCCTTTCGGCACAAAATTCAAAGCGCTTTGTCTTGTCAAAGTCAGTGAGGTTTTGTAACACCTGCACTTTGCATGGGAATCATTTTTAGCTTCTTTCGCAAAATTCTCCAGACAGTGGGCTGTGAAATCTGCACTTCACGACTCACCCTCCGCGTTGATTTTCCCGGGCTTCGTTGAATGGCGGTGCAAACACTATCGACGACTTCTTCCGATACACGCGTTCGTCCAGAACTTTTAAGTTTGCACAAACAGCCCATAGTTTCAAATTTTTTATGCTAATCGTAGATAGATTTTCTGGATGGAGGTTCTTTCCCGAATCGTGATCGAAAATGCCGTTGCACAGCAGTTACAGATTCCGTTTTGCTCAATTCAAGAACAAAAAACGCTTTCTCCACTGCAGACGCTGCCATTTTGAGTGACCAGTCACGTGACACGCGCGCTACCGCCTACGTCACTTCCCTCAGTAGCGAGCGGGACACAAACTTTATGAGTACATCTACCTAACGGTTCTCAGTTGTGGTCCGTGTCTTCAACTGTTACTGTTTTACAGCATCTGGAAACTGTATACTTCTTTATGAATCACCCCGTATTTTAAAGTTAAATATATTTAAAAACGGCATATTTTGAAGTGGGTGGACGGCAGGGTGGGTTCATACCCACCCTTGCACTCCCTTGGCAACGTCCCTGGTTTAACGCCCACTATTAGCAACCCATAGTACTATAAGTAGTCGCCCGTCTGTAATTTGGGGACCGCTTCTTCCTGGAAAGGGACACAGCCAACATCAGCGGACATACATACCACCCAAAATTCATCCAGTACTAGGATCTAGGCTCATGTCGGACGAATGATCAGAAACAATCTTCTCAAACCACTCAGGCATCGGGGCTGCGTATTTGCACTGCCATATTGATATGTGCGTTGACATGGATTTTGAGTTATGTGAAACAATTTATATATACATGAGGATTGTATTTCTGAAAACCGTATGATTAGATGCAAATTATGCAGAAGTTGTTTTTACCACCTTAGCTGTAAGAAATCAGTGAATAAATAAAATGTTTATTTCTCAGGTTTTCAGGAGAGACAGTGTTCAAAGAAAGTGACGGAGTTCAAGTGATACTTCTGGAAATTCCCGTCTTTTTTGATCGCAAGATGCTGCGGCTGTAAAACCGTGAAATCGTCTTGGAAGGGCAATGCTGTGTTGCTATTGACCGAACTGATACAAGAGATTAGTGCAGGTTGGAAGTTCACGTCTCCAGCGCAAACACGCTTTCATTGCTGCACTTGCTTTGACGTCCACCAGGGAGTCTAGGTAACGATCTCAACAACTTCCGACAGAGACATTAATATTATTTATGTTGAACTTGGTCCGACGTTTATGGGTCGTTTCGGTAGGTAACAAAAGCAGACAGTAAATTTGTTACGTTTCAAAGAGAATTGTTTATTAATGAAATAGTAAAGCTAAAATCAACACTCCCGAAGAAACTGCGAGAAGAATCTGTGAAAATGAAAAAGGAAAAGAAATTAAAGAGGAAAAGTGATTGCGAGGTCATTTGGTAGAAATACTAGTGAAAAGACACCGAAACAAAGACAATGCATATTTGGAAATGTCAATAATAAAATTATTACTCATCCATATATAACACTATAAACGGACACATACATAACACTTCTATATATATATATATAACGTAAGTAGTTGTCAAAGAGGTAGGGTTGACTTAATAAAAATCAAATCATTTTCTTGAATATTGTTCTTTTAGCCTTATTACTGTTGCATGGTAAAAAATGCAAAAGTATAATGTATACGATCATATTATATTAAATTATTGTATTAAAAAAAACATTTCGTAGCAGTTTTATAATACACAGCAAATGCTGAAATTGAAATCTTTCAAGCTTACACACGAATGGGAGTTAAATTTCTGTTAAAGATTTCAGTTTTTCTTTTCTTGTTATTTTCATTTGTTCTGTTTTGCCCTTGAGTCCTATCATTACAGAAACACAAAACTTTTTTTCTGGACTAAAAAGTCTCGGAACTATTAAACATAAGTTGAAAAAATAGGGAGTGGAACATAGTGTTGACTTCTCTCTCTCTCTTTCTCTCTCTCTCTCTCTCTATATATATATATATATCATCATTGTCTATCCACTGCTGGATGAAGGTTATAACGAAGCAAATTTCTTCGTCATTTTTGTCTACGCCAAGCATGGAATATTTTACATTCTTTAGAAGATACACTATATTGACAAAAGTCACCAGACACCCCTTCAAAAACAAATGAACGGATCCGCTGCGTTGTTAAGATGAGCTGTACAGCTGCAAACAGTATAAAAACAAGCCTGCAGCTGACTGCGATCATATCGCTCTGTGAGGTTGAGTGCAAATGTCGCGGCAGGAGAGAACTGACTTTGAGAAAGGAAAGATTGTTGGGTTTTATATAAGTGGATTGCCCATAAGAAAAACCGAGAGGCGTTTAAACATACCCAAGTCAACTGTTTTGGATGTACTGAATAAGTGGAAGGCACATGGCGTGCCGGAAGCAGCAAAACATACCGGCAGACTTAAGAAAATCGGTGTTAGAGGGCGTCGAAGCCTCAGGAGAATCGTTACAGCAGCTAATCGAAGGATTACTGCGCAAGACCTCAGTGTTCAGGTGAGTAAAAATGCTGGAACCATGGTATATACACGTACCATTCGCAGATATCTTAATTCCATGGGTTACCGTGGTCGTGCGGCTGCTCATAAGCCTTTCATCTCCAGTCGGAATGCTACTCGTCGTTTAGCATGGTGTAAAGAACATTTATCGTGGACCGTAGATCAATGGAAACGGGTTCTATGGACTGATGAATCCAGATAAACGATCCATCAGTCTGATGGCCGTGTGTGGGTATAGCGGCAGACGGGGGAACACTATTTACCCCAGTGTACTGTTCCAACGGTCAAGTTTGGAGCTGGTAGTGTACTCGTGTTGGGGTGTTTTTCGTGGTATGGTCCCGGCCCATTGGTTATCGTGGAAAAACCTGTTAACACGCACGTCTACCTCGATATTCTGGAGAATTATGCCCAACCAACTCTGTGGCAATACTATGGAACCGAGCATTGTTGGTACCAGCAGGATAATGCACTGAGTATAAAGCAAGGACTATTACGGCGTGGTTTAACGATAGTTCCGTATCGTGTGTGGAATGGCCAGCACAGAGCCCTGATCTTTATCCCATAGAGCACCTATATGATGTATTAGAGCGCCGCATAAGAAGTTTGGAACCAAGTCCTACTACTGAGCAATAGTTAACCGCAGCATTATGTGCTGAATGGAGGCGCATACCTATCGCTGTGTTCCAAAACCTTGTGGAAAGCATGTCTCGAAGGGGCAGTGCACGCATTAAGGCCGATACCGTATTAACGTATGTCAATAAATGCTATGTTGTGTTTCTCTTCTTGGTGTACGGTGACTTTTGTTAATATAGTGTATATTAATGGTTTGGAAAGTTAACTTAAGCTGTAAAAGTCACTCAGATTTCTCTTTCTCTTGAAGTTGTACGAATCCTCAAAAACCATGAATCATGTTTCTTTTACTAAGTTCAAACCTATTGGACAACTTCCCAATTTGTTGTTCACAATACAGTCTTCTTCTTCTTCTTCTTAGCCTGTTGACACCTACTGCAGGGTATAGTCCTCCCCAGTCTTTTCGAACTTCCTCGATCCTTAGCCTTAGTCCACCATTTAGCACCCATAATTTCTCAAAGTCATCTCTTCATCTTATTATCTGGCGCCCTCTTCGTCTCCTTCCATCTCTCGGTTGACAATCAAAGTGGAGATGTACTGGACATGTTGGAAAGATGGACGAGATTAGTAGCAGAACAATATAATCTATTTTCCTTTAAATAATGCAGTGTATAGGGAAGAAGCTTTTCCGGGTACAGTTTGGAAAATCATCAAATACAAGAGGTTAACTAATGCCATTGCCGCCCCTCTCTTTACGGTATCTATACTAAATGTTCAAAATCGAAACTCAAAACTAAAAAAAAAAATGTTTTAGGGAAAGTACCCGAACGCTATTGCGACCCGTTCCGTCAGAAAATGTATGTGTGTGTGTTAAAATTGGTGAAAAGTCTGTTGTGGAATTCTGTTGATTTTACTTGTGTACTTTTACAGTCGCTCTGTATTTTTCTGGGATACATAGCGGTATAGATAAGAGCTCAAAAAGACGTTATTAATCGACATAACACGTGAAATAATTTCCATCTCTTGGTCTTAGGAGGCTTGAAATAGGCATAATGATATAAATCACTTATTCGGAAGTTCTATCAGTTCTTTTTCTTCTTTTCCCCATTTTCTTTTCTTTTTTTTTTTTTTTTTCTTACCCTTTTTTTCTTTTTTTTTTTTTGCTAAATAAAAGTACAGCAACTTTACTGAACAACTAAGCTGCCCGGGAAAGAAATTTTTCTCTTTCTTTTCTACTGCAAATTGATGTGATAAATTGATTAACCAGTTGTTCTGTCAGTTTGCTAGTAGGTATATTAAAGCTATTAATCAGTCGCATACGAAACTCAGTGGATTTTCCTGGACTAGTGAAGAGTACAAAAATATTATCGATCTTTCCGACACGATGCGCTATTGATTTTTTGGGGCTATAAATGTACACAGCGATATCGGTAGTTTGATTAAATCATTTACCCATGGAGCGTGTCTATCCTCCTGGACTAAAAAATGGAGATACGATTTGCTGATTATTTGCATCTTAAACGACATGGATTTTACTTTGCTAGAAATGAACATTAAAATGTTCTTTCCTATTTTAATACAAATCTCTCATCTTAGTTTCTTTTTTCTTTCTTTTTTTTTCTTTTAAGTTTAAAGACTTCCGCCGTGATCTAAATCTCTAAGAAGCCGGTCGTCTTACATTTATGTCAACTGATTCTAGGCAGGTGATAGATCCAGTACCATAGGATAGACCCATATGGTAGACCCAGTGCGATAGGTCAAGCCCATTGCTTGTGGCTCATCTAGGGCTCGAGCCCAGGTCCAACATGGACAATTTGCCGGAAGTCCGCGACTCTGACCTTTCACTCACCGGTATGGCTCTTTATGATCTGATAACAGAGACAATTATACTCCCATTCAGTTGCACAGGAAGCATTGACCAGGTTTTTAATTGCTAGAAGGATAAAAAATTTGAATCATTTATACAAAGCTCTTCATGAATTTTGTTGGGCTAGGAATGAACTTAATTTTTCACATGTGGAGCTTCGTAGATCGTGCTTGACTAAAAACAGACCAATTAATATTATTAATTACGTACGCATGGCATAGTGCTGATTTTTCCTTTTTAAAAGTGAATATCACAGTTTTTTTAATCATTCAAGCGCATGGCTCTTCATATTTTTCTGGGTCAAAAAACGACATCAAATTCGTTGGTCACCTACTTTCGAAGAGGTACAGATCTTGTGACTAAATGGCTAGGACAAAGTCTCTAGTAGTTCGAACATGACCGCCGAATTTGCTGTGTCCCATGTCTACTCTGCTCAAATGCAAAGGAAACCGTAACGTTGCTAACCATTTACCTATAAAATCGGAGGTGTTATGATATACTAGAACCACGGGTAAGATGTACATGTGTGCACAATAAAAGTGCTAGTTTCGCATACCGTTTCATGAATTTTGATGGATTAGAATTGAGTTCAGTTACATTTCCCCGTACCCCCTTTTCTTCTTTTCTTTTCAAACAATACCCTTGCCTTACCAAAGAATCGAATCTGTGATTCGTGTCTTGTGAAAGCAGCAGTTTAAAGAGCGTTCACCATGAAAAGCACCTCTTGTTATTGCAGCAAAATGATTCCAGGGCTACTGGCTAGGAAATATGTACTCAATAAATACTCAAGAACTACTGGCTAAAAAATATGTACTCAATAAATACTCAAGGACTACTGGCTGCAAAATACATATATCCTCAATGAATATTCAAGGACTACTGGCAAGGCAATATGTGAGATTTATCCTGATTGTATATCTAGGGTCTGTTGGCTGGGAAATATGTCATCAATAAATATTCAAGAACGCTAAGACAAGAACTACTGGCTAAGACAGAAACTGCTACCTAAGAAAGAAGTTCTAAATGAATATTCAAAGACTGCTGGCTAGGAAATATGCCCTCAACAAATATTCAACTACACGAAATTAAACAAACTAGATCGAATCCTTAATCAGGTGCATCAGTTTTCAAGGATGTAGAATTCTTAAATTTATTACTCATTTTTTTTTCAAATCATGTTTCGGAATTAAGTTAAAACAGACATGAACTTTCGAGTGAATCCAATCACCCCTTGAATTCGCTCTTGCAGAATGACTCGGAAGAAACACCTAGATAACTATATTAATCATTCCAATGCAACATTTGTTGTCAAATTTCAATGCAACACTTGCTTCTTTTAAAATTGCGTGACTATGATAAAATTGGTTTAAAAAGTTCTTCAAAAATTGTATCAAGTTACAAGAATTATTTCAAAGTTGTCGTATGCTTGTAATTTGTAAAATAACTGAAAGTGAATGAAAAAAAAATGACTGGTTGAAATAGATGTCATAATCTTCTCTTCTGATATTATGAAAATCTTTCATCTCAAATTCAAAAATTTTTTTCCTGAATTGTAGATTAAATTCAAGTCTTGTTTACGTCTTCTTAAATTTTTTATTTCTAATTTCTGTTAGTTTTAACTATGATAAAGTATTTAATTGTTCATGATGCCTAAAACACTGCATTGCAACTTTTACAGTTTTCCGAGATCACCTGGCAAATGATCTTCGAAAATGCCAGGTTTTTAAAATGGCAGCCTTGGTTGTGATGAAAACTGAAATATGTGTCACCTTTTTGTTGTCCGGAAGTAGTTTTTCTGCTGTATGTACACACTAGTCAGTCCTAAGTGAAATATGAAGAGTTCCGTTTATTCTCATAAAAGTAGGAAGAGGAAACACACACACACACGCACACACACCCCACCATCACCACACCACACACCACCAGCAAATTCTTCAACTGAGGGAGACAGTAGCTTTATGTCACTCACAGCCGGGATGTGTACGCAACTCTGTATGAATAATCACAGTGCGACGAGGAGTTATAAACTTTCACAAACCGCAGTGAATAAAATGCTGTAAGTAGATCTAAAAAATGAAAATAAAGTGTTTTAGCTGCATGTTTTATAGCTGAGGCATAGAAAAAGAAAATAACGCAGTTTGACATTAATCCGAAGTTGTGATCATCAAATCTGAATCATTAAAATATCATGAAATCTGTTCCAACAAATTGTCAAAAACTCAGCACATGATTCCCCTCTGAGACTTTGTTCCCCATGATTAAAAAAAAAATTGGTAGTGGATTGGAGATGAATTTTTTAATTTTTGTTCGCTATGTCTTTTTTTAACCCCTGTTTGTTTGGGCAGTTTTTCATTTTTGAATGTTTGATTATCGGGTTCTAAATATCCTTCTACGATAGAAAATGTAGAATAAATTTTCGTTTTGCAACGTTTGTTTGAATTTGAACTACAAAAATATATGCTGATGTTACTTTAGGTCTTTCCCCTTCACATTTAGATTTTCCTTTTTTAAGTTTAGTACAAAATTACATCCCAAGCTAGTTACGTTAACCAATTGTGGACGAATCGTCGCTGAGGCCAACATATATATCATTTTTATCAAACTCCAATGCTTCCTTGTGAAAAATAATAAGTTTCTACTGCTATACACTAAGCAGCATTTGAGAATTTCACTGTCAGTTATAGCAAATCATCAAAAAGCGTATAAGTCCTAAGGCGCAAAAAGATCATTCTATGATAATCTTCACTTGAAACACAAATTCATATTACATCGGAAGAAATAGGTAAAACAACGGAAGGAAAGAAAATTCTCTAAACGGATGAAACAAAAATGTCTATCCATGGGCTCTGATATCCCAGAAGAGTTAAGATTAAGGACATAAAATGCTTTTTTTTTTTTTTTTTGGAGGTTTAACGACCACCGTGAGCAACTCAATGGGCTATAAGCAGTCGCCCGTCCCTAATTTAGGGTCACTGGTTCCAGGGAAGGGAGAGAGCCAGTGCCGTAAGACAAACACAACATCCATGCCACACCGGGATTCAAACCCGGACCCCTTACGGACGAATGATCAGAAGCCATCGCTAAGACCACTGCGCCACCGGGGCGGCAAAACGTAAGATGTAAGACTTTCATAGATAAAACACGACTTTGCAATTCCTCGTGAAGAAGGGCATTTGCCTGAATCTTATTCTGCTTAATATTGGTAATCATAAGTGGCTGTAAAACGGGTCTACGAAATTTCAGTCAAAATTCAATTCCCATTTTGCCTAATTCCATTCTGCTTAATATTGTCCCCATAAAATTGGAAAAAGCGTACCTGCCCTGCGAGAGCGTTCCGACTGAAATTTCGTTCCCGCGTTTTAACGCCAATAATAACTCCAAATTTAGGCAATATGGGATTAGGTAGAATGGAAGGACACCTGGCGAAGAGATGTGAGGTTCTGGAGTAATGAACGCATCTATTCTACTTATTTCTTTTGCATAACATTGTAATAACTGATTCTTCCCCCCCTCTCTCTCTCTCTCTCTTTCTTTATATATTTATTTTTGACCCGGACACTTTAATTATGTGTCTATGAAACAAATACATCCTCAATAAAGATAATCGACATAAAATGAAGATAATCGACATAAAATGAAGATAATCGACATAAAAAACAAATCAGCGAAGACGTCATAAACCGTGACATAGAAATTATTTTTCAGATATTTTTACCTGCTGCAGCAATATGCAACATGCCGCCTGTTGGCGCAGTGGTCCAAGAGCTGGCTTTTGACCATTCGTAAGAGATAGGTTCGGGTTCAAATCCCGGTGAGACATGGATGTTGTGTTTGTCTCACGGCACTGGCTTTCTCCCTTCCCTGGAACTAGGAGCTCTAAATTAGCGACCGGCAACTACTTATAGCCCATTGAGTTGCTCATGGTGGTCTTTAAAACCCCAAACAAAGTAAAAAAATATGTAGCTTGCCTTTCATAGACATTTTTCCGTGTATTCTTTGTAACAGAAGTAAAAAACACGAGTTGAACACTTTGTACACTGAAGTGTCAAAAGTCATGGGATCGCAGTATGCAAATTTTTAACTGCAGCTGCCGTCGTATAAAGGATTTGACGCACGACACGATTTTCATCAGTTGCGATTTGTAATTTCGTGAGTCAGGCTGAACAACCGCCAGCACGTTTATGGCAAGCCGACGTGAATTATCGGCGTTTGAACGAGGCCTGGTAGTGGGAGCCAGACGGACGGGACATTCAATTTCCGAAGTTGTGCGAACATTCAACATTCCTCGATCCACGGCGTCACGTGTGTACCAAGAATACCTCATAGAAGGCACCATGGACAGCGTAGTGCCCAACTACGTGTGCTGAACGACCGTAACCAGATGCGTCTGAACAGGATTGCTAACAGACAAGCAACACTGGCTCAAATAACATCCACATTCAATGCAGGGGGTAACAGAGACGTATCCATCAGGTTAGTGCAGCATAATTTAGCGCCCATGGGATATGGGAGCAGAAGACCCACAAAAGTGCCATTGTTAACACCACGACATCAGACACAATGCCTCACCTGGGCTCGTGAATACGGTAATTGGACCCTGGAAGACTGGAAACATGTGTTGTGGTCCTATAAGTCACGCTACCAGTTGTTACGAGCTGATGGTAGGGTCCGGGTTTTGCTCAGACCCCATGATGTCAAGGACCCAAGCTGTTAACAAGGCACTGTGCAATCTGGTGGTGGTTCCATACATGTGTGGGGTGTCTTTACGTAGCACAGTTTGGGTCCTCTGGTCTTCGTAAACACGTCATTAACCGGTACTCGCTTCGTTGCTCTGCTGGGCGACAATTTGCAGCCCTTCATGGACTTCATGTAGCCCAACAACGATGGGATTTTTCAGGCGGACATTGCACCATGTTATCGGGCCCAAGTTCTCCAAAATCTGTTCGAGGAGCATTCTGGACAGTTCCGACGGTTGGTGTGGCCACCACGTTCACCCGACATGAACCCATATCTTGGTGTATACCTTGCTCTTCTCTTCTTTTTTATTTTTATTATAATATTTTTTTTGACTGGAAAAAACTCCCAATCAAACTTTGAGGTGATCTTCTGCTTTTGCCCATGGTTGTCTCTGAATTTTTCCTAAAAGGAGGAACTGCATTAGCCAAAATTCACGAGTCGGAAAATTCTGAACGGTCTGACGTCATCCAACCTGCATCTATTTATCGGAGTCTCTGAAAAAGTAAAACACATTTTAGAAACAATGAAGTATTCCGACGTGGTTTGCAAGGTGTGATAAATGCATTGTGTTTTCTCAAGAACTGGTGCAGATAAGAAAGATATATGCTAATTGCATTGAAGTTACGAGGAAACATCAAAAAGTAATAGCATAATATTTCAAGTATACGAGGTGCAGTTATCAAGCTTAGAACTTACTTGACTGTCCCTTAAGAAGTTTGATCTGTAGGTCTTGGCCTGGGTTTCATGGAAATATACAAAACGCTACATCTGTTATCTTTTTTCGATTTTTCGAGTGGGGATTTAACGACCACCATGAGTAACTCAGTGGGCTATAAGCAGTCGCCCGTCCTTAATTTAGGGTCACTGGTTCCAGGGAAGGGAGAGCGCCATTGCCGTAAGACAAGTACAACATCCATGCCTCTGTTAAGTTGTTCGTGTTAACTTGCAGAATATTGCGTAGTTGAAGATAGTAATAGGAATGATAATAATAGTTATAATCAAATAATTCGTGCGATCATTTTATATCTCTTAAAAAAGTTTATTATTTTCTTTGATTAATCGCAGAAAGGTTGTCCGTCAGCTCTGTAATCCTTCAATAAAATTCCTCTTCCGTCACTTTTTCGTGCTGCCGAGAATACCTCTATCTCCGGGTCAGCTTAAGACCACGTACCCAACACCTTTCCTTCTTGCGACTTCCCGGTTTCAAATCCTAGAAATGACTGTATTAGCCCCCCCCCTTTGCTTTCACCTCCTTACCCTGTTGCCTCCACAAAACTCCATTGGGTCCCAAGTTCCTGGAAGAAACACGACCGTATCAGCTAATATAAATCATCAAGATAAAAGTTAAGAGGACTTGCGCTTTCAGTAGGCTGCTTTGAAATAAAGAATGTAAAGGATCAAATGAGCACGACAACACGAAATCTCTTGAAACATACAAATTGAGACAAACTGGCGTCTCTAAATGAACCGTACTTCCGATGTTTAATGGAGGAGTGAGACAGCAAAATTTCTCTCGCGCTTTGTGGAAACAAAGGAAAAGGAACACGAAACGAAATGAAAGTTGCGAAATGAGATTTAATATCATATCCTAAAACCTAGTATAAAATCTCCGTGACACCTCACGGGATTCGAACCCGGACCCATCACGGACGAATAGTCAAAAGCCATCGCTTAGACCACTGCGCCACCGGGGCGGCCTACATCTACAGATGCATGCTGAGAATATCCTGTGTTGTGTATAGGACTAATGCATCAATCTTGAGAAAGCTCGGCATAGACGATCACAAGCGACTTCTTCCGACAATCCAACGACATATATTAACCTTCTTTGGCCACACTATGCGGCGAGACGGTTTAAAAGGCTTTGTATTCAGGGGAAAGTCGACGGCTAAAGAACGAGAGGACGTCCCCCAGTGAGATTCATCGATCAAATAAAAACTTTAACAGATCTATCGGTTGCAGAAATCACGAAAACTGTGGAGAATAGACAGGAATGGCAAACCTTGACTGCCAACAGGATGTGAATTGGGTCACGACGCTCGAACCGAGCAACGAAGAGAGAGAGAGAGAGAGAGAGAGAGAGAAATACCGCAGAACGACCATCGAAATAACATCTTCCTTGGAAATCGCGGCACTTTAATGGTTTCATATACTGCAGGGAAACCAGTTTTCTGGCCAATAGTCCGGAGATTCCAAAAATTCCGGATGTGATAAGTGCCTTCACAGTTCCAGTGAAATGCATGTAACTACGCAGGAACTGCGTTTTGAAAAGCAACTCCATCCCTCCTTACTTCTCGGATGTAGTTCCTAGTGAGTTCCATTCTTATGACTCACTCATAAAGAAATCGCGAAGTGCGACAAGCGGTATACGAGTAACAACGCACTCAGCCTAAGACTTTCCCAGACGGAATCCATGTGCTGATTTCGCTGTGACAAAAGTTAATTGCAAGAAGAAGGATTGGCGCGGGTTTCTGACCGATCATCCACTCGATCACCGAAGGAAAAGGTACTTCGGTGATCGAGTGGTCAGAGGCGCTGGTTTCTGACCGATCATCTGAATTGACCTTTGGCTAGAGCACGGCGGTACGTTAGTCCTACAGCGTTGGTCCATCCTCTTCCCGCTAATCAGTGGCACCAAATTACAGACGACTGACCCAATATTAAACATTCATATGATCGTTAAACCCCGAAAAAAAAAGTGGATTATTTAATGTTTCTGTTGAACATAGTGGAAGCAAAACTTTTTTTTTCTTTAACCACGCTAGCTTCTTTCATTCGAAAACAATCGTATCCGGAGGCGCCGACTTCTCCAAATTATTAAGGGGGGGGGGGCGAGAAGATATCAGACTTGGGAGGGGCATGTTTCTTCCATTGTCAAGAGGAAAAAAAAAAGGGAGCAAAAAGATAAACTATGACATTCGAAGTATATTTTAAAACGCAACTGCAATTGCTCATCAGTAAATGAACAAGGAAACATTCTTTTGCTTAATGATAGTATTTCTGAAAATAAAATTCAGCCTGTGATTTTATAAAAATATCCAGAGAAATTTTATTTCCAAAGTTTAGTAAAAAATATGAGAAATTAGCTGGGTTACTCAAACAAAGAACAAGAAGCGCAAAAAATAAATAGATAAATAAAGGCGCTAGAGATTGTATGTTTCTGTATTTATTTATTTATTTTTGATAATTGTTTTAGACATTTATCACATATCAGGAGAACATGTCAAACACAATACGGGCCTGGCAATCCAGTTTCTTATCAAATGAGCAATGCGGAGAATGCGGAAAAAGTTTTTATTTATTTTGTCATTTATTAATTTTTTGGAAATAAATAGCTTTGGCTCATAACTTATGAGACTAAAGCGATTATTTAATTAAACAGGATGAAAAATATTGGGTGGGCATTGTCCCCCCCTCAGTAAAATTATTGGAGGGCAAGATTCACCTTAACCCCCCCCTCCTGTAGTCGGCGCCTATAATCGTATCTTTTTCTCAAAATGTTAAGTGTACCTCAAATTTAATTACATTTCTAATCATTCTAAAAGCATAGCTACTCTGTTTATAATGGCTTTCGAATATTTAGCAATAAATTTATAGCTTTTTTTCAGTATTCGGTGGAGCAAAGTTGGAGTCTTCCTAAAAAAAATACAGTGCGCAGCTTTGGACCGACTTTTTTTTTATCATTGTGTTTTGTCTGTTCAAAGAGAAAGGATTAGAGCTAGGCCTCGGCGAAGTATCATTCATCCAGAGAGGTGCTGCTGCAGTGAATCTTTCTTCAGAAATAACGACCCTGGAGATCACATTCCCCATCATTTTCGTCCCCGGCTTCTCGATCCCTTTCAGCGGAAGCCGTTAAAAGCGTGAGATGCTTCGTCACTTTTCGAGGCGCCAATCGACATCTCTTCATTTTCCAAAACACACATTTCACATACCTTTCACGTGCTCCTCGTAAATCAGGAAAGAGGGAAAACGATCTGGCCAGCAGCCAGCGTGTTTCTTCTTCCACCCAAAAATGTGCCCACAAAAATAGGGAGCTGCTTCTGCTGCTGCGGCGTCGGTTTTCATGGGGGTCGTTCTTCTGAGGTCAGACAAATTCTAGAATCTTCCTTTTTTGTTGGTGCTATAAGCAGTGTCAATTCGTTTATCTGTTAATTGTACCTCATGTTGACACCCTATATATATATCCACTTTTTTTCTCTGTTGTTGTCATCAAGATAGTGAAACTTTATCTAAAGCATAAGACTTCAAATTTTGCTAACCTCTAAGTGATGGATATTTCTGTTCCTTTTTTTTTTTTAACATGACAGCTGAGCATAAAGGCAAAAATACAGCACAGAGCAGAGTAATTAATTTTCTGCTCTCTTTTTTTACAATTTATTTGCTCTATCCGGTTTTTAACTTTTAGGCGTACAGAACTACACTTCGAAAATACAATGAAGAAAAAAAAATTAATTTAGAGTGTTGGAAGAATAACAACTATTGACTTTTCCTAATGTACAATTCACATTTCAACTGTCTTTATTTATGAATTTGCTTGTGCGGAATTTATTGTTACTTGCTTTACTTATTATTTACCAGTATTTATATGTTTAGTATTTATATTTAACCATCTATGTAATTCTTACTTGCTGAACGTAGTCGATTATCATTATTGAGAAAACACACTACGATTTCTGAAAAAAAGTTTCGAAAGTTTTAACGAAAATATCTAGTTATCACTAATTTTTTTTTTAATTTTTCCATTTTGAACTCCTTAACATGTAAAGAAAACTTAATTTTATATGATCGTAATAAATTTCACTTGCTATGTTAATGAGGTTTATCTTTTAAGTCATTTGTTGTTCTCCCTTTCCAGTTAAAGAATAGATAAACAAATAGTATGAGAATATTTTCAATTCTCACCATTTCATATTACCGTCTTCAAAAATACCATACTTTGATCAGAAGTTAATGGCAACCAACACAGTAATAGAAAAAGTCCAATGCTTGGGTGGGTGTGCCTTCAGTGTGTGTTTCAAAAGTTTTCCACACTCATCTTCAAATTTGAAGACCATATCGCACTGATACGACTTTTACGGTAACCACTCACTTCATTGATTTCTAATCATAAACCTTCATTGACAAAATATTTAGTATCAGTGCAGAAACATTTTCAACCACCACATCTGTTAATTTTTTTCTTTGTCAAAACCTACAGTGTAATTTTTTTACACTGCACATTTTAACAAACTACTTCCAATCGTTTCATCTGTGTTTTGGGGTGAAAATTCATTTCCTATAAATTACTGAAAGTAGCATTTCTGATAATGAAAGCTTTCTTAATATGCAATGATATCACTAAAAATGTACATCCCATAAAAATTATTTATTGGATATAATTCATTTATGGCAAATCATTTATTAAATGTGTTGCTTTGGAAACCTCTAAAATTATTTTAATCATTTACTTCTCGTAGTGAACAGTTGACCTTTCAACTGCAGAACAAAATCCCACTTCATTATTATTGCTTAATAAATTTAATCTACTACTACTACTGACTAAACGCAATGAAGTTACTAAAAAATTTTAAGTTTCAGCAAAAATCTCCAGCTGTTACTCATGGCTTACTTTTATTTTTCGAATTTTGTAAGTTCTTGATATATAAAGAAAATTTATTTTTATCGAATCTCAATACATCCTATAAAATTATTTATAAGATATAATTTCATTATAGCAAATCATTTATCAAAATTATTACTTTGCAAAATATATAATTTTAATTATTTACCTCTGTTAGTGACATTTCAACAACAGAATAAAGTCCTATTTAATTATTACAGCTACTAAATGTAGTTTGTTGGTATTTCACACTAAATCAAATGGATACACTGAATAGGTATTTCAACGAAAATCTTCATTTATCACTCGTAATGTTTTGCATTTTATACGTCCTTGATTAACTAACAAATTATGCTTTTATAAAATTGCATTGACTGGTTTAATTTTCCGAGACGCACAGAAATTCCAGGAAAGAAAACCCGCTAAATATTTCTTATATTGCAAAGAAAATATGGGTAAAAAGTGTATTAATTTCTAATAAAACGTTTGTGTCGAATTCAGTGGTATAACGACAAATGCTTTATGTCTCCAGTGGACCATCTTAAACGGTATTAGAAGCCAATTTTGAGATGCTGAAGAAAGTTATGGCGAAAGGAAAGGTTGAATTAAAGACTTTTTTTTTTTTTTTTTTTTTTTTTTGCAATTAACCATTTTGAGATTTATTTATTTTTTGCAATTAGCCATTCTGAGATTTTTTTTTATTTTTTTTTTTTGCAATTATCTATTTTGAGATTTTTTGGGGGGGGTTTGTTTCGCCCACCGTGAACATCCCGATGGGCTACAAGCAGTCACACACACTCACGTCCCTAATTTATGGCCACTGGTTCCAGAGAAAGGACAGGAGATAACCTGTGCCGTAGGACAGACACAACATCCATTTCTCACCGGATTCGAAAACCCATCACGTACGAGTGATCAGAAGCCAGCTTAGACCACTGCGCCACTGGGGCGTGAATTCTGAGGCTGAACATCTTTGCTTTGAAATTTTTATTTAATCAAAAGAAGTGCTTTTTTATTTGTAGCCAAGGCGATTCAGGTGCGGGACGAAGTTTGTTAAGCCGCCCCGGTGTTAAATTGAGTGTTGGCTTATGACCATTCGTCTGGGAGGGGTCCGAGTTCGAATCACAGTGGGGCATGGATGCTGTGTTTGTCTTACGGCACTGGCTCTCTCCCTTCCCTGGAGCCAGTGGCCGTAAATTAGAGACAGGCGACTGCCTATAGCCCATCCAGCTGCTCACCGTAATCGTTAAACCTTCAATCAAAAAAAAAAAAAAAAAAAAAAAGAGAAGAGAAAGGAAGTTTGTTAATAAATTAATTGATCAACGGTATTTTGAATCTTATCAGCGCAAATGAAGTTTAAGAAATAACTGGACCTGACAAAATAAAAAATTAAAAGAAAATCGAAGTCGGTCAAAGAATAGTAACTCGCAAGGAGGCAGGAAATTTTTAGGAGTTCAAGCTCCATGAGTTTATTCTTTCGCGAATGAGAACGACGCTACAAGTTAGTAGAACGTTTTTGATATGTATTTAGTGATGTGAACTTCACTTTTCCATGTCTACTTTAAAAGATTTGATTAATTTATCTCCAACAGTTCTCCGTGCGCACTGCGGTTTGGCATTTCGCATATTGAAAATTTTTCATTACGCACTCCCTGTGTATCTGAAATCTCTGAATATAAGACAGAAGATTGTTTGGCGACCCAGATGCGTGTGACCATTGGGTTAGCTTCCGATCACTTGCCTTGAAAGAAGTAAAACATCAAAACAAGGAAGTGTTGTAATACGAAGCCACCATAAAGATGCACATGCTTTCTTTGCGTCTTCGTAAAAAAGATAATTTTTCTGACTGATGGAAGGTCCTCAAACGCAATGTGAGTATGGTGAAACTGTTTAGTATCTAATGAGTCACTTCGTTTCATAAAAATGAATAATTTCTCTCATAAATGTATCAATTCTTTCTTACTAGGCTACTTTCCAAATTATTACATTAAAGTTTTCCTAACTTGACTGTATCTGAATTTAACGAAATTACTAGGTTCACCTTCCAGCCCGCGACGCTGATAAACTTCTTGCATTCGACCACGAAGCTCAAAATAAGAGTTGTTTTATGTGTATAAACGTATATACATTCATCATCGCCGTATGAGAGCTTGCATTGCATATTTGTATTGCCAATTATGTTTCAAGCATCGCGTGTCTTCAAAAGTGAATCTTACAGGGAAGCCCAAGATACCTGGGCGCGTGGCTTTGCTATGCTGGAGGCCCAAACAACGATTTTTTTTATCTTTCTACTGAAAATAAAAAGTTTTAGGACGAGGGATAAATTCGCTGCTCTGAGTTTTAGGAACAAGATTCCACCGTGGCTCGTAATATGCCGTGTACAAATATTAATTTAGCTTCAATGTGGGCTGACTAAAAAATCGTTTTGACATCATACATATCACTAAGCTGTTCTCTTGGATGAGGTTAGCTTCACAAAGAGAAAAAAAACCTACCAGATAATTTTTAACGGATTATTTACTTACTGTTGCAGTATCAAACTTCTCCATTTACAGCGATCTTGACATATAACTCGGGCGTCACTGACATCCATCACATGACGCACACAAGATCTTCTATACTTCATACTCATGATCTTTTTCTCATGCAGACACTCCTGAATCTGATCCTATCATGACTTCCTCTGTTTTTCCTTCCTGCCACTTGGGCTAAAAAAAGTTTTCTTAGTAAGCATCTCATCACTCATTTTTACAACATGTCCAAGCCACCGAAGCGTATTAGTCTCCACCTTGCTAACAACATTTTTCTTCACATTACACAACTGCAACACATCTTCATTCCTCACACGATCAGAACGTGTCTTGCCACAAACCCCCCCACCCCCGTAAGTAACGCATTTCTCCAGCACACAAACGACTAATATGTTTCATCTGTAGTACCCAGGTTTCACTGCCATACATCGGAGTAGGAACAATTACATTTTCATACACAGCCATGCGGGACTCTCTAGAGAACCTGTCATTCCTGTGAAAACCTCGCAAGGCAGCTGTGACTTTCAATGAAGAATTCACTCTCCTACTAATTTCACCATCCAATTTGTTCTCTCTGTCAAACATGCTTCCTAAATACACAAACTGATTCACCTGGTCAATCACTGTGCCATTTAGACTTATATTACATTCAGTACTACCAGTTCCTCGCTCAAAAACCATAACTTTGGCTTTTCCCTTATTTATATATACTCAGTTCGAGTTTCATGCAAACTTCGTACATCCGGGACAACATACTCTGCAACTCACTTTTGCTCTCTGCCAACAGGATAGTTTCATCAGCATACAGCAATCTGCACAAATGGATATCACCAAGACATAAACCAGTATTATCTATTTTGGCATCACTCATGCATGCATCCATAAATATATTAAACAGCCATGGTGACATTACACAAATTTGCCTTACACCTGCACCAATGGAAAACTATTTTAATAATACACCATTCACTCGTACACAATCTCTACTGCCAGCATACATGGCTTTTACACTATTAAGTAGATTCCCAGTAACACCATATTCATTCAGTACCTTCCACAGAAGTGTCTTATTCACTCGGTCGTAAACTTTCTCTAAAACTTTCCTTTAATTTATTTTGTCTTTGTGTCTTCTTAATCAGGAAGGTACATCAGTACCTTCCTGATTAAAAAGACGTGGGAGATTAGCACGCAGCTGACGTTTCCAGTTGGTCATTCAGCCTAAGGATTCTGGAGCGAAACCCAGTGAATTTGGGTCTTTTCTCCAATGTCACACAGAACCTAATGTTTTACTTAATAATCCAGTACAACTGAGCTCAGAAACTGGAGTTTTATATCCAGCGCCTTTGCTTAAAACGTAATAAACTGCTTTTTCTTTCATTCTGTACTTTATGGTCGTATTACCGTCCATTTCCCCTTAAAATTTCATTATAGTTATTTAATCGAGTTTCAGAGGCAATCACAAGACTTACCGTACTTAAAAATAACTATGAAAAAGCTGGTTCTACGAGACACGCTAATCAATTTCATCCATGTTAGGGACTTTTAGAGGAAATGTCAGTTGGGTGGAATCTGATGTTGCTCGACAGGGCAGATCTCACACTGCATGTAGCGCAAATGTAAATTAAAACAGTGGCGTAAATTAGCCATACGTAACATATTAAATACAAATACTGAGCTTCAGTCACTGTCTATATAAAATATCTTACTTTTTTTCTTAACGAAGACTTTTGTACTTACAACTGTCCCCATTCCTTTTCCATAAGGGTATGACAAAACTCAAAATGTTGAATTTCATCTTGATAACTGTAAAGCGGCAACCCGTCTTCCACTCACGCATCAATGTAAAAATAATCAAATCATGTTCGAGGGAACCCAAAATGTGTATTTCGGTCGCCATCTAGAAGTCGATTTTCTTTTTTGCGCTTACAATATGAAAAAATAAAAAGAGAGGAACAGATAAGGAATGTGGGAGAAAATGTTATATGAATGGCGAGCAAAGTGAGAAAGAGAAGGCCAAAGCTGATGCTATGCACAGGGCCCCGGTAGCTGAAAACCCACCACTGTGTGTCTGTATTTTGGGGGAGGGGGAAGCTATTAGCGGTCCTCATGAATGTATTCAATAATGTGCCCGTCCCCAAATTTAGGGCCACTGGTTCCAAAAAAATAAATAAATAAATAAATAAAGAAAAAAAAGAGAAGGAACCAAGGCATCCGGGACTCGAAATTCAGCTCCAAATGGAATGATTAGCCAGAAGCCCTCTTTTCTTACTACCTCCGCCACAAGGGGTACCATCGTTTGTTAATGACCCTACTTCCTGCAAGCTCGCATCACGATTTTGTCAGAGTTTTTCAGCAAATAGCCAAAATATCGTACTTGTAGTTTTTTCTGGCTTCGAGGAACAAAGTTGACTTCTTTAGTGTACAACGAAGTCCAGTCGGTGCTGTCTTAAATATCCTACCTAACAGATGTCCAAAATCGTTTTGTGACAAATGTTTTCTAAACATACAGATATTGAATATCCAATCTGTTCACGTCAGTGTGTAATTTAACTGGTACCGCTTTGCGTTTTTCGGGGAATTTCACACTGAGTTTCATGATGTGCGTGATATAATTCTGCAATGCAAGTTTTACAGCTATGTGAATGCAGTGATGAAATAAAATCCTGTGTAAAACTGTAATGTGACGCATGCAAAATTTTGCTTGATCGTCAACATTGTTCGAGTATTTTCGGCCGTAGATGCAAAAGTAGAAAACGCTCTCTAAAAAGTGAAACGTCTGAAAACTTTTTCAGAGAGAAAGAGAGAGAGAGAGAGAGAGAGAGAGAGAGAGAGAGAGAGAGAGAGAGAGAGAGAGAGAGAGAGAGAGAGAGAGAGAGAGAGAGAGAGTACACTGCGAAACTTTAGATGATTTTCTCCTGGTTTCTTCAGAGGACTCTAAATTCATAGACTTTAGCTCACAGTCAGCTTCTGATTCTCTTCCTTCTTTTATTTTTAGGGAGAAAGGAGGATGTTATAATGCAAAGCAATATGGAAAAAAACGTCTGCTTGAATCAAAGAGTGATTTTAAATTATTCCACCTATCACCATATCACCAGCGCTTATTCCTTTCAGCAAGGCTTTTTTTATTTGTAAGTAAATGTTTTCCTTTCTACGAGTCTTTCATGTGTGTGTTTGTTACGTTTTTATTTCTAATGTGCTGTTTGAGCATGTTATTATCAATGTAGCATATCGATCCTGAGTAAATTCCTTTGTTAAAATTCTTTAAATTTATTTATTATTTCACGATTAGAAATTTGCATTACTTTTTTGAAATTTTCTGAAAAAGGTCAAGCATATTTTTTTTTGAAAAGTTGTGTGGCACAAGAACAACAACAACAACAAAAAAAAAAACTCCAGTCATTGTATTACACACGCATTAGCCACTGAATTAGAAACTTTTATGTAGATGCGTATAAACGTCTCTTACGCAGCGTGTATGCTAAATGCGTGGTCATGCGTCACCACGTGACCTAGGCAACTACCTAAGACTGCTGCTCGTCAGTAGTGTTAATCACAATGGGAAAAACAAAGGATTTCGATAAAGGGTTTATAGTGAGTGGTTGGAGCGATGATTATGAAAACAGCAGAGCTGACTGGTTTATAAAACAGGTGGGATATCCCGGGCATTTAATGTGAAAAAATAACCCACATTGCTGGTGTAAAAGGCGTAACTGTGGCACGACCGCAATCTGTCAGGAACAAAATACCCCTCGTCTGACAAGGCTTGTATGGAGAAACAGACTTCCTGCGTGCAGCAACTGACCGAAGCATTCAATGAACGCTGTTCTCGACCCGTATCTCAGCGAACTATGAGCAGAAAATTGAAGAAAATCGGTATTAGAAGTCGCATGCCTATACGAAGACCACTGATTTCTGCTAAGAACCGGAAAGTTCATCTATAATGGTGTCAGGATCACCGTCACTCATTGGCGCCCCCACGGAGGGGCTTTGGGGGCTTAAGCGCCCTCCAAGGAGATAAAAGCCACGTCGTCACAAATTAAACCTTCAAAAATATTATTTGACATGTTCAAAAATTTACATAGTGTCTGGCATAATGTCTTCTATTGCCTGGTGTCTTCTTCCCAAAGCCCCAAAGAGATTAAGAGCGACGTACATCACAAATTAAACATTCAAAAATATTATTTTACATGTTCAAAAAATTACATCGTTTCTTCTATTATATGGTGTCTTCTTCCCAAAGCCCCAAAGACATTAAGAGCGACGTACGTCACAAATTAAACATTCAAAAATATTATTTTACGTGTTCAAAAAATTACATAGTGTCTTCTATTACATGGTGTCTTCCCAAATCCCCAAATAGATTAAGAGCAACGTACTTCACGCCACACACTTTGTACGTATAAAAATTTTTTGGTGGGCTTATTACTTGCATCTATGGCTTTGAAGAAACCGATTTCCAACTAGGTCTTTGTGGAAGTAAAAAAATGCAGAGTTTTGCTGGTCCTTGATAAAGCCAAGGCTTGGCATTCTTGACACTTTCTACATTCAGTTTGCTATTATTTTATCCTCTTTTTACTTATTCATGTGAGGATATGTGTTTTTTCTAGGTTATTTCTGGTATGAGTTTTAAAAAAAATTGTTTTTGCTTCAGTCTCTTCTTAATAGTATATGAATTCTGAATTTTCATGACAGCTGCGCTCCGCGTTTTGATCTTCAGGATTTTTTGCTATATATATATATATATATATATAGCCCCCTCCAACAGGAATTCCTGGGTGCGCCACTGCCGTTACTGGACACTGGGAAACTGGGAAAAAGTCATGTGGTCCGACGAGTCGCGGTTGGCTTTGTTCTGTACAGACGGCAAATCAGAGTTTTGGAGGGAGATTCATGAAACAATGGACTCAGCTTGCCTTGTAAACACAACTGAAGGTTCCAGAGGTGGTGTCATGGTGTGGGTCACGTTCTGTTGGTACGGAACAGGTCTTCCGATATTGCTGGTAGGTCGGATGTTCTCCAAGGATTATCTAAACACTGTTTCTGATCAAGCTAATCCTGCAATGTTGACTTTTTATCCGGTAGGTGACGACTGTTTCACGGACGACAATGCTGCTGTCCATCACTGAACACGTGTTCATAAGTGATTCAGCGAGCATGACAGAGACTTCCGCCATCATCCTTGGAAACCCCAAAGCCCGGATCTGAACCCCATTGAAAATGTATGGGACATGTTAGGAAAACGGATCAGGGAGCACAGTCGTCTTCCGTCAAATCAGAGCTAGTTAAAGGACTGTCTTGTAAACGCTCCAGTATACTGTACATGTAGATGCACTCTAACACCTTGTGAAATCTATGCCAAAACACATATATCCTGTAATTACAGCTAAAGGATTTCCAAAGCGGTATTGAATAAAAGTTTGAATACCGGGTTGAAAATCTTTAGCTCGTTCATGCGAAAAGCACTGGCCGGCATGTGTACGTTTCGGAGATAGGTGTAACATTCCAGTATAACCGCAATTTATGCAATGCGCATGAGCAAATTTTTCTGAAAGTATGTAATGTTGCGGAGTTTAATGAAAATCGCATGGACGTCTTTCTAGGAATTGTACAGGGTGTCCATAAAGTCTTTCTCAGATTACCACCAGACCAAAATAGTATAAAAGCTTGGTAAAAAAAGTTTAAAGCGACGGGTAGTGTAGGCGATCTACCCCGCGCCCGACCACCAATTACACAAGAGACAGCTGCAGATGTTCAGAAGACATTTCTGCGAAGCCCCAGGAAATTCATTCGTCGTGCTTCACGGGAAACTAGGATTCCGCGTGCCACGGTTCACAAAATTTTTCACAAACGTCTTCATCTGTATGCTTATAAGGTACATATCGTTCAAGCTCTTCAACCAGATGACCGGTCTCGCCGGGCTGCTTTTGCGACGGAGATGATGCATCGCATCATCTCCGTTCCCATCATCATGATAGTGATTATCTGCACCGTGTCTGTTCCTCAGATGAAGCCACATTCCATGTCTCTGATACAGTAAATAGGCACAATGTGTGAATCTGGGGATCAGAGAATCACCATTATGTCATCGAACAACAGAGGACTAGCCCGGAAGTGAACGTATGGTGCGGCCTGATGCATGACAGAATCATGGAATTCTTCTTTTTTACAAAGACCACGGTAACATGTTACGTTTACCTGGACATGCTGGAATTTTTTGTAGCACCTCAGTTGCATGCATTCCAACCTGTTATTTTCCAACAAGACGGTGCTCTACCACATTGGTCAGTAATGGTTCATAAGTTTCTAAATGGCACATTTCCGGACATATGGGTTGGCCGCGACGGTTCCATTATATGGCTACCTTGATCGCCCGACATAACCCCTCTGGACTTTTTCCTGGGGGGTTATGTGTAAAACCAAGTTTATTCTAGCAGTGTTTTGGATGTCGAGACGTTGAAGAGCAGAATAACGGACGTCATTGGTTCTGTCTCTGCTGAGATGTTAAACAAAGCATTGCGTGAAATCGAATATAGCTTAGATGTCCTCCGGGTCACTAATGGCCACCATGTGGAGGTGTACTGACACTGGACATTTTTTTTTTACTTGTGCATCATCATTGTCATGCAATCTCTTTCTTGTACCTGTAATAAATTTTTTTATATTGATTTTTGCAATGTCGGAAAGACTTTATGGACACCCTGTATAATGTTTGTAAAGTCGGTATAATATTTCAGAATTTTATTATTACCCATTTTTTTTGGGGTAAGACCTATAAGCAGCGTTTTGCAGAATTTTTATGACGTTTCAGAGTTGTGAGTAACTTATATAATTTCAGTTTATTTGACGAAAGACTAATGCACAGGTTTTCGGTAAGAGGTTTCACTGTTCAGCGTAACTTTTAAGAATTTTGACAATATCAATTACTGTAAATTTGTGCAATGCTTAGGAAAGGTGTAAGGTGCATGTGCACCTTTCCTTATCACACTTGAAAGAGCTTTGTAAGCCACAAGCAAGATGACAAGAACACTAATGTCAGTATTTATTTTATAGCGCCTAAGTCAAAGTAACGTTTAGGAGAAGAACATATCGTTATGCATGATTTTGAGACTTGTTCAGTTCCCACAAAGTTGACTTTTATTTTATTTCCTGGTAAAATTTTCATATTTATTGTGGAGCGTTACACAAATATCAGCTTGGCACAATGTTCCAGACCTTCAAAAATGTAAGAAACATTTGTTGGAATATTTTGCATTAAGTTTTCAAAAGTGTTGAGGCAGATAAAGTGCTTCTTTGTGCGTTGGAGAGGGGGGGGAGGACGTACCGAAAATGTTGCTATAGTGTTACCTAATTCAGATTGAACAAAGTTCAAAAGATTCACCGTGATCATTTGAGGACTAAAATGAGCAAAATATTTTCTTACAGTTCTCTGTAGAATGTACTTACTCAGGCTTCTTCAATTCATTCTCTTTATTTTTCAGTATTTTCTGGTGTTCATGAAATTGCTGGTGAATCTAATGTCTGCAGCGGAGAAAATTTTTCTAAACGTCTGATGTTAATCTGTTTTTATTTTGCCGTAGAACTACGTCTTTCTCCAGCGCTGGGTAGCGGGTAACATAGAGAGCGTGGATGCAACGAAAACATGTCACGCAAAATTTTGAAGATGACAATCCGTTTTTGATGTAAATATGCCAAGGATCGTAAGTCCGATAATATCCGAAAAATTCATCGTCCTGGAGCGGGAATCGAAACCGCGTCTCCCAGATAGCGCTCGGGTATGCGACCAAGTCTCAAGTTTCCGATTAATTTGAATATAATCTCGTATTCCATTCATGAACATGTCACACTTTATACGCTTACATCTTCAAAACTAATAACCGTAGAGTAATAAATAATGATCATTAGATAGCTTATAGAGTCCCATTTATAACAAAGCAAGTTCCAACCCTCCACTTCTTAACCCTTCGATACAGTAGGGTTAGAAATTTAACCTAAATTTCGCGTGATTTTGTTTCGCTGCACGTCGTTTTAAGGTTGCTAACTAGTGAATAGATAATGATAGCGATTACCTCAGCTCCGCATTCCGTAGCTGTTAGTCAGAGCTAACAGACGTATGTCATAAATCAAAATAAAGTGGATTCAAAACTTACTTATTTCTTAGATAAAAAAAAATTGGTGTCGAAAATTTAGAAATGCAGCGAAAATTCGGAGAAAATTACTATAAGAACCGACGAAAGTAGAAGAAACAGCTAGAGGAGCATGAGAATAATCCGAAAAGGTCCGCTAAGTCATCAACCTGTTACGGAGATTTAATTCTAGAATTTAGGCAGAGATATTAAATCTCATTTCGCAACCTTTTTTCGTTTCGTGCTCCTTTTCCTTTGTTTTAACGAAGCTTGAGAGAAATTTTGCTGTGTTACTCCTCCATTAAACATTGGAAGCACGGTTCATTTAGAGAAGCCAGTTTGTCTCATTTTTGAGTCTACACCTCTGTATCTTGCAGGAGCTTTTGTATTGTCGTGCTCATTTGATCCTTTACATTCTTTATTTCAAAGCAGCCGACTGAAACCGCAAGCTCTCTTAACTTTTACCTTGATGCTTTGTATTAGCCGATGCCGGCGTGTTTCTCACAGGAACTTGGGAGCCGATGGGGTTTTGTGGAGGCAACGGGGTAGGGAGGTGGAAGCTAAGGGGGGAGGGCGAAGACAGTCTTTCAACAGATTCGAAAGCGAGCGGTCGTAGGGCCACGAGGGTAGGAAAGGCCTGAGGTGTTAGAGGTAGGTCTTAAGCTGACGGGCGAGAGGGAGGTTCTTCTCCTCAGGGAAAGAAAGAAAATTTTAGGGAAGGATTACAGAGCTGACGGACAACCTTTCTGCGATTAAGCAAAGAAAATAATAAATGTTTCTAAGAGATATAAAATGATCGCAAGAATTATTTGCGTATTCCTATAATCATTTTATTGTTTTTCAACCACGCAAGACTTAGCAACTTAACAAAACCAGGTAACAAACCGAAAGGTAACGGGAATGTATAGGGAGCGTCAAAAGTCCCCGCGCCAGGCTGCTTTTTACCCGAGTTCGACTCTAGAGCCACAACTTTCCACTTCAACTGCACAAATTGAGCTTGAACAGATGGAGATTGATGACATCGATCCCAATTTTTAAAATTTCATACTGAGCACCGCCAGTCTTCACAACTTCGCTGGGTAATGAATGTATTACGGTCTCAAACCTTTACACCACCAATGCCTTCTGAATCTAGACAAGAAGTAAAGCAACAGCAAGAAAATAGTATAACTGTATTACTGATCCGAATTTCTTGTCGTAAAATAGAAATCAAAGTCTTTTTTTTTTAGAATATAAAATAGCGTAATTATACTAGAAATTTTGATTTTTAATAGAAATCAAAATTTCTGTAATATTTTGGTTCAAAATTGTTATCTCAACGAAAAGATCAATTTTAACAATCTGCGATGAATTAACTAAGACAGAAATAAATATGTGATCTTGCTAAAAACGTACAAAAGTGTGCATGCTTTTAGTCGTACCCGAAGTTCAGGAAATGAATTTATCGATTTTATATTTTAACAGCTGTTACCACAAGGATTCTTTTAAGTTTCTTTTTTTTTTTTCCCGGGAAATTTTACTTTTCTTTAGCCTTTCTTTCCTGTTTTCCTAGTGCATTTCGTAATCTTCCGTATGTCACGTAATACGTAATGCACCGTGATCCAACTCCAGGCATCTAATTCCACGAAAAGGAAATGAAAGGAGTTCCAAAGGATAATCTCCCCTAGGATTTCTCCTGGAGAAAACGCTGGAGCCACTTGGAATGCTTCGGAAGGCACGAGGAACGAATGGATGATTCTCACGCTAAACGGGTTGGAAGCAGACGACTGAAGACTAAAAAAGAGAGAGTGCGAGAGGAGAAGTGCAGAAGAGGAAAATGAAGGAGGAAGAAGAGGAGGAGCGAGAGAAAGTGAGAGATGGCAGGAATATGGAATCTAAAGCATTGCGCCACGAGCCTCGACATAACGGTCAGCGAACAGGCGGCTTGTAATGAATTCCCGGCATCGATTACTTCTCGCTCTGCACCAGCTAACGAGAAAAGTTCGAGGGACGTGTTTCGAATGGGATACCCAAGAATGCTCGCGAGAACACTTTGCGCCCGAGGAATTACTCCGCTTAATTCATCGCTGCATAGAACACACACACACACACATGCGCAAAGAGGAAAAAGGGGAATTCTGTTCTTGCTTGTTTTTCTGGAAGATCGTATTACAGCTTCAATATCTTTAGCTTTAGTCTGTGTGAGCGAGATCAGAAAGCAAAGTATCCAATACTTTCAATACCTACTGCGCAAGACATGGAACATCTTCAAAAACAGAAGTGATAAAACCGAAGCCTACAATCCTTCCTTTTCTTCCAGCAAAAACAGTAATGGTTTCATGTTGAAAAATTCAGTTTTACATGGTTGATTCGTCGAATCTTTTATTGAAGAAACTTGAATGCATTTGCTAACGTTTCTTCGATGAAATTATTTTATTTTTAAGAAACTTGGACGCACGATGAACAAAACCCAGTAATCCCACGATTACAAAAATAGATCATACGTTAAAAATCAAGATTTCCGTTTGCAAAACACGGTTTCATGACTTTTTTTTTTTTTTTGTTACGGGATTTAGCACCAAGCCGATAAAGAGTCGTCCATTCAAAATTTTGAATCATTGGTTTCAAAAAAGCGAGAGAACCAGTGCCAAAAATGACAAACTCAACATTCATGTCCTGCCCTGGAATTCAAACTCGCGGCCAGCCTTAGCGTTCGTGGAGCCCGAAGCAACACTATTTGTTGAGTGTGTGTGCGTGTGCATGTGTGTGTTCGATTACATGATTTTTAAGTCACATATAAAAGATCACCATCATCCACCATTATCAATCCACCGCTGGAAGAAAGTCTCCCTAAGTCTTTTTCGCAACTTTTTACCTTGAGCCTGTCTGTTTCAAGTCACTCCAGCAAGCTTTCGAAGTTCTTTCACCCATCTCCCACGCTGTCTTCTGCTAGGTCTTTTCTTGTCCTTTGGTATCCAATCTAGTATTGCATTTGTCCGACGATTGTCAGTTCTAGCAATATGTACAGCGCATTGCTATTTCAGGGTCGTCACTTTTATCATGATGTCATGAAATCTATTCATTGTCCTAATCCATTTCCTATATTTCCTGGTTCTATCTTCCTTTTCCTATCTTTTCTAGTTATGCAAAGTATGGCCATCCCGGTGGCGCAGTGGTCTAATGGCTGGCTTCTAGCCATTCGTGCAAGATGGGTCCGAATTCGTATCCCGGTGGCGCAGTGGTCTGGCTGGCTTCTAGCCATTCGTGCAAGATGGGTCCGAATTCGTATCACGGTGAGGTATGGATGTTGTGTTTGTCTTACGACACTGGCTCTCTCCCTTCCCTGGAACCAGTGATCCAAATTAGAGACGGGCCATCGTTCATTACCTATCGAGTTGTTCACGGGGGTCATTAAAACCCCCAAGCGAAAATAAAGAATATATATATATACAAAGGCCGTTCCATAAAAACTAAGAGTATTTTTTTGAGTTGGCAACAGTGCGAAGAGAGAAAATAACCACGCAGACGACTAACTGAATTAAGGAAGTATCTATGGCAACAGCTATTAGCCGTGGCACACGATTCTGGTTTTGTTGTTACGCAGTTGTTTAAGGTTCGTCTGCATTTCGCCATACAGCTATATGGAGGTGAGGGATTCAGAGTTAAGAAATGAAATGCGTTGTGCGATAAAATTTTGCTATCGTTTGGGTGAAACGGCTCCAGAAACAGCTAATTTAATGAAAAAACCCTGCAAAGATAAATGTTTGGGTAAGTCAAAGATTTTTAGATGGCGCCATGATTTCAAAAAAGGGCGTTTGTCGACAGAACTCGCTCCTAGACCTGGTTGACATGAAAGTGTTGTTACGAAGTGTATTGTTAACACTGTTTGCGCAATCCTGCAAAAAGATCAATGAATGACGTGTGAAGACATAGTGGTGTCAAATAATATTTCAAAAACGTCGGCATTCCGTATTCTTCGTGACAAATTACTGCTGCATCGTGTGTGTTCCAGATGGATACCTCATCGCCTGACGAGAGAACAATTAACAGCCAGAGTTAAGGTGTGTTAAGAGTGGAAACAAATGATTGCAAAGGATATAAACTTTTTGAACACTGTAATAACAGCCGATGAAACATGGATCCACTATTTCGACCTCCTTATGAAGCGCGCAGCGAGTGTCTGAAACCATACAGGCTCGCTTCCTCCGAAAAAATTTCGCCAAACCAAAATAGCTGGGAAGGCGATTATGGTAATTATCTTCGATCATAAGGGTGTTGTCTACCAGCACGCCGTTCCTCCACAAATTACTGTCAATGCTGAGCAATACATTTTTGGTCTTCAAGCGTCTGCGACAAAACAGGTTGGCAAGCGGACGCTACACCACGTCAACGCCCGTCCATATGTGGCTGCTTGTGTTCAACAGTTTCTTACGAAAGGCAGTGTTGAAATCATACCACAGCTGCCTACAATCCAGACCTCGCCCGTGCGATTACTGGTTGTTTCCAACAATGAAAAATTCCGTGGAGCAACATTCAACACAGATGCTGACGTTATTCAAGCTGTACAGAGGTCGCTAAAGCAGCTTCCACAAAATGCATTCGCCACATGCTTTGAAAAGTGGACTGAACGATGGGCCCGTTGCATATCATCCGAAGGAAGATACTTTGAGAAAGAATAACATATATTTTGCTGTACTGATATTTCTTTATTTTGTGCGATTTTACTCTCAGTTTTTATGGAACGGCCGCTGTATATATATCAACCAAGCATCTCTCAGTTCATATTTGTTTTGTTTGCATCCTTTAAACATCTTTTGTGAAAAAGATAAACAAAATAAATTGATAGTCACGTGCATTAATCCCAAAGTCAAAACCAAAAAAAAAAAAAAAAAAAAAATGACACTCGCTTTGGTGCTTAATTGCAACAATACTATATTGTGATGATTTGGATTGTTCCAAAGACAGCAAGACCTTTCATCGACTCAAATCTTGATAGCTCATGCATCGCCTCGAGTTATAATACTCGCAGGGTATTTTTCTTTTTTTAATGTACTTTTCACGAAAAAAGTAGGAAAAGAATAAAAACATAAGCCCGATTTTTCCCTGAACTAGGCGCCCGGTGCGGGAATTCAGAACCGCGGCCTAGCTGATTTCACCAGGAAAGTCAAAAAATTTTGTCGACAATTTTAATGAAATTGCAAGCATTTGCTGATGTTTCCTGTTCTCCCATGTTAATACCTCTTTCATTTCGATGCACTTTATCTAATCTAATAAAGATGAAAACGAATCAGGTGCTGCAGGATTGGTTTTATTTTCTAAATTTCCCGAATTTTAAATAAAAAAATGACAGATGTAATTTCCTGTAAAGTGTTATTTTTCTATGTCTTTACTCATGTTTCTTGGTCAAATATTATGCAAAGAAATAAAACTGATCTCTTCTTATTTCGACGAGACACTCACCCCTTTCTATGAATTTTGCCTTCATTACCTGATAGCATCAAAATAGCAGTGTTAGAGCCACATATGAAGTATTACGTTGGGTTAATACGTTTGACATTCAACTCATAGTTTAAATAAATTACAAATCAAATAGCTTAGAATTTAGATATTCCTTTTTTTTTTTTTTTTCATTTTCTTTAACAGTTAGAATTTAGTTATTCAATGAATATATTGTTTTAATTTTCGCAAACTGTATCCATAAAGGTTATTTAATATATATGGAAATTTTGTTAAATAATGTATTTTATTCAATGAAAATGCCTGAAACTGTAAGGTGAATAAGTAATGGAATCACTATGCTAAATAAACTCCATAAGAGAGGCCTCATAAAGTTGTGTGTAATTATAAATCAACTTACGGTATTGAGATAATTCAAAGCAATGAAGATGACTGAAAGAGAACGCCGGACAATGAAACGGTGTGTATCTCCCACTCCATCCCCCTTCCCGAACACGCAAAACTATAGCAGCAGAATAAGTGCTGCTATTAATGCGAGTCTTATCAGCAATCTAGGGTTTAGTCAAACAGCTCAACGGTAACTTCATAAACCTGAAATTTACGGCAGAACCGCTATTGCCACCCACTCGCTTCTGATGCTAATGCAAACAGAAGGACACAACTGTGTCACGAGATCAAAATTCGGACAGTGCATGGCTTCCCCAGTCTTAGTTCTCGCTTCTGACTATTCGTCCGAGAAGGGTCTGGGTTCGAATCCCGGTTAGGCATGGATGACGGCACTACCTTCCTTATAACCATTGACAAGAAATTAGGGACGGAAGATTGCTTAGAGCCCATCGAATTGTTCACGGACATTGCTAAATCCTCCAAACAAAAAACACTGTGTGATTGGAAATACAGTAGGTCCTCGATTTACGCAAGGGCCTACTGTGATCGATTTATCAAGGACCTACATGAATTTATGTTTTGTGAAAACCTCGCATTAACGAAATCGCATACATCGAATGCATTAATACAAAAAGGAAAGGAGGGTTTCGCGCAACAACATAAAATATATCTCAAGTGGATTTTAACCACATGGAAATCATAGTAATACATCATAAATGTGAACACAGCATTGACACAAACACATTGTTTTACTAAACTAAATTAACAGTTGCCAAGATGAGCGCTCAGTCTGCCTCTAGGGGATGAGATTGTGGCTGTAGTAGTGAATGTTTACATATCGGAAAAGGTGGGTGCAGAGTCATCTGTGTCAGAATCATCCAAACTAGTCAAGGTTACGTCAGTGGGAGAAACTTCAGCTTTGGGAAGCTAGAAGCAGGCAGCATCAATGACAAAATTGAAGTTGTTGAAGATAGGCTCATTTCCAGGAATGAGTGTTGAAATTGATAGATCTGATTCAGAAGCAATCCGAATAAGAGAGGCAGACCGTGATTTAAAGTACTGCATCATACTGGCCTGCCTCGCCGGTTTTTGTTTATGAGCACAGATCTTTTTGTTAGGCTCAATGATGGCGTGTAGACAGCGCGTGAAATGTAGGCATCTCTCAAAACTTTGGACTTCATTTAAAAAGTGTTGCTCAATGTTATAAACTTTTAAAATGAAGTTGCCAATTTCTTCATACTCAAAGCTTTCACTTGGAGAACTTGACTCTCCTCCTTTTCTTCCTCCTTCTGTTCCTGGGTCATGTCCAACAGATCATCAGTAAGTTCATCATGTGAATCGTTCAGCTCCATCACATTATCCTCTTCTGTATCAGAGAAGCTGCCTCCACTCATCATCCATCTACAATCCACGATGCTGCACAATGTCTATCAAATCACCAGTAAGTCCATCATGTGAGTCGTTCAGCTCCATCACATTATCCTCTTCTGTTTCAGAGAAGCTACCTCCACTCATCATCCATCTAAAGTCCACGATGCTGCACACTGTCTCTTGCATACTTAGGAAATTATTGAAGTCATGAGTAATGTCTTAAGCCTTCCATGATGCATTCGGTGTCGATGGCTTGACTTCCTCCCACGATGCTTGAATATTGTTGATAGCAACCTTGAAGTTGTAACGTTTACACCACTCTCGAATTGTAGGCTTACATCAACAAGCATCTAAAATCGCAGCTAGATTCGAAATTTTTTTACATGGGAATCCCGGAGAATTTATAAGTTAAAATATCGGATCGGAATTACAGAAATTATTAGCACACATGCAACGGAAGCTAGAGAATATGAGCGAGTTTCTACGATCGGAAAAACTGCGAGGATCTGCGCGGAGGACGATGACAAAATACGCACTGTAGCATCATCTCTGATCTAAACACTTTGCTTGAAGTTAAAAATTGTTCTTTGCGATATTGTGAATAAAAAAAGCAGAATATCAAACAGAAAGTACGCGAAGGTTAAAAATAAAATTAAAATAAAAGTGTGAACTATAAATAAGGTTAGGTAAGTTTAGCATGAACCTAATTAACTTAAAAGAAACCAGAAAACTTCTTCCCAGATATCTTTCGAGATAAAATGAAATAAATTTCGCCATTTATTTCGATCGTACATTACATTGTAAAGTTTCATATCAAATTAATTTGCACATAATTTAATTCAACTTGGTTTTGTTTAAAGGATCTTTAATTTATTTTCCTTACTTTTCAGCTTGAAAATAAAAGTAGGAATGTGTCAAACAATTTGCCGAGATCTGCAGGTAATTAATACATATGCAAGTAATCGTGCGAATATGATATTTTCAGTATGAATTGATGCGCAACATTTTAACAAATCGATATAATGAGCTGAATTTTTATCACCTTTCACCAGTACTTTCGACAATCAGAAGAACTCGGAAACAAAATATGTTCATCAAAAGTTATCGTGTTAAAACGTTTATTTTAGTTTTCCTTTCCAAATCTACATCAGCCTTCCTTTCTTTGATGGTTCAATGCTTAATGGCATAGATAGATTTCCGAATGCAGTTTTACGCCGGCTATCCGAATATCAAGTTAATCAAACCCACCGATTATCCGAATTGCTAGTTAACCGAATCGTCGCATCCGAAGAATTCGGTCGGTCTGTTACCTAAACTCTCCTTCCACTTGGTGAGTCTGCCTACTTGGTCGCTGTTCCGGTCCACCACAGTCTGTTCTCAACCACCGTCGTTTTCACATGTCACAGTCTAGTGTTGTGTTTTGTTTGAATACGAACTCCTTTTGTAATATATATGGACGCTAAGAAATTTTCAGTGTCAAGTACACGAAGGCGAGCTGTTCTGACAATGGGAAACAAAGCGGAAATACTCTTTTTTTTTTAAGTTTTTTTTTTTTTTTTTTTTTTTTTACTGTAATAGTGTTTTTTTTTTTGTGGATAAGAATGTTTCTTTCTTTTCTTTATCCAATTATCCAAATTTTTGATAACACGAACGATCTCTGTCACAAATAAATCCGGATCATTGGAGTTCATCTGTACTTTCGTTTTGTCTGCGCGATCAACCAACACAGCGTAGTCGTCACAGTACGCGGAATTCAAAAGCTGTGTTGCACAGGAGATGTAATAGCTCCCACTTTTGCTATTACAGATAAAATAGTGAGAGCATAGTCACTGTTGTAGCATAATTTTTGTACAAATTCATCTGAATTCATTATGTTATCCATACTACAAAACAAAGTTAAATCTACTATATGGTTCTGCAAAGCAGAAGTTGGATCAAACTGTATTCATTTCAAATTAATTTATTATAGTGGCTATTTTATTGTAAACGGGAAAGCAGTCTCCGAACATTGCCTTCACTAGCAATCTCCCAGGCTAATTTTCTTCTTTTTGTAGCTGAACGGTTAAGATACTAGCTTCCTACCTTGAGAATCTCAGGTTTGAATCCTGCTAGAGACAGAGCTGTCGAACGTTTTTGTTATCCTTTTCTGAATCCACTAAGTTTAAATCAGAGATGCTTTAAATGGTCGCCTTCATGGATGAACTGACAGGGAAATAAACTGAAAATATTAAAAGGGCACAATAGCAACTGTGCATCAACCTTGTGACGTATATTCTCAGTTAACTTTTATTTTTAGTTCCTTTTCCTATGTAAATTTGAGTTTGATCTCCTTTATACTTCCAAACTTTAACGTTATGTCTTTTCCCTCAAATGAGAATGAGGTTGACAACACATTTGAGGTCAGAGTGAAAGTGACGTACGACTGTGATAAGAAATGGATAAAAAGGACGATACAACAGTTGCTAGTGTGGATGTGTGTGTGTGTGTAGATGTTCAATTAGATAAATGTAATCTTATATCTGATGTCTTATATTGTGGAGTTCTACTGAAATTCGTGCTGGACCAATAAAAAGTCAGCGTAAGTTGACTTTTGTTTGTGTTTCGTCCAGCCGTAAAAGCTTAATTAGGAACTATTGCATCGTATTCTTATTTAGTTCAACATTCCTTTGACATAGCGTAACACCAATCTTGCTCACGAAAAAAAAAACATTACGTTATAACTTACAACGTAGAACTACGTCAAATGTCACTACTTCATGGAACTATCTCACTAGTTCAGCGAAGGACAGTTGACGTAGCCCTACGTTGTAGGTTGCAGCACATTTACTACTGTGCCCCTTTGATTTTTTTCCAGATGTAAAATATTTAAGAAATAAAATGAAAGGAATGTTTTACTTTATTTACTTAAAAGCAACTTATGCTATGTACAATTCGTAGTAACTTATGTTGATTATAGATTAATGTTAGTAGCAACAGAAGGCGTAGTATCGTCGTTGTCAGTAGTTATTGCTTAAAATTGTTTCTCAAGAAATCGTTCTTCAGAAACAGTTTTTCAAACTCCTTAGTTGCCTTGTTATAGATTTGACGATACATCTCGGGCCTCTTCTTGCTGTTGCTCTTGTTCTTGTCTATAGATTCAGAATGCATTAGTGGTGTAAAGTTTTGAGACGTAATACACTCATTATCCAGCAAAGCTGTGCAGACCAGCGATGTGCATTGGTATTCCATGCTCGGTGTGAAAATTTGAAAATTTCGATCGATGACATCAATCTCCGTCTGTTCAGGCTAAATTTGTGCAGTTGAAGTGGAAGGTTGTGGCACTAGAGTCGAACTCGGGCATAACGTATCCTGGGCGCGGACTTTCGACGCTCCCTACATTCCCGTGACCTTTAGGCTGATGACTTAACGGACCTTTTCGCATTCTTCTTGTTCTTCTCTAGCTTTTTTTCAACTTATGTCGGTTCTTATAGTATTTTTCCCTGGATTTTCGCGGCATTTCTAAATTTTCGTCACCAATTTTTTTTCAACTAATCAATAAATAAATTTTAAATCCACTTCATTACGGTTCATGACATACGTCCGTTAGCTGTGACCGTCAGCTACGGAATGCCGGACTGAGGTCATCGCTATCGTTATCTATTTACTAGTTATCAACCTTAAAACGGCATGCGGCGAAACGAAATCACGCAAAATTTAGTTTAAATTTCTAACGCTACTGTTTCGAAGGGTTAAGTGGTGGAGGATTGCAACTTGTTCTGTTATAAACAGGACTCTATAAACTATCTAATGATGGATTGTTTATTACTGTACGATTATTAGTTTCGAAGATGTAAGCGTTCAAAGTGTGACATGTTTTAGTCTCATCCGTGCTCCTGATGTCACCCCCTATAAGCGCGGAGAAAGACGTCAAAAAGAAACGAAGCAAAATATCCAAGTCTGAATTTTGGGCAAAATAATAGCAGGTTCAGTGAGTTCCTTTCTCTGTGAACGTTTTCCGTTAGGGAAGAACAAGATCAGCATCTGCAACCACAGTTCTTAAGTCAGGTAGTTTTTTGTTTACTTGTTTTCTCATATTTCCAGAGGTGTATTGTATTGCAAGGCACCGCGAAGCCAGGGTGGACCCGACGTTTAGTGGGCATCAAGGTCCCATAAATCAGTGTTTTCCTTAACATTCGTTTCAATTAAAAAAAAAAATACTTTCCCTTATCATTGCACGTCACAGAAGTTTATATTTTGGAGAAAAATCACATTTACTTAAATCAAGCTCCATGACTCAACATGTTTGAATCAACGAAAGTGTGTAAAACAGATTTTTGTTGGTGAAGGAAGCTCTGAATAATTTTGTATGGTGGAGTTCCGCTGTTTCTGTGTTCAACAAAATTTCAAAATTTCTCCTTTCACTAAGCCACCGTTTTCCCATGCTTTCTCTAATCAGTGTTGCCGTTGTTTTGCGCTTCGCCATTGCGTATTTCGATTTTTGTCTGGAAGTTACTGATGTCTGCCCATCTCAGTTGCGCACGCATGATATCGTAGTACAGAGAATGTTCGTACATTCTTATAACGATTTTCTAGCAATATACAAAGTTGTAATTAATGTTTAAAATGAAATTATTATTTTCTTAAATGTTCTATCTGCTAAAACTTTCTCGGGAGTGAGCTATATCTATATTTCCAAGATAACAGGGCATTTCCTGAAATTGGTAGGGGTATTTTATTTCACTCCTTTTTCACTGCTTTCCATAGTGTAATCACTTTTTCAGGTCTGCTTTTCGAAAGTGCTCTTTTTAGCAGTCCGAAGGAACAATAGTTTATTGGTGATACAAGGGAACTTTGAAGGAATATGAGCAAACGGTATAGACTCGATATCCGCTCTTTTTTTCATTTTTCAAGAAGTAGAGTGGTAGATTTGGATGTATGACTGGTAGCCTTATCTTGATGGAGTTCTGCTCTTTGAAAGCTCTGTGGATAAAGGAATATCATTCCCTCATTAAATATAGGAGTTGAAGCATTATTTTGTTATTATGTAGAATTGATTTTAACATTCCTTTCTACTTTTCTTAACTTTAATTTCCCATTGTCCGAGAAACTAACAATAATCATGTATCCTTTACTGAAACTTTCTTTGGATTCTTGGAACCAAATATGCAAGATTTTTTCTGCTATTTTGCGATACTAAATCGATTTTTTTTTGTTACAGTCGTTTAGGTACATCCATGCTTTATCAATATTTATAATAAATTTTCATCTGTCTCTGGCTAAGGTATTTTTATAAATTAATCTACACCGTGTTCTGCGATCAGCCACAACACGGTGTAGATAGTTTTTTTTTTTCTTTTAGATTCCAATCTTTGTTCATTACCTTATTTGCAGTTGATACAGAGATTTTTAACGACTTAGCGATTGTTCTTTGGGTCGGTGGATTTTCTTTTGAGACCAGACACCGTACTTTTTAAATAGTCGTAAAAGTGCGAATCTTTAGATAATCGTTTGGTGTTCTTTTTCCTGTTGAAATCACTGCTTGACGATTTCCCCCTCTATTATTAACAATATTGCTTATTTTATATTTAGAAATGTTCATACCATGGTTTTCACAACGTTTTTTAATTACAGAAAACGAATATTTCTCTTCGTAAAGAGCAAAAACATAACCTTCTATATACCCACGGTCTGTTTACCTGCGCCATTTTCTTAGCAGACGGTATTTAACTGCAGTAGATGTTTCTTTCGTGTTCATCTAACATGCTGATACCAGTTTCAATTCTTTGAATTTCTTTTATTTTCTGTATTTTTTTAATCAAAAACGTTATAAAAATTTGTGAACATTCTGTGTATTTAACTGTGACTTAAAGGGTGACGCGAGAAGGGTAATTAGGGCTTAAGTATTTTAGTTGCACTGTACATGCAGGAATTTAAAAAAAATATTTATTATTTTAGTTTTCTTGTACTGTCGCATGTGTAATTTATAAAAATGGGGAGGCATTTAAAAAACGGGAGTCAGGTTTTAAATCTGGACAATAGAACTGAACTTCGAAGAATTCAGTTGTGAGGCATTCTTTGATCCAGTTATCTTACTGTCATCCTTTAGGCCGCCGTCACTCCATTTTTACAACAGATAGTCTAACATTAGTTTCGTAAATTTAAAAAAAATTAACAAAATCGTTCTTCGTATGTGCTTTGTTCGTTTGTTTTTATACATGATATACACTGCATTGGTTTTTTTTTAATATTTTGCGCATATCAACATAAAATTCGTTACATTTTTAAGAATTAATAAAATATGTTTCCATTTTAAATTGAACAGCTTAGTTTAAGTTGAATAAACTTTAATGAACCAAGTTCTAAATTTAATATGCGTGATTTCAGTTGCATTAAGTCTAACCAGAGAATTGTATGGTTTTTAAGATCAGTCGAAAAAACAGTCACACTTAGTACAGACATTTCCTAAAGAAATTCAGTATTTATGAAATCTAGTGTCCAAATTAGAAATACTAAAAAACGGAATAAGAAAACTCCCTTTTTTTAAAACTTGGCTATTTAGAGGGTAGGGGAAAACAAAATTGCGATTTAATTTATCAATGCAAAGAAAGCCATAAACGGCTTTCCACTAAAAGGTACTTGCTCATTTTGAGGCATTCATTGGCCCTTGGCTAGAAAATGGAATTCAAAAGGGTATTTGCTCATTTTGAGGCATTTATTAGCATTTGGCTTGAAAATAGATTTCAAGAAGGTATTTACTCATTTTGAGGCATTATTGGCACTTCACTAGAAAATCGAATTCAAAAAGGAATTTGCTCGTTTTGAGGCATTTATTGGCTATTTTCTAGCCAAGTGGCTAGAAAATAGATTTCAAAAAGGTATTTACTCATTTTAAGGCAATTATTGGCCCTTCGCTAGAAATTCGAATTCAAAAAGGTATTTGCTCATTTTGCGGTATTTATTGGCACTTCGCTAGAAAATCGAATTTCAGGTATTTGCTCATTTTGAGGCATTTATTGGCAGTTGGTTAGAAAATAGAATTAAAAAAAGTACTTGCTTATTTGAATCGTTTATTTGCACTTGGCTGGAAAATAGAATTCAAAGAGGTATTTACTCATTTTGGGGTATTATTGGCACTTTGCTAGAAAACCGAATTCAAAAAAGGTATTTGCTGATTTTGAGGCCTTTTGTTGGCACTTGGCTAGAAAATAGACTTCAAAAAGATATTTACTCATTTTGAGGCATTTATTGGCACTTCGCTAGAAATTCGAATTCAAAAAGGTACTTGCTTATTTGACTCATTTATTTGCACTTGGCTGTAAAATAGAATTCAAAACGGTATTTACTCATTTTGGGGCGTTATTGGCACTTCACTAGAAAAGCGAATTTAAAAAGCTATTTGCTCATTCGGAGGCATTTATTGGCCCTTGGTAGAAAATAGGGTTCAAAAAGGTATTTACCCATTTTGAGACATCAATTGGCCCTTGTCTAGAAAATAGAATTCAAGAAGACATTTTCTCATGTCGAGGCATTTGTTGGAACTTGGCTAAAAAATAGACTTTTCTACCTTTGAATAAAGCGTAAATGCTTCGAACAAACTGACAGTCTAATGTTAATGAAATCAAGAACGGGAAAAGAATAAAGCATAGGGCATGAAAAGCAACATTTCCTGCTTTAATTATCTGCAAAGTTGCGAAACGTATTCCGTAGAAAAGTTAATTTAGCAGGCTCTCTGCCATTTTTAGCCCTTTAGTGTATTTCAGGGATCTCAAAGAAAGAATATTAACAAAACTTATTTTAGAAAGCCTAGAGAACTAAAATGTTGAAAGAAAAGTTAACAGCAGAATTAAAAAAGAAGGGGAAAAAAAAACTGAAATGCGAATCAAAGAGGGGATACGAGTATAAAGCAAAGTGCTCTTTCATGCCTCCCACAACTTTCTTCTCCCCCTTTTCCTCTATGTGTGTGTGTGTGTGTGTGTGTGTGTGTGTGTCGCTTGGAGACATTTGGGCCGAAAACCGCTGCACAGTAATGAATTCTCTGCATCGATTACACATCCCGAGCAGCGGGAGTGAAATTTTCAAAGTGGGCCTGGCTGAGAGGAAACACTATTATTGATTTGGGCACGGGCGTCCCTAAAAGCTCCTCTGCGATAAAATGTCCTGAGCGCAGCGTAAAATAAGTGGACGGGTATCTTTGGGACAGAAGGGCTCGTTCATACATGCAGCAAAAAGAAATCCCATATCAGAGAGCACAAAAAAAAAAAAAAAAAAAGGAAAAAAAAATAGAATAGGAAAAAAAAAAAGAAGCTGTAGCTTTCTAGGAAAATCTAATAAAGCCGCATCGGTTTAAAGAAGCATAAAGGAAAAACGAAAAAGCTGTAAGAGAGGGAGAGGGAATCAATTTCACCACGGTTTTCTGGCAACTTTTCAATCTCCTAAGCCCCAGGCTATAGTTTTTCTTTTCTGCCTTCAAAAACTAAGCCTAAATAAAAAAGAAAAGCATATTCAGCATCTTTTTCTTGAGTTCTTTGCTTTTAGAGATAGACAGAATATAGGAATACCGTTTAGATAAATGCGCATATTGTTTTGGAGAATATACGAAACACGTGGCACCAATCGATCCGTTCTTTAAATATGATATTTTGCTATTGGTCAACAGCAATTGAAAGTGAAGCGTTAAGGGAAAAAGCGCAGCACTGTAATGGTGATACTCAATATTAAGAGGGGTTTTTTTTGTTTTTGTTTTTTTATTGGAGATTTAACTACCAACGTGAGAAACTCGATAGACTGTGAACATTCGCTCGTCCCTAATTTAGGGTCACTGGTACCAGGGAATGGAGCAAGCCAATGCAGGACGACAAATACAATATCATGCCTCACCGAGATTCGGACCCGGACTAATGATCAGAAGCCAGCGCTTAGGCAACTGTGCCACAAGTGCAGCAACAAGTCTTACATGAAAAACAATATTTATCTGAATTTTCGTACGGGTTGTTTTATCATAATTAATACCAGTTCGAAGACAGGCGTTGCACTTGAAGCTGAACAAATCTAAATTTCTCCCATTAAGAATTATAATTATTAAACAGAGGGCGGCCATGGTCACATGGTCAAAGGTGCGGCTTCTGGGATCTCGGCGCGAACTCAGAACTACACTGTAAAAAATATTGATTCCGAAAACTTCAATTTTGACTTTTTCAGTACTTGTACGTACAGAAGGAGGTGTATGTGTTCCCACTTTTTGATTTAAACTTAAGTACGCTAAACGCATTGTAGAACTCTTTCCTGACGTACAAAGTTAAGAAATCCTGCCCCATTCCCATAGGTGGGGATCGACCAAATGATGGTTTGCACATCAGTAGGGAGCGCTGTCGACTGAGTTGGAAAGGATCACATTTAAGATAGAAACGAAGAGGTCTAGAGACGCGCTATGACGAAAACGCTTTCGCTTTGAATGCAGGGTAATTTATCATCTTATTTTCCGCACGAGCTTACTATTTTTTGAATAGGTAGATAATAATTTTACATTTCCTATAGGAGGACTTATTACAAATTATGTCTTTTTTTTTTTTTCATCATGATTTTTCAAGGTGACAGAATGTTTTGGAACTCGAAATTTCTTTTAAAGTGGCAATAACTTGCAATTATGTTTAAGAAAAGGTGAAATGCACTATTTCATAGTATTATTTCACAAGTCCCTTCAACATAAAATTAACTCTTGATAGATGTTTAACACCTTTAGTCTTAAAAGTCTAAAACATAAACAACATACGACACCTTCAAGTACTGGATTTTTTTATGGTAACACAATATACGGCAGGTGCACCAACTCGAATGGGAAGAATATCCTTTTCCACAACAACCATATGCTCGTATCATGCGGTATGTATGACATACGAATCTCAGAGGTGACTCGTATACCAAGACAGCAAAGTTGCAGCGATAAAATTCGTCGATATAGTTCAATCGGTGAAACAGTCGACTCCGGAGAAGATAGATGTGGGGTTCGAATCCCATCACTGGCTAATGAGGCTTTTTTTACATATGCTGTCTACAATATCCGATCTCGCTAAAGAACCTCAAAGTCTGGTTCAACAGCAGGATAAAAAAACAACATCATTAAAATAAATTTAAATAATCAACCTAACCGATAATTGCAATTTAATAGTTCGGGCCTCAAGCATCCCCGCGAATCGCTCTTATTGCCTGAAGTTTTTTGTCATATAGATGCGAAAAAAGTGAGAACAGAAGTTTTCCTTTAGCACACGAAGGGAAAGGTTCTCTGAAAATTCAAGATTTTCAGTAAACACCTGTTAAAAACCGAAATTTTCCATTAATAGCAGGAAAAAGATGAACAAGAATATTTCTGTCAATTCACGAATGAAAAATCCATGAAATTTAGGTTTCTCCTGGAAAACTTTGGGTCTGGAATATGCTTCGTTAGTTCACGAAATGAATCAAGGAAGATAGCTCACAAATTTCAGGAAGCTTTTTTACAGTATAAGAAGTACGCATTTTAAGTATAAGCCCTTAGGTCTCTGGCTCACTTCTTTACCTAGGACTGAGACCCTAAACTGTGGATGAGTGATTCACCTTCTTCCTGTATGCTTACTGGAACGTTAACTCTCCAGAAAGAAAAAAATAATCGCATAAATCTTATAATATATATACCTTCAACAAATTCTATATGCTACCCCGGTGGACGAATGTTCAGAGGAACGGGCAATCGTCCCTGCTTTCCCTGAGCCCGAGTTCCCAGATGAGGTAAAGGTTGTGCGTTTGTTTGGTGGTACTGGGTTGATCTTCGTTTAACCAGTGATCCTGAATAAGGGACGGAAGACCCTTATCTTAGATGCTTACGGAAGTCGATAAACACGAAAAAAAAATTGTACTTTTACATTAAGAGTATTGTTTGATTAAATAGAGGGCAACACGTTCCGTAGTGTTCAGAGGAATCCCTCGATAATGTTTCGTTCTTAAAAGATTGTGTTATTATATTAGGAATACTGCTTACTTAATTCTACAAGAGAATGTTTTGATAAAGTCAGAAACATCTGAGAGTTAATCTGGGAGCATGTGTGTGTGTGTGTGTGTGTGTGTGATATGCCAAAAAAAAAAAAAAAAAAAAAAAAAGACTGGGAAGGGCGCTACCATTTCCATTACATGCCACAACACCCATGCGGTGAATGGTGTTGTCTGCAAACGGCGTATATGTAGAGGCTGATTACTTCCGCAAACTCAAACAGTAGTATTCACACTTCAGATGGCAGTTATCAGAATTTATGCGATTTCGAACGTGGTATGATAATCGGCGCCCGGAAGATGTGTCACTCCATCTCGGAAATTGCCATGAAATTTGGATTTACACGGTCAACAGTTTCAAGAAATTTGGATTTACACGTCAACAGTTTCAAGAAATTTGGATTTACACGGTTAACATGTTTTTTTTTTTTTTTTGTACCTAGACTATACAAACCAGGGAAAACATCCAGAGTGCGAGACTGTTGTGGCAGTAGAAAAGCCCTGAACGATTGTGGACAGCGTCGTATGACACGCATCGTAACGTTCTCCCAACATGCAACATTTCCACAAATCACAGCGCTATTCAATGCTGCGGCCAATGTAGCATTGAATAGCGCTGTGATTTTTCCCCTGTGTTCTATGGGGTTCCGAAACCGACGGCCCACCCGGACGCCATTGCTTGATGACCCAACGACGGAAGGTTGTGTGCCTCGCCTGGGCATGGGAACGCCGACATTGGACACAAGGAAACGTGTATCCTGGTCCCCAGATTCGCGGTACCAACTGTTTCGGGCAGATGACCAACTCCGTATGTTGAGATAACCCCACGGGGCAAAAGATCCCACATTCCTACATGGGACAGTGTAAGCCGGCGCCGGCTCGGTAATGGTACGGGGTGTTTTCAGCTGGCGCGCATTAGGACCCCCTCATCCGTCTGCAGACAGCTCTGACCGGTGGAAGCTATGTAACCATCCTTGGGAATCATTTGCACCCATTCATGTCACGCAACTACTCCGACGGGTGCGACCTCTTTCAACACGACAATGCGCCACGATTCACGTCCACAGTCACCTGATTATGGCTGGAGGAACATTCCACGAATTTTGGAAGGTCACGTGATGCTCAACACTCAAAGAAGCATAGAGAGGTGCATGCTTGGTGTAACCAGGAGGGATAAGAAGAGAAACTCGTGAATCAGAAAAATGATAAGAGTGGAAGACATCATGATCAGAGTGAAATCCCTGAAATGGCAATGAGCTGGACATATTGCCAGAAGGACAGACCGTTGTTGTACAACCTAAATTTTAGACTGGATTCCAAGGGACTGGAAAAGACCCAGAAGAAGACCACGTGGTAGAAGGGTGGATAAAATTCGAAAGTATGCGGGAGTAACATGGAGGAGACTAACACAAGACAAACCGTTGTGCAAGAAACTTGGGGACACCTTCATCCAGCAGTGGATTGATAATGGTTGACAATGATGATGATGATGATGATGATATAGAAAGAAAGATAAAGTCACCCCGGTGGCGCAGTGGTCTAAGTGATGGCCTCTGATCATTCGTCCAAAAAAGGTCCGGGTTCGAATCTCGGTGAGGCATGGATGTTGTCTAAATTAGAGACGGGCGACTTCTTGTAGCCCATTGAGTCTCTCACGGTGGTCGTTAAACTTCCAATCCAAAAAAAAAAAAAAAAAAAAAAAAAGAAAGAGAGAGAGAGAGAGTAGATGAAAGGTAATTCAAATGAAGTTGTGAAAGTGGCAACGGTGCATGGTGATGGTGAAAAAGGGTGCCTGCGCGTGCGAAGTAGTTGAATATGATCGTTTAATAAACAGCTTTCGTTCTGTAGCAGTTATTCTGTTTGAAAGTATCGTGACGTGCACTACTGCAGGGAAATTCGCACTGCTCTGAATGATGGATTCGTCCAAAGGCGCACAGAGGGCAGTGATTCAATTTTTAACGATGGAGAGCACTTCTATGGACATTTATCGGCTGATGCAGGCTGTATAAGGCAAGAAATGCGTATTTAAAACGTACCGTGTTTCGATGGGTAGGCATCGGCTGATGCAGGCTGTATAAGGCAAGAAATGCGTGTTTAAAACGTACCGTGTTTCGATGGGTAGTCATCGGCGGAGGCAGGCTGTATATGACGAGGATTGACTGTCAAAACGCACGCTGTTTCGATGTGTAGACATGTTTCGACAGGGACGTGTACCAATGGTAGATGTTGCGAGGCCAGGACAAGCGAACAGGTAAATCACAGAAGAAAACATCGCGGCAGTTGATGCTCACGTTAAGGAGAATAGACGAGTAATCTCCTTAAAACTAAGCACAGGAACAGTGCTAGTTTTAAGGAGTTTACATTTCTTTGGAAATAAACACTGGAACTGTGAACCCAGTAGTCCATAAACACTTAGCGTTCAGCAAGGTGAGCGCGGTGTGGGTTTCCATATTATCGTCAACAGAACACAAGGCTGAAGGAATGGGCCTATCCTTGGAGAATTTGCTGTGGTACAAAAACGAAGCTGAAAAGTTCCTTGACAGAATTGTGGCCATTGATAAAACGTGGTGTCATCACTTTGAACGAGCCTCCCATCGCATGAGCTTACAGTGAAAGCACCCCCATCGCAAATCACTCAGTATCATCAACGCCGGTAAAGTAATGTTCACCGTATTTTTTGATCACCGCGGTCCAATACTGCTGGACTGACTACCACACGGTGCAACAGTAAATAAGGAACGATACTTTGCAATGCTCGAAAACCTGAGACAAGTGAGCAAGTCAAAACTGCCAGCAAAACTAAAACAGGGTGTGGTTCTCTTGCTTGATAATACAACGCTACGTACCTCCAACGTTACACGCGCTAAACTTACCAAACTGCGATGGGATGTCCTGCCGTATCCACCCTACAGTTCGGATATGTCACCTTGCGACTACCACAGTTTTTGGTATTGCTCATCAAAAGAAGTTCAGCATGAAGCAAGAAAATGGCAGTAGTTAAGAAATTTTTTAAACAAATTTATGTTTAAAATTTACTTTTGTTTCGGGGTTGAATGATAATTGCGAGCAACTCTAAAGGACATAAATAGGCTCCCATCTTTTATTCAGGACCACTAGCCTCGCGCCATCAGCCAAGCACACCACTCATGCCTCAACCCGGACTCGAACCAGGAACCATCTCGGACCGAACGGTTAGAAGCCAACACCTCAAACCACTGGGGCACGGGGGAGGCAAAGTCAAACTTTGCAGCTTTGTACAATGATGTAGAACGTGTTATATTTACAAATATGAAACAGTACAAACATATACAGACAGACAAACGCATGTGTCAAAGGTACACTGTACGTGAAAAAATAATTGTCGTACAGGCAAAGTGTTTCTTTCTTTTTTTTTTTTTTTCGTACTTTTAAATTCATGATTGAAATTCAAGAAATCTTGTTTAGGGAGGTGTTTCAATGGAAAGGGGGAAGGGAGAGGAGGGATCTGCTATTGTCGGTTATGTTTTTATTTATTTTTGTCTTGCATCTAGTGTAATCTCTTTTTTTGAAATGTAACGAATGCTTTATTCCTTTATGTACATAACCAATATTTAACCTATGTTTAACTGATTCGCTAAGGGACAGAAGCATGCGCAAATATAACCAGCGCAGTCCACTTAAATCATTGATTATCCATGGTACAGCTTTTAGTGTACATACCACCTGATGAAGGGACCCTTGGGGTCCTGAAACTTCTTGTGGGGGTGTTTTAATGTTGCTTTTAATGTAAAGAGCTTTAAAACTACTCATTAAAGAAATTATACCGTGCCGAGACGGCTGATATCGACCAAGTTTTAATCGTGGCACGAGACTTCGTCTTGTTGATGTTTATATTTGCAAAAGAGTTTAATAACTATTAAAAATTTAAGTTTGTGAATATTACAGAATTACTTTAAGAATAATGTCCCATAAACTGTCAAACAATGCTATTATCGTGCTGAAGTATATGCATATTAACACCAAATCGTCTTAGCACGATTCAAACTTGCGTTAGATATCCTAAAGTTAAGAAATAACAACAACAAGTTAGAAGTATATAAATAAACTTTTAGATCTTTCGGATTACACAGTGAATCCATCTTCAGAAAACATCAAGTGCATAAAAAGAAACGTTGTAATTTTAAAATAAACATAAACACCGTACTGACAATGACATACAACGCGCAATGCACGTGTTCAAGTTCACGCACGCAAACTACAGCTTCTTCTGGGTTGGGTGAAAAGTTTGGATATTATACATATAAACTATTCTTAAGTAATACCTTCCAAGGTTGAGGAATGCTTACTGGGCTGTCTTCATTACAGCATCTATGTGCCAATTTGTGCATAAAAATACTTTCTGTCAATAGCATTCTTGATTTTAAAGAAGGAGTGGCAAGAATTGTTGCTTTGTCCCATTTTGGGAAGTGGGTACGGTACCTCCATGAACTAGACGATATAGAGCTGTAGTCATGGCACCATTTTTAACATTGTATTTATGTTCAGTTAATCTTGTTTTTAATGTCCGAGTCGTTGATCCAATATAACATATATTTGCATGTTCCAGGTGTACTGCTTTTAGGGGAATACTGTATATTCCCTGTTTATTCTGCTCGTCCTAACTTATCCTAAAGTTTAGAAATAACAACATAATAAATAACAAGAACTTGTTGTTATTATTTCTTAACTTTAGGATAGCTAACGCAAGTTTGAATCATGCTAAGACGGTTTGATGTTAATATCCATAAGCTGTCGATTAAAATTTGCCTCTCTGCACTTTAATTTCGAAATTTTATAAACTTCATATATTTCAGTTTAAGATGTTTTGACATGGCCTGAAGTGCTTTTAGAAGGTAAGGTTATTTTTCGTTCGTTCTTCTTCTCTTTTTTGTTTAACATTTTAAATTATTGTGCTCAGAGATCTACATGAACATCAGGATTGGGACAAATTCATGGGTCATATCAGAACAAAATAATCAGTATCTAACCAAGGACTCTAGTCCGATAAAGAGCAGTACCTTAGAAACGTGATAAAGAACAGCATCCTATCATTCAGCTAATGGACTTATGGACAGCGTTGAAAAAAATTCTTCTGGTTTTGCATTTACATCAGAGTTTAATAATTGCCATACTGGGTACATTACTATGATCATCAGGTATTTGTCAAAAATACCACGCACAAGTACACAGAATTAAATCAAATGCATTAGGCAGTAGATTTTTACATGGCATACATTGCAGAAAAATAATTTTGAAATATATAAATAAAAGATTTGTGTAATGTTTTTTTTCGACGTGAAAGAACTGCACTTGCTGTTTCTATTTTCCACAAATATTGTCTTATGCGTAAGCTAAAGAAATAGTAAGTCTTATCCAATTTTTATCATCTCGGAAATCCACTCCAAGTGACTCAGAGATTAAATGGCGCAATACACTCACCCTTAATAAAATGACGGTCTATATTGTGGCCGAATATACAACTGTGATTGTTAAAATATATCAGATTAAGTCCACGTCTTAAAAAACAAAACAACGAAAGAGAAAATGTGCACTGGTTAATAAACTATATTACCAAGATTCATCTGCTTCATAAAACATGTCTGACGCATTCAAATTTAAAACAAGTACTTAATCAAATTGCAAAGACACAGAAATAAGACATTCCACATTATTTTAGCAAGAGGAAATATTCTGATTTCGTGATTACATGAAACCTATACAACAGCCACAGCTTTCGAAAACCGATACTTCGAGTTTTAATGTGTTGTGGTAAACAAAGTCGTCTTGTAAAATATCAGAGTGGGAGAGAGTGTAAAGATACAGACTGATTGATATCATTTGAATAGCTTCCGTAAATATTAAGCTGTTAAGAGGTAAACATTTGCACCTAAACACGAAGTTCGAGAAAAATTAATTGGAGAAAATGAGGTTGACGTTTGACTGAGATGAGATTTGTTCTCAGTCTGTTCGTTTAATATTAATTTTAAATATATCTATTTTTCTGTTTATTAGACGTGAAGTTGTGAAAACACATTTAAGGATTTTTTGTTTAAAGTTGACAGAATAAAGGGATTTGAAAAACTGACTTCGTGAACCTGAGATACTCCGATTTTATCAGGACTCTATCCATTAAATTATGCCAAGCTTTTTTTTTGTGTGTGTGTATTGTTTTGTGTGTCATGTATTTCTTAACGTAGACTATTAAGAAGTTCATTACAATTATGATGAAAAAACAAATATTCAAGTACCACACTTTTGGTTTTAAATGCTCCCCACGGAAAATTTAATGAATAGCCTGTGAGTTTCATTATTCCTTTGTTAAAGGCTTTAGAGACGTATTAAATGAAACATAAAGAAAAATGCATGCTAAAAAATAGCATTTTCACAACGGCCATTCATAGTAGTTTGTAACCTTTCGTATTACAGACTGCTTCACCAAAGTTTTATAAAGTTACTGGAGGAGAAAATACCAACTCTACGTAAAAAGCAAACAGCTCATCTTTTCATAAAAATTTTAATTTTGAAATATTCTACTGCATTTTTGAATTTCGTAGAACATTCTAAAAAATTCCACGTAAACGTCTGCATGTTTCTATGTGTGAAAATCATACTACACTTTAATGCGAGCCCGAGGGAAAATTTTTGGTAAAAAAAAAAAAAATGAAACAACTTAGACAAATCAAGATAATAAGACATAAAAATATGATTTGCGAAGCGTAAGTGGAATTTTGCCCAAAAGTTCCAAAGTGTGAATCAACTTTTACAGTATGCTGAATTTAGACTCCCTATCGATAAATATGCAAACCAAATGGAAAATTTAAGAGAAGAAAAATCATGTCTAGAAAATCAATCACATGAGAGTTTTTATTAAAGCCTTTTTTAAAAAACAGATTTTCCACAAAAAAAAAAAAAAAAAATAAGTAAAATAGAACTAGTTTTTAAAAAGATATCAAGAATTCAATCATGTTACGTCGATTGAAAATTATGCATGCTTCAAGAACATTTTTAAGAATCATTACGTAAATTAAAAATGCTTAGTTTGCCGACTTTCTTGCAGGGGTGGATCCAGGATTTTTGTGAGGAGGGGGGGGGGGGCGTAAGTGTCGGGAATAACCGGGGACCTTTCTGATATTTTCCCGCAAAATGAAAAAGTGTTCTTAGTATGTCTATAAATGCATTGATATCTTCCAATTACTTAACGAAAGTAATATAGTTTTAATTAATAGTTTCTTTCACGAAACAATGTTCAGTTTTTTATTAAAACCTAACAAATCGAAGCATTTCCTTGGTTCCTGAGGGGGTGGAGGGTGCCTTTTGCACCTCCCGCTGGATCCGCCTCTGCGTTCTGCTATTTTGCACCCTAATCTCTTTTCGAGTACAGTTGAATAGCTTTCTTTTTTTGTTAATGTTGTTTTTTCAGTATAAATATGTACTGTTTCTGTTTTTTTTTTTTTTTTCGACCTGAATCAAAGCACCAATGTATGTGATCAATTAAAATAATTAAACAGTAATAACAAATAAGAAAACGAATAAAGTACCCCCCTCCCAACGACACCAACGGAGGTCTTTCTGCCTATGATGTGATTCCCTGCGTTCCTAAAGTAATGATATCACAAATTTTTCGTGTTTCAAGGATTCAATTCAAATGTTGCGCCATCACTTATTAAAATTTGCTTATCGGAACCGAGTTATACAATGTGTAAATACTGATACATGATTTTCACCAATCGTTTCAACTTTCAGACGTACCTAAGAGGGTGAAAATCCCCACTGAAGCTTGCATCATCCCGGTGGAAGTCGAGATAATACAAATTATAGCAATTAAACACAATAAAAATTGAATTTTGGACTCGAGCAAATTTTAATTTTTTTTTTTTTCAGGGCCGTCGAGAAGGCATTTCCGACGAGTTGAGCGGACGGGCGAACCGGACTCCTCGTTTTTAACAGAACACATATAGTAAATTACACCGTGAGAAATCGTTCAACTCGCTGAAGAGTATGATGGACTCGTAGATGATTTTGCTACTACTGAAGCAAGAATATTTCAAAAACATTTTTAATCCGGAATTTTTACATCTTTATCTGATGTTATGCACATTATCTTATATTCGACATTGCTTTTCCTTAAACAGTAGGTAAGTTTTAAATTGTATAATCCACTAGCTGAGTTGCTAGGCGTTGCTCGTGAGAATTTGGTGATACTTCACTCTCTGAATTTTGTACAAATCAAATGAAAACGATTAATTTTTTACGGCATGAATTGTACCTAATACTGTATTTCACTTTTCAATTGAATTTGAATTTTATTCTCTGTAGACTGTTTAGGCACACAGTATTTTTAGTTGTTTCGTTTGATTTCGTTGTTTACTTACCTTCAGTTCCGATGCTGAATTATGTTGCAGTTCTTCACTGGAAACCATTTGCCACAAAAAAAAAAAAAAAATTCTTGAACTTATCACAACAAAAAGTAATAAATTCGAATTCAAAATAAAAAAGTAAAAAATGGAGTTTTTTTACGAAAATTTTTATGGGTGCCACTTTCAAAAACCGTCTATGGTCTAAGTTAGAGTACCATGAGACAGTATACCAAATTCAGTGGTTCTAAACTGAAAACTGTAAATTTGCATAGCTGACAAACAAACAAAGGAAGATTCAACTCTATATAATATATTAGATATTTAAATTCACTCACATCGCAGCAACTACTTCTAGGGGTAGGTAGGTATTGGATGAAAAAATATTCCGCAGATCGAAGGTTAGTTAATTTGTTAGCTAAAGACGAAAAATATAAAAGAAGTATATTTCACAAAAACTTTCTTCAGAACATTTCGGTAGTTTTCTGATAGTTTCCCAGTGAACATGTAGGATGATAATTGTATTCTGAGAACAGATAAAAAAATCCTAATTTAAAAATTGCAAAATTCTTATTCAAAAGCCTTATTCCAACAATTCCTTCAACATAAGCTTATGTACATACAGTATGCTATTCTGTTTAACCATTTGATTGCCTTTGATATTCTTCAATTTTTCTCTGTATTATTGTTTTTTATTGTTTTAAAGAGCAAGTCAGATGCTTAAAGTTAGATTTCAAGTTAGCTGCTTAAATTTTCTTGATTTTCTTCTGCTCTTCCATGCGGGGCTTTACTAACATCCAGTCTTCTATTTAGGAAATCCCCACGGGTGTGAATGAAACTGGGCCCCCGGAACTTGGAGCGACGGTCCTGTATGGAACTAACACCGATCAACATGAAACAATCATGGAGATTGTTGAAGAAAATTTTTTTGCAAATGGATGAAACAACTTATTCAAAAAGCTTTATTCCGACAATTTTTTCAAAAATAGCTTACATATATCATTCTATTTAACCGTTTGATTGCCACTAATGTTTTTTAATTTCTTTGTATTACAGCTTTTTTTAAAGAACGTTTTATGTCAAGTTAGATGCTTAAACTTCCTTGTTTTTCTTCTTTCCTTCCATAAGGGTGCTTTACTGACACACAGCCTTCCATTTAGGGGGACTCAATAGGTATCAATGGAACAGGTCCCTCGTAATTTGGAGCAACGGCCATGTCTGGAACTAACTCTGATCAACATGAAATAATCATGAAGATTTTTGAAGAAATATTCTTCACAAACAGATGGTACAACGTATTCAAAAAGCTTTATTCCAACAATTTTTTCAACGATAGCTTACACATGTTAACCGTTTGATTGCCTTTAATGTCCTTAATTTTCTTTGTATCATTGATTTTTTATTGTTTTAATTTTGTCAAGTTAGATGCGTAAATCCAGCCTTCCATTTAGGGAGGCCCAGTCGGTATCAATGGAACAGGGCCCCGGAAATTTGAGCAACCGCCCTGTCTGGAACTAACACTGATCAACATGAAATAATTATGGAGTTTGTATCCCAACTACAAGATTTCCCGTTGTTTCATGTATTTGTGAAGAATATTTCTTCCACAATCTCCATGTTTGAAATGCTGGTGATTAATTAATAACACTACGAGAAGAAGCATCTGATTGCTTCGAGTGTCATAAAGTATGAAGTTGTTCAGGTTCTTAATCATCAGATGCCCGGAATTCGTTCTCCCGAGTGGTGTAACGGAAGGCTTGCTTGAACGGAAATTGAGAGATGCGGGGTCGATTCCCTCTCCATAGCGATGTAATTTGCAAGCTTTCTGTGTAAAGTTACATGTTGATCACTAAGCAAGGCAGCGGCTATTCTATTTTCCGCCTCAAAATGAAATAATTAATATTCTGTTTCAATTATAAACATATTTTTCCCTGTAAATCGAATTAATGTTGCGAAGAAGAATTTACTAGGATGCTATACAAATGTGCGTAATCTGTAAATTTTATCTCTTTCAGTAATCGATGGTGACGTCACGTTAGGATGGTCGACATCTTGGAACCGGATAAAAGGAGCAGAGACTGCCCATTGGCCAGGCATGCGATGAGCTCTCAATTGCAGGCGGAAAATCATTGTTCCTCCCATCAATCAATCTCAATGAATAGACGTCAGTGACTTCTGTGACAAATGAAAGCACATTATTGAATGACTTGACCTTTAGTACCCATTATCAAGGGTTGTAAAATTAAATTCCTCCATTACTGCACCAGCTATAACACTTCAACTTTTTTTTTTTTTTCGTCACAACGCCTCTCCCTGGCTGACCTCACTTCCTTCTTCTTAGTCCCAGTTAAAATGCGTTTCTGAGATGGTTAAGAAACTTTGAAATGTTCTTATTTTTATTATAAAAACGAAGTTATGCGAACTGTGGCACGTGCGAAAAAATTCATTTTACGTAATGGTAAGATAATACCAATATTTGTTTCATGTATTTTCTTTTGTGCTCCGCTATGCATAAAAAATTGTATATAACTTTTTATACTTTAAAATAATCATCTCAACTTGAACATGCGCTATTATATTTACATAAAATTTATTTATTGAGTGTTTTGAGACATGCATTGTAAATCCATTTATTCAGATATTTTATCGCGTTACCCTCCTGCAAAGTCGTCAGATTGCATTCAAAGTGGAAACAATGGTTGCGATTTTATTTATTTTTTTGTTCTCAACAATATATCCCAAAAGATATTTTCCAATATGTTTTGCAATGCATTTGGTGTAGAATTAGTGTTTTAAGCAAATAATTCTTTCATTCAGATTATTACTTTAGTTTTGGATTAGTACTAATAATTATCAGTTGCACTAAGAATAATTAAAATAACCATGGAAAATAATATTAATCGTAATCTTAACAGTACGAAAAGTGTAAATAAATGTTGTTTTTGAATGTGTTTCGCACTATCTTTTGGCTTGAATTATTTTTAAAGTTTGTATTTTCAGGCAAGAAATTCTAATTATCGTTAATTGTACTAAGAATAATTAAAAGAATGTTGAATATTTTAATAATAATAAGGAAACAAACGAAGTTCTCGAATGTGTCTCTCGCAGTCTTTTATGCAAGAATCATTGATTTATAGATAAAATCTTGTGCATGGACAGCCGATTTTAGTTTTAGATGAGGTAGAACTTTCAAACAGAGCTTCCAGTCAAAAACCGAGTTACTGTAATTGCACTAAAAATGATTCCAAATATCTTTAAAAAATTACTCTATTTGTAGACATTTTAACAGTAGTAATAATAATATTAATAATTCTTGAATGTGTCTTTACCGTTTTATGTAAGAAATGTAGTTTTTTACTTTTATGTAGGAAGTAAATGATTATTGTGGCTGTAAATCGGTATGAGCTTTAGCTTACGATCTTAATTGCTGCTAATAGCATTGCAAATAATTCGGTGAATCACAGAAATACCAGTTTTTCTGTAACAATAACAGCAAAAATTGCATTTTCGAAATTCTGAGGTTTCCATCATGCAGGATTGATTGGTTATGTGATCAGTTTCTTGAAAACAAAATTAGTTTTCATTGAATTATTAAAAATTATTTTTAGAGTTAGTTGCGCTAAAGAAACTGAGAACAATTTTAGAATATCTGTTGATATACTTCAAAAGATTTCAAAAATATATATGCTTATGTGTTGTGTTTTCAAATGTTCTATAAAGTATCTTTTGCGCAGCAATTCCTAGAGAACCGATCAATATTTTAACTAGATATAATTAGGATGATAATTAACTAAGACTATTCTCTGCATGAAATAATCTTTTCAGTGTACGCTCGAAACTTTTTTCTACAATGCATTCAATACTAGAATGCTTGGTGTCAGATCTAAATAGAAACCAAGGAGAAAAAAATTAGTGCTGAAATCTTTCTATAACAAAGAACTTTTCCTGCCTAATTTTTTTAACTATGAAGTTCTGAAGTTACTTCATCCATTTTTTAGAACACTATCTCTACGTACATACTGATTAAAGTGTGGTATGTAGAACATTTTTTTAATATTACCTAAAATTTTTAGAGAACTGTGTCTGCGAACATGATATCAGAATACCATATTATTTACGATGCTGGCTTTCATATTATTTTCTGTTTCTGTGTGAAAGCACAAAATCCAAGACCTCACCAAAAATTTCGGCAGCATTTCTGAGAATATTTAACAGGATTTAAATTACTTTTGCAAGCGTCAATATGTGCTACCTCGGTGGCGCAGTGGTCTTATGACCATTCGTCCGAGGAGGGTTCGGGTTCGAATCCCGTCGGGCATGGATGTTGTGTTTGTCTTACGGCACTGGCTCTCTCCTTTCCCTGGAACCAGTGACCTTAAATTAGGGACGGGCAACTGCTTATAGCCCATTGAGTTGCTCATGATGGTGGTTAAAACTTCAATCAAAAAAATATAGTGCCAATATGTTCTTACACTTCTACATTCATACAAACACAGAGAGTGAGATTATTTTTAAAGCTGCATATTAATTTAACACAAATAAACACGTATGCTGTCAAAAAAAGAAACAATGCGTTGAAATTCAGATACAGTGGAACTTCAGTTATGCGTTTTACTCTTTCATACGTAATTCTGTGTTAGTCCCGGTATTTTACTGTAGTTTCAAACGTTTTTTTTAGCTCGGTTATACATAATCCATTCATGCGATTTTTGCAATTATACTCGTACATTAAAATTTGAATTTCAGATTATCAAAAATTCACGGTTCTTTGATTCTTTTATACGTAACCGAGCATGTTACAGCTTTGAGAGAATTGAGACAGCATTGTTGTGCTCCTTCTTGGTGCATCCAAAGTTGAACTTAACTTTGGATTCTATCAAAGAAGGGTATGTTGTTTACTTTCGTTTTGGATAAAAATTGGTTTGGCAATTCATGACTCACACACACACACACACACACACACACACACACACACGCCTGCTATTTAAGAATTAATAAATCTCTAGGATGTAACTTTGTTGCTCCACTATTTGGTTGTGTAGTAGAATAAAATCCTAAATGCATCATTCGTATTCAACATTCTGGTTTCAAATGGATGCACTCAAGTTCCGCAGAAAAAAAAAAAAAAAAAAGAGCTGTTAATTCATGAATTCCATATTGACGCACTGGTCTCCGTTTCTTAGTTGTGAGGTTCTCATTTAATCTAGAATCAGAATTTTTACAAACAGATAGAGTCGTCAAGAGATGTTCGATTTTCATAGGCTTTATAATTTTTGCAATGAGATACAATACATAATAAGTTGTAACGCTTTTTTTCCCTCTCCGCCGATTCGACTTTAAATAAATCATTATCAAGGAACATTTTATACCCTTTGAAATCATGAATTTTGGGATAGGATTTAACATTTTAAAATTTTTTATACGTTTTTTTACGTTTATACGCTTTTTAAGGCAATCTCATAAAACAAAATGTATATTCGAGGTTTCACTGTATGTTGAAGAGCGAGATTTTGTAACAACGATTTATTACAGATAATTTTGATATTTTGGCTTCAGAGAGCGCGAAAAGACACAGCTCAGGTCGTATGAGATATACAGTTCCTCTGTCGTTTTTAAGTGTTTTTCAGAGCCAAGACGCAATACCATCCTAACAGACTTTGTTTTCCTATCTGTCTTCCTGTGATTTGGAATCAGAGTCACATTTATTATGTAATTTACAATGCTCAAAGCTGTAATATGCTATAAAAATTTAAGATTACCGTAAGGTAGTTTCGGAGTAAAATTGTGGTAAAATTGTCGTCAGGCCTATGCTTATGCTGAGAAAAAAGTTTGTTTGAAACAACAAAATAGTTTTGTTGAGCTGTTTTGTCGATGTATTTTGTTACTTTAGCCAAACTCCATCGGAATTGTTTTGTTGGTAACACAAAATTATCTCGTTGGCTATATTTTGTTAATTCAACTAAACGTTTTATCATGATAACAATACATATTGTTGTATCAAACAAATTCCCAAAAATCGACTTAGGCATTTTGTTAAATGAACAAAACGTTTTGTCATGATAACAATAAATTTTGATGAATTAACAATAATTTTCAGCAAAATACATTTGTAAATTCAAAAACATTTTTGTTGACTGCATATCGACAAAATTTTTTGGTTGATTCAACAGTTTTTTTACTGAATTAACAAAACGTCTTTCTCAGTGTAATCATCAAGCAAATGCGTTTGGGAAAGTGAGATTGTGGAGATATACTTTCAATAGAATATTTTACGCAAAATTTAGTTGTTCTTTTGTTTTCTTAAATTTTTATGGAATATAAAATACGTTAGGAAATGCGATACATTTATTTTAGCTTTACAATTACATTTGTAAATGCGCTACAGCACTTTGACCTATTACAACAGTAAAGAATTATCCCAGTAGTTTCACATCTCTTGGGAACTTAACATAAATGAATATGGTGTCAAAAAAATTCAAATCTGTTCAAAGTTCGGAATAGATGTTACAGTAACTTCCGTGGGTTAAGGGAGCGACGATTAAACGGTGCAAACGCATCAGTGGATTTAGGAAATCAGTGGTAAGGATACAGATATAACTGCGCATGCTAATCTCTCGCTGAATGAAGGATAAATCGGATTCTTTCCTTAAAAGCCATTCCGTTTTCCTCAGTAAATGGTTTAACTATTGCAAAGCGTTAAGCAAATATTGTTAACTAACAGAGGGAAATAACGAGTTTTCGGAAAGGAATGCAAATGGTTCAGCCACTCCTGTAGCTGAGTGGTCTGAGGCGCTGGCTTTTGTTGGTGCTTTAGTCTGATGACTTTGGCTCTGTCCCCTCTCTGGAACCAGCAGCTTCAAGTTGGCCACGGACGACAGCTGATAGCACTTAGATTTGCTTATGAGTGGTCGTTAAATTCCCTATCTCCCAAAAAGAAAAAAAAAAAGAAAAGATGATGGATTCGCCTTCTGATAAAGAGCTATTGGTGATGGATTTTTTTTTATTTGGGTGTTTAACGACCACCGTGAGCAACTCAATGGGCTACAAGTGGTCGCCCGTCCCTAATTCAGGGCCACTGATTCCAGGGGAGGGAGAGAGCCAATGGCGTAAGACAAACACAACATCCATGACTCACTGCGATTCGAACACAGACCCATCTCAGACGAATGGTCAGAATGCAGCTCTTAGGCCACTGTGCCACCGGGCGGCTTAATTAAGGTATGGAACCATGACATTATTTTTACATTTATTATTTAAAGCATGGCTGTATTATTTGTCTTGTAGCGAAAGCTACAGACCATTGGCTTCTAGAACTATCTGTTCTGGCTTCGGGGCAGTACACGGATCTCGTATCTGTTCCCCTGCTCTAGCTGTCTCTCTAAATTATGGATGAATCATCTCCACAGCTTTGTTGCTCACGAGGTTTGTAAAATTCCAAAGAACGTACGGAAAAAGTTTTCTCTTGAATAAAAAAGCTGACAGTTGTAATATTCAAGGGGAAATGTAAACAGGCAAGGAATTCCAGAGCTTATGTATAGCAGTAATGATTGCCCCATCTAAACGATTTTTGCGACACTTGCTCGCGTAGACATATAATAGGTTCGGGTGACTGTGCATCTTGAAGTGCTAGCAGGAACTTGCAGCGGAAAAAGAATAGCTAACAGCTTTTGAGAGCAGTAGCCATGATCCAGCCTGTAACAGATACTGCCCGCCTATGGAAAAGGGAATGAAAAGAACTAATCAAAGTAAGATTACAAATCAGACGAACTACTGTTTTCTACATTGTACGTAATATCACCTTTCTTCCTGAGGGACAAGTTGTTATAAATAAACTGGAACTTTCCAGTTCATTTCGAACTACTCTTAAATTAGATGATCTACTCTCTTTTCTACATTGTACATGATATCACCTGTCTTCCTAAGGGGCAGGTTGTGATAAATACTTGGCAATTCTTGTTACTATTTCGTAACTTAGCTTTCAGAATGAGCCGCCGTTTAGATGGATTTCAGTTTCAAACATCATTTCTGTTAAAAATAAATCTTCACCTATCAGAGAAGAAAGATTCACAAAGACAGATTGACTGAAAATAGGATCTGATACTTAAAGCATCTCTACGCCATAATGACAACAAAATCCAATCCACTGTGTTGAAATTATTTTAAAGGATTTCTTCCCCTGGTTAAACTTCACTAGTGCGCACCGAAAGCTGTTAAAAATCTGCCATCCCTGGGGTCACTGAATACAGGGATAGACACATCCGGGGTCATAATGCATGTGTACTCCCGATGCTTCACCCGGAATGATCAACCAGAGTCCCGCGTTTTCCTGTACATAAAACTGTACTGCACTTAAAGTAATATGTTTATTTTAGTAATATTGGTAACATCAATAGATAATAATTGCAATATTATATATTACAATTTGGCAGTGTTGATCACAACAATAGATATCCCTTCCCACGCACCCCCAAAAATAAATTGTGTGAAACAGTGGTAGATTTCGGAAAAAAAAAAAAAAAAAAAAAAAAAGTTATATATAAATATGATCCGAAACACTGTGCTATATTTACCTTCCGGTAAACGGTAAGCCTTTAAATCTGCAATCCAAGAAAACAAAATTAAAATACAATAAATCCACCTGAATGAAATGTCGCAAATGCATGCACGCATACATGCATTTGCACATGACAAGGCGATTAATCTTACATAAAGTGATGGGTAAATCTTGTGTGTTACATTTGAATTAAAAGGAGCTTTCTGGCACGACTAAAACAGATTTTGGAAATAGTTGAATTTCCACACAGAAAGTACTGGACTATGGCGTCGTTAGATATCACCAAAATGTTCTAAACTGTGACGTCCGTAAGAAACTACAATTAGCCAATCACATTTCGACAGCTTTCTAACTGATTTTAATACAAATGCATCGCTTCGTTTTCAACTCCATAACTTTTCTCATTACAGATTTGATTATACAATTCTCTCTCATATGCTTTTAATCCATCACTGGGTCTTAAGAAATTCCCATAAATGCAACCATTAGGACTCATAAAAATATTTTCGCAAAAGCAAGCTGTGATGTTTTGAAACTATTCTCGCAAATGGTGCAAATCGAGCTTTTAGCGTCTTTAAGAAATTCTGCAATCGTATGCTAATGCTTTCTAGGTTCTTAAAAACATTCTGTTATGATTAGTTGAACACTAATTTGCTGAAGAGTTTCCCGCAAATATGAGCTCGAATCTTCTGAAATCTTACAAAATCCAGGCAAATGTACTCTGACTCTTGCGACGTCGTTCAGAAACGTCTGGTATCATAAATTTGAAATTCTAGTTAGCTTAAGGATTTCCTACAAACACGAGATCGAATCGATAGTATTCGTGAATGTCTTTGAAAGTAGATTCGATTAAACAGCTTTTCTCAGAAATGCCTGGAAATGTAAGCTTGAGCTTTCAGCAACTTAAGACGTTTTGGTATGTGTATGTTCTAACGGATTACGTAGCGGAGAATTGCTGAAAAATATTATCTCGAATCACTGATAATAGAGGAATTTCTTCAGTGCATACACGTGTGAAATAGAATCAGCAGCGCTTTTAAGAAATTCCAACAAGAGTAGGCTTAAGAAATTCTTTCAGATGTAGATTAAAAATTGCTGGTGCTTTCAAGTAAATGTGGAACTGAATATGTGCTTTACCTCACCAATATTAAATTTCTAAAAATGATGCTAAAATTTTAACATTGTGTTTTCCGGAGCATTTTGTTTTCGATAGATCTGTAAAGTTACACAATTTTTTTTTATCATAGTCGAGTTTGCAACTACGAATTGACAGACATGATTTCTTCCTAAATTTAATTTTCCCATATCTTACGGAAATTTTGGTGTATGATTATACGTCTAAGGCATTTATCGATTTCTTCTATGCAAATGGTCATGGAAAACGTGTGACGTGCCTGCACCGCAGGACGCACATGAGATAAAGGCAGATAGCAGTGAGAGCACATGTCCGCGTAGCTCAGTTGTTAGAGCGACTTATTCCGGAGTGAAGGGACACGCATTCGATGTCCGTCGCGGTCAAACTTATGTTTTCACATTGGCTCCCGATTGTGGAAAATGGATTCTTCGAAAAATGTGTGATGTTTGTTTCACACATTGTTTGGAATTAATGAAAAATTCCTACTTCGCTTCAAAGACAAAGAAAAAAAAATTAAGAGGGAGATGATGTGACATACTACTAAGGTGAAAACATGTGTCAGGACGACAAATCTGCTGCGAGGCATTCTGTCGGCGTAGCTCAGTTGGGAGAGCGACTTACTCCGGAGTGAGGGGACCCGGATACGATGTTCAGTGCACATAAACTTGTACGTTATATTGGCCCCCGAACTTTCAGGATGACCCGGCTGTTAAGTTTCTGGCAATGATGTGATGTTCTTCAACACGGCGAAACAGGGAAAATAAGAATCCCTTCTTCAGTGCTTCGAAAAACTAAATCAGTGTGATGTTACGTTCCACACACCAAATTGTCTGGGATTTCTCAAATGCACATTCTTCATGGGATGATTGCCTACAGCGACACGTGGACTCCGCTGACCCGTAGACCATGCCCCCGGCCCTCTTTCGGTTGGGGGGATATGACGTGCCTGCACCGCAAGACGCACATGAAATAAAGGCAGATAGCAGTGAAAGCACTTGTCCGTGTATCTCAGTTGGGAGAGCGACTTACTTCGGAGTGTGGGGATCCGGACTCGATGCCCGGCTCTGACAAACTTGTACGTTATAAAAGTTTAGTTGCATATGAGTTTTTCTGGTGTACACATGATGTCAGAGTGATTCCAGGAAATTGTCGGCGCAATGTGTATTTGAGCAGTTTATTTGCTATAAAGAACGCATGATCAAGTATCTCCACAAATTGTTTGAATTAATACAGATGCAGAGCCTAAATGTATTTCAGGAAAGTTTTGCAAAACTTCGTGTTTTTTCGTGTTACTTTTTATTTGTTTTGTTCTGGGGTTGAAAGATCACCGTGAGCAACTCTTTTGATACGAAATGTTTCGTCTAATCATGTTATTTTTCTTGAATGTATATGTGTGTGTGTGTGTGTGTGTGTGTGTGTAATGTGAAGAATTGCCCCTTTTCTACAAAACGCATATTTCGTTAAAGATTTGCAGCGTGGTGAAGTTTTGATGTGAATTCGCCTGTTTTTATTGCACTTTACAAAAATCGGAATTTTCTGGAGACATTTACAAGGGGGAAATAAACATTGTGCCTCATGTAGAGCCCCTCCCTATCATACTCTGACTCTTACTGAACGTCTCGAACAAGTTCGATTTTTCAGGAATCTGTCATCCCTCCTCGTAAAGAGCAGGGATATTTACCGACATGGTCTAGCGAATTCCATCTTGACCGGAATGCTGAAGCTCATAAATTAAACCTTGTGTCAGCAGCATACAAGGCGTCTTATTGATCCCTCGACAGAATGGTTGAGGCATCCAGGATATTTGCTCATCTCATCCTTTCAGCTTCACTCCTATTTCCTCGGATGTTGGCGGGAGCAATAAAATTCCGGAGAAGGTGATGAACTTTCGTTTTCCATAATCATGTAATTAGCATGCAACGCTTATACGTGAATGGAGATTATTTCATGCATCCCAGACGCAACGGAATGAATTCTCACAAACAAATACAACTTTCTTTGGAATTTATTCTATTTCATAAAAGTGAAAATGCTGGGTTTTTTTTTTTTTTTTTCTCGTCCCCCGCAATCATGAAAATGCAATTGCTGAACTGCACACTAAAACTCGCAACGAGACACAAGAAATCGAGTACTTCTGTTGAATGTAGTCGTTATTTATTTGGCCCGTAAACTGAACCACACAACGTTCCTACATACAAAGGTTGCCCCCAAACAACTATGTTTTTATAAAAAATATATGCATACATTAATTATCAAGGAAATGCTCTGCTTTTTCGAAATATCAGTTGCATCAAATGCAGGTGTCCCAATATTCCTTCCACTTTTTGAATGTCTTCTGGAATGCTGTTGAAGTACGCCTGCGCAGCTGTAATAAGTTGTTAATCAGTCTCAAACTGTCGATCCCCGTAAATGTCTTTTCCAAAATGGGGAACAACTAGAAGTCACACGGTCTGGAGTACGTGCAGGTTGGGACATCAAGCTAATATTCATTTTCTCCAAATAAGAAACGACAAAACTGGCCTGGGTGGCCCTAAATGGGGAACCCAAGTTGAACAAACTAGTTTCATGCTCAAATGCTCGGTTAAAAATCTGTAAATTGATCATTTTGAAATTTGTGACGACCGTCACATAGCGGTATAACTATTCCACCAGGATTAGAGGAAATACTATGCTACACTCACCAACCCACTTGGCCAGTGTTGGGAGTTATGGCCAAAACCCCCAAAATGATTCCACAACTTAAATCTTGGCCCTCAGTCCCCGAAATGTACCTGGCCAGTGCGACATGAAAGCAGAGGGTGTAAGATAATCGGATGGGCGTACTAGGCTGCCTTCTGAAGTTGGAGGTGATTGTCTTAAGACTTAAGATAGACCGTTGTGGAAGAAACTTGGATAGATCTTCATCCATCGGAAGAGGCCATTAAAAGAAGAGAGGAAATATCCTGATTATTATTATTATTTTTTTTTTTTATGGATGAGAAGGTTTCAGGACTTTCAATGAATTTAAGAGAATAGTAATATTTAAGATGTGTATCCGAAGTTTGGTACAGTATAAAAAACGCGAAGAATTATGGATTTTCTTTTCGGTATTTAAATACTACGATGAACAACTTTAGTTGTCATAAGTTGTCTCCCGTCCTCATTTAGGGCCACTGGTCCCAAGGAGTGGGGGAGTGAGTCATGGCAGTAAGACAAAAGCACACCACCCATGACTCACCCAGGATACGAACCCGCACCCAACTCTGACTACACGCCAGAAATCTAAGCACTTAACCACTCGACTACATCGGTAGTATGGCGCCTCTTACCATATACATTTATAAACCCTCAGACCATGCATGTGATGGGTGGATGAAATTCGAAACTGCTGAATGACATGGAAGATAATTCAGAAAGGAAGGGAACTGTGGTAGAAACTTGGGGGAGACCTTCAACCAGCAGTTGGCTCAGAATGATTGACAGATGGACTGTCAATCTCGTTGCTGCCAGTTTTTTTTTCTACTGAAAGTTAGAATTGTAGCCTGTTTCATAAATTTCAGTCTGATCTTTCTGGATCTCTTTCATGGTGCTCAAACTTAATTGAAGCCTTATTTAGTGTGTCTCTGTCTTCGATAGCTTAGATGATCTCCACAGTATCGTCACGCTGAAAGTAAGATACCACGGATTACTTATTAACTGATATTGAACACATCTAGCTTTTATAATAAGTGCAGTGGGACCTCGGTTATACGTTTTTCTAGGGGATGATCTTAAAAATCGTATAAATGTAAAAACGTATGAAAGAAATCCAAAAGTGCTACATACTATGGTAAAATTTTGAATTCCTCAAAAAAAAAAAAAAAAAAAAAAGGAAATGGGCGCGTAATTTTAGATTGCCCTAATTTATGATGAATGCATGAATACTTTGTTTGCTACATTAAGTCTGTGTCTGTTTTGAACTCTTAATTATTTTTATTCTAATTTCATTATAAAATTAGGTTAGGAAATTCTGTGCGATTTCATATTTTAATACGCGAAAAAAACAAAAAAAAAAAAAAAAACCAGACAATTTTTTTCTGGCCAGCACCCGTCGGTCTCTAACTCCCAGTTTTGTGGGTCTGCCGGGTCGGGGCGCATTCCGACAGTCACCTCTCATCTTCCACTTGCCAATCACGTAGGCCAGTGTCGATTTTGGGCACTTCAACTCGCTGGATATGTCACGTATGGATCGGCCATTTCTGTAATACCCGACGATTACACCTTTCTCGAAATCAGAGAGCTCCGAACTGCGTGGCATCTTGCATGCGACTGGTTGCGTTGTTGTTTCCCACATGATATTTAACGGCGGCGGCCTTGACGTGTATCAGGACTGGGCCGCGGATGGCTTAGTGGTTAGTGTTTCAGACTGTCGATGCTGGGTCCCCAGGTTCAAGCCTGGGCTGATCTTTCAGAGATGGTGTGATTTACTAACAATCGCTGAATATCCGCCGTGCATCGGACGAGCACGTAAAGTGACGGCCCCCAGGCTGGACCCACTGGTAAAATGGGTATCCTTTCCTATGTCCCCCTGAAATTCTCTCACCCATCTATGTGCAATATCGTACTTGTACGGTGGCGCCATCTACTGTACTCTAATCTTACTACAAACTGTTCTGTCAAAGTCACTAGACTTGCTCTCATTTCTTCCATTTCTGTGTCCTGCCCAAAAGGCGATCTCGCTGTAGGTGGCTGGGACCTAAACTCTACTCCCTGTGGACGGAAGTCCTACATGACAAATGCTCTCAGTAGTAGTACCGCATTGGAAGCGTGTATCAGGACCGCAGATATCGTCGATTGCAGGGGTGTCCAATTACTTGTTGGTAGATAGTGTATATATATATGCGCATAATTACGTATAAAAATGAAAAACGTATAACCGGAAAACGTACAATCGAGGTTTACTGTACCCAGAGACGTCGCTAGACTTCAAAATCTGGGTGGGCGACTTGTGGCGAACATTATTTTTGGTGGGACAAGCTTGATAGCAATCTTTTTTACAAAACTCTGAAAGAACGAATTTTTAATGCCTTTCGCTACCCTCCACAAAGGAATTCGTGTAATCCTCGCTTCCTCCACACACACACACACACACTGATCTGACTAGTTACGATACTGGTGCAAGATACAAGTGTTACTATTTTGTTCGCCTTCAACTATTTGCTTGTTCTGAATGTATTGTCCTAAATTGCTTTTCAAAATTTTACCTTTTTACTTATGAAGATAGTACTCTACTTGAACCTTTTAAAGGAAAATGTTATTTTTGTTTATCTAAATCAAATTTTAACGTCGTGAAAAAACAAACACAATAACTCTCCCTTCCTTAAATTCCATCCTTCGAGCCAGCGACTTTGCAAAATACACTCCTCTTCTACAAAGCAGTCTTCGTCCACTTCTTGCATTTTCACTGTTCTGGGGCAGTCTTAAGAGCGTTAGTCTAGCTTTAGACTCCACCTTCCGTGTCGAAGTCCCCTATTTTGTAATGAAAACAAACAGTAGAGCAATTAGTAGTGACCCCCTCAGTTAATACCTATCCACCTCCTCATTATCCCCCTGGTTATACAAACACGAAAAAGAGGCTTAAAACTAAGAAGCTTAAAGAGTGGAGAACAATTGGATTTTCATGGCCCTACGGATACTATTTGGATAACCTTTTTTTACCCTTTCCAACAGTAGGTTGAAGAGGCGTATATGCTCCAGTTTTTTCCGCTCATCTGTCTGTCTGCCTTTCCGCACGATAACTCGCCTAAAAATGGTTCGATTTCGATGAAATTTTAGTATATGGTAAGGTACAAACTGGGGACGAATTCCATTGAAAACGGACGAAATGGGGTCAAAGATTAGGACCTAGGAGCATGATTCATTTCATCGCCCTTATGCGTCATAACTTACGTAAAATGCTTCGATTGCAACAAAACTTTATCATGTCGTTCCGGAGGTATACTGAACCGGTTCTGCTTAATATCATCGAAATGGGGTCAAGGGTCAGGGCACAGGTGTGAGATTTATTCCACAGCTGTTATCCTCATAACTTTAGAAATAACTTGAGTAATGATATCTGGTATGTTGGAAAGCGTATCATAATCAGTGCATTGCATGATTTTACTAACTTGTTTGGAGATATAAACAACGTACTTCCTATGGAAAAATACGTAGGGTTACATGAAATAAAACACAAGACTTATTACTTGGCAAAGTCCAGATTATATTTTAAAGTTAAATATAATGAAAAATGGCACATTTTGAACTGGGTGGGCAAGACAAATTTCTCTCATCCCCTTGATGACCTCCCTGACTGTTTAGGTATGAGGCTCTGATCAGTAGAACGAAGTGAAAAAAAAAAAGTAGCTATGGGCAGATAAGATATGCATATTATAGATTTGAATATCTACATTACAGTGCTAACAACTTTTTTTTTTTTTATATTGAACGTTTAACGACCCCCGTGAGCAATTCACTGGGCTATAAGCAGTCGCTGTCAGTAATTTAGGGTCACTGGTTCCAGAGAAGGGAGAGAGCCAGTGCCGTAAGACAAACACAACATCCATGCTTCACGGGATTCGAACCCGGACCCCTTTCGGACAAACGATCAGAAGCCATCGCTTAGAACACTGCGCCTCGGGGCGGCTAACAACTTTTGCTATTACATTCTTTGAGGGAAGGCAGATTTTGCTCGATATGTCTATTAATTCTTATATGTTTGGAATTTTCATCAGTAAATGTCAATTTTTTTAGAAAAAAATATTGTTTAATCGTCAGCGAAATTTTTTTTCTGTGAAAATGTTTTAGCAGTAATTGAATTGTATGAGGTGACTTGAAAAATCATTATAGAATGAGAGAGTGATTGTCTGATTGGCATACTCATCTAACCCGCCTCCTCTTTTATTTTGACATTCCTATGTTTGCGCTGTAGCATGTTTGCGAAACAAATGGCTGGACAGCGTGCAAAACAAGTATGTCGAAATCCAGTCGTATCTTGTGAAAGTATTGTCATCGACATAACACGTGAGTGAGCATTTCCAACGCGTGTGTTCAGTTGGTCCCATATAAATATTGTCCTTAGGAATGTTTCGTGCGAGAAACACGTGTATTCGGTGAAGCACAAGTACGTATTAACGTCACGGCTAATATACGTGACGCAATGCTCAGACGCGAACGAGACTGAAAGTCACATCGGGTGCTTTGTAATAAGTTTCTAAGATCCGAAAAATTCTGCTAACAATGCTACATCCCTAGGTTACGCTTGTGTGAAATTTCTTCACATTATTGCTGACCTAGAACACATTTATGGAGAAAAGCTATGTTTAGCAAGAGGCAGTGCCGAAATGGTTTCAGTGTCACAAATCGTAATTCACTGCCAATTGTGGCTCACTTGGGTCAGGGCTGACTCAGCATAAGCATTAGTGTAGATCATGAACTGACGCATCTTCTTTCTCTCTTTCTTTCGTTTTCATTTATAGCGCATTTTTCTGATAACTTCGAGGCTATACTTCTTTACCATTTTTGCCCTTCTCTCTTCAATTTATTCGCCGTGCAAACAAGATGTAAATTTTGGGAGGGGGGGGGCTAATTTAATGCCATCCTAGGAGCATCGAATATTTAGTGAAGCCGTTGATCCCTAATTTTTTTTACTGGTTTCAGGGACTGTAAAGACCGAAACCTAAGAAAAACGGAAGTTTTATGTCTACTGGTATAGTAAAAACTACTGACCAAACCTTCTGTGCCGCCACGGTGACGCAGTAGTCTGAGCACGAGTTTCTGACCATTCATCCGATATGGGTCCGAATTCGAATACTGATGAGGCATGAATTTTGTGTTTGTCTTACAGCACTGGCTTTCCCTTCCCTGGAGCCAATGCCCCTAAACAGTGGCGCACGCACGAGGGTGGCCGATGGGGCCCGTCCTCCCGTGGGCCGACAGAAGGAAAAATTACGTCGAAGTTTGGGAAAAAATATCACGATACGTGATCTACGTATACTTCTCAGTCACGAACTATATAATAATAATATGCAATAATTATAAGGTAGAACTTCTGTTAAATAAATGTAGAAAAGTCTAACCAGAAAAAGAATTTCATACACTGTTTCTTCCAATTCTTTTAATTTTCTTGTACTGCAACATTACTAGTAACTGGATAAGAATAAATGTACAAAAGGCAACCTCCTTAATTGTTATGTCAGCTGACTACTTTTCCCTATTCCCTATAAATTTAGGGGGATCAACTCCACGTTGGGAAAATTGTCTGCGCTAAGACCCCCCGGCAAATGTTTATGTGAGCTACTGGCCCTAAATTCGGGACGGGCGACTGCTTATATAGCCCATCAAGGTACTCACGTAGTCGTTAAACCCTCAAACAAACAACTACTCTTCTGTGTCAAAAGTTGGCGCCACAACCACTCTGGCTTTGTGATTTGACGGATCTAAAGAAATCCGATTGACTTCTCTTAACTTTTAATAACATAAGACGAATTTTAGGGATGCAATTCAGTGAGGATTGCTTGCGATATCCATGAGGGCCACGAATGAGAAATGCTCCGATTACATACGTTCTGATTCACAGCGACGTCAATTCCCACATACATTTACCCTCAATTCTTTCTACAAAACTTCATGGGCCATGCCTGGCCTATAAAGCCCGCGCTCGACCGGGCACGTGTTTTCTTTTTTATCAATTAACTCATTAAAAGGAAGGACACATAAACTACCTTTGAGAAGGTCGATGTTTTCTCATTCTGTTTTGTTTTGGGGTTTAACGACCGCCATGAGCAGCTCTAAGGGCTATAAGCATCCCTAATTTGGGGACACTGGTAGCCCATCCCTAATTTGGGGACACTGGTTGGACACTGGAGGAGCGAGAGCCAGGGCCGTGGGGAAACCTCACCACCCATACCTCATCCGGGAATAGAGCCCCGGCTCAACTTGGACTGAAACTTCGCCTTTGATCACTCGTCCATGTTTCCAAATAGGAAACCAAAACTACTATAATATAGTGAAAGCATAAGCCATTCATCATGGAGTTCATTCATCATTCACGCAAAACAGTCACTCACGAATGCTCATTCAAACTAATGGCCATTCACTTTGCATCCACTACCTACCAGTTGTCAACCTACTGACACTGAAAAAATTATTCTTTGCTCCAAAGCGTTTGCAAGTGTGCGCTATGAAAACTAAGTTGTGAGAATTCACGGAAAATTCCCGAAAATAACGTGCAGCAGAGTTGCCGGTATGTGTCCATCTTTTAACGAAATTTCCGTTTTTAAAAGTGCTCCTTTTTTTAACTTCCGCATTTTCGCAGATTTTCCGTAGTCAGTAATTCCATTTATTTCAGAAAAATCCGTTTCGGGTAATTGCGTATTCATACCGAAATTTTGCAATATCTAAGAAACTGAATTTTTCAGCTCTTACGCCAGAGAATCCTTTCGCTGTGGTGGCATTCGTTCCGAGGCAGTTTGGGTTGGCTCAGCAGAAACCGCGCGTCTTAACCACTGAGCCAGAAAGACTCAGAAGTCACAGTCACGTTTAGGGTAAAACTCTAATTTTTCGACATTTTTTTCCATTAATGCGAGTGTATTTGTCATTTTATTTTCTATTGGAGTTTATTATTTTTCTGAATATCTTTGACATAATTTCATTTTTTCTGTAGGTGGACTCTTCGCAAATTAAGATTTTTCAAAGCAACAGAATGCTTTGGAACTTGAGATCTTTTTAAACATATTCTGTTTTACAATATTATTTCACAAAACTCCAAATGCCACCCCTGTGGCGCAGTGGTCTACTGATCATTCGTCCTTGATGGGTTCAGGGTTCGAATTCCGGTGAGGCATGGATGTTGTGTTTGTCTTACAACACTAACTCTATCCCTTCCAAAAAAAAAAAAAAAAACCTCCAAATATGAAATTTACTCTTGATATAGCAATAATAGCTTTTGTCTTAAGGACACCACAGACTGATACATAGATAACCTATGATCACGTGTACAACAATTTAGGTACCCAGTTTCTTACACTAACACAATATGCAATAGCTGGAGCACAAAATGGAGGAGAGGGTAAGGAATATCCGGTGCCACAATAACCAAAATTCATGCGATATGACATCCACAATATCCGATCTCGCTATAGAACTTTAAAATAAGATCCTTCGACAGAAGATTGAAATTTAACAATGAAGAAAACCTCAAGTATTTCCACGAATCGCTTCTATTACTTTAAGAAAGCGACGAAAGCAAGAGTGCTAAACAAATCTTATTATAGGCAAATTCTATTTACCTTCACTTTTACCACCAAATGTAAGAAACCTCGAATTCTGCTTTCCCCTTTAACTTCTAAAAATCTTTGTAACTCCAATTCCTATTCGCCATTGCTTTTACCACTGAAGTCCAGGAACGACAAATTTTGCTTTTCCTCTTTGGTGACTAATTTTAGCATCTCAGAATATTACTCATCCCCACCTTGGCAACTAAATCTGCGTAAAGAAACATCCAACCCATTCTCTTTGGCCATCAAATCTCAGTAGTGAGGCCTCTGAAAAACGTTCACCGCTCGGACAGGAAAAAAAAAGTGACTGTTATTGGGAGGTGAATGTTGCTTGGTGGTAAGGCTCTAAACGCCGCCCCGGTGGCGCAGTGGTCTAAGCGATGGCTTCTGATCATTCGTCCCAAAGGGGTCCGGGTTCGAATCCCAGTGAGGCATGGATGTTGTACGCACAGGTCCGGCACTGGCTCTCTCCTGGAACCAGTAACTCCTAAATTAGGGACGGGCGACTGCTTTTACCCCATTGTGTTGCTCACGGTGGTCGTTATACCTCCAATAAAAAAAAATAATAAGGCTCAAAATTAATATTTTTTGTCTGTTGCGTTCAGGGTGAGCTAATCCTGGAAGTCATTTCGCAATTAGTGGCAGATGTGGTCAGCGATTGTAGCGATACTAAGAACAGAATGCAGACTGCATAGTGTTACCCTATAGAAAACTCAGATTAGTTCAAGAGTGAAAATGTCCAGACTTCAACAGTAACCACAACCAGTGACGCACCCATGCGGATGGCCCATGGGACCATCCCCCATGGGCTGGCAGAGCGGAAAATTTTTACGTCGAAGGTTGAAATAAAAATTCCTATACGCGATCTACATATACTTCTTAATCATGTACCGTATAATATTACAAAATACAACAATTATAAGGGAGTAGTACTATCAAATACACTGCTGGCCACCCAAAATGCAACACAAAGAAGGACACGAGATAGCAAAGCCAGATTTACTGGACACATAACAACAGATACAAAGATGAAACGATCGACTTGCGGAACACGCAGCCATCAGTAGTTCGTGTGGCCCCCATGGCTGGCAATAACGGCCGCTACACGCCGCGGCATCGAACGAAAGAGGCTTTGGATGTGGGCTTGGGGTATGTCGGTCCGGGTTGCTTCCACACGTTGCCACAGTTCATCAGGCGTAGCCGCGGGTGGTGCTTGCCGGGCCACTTGGTTGCCGATCAGCGACCAGACGTGTTCGATGGGCGACATGTCGGGAAAACAGGCGGGCCATGGCAGCAGTAACACCTGTTGGGCCGTGAAAAATTGTTGCACGATGCGTGCCACGTGCGGGCGCGCATTGTCCTGTTGAAATGTGGCCGCTGGCTGGTCCTGCAGGTAAGAGAGGACTACAGGCTCCTAAACGTCGGAGATGTAGCGGTGGCTGTTGAGTGTACCGGCGATGCGTTCCAGGGGGTTCGGGTGTCATATCTAATGGCGCACTAAACCATAACGCCAGGCGACCGACCGGTAAGGCAATGCATAATGCAGGCGTCATACAGTCTCTTGCCGCGGTGCCGCCACACGCGGATTCGACCATCGTCGTGTTGCAGGCAGAAGCGGGATTCGTTGGAGAAGACAATGTCGTGCAATTCCATAGTCCGGGGGCGGCGTTGAACGGCCCACTGCCGCCGCACTCGCCGGTGATGTGACATCAATGGTAGTCGGAGCAATAGGCTCCGTGCGACAAGTCCCCGCTCCTGCAGACGACGTTGAAAGGTACGTGCTGACACAGGTTGTTGCGCAACACACCCTAATTCCTACGCTAACGTTCGTGATGTGGTGGTGCGAGCCGTCAATTCCCGCCGCACAACATGCCGGTCCTCTCGTTCGGTGGTGTGCCGCGGCTGCGGCAATCGCTCACGTCGGTCCGCTCGTCTCTCCTGCACCCACCGAATCCACACTCGCCTCACTGTGGCTGGATGTCGTCCCACACGGGCGCCAATGTCTCGGTACGATAAACCGCTGTCGCGATAAGCCACTATTCGTCCTCTGTCGAACTCCGAAACGTGCTGGAATGACTGCCGTATTGTGCGACGAGACATCAGGAAGCTTCCCACGCACAGGTCCGGCAACACAACACACTTCCACTGCTTACACCCCGCCTTCTGTGCACCCTTCTTATAGCGCTTCTCGGTGGTGTGCAGGGCGCACATGATTTGCATATGCCCTGTAATGCTAATCGTTCGCATGTCCTCTCGCGGGGGACGATTGCTGCGAATTTCAGGCCAATCGGATGCTTCGTTCTTAATGGTGTTGCATTTTGCGTGGCCAGCAGTGTAAATACAGGAAAATCTAACCAGCAAAAGAATGTCCTCTACTGCTTCTTCTAATCATTTAACTTTTTTGTACTGTAGCATTGCTAGTAACTGGATAAGAATAAATGCACAAAAGTCAACCTCCTCCTTAATTGTTATAGCACCTGACTACTTTTCCCCGTAAATTTAGCGGTCACCCCCATCTTGGGAAAATGCTGTGTGTCACGCCCCCCCTGTGAAATTTCTGGGTGCGCTACTGACTACAACCGAATGTTAGCAGCTGAATGTTTGAACCAGCAATATCAGTTTTTAGCTGCAAGAGGGTTTTTTTTGTTTTGTTTTTTCCTTACCTCCACTTGTTTTTCACTAGAACTGGAAGACCTGCACATAAACTTGAACAATTAATCATGGTGTAGAGTAATTTAGAAAGGCAGCGTCTGAACCTTGGTCTCAAACAGCCCTTATAGTAAGCTAGGAGATTAGGGTTAGGGTAGAAAAACAGAACAATTTTTGGAAACAATGAGTTGTAACTGCAAATTTTGGATGCCGTTCCCTGGAAAATAGGAGCAGAAACCATAGGAGCCAAACCGAGAGACCCGGCCGGGCAATATTCCAGGCAGTAGGACCTATTCCTTGGAGGACTTGGTGGAGACAAAGACATATATGGAAGCTGGAGTCATATATGGAAGCTGGAGCTCTCCTCAAGTAATTACCGTCACATTTCAAACTAAACTTTAACTCCTTTCTTTTCACGTAAGAAATTGTGTCGCTATAATGCAGCTTCCTCTGCTCTAGACAAATCTCCTTTAGCAACATTCTTTGTCACTTCTTACTTACCTGCCGAATGATCAATGAAGCTAAGTAACATCCTAAGAGATAAGCTGTCCGTTAGTCATTCTTCCCGACTGATTGGGGTGTCCATTGACCGGTATTAAGGGGTTCCGTTGTTCAGAGGTTATCGCTAATTTAATCATACCACAGTTGTTCTGTACCAACCAGAACTTGCCGTTGTTTGGAGTCACCGTTGCTCTGAAGTGTCTGTTAACGGAGGTTTTACCGAAATAATAAATCTTACTTTTCCTCAACTTTGCGACTGAATTAGTGTGGATGAATCATTTTCTGTTTCAACTGGTAGCCAGAATCTTTTTAGCTACACTGAAAAAAAAAGTGTTGTGAATTCACGGTAAATTCGTGAAAATAATGTGAAGAAAAGTTTTCGGTAGGTCGCCGAAATTTTCGTTTTGAAAAGTTTTCGTTTCTAATAACAGAAACTTCAGTATTTTGATCGATTTTCTGTTATCACTAATTCCGTTTATTTACAGAAAAGTCGGTTTCGAGTGTAGGGGTGAGCGTATCGCCCGTGTGCTATATACCGCCTCCACTCAGGAGGGCGTCAGCTGATTTCATTAGCACGTATCCACACACCAGCAAACTTAACGAGGTTCGTTCGTACTTAACTTTCGTATGTAGAACGAGTGCCAGACGCTCTCTTCCTCAGCTTTACTATTGTTATCTGCTATTCGAGGAAGGGAGGGAAGGTTTTAAATAAAGCATTTGATACTAGTTGCAGTAATCACCCCATAATATAAACTCAACAAATTTATTAACGAAAGTTCAAGGTCTCAGAGTCTGATTTCGTATGGCTGACGGCTTCGTTGGAAATGGCCTATGGTTTAGTTGGTTTGACACATTATTGCTCGAACCTGCGTTCCTCTAACCGGCATATATTCTCCAGCCACCTACACTCGGAATCTATCCAACTCCCTTGACACGTTCTCCGTTCTTTGCTACTACTCCTTTCGGGAAACTGCGGTGTATCCGCACCCCTACCGGACACGATTCATCGCAACTCAGAGTCTTCAATCATGAAACACTCTGCCTCATTCCTCCTCTCAACATTTGGTACGGGAGCTTCTGCCCCCACGTCCTAACGCTAGAGCATCGCACTCCACACTATCTATACAACTCTCTTCTTGCCCACGTGGCCTCCTTCCTCCTCCTGGGAGAACACCCAGTATTCCTTTCGGTTCGCTGCCCCTAGGCGCTGAGACCTGACTCTGCAATTTTTGGTTTCTCCTAACTTACGCCCTCCGGCTATAATCGCTCCCAACTCGGATAACCACACCCTTGCTGGCCCCACATTATGCACACCTGCCGTCCTTATCTCACGTCGGGATCACCACGTGGAATTTCCATTTCCGCCGCCTTCGCTTGAAATCAGACTCTCCAGAGATGCATCAATACACTATACAAACATTGTCTACATACTTTCGTTACAAAAGAAGAATACAGTCGGCCAGACAGACAGGCAACTTTTGCCACCAAACTTTGTACAGCTCTATGAGAAAACATCTAAATGGACGGTTTTATGTAGCCGCTAATGATTCTCCGGAATTCCGTGTTTTCGTTGCGATTGTCCGCCTCGTACTTCGATGGCGCCATTCACAGTTTCTAACAATGGCTTTGAAAAGAAAGTTATTTCCTCCGTGGGAAAGAGAAGTCCTTCCCTGAGGTGAAATTCAGTCTCTCATAGGGGAACACGAGGCATATTTTTTTTCATGAATATGCATAAATTAAAATAATTACCTACATTAGCTAACATACTTTTAATAATTAATTTTCGCCCTTACATCGGGGTTTTCCGTTTTTAAACAAAAATTTCCGGAGACTCTATCTTGATTTCCTGTACAGAAGGAACTTCTGTTTCCACTTTTAGCCTAAATGCACCTGTCGCGTTCTAGGACGTTCTGCTGACTTAAGAAGTGAAAGGGTACTTTTCCATGCCAGTCGTGGAGATCGACCCGCGATGGTTTTCTCGCGAGCATAGAGCGCTACTGACTGAGCTAGTAAGACAGTTGCTACCAGCTCACGTTTCAGATAGAAAGATGAGGACTGGAGTCTCGCGACGATGAACCTTTTTCACTACGAATGCGGGTTAATTAGTCATTTCATTTTATTTGGTAGCTTGTTGTTTTTCTTAATAGGTTTGTAATAACTTTATTTTTTTCTGTAGGACGACTTATCATAAATTACAATATTTTTATGATATTTTTTCAAAGAAACAAAATGATCTGGAACTCGAAATGTTTTAAACGGACAATGACAATCAATCATGTTAAAGAAAAGGCGAAATTCAGTACTTCATAGTATTATTTTCACGAAACTCCTAAATTTAAACCTTACTCTTGATAGCTACAACAGATTTTGTGCTAAGGGGTCCACAGACTAATACATACATATCATGAAATTACCCGGTTTCTTACAGTAACACAATATACTACAGCAAGTGCATCAACTGGGTATGGGTGTTGTGAGGGGGTTATATCTGTTGCCACAGTAACCTTAACATCATGCGACATGCCATTCACAATATCCGGTCTCGCTGAAAATCAGGTCCGCCAACAGAAGTCTGTAATTTAATAGTTAATGAAACTTCAATTATTCCCGCAAACCACCTGTAATACCAGTCATTTTCTGTCATACAGATACGGAAAAAGTAAGAACATAAATTTTCCGTTAAGATACCAAAGGAATCGAATGGAATTTTTTTTTTTTTTTGTATGGAATGTTATAGGGAAATTCTAAAAATTCAGGATTTTCCTATAACACATCTTATAAAAAACTGTAATTTTCCGTAATTAACCGGAAAAAAGATGAACAAAACTATTTCTGTTAATTCATTTACGAAAAATCGGTGAAACTCTGTTGTTGTTTTTTTTAATGGAAAAGATTGAATCAGGAATATGCTTCGTAAATTTCGTAAAGAAATCGCGGAAAATGTCTCATAAATTTCGCGATGTCCTTCACGGTCTACGAATATTGATCGTTTCACTTTGGGTCTGAATTTCAATAATAACAAATCACCAATCAATAACTTTGCCAGCACGCCCCATTATTAAATGCCGAAGTGGTAAAAAGTGTAATAAAATGTTAACACTTTTTAACTGCATAATTTTGGTACTGAATTAATAACTTTCGTGCAGTAAGGAAACTAAATACTAACGTGTGTTTCTCATATTTTTCCTTAGTTAAATGGGAATGCATGATTTCAAAGCAAGACAACCATGATGCTGCTTTCCACGGAAAATGTTCTAATTGATGTATTAATCAAAACAGTTGGGACAAAGCAAATTTCTCCATCAATTTTATGCCACAGGTTGGTTTTAAACCAACAACTCTCGGCTCCGGAGCTCCGAGTGCTATCGACTATACTACACCGGCATGTGCTCTCACTGCTCTCTGCCTTTATCTCATGTTCGTCCTGCGTGGCAGGCACGCCCCCCGCCTCCAAAAGACGGGCGGGGGCATGGCCCATGGGTCAGCCGGGACCATGTGTCACTGTAGGCAGTCAGCCTATGAAGAACGCGCATTTGAGAAATCCCAGGCAATGTGGTGTGTGGAACGTAACATCACACTGATTATTTTTTATTTTATTTTTTTTTTCGAAGCACTGAAGAAGGGATTCTCATTTTTCCTGTCTCGCGGTGGGGAAAGAGCATCACACTATTGCGAGAAACCTATCAGTCAGGTCATCCTTGAAGTTCGGGCGCCAATATGACGAAGTAAATTTCTCCATCATTTTTACGCCAGGGGCGGGATTCGAACTCCAACTCTCGGCTCTGGAGCTCCGAGTGCTATCCACTATACAACACTGGCATGTGCTATCTCCTTTTGTCTCATGTGCGTACTGCGGGGCAGGAACGTCACACAGTTTACCTTCATTTCAGGAATATTTCCCAAGGTTCATTCAACTCTTCAAACGTTTAGCCACTAGAAACCTGTGTACCTGTTGATATTAAAAAATATTATTTCTTCGTTGCGCTCTTCATAGCAAAATTTGCAGCCCTCTCTTCATAGCAAGGTTTGCAGCCCTCTGCAACAAGGGATGTTATAAAATTTCCAAAGCTTGTAAAACTTATCGTCAATATTTACTTCCATCTCCGTTTTCGTTCGAACAAATATGCTATTCAGTTAATTTTCTACTTTAGGCTTAAGTTAGTTTTGAGTTGCTCGTTTGAACTTTTCAAACTTCCAAGTATAAAATAACCAAACGCTTAAAAAATATTTATCAAAGCAGTATAAATTATAAGAGAGTTTCTTGTAGGTAGGATTTGCACGTATCTCTTATATTAGCCCTAAGTTGTAATTGAGATAAAGAGCACCTTAAAGGTGTAGACATAAGCTGTTTCAGCACGATAACAAAGTTTTATCCAAACCCATTGAAAATCCGTCTTCAAAATGTATTTTTGAAGACGGTTACAGTTGTTACGTAAAGCAGCGTGTATTATTCATACATGCATAGCCGCCCTTTGTAATCACGAAGCTTTCCAAGCAAAAATTTCGTTTTTTTTTATACATAACCATGCTACTTAGTTTTGCGATTTTACTGGGGAGCAAGTTATACGATACGCAGTAAGTTCAACATCACAAGTAGATGAATAGATAGGACATTCTTCTAAGAACCACCTTTCTCGGATGCTGTCCTTGAAGTCGATGGAGCAGACTCTCCAACTTGCCATTCAGTACTTTGCCGCTTTACATTTCTGTAAAGAATCCACTTTTCATCACCCGTAACTAATCGTTCCAAGAAAGGTTTATTTCTGTGACGCGCGAGCAAAGAAAGACAAGTGGTCATTCTTTCCGATCGATTTCTTGCGGCTGGATCATGTGGTACCCACTGGTCGAACTTTGTGATGAACCCAAGCGCGTGCAGCCTTTTTTTCTACTGTTGTTCTGTGTACAGAAAACCTTTCTGATAATTCTTCAACGGTTAGATGTTGGCCATTTAATATGGATTGGTTGAGATCCTCTTCAGAAACCTCTGATAGACGTCCAGATCGTTTTTGATCTCTGCAGCTTCTGTCTCCTTCACGGAATTTCCAGAAACAACGGAGACATGTGCTTTCGCCTATAGCATCCTCGCCATACAGTCATACATATTATAGAATCTTCGTCATACAGTCGAAATATTTACTTTGCCGCCATAGTTTAGGAAATATTTATTTTTATTGCTCACGTATCTTCTTTCACTGGTTTTACGACAATAACATTGATTAATCCCCCTACCTAAGTACCGCTCAATGTCAGGAATTAGTAAGCCTTATTGTTTGTTGTTTATGATTTAATTCCACTTAGTATGTACCAGACTGTGATTCGGTGTGGTCGTGAGTGACACGAATAAATGCAATGTGTTGTATGTAAATAAATGTATACTCTTGAATCACTCGCTTTATTTCACACCCACGAAGATCTCGGCATACGAAAGATGATGATCATCATCAGCAGCAGCCATGGGTAAAATTCCCGTAGGTTTCTATTGCCATTTTAACTATATTGTCCCATAAGTATGTTCATTGTAGAGTGGCTCAGTTCTTGAAAAGTTCCACCGCACTAGTCTTTTTGAAGAATTCCACCGCACCAGTCACTCCAGTTAAATAACGTGTCACTAACACACACACAGACACACAATAAGGGCAGCCCACACACAATAAAGGCTTATTATTGGTGCCAAGGTGTAAAACAAAAAGACTGGTGCAGTGGTGTCAAGGTGTAAAACAAAGAGACTGGTGCAGTGGTGCCAAGGTGTAAAACAAAAAGACTGGTGCAGTGGTGCCAAGGTGTAAAACTCCAGTTAGATAACGTGTCACTAACTCACACACACACACACACACAATAAGGCTCAGCCCACGCACAATAAGGGCGTCCTCTTGCATTTCTTCCGTTCATTAAGCCAAACACCAAAGTCTTTATCTTTTTGTCATTTTTCATTTTGCAGATGTGCCCAAAAAGTCTTAGTTTTTTTCTGTATGACTTTTTGGAACGTGTCTCTTTTAGTTGTGTTCTTCTGTATACTTCTTCATTTCTTATCCTCTGGGTCCATCCGATTCGTAAGGTTTTACGATTGCACTTTTTTCAAAAGCAAGTATCGTTCTCTCTGATTCCTTTGTCAATGTCCAAGTCTCGCATCCATATAGCATGCTGCTGAAGATGCATGTCTCGAGAATGCTTAACTTAGTTTTGAGGCTAATAGCTCTGTTCTTCCAAATTTTATCCATGGCTTTTAACAGTGTTATAGCCTTTGCAATTCTAATTGAAATTTCATTTTTGCTGTTTAAGTCACATGTTATACAGCTTCCGAGATAAGTGAATTTTTCCTCATTTTCAAGTCCATTGCCTTCCAGAAGGATCTTTTTCCTGATCTTTTTTGCGCCAAATATCAATGTTTTTGTCTTTTCTATTTTCATCTTTAGTCTGTATCTTTTACATAACGTGTCACTAATCTTTTTATGATCAGCTGATGTAGCCTCATTTTCGGAATGCAGACTGCGGAAATGAAAAACTGGATTCTGTCTGTTATCAAAAGGAGTTTACGTCTCTAATTCGTGTAATTGAAGGAGAATTATACGTGTTGCTTCATGTATAAAATCTAAGAATTGATTTCTTACAGCAGCGAATATCTTGAAAGAAATGTATAACGCACAGGCCTTTATTTACGAGCTTTTAGATCTAAAGACGCTCAGCGTCCTAAAAGACAGGCCTCTGAACCGAGAAAAAGGAGGAAGCTATCCGTGAAACTAGATACTAACGAAACCCTACCAGCACTGAATTTCTAGCTTGGTATCGCACAACATTTACAGATAAATATGAATTTTTTTCAGGGTGTTAGGTAATAACAATACCTTTTATACTGATTAAAACTGTAAACCACTAAAAGAGGGATGCCAACAGCAGCCTGTGTGGTTCTCGAATTATGGGTGCACTTGCAGGCTCCGCAGAAGAAGCACAGCGAAGACTATATGGCAGCTCTTTTGCATTTTTATCGACTTTTCATACGCACCATACCTCTACACTGTAAAAAATAAGTAGTGTTAATTCACTGGAAATTTCCGGAAATAACATGCGCCAAAGTTTCGAGTAGGTCTCCGAATTTTAACGAAAATTTTTGTTCTGAAAATTTCCCGTTTCTAATAATGGAAATATTCAGATTTTCTGTTGTTGCTAATTCCGTTTTTTTTTTACGGAAATATCAGTTTCGGATTTTTCCGCTTTTATGCCGAAATTTTAGTCCCCTCTGAGTTTTTATGCAGATATTTACAGTTTCCAGAAACTTCAATTTTGATTTTTTTTTTTTTTTTTTTTAAATCTTGGGACTTCACGTGAATGTACGGAAAGGGCTTGGGTGATTGTTATTACGGCGGTTGTGCCTGTCTCTTATGCGTTTTACAGAACTTGGTGCGTTGAGGCACAAAGCTTTTTTTACGAAATGAAAGAAATCCTTACTCGGCACTAGTGGGGCTCGAACTCGCGATAGATTATACGTACACGAAAAACGCGGCTGACTGAGCCAGCGAGACGATTCTCATCCAAATCTCGTTTAAGGTACAGATGATGGAGTAGCGCTAATGATGAAATGTTCTTCGCTATGAATGCGGACAAATCAGTCATTTTATGTTTTGTAGGAGCTTATTATTTTTGTAAATAGGTTCAAAATAATTTTATCTTTTTTGAAGGAGTACTTATCACAAATTATTATTTTTTCATCGTGAGTCTTCAAAGAAACAGATTGTTTTGGAACTCGAAATTTTATTAAATTACATTGTCTTTCATTTATGCTTAAGAAAAAGTGGTGTACTACTTCACAACCTTATTTCAGACAATACCTAAACATAAAATATTTTGTCTTGATAGTTGTAATAAGTTTTAAGTTAAGAGGTCGGCAGACTTATATATATACAGACATCATGCACACAGTTAACTGTAAGACGTTTTAAGTATCAGTTTTTCTATGGTAACACAATATATAATAGCAGCTACATCAATTTTCGGAGGGAAATACCTGTTGCCAGAGTAGACTTAATATCCCTCAATATGATATCTTGTGACGTGCCTGCACCGCAGGAAGCACATGAGATAAAGGCAGATAGCAGTGAGAGCACATGTCCGCGTGGCTTAGTTGGGAGAGCGACTTACTCCGGAGTGAGGGGACCCGGTTTCAATTATCGGCGCGGACAAACATCTACGTTATAATCAACAACATCCGGTCTCATTATAGAACTTCAAAAGCAGGTTCGCCAGTAGAGGAGGGTAGGAGTGTTGCCAACAAAAACATTTAATGCACTTCCTTCGGAGTTATAACTTCTGATGGCGTGAAGGATATGGGAGATTTAGCAAAACCATTGAGTTGAAATTTAATAGTTAATGAAACCTCTTTAAATTCAAGTTTTCCCCTGAATCGCTCGTATTACCATCAATTTTCCGTCATATGGAGATCAAAAGATTGTGAACAGAATTAATCTTTATTGCCCTGTCTTCCCAATTCAGTGGTTGAAAGCAGTGGCGCACCAACGGGGGTGGCCAATCCACCCCCACCCCCCACGCACACACCTGGGCTGACAGAGCGGAAAATTATTACCTCGAAGTTTGAAGCAAAAATCACGATACCCGATCTACATATACTTCTTAATCGTGTACCGTATAATTATAACATAAAATAATTATAAGGGAGTGGTTCTGTTAAATAAATTAAAAACTATCTAACCAGTAAAATAATTTAATCTATTGTTTCTTCTAATCATTTAACTTTCTTGTTCTGTAATATTACTAGTCAACCTCCTTCTTAACTCTTATGACACCTGACTATTTTTTCCGGTACATGCCCCCCCCCCCCATGGGAAATTTCTGGGTGCGCTACTGATTGAAAGACATTCTGCAGTGTGTTATTGAAGAGCTTGGGAGATATGGTGTCTACCTTCGCCCACTCCCTTTCCAATTTTAATGTGCCCTCGAAACAGTCGAACTTTTGCACTTGCACTTTCATAGACGTTGAAGCAGCACATTCTGATTAAGTGGGACACATCGGGGATCATCTTTGGCCCAATTAAACTGCTGCTCTGATTATGCTAAGCTTTATCTCAAAGAACCCGTTTGGGACGTTCTTCAAGAATTGTCCCAAATAAATGGCTGAACCGACTAACCGATGTCCCACATAACCGGAATCTACTGTTATATAAATGTATGCATTTTCAGTGCCGCAGCATTTCAAAGACATTGCAACTCCTGATGGTTTCACGGAATCAAAGGCCTTTTCATAATCAGTAAAAGAAATACACAGTTGGAGTTCATAATCTTGAACTCTCTCAGTTAGTTCCCTCAGTACGTGGATCTCATCTATAGTGCTCTGGCCACTCCTGAATCTAGAGTATTCTTTTGATCGTGCAATGTTCAGTATTTTCTTCAAGTGATGTAACAGTATACCTTAGAGAAGATTTTTTAAACACTTTTTCCGTTGATATACGAACAGAATCAGGTAAAGGTTTCCTTTAAATTCAAGGTTTTCCGATGACACCTCTTAAAAACAGGGATTTCCCGTTATTCTCTGTAGGAAGATGAACAGGAATATTTATATCAATACACCGTGAAATTCAGGTTTTTTCAGTCGCTTCACGGAATACGTAGAATCAGGAATATGTTTCGTTAATTTAAGAAAGGAATAAAAAAAAAAAACGGACGGAGGGTGTGCCACCATGACGGGAGTCAGAACAAAAGAAAACTTCGCGCGCTATAAGCAAGTCCCCCCCCCCCACACACACACACACGCACACACCCATCCCGAAGGAAAGGAATAACACTCAGCTTCCCAAAACACTTAAATGCCACTTACTTCCTACCAGCAGTAAATATTCTCCGGGTATAGCCTGTCTAACGCATATGACCGACAGATACAAGTGACAATGAGGCAACCAAAACGAGAATATCTGTACTTTTGGAATCGCAACCGAAACTAAGATTTTGATTTTTAGTACGTCTTTTGTAAAAAAAGATCGTCCTTATGATATCGGTTTGTCCGTCCGTCCGTCCGTCCGTCTGTACCCACGCTGTTTCTGCAACTATTAGTCTGATTTGAAAAATTATTTTTGCATTGGGAAGCTTGAAATATGCGAATGAAGATCCTTCATTTCGTTTTTTCTTACGATGTACAATTTTGCCGCTAGAGGGCGTAAATAAAGATGATGTCGAATACAAAAATATGTTTTATTCCATATCATCATCATCATTGTCAACCATTATCAATCCACTGCTGGACGAAGGTCACCCCAAGTTTCCTCCACAACGGTCTGTCTTGTGCCAGTCTCCTCCATGTCACCCCTGCATACTTTCGAATTTCATCCACCCATCTCCCATGTGGTCTTCTTCTGGGTCTTTTCCTGTCCCTTGAGATCCAATCTAAAATTTCGGCTGTCCATCGATGATCTGTCCTTCTGGCAGTATGTCCAGCCCATTGCCATTTCAGGGATTTAACTCTGATCATGATGTCTTCCACTCTTGTCATTTTTCGGATCCACGAGTTCCTCTTCTTATCTCTCCTGGTTACACCAAGTATGCACCTCTCCATGTTACTTTGAGTTGTCTGCAGCCTTTGTATGTCTCTTTTAGTTAAGGTCCGCGTCTCTGCACCATACGTAAGCACTGGAAGGATGCATTGATCAAACACTTTTCTTTTAAGACATAATGGCATATTGCTCTTGAAAATTATGCTGTTTCTTCCAAAAGCTCTCCAGGCAAGTTTTGTACGCCCATTAATTTCTTCATCAATGTGACCCTCACTTGATATCTGCTGTCCAAGATAAACGTACGTGTCTGTTATCTCCAGCTTTTCTCCATCAATCGATAAATCTTCATTTCTTGTAAAAGCATTGAACAACACTTTTGTCTTCTGAAAGTTCATTTTTAATCCCACTTCTTTACTCTTGTCAGCAAGTTCCTGGATCATACTCTGCAGCTCTGATGGGCTAGTTGCAAAAATGACTACGTCATCAGCAAAACGAAGGTGGGTTAGATAATCTCCATTAATCTTTATCCCCTTGTTTTCCCAGCTCAGCGACTGAAATACACCCTCCAATGTGGCATTAAAGAGCTTCGGAGATATGGTGTCACCTTGTCTCACTCCCTTTCCAATTTTTATGTGTGTTGTATTTTCAAACAGCCGAATCTTTGCACTTGCATTTTCATAGATGTTATTAATAATATTAATGTATGCATCTTCAATACCGCAGGTTTTCAGAGCCATTGTAACTGCTGATGGTTTCACCGAATCAAAGGCTTTTTCATAATCGATAAAAGCCATGCACAATGGAAGTTCATATTCCCTCGCTCTTTCAATTAGTTCTCTCAGCACATGGATATGATCTATTGTGCTGTAGCCACTCCTGAATCCAGCTTGTTCTCTCGGTTGAGCCATGTCCAGTGTTACCTTCAAGCGGTGTGAAAGAACTTTAGTGAAGATTTTATAAACTACTGATAGGAGGCTGATAGGTCTGTAGTTTCCGAGATCCTCAATGTCACCTTTCTTATGTAGCAGGATCATTGTAGCGGTGTTCCAATCCTCAGGAATCTTTCCTTCATTAAGGCATCGAGTGAAAATTTGGGCGAGTACTGTTTCGATTTCTCCACTTGCTTCTTGTATGATGTCTACAGTAATTCCATCTTCTCCTGGAGCTTTTCCCCGCTTCATGTTCTTGATTGCATGTGCAACTTCTGCTGGAAGGACTGGAGGAACTCTGGTACTGGTATCTTTCATGATGTCTGGAGTGCATGTATCATCCCTTTCATATGATTTGGAGTAGAAATCTTTCACTCTTGTCAAAATTTCGCCTCTGTTTCTTGTTACAGAACCATCTTCTTTTCTCAGTGCCATAATCTGTTTTCTTCCCTTACTGAGATGTCCCTTTGCTATCTTTAGGCTTTGGTTGTTTTCAATTGCTTTCCTCACTAGTTCACAGTTGAATTTTCTTACGTCTTCAGTGATACTTTTTCGTACTGTCTTGCATAGCTCTATATATTCCACTTTGGAAGTCACATCTTCTTTAGTTGTCCTCATCTCTCTTCTTTTTTGCATCAACATTTTCGTTTTTCCTGATAATTTATTTACATGCAACTTGTTCCTAGAAGCAGCTAATTTTGTTGCTGTTTCCATAAGAGCTTTGGTTACTTTTCTGTTAACTTCAGAGATGTCCACTTCTTCCGATGTTAGGCCTTCTAAAGCAGAGAACCTGTTCTTCAGTTCCAACTTGAAGGTATTATGGTGTTTTTTAAGGTTGGTTATGTCAATAGATTTTGTTTGTCTTATGAGCTTGCCACGTTCAAGTTTAGTGTTGAGGTGCATCTTACATCTCACCAATCTATGGTCACTACCTGTGTTGAACTTGTTTAGCACACTGCAGTCTTCTATGACGAATTTTTTGTTACACATAATAAAATCAATTTCACTTGTCGTCCCATTTGAATGTCTCCATGTCCATTTCCTGTGTGGCTTTTTCTTGAAGAAGGAGTTCAAGATGAAAAACCCTTCTGCCTCTGCAAACTCAACGAGAGTATTTCCACGCTGGTTTCTGTTGCCGTGACCGAATTTACCTACTGAAGTTTCATTCTGTTGCCGTTGCCCTATTTTTGCATTGAAATCTCCCATAATTATTTTCAAGTGCTGCTTACCTTTATTATTTAGATGACAAATTTCCTCATAAAATTCTTCAATTTCTTCTTCAGGATGACTTGTGGTGGGTGCATAAGTTTGAATAATCTGAGCCTGGTATCTTTTCGAGAGTTGGATAACAAGCCGTGCAGCTCTGTCAGAGGAACTTTCAACTTCTACAACTTTATCCTTCAGTTTCTTGTTTATTATAAATCCAACACCACTAGTTCTGCCAGTATCTGTCCCACGATAGTAGAAGAGATGTCCACTTTTCAGTTCGATGAGATCTTCTCCTTTTCTCCTTACCTCACTTAGCCCCATGATGTCCCACTTGATCCTTTGTAGTTGAAAAAATTCTTTTGTCTTTCGATTTCATTTATGTCGAAGAGTATTTTAGATATAGCTACTTTTTAAAATTACGCATAGATTTTCCGCTAGGGAGCGTAAAAGTAAATTACATTTTTCCCGATAACTCTTCTTCTAAAACTCCGATTTGGAAAATTTTTTCTTCAGCTGATACATCTCCTAAAGGAAAATCTTTTACATATAATTTCAAATTTTTGGTAAAGAATACTTTGTCCACCAGGGGGCGTAAGTGTTAATTTTTGTTTCTGATGTATTTGCCATAAAATCTGAGCTTCTAAAATATCAATTGAAAAAATTATTTCGTGGACTAATGCCACTCACATCGATAAACCTTATTGGAATATTTTTTCCTAAAATATTCCACAGTTTCTCCGCTAGGGGGCGTAGATGTACATCTTATTTTTGTCAATATCTCTACTTCTAGGAGTCCGATTTGAAAACTTCCTTCTTTGTTGGATAGTGTTTTCCGTGTGACACGTTTTCCATATAATTTCAAAATTTTCAAGTAATTCATAGACTTTCCGCTAGGGGCGTAGCGGTAAATTGCATTTCCCCTATATCTCTGCTTCGAAATCTCCGATTTGAAAAATTCTTTCCGCACCGGATACAGCTCCTGATGGGAAATCGTTTTAACATAATTTCTAATTTTTGTAAAAATATGGTTTGGCCACCAGGGGGCCAAACTTAATTTCCGCTTCTGATGTATTTGCAGCAAAATATGGGCTTCTAAAATTTCGATTGGAAAAAAAAGTCGTTTGTTGACCGATACTACTCATGTCGACAAACCTTTTAGGAACATTTTCTTCTTGAAATAAAGCATGGTTTCTACGCCAGGGGGCTTAGATGTATATCTTATTTTTGTCAATATCTCTACTTCTATTAGTCCGATTTGAAAAATTCCTTCTTTGTTGGATAGTGTTTCCGATGCGAAATGTTTTTCCTATAAATTCAAAATTTACAAGTAAATCATAGACTTTCCGCTAGGGACACAAATGTAAATTGCGTTTTCTTCGTTATTTCTGCTCCTAAAGCTCCGATTTAAAAAATTCTTCCTGTATCGCATACAAGACCTGATGGAAAATATTTTGCACATAATTTCTAATGTTTGGTAAAGAATGGTTTGGCCACCAGGTGTCATAAGTGTTAATTCCGGATTCTGATGTATTTGTATCAAAATCTGGGCTCCTGAAAACTCGACTAATTTTTTTCTTGAGCTGATACCGTTTGTATGGATAAACCTTTTGAAAATATTTTCTTCCTAAAATAATGCATGGTTTTCCCACCAGGGACGTAAAGTCACATCTTATTTTTGTCGATATCTCTGTTTGTAAGAGTTCGTAAGCTCACGAGTCCGTTTACAGCAATATCTGAGGGATTAAAAACCCGATTGAAAATCTTCTTTCTTTCGTCAGATCTATTGTTTTCCATACCGGTTCCATTGACTTTGAATAGCTTTGATAAATTTAATTTGCGTCAGAACGGATTCAAAAGACGTGCTTATTACACCCGAAAATCCGGTGTCATCTTTCTTGTTTAAAATGTACGCACGCACAACGTTTAAAACAACTATGTAATTCAGCCACAGTCAGGCTCGAATACGAGCTTTTAGACTGGAACTATATTATGCAGTGGAAATGCTAATCTGATTATGAAGACAACGCGACAATGCTAATCTGATTATGAAGTTGACGACACTCTGTGCCGTCAACTTCATAATCAGATTAGCATTGTCGCGGGTATAGAAGTGAGTGTTTGCTATTGTAAGAAATTACGTGATTTGTGTGAAAATAGTTTCTATATACATCCATTGTTTCCATACCCAAGCAAAATATAAACATATATTTGCATATAATTCAATCTTAAGTGAGCTGAAGCACTAACGGAAAAGTGAAAAAGCAAAAACAAAAAAGAAAATGATATTTCAGCCCTAACGGGAAAAAAATATATAGTTCTTTCTTTCAAAGTGTTGTAGAGAAAACGTGCCAGCAGTCTTAATCCCATTTTATACATTTCATTACATATGCAGATCATTTAATTATAATATTAAAACGATTAAGTTTCGGCAAGCTTTGCTTTTAATAAGTTAAGCAAAAAATGTTTTTCAGAAAAGGAACTTGTGGATTATATGTTATCTGGAGAACAATGTGACAGTTTCATTATGTTTCTTTGTTTCTTTTAATCGCTGTAGGTGGACAAGGGGAAAGTAGCTCTTCTAGCTTTACGGTCAAAGCGCTGGCTTCTGACTATTCGTCCGAAATTTGTCCGGTTTAGAACCCGGGTGATACATGAATGATGGGTTTGCTTTGCGGCATTCCCTTCCCCGGAACCAGTGGTCCCAAATTAATGACGGGCGGCTGCTTATAGCTCTTTGAGTTGTTCATAGTCGTCGTTAAACATTAAAAAAAAAAAAAAAGAAAAAAAGGAAGGAGTGAATTAAAGTCAACTTTCGAGCTTTGTGAGTCCTATTCTTAGAATTATGGAAACAGCTGAGCTACGAAATGAAATTTTAGGGATTCCTGCACAAAATGGTTCCAGTGTAATTTGGCATCCAGCGATGCAAGGAAGAAACTTAATTAGTGTAGCTCGGTAGAGAATAATGCTTGATTAAATGCTGAAGAAGTTTTAACCACCGCCAGCTCTCTTTTCCTAACTCTCTTAGTTTCAAAGCATAAAGGCTGCGCCTTCGAACTAAATGAAAAAGAGATTCGTATAATGTAAGGAACATTATTTGCTGTTTTGTTTTTATCAAAATATAGGCCGGGTGTAATAGCTGTGCTTTATCGGGCAGAAAATTAAGAACAAAAGATAAGACCACCGAAAATTCCTCGCAGACTCCCACCCACCTACCTTCCCAAGTCTGGGGCTTTTACGATTGCGTATTACATCGAGTGGTTATTATGATTAGATTCAGGGCTCCCTCATGTAAAGCTGCGATAACAAGTTTTGCCAACAGTGACAATACAATTAGCCGTAGAAGCCATTTGAAGCGGGCTCGGCTTTCTTCATTACGAGGGAAAACACGAAGCTGCTGCCGCTTATTAGAGGCAAAGACTCTTTCGCTTTTCCACCCGCCACGAGTTTGCTTTCTAATTTATGTCTACTGCGAGATTGCTCTTGAAATTATGGCCGCCGAAGAATTTCTCATAACTGTCAGGAGAACAGTTGTTTATACGTTTCCCGAACCGATTCTCTTATCTCGCTATTGCACGGTAGTCAGTTACGGACTTCTCTCCCTTTTAAATATTTAATTTCAAACTCAAATAAATTAGCCGCATCCTTTCATTGGGAATTAAGATGTTTACGAGGAGACGTTATTCACGAAAGATAGCAAGTAAACTAAATGCTCTTGAAGCTTCTGAGATGATTCTTTTTTTCTTCTCTTCGAGTTCTGAAATGAAACCTTTACAGTAAGTGCCCCAAAACTGCCTTAAATGTTTCTGAAAAATGTATCTGCTGACAAAAAGAATGTAATCCTGCAAAATGAGACCGAGCAATGAATTATTCTCTGTTGCGAAAATATTTCATTAAAAGGTACAATCTTCAACGGGAATGGTATCCTTTAAGGAAAACAAGAGAGCACAAGGAATTTTTTTTTTAAAGAAAAAACACCTTAAGTTGAAAAGTATAATCCTTGAAAGATGCGATTTTCTTTTAGAAAACATCAGAAATTCTACACAATTAAAGAATATTAACAAAAGAAAAGGTGATAGCAAAGGTGCCGTTCTTAAAAGTAGCAGTTTTCTGTAAGGAAATAGTAGAGATCACAAGGAATTCCCATTTGAAGGGAAAAAATATTTAAAGTCAAAAGGTACAATCCTTAAAAGAAGTGAATTTCCTTTTAAGAAGCACAAGGAATTATTCTCTATTGAAAAAAAGAGGTATCTTAATTCGAAAAGTAGAAGCCTTGAAAGTAGTGGTTACCTTTCGGGAAGCGCAGGGAATTGTTTTCTGTTTAAGAAAACAGAAAGAAAAAGAAAACATGATAGCAAAAGATACAATTCTTAAAAAAGTCGGTTTCAGTTTAAAAAAATAAGACACAAGAAGTTCTCGATTGAAAAGAAAAAAGGCCTTTTAAGTCGAAAAATACAATCCTTAAAAGAAGAGGGTTGCATTTAGAAAACACAAGGGATTCTCTATTTAAAAAACGAAACAAAGAGAAACAGGAGGATATTAAAAGTTACTGTTTTTAAAGGGAGAGGTTTCCTTAAAGAAATTATGTATTAGAAAAAGTACAGGAAATAAAAATGTAACAGTTCTTAAAAGAAGTGACTTCATTTAATTCCAATTTTTTTAGATTATGCTTAACGTACTTCCCCAAACCTCTGAGACGAGGCCACATGATGGTATTGACACTTCAAAGTTAAAAGGTCAAACTAAGTTTTTCTGAAAACTTCAATCTCTTCGCCGGCTGCGACGATGGTTTTATGTCTCGCGCATGAAATCAGCGAGTTTCTTACAGAAGTCAGAGGTATGTATATCACACTAGCTTCACAGGGTGTGAAAACTCTAAAAAATACAAATTAATAGGGTAGTTAAGGAAAACATTAACGATATTAATTGTTAAACCGTTTCAGAATTTCTCTACAAATTTTGTCACAGCTAAACTTGTAAAACGTCACCATAGAATTTTGTATATTAAGAATTCGTTTGAATCATGATCATATTACTTTTTCCATTACTTCGATATAATTTCAAAAAGCTGAACTCTGAGAGGGGGGGGGGGTTAGGGAAGTACTGAACTGGTATCCATTTTTCAATCATTCATTTTTACATTTTCTTACTAACACTGATTCGTCAATGAATTATGCATGGGATACACACTTCGAATACGGTGGGGATATTTTTATGGCTTCCTCGTCATATTGGGAATGTTTTCCCCTGCGTATTTTTATTCATCCACCCATAGTGAAATCCTAGATATGCCACTAATACTGGGGCCCCCAAATACTGTCCAGTCTCCGGGCCCCGTCTCCTTAAATGTTCTCTGAGAGAATGTGTGTTATCAGCTCCAGAAAAAATATTTTTGCTAAGAGATTTTGCCATAAAATATAACCGGATGAAGAATGTAAGGAAATTATTTACATTATGATAGCGAAAACGGGGTGCAGTGCTTTGGTGGCTGGTTCGTGAGAGGCTTTGCTTTCTGGCCATTCGTCTGCCGTGGGTCCGAGTTCGGGTCCTGGATGGAGACATGGATGGCGTGTTGCGTCTTATAGCTCTGATTTTCTGCTTCCCTGGAGCCAGGGTCCATAGATTGGGGACATGGAACTTTTTCCCTGGAGTCCATAGATTGGGGACATGCAACTTTCCCCCTGGAGTCCATAGATTGGGGACATGCAACTTTTCCTCTGGAGTCAGTGTCAATAGATTGGGGACATGCAACTTTCCCCCTGGAGCCAGTGTCCACAGTTTGGGGACATGCGACTTTTCCCCTGGAGTCAGCGTCCATAGATTGGGGACATTCAACTGTTCCCCTGGAGCCAGTGTCCATAGATTGGGGACATACGATTTCCCCCTGGAGCCAGTGTCCATAGATTGGGGGCATGCGACTTTCCCTCTGGAGCCAGTGTCCATAGAATGGGGACATGCGATTTTTTCCCTGGAGCCAGTGTCCATAGATTGGGGACATGCGACTTTTTCGAGTTTCTCAATGGCAGTCGTTTGCACCCCTCTCCCTGCCCCGATAAAAATGCAAAGCTAATAGCTGGTCAAAAAGATTTCTTCAGGATGGGACTCAGCAACTCGTAGGGCTACAAGAAATCCTAATTTGAGGCCATTTATTCCAGGAAGGAAAGAGAGCCACTGTAATAAGATCAACTCACCACCCATGCCTCGTTCGGGATCCGAGCACATGCCCATCTCGAGCGAATGGTCAGAAGCCAGGGCTTCGGTCACTGGGCTGGCTTAGAAAGTTACATCTGAGACGAGATTAGTAACACGCATATCAGATAAAAGTAGGTAGACTTAATGGTAGAACAGAATTAATAATACAGACATCAGAATTTGGACGAGTACTTATTAATTTCCAATTCATGAGATGGTTTGTAGATGTTTCTCATGTGGATTAAAGATTGACTAGATATAATGTTAGAGACAGAAAGTCTTGCGAGTTATAAAAAAAGAGACTTGTTTTTAGTGAACTGTTAGGAAAACATCCAAACCAATGTAGTTATACAGGTAAGTCGTGTTGATGGCAAGGACATATGTTCAATAAAGTAAGTACGAAAAGCAAGACTATATTTCAATTCATTTCATTTCATTTTTATTTTTCGTTATAAGGTTACATTTGACCATATTACATATCAATATTAATTTTACAACATATAAAATCAAGAAAAAAACATATGTAATATACAGTATATACTTATATATACAGAGTAACAACAGAAATTTGGTAAAAAGCCATAAATATTTAGCAGCAACAGAAAAACAACGGAAAAGTCTTCTAAAAAGAAAAGAAAAAGTGAGGCTTACAATCAATGCAGGATATGGACGTCTTGGCATGTAAAGTTTTGCAATGGAGAGTTTGTGATAACTAATAAAATTTTTACGATAAATCGTCCAAATTCATAATCGCACGAGAATTGCTTTTTCTGATGGCTAACTTCAAAGATTATATTATTTCTCTGTTTAACAAAAACTGCATTTTTAACAGACCGTCAAATGGAAACAAAGATTTCACGAGAAGAACGAGTACAAATGTACATTTATGCTTCACACAGAGGGCGAATCCGCTATCAAGACAAACACACAGAATACCTTGGGAATGTTTTACTCTGTACTGTACAAAACGAATATTTTTCAACATTCTATTTAGGAATGAGGATATTTTAGTCACAGGCATGCAGGAAATTTTAAATTCCTTGGAAGATTTTGCTCTGTATAACGCATTTTTTTGTTCTATACACATTTCTCTAAGTGAATGAATCGTATTCAAAACAAAGTGTCAATGTTGTTGCCTTTTCTACATAATTTTTCCTTTTTTTTTTTTCGGATAACACACAGAAACAGAGCTTTTTGTTTTAAAGAAGAAACTCTTTCAGGAAAGCTTTTTAAGTAATACTAGATGAACAAAGACACATTTTGTAGAATTTTTAAAGCAGCATTGGCTGGTGTACACTGCTGGACAATTGCTAAGGACGGATCATAAACGGCTATATAGCACATAAAAAAGTAAGTGTGGTTGGATGCCAAGTGAAATAAAATAATGTAATGTCAGAATGCCAGGACATTATAAGAAAGACAATTTATTGTGCTCTGAAATCCAGAAGGCTTTGGAACGTGCTCAAGGGACAAACAGGCCATTTTGTGCAGAATACGTAAACGTGAAAAAAATGCAATTACCGTCCGCAGGCGTTCCGGCGTAAGATGTCAATACGGGATATGGCCACCATGGAGGGCGATGCAAGATTCCATACGTCGTGTCATGCTTTGCACAACATTATCAAGCAGCTGTTGGGGTAATTTATCCCATTCCTCTGTCAGTGCACGGATGAGGGTGTCCTTGTTTATTGGAGGGCATTGGCGACCAGCAAAACTCCTCCCCAAAACATCCCACACATTTTCCATGGGATTCAGATCTGGAGAACGTGCTGGCCATACGAGGCGTTGAATATCCTCGCTCTCAAGACACTCCTGGACAGCGACTGTTCGATGACATGTTGCGTTGTCGTCCATGAAAATGAATCTATCACCGACAGCACCACGGAACATGCAAACATGAGGTAGCAGAACATCATTAATGTATCGTTGGCCAGTCATAGTCCCAGTTGGAAGCACATAGAGGGACGTACGGCCATTGATCATGATGTCAGCCCATACCATGACACTACATGTTGGATATCGGTCCCTTTCCTGTATGTTTGCTGAACAATATGCAGTACCACTATCACGCCAGATCAGTTGTCGTCGACAATCAGACGATAGACTGTATCTACTCTCATCTGAGAAGAGGACAGCAGACCAGTCGTTATCAGTCCAATTGCGATGTTGATGGAACCATTACAAAGGGGCGGTACGGTGACGTCTGGACAATGGGATGCACACAACAGGACGGCGGGCGTATAGTCCTCCTTCATGCAAACGTCTGGCGACAGTTTTTCGGGAGATCCGCTTGCCAGTAGCATCCATAAACTGATTTGCTACCTCACTAGCTGTGCTGCGCCGGTGTCTTTTTGTTGATAGCACTATGTACCGATCTTCTGCAGGTGTCGTACTGCGAACACGACCTCCCTCGTGACGTTTGCTACACTATCCATTTGTTTGAAATGATTTCCAAAGCCGTGAAACAACACTGTGGCTGACGTCGAACTCCCTGGCAACATCTGTTATTTTTCGCCCTTCTTCAATCTTGCCAATAATACGGCCACGCGTAAAATCATCGAGGTGATGTCGGGAAGACATACTGAAAATTGCAAGTTCGTCAATTGATTCTTTCCCTTTCAACTTTGCGTTTGAACAACAACGGTCAATACGCGTCAAATCCTTTATATCTCTTATCAGCGCTATGACGTCACGAACAAGTTCGGCAATCCAAAATTTGCATACGCACAACACGTCTAACTGTATCCCGCACTTATGCTAATTTCCACATTTTCCTGCCTTCCATTTTATGGTTGCTATCGTTGCTATTGTCATCCGTCCTTAGCAATTGTCCGGCAGTGTATAAGCTTATTGTGGGAATGTTTTTAAAGTGGGGATAACTAAGAGGTATTTTCAACTACTTGTCTAGAAAAAACAGTGGTTTCTTTCTGGAAACTTTCCTTTTTAAATTCATGCAGAGATGCCTCTTGGAATTGTGTTCTTAAAGCAATGTTCATTCAAAAGTGCTTTTCCAGAATTTTTCAGAGAGCTAATATCCATGCAGACACGTTCTTTCTAGAATGTTGCAGACAATTGATATTCATTTACCAGATTTTATGATTATTAAAAATGATTTTCTTGTGGATAAATACTTGTGACCAGTTTTTGCTTTTTAAGGAATGATTTTTTATTCGAAGACACTCTTTAGCATATCCCTTTTCTAATCACATTCGTATGGAAGCATTTCTGCCAGTATTTTTTTGAGTTTCCCGGTGAATGCAGGTACTTTACCAGAACGCGTTTTTTTAGTTAAAAGTAAAATTACGTTGTGTGTGTGTTTGTGTGTGTATGTACAGGAATGAAGGGATATATAAGGCATTAGTTTTCAATGGGCCAAGCTTTAGTTTAAGATTAATTTTCATATACAAATACGTTTTTGATGCTTTTAAAAAAACAATAAATTCATTACTCGCTGAGCCACGTATTTGTATTGCCTGTTAAGCTGTGTTGAAAAAAAAAAAAAAAAAGAACGGATAGTAGGGAAATTTTTTGCACCACTTCGGATTTATTTTAAGCCCATGCCGAAAGTTTATGAGATATTCTAAGACTTTGACACTGACAAGCTGAAACGCAAGGGAGTGGAGGGAGTCCAGAAACAAAACGGCCGCGACAGGATATTAATGGCCTGATTTTCAAGGCACGAGCTATTAAGCTTAATATGGAAGCAAGAAAAAAAAGAAAGAAAAATGTGGAGAATTGTTCGATTTATTCACGATAACTGCGTCAGCTGTTATGTCATTCAAAACGGAGGATTCATTGAATCCGAAAGCTGTCAAAAGAAATGATTGATACAGGAAAAACATGCAGTTACGCTGTGATTATAAATGGCCCTCGTGTCCTTCGTCGTTGTGTAGGACAACTGACTGCACGGGAAAGCTTTAAATGAGCCTGCCATGGATTTGTGTGTGTGTGTGTGTGTGTGTGTGTGTGTAGGGGAATGAATGCATATATAAGCCATTAGTATTCAGTGGGCAGAAAACAACTCATTACAACTAGCTAGCTGTCTCTGCACGGTATTCCTTATGTGTTACATGAGATAAGACAAGACGATTCGGTTAGCGATTGTTGAATAGATATTCTGGCATGTCTGTACCTTCTAACAAAAGAAACAGAAAGTAAGTAAAAAGTAAGAAGAACAGATCTACGCAAATGAACACAACTGTGACTTACGGTTGAACAACGCCTTTTCACTGTACTCGGTTGCTTCAACATCCACAGAGCTTCTTTTCTTTGAAGAAATATATGTATTTAATAAAACTTGAAATATTCCACTGACTCCTGTATGGAGATATACTGATGTACACTATTAATATATATGTACAACTTAAACCACTCCGGTGCCCGAGTGTTATGAAGCTCTTACGAGGGTTTGAGAGACTTAGAGAAATATGTAACTTGAAGAGAGATGGGAACCGTTGTTCTTCTTTGTAGTTCATAGCTTTCGAGTAGTATAGGTGGCCTGTGAGAATTTGATTTGGAATTTGTAACTTCACTTTGTTTTAAGTGTAACGTGAAAATCAATTTACATATGTGTAATGTTGGAATTATTCCAGAACTCATCAAATGCGAGTACGCCCATCTTCTTACTGAACATGATTTGACAAACTATTTGTTCATATGCTGTATTCCGCTGACTGTACAAATAATGATTTAAATCAATTGCCATCAACGAAATATGTCCGAAATACTTCAAAAATGTAGAATTACAACGAAATGAATATGGAAACATTCGGAAATATTTTTTCGTGTAAACCTTCGCATGTAGGCAAGCTTGAACCATGTATTAAAAATTAATCTGGTCTTTTATATATCACGGGCTGTCCTGGCGTTATTCTTAGGTTTTGATGCGTAGTTAGCAGGAGTGAGGTATCAAAAAATGACACGGGTCTCATCCGTCTCTCTTTTTTTCTTTTTTTTTTTTTTTTTCTTCGCATGGGGGGAAATATATGTTACATGGTTTTAGGAGATTTTACAAGATTTTAGAATTAATTCTTTTCCAAGTAAGGAATCAGTCAGCATGATGTTCGAAGCGGTATCTAAGGCGGAAGGATAATTGGAAGTTGCAAAACAGTGTTCCCAGGCAGTCTTTCTTTTCATTGAAGAGCCTTCGGAGAAAACGTTAAGTGTTTTTTTGATCGTTTTAATGGCCTACGCTGTAATGATGTACAGTGTGATCCGTACGGTAATGGATACAGCTAAAGACGTCGGACGCTCTCTCCTTCTCCTAAGAACGAGAGGAGGGAGGCTCAGAGACAGAGGTCTAGGAAGGGAGAAGTCAGAGCTGACTAGATGATAATTTGAGAAGGAAGAATTTTTTGGCGTGTCTCCGGACAATGACAGCGAAAGGGAATGTAGAAGGAGAGAAAACACGAAAGTGCGAGTAATTAGGAAACAGAATAAGCAGCGAGAGGACAGAAACATTAATTAATAAGGTACTAAGTACAGTCCGGGACAACCTACACTATAATTTCAAGCAAATAATAAAGCAATTATAGTTACAATTTTCTCAGCTTCAGCTTTGCCTTATATCTTCCGATGTCTGACAAAGCTTTGGCTTCTTATCGTTCGTTCGAGTGTAACAATGCTGTTTTATCTACTTCTTTATATTACCGAAATAGGTTTGAATCAGAAGACTGACAGGTTCCTTGAGCACTGTACACATCAATAGAGTACTTATAGATCATTTAACTGAAGAGATGTTTGATAAAATGCTTTATTGTCATGATTCTGCTTAATTTAATTATTACTCCTGGTCACCTGTGATTAGACCATCTCTCATGATCCATAACTCCTCGCTATTCATTCATGGTTACCGCTCGTACGACGCGGACACAAACTCCCCTCTCAAAATTTTCTCCATCCCTTAAACGTTTCGCCACTTCGCTCTACTCACGTCAGACGCATTCTCCTCTAACACACGTCATCATTCCTCCCCTCGAAAAAAAAAAAAACCTGAAGCCTCTGTCCGAACACCTTCTTCTCATTCCGTCTCCATTCCTAATCACCACCACGAAGGGCACGTCTTCCTTGAGAACGGAAGTCTTTCCTAATGAGTCGCTTTAAAACTCTAAAAAAGCCTTCTTCTGTAATAGCTATCTATACACGAAATCCTGTGTTTTGTCCACTCCAGGAAGTTTGCCGATAACTAATCGTTTCCGGTGACTTACTGGTTCTCCTAAATCGATCTCAAAAATCATATCCTTAGAAGTTTCCCACGATTACCTTTAAAACATTCTAAAACTGCAAAGATTCTTAATTATTTACATATTCATTAAAATTCAATAATTAAAAGATATTTACATTACATTACATTTTATGAAATAAGCATTCCCGTTCCATTACGCTATTATTAAAGGTTATTTACAATTACCACTATTACAATGGATCTGGATTCTAATCCCGGTGAAGTATATTCGCTAGTTCTCTCCCTTCCCTGGAAGCAACGTCCCCAGATTAGGGACGGGTGGCTGCTTGTAGCTCATTGGGTTGCTTACGGTGGTTGTTAAGCCAACAACAACAACAACAACAACAACAAAAATAAAAACATGCAGTAGGCTCCGGTTATATTTTGGGCCGTTGATTAATCGGGGTAGCCTTTATTTTGGACAATTCTTGAAGAATATTCCGAATTATTTCTTTCGCATGGACCTTCGGTAACTGAGACAGGCCTCTAGACAGCAATTGGATAAATTGTTCTAGCCCCTATGTGTTCCAATTAACTGGAATCAACTGTATATACAATTCAGTCTATTCGTTTAAGCTCCAAATTAGTTCTTTAGGACAGAGCTTTGGATAACTGAGACAGCCACTTAATTGGGATAAAGTGTTCTAGTCTCAGTGTGTTCCAATTAACTGGAATCGACTGTATATATAATTCAGTCTATTCATTCAAGCTACAAATCCGGTGGCCGAGTGATTATAGGCGTAAGTTTTGGGCTTGTCGTCGGAGTTGGGGCAAAACCGTCAGGAAAAAAAATTCCATGACATTAGAGAGGTGAGTTCCCTCTTTTAGTGACGTCATGCAGAAACCAAGGATTCCGATTGGTTTCCAATGCTGTTGTGTGTGACGTCAAGCACAACACCGACGTATCAGTCCGTGTAACATGACATTGACGTCACAAGCGAAGGGAACTCGTGTCTCTAATGTCATGGCCTTGAACTTTCTAGGTGGTCTTGTCTGGAGCGGGTTCGAGTCTTGCAAAACGCATTGCCGGCGCACTTGTCATCTTACAACGTCCCTAAATCAGGGGTGGTGGCAACTTGTCTGAAGTACCAAAGCCTCATAAAATTGCTCCCATAATCACGTTTGCAATCTCATAAAGTAGCAGTAATAAAGACATTAACGACCGAATGAAACCGCATTAGGAACATATCAATTTGTGTTAATTCTTACTGACAATCGTATAAATCATCACTGATACAGCCAACAAAGTCGTATTTAATGTCATTATCAGGGCCATTAACGACAAATTACTTTAACACTGATTTTAATAAAAAAAAAAAAAAAAAAAAAGAATTTGCATTATAGTTGGGTTATAAATTTTCACAAAAGATGCTGTTAACTATCCCATAATATATCCGTTGTTTAAATACTTGAAATGGCATCAACAGACACACTGAATAGATTTTCATTATACTCACTTTCGGAATTCCATAAATTTTTATTTAGTGTTGCTTTAATGATGCATAAAATGCTACTCATGGTTCTGTTAAGAAACACATTAGCAATTGCGTAAAAGTTGCGTTAATAGTCTCATAAAACTGAATTAATATTTGCTTTAAGAAACCTATTAATCTTGATTAATAATCTCTGTAAGATAACTGCGTTAATTTTATTTTCCATTTTGTAAGGTTAATTACCTACGATCTTACACAATCACAGTAAGATTGCGTGAGGTCGTAGGTAAAAAACAGTGATTGTACAATCATTTCGGAAATTTTAGACCTTAATAGGAAATTTTAGATTGTACCAGCACATGACTTCTTAGGCAAACTAAAAATAAGAAGCACATGACTTCTTAGGCAAACTAAAAATGTATGAGGCCCAAGGGAAATTGAGAATGCAAATTTCCAGAGTTCAATTTTTAGCCGGTCTTTATGGTGTAATACTGCAAAACCAACGACTGAAACCTGGCAATGACCTTTCTTTTGAAGGAGCTTAAACTGGCATAATATTGGCTGTGACACTAGTCTCAATAACTCCCCGTTAACTTACAAGCGCATATCACTAGAATATTTGTTTGGAGTTTCAATTACAGAACATTTCTGTCTAAATATTGAAGCTGAAGTATGTAATGTGGCTAAACACTAAGGATCCTTTATTTAAATCGTTCAAAAACTGCACAGACTTTTCTTTTTGTAGCAAGCAATATGAATTTTCCTCAAATGACTAATTAAAATCTACAATTATTCATTTGCAAAACATGTAATGCTGAATGAGAATTTTAACACTTATACTTTTCCAACCTTCGAGGTTTATTTTATTAATGTTTTATTTTGACAGATAGGAAATCTGGTTAATAACTGACGTATATGAAATAAAACATTCATTCCACATGTCTTCACAGAATTAATTTGGGGAAATATCAGTGTATAAGTGGCCAGGAACGTGATCTCTACGTTGTTTCCCATGGAATACTCTCATTGGTTATAAGAATACGCCTCGCACCACTGGCCAATGAGAAACACCCAGTATTGGGCGTAGACGTCCTGATTGGTCTAGCCATTCGCTTGCTTTCTGTTACCTTCATGAGCATAGAATACTAGGGTATTAGCAGATCGTTTTACATGAAAAGATGGCTGATTTTTATAGAGGACCTTGATATATAATCTTATCAATGTTTCAGATTTACAAAAAAAATATGGTTCTGAAGTTTTTCGTTTCTATTGGATGGGCTTAATTTCTGGTGATAGGTGGTTTCATTGTAACTTTTCTTTATCGGATTTATTGGTGACGAACATTTGCTAGCTGCTAAATTTACTGAAAATACGTTTAGACGTATAGGAACGAATTTAGAAGAGAAGCTATTTTCTATTCCTCCCACTCTACTGACGAGAAGCTAGATTCGTAGAGTTTATACCCTTCCGCTGTGAAAGTAGTACCTGTTAATGGCAGGTACCTGTTGTGAAGAGAGAATGTTACATATGCCGCACTGCTGTTGGGAATTCTCCAACAGATTATAAAGTTTAACTTGTCCAATGTAAAACAAAATCTACATGGAAAGTATGAAATATAAATATAAAATTAATTTAAATAAATTTACACAAAGAATATGCAATATAAATGTGAAATAAATTTAAAATGAATTTATATGGAAGCTGGCAAATAATCAGTTTAAGAAGAAATATCAGCTTCTTAAAAAACACGAATTTTCAATGGTTTTCGATGGCAGGTATGCAACAGCTGATAGTCGATGCTGAAAGTTGTCAAGCTCGGAGAAAGACATCGCATGAGACTGACTCAAAACCCGCTCGCAGGGCATCTTCTGAAAACTCCTGCCTCCATGGTCTAGACTAGTATAACTTTGACACACGGGGAACGAAACAAACACAATTATGTCTCTTACAGCTTTTTTCGAATAATGGTAAAAAATTATTAATTACGAATAAATGTACTCATTTTTAAGTTCAACGAAAGGGAATTTGGATGAATAAAAGCCATATAGATTAATCATTGAGAAAAAGAAGGCTAACATCTTTTAAAACAGCACAGTCCTCAAATATCAACACCCGAAGGTTCAAATTTATATTCAGAACACAATGTTTATGAAAATTCATAATATTCGTTCCGTCCTATAAAAGTCAAGCACGTAGAGAGAACGAGTGTGAAATCGATTGTGGTGAGACAACGGATGTATAAAGTTTCACCCAATTTCTGCAATTCCAAAAAAAAAAAAAAAAAAAATATATATATATATATATATATATAAATAAATAATCTTTGTTGCCAGAGATTTTTACCTAAAATCAGTAGACCAGAGCTCAAAAAATCACTAGAAATCAGTAGTTCAGTTATTCTTGCTGCACCTGACAAATGTAATGTAGCATTAGATGTAATTTCAATGTGAAGGAACAATTAAATCTACTGGTACTTCAACTAATGCCTATATTCTTTAAACTACTATTAAACTCCGCAATGAAAGTCCGGAGTTCAATAGTAGTTTAAAAATGAGAGTAAAAACCAACACAATCCGGAGTCACTTTTTCACGAGGTAATTACTGATCAGCTTTATAAAATAATGCTCACCAATACAACAAATGTTAGGGAAAATAATGATGGCATTGGACATTTAATGTAGTTACAGTTGTGTTGGTCCCACTTGTGTCTTCATAAAAACAAAAAGTTATGTACTTACACTTATTTCTAAACGATATCCTGATATTGCCGCTGCGGTAGTGCAGTGGTCTAAGTGATGGCTTCTGATCATTCGTCCGAAAAGGGATCTGGGTCCGAATCCCGGTGAGGTATGGATGTTGTGTTTGTCTTATGGCCCTGGCTCTCTCCATTCCCTGGAACCAGTGGCCTAAATTAGGGACAGGCGACTGCTCATAGCTCACTGAATTGCTCACGGTGGTCGTTAAACCTCCAACAACAACAACAACAAAAATACCCTGATATTCTCAAAGCTTTTTCTTCAGACAAGTTCTGAGGTGAGTCCTGCCGATTGGATCAATAGATGTTGAGAACTGAAAGGATGCAGACATTCTTAGACAGCTTGTTCCTGAGTGATTAAAATAAAACACACCGGTACTGACTTGCTCTCTTTGACAGTTCCATTGCCTACAGAGTTTCATTGCCTGGTCATCTAGCGACTAGTAACCAAGGTTAATACACCCCATGGAATCTGGGTAGAAGTCAGAACTTACTAATAAACACATGCCTTTCTGAACTTCACTTCCGTGTATCTTTCCTATCGGGCACCTTAGCTCGAATTTCCTAGCATCTTACTTCTAAGGACTGTTTAAGATCTAGATTCAGACACTTGCTTCCAAAAAATTGGATCAGAGGATATTTTTTGTAAACGGCTATGACCCTGAAAAAGGCTTAGAAGAGGGCTTCAAAATTGCTTTTGTACTGTATATACAGCTACATTTGCCATCGTTACATGAGCACACCAACTTGTTGAATATCGGTTAGCGTTTTATTGAGGATCGGTATGAGCAGAATGAGTGATATGAGGTTCTCTGAACGGAACGTGGCATAGAGTTGGGGCCAGGAGTGCTGGTTCAGACATCTTTCAAACGGCCGTTCTCCTGATCTCTTTGCGCACAACAGTAGCGTTTGTTTACAGTGAATTGTGCGACATGCAAAAAAACTTCCAGCAATCGGCGATCGTGTAGGTGAAAACAGCTGCTGGATCACAGAGGGTCAAAAGAGACCGTCGAGAATCGTGCAGAGGGAACAGAACAGGCAACGTCGCGATAATTCACGGCAGAATTGAACACTGGTGTGGATAGGGTCGTTATCGAAAGCGTCACGTATCTGGCAATATCACGGATAGGTTACAACAGCTGACGACCATGACAAAAGTCATCTTCCATGCTTCTGATTCACCAGCTATTTTCCTCCAGTGGATCGCCGATTGCTGGAAGTGTTTTACGTGCCGCGCCATTCATTCACTGAAAATTCTTACTACGGATGCGTGTGAAAACCAAAAAGGATGGCCGTTTAAGAAATACGCTAACCAACACGCCTGATGTTAACTCCATGCTATGTTGAAATTCGCTCATATTACTCATTTTGCCCATTCCGACCATCAGATCTGGATGTACGACTCGTAGATTTATCCTTATGGAGTTATAATGGTCGACAAGCTGGTATTCTTGATTTTGTCGCACGCTGCGCTTACGTGCCATCTTACGTGTTGGAAAGATCCCTTTATAATCGATTAAGCTTTAATCCCCTTGTCACCCCAGTTGTCGGACTGAAGGTATTCTGCAATATGGCATTGCAGAGTTTTAGTGATACAGAAATGTGTCACCTTGCCTCATATATGGCATTGCAGAGTTTTAGTAATACAGTATGTGTCACCTTGCCTCATTCCCTTTCCAGTTCTGCAATATGGCATTGAAGAGTTAGAGATACGTGTCACCTTGCCTCATTCCCTTTCCGCTTCTACATTCTACAATATCGCATTAAAGAGTTAGAGATATGTGTCACCTTGTCTCACTCCCTTTCCAGTTTTGCATTCTACAATATGCATTGAAGAGTTTTAGAGCTATGTGTTACATTGTCTCACTCCCTTTCAAGTTTTACGTGCTGCAAATGGCATTGAGGAGTTTTAGAGATATGTGTCACATTGTCTCACTACCTTTCAAGTTTTACGTGCTGCAATATGGCATTGAATAGTTTTAGAGATATGTGTCGCATTGTCTCACTACCTTTCAAGTTTGTTACATGCTGCAATATGGCATTGAAGAGTTTTAGAGATATGTGTCGCTTTGTCTCACTCCCTTTCAAGTTTTGCGTGCTGCAATATGGCATTGAAGAGTTTTAGACATATGTGTCACCTTGTCTCACTCCTTCTCAAGTTTTACGTGCTCAAATATGACATTGAAGAGCTTTAGATATATGTGTCACCTTGTCTCACTACCTTTCAGGTTTTACGAGCTGCAATATGGCATTGAAGAGTTTTAGAGATATGTATCACCTTGTCTCACGACCTTTTAAGGTTTACGTGCTGCAATATGGCATTGAAAAGTTTTAGAGATGCGTGTCACCTTGTCCCACTCCCTTTCCAGTTTTACATTCTGGAATAATATGGCATTGAAAAGTTTTAGAGATATTTATCACCTTGTCTCACTCCCTTTCCAGTTTTGCGTTCTGTAAAGTGGCATTGTAGAGTTTTAGAATTATGAGTCACCTTGTCACACTCCGTTTCCAGTTTTACATTCTGGAATAATATGGCATTGAAAAGTTTTAGAGATATTTATCACCTTGTCTCACTCCCTTTCCAGTTTTACATTCTGGAATAATATGGCATTGAAAAGTTTTAGAGATATTTATCACCTTGTCTCACTCCCTTTCCAGTTTTGCGTTCTGTAAAGTGGCATTGTAGAGTTTTAGAAATATGAGTCACCTTGTCACACTCCGTTTCCAGTTTTACATGCTGTGCCCTCGAGCAGTCGAATCTTTGCACTAGCGTTTTCTTAGATATTATCAATGAGTATTTAGTACGAATAAACTTAACTCCCACGTTCAGCAATCCTTCAGTTTAGCTTTTACTGGGACTATTATTTCGATTGTTGTATTGTGGACGTTCCATATCTAGAATACGAGAATGGACTTAAAATGGTCTTTCACAAAATAGAGATTTCATTCAAAGCGCGATTGAACAGGCTCTCCTGACGGTCCATAATGCTTGCAGTAACCACTTGACTACCGTCGCTGCTGGAAGTTCTATCTGCAGCAGAGTACGAGTATTAACCTTCTGTATACGAAACGTAGGGTTTGTGCAATATCCGGAACACTGAAAAATGCAAACTTTTGAAATCACTTCGCCGAAATACTTCTAAGTAAAGCAGTGAAGCCACTCGAACATAGGATAAAACTAAATTACTACGTTCATGAATTTTATATCAGTTCTTTCATCTATGAATCAGGCTTTCATGCATAGTTCAAATGGTAATTTTATTAACAGCTTTAGTTAACTCGGCTAAACAACGTAGAATAGCCGGCTTAATCCCACGCAGCGAAGAAAAATTATTGACTACATGAAAAATTATAGTCCACGGGTGTCATTATATTAGAAGCAAAAGAGTTTGTGGTAAAGTAATAAAAATAGATTCCATTGCTTCTTAAAAATGTTGGTTGTTGATTTGGAAGGCAAATTTTGGTTTTCAAAGTTATTTAAATATGGGCCTTATCATTAAAAAAAACCCCGAAAACTAAGTTTTCTGTCTTTTTAAATGTATATGTTGAATTAGTATTGATAAATTTAAACACGAAATGAGCTTCATTTATGCAAGTAACAAAAAATCTAAAAAAATACTTAATCTTCCTCAGAACAACCAAGGGTGTTATTTACATTACCGTCAAGCGAAATCTGTTTGATAATCATCAGTATTTGAAAGTGTTATTTGTTCATGGGCTATTCCAATAATTTTTTCATAATTTTCAGCTCTGGTAACGATCACTCTCATCACAGAAATTATTAAAGAGCAGTAACAAAGCTATCAGATCCTCGGGAAAGCTCAATGCTAGAAAACGTTTTTAACGCCCACCTCGAGCAACTATAAAGGATGTTTACACATCTTAGAACGGTTTTCCAGCAACTCAATTAATGTTTAAAATAAAGTTACTCCTTTTTTTAAGTGTTCTATTTGATAGCCCTTTCTCTGGACTATGAACCTACATCTAGATTTCTAAGATAACAGAGCAGTTCTTAAAATTGGTAGTGGTATTTTATTCCACTCCTCTTGCACTGCTCTCCATAGTCCAATCATTGTTTTAGGTCTGCCTTTAGAAAGCACTCTTTTTACCAGTCCGAAGGTAGAATAGTCCATTGGTGACACATCAAGGGACTTTGAAGGAATATGAACAAAGAGAACAGACTTGATACCCGTCTCTTTTTTCATTTTTTCAAGTAACAGGGTGGTAGATTTGGATGTACGGCTTGTACACTTATCCTTATGGAGTTATACTCTTTGAAGATTCTGTGGATAAATGAATGGTATTTTTTTTTTAAATATAGGAGTTAAAACATTATTTTGGTAATACGTAGAATTGATTTCAACTTCTTTTCAACTTTCCTTAACTTTATTTTCCCATTGTACGATATACCAGCAAAAATCATGAATCCTTTACTGAAACTTTCTTTGGATTCTTGGAACCAAGTTTATAAGCATTTTTCTGTTCTTTTGAGATTATAATAACTGGACCCCCTTTTTTTTTAATTATATCCGTTTAGGTAGATCCAGAATCTACCTAAACGACTGTAACTGATGAAGCAACGGCTGTAACTGATAAAACAACGACTGTAACAGATGAAACAACGACTGTAACAGATGAAACAACGACTGTAACTAATAAAACAACGACTGCAACTGATGAAACAACGAATGTAACTCATGAAACAACGAACGTAACTGATTAAACAACGACTGTAACTTATGAAACAACGACTTAACTGATGAAACAACGACTGTAACAGACGAAGCTTGGTGAAGTATGCATGTTTCATCAATAATCAAAATAAATTTCCGTCTGTCTCTGGCATAGCGATTTTCATAAAGAAGTCTACACCGTGTTTTGTTTTGTTTTTTCAGATTCGAATCTTTGTTTATTAAGTTGTTTACAATTGATTCAGATATTTTTAACGACTTAGCGATTGCTTTTTGGATTGGCGGATTTTACTTTAAGACCAGAGATTTTTACCTTTGAAATAATCGTAGAAGTACGCACTTTCTTTTGTATGTTCGTTTGGCGTTCTTTTCCTGTCAAAAGCAATGCTTAGCGTTTTTGCCCTTTGTTATTAATAATATTGCTTCTTTTACATTTAGAAATGCTCATTCCATGGTTTTCACAGTGTTTTTAATTACAAAATACGACTATTTCTCTTCGTAAAGAGCAAAAAATATAACCGTTTATCCACAGCATGCTTACGTGCGCCATTTTCTTAGTAGATTGTATTTAACTGTAGCACACGTTTCTTCCGTGTTCGTCTACCACGCTGTTGTCAGTTTCAATCCTTTGAACTTCTTACGTTTTCTGTAATTTCTTATCAAAATCATTCAAAAATATGTGAACATCCTCTGAATATGGGCAGACTCCAGGCGAGGCGTAATTTATGATGACGAGCAGTCAATAGTGGCACGCAAGTAGAATGTCTGCTCCCGTAGCGCAGCGTTCGCCGCACCGTTCGCTCGCTAGCGCTCCTTGGGCCTCCAACATTTAACCTGGATGAGATTTGCGACGCAGTTGACAAGCGGTTGATCTGTACGACCCTGGATACTTTACGTCGACTCCGGTCATCAATGGCGTATGGTCTGCCCCACTTGCTTTCTAACACTGGTACGTCCGTCGATGGTATACCCGCGGTACACCCTCGGGAACCCTTCGTTTCTTAGCACTTGGGAGATAGAATGGCCTATCTGTCTTGCTAATAGTGAAACTAACGCCGTCTTATACACGATTAAAATAGTTTAATATTAAAATACTAGTTAAAATACATTTACATAAGATCTTTCGAGTTAGATTCTAACTCATCTTCAGATGTGAGAACAATGGACATAAACCGGACAAGAACATAGATTATATACTGGTGTACGTTAGATGTCATAAAGTGATGTAACAACATGTTGAAATGCTTGTTCAAGGAAAGTCATGAAATCGTCAATGGGACGATGGAATAAGTTCAGTATAATTTTGTCTGTCCTTGTCGACTAAGGGTTTCCACGGTAGAGGAATTACGCATATGTAATCCCCATTACAGCATTTCTGGTTCATTTTGTATATTGACAAACTTTCACTTAAAAGCAGGGAGGACCGTAATTTTGGGGTACTAAGTATTGACGCCTCGGTTCAAAGTGGTTCATGTGTGCCTCGCAGGCATGTTCTTAAAAAAGAAGTTGATGATGAGCATGTTTTGATGTTATATTTATGCTCCGATATTCGACATTTAATGTGCGAAAGGTGGAACCCACATAGATCCTGTCGTTTTCGTCGTCTTTCGTAGCTCTCCCTGTCGATTTTTGTTCAGTATCATGTCCCCATCACTTTTCTAAGAAATACAAGATAGGTTTCGGTATCAAGGACGATAACATTTTATCTTCAATCAAAAATGATAGGGTCATGATACCGACCGAAAATCGGCACGGAGTTTATAAAGATGGAAACGGGTCACGGGTCAACGGGAAGACAATTTTTTGCGGGTCAAACCGGTCGGGTCAAGGTGTTTCTGACCCGATTTTGACCTGGTTTTATTCCCGTTTTATTTTTGAAAACAGAAAAATATATTACAAAGAAAAATGCGCGTTGTGGAATTCTGAAGTCGATACTGGTGCCCAGAATAACGATTTGCCATGCAAAAATATTGTCGTCTCTTTTTTAAAGCAGCGAAGATTTCCACCGACCGACGTCAGACGCACCGACACTATATCGTATAAAGATACTTTCTTTGTGTTCTCTTACAGTGCGATTGTCCAGAGCAAGGTACAGGCAAACGCCATTCGCCTGCTTCTCAGCTGATTCGCTCTCTCCGTGCGAAGTTCACTGTATGACTAAGAGTTACTTTTCACATCGCATCTTTTACATTGAGCATTAAGAGGTTTTCGATTGATGTGCTAAGATCCCGTTCCCATGACATGTCATGTCGAAATTAACTCCTTATTTGTTAATATGGATGGATTTAATATTAAGGAGGTTGAGAAAAGCGTCGAGGCCAACAAATACGTGCTTGTTGAAAACCACAATGGGAAGGATGAATGCTGGAAATTGTTTCGTCTCATTAAGGAACCAGTGAATAATTCTGTGTTGTTTTGTGTTGTTTGTAGTTCAAAATGTAGAAAGTGTATAATTACGAAGAAAGATGTCGTCGGTGTATTAAAAGATTATGGAAACAAAAATCTAACGGACCATATGAAAGAAAGTATATGCGCACCTCAATCAAAGCGTGGAAAGAGTGAACAATCTAAGTACATAAAAAAATTACATTTGCGCAATCGTAAATAATGATTCTCATTTGTAATATATTCCATGGTCACGGTCATAGTCAGCCATTACTCCTGGATTACGCAAAATAGTGGCACTAAAATTTAGCAAGTAACCAAATTTTATTATTTCAGTTATGAAATATCAAGCACTTACTGGGTTGAATATATATATTACGTTTATGTGTATATATGTATAAATTGAGTTTCGAATTTATAGTTCAAAGCAGATTTTTCCTGGTCAGTTACGGGTCGGGTCCGGGTCCGAAATTTTTTACCCGTTCCAACTCTGGGAGTGTATGCTATTCCTTTGAGAGCTACGGAAGCGTGGAAAGAGTGAACAATCTAAATACATTAAAAAAATACATTTGCGCAATCGTAAATAATGATTCTCATTTGTAATATATTCCATGGTCACGGTCATAGTCAGCCATTACTCCTGGATTACGCAAAATAGTGGCACTAAAATTTAGCAAGTAACCAAATTTTGTTATTTGAGTTATGAAATATCAAGCACACACTGGGTTGAATATATATATTACGTTTATGTGTATATATGTATAAATTGAGTTTCGAATTTATAGTTCAAAGCAGATTTTTCCTGGTCAGTTACGGGTCGGGTCCGGGTCCGAAATTTTTGACCCGTTCCAACTCTGGGAGTGTATGCTATTCCTTTGAGAGCTACGGAAGACGACGAAAACCACAGGATCTATGTGGGTTTCACCTTTCGCACACTAAAATGTCAAAAATGGGAGCATAAATATAACATCAAAACATGCTCCTCATCAACTGCTCTTTTAAGAACATGCCTGCGCGGTACACATCAACCACTTTAAGCCGAGGCGTAGATACTTAGTACCCCAAAATTACGGTCTACCCTGCTTTTAACTGAAAGTTTGTTATGATACAAAATGAGCCAGAGATGTTGTAACGAGGGTTACCCATGCATAATTCCTCTACCGTGAAAACACTTCGTCAACAAGGACAGGCAAAGTGAGACTGAACTTATTCCATCGCCCCACTGACGATTTCATGACTTTCATTGGACACGCATTTCACCGTATTGTTACGTCACTTTATGATATCTAACGTACACCAGTATATATTCTATGTTATTGTCCGGTTTATGTGCATTGCTCTCACATCTGAGGATGAGTTAGAAGCTAACTCGAAATAACTTTTGTAAATGTATTTTAATTAATACATTAATACAGACATTTAACGTGGACCTGGAACATCAAACAAAGATCTTCGCTCTTTCCACGTTTATAAGTGGGTCACGGAAAAATTCTCATTGGCCACCACCGGGAGTCGAACCCAGGGTCTCCAGTTACGCGCCGGATATGCTTCCGCTACACCACAGCGGCCTCGAATTCCTCAAGACTCACACACGCTAACTGCCAAGCCAAGTTGGCAGGTTGTTTCTTGGAGCCCCGCACAATGCTGGGGATTCACCAAAGATGGTAAGCAGCAACTGAAGAAATAATTAGAAGGCGAATGAATACTTAATACAGACATTTAACGTGGACCTGGGACATCAAACAAAGATCTTCGCTCTTTCCACGTTTATAAGTGAGTCACGGAAAAATTCTCATTGGCCGCCACAGGGAGTCGAACCCAGGGTCTTCCAGTTACGCGCCGGATATGCTTCCGCTACATGTATTTTAACTAGTATTTTAATATTAAACTATTACAATCGTGTATTATAAGACGACATTAGTTATATTATTACTTACTTTAGCATGACTATTTTTTTTATCTGTCTTTCCCGGACAATGCGTCCATGATCAAAGTCGTTCCGATCACTACATTTACCCACGTTCGTCGATTACAATACACTGTTGAGAAACCTTACTGCGCACCTATTTATCGCCTGCGTTCGGTTTGGGTCTGTTTCACTCCCCGCGGGTAATGCCACGTAAACTGCCCATCACCCCTGTCTCTAATGTTTTATCTACTGAGTGTATATGCAGATTTTTACATGCCAGGATTTTTCAGCCCAAACCGGATTTAACAAGTTCCCGGAATTAGGGAGAATTTGTGTCGGTCACGAGTTCCTCGTTATAAGCGAGCTCTACTGTATTTAAAGGAATATCCTTCAGAAGTGTTGTCATCTTGAAATACAGAGCGAAATGTTTATTTCAAATTAAATTTGAAAACCAAAAGTTTGATTGCGCCAGCGATATGAACTGAGGCATTTCAGCTTTCATGAAAGACAGCACAATTCACTAGAGGTTGCTTTAAAATTCTATGATGTGGATAGAATCCTTTGTCCACAAACGGTTCAGAGTGCGGAACTTTTAAGACACTGGGCGCAGGAAACGATGCTTTTCCTCTAAAGCCACAGCAGACTTCGTCAAACCGTACTTAAATTTTTATTGCCGCTGATGGGAGCTCGTCTAAGAGACTTCACTTGATTTCCACTTTTGGCCTTAACTCTCTTAGTCGTTAAGATCTTCTCATGGTGAATAATTTATCCATTAAGTAACGGATGAAGTATGTGAGAGCTTAAAAAGAAAAGTGGATCTTTTAGATTTGTGCAAACTCCTTATCTATGGGTTCACGTTTTCCCCTTTTTTCTGCATTGATTTTCAGTGAACCGTCAGTGCTCTGCAATTTCAGTAGGAAAAATTTTCTACTCGTACTAAGAAAACTTACAGATAAGATTTCGTCTTATGGAGCAATCCGGAAGATCTTCACGTTAAACAAATAAACGTTTTGCTTTTAAAGAGTTTGGAGCTGTTCTTTGAGATAACGTTTGTCCTCCGTCTTTCTCTTTTTTCCACTTCTTTTTTTAATGCCCAGGTCGCCCTGATGAAAATTTTATGGCCTCGACATCAAAGCGAATAATTGCTCCGTGTTTAAATTTAATCGAATGTTCTGGAAAAATCTTTCTCTTTTGTAACGTTGCTGTAGCGCCACACAGTAAATGCGTGAAATGGAAACGATGCATATTTCATTCGAAGACAAATGTTCTTCTCCCTCTTTTTATTTGTTTTATTTTGAGGTTGCTCAGTTAAAATTAAATTTAGTATGATGGCCGAATTTGGTTTACCCAAGTTCGGCCATCACATTAATTGTCTTCTCTGTCCTCCACTTCGGTTCAACCAAAATGGAGGGTACTGATGACAACTAACTTTAGCGATGAACTACTTCATTAATGAATATACAAAAGTAGAACATTCAACGATAAACTGTTTCATTAGTTTTGGGCATGGGTGCAGCTGTTTTTTAAGAAAAAAATACCACATCAACATCACAGACTAAGTGGTATTACTAATTCTTCTAATTTAAGTTACTTGGTTCTGAAAAAAAAAGCACTTTTTTCCAAAATTGTAGCAAAGCAGTTGTAACGGAATTTCTTTTCCTTTATTTGACTGCGTTACTATCTTTTTTTGTTTTGTTTAATATACAATGATATTTTGAAGTTATTTCTTTGTCATATGCTCTTTGTTAAACAGTCACAAACTGCATACGAGTTGTGACAATAAAATAAGGCGAATGATCAATTAAAATAAACAGCATCACTTATTTAAGAATACTTACTCAGAATATTTCCCCTCGGATACAGTGCCCTATTGATATCGTTCGTGCAACTGCCAGAAGCTATGGAAAATTTTTTCCTTCGTTATCGTCTGTAGCTGGGTCGCCAAGTTCGCTTCAGTATCCAAAATGTTCGCAAATCTCTTCCCAGTCGAGGAAACAAAAAGCAGTCAGCCGGTGCTAGAACAGGTGAGTACGGTGAGTGATTCAACAACGACCCAATTTCAAGTAGAATTTTATATTGGTTCTATCCCCCACTTTTTCCCACTAAAAACTTGCACCTACAATAACTGTCACGACCAGAGATGAAAACGGGTCACGGGTAATCGGGTCGACAATTTGTTGCGGGTCAAACGGGTCGGGACAAGGTGTTCCTGACCCGATTTCGACCCGGTTTTATTTTTGAAAAAAAAAACATATTTCAAAGAACCTTTCAGAGGTCTTTGAAGTAATACTTCAGAACTGCAGAGTATGATCCAGGAACTTCCTGAGAAAGGTAAAAAAATGGAATTAAAAATAAACTTTCAAAGACGAAACTGAGGTACAATGCTTTTACAAGATATAAAGTTGTATCAATTGATGGGGAAAAGCTGGAGACAACCGATACCTACATTTATCTTGGACAGCAGATGTCAAGCAAAGGTCACATTGATAAAATTAATCGTCGTATAAAACTTGGTTGGAGAGTTTTTGGAAGAAACAGTGCAATTTTTAAGAGCAATATGCCACTATGTCTTAAAAGAAGAGTGTTTAATCAATGCATCCTTCCAGTGCTTACGTACGGAGCAGAGACGTGGAACTTAAGTAAAATAAAAACATACAAACACTGCAGATAACTGAAATAAGCATTAAGAGATGCATACCTGGCATAATCAGGAAAGATAAGAAAAGAAACTTGTTGATAAGGAAAATGATGAGAGTGGAAGGCCTCGTGATCAGAGTAAAATCCCTGAAATAGCAATGGGCTGGACATATTTCCAAGAGAACGGACCACCGATGAACAACCGGAATTTTAGACTAAATTCGAAGGGACAGGAAAAGACCCAAACCACGTGGGAGATGGGTGGACGGAGGAGATTGAAGAAACTTGGAGAGACCTTCATCCAGCAGTGGATTGATAATGATTGACTATGATGATGATATATTCGAATTCATAGTTCAAAGCAGATTTGTCCGGGTCGGGTCTAATTATGTGACGGCCGGGTCCGGGTCCAAAATTTTTGACCTGTTTCCAACTCTGGTCACGACACTTTCCCAATGAAACACCCTTTCTCCCAACTCTGTGACGTAAATACGTGTTCGTTCATGTATTTACTTGACTACGTCGTGCAAGTCACCACCACCCCTTTCACAACTTTTCCTGTTACGCGTTACTAAGCTTTATTGACACACCTTGCACAGTAATACTTAGAAGACAGTACTAATGACCAGGATACAAAAAAGACTAGGGAATGACTAACACTTTTACTCTGGCCTTCCTTGAAGCTCACAAGTTCACTTGCCAAACACAACTTGAAATATGTTAATAGGAAGTGATTTGAACTATATTATTTTCTGAATAACCACAGGCGTACCCTTATAACATTAGAGCATAACAGCTCGTTGTTATAGTAATAGACATGCTCCTTTTTACAGAATATATAGTTGTCCCCCTCTCCATCAAAAGTAACATATTTTATTTACCTTCAAACTCGCTGCCAATTGTTGCTAAAAATGTACGGAGAAACATGGAAGTTCCTATGTGCCGTTTAGAATGGAAATACAAGAGATAACATATTTTACGTAAGAAACTAAAAAGGAACGTTAAAATAGAGATATACATGACAATCATTATTGAAGACGAAGATAATTCCTCAAATTTTAGCACGTTACTTGTAAAAAAAAGAGTACGTGTTTATGGTATCACTTTTTCCGTCCGATTGTGGACACCGCAACTATCAGTTCGATTTGAAAAATTCTTTCTCCTATGAAAGGTACGAAACAGCTACCTCCGCTAATTTTTTTCTTTTATCTTTTGTTTAACACTGCATAACTTCGTTACAAGAGGGCGTAAATGCAGATGCTATCGAATTCAAAATATATTTTATTTCATACATTTGTTTTTAAATACACATTTGCCATTTTTTTTTCTTTCTTTCGATGCCATTTATGAGAAAGACTATTTTGGGTGCAGTTTCTTTTTCAAGAAGTACATAGATTTTCTGCTAGAGGGAGTCGAGGTAAATATTGGGATTTCCCCGATATTTATGCCTCTGAAAGTCCAATTTGAAAAAAAATTCTGCATCGGATAGAGCTCCAAGTGAGAAATGTTCATATAATTTATAATTATCAGTAAATAATGTTTTGGCCGCGAGGGGGGGGGGGGGGGGAGGATTAGTGTATTTTTCTGTTTCTGGTGTATTTTCAGCAGAATCTGCGCTTCTGAAAACTCAATTTCGAAAATACTTTCGTGGACAGATACCGCTCACCACGAAACATTTTTTGAGAATGCCTTCTGCTTGTTGTTCTGCAGTTTCCCCACCAGGGGGAGTAGATATATATTTTATTTTTGTCAAATCTCTGTTTCTAAGAGTCCGATTTGAAAAATGATTTCTTCATCTGAGGTAAAAAATATTCTGCATATAATTTCATTTTTGTTTTCTGGCACAAGTGTGCCACTACACTCGGAGTCAACCTAAGAGTGTACCACTATGAAAGGTACGAAACAGCTACCTCCGCTACGAAAAATAGTCCCTAGCGTTTAGAGCGGAAAGCAATGGAATTATTGCTTATAATCCATTTTGGTTTGCTCAACAGTTTATCAGACAAAAATGCTATCTAAAAAAAAATTCCAGATGTTAGAGGGCTTTTAGAAATAAATTTGTTGTGAGAAAGTTGCTGAAACAGGAGCTTCGGATTTTCGGCTATTTCTGCCCTTTTGGGATACAACTCGGACAGGGGGAAGGGGTGGAAGAACTCTTCCAACATTAACAACACAGAGACAATAAATTGATAATCGGGGAAACTCGAAGGGGTTACTTAAACAGGCAGTAGGGGAAGCAGTTCGGCCTCCACTAGACCCCCACCCACAATCCCCACTGCTTGTGAGATGTGTGGGTGGGTGGGAATCAGAAAGGAAACGGTAGAAGATCACATTAACACGGATGGATACCGTTCTTGCGTTCCACGACGAGTTGTGATAAGGTTCTCCCGCCTTTACAAATAGTAAACACTTTTAGGGTGAATTGGAGTATAAAAGACGTAAGCTTATGTTTCAGTTTACAGCATACTTGCGACAATATCTGTGGGAATTAAAACCGATTGAAAAAATCTTTTTGGTCAGATACTACTACTTATCATGGGACATTATGTGTGAATTTCATTCCCCAAATAATGTACAATTTCTCTGCTAGAGGGCACAAATATTTAAGCTGTTTTTCTCGATATTTCTGTTCCTAAATGTCCGATTTGAAGATTCTTTTCACACCGTATTGCCTTGTGAAATATTTTGCTTTTGCTTGTGGATTGTTTACGCTTTTCAACGGTTATAGGTTGAAGAAGCGTATATGCTCCAGCTTTTTCCGTCCGACTAGTTATCGAGAGTTCTGGGGTTCGATCCCAGCAGTGCCAGAATACAATTTTTCAGTCGCTATGCGTTGTTTAAAAAATAACGTGGAAAGAGTGACGACATCGTCCATTTACATTATCTCCACGTATTTGATATATATTAACCATTTCTATCGCCCTTTGAATTTATCAGCTACAATTAAAATAGCTGTTGCGTTAAATGCCACCAGATGACGACATCTCAGTTGCTGAGACCATCAATACGTATCCGTGTAGTCAGATGCTGACTGATAAACCACGCATGGCGCTGAGAATTGTTGGCGCTGTAGCGTAAATTCGAACGCACTCGACTAGGGTTCGAGAGTTCTGGGGTTAGATCCCAGCAGTGCCAGAATACAATTTTTCAGTCGCTATGCGTTGTTTAAAAAATAACGTGGAAAGAGTGATGACATTTTACATTTATATATATTATATTTTTCCGTCCGTCTGTCGGCACAATAACTTGCGTAAAAATGGTTCGATTTCGATGAAAGTTTAGTATGTGGTAGGGAATCACCTGGGGACGAACCCTATTGAAAATAGGAAAAATGGGGTCAACGGTAACGACATAGGAGCGGGATCCATTCCATTGCTCTTATGCCTCATAACTTGCGTAAATATGGTTCGATTTCAGTGAAATTTTAGTGTGGTAGGGGACCGCATGGAGACAAACCCATTGAAAATGGGTGAAATGGGGTCAAAGGTCAGGACATAGGAGCGGGATGCATTCCATTGTCCTTATGCGTCATAAAGTGCGTAAAAATGGTTAGATTTCGATGAAATTTTAGTATGTGGTAGGGGACCAGCTGGAGAGGAACCCTATTGAAAATGGGACTAATGGGATCAAAGGTCAGGACATAGGATCGGGATCCATTCCATCGCCCTTATCCCATACTATTAAGGTGGGCGTCAAGTAATTTTGCTTCCTGTATTTCCAATGGAAAAACTTTTGTACACATTTCCTTCACAATTAGTGTGTTCCCAAGGATGGAAATTTTAACATCGATTAAAATAACTTCATATTATAACATGGAATACTTAACATTTTCTAAAACATAACCATAAATATATAAAAAAAGAACATCGTTTCCTTTGGTGGTGTTGAAACCAGAAAAAAGGTGGCGCGACTTGCGCTTTGATGACGTCAGTAGACAAATAAATGTTGGATTGCATAATTATGGTTATGTTTTAGAAAATATTAAGTATTCCAAGTTATAAAATAAAGCTATTTTAATCGATGTTCAAATTTTCATCCTTGGGAATGCATTAATTCCGAAGAAAATGTGTACAGAAGTTTTTCCATAGCAAGTATAGGAAGCAAAATTACTTGACGTCCACCTTAAAGGAGCAATTCTTGTATCTATGTAAATTTCATTTTGAAAACGGCTTTAAGGATTTTGATGAAAGTCGCTAACCTACCGTTTTCTGGTACTAGAAATCGATTTAGCTTGATCTCGACTTTGGGGAAATTCATTTAGTGGGTTAAATAACCACCCCGAGTTACCACGTTTTCAGTGTCATGACGTCGTCCTATTAATGTTTCCCATGCTTAAAAATCTTATGACGTCACACCCTCGCGATTCAGATGTCGGCGCGTGGTCACGCCATCTGCTTCATTACGTCACGCGTTGTGTGTGGATCCTAGTAAAGTTTTATGACGTCACACTCTCGCGACCATCTGACTCATTACGTCATGCGTTGTGTGCGTGTTACGCTTTACTTCTATTTTCTTCTAGAACAAAAAGTGAGTTGTTCCAAGGCCATCCTTATACCTCACCAGGCCTGCAACAAGGTCACATGACTTGCCCGTGACGTCACAATCGTAGGGTTACTCTTTTTCAGTAGACCTACGGGTTTGATTCGCATCGTAGTTTGTTTACGTTTTCCAACCGTAGGTTGAAGAAGCGTATATGCTCCAGCTTTCTCCGTCTGTCCGCACGATAACTCGCGTAAAAATGGTTTGATTTCGATGAAATTTTAGTATGTGGTAGGGGACCATCTGGGACGAACCTTATTGAAAATGGGTTATGTGGGGTCAAAGGTCAGGACATAGGAGCGGGATCCATTCAATTGCCCTTATGCCTCATAACTTGCGTAAATATAGTTCGATTTCATTGAAAATTTAGTATGTGGTAGGGGACAATCTGGGGACGCATACTATTGAAAATGGGTTAAGTGGGGTCAAAGGTCAGGACATAGGAGCGGGATCCATTCAATTGTTCTTATGCCTCATAACTTGCGTAAATATAGTTCGATTTCAATAAAAATTTAGTATGTGGTAGGGGACCACCTGGGAATGAACCCTATTGAAAATGTGTTAAGTGGGGTCAAAGGTCAGGACATAGAAGCGGGATGCATTCCATTGCCCTTATGCGTCATAACTTGCGTAAATATGATTCAATTTCGATGAAATTTTAGTATGTGGTAGGGGACCACCTAGGGACGAATCCTATTGAAGATAAACGAAATGGGATCAAAGGTAACGATACAGGAGCGAGATGCATTCCATTACCCTTATGCGTCATAACTTGCAAAAACATAGTTTGATTTCAATGAAAGTTTAGTATGTCTTAGATGACCACCTGGGGACGAAGCCTATTGAAAATGGCTTAAGTGGGATCAAAGGTCAGGACATAGGATCGGGATCCATTCCATCACCCTTATGCGTAATAACTTACGTAGAAAAGCTTCGATTTAGACAACACTTTATCATGTTGTTCCGGAAGTTTACTTTACCGGTTCTGTTGAATATCATCGAAATGGGGTCAAAGGTCAGGACACAGGAGCGAGATTTGTTCTACAGTTATTATCCTCATAACTTGAGTAATAACTTGAACAATGATTTCCGGTATGTTTGAAAGCGTATCATAATCAATGCAATGTATGATTTTACTAACTTGTTTTTGTAGTTCACATTTCTTTCGCTAGATCGTGTTTGTGCACTTTTGTTTGCAGCTGTATCTCCGCTTCTACAAACCTTATTGAAAAATTTATATTTTTACTGTATATCATTCACTACACTAAAGATGGGGAACATTATCCTCTTTAAATAAAGTACAGCTTTTCCGCTAGAGAGCGTAAATGTCAAAACCTATTTACCTCTACTTCTGCTTCCAGGAGACGTATTTGAAAAATTCCTTTACCTTAGCATGGTTTTTGCTATGAAAATTTGTTTTCGCATATTTTGAAGTTTTTCATTATACAAAATTCTTCCGCTACGGGGCGTAGAGTTGCATCATGTTTCCCTCTATATTTCTTCATCTAACTGTTTGATTTGAAAATCCCTTTGTCTCTGATGTGTTCCTTCTGCTATAAAAAAAAAAAAAAAAAAACTTTTTGAGTACAATTTGCTAATTTTCGTAACACACTTTACAGCCGCTGGTGGAAGTAAGTAGCTGTTTCTATTTCGGGATGTTTTACCGATTGTAGAAATCGGGTTGATTTTTTTCTAACTGGTTCCGTTGACTATGAACAACTTTGAAAGAATTTATTCGCATCGGAAAGTATTCAAGAGACGTGTTTATTGCAATCGAAAACTCGGTGTCGTCTTTCCTGTTTCTTATTTCCTGACTACATCAGTTGTATCAGCAGCTGCTTGGGTGAAAAGTTAAAATAGAATCTAAATGTTCTGATTTTTACTACAACGAATGATTGCGTTGTGAACATCCCCTACAGAACCCATAAAATGCGAAATATTTTCGCTTGTTATGCCATCTGCGAGTGTTGATCGTGTTAGCAATGCAGTAAAAAAATCTTTGGAATGCATGAATATGGTAAAATTCTCAGTTCACGATACTTCTTTAATAAACTACGAAATCGTTGCTCATTAGGTAATAGAATATTTCTTTTCTCTGTCTTTTTCGCACCTTTTGTTTCGTTAGTTCCACGTATATAGATAGCTGTAGACATGAATTTTCTCTTTCAGAATGACTTGAATTAGAATGCATTTGACAGACAACCCTACATAATACTTTATGAACTATTGGTAAAATATTTTACTCAACTCAGTTCCTGTAGCGAAGCACTGCATGTATCCTCTTAGAAACAAGGGTATCAAAAGGTATCAGAACAGGCGAGCATATGCTGATTATGACTATGTGTCATAGAGTTACCGTAATCTCCATGATGCAAAGGACGACATTTTACCCTTTTCAGTCATGAAAAAGGGGACATATCAGTGAAAAAGGAGGACAAAAAAAAAAAAAAAAAAAAAAAAGATTGCGTATAGGTAGGCAAAATTTTAGTTAATTAAATAAAAGATTGGAAAGTTGCAATAAAAATTATATGTTATTTATAAATAAAAAACCTACTAAATTTCCATTTTTTAAGTCATTTATCTACACTGGCGGAAAGTTAAAAAAGAACAACAAGAAGGAATTGGTGGACGATCATGAAATTTACATATGTTAATGGGGTCGAGTTTACGTAGGTGTGATGTTAATTTCGGGACCAACCGGTGAGCGCTTACGCCAGAGCACGGCATAATATGCAAATTATCGTCGGTGGTATTTAAGGAGTACGGCGAAGTGAATGTAATCAGTCGTCGGCGTACGGACACCTGCGAAGACCCTGAAGAAGCTGCAATGCCTGGACATGGAAGACGTGTACGATTTCAGAAGTTATCGGACTTTGGGCGAGGTCGTCTAGTCGGACTCAGCGAGGTCGGGTGGTCGTATCGTCGTATTGCGGAGTGAATTGGACGGGAAGTATCGGTGGTGGTACGATGGTGGCGTAGATGGTCCGAGAAACATTAATACACGAGAAGACGTGGAACCGCGAGTCACAGACGGACTTATGAGCGGACCGATCGACTCATAAAAAGAGCGGCGTTGTCAAGCAGAACATTCACTTCGACGCAAATCCGAGTTGCCGTTGCACCTGAGGTGACTGTGCGAACAATCCGCAACCGTCTACTGGATGCAGGACTACGTGCACGTGTGCCTCTGGCATGTGTACCTGTGACTCCAGCCCACCGTCAGGAACGGCTGCAGTAGTGTCGCCAACGTCTGCACTGCAGAACGCAATGGCGATCTGTCGTGTTCAGCGATGAAAGTAGATTCTGCTTGGGAGCCTCCGATGGCCGTATGCGTGTTCGCAGACTCACAGGGGAGCGTCTCCACCCTTCTTGCATCCGCCAGCGACACACAGGGCCAACACCTGATCTCCTGGTGTGGGGAGCGATCAGCTTTCACTCCCGTACACAACTAGTGTTTGTACCGGGTACGTTAAACAGCACCTCCTACATCGACAACATCATTCAGCCCGTTGTTGTGCCATTTGTAAGGTCGGTCCATCGTGGTGTTTTCCAGCAAGATAACGCACGCCCACACACGGCACGTGCAACGCAACATGCACTTCAGGGTGTGAGACAACTTCCATGGCCTGCACGTTCACCGGATTTATCCCCCATTGAGCACGTGTGGGATTTTATGGGACAACGACTTATCCGATCTCCACGGCCAGCCACGACCATCCCCGATTTACGCGTCCAGGTTGAGGATGCTTGGAACTCAATACCCTAAACTTGCATCCAACATCTGTACGACAGACTCCATGCCAGAATTGCACAGTGTGACGCAGTTCATGGCGGTTCAACCTCGTACTAACCATGTTACATGGAAATGTTATTTTTCAGTTTACCAGCAAATACAGCTGTATTTTGCCATAATGTTTTGAACACGTTATACTCTGTATTCCGTTATTATGCTGTATAAATTTCGTTGGTATATGACGCCTCCTTTTTGGTGTTCTTTTTTCACTTTCCGCCATTCTATTTCAAAAAGTTCAACATATCACACACACACACACACACATATATATATATAATATTATATATTATTTTAATAACAATATAAAATAATATATAAATATTATTATAATAATAATAAATAATACACACACACACATATATGTATATATAATATTATATATTATTATAATAACAATATATAATAATATATAAATATTATAATAATAATAATATATAATAATATATAAATAATAATAAATAATAATAATAAATAATACACACACACACACACACACACACACACACATATATATATATATATATATATAATAAGGTCAGGTGATGCGTAACATCACAGCCTCTCCTTGACAAATGTCAACCCCGCCTTCTCGTGGTGCATCCTGTTCCCACTAAAGGGGCTCTGACGACCGCCCATAGCGGTATAACTATACCATCGGGATCAGAGGAAATTCTATCCCACACTCACCAACCCGCTTGGCCAGCGTGGTGAGTTATGGCCAAACCCCTCCAAAATGATTCCACAACTTAAATCTTGGCCCTCAGTCTCCGGCAGCTGGAATGTACCTGGCCAAGGCAGCGGCCAGTGCGACATGAAGACAGAGGGTGCTAAGAATCCCCAGAGGACCGGACTAGGCTGCCATCTGATGCTGACCTTGGCTACTTACAATGGACGCTCCCTATCTTCTGATTCAAGGCTTCTTGAATTGGAAGAGGAACTACAAAGGATCAAGTGGGACATCGTGGGGCTAAGTGAGGTAAGGAGAAAAGGAGAAGATCTCATCGAACTGAAAAGTGGACATCTCTTCTACTATCGTGGGACAGATGCTGGCAGAACTAGTGGTGTTGGATTTATAATAAACAAGAAACTGAAGGATAAAGTTGTAGAAGTTGAAAGTTCCTCTGACAGAGCTGCACGACTTGTTATCCAACTCTCGAAAAGATACCAGGCTCAGATTATTCAAACTTATGCACCCACCACAAGTCATCCTGAAGAAGAAATTGAAGAATTTTATGAGGAAATTTGTCATCTAAATAATAAAGGTAAGCAGCACTTGAAAATAATTATGGGAGATTTCAATGCAAAAATAGGGCAAAGGCAACAGAATGAAACTTCAGTAGGTAAATTCGGTCACGGCAACAGAAACCAGCGTGGAAATACTCTCGTTGAGTTTGCAGAGGCAGAAGGGTTTTTCATCTTGAACTCCTTTTTCAAGAAAAAGCCGCACAGGAAATGGACATGGAGACATCCAAATGGGACGACAAGTGAAATTGATTTTATTATGTGTAACAAAAAATTCGTCATAGAAGACTGCAGTGTGCTAAACAAGTTCAATACAGGTAGTGACCATAGATTGGTGAGATGTAAGATGCACCTCAACACTAAACTTGAACGTGGCAAGCTCATAAGACAAACAAAATCTATTGACATAACCAACCTTAAAAAACACCATAATACCTTCAAGTTAGAACTGAAGAACAGGTTCTCTGCTTTAGAAGGCCTAACATCGGAAGAAGTGGACATCTCTGAAGTTAACAGAAAAGTAACCAAAGCTCTTATGGAAACAGCAACAAAATTAGCTGGGTCTAAGAACAAGTTGCATGTAAACAAATTATCAGGAAAAACGAAAATGTTGATGCAAAAAAGAAGAGAGATGAGGACAACTAAAGAAGATGTGACTTCCAAAGTGGAATATATAGAGCTATGCAAGACAGTAAGAAAAAGTATCACTGAAGACGTAAGAAAATTCAACTGTGAACTAGTGAGGAAAGCAATTGAAAACAACCAAAGCCTAAAGATAGCAAAGGGACATCTCAGTAAGGGAAGAAAGCAGATTATGGCACTGAGAAAAGAAGATGGTTCTGTAACAAGAAATAGAGGCGAACTTTTGACAAGAGTGAAAGATTTCTACTCCAAATTATATGAAAGGGATGATATATGCACTCCAGACATCATGAAAGATACCAGTACCAGAGTTCCTCCAGTCCTTCCAGCAGAAGTTGCACATGCAATCAAGAACATGAAGCGGGGAAAAGCTCCAGGAGAAGATGGAATTACTGTAGACATCATACAAGAAGCAAGTGGAGAAATCGAAACAGTACTCGCCCAAATTTTCACTCGATGCCTCAATGAAGGAAAGATTCCTGAGGATTGGAACACCGCTACAATGATCCTGCTACATAAGAAAGGTGACATTGAGGATCTCGGAAACTACAGACCTATCAGCCTCCTATCAGTAGTTTATAAAATCTTCACTAAAGTTCTTTCACACCGCTTGAAGGTAGCACTAGACATGGCTCAACCGAGAGAACAAGCTGGATTCAGGAGTGGCTACAGCACAATAGATCATATCCACGTGCTGAGAGAACTAATTGAAAGAGCGAGGGAATATGAACTTCCATTGTGCATGAGTAGAGGAAAAGGGCGGGTTCTGGCACAGGGGAGCAGCCCTCCCATAGACTTAACATTAGCTGCCCACGAGGCTGCCTAGCTGCCCACGAGACTGTCCCAGCTGTCCCCGAGTCAGAATTTTGTCACGTGGTCGTCCCCATGATGTACTGCCCCCTAGCTGTGCTTCTTGGAACTTTCAATGGAACTTTTGAGGGATGGCAACGACCGAGAGGGAATGGGGGTGGATGTAGGGGGATGTCAACTCGATGTGCTGTCCCCGAGTCAGAATTTTTTGTCACGCGATCGTCCCCATGATGTGCTGCCCCCTAGCGGTGCTTCTTGGAACTTTCAATGGAACTTTGTTTTTGAGGGATGGCAACGACCGAGGGAGGGATAGGGGTGGATATATGGGGAATGTCAACTCGATGTGCTGCCCCCTAACGGTGCTTTTTGGAACTTTCGATGGATCTTTGATTTTGAGGGATGGCAACAACCGAGTGGGTCTGTTGGGATTTTTTGCATTTATTCCAGTGGTTTTCAAGCAGGATTTTTCCTCCTCTTCGATGTTATTTTTCACCGGAGGAAATTTTTACGTAACGATGCTGGGGAAATTTTCTTTCCAATGGAGTAAAAATGCTCTAATGGTCATGGCAAGGTCCTAACTCACGATGATTTGGTTTCGAAAAATTGGTCAGGTGGTCTCGTGTACTACGTATTCACTCTATTTTTTTTAATTACTTTTACATTATTTCTTCATGGTTTTTTTTATATATTTTTTGTATGTTTTGAGGGAGTTTTTTCGTGTAGATGTAATGAATTTTCTTGGGAACTTTTCTTTTTCATACATTTCATTTTATTTCAGACCATGAGACGGGGAAATGCTTATTTAGAAACGATTTCGTTCCTGTTCGCAGTAACTATTGGACTTTGAAAAAAATTTTGGGAAATCAAGCGGAAATGTAGACATGTTAATTCTGAGTCTTTCGCCCTTCCAATATTTTTTTTTCTAGTCGTAATGTTTTCATGTACTATGTATTCCAGCTCTTTTCTTTTTTATAACTTTTACGTTATTTCATCATGAATTTTTATATTTTTTGTATGTTTTGAGGGAGTTTTTTTCGTGTAGATGTAATGAATTTTCTGGGAACTTTTTCTTTTCCTTTATTCAATTTTATTACAGATCATGAGACGAGAAATGCTTCTTTAGAAACGATTTCGTTCCTGTTCGCAGTAATTATTGGACTTTGTCATTTTTTTTTTTTTTTTTTTTTTTTGTTAAATGACTTCATGCTAATTCTGAGTCTTTCGCCTTAGCAATATTATTTTCTCACTAATTTTTTCGTGTGTTCAAGAACTCTACAGGTCTTTCACAGTTACAATTCTGATGAAACAATATTTTCTTACTTTATTTCGCATATCTTTATAGCTTCCCAATTTCGCTATTTTACTTCATCTTTTTTTTTTTTTGAAATTTCGTAAAACTTTTTCAGTATGTCAGTAATTGTTTTCTTACTTGGTCAAACTTGTGACTCCATTTATTTGGACTCTTTTTTTTTTTTTTTTTTTTTTTTTTTTTTTTTTCATTTCATTTCAACAAAACGATTATTTTAGATGTAGCAAGTCATCAGATTTTTGTTTCCTTATATAGCATATTTTCAAACTTGCTTAAAAATATTCCTCAAAGCTTGCATGTAATCAAATATGCATTTTTTTTTTTATTCTTTCCTAGTTTGCTATACTTTTTCGTGGACTGTCCCAATAAGAAAGCATTCATTGTCAAGACATACAATCCCACAAAACCTTTTTTCTTACGATAAAATTTGTATTATTCTTTGGGCTGTATATTTTTCTGTCTCGTCCGAAAAACATTCATTCTAGAGCAAAGCTAGTGATTCCGTTCATCCCATAAACATTATTTTTTTAACGTTTTACTAACTCATCAGAAAAGCAGTTATTCCCCACCCCCATAGCGAAAATAAAAATTCTTACTTCTTTTCCATACATATCAACTCAATCTATTTCTTTTCGAAATACTGGTCATGACATTTCAACTAAAATTTCCTACTTTCACCAAAAATCATATTCTTAAACGAGCTATTTTTTTTTTTTTTTTTTTACTTTATTTCATGTATAACTAAATTTTTATTGTTTCCTCACCTCATCAAAGTTAATAAGAACTTCCCCAATCTCATTCCTTTCCCTCATTTAGTTCGCTTTAAATTGAGATGTTTCAAAACTTCGCGTATATTTCTTTCACTAAATGTCCAGTTCTCCCGTATCGGTCCCATCATTTTTAACTTCTGTGCCAGCCGCATTTTTTCTTTAGACGTTTAGTTTCATTGACCTTTTTCTTTCGTTTCAATTAGGTTTTCATTATCGTATTTTTTATTCATTGTCTCAGCAGAAAAAGCTTTCATTCTGGAGACATTGCGACTAAGTCCGTACTTCCTCTAAACATTTTTATTTCACGTTTTACTAATTCGTAAGAAAAGCAAATGTTTCCAAACTCTCATAGTGAAAATATCGTATTCCCCTTATTTTACTTATTATGTTTTCCTTCTATTCAGTGTTGTATGATTCTTAAAACTTTGGTTTATTTTTTATGAAACTTCTTTTTTTCTTAGTTTTTTTTTTTTTTTTTTCTGATTCAACCTATCAATCTTTTCCTATCGATTTAATTGCTCTTATTTTCCCATTCGACTTTACTTTTGAACAGAAATGTGTCTAAAATCTTCAGATGTATTTTAGTCTCTAAGGCCGATTCTTCAGTATTTCAAATAAAGTCATTGTAATATTTTAGTGTAAATGCCCCTAAATCTTTAGAACTTCCTTTTCATAGTTAGATACTAATTCCTCGAGGTTTAAATTAAAACATGAAAGAAGAGTGTTTTTACGCTCTCTCCAGTGAACGAAAGAGTGTTTTTACGCTTTCCCCCAAGAAATTAACTTTGGAATCTCGCTTCTTCTACCGGAAAATGACTATCTTGTGCGACTGTTTTCACGCGTCTACTGCTTTGCTGGAAAACCTCATATGACATGAAATCCCTTTGCTTGGTAGATTAAACTAAATTCTGGTTTTGAACTTTGAACGCAAACTCAAGCTGGCAAAAGCATAGTTTTCTGAGCGAACTTAAACTGTCTAAGATGACAAAAATCTAAAACTGGTGACTCAATGGGACAGAGCGTTTGAACTTTGCCGTTCATTCAAGATTTAAGAGATCAGTCGTGAACCACTACAGAAATAAGCAGACCCTGATTTAGTCCACTGTTTCCAAGGAAGGTGAAAGCTAGTGTCGTAATTCAAAAGCTCATAACTCAAGCCTCCCCAGGATTTAATTTTGGACTGGCGATTAGTCAGATGTCAATGCTTAGACATTGAAAAATTACTTCAGACAAATATTTTCTTACTTAAAAGTGCTTCAAGTCAGAATTTGTATTACTTAAGGTTCCCCTTAGTCAATATTTTTTCTATCTTAAAAACTTCTAAAGATTTGATTTTGAAAAAAAAAATGAGTTCTCCCAAAAACATAAAAATTTACACAGAATTGTATGAGGAACCAAATAAATTGACGAAGCTTGAATGTTAAGTCTTTCAACCCATTTCTTTCTCTTCATGTTTCATACCATAAACTTTCTTCAAATTCCTATATACCCAAGAATTTTGTTAAATGTCCAAGTTCGACTCCACCAGAAATTTTCTGAAAATGATAGTTTCTCTTTTTAAAAAAAGAATTCCAAAAATAAGAATCCCTTCAATGAAACAAGAAATTCCTATTCAAAGCATTCCATCATTCTTTCTACTTCAAATACTCTCTTTGTAAATCTAAGGAGCTGTTTTTGTTTTAGTTTTTTTTTTTTTTTTTTTTTTAATATTCATATATTTTTCCCTCTAACTTTAGAAGATATTCTCCCGAAATGTATGTACATATACGATAGTAAAACATCATACAACTGCTTGATGTTCAATTCACTTCACGCTGTCTTAAGGATATTCTTTCATTTTCTCATAACACATAGACATGTTATTTTCTTCCCATTTACTTCAAAAGGCTTGAGATCAACTTAATCGAGTCCTTTGAGAAAAATTTTCATAGAAAAGCATAAATGTACTGAAAATGTCAGTTTTCTTAAAGAAATCATAAGAATAAGAATTTTTTTTACTGAAACAAGTTTCCCATGTTCAAAGCATTAAGTGGCTCTTTTCGCATCAAATTCAGTATTTCTTCATGTAAACTTTATTCTTTTTCTACTTCATATCGTCGTTCGTTTCTTGTTTTTCCCTATGTAACTTAAAACTTCTTTTCTTAATCTATTTTTCATAAAGTATCATTCTTTTGAGTTGATTTTCTCTCTCTCTCTCTCTCTCTCTCTCTCTCTCTCTCTCTCTCTCTCTCTCTCTCTCTCTTTTAAATGCATTCATAAGTTCATATTGAGAAGGGTTTAAATTTTGATTGAAAGATCGTTTTAGGGAAAAGTTGAAAACTGATAATGTTCGTTTTCGGAAAAGTACATTCTCTTATAGGGTTAAAAAATGGAACACTTCATATTTTCTTAGGGCGGTTTTGATGAAACACGTTTCAGTAAAAACAGTGAAATTCCCATTGAATAACATGGGGAACTATGAAATTTAAGAAGCACGTTTTCGTTCAAGGAAAATATTTTAAAAGGTCTATTTTCGATTCAGTTGAAAACGATTCAGGTAGAAAACAGAATGCAGAAAAAACAGTCACAGCAAGTTCCTGAAAAGTTGAAAATAGATGAGGTTGAAATTTGGAAAAATGTCTAAGGGAAAGAAATTGTTATAAAACACAGACTGTTTTAGTTTTCCCAGGCTAGCGGGGTCTTCAGTGAGAGCACTTCTTCTTTTTCAACCCAAAGAATGAAGAGAGTCAGTTTGAAACATTTCAAACTCCCCGAAAATAAGCCGTGTACTCTGGTTTCCCGGCTCAATACAGTAAAGCATTGCTCTCAGACCAGTCGGAATTCCGCCCCGATTGGTTGCCTAATGGAAAACCTTAGACCCATCTCCAATAAAAATACCCAAATATTCTTAAGAAAAGTCTAGCAAAAAGCACTAGTTCCCCATTAAATCAATTGCATTCATCCTGTTACTGTTTTACACATTTCAAAAAAAAGAACTTTACATTCTCACTTTTACTTTAAAATTCTTGAAAAGCTTAATATTTTCACTCATTACCATAAAAAAAAAAAAATAATTTCCCTTAAAATTTAATTAAAAAAAATAACTCTTAAAATTTATGCCTTAAAACTAAAAAAATATTTATGCTTAATATTTCAATAAATAATAAATATTCACAAACTCACCTTCTACCTTGCCAATAAAAAAAAAACTACATTCATTTCTGAATTTATATAATCGAAATCATTATTTCTCCAAGTAGTTCTTTTCCTATGATTGTGAGAGGAACTCTTCTAAAATCTTCCTTTTCCACAATGTGTTCGACACAGATTGTTTAGTTTTTTCCAGGCTAGGGGTCTTCAGTGAGAGCGCTTCATCTTTTCAACTCAAGAAAGCGAGTCAGTTTGAAACATTTCAAACTCCCCGAAAATAATCCGTGTACTCTGGTTTCGACTCAATACAGTAAAACATTGCTCTCAGACCAGTCAGAAATCCACCCGATTGGTCACCTAATTGAAAACATCAGGACCATTTCCAATAGCAATACCCAAATTTCCTTAAGAAAAGTCTAGCAAAAAAGCACTAGTTACCCATTAAAACAATTGCATTAATCCTGCTACTGTTTAAACATTTCGAAAAAGAAATTTCTTTTACTTTTTTAAAATTCTTGAAAGCTTAAATTTTTGTCTCATTTCAATAAAAAAATTATTTCACCTAAAATTTAATTTAAAAAAAATTACTCTTTTAAATGTATGCCTCAAAACTAAAAAATATTTACGCTTAATATTTCAATAAATATTCCCAAACTCACCTTCTCACTTGCCAATTAAAAAAAAAAAAAAAAAAAACTATAACAATTCTTCAGTCCACTTGAATTCCCTAACACGAACTTTGATTACAGAAGAAAATACCGGAAACAGTCATAAAAGATTTCCTCCTAAATGAAAATAATGTTTAGGAATTGATTCCAGACTGAATCCAATAAGAACAGCTTTTCTCAGGTTGAACCTCCAGAACACAAGTGGAGACGAATGAAAACTCATCACAATTTTTCAGATGGAATCAAAGCATTTGAACAGCTGGGGGAACCGACACACTGCTTCATAGCGAAAGAAACAGAAACGTCTGGAAGATTCATACAGCTTCTTTCCCAATGAATAAATGTGGAAAAAATAGCGTTACCCAGCTGATGGAAACAGAATTTGAAAGACTTGATGACGTCTTACTTTATTCAAACTTAGAACAGAACTAAAATTCACTAAGCGTTTCCTTTGCATACTGTGACTAATGCATGACCCTTATCACAACACGTGTTGGTGTGTCACCATGCGTCAGCGCTTCACGGTGACTGTTTCCTTATCTGTTCATCTCTCAACGAACATGCTATCGACTCTAATCAGACAAAGCTTATTTTCAGGTAAATTCTTAGAGAAAAACGAAAGGACTTCATTATAATTAATTTTCATATCCAGAGAGAATAAAACTAAAATGTATTCGGTAAGAAATTCTTCATGGTTGAATTTTCCACAAAAGGAATACGGAAAGCGAAAGAATTTAATCAGACACCCTGAAAAGAATTCATCTCCAGAATTAAAACCGCTTTTGAAAAAAAAAACAAAAAAACAGTAAACTATAGAATACTTTGTCACATAAAGAAAACACAGTGTACGATTTCAATATTCCCTTTTTCTTAAAATTTCTCCCACGTGATGACTTAGGTCAACTGAGTCCAGAAATGCTTCGTCTACTTTAGTATTTCGATTCCGAGGAAGTTCTTCCCGATACTGTTAAGATATTTTCTCAAAATCCAGTTGCAAAATAATTTTGGTCATGTTTATTTGATTGTCGTTGTTGGAGATTTTCAACCCGTTCATATCCACCATGTCATACACTGTGTCCCCGAGTTTCTTCAAGCAGAAAGAAGCCTTCATTCCACAGAAATTTTTCTTTTGGTGTTTGCAATGTTTCCAAAGTCAAATTTTTTTTTTTCCAATGCTTTCCTAATTAAAACTGAAAACGAAATGGAACGAAGAAACGTCTGTTGTATGACTCTCAACATAGTAGATTTCTTATCAGCCACTTTAGTCCAATGTTCGCCACACAGAGAAATTTCAGATTTCAAAATTTCACCATCCTGACCCACTTTTTTCTGAGTGAAATCCAATACATGGTGAAAATCTCGACTTATGCACATTCCTTTGAGTGGGGAATCACTCTCATGAAAGAGGGCAACAGGTTAAAATCGACATTGATTAAAATTGGAGAAAAGAAAATATGAGAATTGAATAAATAATGCATAGACAGGATTCCCGAAAACATAAAAAATATAAGTTTTATATAAAAAAAAAAAATCCATGAAAAATATTGGAGGCGAATGACATCTCACATCGTCATCCATTCCACCCAAAATTAAACAAATACGTGTGTACTGACAACAGAGATTTAATGGACTTCGTTAAATTTTGGGAGGAGTGGAAGACCGATGTGAGATATCATTCACCCTCCAATATTTTTCATGGATTTTTTTTTATATAAAACATATTTTTTATGTTTTCAGCAAAATCTATGTCATTGTTATTCAATTCTCGCTATTTTCTTTTCTCAATTTTAATCAATGTCGATTTTAACCGTTGCCCCAGTGTTCCCCAGTGAATCCAAATAAGTCGAGATTTTCTGTGTATTATTTCACTCAGAAAAAAATAGTGAGTCAGGATGGTGAAAATTTGAGTCTGAAATTTCTCTGTGTGGCAGGCATTGGACTAGAGTGAAATGAAAGAATCTACTATGTTGAGAGTCATGCAACGTTTCTTCGTTCCATTTCGTTTTCAGTTTTACAGATTAGAAGCTGGAAAAAAGGCTGACTTTGGAAACGCAACATTGCAACACCAAAGAAGAATTTCTGTGGGGTGAAGAGCTCTTTCTGCTGAAAACTCTCGGGGGACATGAGTGTATGGTGGATATGAGCAGGTTGGAAATCTCCGACAACGACAATCAAATAAACATGACAAGTATTTTCGCAACTGGAATTTTGAAAAATATCTTATTTGGTATCGGGAAGAACTTTCCTCGGAATCGAAGATGCTAAATTGGTAGACGAGCATTCTGAGACTCGAGTTGACCCTAAAAGTCATCGCATGTGAAAATTTTACAGAAAAGGGAATGTGAAGTCGTACACGCTGTGTTTTCTTTATGTGACAAGATATTCTATAGTTTACTGTTTTTTTTTTCAAAAGCGGATTTTAATTCTGGATAATTCTTTCGGGGTGTCTGATTAAATTCTAACAAACTCATATTCGCACTTTTGTGGAAAATTCAACCATGAAGAATTTCTTACCGAGCTACATTTTTGGATTTTATTCTCTCTGGATATGAAAATTGAATTATATGTGAAGTCACTCGTTACTCTAAAAATTTACCTGAAAAGTAAGCTTTGTCTGATTAGCAAGTCGATAACATGTTCGTTGAAAGATGAACAGATAGAAACGGTCGCCGTAGGGCTTACTGACACATGTGCACTAACGCGTGTTGTGATAGGGCAAGTCATGCATTAGTCACTAGGTCTGAAACGCTAGTGGAATTTTAGTTCTGTTCTAAATTTGAAATAAAAAGTAAGACATCATCAATCTTTCAAATACTGTTTCCATCAACTACAGGTAACGCTATTTTTTCCGCATTTATTCATTGGAAAGAAGCTGTATCTTCAGACATTTCTGTTTCTTTCATATGAAGCTGTGTAATCAGTTCCCCAATATTAAATGCATTCCATCTGAAATTGTGATGAAGATTTCATTCGTCTCCACTTGTATTCTGGAGGTTCAACCTGAAAAGCTGTTCTATTGGGATTGATCTGGAATCAATTCTAAACATTATTTTCATTTAGGAAATCTTTATGACTGTTTCCGTATTTTTCTTTCTGTAATCAAAAAGTTCCGATGTTTAGAAATTCAAGTGGACTGAAGAATTGTTATAGTTTTTTTTTTTTTTAATTGGCAGCGAAATTGAGGGTTGAGTTTGGGAATATTTATTGAAATATTAAGCGTAAATATTTTTTAGTTTTTGAGCATACATTTCTAAAAAGTAATTTTTTAAATTAGAATTTTAGGTGAAATAATTTTTTATTGAAATGAACAAAATTTGAAAACTCAGGAATTTTAAAAAAGTAAAGAAAATTTCTTTTTCGAAATCTTTAAGCATAACGGCAGGATTAATGCAATTGTTGCAATGGTAACTAGTGCTTTTTTTACTGGGCTTTCTTGGGAAATTTGGGTATTGCTAATTGGAAAATGGTCCTGATATTTTCAATTAGATGACCAATCGGGGTGGAATTTCTGACTGAGTCTGAAGGCAATGTTTTACTGTATTTGAGTGAAACCAGCAGTACACTGGATTATTTTCGGGGAGTTTGAAATATTTCAAACTGACTCCTTTCTTCTTTGAGTTGAAAAGATGAAGCGCTACTGCAGATTTTAAGCACTGGAACAGCAACTACGGCAATCTGTGTCGAACAATGAAAGAGGAAGATTTTAGAGGATTCCTCTCTACAATCATAGGAAAGAACTACTGAAAATCAATGATTTCGATTATATAAATTCAGAGAATGAATGTAGTTTGTGTAAATTAGTAAAGATGAGTTTGTGGTGTTTATTATTTATTGAAATATTAAGCATAAATATTTTTTTTAGTTTTAGGCATAGGTTTAAGAGTTATTTTTAATTAAATTTTGAAATTATTTTTTTTTATGGTAATGAGTGAGAAATATTAAACTTTCAGAATTTTTAAGTAAGTGAAGAATGTAAGTTCTTTTTTGAAATGTGGCAAGTGGCAAGGATGAATGCAATTGATTTAATGGGGAACTAGTGCTTTTTGCTGGAACTTTTTTCTTAGAATATTTGGGTATTTTATTGGAGATGGATGCAAGATTTTCCATTAGGCAACCAATCGAGAGACTCCGAGTGAGAGTCTGAAAGCAATGCTTACCTATATTGAGCCGAAACCAAGTACACGGCTATTTTCGGGAGTTTGAAATGTTTCAAACTGACTCTCTTCATTCTTTGGGTTGAAAAAATGCTCTCACTAAGATAACTGTAGGAAAATAAGACAGTCTGTGTTTTATAACAATTTCTTTCCTTAGACATTTCCCAAATTTCAACCTCATCTATTTTCAACTTTCCGAGCAACTGTGTGACTATTTTCTGCATTCTATTTTCTACCTGAATCGTTTTTCAACTGAATCGAAAATAGACCTTTAAAATATTTTCCTTGAATTTGCAAAAAACGTGCTTCTTAAATTTCATAGTTCCCCATGTTATTCAGTAAAATTTCACTGTTTTACTACTGAAGCGTGTTTCATCAAAACCGCCTACAAAAATATGCGAGTGTTCCACAACATTTTTAGCCCTATAAGAAAATGTACTCGAAACTAGTATTATCAGTTTTCAGCTTTTCCTAAAACAATCTTTCAATCAAAATTTAAACCCTTCTCAATACATTTAAAAGGAGAGAGAGAGAAGGAGAAAGAAGGAGAGAGATGAGAAAGAGAGAGAGAGAGAGAAAGAGGAGAGAGAGAGAGAGAGAGAGAGAGAGAGAGAGAGAGAAAATCAACCAAGGGTAATGATACTTTATGAAAAATAGATTAAGAAAAGAAGTTTTAAGTTACATAAAGGGAAAAACAAAAAAACGAACGACGATATGAAGTAGAAAAGAATAAAGTTTACATGAAGAAATACTGAATTTGATGCGAAAAAGACCACTTAATGCTGTTGAACATGGAAACTTGTTTCAGTAAAAAAAATTCTTATTCTTATGATTTCTTTAAGAAAACTGACATTTTCCAGTACATTTATGCTTTTCTATGAAAGTTTTCTCAAAAGGACTCGATTAAGTTGATCTCAAGCCTTTGAAGTAAATGGGAGAAAAATAATATGTCTATGTGTTATGAAAATGAAGAATATCCTTAAGACAGCGTGAAGTGAATTGAACATCAAGCAGTTGTATGATGTTTTACTATCGTATATGTACATACATTTCAGGGGAGAATATCTTCTAAAGTTAGAGGGAAAATATATGAATATTAAAAAAAAAAAAACTAAAACAAAAACGCAGCTCCTTAGATTTACAAAGAGAGTATTTGAAGTAGAAAAGAATGATGGAATGCTTTGAATAGGAATTTCTTGTTTCATTGAAGGGGATTCTTATTTTGGAATTTTTTTTTAAAAAGAGAAACTATCATTTTCAGAAAATTTCTGGTGGAGTCGAACTTGGACATTTAACAAAATTCTTGGGTATATAGGAATTTGAAGAAAGTTTATGGTATGAAACATGAAGAAAAGAAATGGGTTGAAAGACTTAACATTCAGCTTCGTCAATTTATTTGGTTCCTCATGCAATTCTGTGTAGAATTTTACAGTTTACAGGAGAACTCATTTTTTCAAAATCAAATCTTTAGAAGTTTTAAGATAAGAAAAAATATTGACTAAGGGAACCTTAAGTAATACAAATTCTGACTTGAAGCACTTTTAAGTAAGAAAATATTTGTCTGAAGTAATTTTTCAATGTCTAGCATTGACGCTGACTAATCGCCAGTCCAAAATTAAATCCTGGGGAGGCTTGAGTTATGAGCTTTTTTGAATTACGACACTAGCTCTACCTTCCTTGGAAACAGTGGACTAAATCAGAGGTCTGCTTATTTCCCTTGTAGTGGTTCACGACTGATCTCTTAAATCTTGAATGAAACGGCAAAGTTCAAACGCTCTGTACCTTTGAGTCACCAGTTTTAGATTTTTGTCATCTTAAACAGTTTAAGTTCGCTCAAGAAAATATGCTTTTGCCAGCTTGAGTTTGCGTTCAAAGTTCAAAACCAGAATTTAGTTTAATCTACCAAGCAAAGGGATTTCATGTCATATGAGGTTTTTCCAGCAAAGCAGTAGACGCGTGAAAACAGTCGCACAAGATAATTTCCGGTAGAAAAAGCGAATTCAAAAAGTTAATTTCTTGAAAACGCTGGCAAAAACACTCTTCATTCACTGAAGAGCGTAAAAAACACTCTTCTTTCATGTTTTTTAAGCCTCGAGGAATTAGTATCTAACTATGAAAAGGAAGTTCTAAAGATTTAGGGGGCATTTACACTAAAATCCTACAATGACTTTATTTGAAATACTGAAGAAGTCATTGAAGAGACTAAAATACATCGAAAATTTTAGACGACATTTCTGTTCAAAAAATAAAATCGAATGAAAATAAGAGTAATTAAATCGATAGGAAAAGATTGATAGGTTGAATCAGAAAAAAAAAAAAAAAAAACTAAGAAAAAAAGAAATTTCATAAAAATAAAACCAAAGTTCTAACAAGAATCATACAACACTGAATAGAAGGAAAAACATAATAAGTAAAATAAAATGAGGAATACGATATTTTCACTATGAGAGTTTGGAAACATTTGCTTTTCTTACGAGTGAAAATAAACGTGAAATAAAAATGTTTAGAAAGTACGGACTTAATCGCAATGTCTCAGAATGAAGCTTTTCTGCTGAGACAATGAATAAAAAAATACGATAATGAAACCTAATTGAAACGAAGAGAAAGGTCAATGAAAACAAACATCTAAAAAGAAAAAATGGCGGCCTGGCACAGAAGATTAAAATGATGGGACCGATACGAAGCTGGACATTTAGTGAAAGAAATATACGCGAAGTTTTGAAACATCTCAATTTAAAGCGAACTAAATGAGGAAGAGAGTGAGATTGGGAAGTTCTTATGTAACTTTGAGGTGAAGAAACAATAAAAATTTAGTTATACATGAAATAAAGTAAAAAAAAAAAAAATAACTCGTTTAAGAATATGATTTTTATTGTAGAAATTTTAGTTGAAATGTCATGACCAGCATTTCGAACGAAATGGGATTGAGTTGATTAATATGGAAAGTAAGAATTTCTTTATTTTCGCTATGGAGGTGGGGAATTGAGCTACTTGCTTTTCTGATGAGTTAGTAAAACGTTAAAAAAAATAATGTTTATCAGGATGAACTTGGAATCACTAGCTTTGCCTACTAGAATGAATGTTTTTCGGACGAGACAGAAAAATATACAGCCCAAAATATTTTATCGTAAGAAAAGGTTTTTAGATATGTATGTCTTGACAATGAATGCTTTCTTATTGAGACAGTCCACGAAAAGTATAGCAAACTAGGAAAGAATAAAAAAAAAATGCATATTTGATTACATGCAAAAAGCTTTTGAGGAATATTTTTAAGCAAGTTTGAAAATATGCTATATAGAAACAAAAATCTGATGACTACTACATCTAAAGTATCGTTTTGTTGAAATGAAATGAAAAAAAAAAAAAAAAAAAAAAGTCCAAATAAATGGAGTCTAAGTTTGACCAAATGAAAACAATTACTGACATACTGAAAAGTTTTACGAAATTTCAAAAAAAAAAAAAAAGATGAAGTAAAATAGCGAAATTAGGAAGCTATAAAATATGCGAAATAAAGTAAAGAAAATATTGTTTCATCAGAATTGTAACTGTGAAGACCTGTAAATTCTTGAACACACGAAAAATAAGTATGAGGAAAATAACTTGCTAAGCGAGAACTCAGAATTAGCATGATCATTTAACAACAAAAAAAAAAAAAATAGTAAGAGTCCAATAATGTACTTTGAACAGGAACGAAATCGTTTCTAGAAGCATTTCCTCGTCTCATGATCTGTAATAAAATTGAATGGAAAAAGAAAGTTCCCCAGAAAATTCATTGCATCTACGAAAAAAACTCCCTCAAAACATACAAAAAATATAAAAAAATTCATGATGAAATAACGTAAAAGTTATAAAAAAGAAAAGGAGCTGGAAATACATATTGCATGAAAACATTACGACTAGAAAAAAAAATATTGGAAGGGCGAAAGACCTCAGATTAACATGTCTACATTTCCGCTTGATTTCCCAAAATTTTTGTCAAAGTCCAATGGTTACTGCGGTACGAAATCGTTCCTAAATAAGCATTTCCCCCGTCTCATGGTCTGAAATAAAAATGAAATGTATGAAAAAGAAAGTTCCCAAGAAAATTCATTACATCTACACGAAAAAACTCCCTCAAAACATACAAAAAATATATAAAAAAAAAACCATGAAAGAAAATAATGTAAAAAGTAATTAAAAAAAAATAAGAGTGATGTGCAGCAATTAGTACAGAATACCTGACCAATTTTTCGAAACCAATCAATCGTGAGTTAGGAACCTTGCTATGACCATTAAAGCATTTTTACTCCATTTGGAAAGAAAATTCCCCAGCATCATTACGTAAAAATTTCCTCCGGTGAAGTAACATCGAAAGGAAGGAAAAATCCCGCTTAGAAAACCACTGGAATAAATGCAAAAATCCCCAACAGACCCACTCAGTTGTTGCCATCCCCTCAAAATCAAAGATCCATCGAAAGTTCCAAAAAGCACCGTTAGAAACAGCACATCGAGTTGACATTCCCATATATCCACGCCTATCCCTCTCGGTCGTTGCCATCCCTCAAAAACAAAGTTCCTGAAAGTTCCAAGAAGCACCGCTAGAGGGCAGCATCATGGGGACGATCGCGTGACAAAAATTCTGACTCGAGGCACATCGAGTTGACATCACCCTACATCCACCCCCATTCCCTCTCGGTCATTTTGCCATCCCTCAAAAGTTCCATTGAAAATTCCAAGAAGCAGCTGGCCCAGAACAGTACATCATGGGGACGACCACGTGACAAAAATTCTGACTCGAGGGCAGCTGGGACGATCTCGTGGGCAGCCAGGGAGCAGCCTCGTGGGCAGCCTCGTGGGCAGCTAATGTGGTCCAAGTCTATGGGAGGAGCTGCCCCTGTGCCAGAACCATGCCTCCTCTGCTTTTATGGCTTTTATCGATTATGAAAAAGCCTTTGATTCAGTGAAACCATCAGCAGTTACAATGGCTCTGAAAACCTGCGGTATTGAAGATGCATACATTAATATTATTAATAACATCTATGAAAATGCAAGTGCAAAGATTAGGCTGTTTGAAAATACAACACACATAAAAATTGGAAAGGGGAGTGAGACAAGGTGACACCATATCTCAGAAGCTCTTTAATGCCACATTAGAGGGTGTTTTTCAGTCGCTGAGCTGGGAAAACAAGGGGATAAAGATTAATGGAATTATCTAACCCACCTTCGTTTTGCTGATGACGTGAGTCATTTTGCAACTAACCCATCAGAGCTGCAGAGTATGATCCAGGGAACTTGCTGACAAGAGTAAAGAAGTGGGATTAAAAATCAACTTTCAGAAGACAAAAGTGATGTTCAATGCTTTTACAAGAAATGAAGATTTATCGATTGATGGAGAAAAGCTGGAGATAACAGACACGTACGTTTATCTTGGACAGCAGATATCAAGTAGAGGGTCACATTGATGAAGAAATTAATCGGCGTACAAAACTTGCCTGGAGAGCTTTTGGAAGAAACAGCATAATTTTCAAGAGCAATATGCCATTATGTCTTAAAAGAAAAGTGTTTGATCAATGCATCCTTCCAGTGCTTACGTATGGTGCAGAGACGTGGACCTTAACTAAAAGAGACATACAAAGGCTGCAGACAACTCAAAAAAGCATGGAGGTGCATGCTTGGTGTAAGCAGGAGAGATAAGAAGAGAAGCTCGTGGATCCGAAAAATGACAAAGAGTGGAAGACATCATGATCAGAGTTAAATCCCTGAAATGGCAATGGGCTGGACATACTGCCAGAAGGGACAGATCATCGATGGACAGGCCGAAATTTTAGATTGGATTCCAAGGGACAGGAAAAGACCCAGAAGAAGACCACATGGGAGATGAGTGGATGAAATTCTTTTTTTTTTTTTTTTTTTTTTTTTTTTTTTTTTTTTGATTGGAGGTTTAACGACCACCGTGAGCAACTCAATGGGCTATAAGCAGTCGCCCGTCCTAATTTAGGGTCACTGGTTCCGAGGAAGGGAGAGAGCCAGTGCCGTAAGACAAACACAACATCCATGCCGCAACGGGATTCGAACCCGGACCCCTTTCGGACGAATGATCAGAGGCCATCGCTTAGACCACTGCGCCACCGGGGCGGCCGGATGAAATTCGAAAGTATGCAATGGTGACATGGAGGAGACTGGCACAAGACAGACCGTTGTGGAGGAAACTTGGAGACCTTCGTCCAGCAGTGGATTGATAATGGTTGACAATGATGATGATGATGATATTATTATAATAACAATATATAATAATATATAAATATTATAATAATAATAATATATAATAATAATATATAATAATATATAATAATATATAAATAATAATAAATAATAATAAAATAATAATAAATAATAATAATAATAATATTAATAATAACAATAATAATAATAAAATAATAATAAATAATAATAATAATAATAATAATAATAATAATAATAATAATAATAATAATAATAATAATAATAATAATAATAATAATAATATAAATATTAATAATAAATAAAATAAATAAAATAAATGGTTTGACATCGTGCAGACTGTCGTCCTGCCATTTTTGAGTGCAATCCCCGATGCGGTATTCCAGCTGGATAACGCCGGCCCACACTCCACCCTGGCAACTGAACATGCTCTCCAGGCTGTGCATCAAATCCCTTGGCCAGCACGCTCTCCGGACTTGTCTCCCATCGAGCATGTCTGGGACTGAATCGAACAAATACTCTTCCGCGGACCCCGGCGGAGAGCGACCTTCTCTGAATTACGCGTCCAAGTTGAAATCGCGTGTAATGCTATCCCCCAGCGTGATATCCAGCATTTGTACAACCGAATTCATGGCAGATTGGAAACTTGCATTGCAGCTGGAGGAGATGCAACACCTTATTAAAATGTGCCTTCTGCACACTGTAATACGGATTGAAAGGTAAAATAAACATGGAATCACTTCACACGTGTGATCACTTTCCTTTCTTAACAAGTTGTTGCTACGACATAAATCTCATAGGTCCAGCTGCAATATTTAATGGTGTCCTTTTTTCACATTCCGGCAGTGTGTGTGTGTGTGTGTGTGTGTTTGTGTGTATGGGTCATGGCTTTCGAATTCTATTGGATTTACATATTCATTTTATAAGTACATCGGTTGTCGTTAGAGTGGTGCATTAAAAAAAAAAATGGTTTCTACTATCGGGATGCACTTGATTCCTAAATTTGAATTTTTTGAATTAGGAAAATTTACCAGCTAGTCTCTCAATGACGTGGCACAGCGACCGCGACTGACTTTCATTGACAAATTATCAACCGAATCTCACTCCGGGCACAAAAATGTGTTTCGATCCAAAATAAAGAAGAGTTTGAGGACTTGTTACCAGACCGGTTAATATCAAAACAAGTCTGCATTAATATCAATTATAGAAAATTGGGGTTTAATTTTAAAGCACCAAGGTCCTTTCAGCTGAGGCTGCGGTTGTTTCTCGAAGTGGTTCTATCAAGGGCACAAGTCTTTGTGTTGCGAGTCAATCGACCGCAGCATGTCTGAAGGCCGACAAGCATGCTCATAAATTTTCTTTTTCTTCTGATGCATGAAAAAAGGACCAGTTATATTAGAAATATTTAGTAGTGGAGCATGAAAATCTAATCAATTATCATGCTCATCAGTTGTCGACCATTTAAAATACGGATTAGAGAAATATGTAAATTGAGCACGACACTTCTAAGCGTTGACCCAACATACTTGGGTTATCATTCATCTTTCATTAATTCAAAACAACCTTGTTTGTTTGTTATGGCTGAGAGAGGAGAAGATGAAAGATGTGCCCTTCCTAAGATCTGCTGATTACGCATTTCTTATCATCGACGGTGCATGCGTTTGGTAATTCTCAGATATAAATTTGCGTCGGTGCAACATGTTTGTTTTGATTACATGGGTAGTTTGTTTTGATTTCATAGCCATTAGTGCTCTTTCGATACAATTACTCAACTCGTCTAACCAGGAAAACATATAAATTTAATATAAAGTCCAACTTAAGGTCAGTAATTTCAGTGAACACTAAAAAGATAAATTGAAAAAAATAATTAGAAGGAACATTCACGATGGTGTTAAGTAATGTACATGGGTTGGAAAAAATAATGTGAACACATGGGAATTAGGCGATATGTATTTATAAATAAGGTGTTGAACAAACATTTGTCTTTAATACAGCTTCCAACCTTCTTGGGATAGATTCATGCACCATTTGAACAGTCTCCAGTGAAATGTTTACCATTCTTCGACGATCAGAACATCACCCAATTGCTTCAGAGATGTTGGAGAAGGGAACCAGCTCCTTACTCTGTTCTCCAAAACTGTCCACATTGGTTCAATGATATTCAAATCAGATGATTGAGCTGGTTAGGGCAGATGTTGAAGCTCATCTTGGTGCTCCTCAAACCAAGACCGAACTGTTTAGCTGAATGTATGGGCGCATTATCATCTTTGTTAGAATAGAAGATTTGGACCATAGGGTGCACCTGATCAACTAGAAAGTTCCAGATGTTCCGAATTCAACGTTTCTTTGGGAATTCTCCATATACGGAGCAGGAGCCAAAAGTTCCCGGACCGTGCCTGTACGACGAAGTACGTGTATCGCATAGCCACGGTGATTATTGGATTACGTTACGATATTATCACCCCTCATAGGGAAATTGGTTTCGTCCATCTACGTCACGTGCTTGCTGCGGTACATCCGGGTATTGTGAACACCTTACGCAGTGTTTGGCGACTGATGAAAAATGGCGTTTTTGAGTAGTGCTTTAACATTGAGTTTTGCGTTCGGTTGGGTAAAAGTCCAACAGAAACTTTCTAGATGTTGCAGCAAGTTTATGGCTAAAACACCTTGTCGAGGTCACAAACATTCGATTGGCATTGACGCATCAGGGAAGGCAGACAGGAGGTCGAAGACGAAGAACGAAGCTGGCGGCCAGTGACAGCTCGCACGGGTGAAAACGTTTCGAAGGATGTGGCCATCGTACGCGCCTACAGACAACAGACGATCAAGAAAATAGCAGAGGCTGCTGGGATATCCGAGACTACGTGCTAACGGATACAAACAGGTGATATGAAAATGCACCGGGTGTGCCGACACATCGTCCCGCTCATGTTAACTAAAGAACAGTTGGCCATACGTTTGGAAATGGCGGGCAATCACGTAACCGCCGCAAACCAGGACCCATAATTTCTTAGAAGAATCATAACGGGGGATGAAAAATGGTGCTCCTTCTTCGTCTCTCAGACTAAGCGGACATCAGCTACGTGGAAATCGCCATACTCTCCACGCAAACAGAAATTCCGCCGAGATCGCAGCAGAGGCAAGATCATGCTAGAGGTCTTCTTCGACATCCAGGATATTGTTCATCTTGAATTTATCCCCGAAAGACGCACTGTCAACAAAAAGCTCTATCTGGACATCATGAAAAGTCTACGCGAGTCGATCCGCAAGAATAGGTCACAACTGTAGAGCTATCAGCGGAGGGTGCTGTTGCACGACAATGCACCAATGCACCGGCACAAAGGTCACTCCTCGTTCGTGAGTTTCTTGCCAAAACAAGAACTGTTACCTTCTTATACCCACCGTATTCACCTGATCTCGTCCCCTGCGACTTCCGCTTCTTACCTGAGCTGGCACGTCGACTTCAGGGTCGTTGGTTTTCGAGCGCAGCAGAAGTGAAGAACGCATCACTTCTTGCACTAAAGGGCAGAGAATGGGTTTCAGAAGTGCTTCAACGAACTCTACAACCGCTAGCAGAAGTGTGTTTTTGCTGTGAACTTACGGACCCAGTCCGGGAACTTTTGGATCCTACCTCGTATAAACCCGATCTACTGTTGAGAATAATGCAAATGAGAGTTCACCGGACAATATCAAACGTTTCGAGACATCAGCTTTGCAGGTTTCATGCTCCTGACGCCGTCTTTTTTAGCACATCTTTTGTAAAAAAAGATCGTGCTTATGTTATCGGTTTGTCTGTCCGACCGTCAGTCCGTCAGTCCGTCCGTCCGTTCGCCTGTACCCACGGTATCTCTGCAACTATTAGTCTGATTTGAAAAATTCTTTTGCATTCGAAAGCTTGAAATATGCGAATGATGATTCTTTATATCGTTTTTTTTACGATATACAATTTCGCCGCTAGAGGGCGTAAATGCAGATGATGACGAATTCAAAAATACGTTTTGTTCCACATATTTGCTTCTAAACATCCGATTGAAAAAAATCTTTTATCTTTCGATTCCATTTATGTCGAAGAGTATTTTGGGTATAGTTTTTTTTTTTTTTCAAATTACGCATAGATTTTCCGCTAGGGGGCGTAAAAGTAAATTGCATTTTTTCCGATTACTCTTCTTCTAAAACTCCGATTTGAAAAAAAATTTCAGCGGATACATCTCCTGATGCACAATCTTTTGCATATAATTTCAAATTTTTGGTAAAAAAAACTTTGGCCACCAGGGGCGTAAGTGTTAATTTTCGGTTCTGATGTATTTGCCATAAAATCTGAGCTTCTAAAATATCGATTGAAAAAATTCTTTCGTGGACTGATGCCACTCACATCGATAAACCTTTTCGGAATATTTTCTTCCTAAAATATTCCACAGTTTCTCCGCCAGGGGGCGTAGATATATATCTTATTTTTGTCAATATCTCGACTTCTAGGAGTCCGATTTGAAAAATTCCTTCTTTGTTGGATAGTGTTTTCAGTGTGACATGTTTTTCATATAATTTCAAAATTTTCAAGTAATTCATAGACTTTCCGCTAGGGGGCGTAAAGGTAAATTGCGTTTCCCCCTATATCTCTGCTTCTAAACCTCCGATCTGAAAAATTATTTCTGCACCGGATACAGCTCCTGATGGGAAATCGTTAGCACATAATTTCTAATTTTTGTAAAAAAAATGGTTTGGCCACCAGGGGGCGTAAACCTTAATTTCCGCTTCTGATGTATTTGCAGCAAAATATGAGCTTCTAAATTCTCGATTGAAAATAACGTCGTTTGTAGACCGATACTACTGATGCCGACAAACGTTTTAGAAACATTTTCTTCTGAAAATAGTGCACAGTTTCTACGTCAGGGGCCGTAGATGTTTATCTTATTTTTGTCAATATCTCAACTTCCAGAGTCCGATTTGAAAAATTCCTTCTTTGTTGGATAGTGTTTTCTGTGTCCCATGTTTTTCATATAATTTCAAAATTTTCACGTAATTCATAGACTTTCCGCTAAGGGGCGTAAAGGTAAATTGCGTTTCCCCCTATATCTCTGCTTCTAAATCTCCGATCTGAAAAATTCTTTCTGCACCGGATACAGCTCCTGATGGGAAATCATTTGCACATAATTTCTAATTTTTGCAAAAAAAATGGTTTGGCCACCAGGGGGCGTAAACCTTAATTTCCGCTTCTGATGTATTTGCAGCAAAATATGAACTTCTAAATTTTCGATTGAAAATAACATCGTTTGTAGACCGGTACAACTCATGTCGACAAACCTTTTAGAAACATTTTCTTCTTAAAATAGTGCACGGTTTCTACGCCAGGGGGCGTAGATGTATATCTTATTTTTGTCAATATCTCGACTTCTAAGAGTCAGGATTAAAAAAATCCTTCTTTATTGGATAGTGTTTCTAGTGTGACATGTATTTCCTATAAATTCAAAATTTTCAAGTAGTTCATAGACTTTCCGCTAGGGGGCGTAAAGTTAAATTGCGTTTCCCCCTATATCTCTGCTTCTAAATCTCCGATCTGAAAAATTCTTTCTGCACCGGATACAGCTCTTGATGGGAAATCGTTTGCACGTAATTTCAAATTTTTGTAAAAAAATGTTTGGCCACCAGGCTGCGTAAGTCTTAATTTCCGCTTCTGATGTATTTGCAGCAAAATATGAGCTTCTAAAATATCGATTGAAAAAAAGTCTTTTGTGGACCGATACTACTCATGTCGACAAACATTTTAGGAACATTTTCTTCTTGGAATAAGGCATAGTTTCTACGCCAGGGGCGTAGATGTATATCATATTTTTGTCAATATCTCTACTTCTAAAAGTCCGATTTGAAAAATTCTTTCTTTGTTGGATAGTGTTTCCGATGTGAAATGTTTTTCGTATAAATTCAAAATTTTCAAGTAAATCATAGACTTTCCGCTAGGGCGCACAATGGTAAATTGCGTTTTCTGGTCCTAAAACTCCGATTTGAAAAATTCTTCCTGTATCGCATACAAGACCTGACGGAAAATATTTTTCACGTAATTTCTAATGTTTGGTAAAGATTGGTTTGGCCACCAGGGGTCATAAGTGTTAATTTCTACTTCTGATGTATTTGTAGCAAAATCTGGGCTCCTGAAAACTCGATTAAATTTTTTTTCTTGGACCGATACCGCTCATATGGATAAACCTTTTGTGAATACTTTCTTCCTAAAATAATGCATGGTTTTCCCACCAAGGGACGTAAAGTCACACCTTATTTCTGTCGATAACTCTGTTTCTAAGAGTTCGTAAGCTCACGATTCTGTTTACAGCAGCAATATCTGAGGGATTAAAGATCCGATTGAAAAACTTCTTTCTTCCATCAGATACTATTGTTTTCCATACTGGTTCCATTGACTTTGAATAGCTTTGATAAATTTAATTTGCGTCAGAACGGATTCAAAAGACATACTTATTACACCCGAAAATTCGGTGTCATCTTTCTTGTTGTATTGTAGCGCTGCACTGTTAAAAATTATATGGTCGGTTGCACCAAAAAGTAGTGCCACCTGCTGCACCACTTTCTAAAAAAAGATACACCATTGTGCGGTGCATACAAAACCAAAACACCTAGTGCAACTTTGTGCCACTGTTTGATAAAAAGTGGCACTACATTATAATGCAAGGTTGCACCATGTTCGGTTTTGTTTGCAAACACAATGGTGCATCTTTACTCAGAAAGTGGTGCAGCTCGTGTAGCACCACTTTTTTGTCCAACTTACCACAAAATGTTTAGCAGTGTGGTTTCTGTAATTAAATGTTTAGCAATTGCGGCTCTTCGATGGATGTTGGCTCTGTGAAGTTATCTGCAGAATGTTTTTGTAGAAACAGGGTCCAGGTGGATATTGAGCCCTGCTGTCACTTTTGCTGCAGTAGTTCTGTATTGTTTGGAAGCAATCCTCGTCACTGTTTGACGGTCGCTCTCAATCAGTCTCGGTTTTCGACCACTATCCTTCTTCGCCGGTAAAGACTTCCCATTCTTTGTGTGCGTAGTCAAAACTGTGGAGACTTGCTTTTCAAACACCAAACAATTTTTATGTTATGGTTATAGACGCACCTGCTAAACGTGCTCCCAAGATTTTTCCTCTTTGGAAATCTGAGAGGTAACCCATTTCATCGACCGCTCGTACGAACAGCTGCTGAACACAACTCGAACTACACTGATATACAACTTACAGTATACATATATTTATATCTGTCTTCAGCCTGTCTCTTCCAAGTCACTCCGGCATGCTTTCGAATTTCAACCAGCCATCTGCCATGGGGTATTCTTCTGGGTCTTTTTATATCCCTTGGAATCGAGTCTAAAATTTCAGTTGTCCATCGGTGGTCTGTTCTTCCGGCAACATATCCAGCCCATTGCCATTTCAGTAATGTCACTCTGGTCATGATGTCGTCCACTCTTGTCATTTTCCAAATCCACAAGTTCCTCTTCTTATCTTTTCTGGTTACACTATCTCTCCGTGCTTCTTTGAGTTGTCTGCAGTCTTTGTATGTATTGTTTTAGTTAAGGTCCATGTCTTTGCTCCATACGTAAGCACTGACAGGATGCATTGATTAAACACTTTCCTTTTAAGACATGATGGCATACTGTTCTTAAAAAGTGAACTGTTTCATCCTAAAGCTCTCCATCTAGTTATTATTCTGGAATCAGAGATCTGAAACTTCAGGTTAAGATCAGCGATTCAGAAATCAGGCATTGGTGTCAGCGTTTTGAAATTAAGTTCTATAATATAAAGTGTGTCAAAATCTAATATTTAAAAAGGGTTTCAAAAACTGGTTTCGAATGGAAATGAAATTTAGATATTCTCGGGTTTCGGAAACAAACCCCTTCAGTATAAACACTTATTGCGTGTTTAATAGTTTCCGTATCCCTAATGCACAATTATAAACTGCGTTGCATTTGAGCAATCTATGATAATTTTACTCTGTCTTGTTGCATAATTTTAATACATTTTTCGTATGAAAAAATGCAGCAAAGAATAAATTTTAAAACATGGCTTGAAATTTTATTTCTAATAAATTAAGAATTGAAAATTATTTCTTTCTCAGAAACCTAAAACCATTTGAGGTATTTTTCAAAATGTAATCAGCAAATTAGCTGTTAGAAATGCTGGAAATTTAGTTTCTGTGGATTATACATCGATGCGGTTAGTACATGGTTTAAAAAATGCACTTTTGCTGCACTTCGATTTTTAAAACATTTGTATCGTGATTGTCAGGAGAGGTTGTACATTTAGAAAATTTCCAGAAATGCGTTAATAACCGGAAAACGTAACACATTACGAAGATGGAGGTATGTAAACAGTTGGGAAGAAGATTTGTTTTTTCACTTAAGGCATTTTGACAGAAAATACGATGTTACGAAGACAATATTATTTGTTTTCGCGAACTATCACGTATTGTGGGAAGCTCAGTGTATTGAAGATGCATACATTAATATTATTAATAACATCTATGAAAATGCAAGTGCAAAGACTCGGCTGTTTGAAAATACAACACACATAAAAATTGGAAAAGGAGTGAGACAAGGTGACACCATATCTCCGAAGCTCTTTAATGCCACATTGGAAAATGTCTTTCAATCACTGAACTGGGAAAACAAAGGGATAAAGATTAATGGAGATTATCTAACCCACCTTCGTTTTGCTGATGACATAGTCATTTTTGCAACTACCCCATCAGAGCTACAGAGTATGATCCAGGAACTTGCTGACAAGAGTAAAGAAGTGGGATTAAAAATGAACTTTCAGAAGACAAAAGTGATGTACAATGCTTTTACAAGAAATGAAGATTTATCGATTGATGGAGAAAAGCTGGAGATAACAGACACGTACGTTTATCTTGGACAGCAGATATCAAGTGAGGGTCACATTGGTGAAGAAATTAATCGGCGTACAAAACTTGCCTGGAGAGCTTTTGGAAGAAACAGCATAATTTTCAAGAGCAATATGCCATTATGTCTTAAAAGAAAAGTGTTTGATCAATGCATCCTTCTAGTGCTTACGTATGGTGCAGAGACGTGGACCTTAGCTAAAAGAGACATACAAAGGCTGCAGACAACTCAAAAAAGCATGGAGAGGTGCATGCTTGGTGTAACCAGGAGAGATAAGAAGAGGAACACGTGGATCCGAAAAATGACAAGAGTGGAAGACATCATGATCAGAGTTAAATCCCTGAAATGGCAATGGGCTGGACATACTGCCAGAAGAACAGACCATCGATGGACAGCCGAAATTTTAGATTGGATTCCAAGGGACAGGAAAAGACCCAGAAGAAGACCACATGGAAGATATGTGGATGAAATTCGAAAGTATGCGGGAGTGACATGGAGGAGACTGGCACAAGACAGACCGTTGTGGAGGAAACTTGGGGAGACCTTCGTCCAGCAGTGGATTGATAATGGTTGACAATGATGATGATGATGATATACTATCTGCCAACAAGTGCTTGGACACCTGTGATAGCAAAGGAAAACGAAGTTTATTCACCTTCAATAGTTGGTGGAGCCTCCACGAGCGGCGATTACAGCTGCAACCCTCCGGAACATACTCTCAACAAGGCGTTGTACGACGGCTAGCGGTATTTTCATCAACTCGGCTTGGAGAAGACAGGTCAGTTCCTTCACCGATTTAGGACGGTGGGGGTACCCCTTAAGTCGACGCTCCAACTCGTCCCAGAGGTGCTCGATAGGAATAAGGTCCGGGCTTTGCGCAGGCCAGTTCATTCGATTAACCCCATTGTCACCATAACAAGCCATGGTGGACCACGCAACATGACAGTTGGCATTGTCATCCTGAAAGTAACATGGGTCCACCCCGTAAAACTGCCACAACGTAGGAAGCGCATGGTCATCCGAAATGGTGCAGTAGGTCTCGGCGTTGAGTCTACCAGGAATTGCGACCAAGGGTCCCGTGCCATACCAGGAGAAACACCCCAATATCATAATTCCACCGCCGACGAACTTCACAGTTGGTACAATACATTCCGGCAGGAGGCGTTATCCAGGCAGACGCCAAACCTAGACCCTGCCATCCGAACGGTAGAGGGTGAACCTTGATTCGTCGCTCCAGAGAACTTGTTTCCACTGTTCAACGGTCCACTGTCGACGTTCTTTGCACCACGTTAGCCGAGCAGCGCTATTGGACTTGGTGATCAAAGGCTTCTGGGCGGCAGCACGTCCATGATAACCGAGCAGATGGGCTTCCTTACGGATGGTATTCATCGAAAGAACACTCCCGGATGCCTGTTGAAACTCCTCGCGGATGTGCCCAATCGATTTGCTGCGGTTCTTCCGAATTTCTCTGGCCAGCACCCGTCGGTCTCTAACTCCCAGTTTTGTGGGTCTGCCGGGTCGGGACACATTCTTACCGTCACCTGTCATCTTCCACTTGCCAATCACGTAGGCCACTGTCGATTTTGGGTACTTCAACTTGCTGGATATGCCACGTATGGATCGGCCATTTCTGTGATACCCTCGTCGGGTATCACAGAAATGGCCGATTACACCTTTCTCGAAATCAGAGAGCTCCGAACTGCGTGGGATCTTGCATGCGACTGGTTGCGTTGTTGTTTCCCAAACGATTTTTAACGGCGGCGGCCGTGACGTGTATCAGGACCGCAGATATCGTCGATTGCAGGGGTGTCCAATTACTTGTTGGTAGATAGTGTATATATGTAATTGTGACCACCAGCTAAAATCCAGAGTAACCGCCTTGTGCAGCGCGGACACCAGCTTGACGGGCTGGGAGTGACTCAATAAGGTGCTGGAAGGTGTTGACAGGTATGTGGTGCCCTGCTGACAGCAGTGCATCTGACAGCTGCTGGAGGGTAAGTGGTGGAGGATCCACAGAGCGAACAACACGATCGAATTGGTCCCACACATGCTCAATTGGGTTAAAGTATGCTGAATAAGCGGGCCAGGGAAGTACTTTGAAGTCTTCATCGTGCTCTTCTATCAGCTTTCGGATATTTCTAGCTGTGTGACACGTCGCATTGCACTTCTGGAGAATCCCATCCGTCCCAGAAAAGGCAATCATCATGTATGGGTGTACGTGATCCGCAAGGATGGATTCGTAACGATTTCGGTCCATAGTGCCTTCCACAGGTATAAGAGGACCCAGGAAATGCCACGAAAACATTCCCCAGACGATAATACTGCCCCCACCAGTTTGTGTTCTTCCAGCAATGGTTGAAGAGTGTCTGTTCCCCGATGTTTCTCGCCATATACGCCAACGTCCATCCGTTCGATGAAGCAGAAAACGTGGTTCATCGCGGAAGGCAATCCTTTGCCAATCAGCGGAGGTCCAATTCCGATACTGCCTTGCAAATCTAAGCTTTTTCTGCCAATGCACCTTCCTTGGCATAGGTGCAGTGACCATTCGTCTGCAGCGGAGCCCCATATGCAGCAGGGTTGGCTGAACTGTCGTTTTAGACACACGTTTCCGGTAGCCCCATGGTTCATTGGGCCAGTGAGTTGCTCCTCTGTAGCGTGTCGATCGGCCCTCAAGCACCTTCGAAGCCGAGGTTCACCTCTCACATCAATGGCACGTAGTGCTCCGCAGTTTTCACGACGCTTACTCGCAATGGTGCCATTTCTCCAATGACGATACACTCTAACCACAGCAGCACGCAAACAATTCACAAACTGAGCTGTTTCAACTGAGCTGTTTCACCCTTTGGCCCGAAAGCCGATAATCATCCCTTTTTGCAAACCTGATAATCCCTCCTTTTATCCATGGCAGCAATAAGTGATATGTTTTCAGAATGCCTACAAAACACCTTATATACCCTCTAAGCAAACTCTCGAGACTTGCCTTCTTCCATTGGCTACGCGCTGTTGACCTCAAAGGTAGGAGGTGGTCACGATAATGTGACTCGACTGTATATACACTGAAGTGTCAGGAAAAACTGGTACAGACGAGCTTATTCAAAATACATAGCAACGTCACCTATGCGCGTACTCGGTTGTGTCCGCCAGTACGTATAGAAAGCGATAGACTTTCTTGCCAGCTGTCAGAGCTGTTTTAGGCATGAGAAGGACAAGTAATAACGATTTAAGTGATTTTCAACGCGGTGTCATAGTTGGCGCTCGTGAGATGGGCCATAGTATTTCGGAGGTAGAAATGAAGTTCGAATTTTTACGGACGACCATTGCAAGAGTGTACCGTGACTACAAGAATTCCGGCAAAACCTTCAACCTAAGATACCATTGTGTCCGTAAAAGACATTGGGTGAACGTGATCATCGTCGGCTGTCAAGAATTGTTAAATGCGATAGGCGTGCAACACTCTCGCAGGTATCATCAGAATTCAATGCTGGAGCCTCAACGTGCATCAGCGTCCGGACTGTGCAACGTACCCTGCACGATATGGGCTTTGGGAGCCGACGCCTAACTCGAGTCTCCTTGATGGGTGCACGACACGGAGCTATGCGTCTCGCTTGGGCACGGCGACACCGATACTGGACACTTGGTGACTGGAAACAAGTAGCCTGATCTGACGAGTCGCGTTTCCAACTGTATCGGGAAGAAGGGAGGATTCGTGTGTGGCGCAAACCCCATGAAGCCGTGGATTCCGCATGTCAACAGGAAACTGTTCTGGCTGGTGGGGGTCTGTAATGGCATATGGTGTGCTTAGCTGGACTTCACTGGGGCCCCTGGTACATCTACAAACGTCTGTGACCGGCCAACGCTATGTGCGCATGTTTTCTGACGAGGTACACCCGTTCATGTCCTGCATTCATGCTGATGGGTTGGGCCTGTTCCAACAGGACAATGCAGCACCACACAAGTGTTGGGACGCCACATTATGGTTAGAGGAGCATTCATCTGAGTTGGGGGTGGGGGGTTTGTCATTCCCACCCAAGTCTCCAGATCTGAACGTGATAAAACACATTTGGGATGCCATGCAGCGCGCTATGGTACACAGGAATCCGAGACCTCGGAATACACCCGAATTGTGGAACGCTCTGCAGGAAGTATAGTGTACATTGCCTACAGCATATTTCCAGAAGCTAGTGGAGTCCATGCCCCGTCGTATTTCTGCAGTTCTGCGCTCCCATGGAGGACCTACCAAGTATTAGACTGGTGTACCAGTTTTTCTGGCACTTCAGTGTATATGTATACATACAAAGAAAAGAAGCACAAAATATGATCATAACGTTTGTTTTTTCAGTGTAACTACACGAATCATATTAACTCCTATAATCATGATGTTCACATTGCATTGTCCAACCCCTGTAGAAGTATGTGTTCAGAGCAGATCACAAGTAGATGATTTTAGGAAGGGAGAGTCTGACCCCAGGTCTTAAACAACCCTTCGAAATAGGAAGCTATAGGAAATTAGGGCTAGAATGCCCGATACGAAAGAGACACGGAAGCGAGGTAGAAAGGGAGAGGAAGACGCCCTTATTTATTACTGGGGGGTGGGGGTAGGGGGTGGAAGTACCCGGGGTCCGACGGCTTAGCGTGCCTATACAACGCACGGCGGAAATTTAGTGGTTCGAGCGTTCGTACCTACCTGTAATCGAACTTCAGGTTTCTCCGTGGCAGTCACAAACGTTGACCAATAGTCCAGCCACGGCCCAGAACGGTGTGTTGAAATGCCATTCCCTATTTATACAAGGGGAGCAGATTTAGAGGGAAGCCCACGAAGCTCAGGTGCGGATCTTCGCGATTCTGCAGAGCAAAAAAAAAAAAAAAAACAGTAATGTTTTATTATTATTTCGTTTTTACATTTTTGTTTGTCTGGGAGTTTAATGACCACCGTGTTAATGAAATTCCATTTTTAACGAGGCCGAGAAAATGTTCTGCTCGCTGTCCTGGAACGGAGGAATAGAAATGATAGCATACAGGATAAAATTGTAACAGCACAAAGTAATCCTTATGTGCTGATTGAAGGGTGTTGACAGGAAAACAATGCGGAAGGCAGTACATCGAATGCTGAACATGCGAAGTATACAAGAGACTCTCTCTGCAACCTACTCTAAGAGGTTGTTTGTTGGGTGTATTACGTTAGCAGATTTGAAGACATGCCATCGTCTCCTAGAAAAAAGGAAGATGAGCGGGGCTCTCGTACATGCAAGTGGATCTCTGGGCGACGATTGCAGAGAGAGGTAGGAGAGAAATAGAATGGAGATGCTTCGGAGGGTGGAAAAGGAGATAACTATCCAGATATTTGTATCCATAGCCTCTTTTACTCTCCAAGAGAGTGTTGCATTGAAAACATAGGTGATGCTTTTGGTTCATTTGCGTTGCGTAGTTTAACAGCTGTAAGTCTCACGTGGCCATCAAGTTGAATATACTTTAAAGGCTTAATTAATCAATTTTAATACTAGCGTAGTTAATTAAATTTTTCAATCATATCATGTTGTTTAAGGATGTACACCGATGCGCTATTCCATTATGACCACCCCCAGCCTAGAGAAATGAGCACGCCTGGAGACCGAACGGTGGCGCAAGTAAAGCTCACAGAGCGGTATATATACAGCCCGAGGACCGGCTTTCAGTTAGTAGAATGTTCGGAGTCAGAATAGGAAAAGCTGCCGCTTTATCGGAGTTTGATAAATTTCGCCACCTAGCGGCGAAATTGTGTAATATTTTAGGAAGGAAATACGCACACAGAGTTTGCATAGTAAGTAGTACCTGACCGAAGAAAGAAGTTTTTCAATCAGATTGTTGTAAACGGAAACGTGAACTTACGCTCTGTGGTGGCAGACTTGTCCGCTAAGAAAAATTTCAAATTATGTGAGAAATATTTCGCAAAAGAAACGCTCTCCAACAAAGGAAAAATATTTCAAATCGGACTCTTAAAAGCAGAAATTTCAACAAAAATGAGATAAGCATGTACGCCACCTAGCGGAAAAACTATGCATTATTTTAAGAAGAAACCATCCTCAAAATGTTTCTCGAGGTGAGCGAAAGAATACAAGAAACAATATTTTCAATAGAGTTTTCAGGAGCTCGTATTTTGCTGCAAATGCATCAGAAGCAGAAATAAACTTAGCGACCAAACCATTCTTTTTTACCAAATATTAGAAAGTATAGGCAAAACATTTCTCATCAGGAGCTGTATCCGATACAGGGTGAACTTTTTAAATCAGAGTTTTAGAAGCAGAGATATCGGGAGAAATGCAATTTACCTTCACCCGTTGGCAGAAAGTTTATGAATTACTTGAAAATTTTGAAATTACCTGAAAACAACTCTCACCGGAAACGGTATTCAACAAAGAAAGAATTTTTTAAATCAGACACTTAGAAGCAAACATGTTCACAAAAATAAGTTATATGTCTATGTACTCTGGCGGAGAAACCATGCATTATTTTGAGAAAATATTCCAGAAAGGTTTATCGACGTGAGTGGTATCGATCCACGAAAGAATTTTTTCAATCGGGACTTTAGGAGCTCACATTTTGCATCAGAAGCAGAAATTAACACTTACGCCCCCTGGTGGCCAAACTATTCTTTAACAAAATGCAGAAATTATATGCAAAGCATTTCCCATCAGGAGCTGTATCCGATGCCGAAAATTTTTTTCTAATCCGCGTTTTAGAAACAGACAATCCGGGAAAAAAGCAATTTATCTTTACGCCCTCTAGCGGATATGCATTGCACTCCTTGGCGGAGAAACCTTGCATTATTTTTAGAAGAAATCATTCCGAAAAGGTTTATCGACGTAAGTGGTATCAGTCCACGAAAGAGTTTTTTTCAGTAGAGATTTTAGAAACTCAGATTTTGCTGCAAATACATCAGAAGCAGAAATTAACACTCACGCCCCTTGGTGGCCAAACCATTTTTTTTTTTATTAAAAACAAGAAGTTATGTTCAGAACATTTCCCATTAGGAGTTGTATACGGTGCAGAAATTTCTTTTCAAATCGGAGTTGTAGAAGCAGAAATATCGGGAAAACGTAATTTACTTTTACGCCCCCTAGCGGAAAATCTGTCCGTAACTTGAAAAAATGACTATACCCGAAATAGTTTTCGACATAAATGGAATCGAAAGGTAAAATAATTTTTTTCTATCAGATTTTTAGAAGCAAAAATACAGAATAAAATGTACTTTGAAGTCGACATCATCTGCATGTACGCCCTCTTGCGGCGAAATCGCTCATCATAAAAAACCGGAATTCAAGGATCATAATTCGGATATTTAAAGCTTCACAATGCAAAAATTATTTTTCAAATCGGACTAATAGTTGCAGAGGTATGGTGTCCACAAGCGGACGGACGGTTTTTGCCGCTTGAGAAAAAGTGGCAAAAAACACAGTTATTTTTCAAGAATGGTGCGTAAAGTAGGGGAAGGAAGAGCAAAACCGATGTTACGCGCAGAGCCACGGTATACCTAAATCCGCCACTCCTTATCAAAAAGCTTCCTCACTCAGAAGGAACCTCGTGTGTGGGACATAAAGCGACCTGCTGAAAGATAGAAATGCGAATAACAAATGATCATATTTGCAGCCTGTTTATAGAGTCTGATACATGGATATTAGGGTGACATCAATACGAGGTATGGCATCTTCTCGCGAAAAATACGAGCTCTAATGCTGTTTTGAAGTGAGTCAAAAAGGGTTATAAGTTTCCTCAGATTTGCCCTACTTGAAAATTCGTTACGATGAAATTGCAGAGATGGAGTTAGTTACGTTCTCAGATATCGTTTCATGACGTCCCAGGTGTGCTTAGACGTTGACAGATTCAATGAATGTGCTGGCTATGGTAACAAAAAAGACATCTTATAAACACCGTGGAGCAGCATGTGATCTGACATTATCTTGCTGGAGCAGCATGTGATCTGACATTAAAACTATAAACAGGCTGCAAAAGCATGCTTTTAAGAAATAGTAAGACTACAGAGCAAAGAATATCGTCCACATACTGCTATAGGGTGTTAAATTAACCGTCTTAAGCCCCAAACAAGGATCTCAGCTATGGACGGTATATTGCGCTCAACAATACTCAACGTGGGAGCTCTTTCGCCGATACTTAGACACATGCATATGTGCTCATGGTTCTGTGCCAAAGTCTTGCAGGTCTCTTCGTTGAAAACGACATTTCGCCATTCGTCATGTCACTTACCTCGTTCGGTTGACCACTGCAATTTGGCATGCCTGTGTCTTTTAGTGTGAAATGCTGAGGAGAAGACGACTTCCTTAAAACTGAGCTGTATGATATCTTCGACGAATGGTACTGATAGACCTTGAGTCCTGCTCTCACTGGATATCTGTTCAGCAGTCGAGTTTTGGTGCTGACAACCATCCGGCTATCCTACCTAGTATACATTTCGACGATCACTCAATAACGAGCGAATCCTAAACGACAACATGCGATATTTTCCGAGTCCATTGGTTTCAGTAGCGGACAAGTGTTTACATATCCTAACGCACTGTAGTCACGTAGACCATCTGGTTTCACGCAAAGCGGCCTGGATTACACTAAGTCACTAAAATATCATGTATGGCGTACAACGGGCATGGTTCATCGATGATAACCGGATTTAAAGCCAAGAATCGGTTTCTTCATCCTCATACGTCCAGTTTGTTCCCAGCAACAATGTTCCTTACGGCTAAGTCCGTGCCATCTGCTGCATTTAACGTAGCCAAACTCGCAGTTTTCTTTCCATTTGCGCTTGGCTCTACACTTCCACTATACACACTACTCGAAATAGAAAATGCTCGACCAGGAACAGTATGTAGGAGTTTCATGCAAATTGGTTGGTATGTGTCGACAATTGAGTTATGTAAATGCTTCTAGTTGCGAACCAATCACGTAGAGGTGAGAGAGATAAATGGGCAGAACGATGTCAAGGTGGTACCATCCTCGCTCCATATCGGGACTGTTGTGACACACCTACCTCAGAGGTGACACACATGTCAAGACGGCAAAGTTGCAGCGATAAGCCAAGGTCGGTGTAGTTCAATCGGTAGAGCATTCAACTCCGGATAAGGTGGATGTGGGTTCGAATCCCAGCAAATTTGGGCTTTTATGTTTTGTTGGCGCCCGAACGTAAAACGAATCTCTTGGCAGTGATGTTCGAGAAAACTGTGTGATGATTCTTTCACACGCACATCGTCAGGAATTAATGAAAATTCTTCTTCAGTGCTTCGAAAACTTTGTGACGCTTCTTACACACTGTCCGGAATGAATCAGAATCTCTTCTTCTACAGCAAGATACTTCAAGCAGGGTCTGCAGGTTGACCCGCTACTTGGCAGTGGATGGCCTAGTGGTCAACATTCGTGACTGCTGCAGAGAGGTCTCAGGTTCGATCCCATGTAGGTACGAACGCTCGAAGCATTAAATATCCGCAGTGCGTCAGATGGGCAAGTTAAGCCGTTGGGCCTCGGGTACTGGCCTCCCCTTTTACCTCGCTTCCATGTGACTTTCCTGTCAGGCACTCTAGGCCAAATCCCCTAGCTTCCTAATTCTGAGGGTTCTTTAAGACCTGGGGTCAGACACTCCTTCCTAAAATCCTCTATATATAATCTCTCTCATCTCTGACCCCAAAACTTACGATTTTGTCCCAGTCTTTTCTCACGGTGTGTGTGTGTGGGGGGGGGTATATACACAGGGCGGGAATTACGTAATGAGACTAAATTAAAAAAAATGGAAAAGAAGGAATACTTATATAAAATATATATTATTCGAAGTACATTCCTCTTGCGTTAACAGAAGAAGGGGCACGATCAGCCAACGAACGGAAAGACTTGCAAAGGTCATTATCTTTTAGTATGGAGTGCAGTGTTGATATCACAGCTCTTTGTATGTGTTCAAAGTTTTTAAAACTTTTCCTTCTGAAGGTAGCTTTAATTTAGGGAATAGGAAAGACTCACACGGCGACCAATCTGGAGAATATGGGGAACGGTTGAGTACACACACTTGTTTTTATACCAGCAAATGATGTACAGTACTAATGATACTAATAAACCGAATGACGTCTATGCCCGATATAAACCAGGGCTCACCGTGGAACATTCATATCATTCATATTTCATGCTGTACAGTGACTGTTCTATGAGAGGGTGCGTTGTCGTCAAGAAGGAACCATTGCCCATTTCTGTACTGAGACCTAACACGAACAACCCTCTTCCACAATCGTTCCAAAATGGATGTGTAAGCATTGCCAGTGACAGTCGCACCTTCAAAAATGAACTCGTGATGCAGAATTGATTCCCTTGCTATCGTAAAAGCACACAAGCATTGTCTTAATTTTGGACTTCTGTAACCTGATCTTTAATTTGGATGACTGTGGCGACTTCCACTGAGAGCTCTAACGTTTCGTTTCAGGATCATTACGAAAACATCGCGTCTCGTCACCTGCCACAATGTTTTGGAGAACATTTTTCATTGTTTCTGCTGCCTTGAGGATGTCTTTTGCATACTTCCACACGTGCATGTTTTTGGTCGTCTGAAAAGCATACGCAACAAAATTATCACAAACTTTTTTATCCCTAAACCTTGCATTACAATTTGACGAATCGTCTCCTTATTAGCACCGAGCATACATTCCAGCATCCTCAAGGTCACAAAAGGATAATTTTTATCCTTTGACAAACTTTCTCAATGAGTTCAGACATGCGCACTGAAATCGAACGTCCGGGCCTTTCGTTATTTTCCAAATCTTCTCGCCCTTCCTTGAAATGCGCATAGCATCGGAATATCTAGGTATACTAGATATATTAAATAGCGCCGTTTCTGCACAATGCAAAGCATAGTCGTGAATCAAGTGAACGATGATAGAAACTTTAATTTAATTATGAAATGATATTAAAAGGATAAATATTGATTAAAACAGCACACGATATCTTTCGCGCTAGCAGCTGGCACATCGTCAGGCCATCGGAATATCTGAGCAATAACATGGGCAATTAGCCCCATACACGTCATTGAACAATTCATGTGACTCAGATGCAGTTTCACCGAATTTCAAATTGAATGGTATATTTGATCCATGAGAGAGCTGTTACAACGTTCTTCTACCGAATGACTTAATGCACAGCGTTAATAATTATCTGATGAATTCTCACGTAAACGCTGTTGCCACCGCATAGCTGATAAATGACTTACCAAGAAATCAAGCCTTCCCAATCTGTATGTTTTACCGGTATTTAAAAAAAAAAAAAAAATTATCATTTGCCGCGCTGTGTACGTAACATACATACCTCAGAGTTTCATCGGTAGAGCTCTCGACTCCGAAGTGTGTTTGAATCATCACCAGCAAGGTTGGGGTTTTAACCTATACTGAGGACCGTAATCGGAACAGCTTGGTTGCAGGTCCCCAGACATCTCGAAGAGTCGATACCAAGTCAGGTGTTGGCCGTTTTTGGGGTGAAAGGAGGTCCCATCAAGCGGTTTAGTTCGATAGTCATAATTCAGTAAACGCTCAGTGTATGACTGTTTCTTTTTTCAGTTGTTTTTTATAGGCAATTGTATCACCCATAAATTTGTCGCATTCAAAGCCTCACTTCTGATAAATTGTTCACGAGGTTATATTTTATTGCAATTAATGATTTTCTTCTCAAGGAAGAAGTATTGTAACGCTGTTTTATTTTTAAAACATTAGTTCCACAAACTCATTAAACGCCCTCAGAACTTCAAATGTTGCATATACTGGTTTTCTTGAAAAGTCGCTGATTATCTGCGTTTGTAGCGTTTAAAGCTTCACTTATTATAAGCAATTGTTCCTGAGTTTGCGTTCTATTGTATTTATTGTTGTTCCTCTCAAGAAGCATTCTTATAATCGCATTCTACTTGTGAAACGTGACCTGGAAGTTAATTCTGTCCACTTGAGAAGAGGTACACAATAAGCACTCTTTACCTTCTGCTTAACACATGCCAAACAAAGTATCTGGACGTCTGGTTTCTGAAGAAGACACTGGCAGTTCTTTGTCTATTTTGCGACATTCAAAATGACGCGTGATCTTCAAAGCTTGGAACAATACAACAATGACTTCAAGTGAATTTTATTCATGTAGCCTTCAAGTAACTGGACAGGTGCTGCCGAAATTAGATTTTCCTTTTTGGCGAAACCGCGTCACAATCAGCCGAAATGCACATTCAGTTCTCCCTGCGGTTCTTTATTTATGACACATTGCCAATCGATTATTTCACAAAAACTGTTGGCCGCGGGAAATATTTATGTCTTTGAATAACAATAGAATAGATCAAGGGTTCAAGAATAAATCAGTCCTGTTTCTCTTCTCTTTCGGAATTTTTTGAGCTTTTTATGAGCTCATTAGATACTGACGCGCAAGAGAGCGGTGACATGGAAGAAAATTTGGCAAAATCTCTGACGAACAAACCGACTTTCGGCCACAGTTGAGGAAATGAAAAAGAAGATATATATATATATATATATATATAGAGAGAGAGAGAGAGAGAGAGAAAGAGAGACAGAGAGAGAGAGAAAAAAAAGAACGAAAAGAAAATGACAGCAGAGAAAAAAGAGGGACAGATCAGTGATGTAGAAGGGGCTTAGCGCACTTTAGCGGCGCTAAGCCACTTTTTGTGGTTAGATGGTAAGACAAGCTGCGCATTTTTAAATTTTTTTTTTCAGATAATCCTATATGCAAAAAAGAGGAGGATCTGCGTTCGGTATACAAACATACTCCTATCTTAATGTAATGTTTATTGTCTAGAGATCCCGCCCCGGTGGTCGAGTGGTCTGATGCGCTGGTTTCTGACTATTCGGGTCCCCGAACGAATCCAGAAGGTGGTGTGCTTAGCCAATAGCGCTGGATGTGTTCTTTGCCTGAAATTAATGAACCGAAATTAAGGACGGGCATCTGCTTATAACCCTACAAGTTGCTCATTGCGATGGCCGCCCTGGTGGCACAGTGGTCTAAGCGATGGCTTCCTATCATTCGCCCAACGGAAGGGTCTAGGTTCAAGTCCCGTGTTAAGGCATGGATGTTTGTCTTTCGGGAGTTTATTCGCTGAGCTCCTTGTTCACCCAGTATACCGTATTCGATGTTCACTTTGTACATTGCTGACGTCGAAACAGAAAATGTCTGTACCGTATATGTCATGGTATCTGTTATTAAATAACTTTTTATACCTCGAAACGAAAAAAAAAAAAAAAAAAAAAAAAAAAAAAAGGAACAAGAAAGATGACACCGAAATTTCGGGTGTAATGAGCACGTCATTTGAATCCGTTCTGATGCGAATTAAATTTATGAAAGCTATTCAAAGTCAATCGAACCGGTGTGGAAAACGGTAGTATCTGACCGATGACGGAAGTTTTTCAGTCGCGTTTTTAATCCTGCAGATATTGCTGTAAATGGAATCGTGAACTTACGCCCTCTGGTTACAGACGTGTGCGTTAAGAAAAATTAAAATCACATGAAAGATATTTCACAGTGGAACAGCTCTCCAACAAAGAAAAAAATTTCAAATCAGACACTTAGAAGCAGAGATATCGACAAATATAAGATATGCATCTACGCCCCCTGACGGGGAAAATATGCATTATTTTAATAATAAGTTGTTTTCAAAAGGTTTTTCTATGTGAGCGGTATCGGTCCAGGAAAACATTTTTTCAGTCGAGTTTTCAGAAGCTCAGATTTTCCTGCAAATACATGAGAAGGGGAAATTAAGACTTACGCCTCCTTGTGGCCAAACCATTTTTTCACTAAAATTAAAAACTATATGCAATGGGTTTCCCATCAGAAGCTGTATCCGGTGCAGAAAGAATTTTTCAAATCGGACTTTAGAAGCAGAGATATCGGGGGAAACGTAACTCACCTTTACGCCCCCTAGCGGAAAGTCTATGAATCATTTGAAAAGTTTAAAAATTATATGGAAAACATCTTACACCGGAAACTATCAATAAAGAAATATTTTTTTAAATCGGACAATCAGAAGCAGAGCTATTGACAAAAATAAGATATGTATCTACGCCCCCTGGCGGAGAAACTATGCAATATTTTAAGAAGAAAACATTCCGAAAAGGTTTATCAACGTGAGTGACATCGGTCCACGAAATAATTTTTTTATCGAAATTTTAAAGCTCAGATTTTATGGCAAATACATCAGAAGCAAAAATTAGCGCTTACGCCCCCTGGTGGCCAAAGTATGCTTCACCGAAAATTAGAAATTATATACAAAAGATTTTCCATCAGGAGCTGTATCTGCTGAAGAATATTTTTTTTTCAGATCGGAGTTTTAGAAGAAGAGGTAGGGAGGAAAATATAACTTACCCCATAGCGGAAAATCTATGACCAACTTGAAAAAGTAAACTATACCTAAAATACTTTTCGACATAAATGGAATCGAAATATAAAATAATTTTTTCAATCGGATGTTTAGAAGCAAATTATGAAAAGGCCTTTGATTCGGTGAAACCATTTGCAGTTACAATGGCTTTGAAATCCTGTGGTATTGAAGATGCATACATTAATATTATTAATAACATCTATGAAAATGCAAGTGCAAAGATTCGGCTATTTGAGAATACAACACACATAAAAATTGGAAAGGGAGTGAGACAAGGTGACACCATATCTCCCAAACTCTTTAATGCCACATTGGAAAATGTCTTTCAATCACTGAACTGGGAAAACAAAGGGATAAAGATTAATGGAGATTATCTAACTCACCTTTGTTTTGCTGATGACGTAGTCATTTTTGCAAATACCCCATCAGAGCTGCAGAGTATGATCCAGGAACTTGCTGACAAGAGTAAAGAAGTGGAATTAAAAATGAACTTTCAGAAAACAAAAGTGATGTAGGCCTACAATGCTTTTACAAGAAATAAAGATTTATCGATTGATGGAGAAAAGCTGGAGATAACAGATACGTACGTTTATCTTTGACAGCAGATATCAAGTGAGGGTCATATTGATGAAGAAATTAATCGGCGTACAAAACTTGCCTGGAGAGCTTTTGGAAGAAACAGCATAATTTTCAAGAGCAATATGCCATTATGTCTTAAAAGAAAAGTGTTTGATCAATGCATCCTTCCAGTGCTTACGTATGGTGCAGAGACGTGGACCTTAACTAAAAGAGACATACAAAGGCTGCAGACAACTCAAAGCAGCATGGAGAGGTGCATGCTTGGTGTAACCAGGAGAGATAAGAAGAGGAACTCGTGGATCCGAAAAATGACAAGAGTGGAAGACGTCATGACCGGAGTTAAATCCCTGAAATGGCAATGGGTTGGATATGCTGCCAGAAGGACAGACCATCGATGCACAGCCAAAATTTTAGATTGGATTCCAAGGAACAGGAAAAGACCCAGAAGAAGACCACATGGAAGATGGGTGGATGGAATTCGAAAGTATGCGGGAGTAACATGGAGGAGACTGGCACAAGACAGACCGTTGTGGAAGAAGCTTGGAGAGACCTTCGTCCAGCCGGGGATTCTTATTGGCTGATGATGATGATGATGTTATGGAATAAAATGTATTTTGAATTGGGCATCATCTGCATTTACGCCCCCTAGTGGCAAAATTGTACATCGTAAAAAAAACAAAAACGAAATAAATGATCATCATTCGTATATTTCAAGCTTCTCAATGCAAACAGAATTTTTCAAATCGGACTAATAGTTTCAGATATATGGTGTCTACAAGCGGACGGACTGACGGACAACCCGATAACGTAAGCATGATCTTTTAAAAAAAAAAAAAAAAATATGCTAAAAAGGTACTGCATGGAAGAGACGATACAATCCTATCACGCAGTAAGGAGTCTCGCGGATTGAACGAGTTTGAGTACAAAGTGAATGTGAACTCACTTTTCTAGACGCAGTCAAGATAAATTTATAGGAGGTGATACATCGTGGATGAGAATGCACTGTCCCGCAAGAAAATAAGTAATCCCCTGGCTCACTCTCTGACTCCTTTTGGGTAACACAAAAGGAATGTTCTTCAATCAGCTCATAATTTCATGAGAAACGGCATACTATTCACACTGAATTGATATTAATAAGCTGCACTGCTGGCCACCCAAAATGCAACACCAAGAAGGACACGAGATAGCAAAGCCAGATTTACTGGGCACATAACAACAGATACAAAGATGAAACGATAGAGCTTACAGGTTCGTACGACTTGCGGAACACGCAGACATCAATAGTTCGTGTGGCCCCCATGGCTGGCAATAACGGCCGCTACACGCCGCGGCATCGAACGAAAGAGGCTTTGGATGTGGGCTTGGGGTATGTCGGTCCAGGCTGCTTCCGCACGTTGCCACAGTTCATCAGGCGTAGACGCGGGTGGTGCTTGCCGGGCCACTCGGTTGCCGATCAGCGACCAGACGCGTTCGATGGGCGACATATCAGAAGAATAGGCGGGCTGCGGCTGCAGTGACACCTGGTAAGCCGTGAAGAGTTGTTGCACGATGCGTGCCAGGTGCGGGCGCGCATTGTCCTGTCAAAACGTGGCCGCTGGCAGGTCCTTCAGGTAAGGGAGGACTACAGGCTCCAAAACGTCGGAGATGTAACCGTGGCTGTTGAATGTACCGGCGATACCTACAAGACGGGTGCAGATGTCATATCCAATTGCGTCCCATACCATAACGCCAGGCGACGGACCGGTATGGCGATGCATAATGCAGGCGTCATACAGTCTCACACAGATGTGCCGCCACACGCGGATCCGACCATCGTGGTGTTGCAGGCAGAAGCGGGATTCGTCGGAGAAGACAATGTCGTGCCATTCCCTAGTCCAGGTGCGGCGTTTAATGGCGCACTGCCGCCGCACTCGCCGGTGGTTTAACGTCAATGATAATCGGAGCAATGGGCGCCGTGCGACAAGTCCCCGCATCTGCAGACGACGTCGAACGGTACGTGCTGACACAGGTTGTTGCGCAACACACCCTAATTCCTGCGCTAACGTTCGTGATCTGGCGGTGTGAGCCGTCAATACCCGCTGCCCAACATGCCGGTCCTCTCGTTCGGTGGTGTGCCGCGGCTGCGGCAACGCTCGCGTCGGTCCGTCCGTCTCTCCTGCACCCACCGAATCCATACTCGCCTCACTGTGGCTAGATGTCGTCTCACACGGGCGCCGATGTCTCGGTACGATAACCCGCTGTCGCGATAAGCCACTATTCGTCCTCTGTCGAACTCCGAAACGTGCTGGAATGACTGCTGTATTCTGCGACGAGGCATCAGGAAGCTTCCCACGCACAGGTCCGGCAGCACAACACACTTCAAGTACTTACATCCGGCCTTCTGTGCACCCTTCTTATAGTGCTTCTCGGTGGCGTGCCGGGCGCACATGATTTGCATATGCCCTGCAATGCTAATCGTTTGCATGTCCTCTCGCGGGCGACGCATGCTGCGAATTTGAGGCCAATCGGATGCTTCGTTCTTAATGGTGTTGCATTTTGGGTGGCCAGCAGTGTAGTTGCATCTGTTTAATGTAACTAGTATGTATTATTCAAAGTGAATATTTGAATCCGTGTAACTACGGAGCGGTATGGAAATAAAAATGCAGTATTCTTAGCACATGATTCCCACGTAACATTAATTCTTTAATTTAAAAATGCTCAAACTACGCAATTTTAATATAAATCAATAACAGTGATTATTAATGAAAATTTAATAAAAATATACTAAATAATAAAAGCAACAAATTTGATTCCACAAGGCTTTTGAATGTTTTGAGGGTATTCTTCCCTGTTGTATTTTCCTAATCGGTTCAGCGCTAAGGCACTTTTTTATTTAGAACTACGTCACTAGAATTGACCTACAAAGAGAGAGTATAATGTTGCACAATGAAACAGAAAAAAACACAGAGACAGAAAGAGAGGCAGAAAGTTTGAAAAAAAAAATCCAGCTCAAAATTTTATGAAAAACGGCATATCAGTCATATTGAAAGAAAAGATAACTAAAAACAATATGAGTATGGCTGCTGCGGTCGCATATCAGTCATATTGAAAGAAAAGATAACTAAAAACAAAATGAGTATGGCTGCTGCGGTCGCATATCAGTCATATTGAAAGAAAAGTTAACTAAAAACAAAATGAGTATGGCTGCTGCGGTCGCATATCAGTCATATTGAAAGAAAAGATAACTAAAAACAAAATGAGTATGGCTGCTGCGGTCGCATATCAGTCATATTGAAAGAAAAGATAACTAAAAACAATATGAGTATGGCTGCTGCGGTCGCATATCAGTCATATTGAAAGAAAAGATAACTAAAAACAAAATGAGTATGGCTGCTGCTGTCGCATATCAGTCATATTGAAAGAAAAGATAACTAAAAACAAAATGAGTATGGCTGCTGCGGTCGCATATCAGTCATATTGAAATAAAAGATAACTAAAAACAAAATGAGTATGGCTGCTGCGGTCGCATATCAGTCATATTGAAAGAAAAGATAACTAAAAACAAAATGAGTATGGCTGCTGCGGTCGCATATCAGTCATATTGAAAGAAAAGATAACTAAAAACAAAATGAGTATGGCTGCTGCGGTCGCATATCAGTCATATTGAAAGAAAAAGATAACTAAAAACAAAATGAGTATGGCTGCTGCGGTCGCATATCAGTCATATTGAAAGAAAAGATAACTAAAAACAAAATGAGTATGGCTGCTGCGGTCGCATATCAGTCATATTGAAAGAAAAGATAACTAAAAACAAAATGAGGATAGCTACCGCGGTCGCACAGTGGTCTAAGCGCTGGCTTATGACCGTTAGTCCGAGTTAGGACGAGGTTCGCGTTCTGGATGAGTCATGCGTGATGTGATTGTCTTACGTCGTCGGTGGCTCTCTCTCTCTTCCCTGGAGCCAGTGGCCCCAAATTAAGGATGGGAAAACTGCTTACAGCCTATAGAGTTGTATGCGGAGTTTGTTGAATCCTGAGAAAAAAAATGAATGTGGATCAGAGACAAAACGACAAAGTTCGTTTTAAGAACCACTGCGGTCCCTAATCATGAAAAATTTCAAAATTGCAATGTACAATACAAATTTGGAAGACGTTAATCCGTTTATTGGTATAAATATGACATAGATGTTAAGTCAGACAATATCCGAAAACTTTCGAAAATTTTGTCGTCCTGGAGCGGGAATCAAACCAGCGTCCCTAGGATAGCGCCCGAGTATGCTAACCACTACACCACCCACAACGAGCAAGCTTCGAGTTTCCGATCAACATCCATTTTTTCAATTTGACTTAACATCCATGTCATATTTATACCAATAAACGGATTCGTATCTTCCAAATGCGTATTGTACAATGGTGTAATCCCGTATTTCATTGATATCCTGGGCCTCCTGGCAATCACGTGAATGAATTTTAAATCTCCATATTCGCTATACATGAATACCGGTTACTTCGACTGCCGAATCCTGTGACAGTTATATTCAAATTAATCGGAAACTTGAAACTTGGTTGCTCTGGGTGATGTAGTGGTTGGCATACTCGGGCTCTATCCAGAAGACACGGGTTCGATTCCTACTCCAGGACGACGAAATTTTCAAGTTTTCGGATATTATGTGACTTAACATCCGTGTCATATTTACACCAATAAACGGATTCACATCTTCCAAATTTGTTTTGTACAACACTGTAATCCCGCATTTCATTCACTGCAATGTACAAGTTGTAATAATGGCCATACATTGAAAATTTTCTGATCTTATCTTTCTTGCTCTTTTAATCTATCAGGAGGGAGTGGTTTTTTTTTTTGTTTTTTTTTTTAATACTTGGATTAAAGTTAAAATGTGCCATTAAAATGTCTGAAATCTTTCAAACGCACATTACATAGAATTTAAAAAAAAAAAAAATAGAAAGAAAATTAATGACGCAGCACCGCAGGTGATTATTTCCTTAATCATTCATTCGTGACTGTCGTACTACTGAGAAAAAGCCTTCATATGAGCGGATACGTTTCGGCAGCGGTATCCGCCCAACAACGGTTCATTTGTCAGGTTTATACATTATAAAAAAAAAGGGGGTGGGGAAAGAACACATAGAGGATCATTCTGGTAAAGCTCATGTTCTAAAAATTGCTATATCTTTAACCTTATATATAAAATTTTAGATTGGATTCCAAGGGACAGGAAAAGACCCAGAAGAAGACTACATGGGAGATGGGTGGATGAAATTCGAAAGTATGCAGGGGTGACATGGAGGAGACTGGCACAAGACAGACCGTTGTGGAGGAAACTTGGGGAGACCTTCGTCCAGCAGTGGATTGATAATGGTTGACAATGATGATGATGATGATGATATATAAAACCCAAAATGTCTGTTTATCTGAAGCAGCAAAAACTCTCGAACGCCGAACTGTGGCATCGTGAAATTTGCATAGCTTATTAATACTGGAATTTCTAGGTCAACGCAACTACACTGACGTCCCAAATTTAAGGACAAGATGGTTTTTCGAATGTAACGTCGTGTAGAAGTGCTCCACATCGACTCAAATCATACCAAAAGATCCCCAAGCTGAAAAAATATGAGACAAGTGAGCAAAACCGTCCAAACAAGGAATCCAAAGGATACAAAGGCACTTTATTGAAAAGTTAGCTTCGAGCAGAACTGGACAGAAGACAGAAACGTACATGTGACAGGTGTTTGCCAAGAAAAATCCAGCCTTTCGTAGGGGATATGATCAACCCTGACTGCGTTGCAGGATTTACAACGTCTGTCCATGCTGAGGACGAGGTTGTCAAGGGGCTATTGAGGTATCGCGGCCCATTCCTCTTGTAGCGCCAATCGCAGCTGCGGATCGTTGCTGGCGGCTGGTGACGAGCTGCCAAGCGTCTCCGGAAAAGGTCCCACACGTGTTCGATTGGATTCAGGTCCGGGGACCTTGCGGGCCAATCCATGCGTTGAATATCTTCACTCTCCAACAGCTCTGCGACAGCCACTGTACGATGAGGTGTAGCGTTGTCGTCCATGAAGAGGAACTCAGGATACACAGCACCTCTAAACAGAAGCACGTGAGGCAGGAGAACCTTGGTACAATAGCGGATACCAGTGACTAAACCTCCTTGGAAGATATGTAGGTCAGTACGACTACCAAGCATGATACCGCCCCAAACGAGAACTCCGCCACCTCCAAACTGGTCCCTTTTGATGATGTTGGAGGTGTGATTGGGTGTTCCCTGCTCTCTCCAGATATGTATACGTCCAGAATCGCTCGTCGGACTAAATTGGCTTTCGTCCGTAAAGAGAACTCGACTCCATTGCTGATGTGTCCAGTTCTTGTGTTCCTGGCACCACAGAAACCACCGTCTCCGATGAGCAGGCGTTAATGGTACATACCGAACTGGTCGTCGTGCAAAGGGACCACCTTTGTGCAGCCTCCTGGTCACGCTAAAACGCGATAACGGACGTCCAGTTGTCTGTTGCATGTGCCTTGCGATTTCTCCCGCTGTCTGCCGTCTGTCTCTTCTCGCCTGTAAGACAATATACCGGTCGTTTGTCGCCGTGGTTGCTCGTGGACGACCCCTACTAAACTCTCGGACAGTTGTTCCTGTCGTTTGAAATGATCTCCAAGCTCGTGAAACGATGCTGTGAGCGATCCCGAACTACTCGGCCACACTAGTCACACTTCGACCTTCTTCCAACTTCCCAATGACGCGACCTCGGGTAAAGTAATCCAGATGTCGTCTACTGGATTGCCTGTTGGCCATATCACACGGTGGCAGCAACTCGACGTTGTTCAAACCGATGTACACCGTGCAATAGCTTTCACCGAATTGCTGAGCGTACACCGCTCGTGTGCTTTATACCCTTCCGACACTCCCCCCGCCCTAAGTCATGCTGCATATATGCGCATGCTCTACCGTACCGGACCCTAGTCTATCTCCTGAGTAGTCTTTCGGTCCGTTCTGCCTGCTCGGTCCGCTGTTATGCTAATTTCTGCTCTTCGTCCTTAATTTTTGCAAACCAGTGTATTTTAAGATCACTTCGTTGTTCCGTTCACGAGTTATGAATTAATTAATAAGCCAATCAATAAAGTGAGCGCCGTTTACTACGTCATCGTTATCTGAAAGCACGTGACTGCATTCATCACCACGGCACATCCACAGGTGTTTCTATTCTTTGAGAACTGTGCATAATATGATGCAAAAACGAACTTTGCGAAATCTTAACGAAACGGGCTGAATTTTTTATCAACACCATGAATTGGTAATAAGAGGAGAGTCCCTCAAAATTTCACCGGAATCCGGTCAAAACTTTTTGAGATAGGCATGGAATTTTTAATTCATCGGCAAACAGAAATATATACGCAGAACGGTGAATAAAATTTTCACGGCTAATTAAAAAAGTTATTTACCGATTCAGGCGAAATTTGGAGGTCACTTTCCTATTAATGATTTACGGTGTTCACTAACATTTCAGCCAGTTTCATAAAATATTCGCGAAGATACGTTTTTAACTTTTTTATTCCAGAGATTCACCCCTCAAAGACGTCTGAAACTGAAAGCACGTGATGCATTTGATCGTCGATAGCAAATTTTTAACGAATTTTGTTCAGTAAGTGTTCGAATGTTGTGTCTCCTGGACGCCGGCAAAGCCGGGTAGTAAAGCTAGTGAGAAATATAATTCCCAGAAGAAAGGCACTTCCCGTCTTGTCTTTGCTACTGAACAAAAAGAATTCCACATAAAAAAATAATCACATATACACGGTCGTATCAGAATAATATGACCACCCCCGAAATCACAGTGTATCAGCCATGGTGCGTCGCAGAGTGCACGTGACAGGGTTCATTACACGGAGATATAAGCGGACGGCCAGGACAGATGAGACATAGTGCGTTACGTGAGCACAATGGCCAGAGGTAGTGATTTTATGGACGTTCTAGAAACGAATGATCATCGGCTACCGAGCCAAGGGTGGAAGCATTTCATAAACAGCAGACTTCGTGAGCTGTTCACGATGTGCGGTAGTAAGGGTGTACCAAGAATGGACCGCTGGCACACCGAGTACCTCCCGACATCATAACTGTAGAGCTCCAAAGGCTATCGACACCAGAGGAGAACAACACTTCCATCGACTGGTAAAGGGTAATCGACGCGCAACAGTGCAGCAATTAACCACGCAAATGAACGCTGGGGCACCCAGTTACGTGTTCCCGATAATAGTAGAGCGAACCAGTTTCGCATGGGTCTCCAGAGTCGACGCAGGGTCAAGTCGCCCTTGTTAACCCAGGTCCGCCTACAACGACGCCTACAATTCGCATGGGATTATCTACGTTGGACAGTGGAAGAGTGGAAAAAGGTTGCCTTCTCCGACGAATCGAGATTTCTACTCCACAGAAGGGACAGGCGGTGGCGGATATGGCGTCAGACACACGAGAACAAACACCCAGACACGCTTGTCTGTCAAGTACAGGCAGACAGTGGCAGTGTACATATCTGGGGGATGTTTTCCTGGTATGACCTGGGACCGCTGGTACCACTGGATGGGTCACTGATCTCCAGAATAGCTGCCAATCCATCCTCCCTGGTCATATACATCCATTCATGTTGGACGATTACCTTGGTGGTGATGGTGTCCACCAACAGAACAATGCGCCGTGCCACGTCGCTAAGGGGGTGCATGACTCGTTCCAGTAACACCACAGTGATGAATCTGTTCTCCTTTAGCCGGCGAAATCTCCCGACCTCAATCCCATAGAGCACTTGTGGGACTATTTTGATAGACAGGTTCGACGTGCCGACACGCACTAATCTCACTACAAACTGTTCTGTCAAAGTCGCTAGACTTGCTCTTATTCCTTCCGTTTCTGTGTCCTGCCCAAAAGGCGAACTCTCTGTAGGTGGCTGGGACCTAAACTCCACTCACTGTGGACGGAAGTCCAACAAGAAAATGACAAATGACAACTACTTACTACTACACGTGCCGAAACGCAAACATGTCATCTCAGGGACCTCCGTGCTCTGCTGCAGTACGAATAGGCACGTTTGCCTTGAGCAACTTTCCACGGCCTCATTGCGTCCATGCCGCACGATCTCGCCGCTCTCATTCGGGACAAGGGATGTTATTCCCATTATTAGGTAGGTGGTCATATTATTCTGTTACTACTGTGTGCATAAAACTTTACGACATTTAACAGATTAGACTTACAATCACTGTATTCATTATCGTTGATTACTCTTTTTGCTCATTGCGCAAAGTAATTCATTTCTCCCGCGCATGAATTTTTCAGATATTCCTCATCTTTTCCACACAAAATAAAAAAAAAACATCGTCCTCGTACTTCGTATTTTTGTTTACAAAGTGTCAGTATAGCTATCAGCGCGACGTCGAACACTTCTTATTCAAGGGGAAATATTCTGCAATTACGTTCACCCGCCTTGAGAACAAGGATGTTAAGATATGATCACCTCGGAAACTGAGAACAAGGGTGTTAAGATATTTTCACCTCGGAAACTGAGAACAGTGCTGAGACTTGCTACGGTAACAAAAATGTTTTATGTGCTATCTGTCGTAAGAATACAAATGCTTTAATATCACGTGAGACAGGGCTTAATACCTAACAAAAAAGTGCAGAATGAGATCAATATGAAGAAGCCAGTTGTTGCAATCGGCAAAGTTTGCCATCACTATTTTTTTTTAAAGGTAGAATTACTGACTGAAATTGCGCGTTCTAAGCCCTTAGGGAAAGGAGGGTCGAAATTGACGACGCCATTTCGCTCGTGTTTCCGGGCTTGTAAAAGAAATGTGTATTTCGGAGCTACGGAGGTTTCCGGCGCATATTTAAATATTCCCCAAAAATGGAGAAGTACCGGAGCAGTGATCCGGTGAGCTCAGACTTAAGTAACCCCTCATCTGATGTAAGATATAAATTTAGTTTCCTACGTTACAGAAGATGTTCTTTTATTAAAAAATATATTTATTAACCATAATTCATAAGGTTTGTCCCAAAACAACTTCAGAGTGTTTTAAAAAAAATATATGCATACCTTAATTATCAAGGAAGTGGTTAGCTTTTTCGAAATATCCAATGCGTCGAATACAGGTGTTCCAACGTTCCTCCAACTTTTTGAATTTCTCCGGAATTCTTCTGAAAAGCTGTTGAAGCACCCCTGCGAAGCTGTAATTAGTTATTGATCAATTTCAAATTGTGTCCCCTTGATGTCTTTTCTAAAATGGGAAAAACCAGAAATCAGTCGGTGACAAATCTGGACTATATGCAGGTTGGGGCATCAACTTAAAATTCACTTTAAATAAGAAACGTCAGATCTGCCCATGTGCGGCCTTGCATTGGGCCGTATCACATGAAAAGAAAGGAGAACCTAAGTTGAGCAAACTCGTTTCATGCATAAATGCTCGGTTAAAATTCTCTGAATTGATGATTTTGAAATGTGAACCATATCTTCGATATCTCTAATTGAGATGTGTCTGTCTTCCCGTAAAATAACACCATTTGTATTGATGTTCACTTTTGTAACACTCGTTAAAGGCCTTTCTCCATGCGTGATTAAAGTCCCCGACTCACGACCATCCATAAATTCTTTATGCCATCCGTAAATTGTTGATTTTTCTAGACATTCATCTTCATAAGCCTCTTGCATAAGACGGAAAGTTTCTCCGACAGACTTCTTAAAAGTCGACAACAAAAAATGTAATGGCGCATCTTCGTTCCTCTTTCACATCCATCTTTTTCGAAAAGTCACAGCGCGAAAATACTTGTTAGGGGTTCACGAAACAGCGCACTACCGACGACGCATGCGTGATAAACAGGTGTGGCCGGTTGCTATGGTTACTACAACTACTACCGTTTTTCGAGACTCGTGTAAAAGTCGAACACAGTATTTGCACATTGTTATAAAAATATTCTCAGTTGTTTTGGGACAAGCTATGTACGCACGTGTGTGTGTGTGTAAGCTGGACTACAAAAGGTGTTAATGTGTCAAGACATTTTGAGGCTTTAGGTGATTTTTTTAGAAACCAGTGCGCTCTTTCCTGTGAAACGAATTCCAGGTCTGTAGCTCTATTCACTGTTTCACAGTTAGTACGTACCTCGTGATGGGAAATAAAAACGGAAGAAATGAGAGAGTCAAATTAAACATACTCACTGTTCATTGTCAAAAAAGGTAGAAATACTCATATGAATTATCAAGTTTAAGGACAAATAGCGTGCGCGCGCGCACACACACGCTTTCGCACATTCACGCTGGACTGGTCACCCCTCTTCCTATTTTTTTTTTTTTTTCAATTTTTTTCTTCGATTTTGGGGCCACTTCATCAGCTTTGAAAGAATCTGTTATTAGCCTCCTGATGATGTTATACAAGTAGCACTGTCGAAAAACATTTAAACTCATCAGTTTCCTTACTATTAGCAAATTTTCTGAACTTCAATGCTTCACTAGGGCAAATTATGAAGTTGTGGTATTTAGTAATCCCAGCTAACTGTTTGAAAAACTGTTTTAAGTATAAATCCCATTCATATCAAGTCACTTGTATGGCAGAGACAGTTTTATTATGACCACCAGGAGAGGAGGTAATAACACAATTTATCAGGTCATTGTGGGTATTAATATTACTGACAGCATACTTTGCTTAAAAGATTTCAAACATACGATCAAGACTAAACTTAGTATGACCACTTTAACTGATGTTTGCTCGAAAACCACACACACACACACACACACACACACACACACACACACACTGGGTAACAGGAAATATCTCCAAGCAAAAATAAAATTGGGCAGCAAGAAATGTCTCCCAGCACAATCGTGCAACGACTGTAGCTGAATGGTCTGAGGCATGGGCCAATCTCCAAAATGGCACCGGGTTGAAGTTCCGGATTGTTCACGGATGGTGTGCTTGTTCTGCCGTGCTCTCCCCATCTCTCTATTCCTGGAACAAGTGGTCCTAAATTAGGGATGAGTGCTTGCTCTTAGCTTCCAATAACTAAACGGAAGAAAAAAAAATGGTTAGTGGATGTGTCCGACATCCACTGTTGCAAAACCGCATGTATACCTGGTTTTGTTGTAAAGCCGTTAGCATAACAAATAGTTTTCGGACTATATTGTTTCCGAAGAGGAAAAGTAGGCCATTTACACCAACGCTACTGCTAAATTTAGCTTAATGTTGTTTGAATCTACTGAAAAGCACGATCAGCGTCTAGTGAATTGTCAAATAAATGTTGACTCTTCTTTGTTCGTGTTAAATAAACCCACTACTGCTTAAAACCTAATGTTATCAGATCACCCATCTAACAGCTTCTGTACAGTGCAATTAGACCCAGATGATAAACCGAAAGAGAGTCATACCACACAAGAATAATGCTTGATCACCATGACGCGAGAAACGCCGTCCCAGAAGCCAAAGGCTTTGGTTGGGAACAAATGACACATCTACCGTATTCACCGGAATTTTTTGCTAGGGACTTTTACTTACTGTGCTTCAGTAACGTCTTGATTATGCTACTTTTTAGTAAGTGAGACACTTCCATACTTTAAGAAAAAGCCACTAAAAAATCAATTACTTTGGCCTGTAGCTAGTACCCCATCTACAGTATTATTTTTTACCATTCCCCGTTGGACTTAACCCAATATTAGTGTTGCTATAGCAAGTAGAAAATCCTGACAGATTTTCAGCAAGCAGAAAACCCAGAAAGATATAAGTTGTTTCTTCGCTTTCAAACTTCTATCAGTCGGTAATTGAAAATTGTTTCGTAAGGATTCAAAATATCTTTAATATACACTGCTGGCCACCCAAAATGCAACACCAAGAAGGACACGAGATAGCTAAGCCAGATTTACTGGACACATAACAAGAGATACAAAGATGAAACGATTGAGCTTACAGGCTCGTGCGACTTACGGAACACGCAGGCATCAATAGTTCGTGTGGCCTCCATGGCTGGCAATAACGACCGCTACACGCCGCGGCATCGAACAAAAGAGGCTTTGGATGTAGGCTTGGGGTATGTCGGCCCAGGCTGCTTTCACACGTTGCCACAGTTCATCAGGCATAACAGCGGGTGATGCTTGCCGGGCCACTCGGTTGCCGATCAGCGACCAGACGTGTTCGATGGGCGACATATCAGGAGAATAGGCGGGCTACGGCTGCAGTGACCCCTGATGGACCGTGAAGAATTGTTGCGCGATGCGTGCCACATGCGGGCGCGCATTGTCCTGTTGAAACGTGGCCGCTGGCAACTCCTGAAGTTAAGGGAGGACTAGAGGCTCCAAAACGTCAGAGATGTAGCGGTGGCGGTAGAGTGTACCGGCGATGCCTACCAGAGGGTGCGGGTGTCTTATCCAATTGCGCCCCAAACCATAACGCCAGGCGACGGACTGATATGGCGATGCATAATGCAGGCGTCATACAGTCTCTCGCCGCAGTGCCGCCACACGCAGATCCGACCATCGTGGTGTTGCAGGCAGAAGCGGGATTCGTCGGAGAAGACAATGTCGTGCCATTCCGTAGTCCAGATGCGGCGTTCAAAGGTCCACTGCCGCCGCACTCGCCGGTGGTGTAACGTCAATGGTAATCGGAGAAATGGGCGCCGTGCGACAAGTCTCCGCTCCTGCAGACGACGTCGAACGGTACGTGCTAGCACAGGTTGTGGCGCAACACACCCTAATTCCTGCGCTAACGTTCGTGATGTGGCGGTGCGAGCCGTTAATGCCCGCCGCACAACATGCCGGTCCTCTCGTTAGGTGGTGTGCCGCGGCTGCGGCAATCGCTCACGTCAGTCCGTGCGTCCCTCCTGCACCCACCGAATCCATACTCGCCTCACTGTGGCTGGATGTCGTCTCACACGGGCGCCGATGTCTCGGTACGATAAACCGCTGTCGCGATAAGCCCCTATTCGTCCTCTGTCGAACTCCGAAACGTGCTGGAATGACTGCCGTATTCTGCGACGAGGCATCAGAAAGCTTCTCACGCACAGGTCCGGCAGCACAACACACTTCAACTACTTCCACACTTCCACTACTTGCCTTCTGTGCACCCTTCGTATAGCGCTTCTCGGTGGCGTGCCGGGGGCACATGATTTGCATATATCGTGCAATGCTAATCGTTTGCATGTCCTCTCGCGGGCGACGCATGCTGCAAATTTCAGGCCAATCGGATGCTTCCTTCTTGGTGTTGCATTTTGGGTGGCCAGCAGTGTATAATGATGCATACATTATTTACTAAGCATCATGAGCGTTTTTTAGCATGCGCTTTTTACACTTTGAGAAAGATAAGTATTTATAGAATAGCTGTCAGCTTCATACAGTATATCATCAAACGTCAAAAATTATTTCTTTGATAATAAGAAGCACACCAAAGAGTGTGATTCTTCATTCCTGAAACGCTGGGTTTGAGTTACGAATGTAAGTGTCTCTCGTGAAAAGCTGAAGTGATTGGGATCAAGTCCAAAATGATTTATCACTGATTTATTCAGTTCATAGCATAATACATTCATTGTCGTGTCATCTTATCCTCAATAATTCGGAATCGCATTCTTTTCCTTAACTTGGATCATTTGACTGGATCCCCGTGGTTATTTTTGTTTATCTGGTCTTTTATTTACCGTACGTAGTCGATAAATTCACACATGCAATGTCATGTTTACAATCAAAAGACTGCCTTGGAAGTTACCCGAGATTCAGTCACTGACAGCTTTTATGTTATCATTAAGGGGAACTGGTACATTCATTGGAAGAGATTTATGCAGTTGTTCATTCATATCTTCTATAAGTTGTTATTAAAACAGTGGAAGCTCTTCCTCTATTTAGTGGAGAGCTCTTCCTCTCTTTAGAAGAGTGCAGAACAACCGTCGTTCCTTCGACCAGATCAATGGACTTCAGCTTCATTATCATTTCCCATCTGTACTCGTATACCATCATGATGGTCAGAGATGATATTGGCACTACAGCTTAAAGAATGCTGAAGCTCGATTGAAATAAATGTTTGCCATCTCTTTCGGTCCAATGCTGACTCTGACATTTTTTCATCAATCATTGATGACTGATTTTACATCTTTAATAGACCTCGTTCTAAATGCACTTCTGAGTCTGCTGTCAGATATTGCAGATTGATCTAAGTAACATTCCAAGTTCAGTTTTCCTCGAGAAACATTCAGTTAGCGATTAAAACAATCGACATTACGCCATTTGTACTCGTGAAATTGAAGCGGAATTAAGGTTGATCGAATGCAATAATATTTATCGAGGTAATTGCTTAAGTTTAATTTTTCTTCGGAAATGTGGTGTTATTTTTACATGTGGAGGAAGTAGTTAGTTTCCTTTCTGGTACAAGTTTGATCGATCTTGTTCCCATTTACACAGCGCAAGTACAAATGAACGAGTAAATAAATGTTGAATGCGATAACTCGAATAAAATCTCAGATGCATTTTTGGGTCTCACGTTCAAAGTATCCCAAAGGTAAAACTGATGAAAATCAGAAATGGTGGTTTGAGTATTTGAGTGTAAAAAAACTTGGAAGAGATATTAAAAATTACGACAAAATGTTTACTTCCGCAACAGTGTTTCGCATCAAACAGAAGTCATCGCTTTTTCCACGTTTATAAGTGAGTTACGGAAAAATTCTCGTCGGCCGCCGCCGGGAATCCAAACCAGGGTGTTCCAGTTACGCGGTGGACGTGCTACCACTGCACCACAGCTGCCTCGAATTCTCCAGACTCACATACGACTAAGTGCCAAACCACATGGCAGGTTGCTTCTTGGAGCCCCACAATGCTGGGGATTCACCGAAGATGGAAAGCAGCAACTGAACAAATAACTAGGAGGCGAATGAATAATTAATACACACAATTGACGTGGACTAGGAACATCAAACAGAAGTCATCGCTCTTTCCACGTTTATAAGTGAGTCACGGAAAAATTCTCTTGAGAGAATTTTTCCTAACTACTACATCACACCCAGAGAGACCAAGTTTCCGATTGACTCACTTATAAACATGAAAAGAGAGATGACTTCTGTTTGATGTTCCTAGTCTGCCTCAATTATGTGTATTAATGTTTCGCATCTTATTTAACCAGCTTCGGATGGATTGGAGGATATGGTACTGATCACCACAAATTTGACAATTTGTTTCCATGCGAAGCTATTCAAAATGCATATGCACAAGGTTTATTGTCGATGCACGACTCAAAGCTTAATAGTAATACAAGACTGGTAAATTCAAGCAATATTTCTGAACGTTCAGAAACATTTATGAGTTGAACGGAACACACACTGCAGAAAAGGTAAATATTTCTACTCTTTAATCTTCCATAAAGTCAACATGGCGATTCAAACAAATGTCCATTCATTACAATGAGGCGTGTATGCCAGCAGAGAAGAAATCGAGGTTTTCTTGGTGCAGCCAAACTTTTATGGCTTGCCTCACATCTGCAGCAAAATACTCGCTGATCAAGTGTTTCCTGATAGAGCCAAACACAGGGAAATAGCAGGTTGCAAGCTCAGGTGGAATTCTACAAAACCTTCAAACCGTATCACTAAAATCACTGAGCCGTGCGTTGGGACCGTATATGGTCTGGCGTTATCGTGCAACAACGCACCATGTTTGCTTAGAAGCGCAGGTCTTTTGCGGCTAATGGCTTGGCCCTAATTCTCAAGCATCTGACAATACAGTTTGGCTGTTAGACTTTCATTGCGGTCCAGAAAATTAATCAGCACACCCTGACTACACCAAAAGAGAGTTACTATGATTTTCCCACTGTATGACGACGTCTTGACATTTTTGGCAGTTGGAAATAACTGGTTCTTCCACGTCATCGATACCCGCCTGCTTTCTGGTGTCGAATGATTCACTCAACTTTTGTCTCCTGTGACAATAGGCTGCAATTAGATTGCTGTTGATGATAGTGTATCAAATGTGGGAAGGTGAGACCCATTCATCTTTTCTTGTATTTTCTTGTGAGCAAGGCGGTGCCTGTTGGGAGGCCAGGGAAGGCAGTTACTCTCCCGAAACGGTTATACTTGGGGCGTAAGCTTCCTAGTGCTTCACCGTTTGAGTTACGACCCTGCATTGTACGACTAAGAGTGCATGTGTAGGTGTGTTCTATCACCCCGTAAAGTTTGTTCTAAGAGTTTTGAATCACCGTGTATACATTACTTAAAAGAGAAACTGGGTCCAAAATAATCTTCGTTATAAATGGGAAGGAAAAACTGTTTTCAATCGGATATTTAAAAGCAAGCATACGGACCAAGATTTACTTTGAATTCGAATCATCTGCATTTACGCCCTCTATCGGCGAAGTAATGCGTCAAAAAAAAAAACGGGGAAAAAAGGATAATCTTTTTCCCAAAAAAAGGGAAAATAGGATCATCTTTCCCCCCCCCAAAAAAAAGAAAAAAGGATCATCTTTTTCCCAAAGATGGAGACGTCTTAGTAGCTGAGCCCATCCTACGGATTTATGATGTCAGAAGCTTACTTAAAAATACACATAGCACCGTGGATTGTTGGCCACCGTGGTGTAAATGTAGCGCACTCGGCTAGATATCGAGAGTTCTGTGGTTCAATTCCACAGCGGCTGCTGAAAAACAATTTTTCGGTTGCTGTGTGTTTCTGGAACGTGGAAAGAGCGATGTATTTATTTATTTACTGTCGCCACGTATTTGGAGGATTTTCACCTTGGATCTCGCCCTTTGGATTTAACTGCTATAATATATATCATCATCATCATCATCATCATTGTCAACCATTATCAATCCACTGCTGGACGAAGGTCTCCCCAAGTTTCCTCCACAACGGTCTGTCTTGTGCCAGTCTCCTCCATGTCACCCCTGCATACTTTCGAATTTCATCCACCCATCTCCCATGTGGTCTTCTTCTGGGTCTTTTCCTGTCCCTTGGAATCCAATCTAAAATTTCGGCTGTCCATCGATGATCTGTCCTTCTGGCAGTATGTCCAGCCCATTGCCATTTCAGGGATTTAACTCTGATCATAATGTCTTCCACTCTTGTCATTTTTCGGATCCACGAGTTCCTCTTCTTATCTCTCCTGGTTACACCAAGTATGCACCTCTCCATGCTACTTTGAGTTGTCTGCAGTCTTTGTATATCTCTTTTAGTTAAGGTCCACGTCTCTGCACCATACGTAAGCACTGGAAGGATGCACTGATCAAACACTTTTCTTTTAAGACATAATGGCATATTGCTCTTGAAAATTATGCTGTTTCTTCCAAAAGCTCTCTAAGTTTTGTACGCCGATTAATTTCTTCATCAATGTGACCCTCACTTGATATCTGCTGTCCAAGATAAACGTACGTGTCTGTTATCTCCAGCTTTTCTCCATCAATCAATAAATCTTCATTTCTTGTAAAAGCATTGAACATCACTTTTGTCTTCTGAAAGTTCATTTTTAATCCTACTTCTTTACTCTTGTCAGCAAGTTCCTGGGTCATACTCTGCAGCTCTGTATATATATATATATAGCCAGTGCCGTTAATGCCCACCAGATGGAGACGTCTCAGTAGCAGAGCCCATCTTACGGATTTATGATGTCAGAAGCGGACTTAAAAATACACATAGAACCGTGGATTGTTGGCCACCGTGGTGTAAATGTAACGCACTCGGCTAGATATCGAGAGCTCTGTGGTTCAATTCCACAGCGGCGGCTGAAAAACAATTTTTCGGTTGCTGTGTGTTTCTGGAACGTGAAAAGAGCGATGTATTTATTTGTTTACTGTCGCCACGTATTTGGAGGATTTTCATCTTTTTCCCATTTCAAGCTTTCCAATGCAAAAAAAAATTTTCAAATCGGACTAATAGCTGCAGAGATATGGTGTCCATGGACGAACGGACTGACAAAGTGATGCTATAAATAAGTACTTTTTTTCTTTTACCAAAGAAGAATGGGAAACAAACCAACATAGTTGATTCAACAACTGGAAGGAGCTATTGGAGTAGGGCTTGGAAACCTCCCGTTCAAAGTTCAAATCTAAGTGGGGCTTTTTGCGTCGAAGCACATGTGACTAATTAGCCCTTCATTCCTCCGGCGTATTCGGGTAGGTCACGGAGATTAAGCATATCTGCATATTGTTCTATATGTCTCTCTCTCTCCTATTTCGAGCAATTCCTTTCGTATACATAAGAGTCCAAATCTCATAGAGTAGGTTCCTTTGTGCTTACTTTAATAAAACACTGAAGTGCCAAAATTCATGGGAAACGTGTCTAGTATCGTGTAGAAACTCCTCTAGCCCCGAGAAGTGCAGCAACTCAACGTGGCCTCGATTACACAAGTGGCCGGAAGACTTCTGGAGAGATCTTGAGCCAGGCCGTTTGAACAGCCGCCCACAGTTCCCTGGTATTTTTCGGTGCAGGATCTTGGTTGCGAATGGACCTCTCCACCACTTCCCATAAGTGCTCTATTGGGTTCATGTCGGAAGAACGTGGTGGCCACATCATCTGTCGAAACTGTCTAGAATGCTTTTCGAACCAATTTTGGACAACTTGTCCACGATGACATGGTACATTGTCCGCTTGGAAAAACCCATCGTTGTTGAAGTACATTTGCAGCCCATGAAGGGCTGCAAATGGTCACCCAGCAGAACAATAATGCGATTATACCGGTTAATGACGTGTTTACGAGGACCCAAACCGTGCCACGTAAGGACACCCCACACACACATGTGAAAACACCACCAGCTGGCAGAGTGCCTTGTTGACAGCTTAGGTCAATGGCCACATGGGTTCTGCGCAACACCCAAACCCTAACAACAACTAATAGCGTGACTCATCGGACCACGCCACATGTTGCCAGTCTTCCAGGGTCCACTTATCATGTTCACGAGCCCAGGTAAGACGCTGTGTTCGATGTCGCGGTGTTAACAAAGGCACTCTGGCGGGTCTTCTGCTCCCATACCCATGGATGGATGCTGAATTACTCTGCACTGACCTCTCTGGTACCTCCTGCATTGAATGTGGATGTTATTTGAGCAAGTGTCGCTTGTCTGTTAACATGGACATTAGACAATCCTAGTCAGGTGCTGCTGGTCACGGTCATTCAGCACTCGTGGTCGGCCACTGCGCTGTCCACAGTGGATGGTAATGCCTTTCATCAGGTATTATCGGTACATACGTCACACCGTGGATCGAGAAATGTTGAATGTTTGCACAATTTCGGAAATTGAATGCCCCATCCGTCTGGCTCCCACTACCATGCCTCGTTCAAACTCCTATTATTTACGTCTGCTTGCCATAATCCTACTGGCAGTTGCTCAACCTGGCTTACAAAATTACAACTCGCAACTGATAAAAATCGAGGTGTGCATCAAAGCCTTTACACAACGGCAGCACCAGTTAAAAATTTGCATACTGCTATCACATGAGTTTTGGCACTTCAGTGTAGTTTAATATGCGGTTAACTACATCCTTTATAAAAAAAATACTGAATTATATAACTTTTTTTAAGTTACAATTCTCAAAAGATTTATTCCCAAGTTTTGCATCTCTATTTTTAAGATCACGAGAACACGAATTTATTCTTTTCTCGTAGTATGATCATTGTACGAGGTCAGGCTTGCCTCAACGTGGGCAAAAACTTGCTCTTGCATTTCTAGTTAGATAATGCTCGTCTATATTTTGCAAGCACTCGTAAACAAATCATAGATTTCATTTTTTATTAACCTCTACTAAACGTCTGACTTTTTCTGTTCTCATTGTGAAATTTGTGTTTTATTTTCTTTTGTCCAAATTGTACAGTGACTTTTCCGCCCGAAATGTGCGTTTATCATCAAACAGGTTATTGCAAATAATGTACATTTTTGTGTTTTGGTGCCTCAAAATGGTCCCGATGTATTGTCTATCTTATGTGCTGCATAATAACCATTTGCTTCAAAATAATGTTCATTTGAAGTGTGGAACTAAGTTCCTTCAAAAGCAATCGTAAAAATCTTAGGACAGCTGTTCTGCTACTTGAGTGTCGCGTGACACTCATTTCGCTGAAGTTGAAGGCCTTCTTCCTACGTCTCTTTGAATAGTTTAAATTGTATCATTAAGAACAGCAGACGGACGTTCGTGAAACTCTTTTCATCTGATGCACTTTAAATTTATTCACCAGGAAACCGATATTAACATATGTTGTCTCCCGGTCATAGAACATTTCTTACTACCGTTTTATGAATTTCGTCATAAGACTTTCCCTGTGTACGCAAAATTATTAACACAATCCTTTCCTTGGCATTTATCGTTTTGGGTTGCAAATAAGAAAAAGGAAATCATTTTATTTATATTCTTTACTCTGAAATAATTCAGAGATTTTCTTGTGGTTTGGCTAGACATATTTCTTCGAAATGATTTTCCACAGCATGGAGTTTGTTATTCAGTCTGTTCTTTTTTATTTTTTTAAACCATCTCCGAAATGAAGTAAATGAAAAATGTAAAGGTGATTCAATTAAAAGTGTTGTCCTGACAAAAAATTTTAAGAAATTATTTTCCCACAAAAGTAATGCTTCATTTTTTAGCTCTTGCATGTCCGATTTGCAGTAATTTAGAACCCAAACAGAAATTTTACCTCCTTGTATGACAACTAATACGAGCTTCTGTAAAATTTAAATTGGAATTTTAATATTTTTCTCTTTGTGTCTGTATAAATAGGTTTAATTTAATTTAAAGAAACCGTTTAAGTAAAGCACCTTTTTGCCACCTATGGCCGAGTAGTTTCAGGTTCTCGCTTTTCATCGTTCGTCTGAGATAGGTTCGGGTTCGGATCACGGTTGTGGACCGAATGGTGTGTTTTTCTGATAGCTCTTACTCTTTGCTGAAACCAGTAGACCCAAATTAGGAACGGGTGATTGCTTATAACTCTTAGAACTGTTATAACTCTTAGAACTGAAACGAGAAGCTCAGAAACGAGAAAAAGAAGTTCCTTTCTCTATGGCTGCATAGCGTCTGATCTAGTTTTAGTACATAACTGCAGTATGTCACAAAATAAAAACAGGTTTGAAACATGAGAAAAGCTCCTATTTTAAGATTTCAGTTTTTATGATCAATAATTGCTGTAAGGTGCTAAAGACAGCAAAACTGTATTCCGCGTGTTCTGCAATAGTTTAGAAACGGCGTTAGCACAAGACAGAATCTACATTTTGGTAGTTTCGTACTTTGAGATCAGAACAATGGATAAAACGCAGATAAATTTAGATAGAATTTGCTAGCTGCCTCGGTATCATAGCGGTCTAAGCGCTGGCTTCTGATAATTCGCCGAAAATGGGTTCGGGTTCGAATCCTGGTGAGGCATGGATGTTGTGTTTGCCTTACGCCGCTAGCACTAAAAGACCACTGTAAACGTCTGGGGCAATTATGGCTCATTTTCGCTCCCCTGATTCGGTGCCACTGGTTCAAGGAACGAGCCACATCCAATCATCCAAGTCTCAAGCGGGAAAAGCGCCCAGGATCAGCTCTATGCAGAGTACCGTTCCTCTGGTCACTCGAACACCGGGATGTAACTTTGGTGTAACGATAGCGAATATCGTCGTGCTTTTGATGTTGATAGGTGCGAATTTCTTTGTTCTAACAGCTTCTTGACACAGAAGTAAATCAGAAAATGTAATTGAGGCTGTTGAACGCGAATCTCTCCCACTCACTATCACAAGTGTAGCCCATATGCAAATATTCGTATGAAATTAAAAAAAAAAAAAAGTGATATAAATTCGAGGGCAAATCAAATAATGAAGGCAACATTGGAATTAACCGCAAGCGATAGCAGCCAGCCAACGTTCACACGTCATAACGGCAGTTAAAAGAGATGACAGCTATATCGCGCAATGTTACATCCCTTCTAGCTCTGGCGGCGAGTGTGCAAATATGGAAGCCACTCTTTCAGAGTATATCGCTGCTTAACAAGCGCCGTAAGCAGGCTTCTCTCAAATTCGCAGAACAATGATAGCACGTAAGTGTGTGGACCAGAGAAAAGTTTATGAATGGACAGAAATGCATAAATCTGGCAGGACAAATGTGACTGACTAAACTGGAGAGACCAGGTCAGAGAGATCACATTGCGAATTCAAGGCTATATCAATCTTATGAACTCTTTCATTTAAGACGCCAATGCTTGCCAGTGACTCTTGCATGGTATGTAAAGTTCAAACCTACCTCACAAAAAACAAGTGAAAAAGTGGTTTCATACCCAGGAATCCTACAATGCACTGTTAAAATTTCTACGGTAAGTTGCACCAAAAGGTGGTACTACACCAACTGCACCACTTTCTGAGAAAAGATGGTGCAAACAAAAGCAGACAACATGGAGCAACCTTACAGAATAATATGGTGAAACCGTGTACCATAGTGTGAGTAGAGTATAAAAGAGCGGTTCTGCGCCAGCGGTAGATCAGTGTTCACCTATGGGATCCACCTCTTTGGCAGGTGGTGAATCATGGGGTGATGATGGATCGCATCTTACGCCATCTTGGCTGATTGCGTCGAACTGAAAACGTTATGGGGGTGCCCAATGGGGGTTGAGGGATAGACATCACAGGGGTGAGCAGTTGGTGTTATGGTTAAATTAGTATTTCGCAATACTATCTCGGTACGGAGGGTGGATGACGTTACAAATGTTTCAATTTTTTTATTTTTTTTATCTAACACGTGTTTGGAAACTTTTGTTTTAATCTCTCATCTCGTAAATTTTTCTTTCTATTTCCTTCAGGTGATTTTTAAAATTTGAATGTTTTTTTTTTCAAATAATTTGCTTTCCTTTATGCATTTTTAAGATTATGTACAATTTCTCGATAAATATTTATGAATGTTCTGGTGGATGACATCATGTTTCCCTGCCAGCTTCATTTTCGCCTCAGAAAATGTTACTGTGTTTTTGTAAATTCTTCTTGTTTTATTATACCAAACCCTTTCATAGACCATTCTTTATTTTTCTCACTTAAAGAATTTTTATTTAACAACGTTCGGAGATTTTGGTTTTATATTTATGTTAGCGAGGGAATATTCGAAGCTGATTGTATTCGTAATTCGATTGAGTATTATTTCTAAGCCTGTGATTTATTTTTGAATGTGATTTTTGCTCTTGTTTCATGCATTTTTTTTGTCTCAGTCCTCTACTAGGGATTTTTTGTTTTATTTTTCCTAAATAGTTCTTTTTTATATTTCATAAATTATTTTTCTACTTAGCAAAATTTTCCGTATCAACATTTCTTTTAAAATATCGCTTTTAAAAAACATTTTTATTTCTTCTGTTTTCCCTTAATCAATTTTTCTTACTTGATTTTAATGTATTCATTTGTATAACTTAAACCATTTTTCTATCTTGCTTTTCATGTAAGTGTATGTGAATTATACAAATCTTTAGTGGTCATTCAAAAAATTCGATTGTAACTGTATTTTTTTTAGTTCTTACTTTATTTTTTAATTTCTTTCCAACAAAAGTTTCTTCACTATTACTTTTTCCCCTATTTAACTTAAACTATTTTTCAAACTTCTATTCTATACTTGTATATTCATTAAACTTTACGACTTATAGGCATTACTTTTTTCATACTTCTCGATGTGTCGGCATTATTCTACGTCTACTTTTATTAAGACTTCATTTTTCCATTTTTTTCCAACAAACGTTTCGTCATTATTATTTCTTTTTCTTATATAACCTAAATTATTTTTCAAAAATGCTATTCTATGTTTGCGTGTAATTAAACTTCTCGATGCATCCACTTTATTTATTTTTTTAAACCTTGCAAACTTTTGACCAGTTTCATTCTAACTTTATTTTTCGATTTCCTTCGAACAAATGCTTCTTAACGACTTGATATTCCAAGATGTACCAAAACTTCAAATTTCTGCTTCCCTATATAGCTGACTCTATTTTTTCAGCATGCATACATGTGAAATATGCATATTTTTTTTATTCTATCCTAGTTTGCTATCCTTTTTTATTCATTGACCCAACAAAAAAGCATTCATTCTCAAGACATACATTCAAAAAATTTCATACTTACACTAAAATTTGTATTCTTTGCGATATATTTTCTGTATATTTTTCTAACTCGACAGAAAAAGCATTCATTCTGGAGGCATAGCGACTAAGTCCGTACTTCCACTAAACAACATATGCTTACCGATATTTTTTTCTCTGTATAGCATTTTGCTAACTCGTTAGAGGACGTAGCTAAAAGATTATTCCCAAGACGTAGCTAAAAGATAGTATTTCTCCAAACAAAGGATTGTTTTAAGAAAGACTTACTTCTTTTCCCTGTATAACAATTTAATTTATTTTTCGAAATGCTATTCTGTTTACGTATTTGTTTAACTTTGCTTTGCAACTGCTTTTTACTGTACTTCTATTTTTGTTTCTTCATAGTATTTTTTTCCTGTTTCATTCCAACAAACATTTTTCTCGCTTTTTCTGTCGAGTTAAAAAAATATACAGAAAATATATTGCAAATAATACAAATTTTAGTGTATAAGTGTGAACTTTTTAGAATGTATGTCTTGAGAATGAATGCTTTTTTGTTGGATCAATGAATAAAAAAAAGATAGCAAACTAGGATAGAATAAAAAAATATGCATACTTCACATACATGCAAGGTGAAAAATAGAGTAAGCTATATAGGGAAACAGAAATTTGAAGTTTTGGTATATCTTCCAATATCAAGTCGTTAAGAAACATTTGTTGGAAGGAAATCGAAAAATAAAGTTAGAATAAAATTGGTTAAAAGTTTGCAAAGTTTTAAAAAATAAAAAAAGTGAATACATCGAAAAGTTTAATGTCACGCAAACATAGAATAGCATTTTATAATACTCAATCGAATTACGCATACAATCAACTTCGAATATTCCCTCGCTAATATACATATGAAACCAAAATTTCCGAACGTTGTTAAATAAAAATTCTTTAAGTGGGAAAAATAAAGAATCATCTATGAAAACTAATTTATTCAATGATTCTATTGTAACAGTTAAACAAAAAAAAAAAAAAAAAAAAAATGTTTGGTATAATAAAACAAGAAGAATTTACAAAAACACCCATTGAGTAAAATTTTCTGAGGGGAAATGAAGCTGGCCGGGGAAACATGATGTCATCCATCAGAGCAATGGTGTCGTCCGACACCAGAACATTCATAATTATTTATCGAGGAATTGTACAGAATCTTAAAAATGCATAAAGAAAAACAAATTCTTTGAAAAAAACAACATTCAAAATTAAAATATCACCCGAAGGAAATAGAAAAAAATTCACGAGATGAGAGATTAAAACAACAGTTTCTACACACGTGATAGAATTCAAAAAATGAAACATTTGTAACGTCATCCACCCTCCATACCGATATAGTAATTGCGAAATACTAATTTAAACATAACACTAACTCCCCACCCCTGTGATGTCATATTTAGAAAGTGCAGTCTTATATCTCAACCCCCATTCGGCACCCCCATGACATTATTAGTCCCACTAAATCATCCAAGATGTCGTAAGATATCTTGGATGATTGAGTGGGACTAATATCATCCAAGATATCTTACGACATCTGCCAAAGTGGTGGATCCCATAGGTTAACATTTATCCACCCCTGGCGCTGAACCGGCCTTTTATACACTTCTAGTGTGGTGCAAAGTTTCACTACGTTGTTCAGTTTCGTTTGCACCTTACGTGTCGCTTCTTTTCTCAGAAAATGGTGCAGCTGGTGGAGTACCACTCTTTTGGTGCAATCTACCACTTTTTTCCCTGCATAAATGCTCAAATGTTCATCCAGAAAAATTAGCGAGCAGAATTAAAGTTATCGCGAAAATCTCTAGAGCTCCTTTTCCGGACAAAAACGACGTGGTCCAACTTCAAGGAGGACAAATGCCCCCTCTTTAACCCGTATACACTGAATGGCCACTTTATTATGACCACCCCTCAGTACTTCGTTGGGCCACCTTTTGCCTTTAATACTGCGTCGATTCTTCGTGGCATGGACTCCACGAGATGTTGATAGGTGGTTTGTGGAATCTGAGACCATGCTTGATGAATAGCACTTTCCAGGAGTGTGAGATTGCAGGGTAGTGGATCCAGCTGTCTGATGGCTCGTTCAACTTCATCCCACAAATTATCAATGGGGTTGAGATATGGAGATTGTGGGGGCCACCTAAGTAAAGTAAACTCACCGGCATGTTCCTGAAACCAATCCTGTACAATACGAGCACTATGGCAGGACGCATTATCTTGTTGAAAGTAGCCATCGCCATTGGGATAAACCATCCACATGACAGGATGTACTTGGTCCGCAACGATGTTTAGATATGATGTGCCAGTCAGACGTTGATCAACACGAATTAAAGGGCCCAAAGCATACCAGAAAAACATTCCCCAAACCATAGCGTTGCCTCCACCAGCTTGAAGGGTTGTAGCAATGCATTTGGGGTCCATGCTTTCGTGCTGTTTCCGCCAAATTCTCACTCGGCCATCGGCATGGTGCAACTGAAAACGTGATTCATCGGACCACATAATTTGTTTCCAATTATCGACTGTCCAATCCTTGTGCTCCTGTGTGAACTGGAGACGTTTTCTCTTGTTAACTGCAGACAGCAAAGGTGTTCGAACAGGCCTTCGGCTGCCATATCCCACCCGATGCAGTGTACGGTGAACAGTGCATGCAGAGATCATTTGAGGGGATCCTTGATTAAGATGGTCTGTAATTTGTTGCATTGTTGCCCTTCTGTTGTCTGTTACCAGTCTGGACACTCTCCGTTCCGCCCGAGCAGTCACTAGTCGATGACGACCACACGTTGCACGTAGAGACCAGTTTTTTTGGCTGACAGTCCAGTCTTTAAACACTTTAACAACAGCTGCTCTGGAACATTTCACGAATGTGGCGGTGTCGGTGATACTCGCTCCATGGATCCGAGCTCCTACAATCATCCCACGTTAAAAGTCCGTCAAATCGCATTTTTTACCCATCGCATCACCAAAGAATCACTTCTACTGCTGTCGCAAGCACTAAGCTTTCCCTTTTTATACTAGCCTCGCCCTCTGGCGGCAACAGCGTGCAGCCATATCTGATTTGCTTAAAACTGTCAGGTGGTCATAATAAAGTGGCCACTCAGTGTATAGGCGTCCATGTTTGAGGACATTCTGTTTATCACTTGTTGTTTAAGCTTGAGCCAGATTAGAGTTTCTACGATAATATTTTTATAACTACAGAGCTGTACAAAAATTTAGGACACAAGAAATTAAAATACTATCTTCTCTCCGTCGCTTCATCCTCAGTATCGTGCATCCAATGATTCCCTCTTCCGTCACTTCCCTTTCACCCATGAAAAGTGAAAAACAGACCTCTAACCAGAATTCCGGTGGGCGTTTCCATCGGAATTCAAAAATTTCTTTCACCTTCCTCGCAAACTCTATTCTAAAAAACTGATAAACTTGAAGAAATTACCCGTATGTATCAGACCAGTGAACATCTTCAGGATTTCTTTTAATTTTTTCAAGTTGTACAAAACACTTAACCTAATCGTCCAGGTAGTCACCATTGGAACTGATGTCCTTGTTCCACCGATCTACGAGTTGAAATATTCCATTGCGATTGAATTCTGGCAAGCGGGAGTTGAAGAAGCCATCCATGAAACGTTTCACATCATCGTCGTTAGTAAAGATTTCCTCAGCGAGGAAATTCGACAAAGACCAGAAGAGATGAAAGTCGGACTGGGCAAAGTCCGGGAAATAAGAGTGGGGCGGGTGCGACAATATTTCCCTTTCCAGCTCGTGCAATGCAATTTTTGCTGGGTCCGTAAATCGGCATTGAACCATCTTCATCCTGGAGGGCGCAAGGAGACGGACCAACTGTTGGATATAAGCATCCTCTCTGATGATATTGTTCCGCGGTGACAGTTCATAGTGAATCCCACGGCGACAATCCCACCAGCAACTCAGCACCCCTTTCCGTCCATGGAGGAGTGGCTTGGCGATTTTCTGTGAGGTTTGCCCCTGTTTGGTCTACGATTTTTGTCGCGTAACATTCACGTATGTGATCCATTTTTCGTCACCCGTGACCAACCGATGCAAAATGCCCTCCCGTTTTTCTCTTCCACGCAGAGCAACAGCAGTGTAGTAGCATTGCATCCGATTCTGGTCAGGCAAAGTGTGGGGTACCCGTTTGCACAGTTTACACGAATATTCCAACTACCGAAGTCGGCTGTTGATGGTCGTATAAGAGGTTTTCAGTTCCTCTGCCATTACCGTAGTGTTGCATCAGGTTTAGTCAAAAGCACATGTTGCAATGTATCATCTTCAACCTTGCTGGGTCTGCCACTTCTGTGCGAGGCTATGCTTGACTGAGTATTGACAGATCCCGTACACCAGTGTCTGTAAGAGGCTATGTTTGACTGAGTTTTGACAGATCCCGTACACCAGTGTCTGTAAGAGGCTATGCTTGACTGAGTATTGGACAGATCCCGTACACCAGTGTCTGATTTCCTGTACCAATCCCAGCAAGTACTCTGTCCAATAATATCGTCACCAAAGGCGTTTCGCAATTTTCCAAGTGCTTCCGTAATTTTCACGCCATTCAAATTTTCATTGAGTAATATTGCACGCATACTTTCATTCGATATCGCAATGGTATTGTTGCCACAACAGCGCACGTTCTGTCCTAGAATCCATTCTTTCGCGCAGAGCACTCTGGGATGTTTACGTCACCACAGGCCCGCAGTATCTTGCATTACCCACGCCACATACGATTTTTTCCCCGGAAACTTTCTTTATAACCTGATAAAATACTTGGAGCATCAGATGAGAAAGGAAGAAATATTCCGATTCCAAACGAAACGCCTACTCGAATTTTGGCTATTTTCTCTTATTTTTTCTTCCATTGGAAGCAATGGAAGAGAAAATCATTTGACGGACGACCCTAAGGATTAAGCGATGGTTAGAAGATTGTGTTCTAAGTTTTTGTATCCTAAATCCTTGTACAGAACTGTAGTTATCATAAATATTATCGCAAAAGCTCTTATCTGACTCGTAAAGCTTTTAATGCCGAAACAACAAGTAAAGAACAGAAAACCCTCATAAAAATACTTCACTATTTTTCAAGATATTGCACCACGTAACAAATTGTACAATCAATCACTAACTATGAACATTAGAACAAAACATAATATGATGAAAAATGGTATGTTCATTCGCACCCCAAGCGAAATTTTTTTTAGCCGGGTTCCTGTCTGTGTAAATAATTTGTTTAAAAATGCATTGCAAAAGACGTAGACCAAAGTAATCGAGGTAGTTGCCTTCAATGCATGATCTTATTAACAAGAGTCACTCACAATACAAATTTAAATTCGTTGGCTGAATTTAAAGATTTTATTATATCTGATGATGGGTTCTAGGGAAACCTGAAAGTTCTTATATTTGTATATACAATAAAATCTTTAAATTCAGCCAACAAATTTAAATTTGTATTGTAACTGACTCTTGTTATTAAGATCGTGCATTGAAGGCAACTACCTCGATTACTTTGGACTAAATCTGCACGAATTTGAATTATCCTAATAAAATACATAGACTAATGTGAGGTATACTGATATATCGATGAAGGTTTAGAGTAATGGGTAAAGAGGCTATGCTTGACTGGGTATTGGACACCTCATGTCATTCTTTTAAGAACATCACGTCAATGTTCTGTTTTGGCACTTACTTGTCATTGTTGCATATGCTATCGGTTGTTTGATGTTTATTCAGCGTTTGCCTTCGTCCTAATAATTGCATATGTTTGCTTTTTGTTTGTGCGTGCAAGTGATGTTTTATGTTCTTTTAATCGACAGCTATGTGTTTTCAGTCGCAGATACTCTCACTGGTCAAAACTGAACTTGAAGACTAATTTTGAAACATGTAACAGCAGTAACAAAATACCAGAATATAAAAGCCAGTTTCAACAGTTTCTTTCGTAATGAGAAAGAATCGTCGTGCAAAATGAATTACTAAATTTATTGCCATATTCATTCAATGAAAAAGCGCAATCATTAATTTGAACTGGGTTATGTTTCGCTAGAAATATTATCCCGTCATTGGAAAGATGTGATGGCCATTTTCCAGGGTCGTCCAAAAGTAAAGATTCAGAAATTTCGTCTGTTCTACTTTGCCGACATTATGACAATACCTTTCTTCATCATATAGTAAGTAGACCAAGGTTGCATTTATTGCTTGAGAAATGAGAATTTGATACAAAAAATAATTTTCTTCTGACTATAGAATTTGGTTCATGCTCAACCGGAGTCTGCTCGCTTTCATTGTTTCCCGGTTTTAAAAATTTAAGACCTCCTCTTCGCAGATCATCTATTTCTTTTCAAATATATTTCTTTTCTTTTTCTGAGAATCACTTTCGTATCTTCTATTTCTTTCTCGATCTCGTATTGTACTCATTCTCAATTATCTACAGTGTTAAAAATTAAAATTTTAATGTATTCAAAGTATATTTCTTAGAACTATTTGTTGAGTTGCCAATGCAAATAAACCAGAGAATGAAATGTTGATTCTGGCTTTACATTTCATAGTTTTTGAAATTTGGGATACAATAATTTCCTTCTCAAAAATATTAAAATATTAAATACACTAGCGTATCAAAATTATAACTGAAGAAAATGAAGCCAAGTCTAATCTACGTTTCTGCTGTTGATGTAAACTTATCGCAATATTTTCACATTAAAAATTGCACTACATCTTGTGTTCTTGTTTGTTTCTTTTGCAGCACAGTTTCCGACAGTCTCAACGCACACAAACACGTGAAGCCCAAAAAGTACATAGGGGGATCTAAAGCTACCTGAATCTAGGACAATTGCCTATCTTAATTTAGGTGTATTCAGATGCTATCCTTTTTTCCTTCTGAATAAGATAGCATTTCCTTGCACTCTTAAAAATTGGTACTTAAAAATAAGCAAAATGTACTCGTTTTCGAGTACATTCTGGGCTTATAATAGCTCCGATTACTTGTGTCTCAGTTTTGAAAAAGACACGCACTCGTTTTTGAGTACATACAGGGAATCAATTGTGAGTACATCTGGTATTTCTAATTTTAAATATATGCATTCATTTTTGACTACATATTTTTCAAATATATGTACTCAAAAAAATCCATATATTTCAAATATATGTGCTCTAACTTCCTTCAGTTTCTGTGCCCTTTCGGGTAGGGCACAGAAACTGAAAGAAGTTACAGCGAAACTAGCAGGATTGTTTGTAAGCGAGAGAGAGCATACTAGATGGCGCCACCGTAGGAGTTTGCAAATAGAAGGCAGAGATAAATTATAGACGGGGTGGGGGTGGCGTCTTAGGAAATTTAACCAGGGGTTACTACCCGGTGGCCGTCACTTAACGTGCTCGTCCGATGCACGGCGGATATTCAGCTCTTGTTAGAAATTCCCACCACCAGCTAGGTTTGAACCTAGGGTCACTCCATCAGTAGTCAGAATCTCTAACCACTAAGCCATCCGCGGTTCGATTTCAAATTTGGAATACGTGTACACCATACATACTCATATTTGAGCATGCCATGTACTCGTTTACGATACGATTGTACTTAAAAAAAACGAGTAGGTTCAGGTTCTCAATTTTAAGTAGATGTTTTTTAACAGTGTGGTTGTGCATATCATTCATCATTATTTTGCTTCATTCTGTGGGGTATTCCCTGAGGCTAGGGGGATCTGAGCAGGTTTCCCTCTGGAGCTGATCGAAGGTCGTCTTGCTCATCTGTCTTATATGAAATTCTGCATGCAGATACTTAAATACAAGCTGATTTTAAACATCTCCTGTAAATAAAGGATGTGCAGGGATGATTTATTCAAAATTATGCCTAGAGGCTTACATTAATACCATTTCAAGTTTGGCTTTCGGCAGTATCGCGAACACAAAGTATCAACAATCCGAGTTGGAAACGGGTCAAAAATTTTGGACCCCGAACCGGCCTCGACCCAGACGTCACATAATAGGACCCGACATGGACAAATCTGCTTTGAGCTATAAATTCAAAATTCAATTTATAATTATTCATAATCATACGTATGGATAGCGATATATACACACATGACGCTCAAAAAGTCTCTCCGCAGTGGGCATCGTAGGTTATATAGAAATCAATATAGTGTACATCCAAAGGGTGAGAGTGATAGTGAAAATACACTGGCGTGCACAAATTAAGGACGAGACGGTTTTTCGAATGTAACGTCGTGTGGAAGCGCTCCACATCGACTCAAATCATACCTAAGAACCCCAAGATGTAAAAATATGGGACAAGTGAGCGAAACCGTCCAAACAAGGAATCCAAAGGATACAAAGGCACTTTATTGAAAAGGTAGCTTCGAGCACAACTGGACAGAAGAGAGGAACGTCCATGTGACAGGCGGCTGCCAAGAAAATCCAGTCTTTAGTAGGGGATATGATCACCCCTGACTGCGTTGCAGGATGTGCAACGTCTGTCCATGCTGAGGACAAGGTTGTCAAGGAGCTTTTGAGGCATTGCGGCCCATTCCTTTTGTAGCGCCAATCGCAGCTGCGGAATCGTTGCTGGCGGCTGGTGACGTGCTGCCAAGCATCTCCCGAGAAGGTCCCACACGTGTTCGATTGGATTTATGTCCGTGGACCTTGCGGGCCAATCCATGCGTTGAATATCTTCACTTTCCAACAGCTCTGCTACAGCCACTGTACGATGAGGTGTAGCGTTGTCGTCCATGAAGAAGAACTCAGGATACACAGCACCTCTAAACAGACGTACGTGAGGCAGGAGAACCTCGACACAATAGCGGATACCAGTGACTGAACCTCCTTGGAAGATGTGGATGTCAATATGGCTACCAAGCATGATACCGCCCCAAACGAGAACTCCGCCATCTCCAAACCGGTCCCTTTCCATGATGTTGGAGGTGTGATTGCGTGTTTCCTGCTTTCTCCAGATGTGTATACATCCAGAATCGCTCGTCAGACTAAATCGGCTCTCATCCGCAAAGAGAACTCGACCCCATTGCTGATGTGTCCAGTTCTTGTGTTCCTGGCACCACTGAAACCGCAGTCTCCGATGAGCAGGCGTTAATGGCACACATCGTATTGGTCGTCGTGCAAATAGACCACCTTTGTGCAGCCTCCTGGCCACGGTAAAACGCGATCACGGACGTCCAATTGTCTGTTGCATGTGCCTTGCGATTTCTCCCGCTGCCTGCCGTCTGTCTCTTCTCACCTGTTGGACAATATACCGGTCGTCAGCCGCCGTGGTTGCTCGTGAACGACCACTGCTAAACTCTCGGACAGGTGTTCTTGTCGTTTGAAAGGATCTCCAAGCTCGTGAAACGATGCTGTGAGCGATCCCGAACTCCTCGGCCGCACTAGTCACACTTCGACCTTTTTCCAACTTCCCAATGACGCGAGCTCGGGTAAAGTCATCCATATGTCGTCTACTGGATTGCCTGTCGGCCATATCACACGGTGGTAGCAACTCGGCGTCGTTCAAACCGATGTACACCGTGCAATAGCTTTCACCGAACTGCTGAGCGTACACCGCCCGTGTGCTTTATACCCTTCCGACACTCCCCCCTCTACGTCATGCTGCATTAATGCGCATGCCCTACCGTACCGGACCCTAGTCTATCTCCTGAGTGGTCTTTCGGTCCGTTCTGCCTGCTCGTTCCGCTGTTATGCTAATTTCTTCTCTTCGTCCTTAATTTTTGCACACCAGTATATTTGAGTTGCTGAGCCCATCTCTACGTGATTTTGAAGTCAGATGGTGACAGATAAACACACATAGCGAAGTGGATTGTTGGCACCGTAGCATAAGGGAAACGCACTCGGCTAGTTATCGAGAGATCTGGGATACGATTCCATCGGTGTCCGAATAAAAACAATTTCGGTTGCTGTGTGTTAATTAAAGAAAAACGTGAAAAGAGCGATGATTTTGTCTATTCACATTGTCCACACGTATTTGGAAGATTTTCACTACTTTAAATGTGTTATATTTCTTCCATTTACTCTTATGCCTTCACACATCTGCAGTCCTTCGTCTACTACTTCTTTAAGGTACAGGTTAAATAAATATGGTGACAATTGGCAACCTTGCATAAATCCTTTTTTTAATTGCTATTTGGTCTGTTTCTATATTTTTGCATTTTACTACTGCTTGTGTTCCTAAATAGTAATTATTAATACAGTTTTCTACGTATTTGTCGAACCCTCGGTTTTCCAAAGTTTTAACAAATAAAATTGAATGCATTCCCAGGATTTGACGGTAGAGAGAAAAGCTAAGATGATCACTTAACAAGAGATGTAAAAAAAATTAATGAAATTCGGTGTTGAAAGAGGCAGAGAAAATCTGCTGCGCATTGGGATAAACGAATAGAAAGAATGGAATACAGGCCGAAATCGCGACAGAGCAAGGGAATCTTGGAGTGCTAGTGGAAGAATGTTGATGGAAAAGTAATGGGGAGAGTGTACATCATATCCTCAACAATAAAGTTGTGAAAGAGACTCTCTCTAGCACACAGCTCAAGGAAATATGCCTTGAATTGGGTGGTAGGTGGTGTATTGGGTCAATAGAGTTGGAAACCGGCCACAGACTCTTAGGCAGAAACATGAGTGGTGCTCACTCATATGTAAGTCGACAACAGGAAAAAGAGATGGGGAGTAATGGAATGGGGACGTCGCCTGAGGTTAAACAGGACATAACAATTCGTGGAACTGTGTCCATTGCTTTTTTCACCGTCCAAGTGAACGTTGTATTAGGAGGGCTGCATTTGCTTCATGTGTGCCGTCAAGTTTAATATACTTCAAAGATTTAATTAACTATTGTACTAATCTAATTATTTAAATTAATCTTTCAAGATTATCCAACGGTCATGGATGTACACCGAAAAGCCAAAACATTATGACCACCTGGCAAATGTGACTGTGACGTACCTGCCAGTAGGACGCACACGACATAAAGGCAGATAGGAATCAGAATAAAACGTCTGCGTAGCTCAGTTGGTAGAGCGACTTGTTCCGGAATAAGCGGCCTCTGGTTCGAATCCCGGCGTAGACCAAAAATGACGGAGAAATTTACTTCGTTATAATGGCGCCCGAACTATCCGGATGACCTGGCCGTTCAAAATCTCGCATTGGTGTGATGTTATTTACACATCGCGAGACAGGAAAAATCAGAGAATTCCTTCTCCAGCGCTTCGAAAAATAAAAATGTGTGATGTTGCATTCCACACAGCAGATTGACTGGGAGTTCTCAAGTGTACGTTCTACAGTGGATGGCTGCCTGCAACGATTCATGGTCACGGCTGACCCGTGGGCCATGCCCCTGGCCCTCTTTCGGGGGGGGATGTGACGTACCTGCCAGTAGGACGCACACGACATAAAGGCAGATAGGAATCAGAATAGGAATCAGAATAAAAGTCTGCGCAGCTCAGTTGGTAGAGCGACTTGTTCCGGAATAAGCGGCCTCGGGTTCGAATCCCGGCGTAGACCAAAAATGACGGAGAAATTTACTTCGTTATATGACGTAGGTGCTCCACCTGCTTACGTGTCTTGCGATATACGGTACCAACACATTATCATCAGATCCTTTAGCTTTTGTAAGTAATGTATTTGAGCCGCTTCCGATCAGATTTTCTCTTCCAATACAAACCATTGATGGCCGCCCCGGTGGCGCAGTGGTCTAAGCGATGGCCTCTGATCATTCGTCCGTAAGGGGTCCGGGTTCGAATCCCGGTGAGGCATGGATGTTGTGTTTGTCTTACGGCACTGGCTCTCTCCCTTCCCTGGAACCAGTGACCCAAAATTAGGGACGGGCGACTGCTTATAGCCCATTGAGTAGCTCACGGTGGTCGTTAAACCTCCAATCAAAAAAAAAAAAAAAAAAAAAAAAACCATTGATGCTCGATTGGATTGAAGTCTGGAGAATTTGTAAGCCAGAGCAATACCTCGAAATCTTGCTTATGTTCCGCGAACCATTGTCGAACAATCCGGGCAGTGTGGTATGACGCATTAGCTTGCTGAAAGAAAGAACTACTAGAGAGGAATACCGTGGCCATAAAATGATGTGTCTGGTCTGCAGGGAAGTTTAGGTAGGTGGTAGACATCATAGTCTCTTGCACATGAATGACTGGACCCACGGTTTACTCTCGGAACATTGCCCAAAGAAATGTGGTTGAGCCGCCGCAGATCGGATTTTCTGTTGCAACACAAACTACAGATGCTCAACTGTATTGATGTCTGGAGAATTTGTAAGCCAGGACAATACCTGAAAGTCTTCATGTTCCGCGAACCATTGTCGAATAATCCGGGCAGTGCGTCATGACGCATCAGCATGCTCAAAGAAGGCACAACTAGAGGGGAATATCGTGGTCATGAAAAAATGTGTCTGCTCTGCAATGAAGTTTAGGTAGGTGGTAGACATCATAGTCTGTTGCACATGAATGACTGGAATCAAGGTTTACCAGCAGAACATTGCCTAAAACATTACGCTTCCCCCACTGGTTTCATCCTGGTGCCAACATTTCCCCAGCTAAACGACGCACACGTATCCGACCATCCACATGGTCCAACAGGAAACGAGATTCATCGGGCCAGATAATCTTTTTCCCAATCATTCCAGGTCCAGTTTTAATGCTTGGATGCCAATTGTAGGCGCTTTCAACGGTAAACCGAGATTAGCAAAGGCACTCGGAGCGGTTGCTGCTGCGGAGCCCCATTTTCAACAAGGTTCGATGCACTGTGTGTTGTGACACATTGATCCTGTCACGAGCATTCAAACAAGTGGCGAACTGCTCCACCGTATCCCTTCTGTTGATTTGCACCATACGGCATAGCTTTCGTTCAATTCTAGCATCAATGAGCCGTGATCGGTCCACACTTTGCCGACCGTTAGTGGCCTTTCCCTCCTCTGACCAGTTTTTGAAAGTGATAACCACAGCTGATGGTGATCACTCCCACAAGTCTTGTTGTCTCGGAAATGATCTTACCCTGTCGTCTGGCTATTAGAATTTGGCCTTTGGCAAACTCGCTTAACCCTTTAACGACCATGACCCAACAATTTTTTTATCAGTCCAAATATCATAACGCCCGAAATTTTCTGTTGGTTCACTTCTTTGTTTAATAACAGAAATAGCGACTGAGGGTGATTCCTGCTGATCCCTCATAGGTCGAGAAAATTTTAAAAACAGGTAAGGGTAGGAAATCTGACTCACTCTAGACAGGCGTTTTGGGCAGCTATAGCAGTTTGTATGTACAAACGTTTTAGGCGTTATGGTCGTTAAAGGGATAAGTCGTCTGCCTCTCTCATCTGAAGAACAAGCATAACACTGTATAACAGAGTTCAGTATCAGGTGTTACTTATACCGTTTTGTGACCTTCACACGCGCCATCGTTGACCTTCAGTTGCTTCGATTTGCATGAAGCGCGTTGGTCATATTATTTTGGCTCTTCGGTGTATTATATAAACGCATTTTCATGTTATCACGAATGCATATTTCTAATTGCTGCGAATTTTCACCAAAAGGCGGATTTAGTGAGTTTCTGGATTTAACGAGAGTTTTTCGTCTGTCCAGAGCTTGTAGTTATAAGCGGGTTCTACTGTATTTCGTCATTATTCCTTGATAAAATGGATCACGCGCATGTTACAGCGCAGGTGGATAATTCTCAATTATTTGAAAAAAATTTTCCATAAAAATAAAAACTGCGATTCTTTTATTCAGAGTAGGTTTTCTTCGAACATTTTCGATAGCAAATTTCAACAAGAAGATTACACCGATTTTTCGGGTGTAATAAGCACATGTTTTGAATGCGTTCTGATGCTAATTAAATTTATCAAAGCTATTCAAAGTCAATGGGCCGCCCCTGTAGGCGCAGTGGTCTAAGCTCTGGCTTATGACCATTCGTCCAAGAAGGGTCCGGGCTCGAATCCCGGTGAGGCATGGGTGTTGTGTTTGCCTTACGGCGTTGGCTCACTTCCTTCCCTGGAACCAGTGGCCCTAAATTAGGGACGGGCGACTGCTTATCGCCCATTAAGTTGCTCACAGTGGTCGTTAAAACATAAAAAAAAATCAATGGAACCGGTATGGAGAATAGTAGTATCTTACAGAAGAAAAAAGTTTTTCAATCGTGTTTTTCATCCCGCGGATATTGCTGTAAACGGAAATGTGAATTTACGTCCTCTAGTTGCATACTAGTGCGTTAAGAAAAATTCAAATTATATGAGAAGCATTTCGGCAGCCCAGGTGGCGCAGTGGTATAAGCGATGGTTTCTGATCATTCGTCGGAAAGGGGTCCGGGTTCGAATCCCCGTGAGGCATGGATGTTATGTTTGTCTTACGGCGCTGGCTCTCTCCCTTCCCTGAAACCAGTGGTCCTAAATTAGGGACGGGCTACTGCTTATAGCCCATTGAGTTGCTCACGGTGGTCGTTAAACCTCTAATAAAAGAAAAAAAAAACATTTCGCAGTGAAAACGCTCTCCAACAAAGAAAAAACTTTTCAAATCGGACCCTTAGAAGCAGAAATATCGACAAATATAAGATATGCATCTACGCCCCCTAGCGGAAAACCATGCATTATTTTAAGAAGAAAGTATTCTCAATACGTTTTTTGATGTGAACGGTATCGGTCCAGGAAAGAATTTTTTTTCATTTGAGTTTCCAAAAGCTCAGATTTTGCTGCAAATACATCAGAAGCAAAAATTAATACTTATGTCCCCGGTGGGCTAACCATTCTTTACCAAAAATATGAAAAATTATATGTAAAATGATTTCCATCAGGCGCTGTATACGATAGAGGAAAAAAATTTCAAATCGACGCTTTAGAAGCAGAAAAATCAGGGAAATGGCGATTTACCTTATCGCCCCCTAGCAGAAAGTCTGAGTTATTTGAACATTTTGAAATTATATGAAAATCATTTCGCACCGGAAACGCTATCAAACAAAGAAGGAATTTTTCAATTTAGACTATTAAAAGTAGAAATATTGACAAAAATGAGATATACATCTTCGCCCCTCCCCCTGGCGGAGAAGCCATGCATTATTTTGAGAAGAAAATATTTTGAAAAGGTTTATCGATGCGAGTAGTATCGGTCCACACACGAACTTTTTTCAATCGAGATTTTAGAAGCTTAGATTTTGCTGCGAATATATCAGAAGTAGGAATTATGACTTACGCCACCTGGTGGTCAAACCATTTTTTACCAGATGTTAGAAATTATATACAAAATATTTCCCACCAGGAGCTGTATCCGGTGCAGAAAGAATTTTTTTTTTTTTTTTGGTTGGATATTTAACGACCACCGTGAGCAACTCAATGGGCTATAAGCAGTCGCCCGTCCCTAATTTAGGGTCACTGGTTCCAGGGAAGGGAGAGAGCCAGTGCCGTAAGACAAACACAACATCCATGCCTCACCGGGATTCAAACCCGGACCCCGTTCGGACGAATGATCAGAGGCCATCGCTTAGACCACTGCGCCACCGGGGCGGCAGAAAGAATTTTGGAAATCGGAATTTTAGAAACAGAGATATCGGAGGAAACGCAATTTACCTTCACGCTCCCTAGCGGAAAGTCTATGAATTACTTGAAAATTTTGAAATGATATGAAAAACATGTTGCACCGGAAACTCTCTGCAATAGAAGGAATTATTCAAATCGGGCCATTACAAGCAGAGATATTGACAAAAATAAGATATACGGCTACGCCCCTGGCGGAGAAACCATGCAATATTTTAGAAAAAAATATCCCGAAAAGGTTTATCAACGAGAGTGGAATCGATCCAGGAACAAATTTTTTCAATCGAAATTTGAGAAGCTCAGATTTTATGGCAAATACATCAGAAGCAGAAGTTAACACTTACGCCCCCTGGTGGCCAAACCGTTCTTTACCAAAAATCATAAATTATACGCAAAATATTTTTCCATCAGGAGCTGTATACGCCGAAGAAAAATCAAATCAAATCGTAGCTTCATAAGCAGAAATATTGGGGAAAACGCCTTTTACTTTTACGGCCCCTAGCGGAAAATCTATGCGTAACTTGAAAAAGTGACTTTACCTAAAAATACTCTTCGACATAAGTAGAATCGAAAGGTACAAGAATTTATTCAATCGGATGTTCAGAAGCATATACGTACATGTATGGAATAAAATGTATTTTGAATATCAATATCATCAGCGCCTGACAATACCATTCGGTTGTTACACTTGCATAAAAGTTCTGGAACTCAATTGTAAGTAAAACCTGACAGTCCTAAAAGGCAGCTGCCATGGGTTTTTTAGCTGCATTTGCGACGTCTTTGGCAGGGGAAAATGATGGGTGTTCCCGCGTCATTGGTACTGGTCTGCTTTTTGGTGTCGAATGATGCCGCCCAGTTCCATATCGCGTGACACTAAGCTGCAATAGGTCCTCACCTTGCTGATGATAGCGCATGTGAGGGAGAGACCCATTGGTCTTTCCTCATGTTCTGTGATTACACCTCGCGCGAACTTTCCGATAATGTAGCAGGTCAAGCAGCACACTGTGGACACTAGCCACTGAAATATGCACCGTCCTAAAAGGCAGTGTGCACAATATCGAAAAGCGGCCATTGGGATCCCATGTCGAGGTTTGTCGTCAACGTCTGTTCTCCTCTGGGCGACATCTTCCCACCATTTCTGCACTGACGTCCATTGCGTAATTTCACCGATACTTCCACCAACTGGCGATGGATTTCCACTGGATCAACGGGTGCCGGTCAAAACGCCGACAATCAAAACACCGACAGGTCGAAACACCGACACCGAAACACCGACACCGAAACACCGACAGTTCAAAACGCCGACATGTCGAAACACCGACAATCAAAACGCCGACAAATCATAACACCGACAATCATAACACCGACAATCAAAACACCGACATTTCAAAACACCGACAATTGTATGGACTCTAAGCCGGCGAGTAGAGGAACTTTATTCCGAGCCATTGCAAAATCACAGTGGGTGGTATGGGGGATGACAACACCCAACGAATAGATGTGCTTTCCCCTAGCGGTGAACGATGAAACTTTATTCATTTCTATTCCGACCGACGGCAACATATTTTTATTCCGAGATATGGCAACATCTGAGTGGATGGGTGGGAATTGGAATGCATAGGAGTTGGATATGTCGATGCTTATGTGCTGCCCCTAGCGGTGAACAATAGAACTGCATAAATTTTTATTCCGACATCTGGCAACATATCTTAATTCCGAGCTGTTGCCAAGAATAAGTTGATGACAAATGTTTTGCCTGTCCTACCTGTTGCATCGAACAAGCAGATGCCTCCATTCGCATTACTTACCATGTCCAGAACTTTATTGTAAGCCTGTCTTTGGTTTGTAATTAAGAGCGGTTCATTGGCAGTAACATATGCTTCCAAATCATTGACATTGTAATTCATCTCTCGCAGAATTTCGTTGCAAAGATTGTTCGTGTTGTTTCTTTGGGAAGATGGCAGTCCGCACTGTCTGAGGCCACGTCCAGCCATCGACAAACACAGGTTCTCTAGAAGGATGAGAGCCTTGTTGAAGATGTCTGGTGAAGAGTCAATTTGCAAAGTTGGATTTTCCCGACTGACTCTCAAAAGAATGTCTTCCCTCAGACCCTCTTTGTATTTTCCCCACAATTGAAACGGATTTGAGACAGCGCAGGTGGTCAGCAAAATGCAAAAGAGATGTCTCAGGTGCGTTGGTGATTGGGTGGCAGTTGCTTCAGTCATTGATACGTCTCAGTGGTCATCATTCTCCAATAATCCTCCTTTTTGGCATGCTTCTCTGAAGGTTCCACAAACTTGATTGTTCTCAATTTTCAAGTCACCAAAAGATGTTAGTCCTTTGATAATGTGGAGCAGCATTCTCAAAAAGAAGCACTCGGCAGTTGATGGATAAACTGTGTAACCTCGGCCAAGAGCATCCGTGGATTTTACTCCAGGATGTCCTTCAACATCAACTCTTTGTTTGCTTCGCTGGAAATTTTTCTGGATGCATTCCAAGTGTAGTAGCGCGAAACATCACCATAAAGAATGGTTTTAGCAAACGGATCATGCTTTCAAATTTTAAAGAAAGCTGTCAGTGTTGTGTTTGGTGGCCCTTGAAGTTGCTGCTCCTGAATGTTGTTTAGATTGAAATAGATTCTTTGACCATTTTCAAGGTGGACACGGAGATGAACAACAGTCGGATAGCATTAATGAATTGGAAAACTGAGTATTCGCCAAACTGCCTCGTTGCTGCTGATGCATCTTCCCAATTGAAAGCTCTCAATTTCATCAACAGTTGCTGTTCGTTGTTCAAGCCCAAAAAACTGCTTGATCACTTCCTTTTTTTACATACTTGCAGATGTACTTGATGGCTTTGACAGTCTGGCAAATTCAACATTTATGTGCGCCTGGAACATTTCGGACAACAGCGGCGAGTGTGGAACCACCCATCTGTTGTCTATGTCCATCTCCTGGTAGGTTTAGCCAATGTGCATTTTGATTTTTGTTGAGAATCCACGATCTCCAGGCTTTCTTCTCCTGTACGAAGGATACCCATCTGGAGCATTTGCCATCCACCATGCAAGGAGCTTTCATGTTGAGTGTACTACATGGGCTGTGGAGCATGTTTTTTGTAATAACTTCAAACAGCAAAGGGTCTTGTAGGAGATCTGGCAATCCTGCTGATATTACCGTGTCAATTTCAGTAGGTCATATTTTTTCTCGTAGCCAGATGAGGATGTGAGCATGCGGAAGTCCTCTATCCCATCCGATGCAGTGTACGGCGAACAGCGCGTGCAGAGATCATTTGAGGGGATCCTTGATTAACATACATACATACATATCACTAAGCTGTTCTCTGAGATTCAGAGGTTAGCTCCAAAAAGAAATACAAACTTCCAGATATTTTTACTTATTGTTGTCGTATCAAACTTCGCCATTTGCAGCGATCTTGACATACAACTCGTGCTTCACTGATATCCATTACACGCCGTACACAAGATCTTTTATACTTCATACTCATAATCTTTTTCTCATGCAGACACTCCTGAATCTGATCCACCCATGTCTTCCTTGGCCTTCCTCTGCATTTCCTTCCTGCCACTTGGGCTGAAAATATTTTCTTAGTAAGCATTTCATCACTCATTCCTTCAACATGGCCAAACCACCGAAGCATATTGGTCTCCACCTTGCTAACAACATTTTGCTTTACATCACACAACTGCAATACATCTTCATTCCTCACACAATCAGATCGTGTCTTGCCACAAACCCCAAGTAAGTAACGCATTTCTCCAGCACACAAACGACTCCTATGTTTCTTCTGCAGTACCCAGGCTTCACTGCCATATAACAGAGTAGGAACAATTACTGTTTCATACACAGCCATGCGGGACTCTCTAGAGAACCCATCATTCCTGTGAAAACCTCCTAGAGCAGCTATGACTTTCAAAGAAGAATCCACTCGCCTACTGATTTCACCATCCAACTTGTTCTCTCTGTCAAACATGCTTCCTAAATACACAAACTCACTCACCTGATCAATCACAGTGCCATTTATACTTACATTATATTCAGTGCTACCCATTCCTCTCTCAAACACCATAACTTTGGTTTTTCCCTTATTTATACTCAGTTTAAATTTCATGCAAACTTCGTGCATCCGAGTCAACATACTCTGCAACTCACTTTTGCTATCTGCCAACAGGACAGTGTCATCAGCATACAGCAATCTGCACACACGGATATCACCAAGACATAAACCACTATTATCTATTTTGGCCTTACGCATGCATGCGTCCAAAAATATGTTAAACAGCCATGGTGACATTACACAACCTTGTCTAACTCCTGCACCAATGGAAAACCATTTTGATAAAACACCATTCACTCGTACACAAGCTCTACTTCCAGCATACATGGCTTTTACACTATTAAGTAGATTCCCAGTAACACCATATTCATTCAATACCTTCCACAAAAGTGTCCTATTGACTCGGTCGTAAGCTTTCTCTAAATCTATGAAGCCAGTAAAAACTTTCTTCCCAACAGCCAGATACTTTTCAATCATCATGCGTAATGCAAAAATCTGGTTAGTGCAGCCTTTACCAGGCATAACACCACTCTGAACATCCCACACTTTTTCTGATGTAAGACCCCGTACTTTTTCAATAACAACCTTACCAAACACTTTCCCTGACACACTCAGTAGGCTAATACCACGATAGTTCTAGCATTCAGTCTGATCACCTTTTCCCTTATACAAGGGAACAATGATAGCATCCTTTCAATCCCGAGGGACCATTCCTAACTCCCAGTACAACTGGCAAATTTCAGTTAACCAGTCAATTACAGAGTCACCACCATACTTCAACATCTCTGCAGTTATGCCATCAACTCCTGGAGCCTTACCATTCTGAAGAGATTTTAGAGCTTTACACACTTCTTCTCTTGAGATCCCTCCTGTACTTTCATCGCTCATTGTAACATCATCTGCATCTGTCTCAGAATCATTTTTCCCTCCTGATCTAATAACTCACAGAAGTATTCACCCCATCTGTCACTTAACTCATTGGGCTCCCATATCATTTCCCCAATCTCATTCTTCACACAACTTACAACTTTGTTTCCCCTATTTTTCCTGAGTCTCATGTACTTCCAGAAGGACTTTCTATCTTTCCAAAAAGCCAGTTCATGCCTTTCCACTTTCTCTTTCCTATCTTTTGCCTTACTGTGGCGAACCAGTATAGCAGCTCCACGCTTCTTACAGCGATATTCATCCACAGAGACTCTGCCTTGCAACATCCCCAAATAGGCTTTCTTCTTTCTCTTTACTGCCTCATCAATCTCAATATTCCATCAAGCATCACCTCTATTGTTACCCACTATTGTGGTGCCACAGACCTCTTTAGCAGCAGTAACAACACAGTTCTTAAAACATTCCAACTTCTTTTCTACATCCCTCTCACAAGATTTCAGTTCCTTCAGTCGTTCTCTGAGTAAGTCAGAATACCGCTGATGATCTTTAAGGAGCCTATCAACCTTTATTCTTTCTATCCTGGGTCTCTTCCTATTCCTTTTTCTCCAACCAACAAACTTACCCAGAACATTGTCAGAAATTGCATTCTGCACACCTACTCTAGCATTGAAATTCCCCTGCTATTATAACTTTTTCTTTAGCACCAAACTGGCTCAAAACAGCTTTTAGCTCATTCCAGAAATCTTCTGTCTTATCAGAAGGTTCCGAGTCACAAGGAGCATACACTACAACAATTACAATTCTCTGAAGTTTCACTTTTAAACGAATCCAGAGAATTCTCTCACTTATGCAACTATAGTGAATCAAGTCGTTCTTCATCTTTTCACTTAAAATCACACCTACACCAGCCTGTCCTCTCATATTATCTAATACTCCAGACCACACACTCACCGTGCCATTCACTTCTTCTACCCCAATTTCCTTCTTTTTGGTTTCACTTACACACAGCGCATCCAGTCTATACTTATTCATCTCCTCAATCAATTCACTCATCTTGCCATTTATACCTCTAATATTCCATACACCAATCTTACATTCACTCAGCCGAGATCGCTTTCTCATACGCTGTTTAGAAATTCCAGGTCGATTCCGTGGTGGACCGTCCTTCTCAAGTGTGGTAGGTCCACCATATCACACACTTGAGTCATTCCTTATATTTCTTTTTGTCTTTTTAATCAGGTAAGTACATCAGTTTGGGGGATTAGCCCACAGCTGAATGTTCCAGTTGATCATTCAACCTAAGGATTCTGGAACAAAACCCAGTGAGTTGGGGTCTTTTCGCCAATGTCACACAGAACTAGCTTGTACCTCTCCAAGATTCACAGAGGCCCTAGTTGCTGTTGTGTGTGCCATTGTTACCACAGAGCGCCCCGAGGAGGCAAACCCATCGCTCACTACGACCGCCCGCGGATCCTTGATTAAGATGTTCTGTAATTTGCTGTACTGTTGCCCTTCTATTGTATGTTACCAGTCTGGACACTCTCCGTTCCGCCCGAGGAGTCACTAGTCGATGACGACCACACGTTGCACGTAGAGATATTTTTTTTGGCTGACAGTCCAGTCTTTAAACACTTTAACAACAGCTGCTCTGGAACACTTCACGAATGCGGCGGTTTCGGTGATACTCGCTCCATGGTTCCGAGCTCCTACTATCATCCCACGTTGAAAGTCCGTCAAATCGCATTTTTACCCATCTCGTCACCAAAAAATCACTTCTACTACTGTCCCAAGCACTAAGGTTTTCCTTTTTATACTAGCCTTGCCCTCTGGCGGCAACAGCGTGCAGTCATAGCTCATTTGCCTAAAACTCTCAGGTAGTCATAATAAAGTGGCCACTCAGTGTATGTAGATGAACTGTAGGTAATCAAGGGCAAATGCCTAGACTACATGAAAACATAACTATGGCTGATCCTGTACTTTGGGAAATAATACTAGATTGTTTCCTGGCAGGTGACAGCAAACAATAAATTTATATTACAAATTATAACTATTACTTCCACAAATTAAATGGCAATAAACTGACTTTTTTTTTTATCAATATATGGATAATGGTACTTGCCATGGAAACATGATTTTTGTCACATAAAAAGAAATAGCTGGTTCCTAAGATATTGAAATATTTGAGACACAATGCACTTGAAAATTGTACAGTTTCTTCCATAAGCATCGTTTGGTTGTTATCATTCCCTTCTATCACCCACCCATTTGTGCATCCACTCCAATGTTGCCATCTCTCGGAATAAAAAAAGTAATGTTCCATCGTTCAAGACTAGGGCAGCACATAAGCATTGACATATCCAACACCTATGCAACCCCCTTCCCACACATCCACTCAGATCTTGCCATCGGTCGGAACAAACATTAATGCAGTTCCATCGTTCACCGCTAGAGGCAGTACATAAGCATCGACATGTCCAACATCTATGCATCGCCCTTTCCCACTCATCCACTCCGATGTTGCCATCCCTCGGAATAAAAATATGTTGCCTTCGCTTGGAATAAAACTTAATAAAGTCCGTCGTTCACCACTAGAGCCAGCACATAAGCACCGTTTGGTTGTTGTCATCCTCTTCTATCACCCACACATTTGTGCATCCACTCCGATGTTGCCATTCTCGGAATAAAAATAATAAAGTTCCATCGTTCACCTCTAGGGGCAGCACACAAGAATCGACATGTCCAACACCTATGCATCTCCCTTCCTACCCATGCACTCAGATGTTGCCATCACTAGGAATAACAATTTATAAAGTTCCGTCGTTCACCGCTAGGGGCCGAACATAAGCCTCGTTTGGTTGTTGTCATACCCTTCTATCACCCACCTATTTGTGCATCCACTCCGATGTTGCCATCTCTCGGAATATAAATAGTAAAGTTCCATCGTTCACCGCTAGGGCCAGCACATAGGCATCGACATATCCAACACCGCATCCCCCTTCCCAATCATCCACTCAGATGTTGCCTTCGCTCGGAATAAAAATATGTTTCCATCGGTCGGAATAAAAATTTATGCAGATGCATCGTTCACCACTAGGGGCAGCACATAAGCATCGTTTCGTTGTTGTTATCCCCTTCAATCACCCAGCCATTTGTGCATCCACTCCCATGTTGACATCTCTCGTAATAAAAATAATAAAGCTCCATCGTTCACCGCTAGAGGCAGCACATAAGCATCGACATATCCAACACCTATGCATTCCCCATTCCACTCATCCACTCCGATGTTGCTATCGCTCGGAATAAAAATACGTTGCCATCGGTCAGAATAAAAATGTATGAAGTTCCGTCGTTTACCGCTAGGGGTAACCACATCCATCGATTGGGTGTTGCCATCCCCTTTCTCGCCCACTCTGTTGTTGCATCACTCGGAATAAAGTTCTTCTACTCGCCGGACAATTATATTAATCCATATAATTGTCGGTGTTATGGTTGTCGCGGTTAGGATTTGTCGGTGTTCTGATTGGCGGTGTTTTGAACTGTCGGTTTTATGATTGTCGGTGTTTTGAACTGTCAGTGTTATGATTGTCGGTGTTTTAAACTGTCGGTGTTATGATTGTCGGTGTTTTGAACTGTCGGTGTTATGATTGTCGGTGTTATGATCTGTCGGTGTTTCGGCCTATCGGTGTTTTGAACTGTCGGTATTTTGATTGTCGGTGTTTTGATTTTCGGTGTTTTGTACTAGAACCGGATCAACACCCTTTTCATGAAGAAAACATGTTATGTTTCATACCTTCTCTTGTGACTATGTTGACAATAACGCAGCCACCTTCCAACATCAGTTCTTAGCAAATGAATCGGCACAAAGCCCTCTGGTGGTGAAGTCATGTTCCTGGCTCTTTTGACGTGAGCACTCACTTGAACTCTTCATTAGTTAATCAAGAATTTTGATGCTGGACGTTTTGTTATCTCCTCATTTATTAAATGACCCTTTTACTCATATGATCATGATGTGTGGTAAAATACATAGTGGGCACATTTTATTCATGCAGTGACGTGTAGTCATGTTCTTTTACGGAATACCAGTATACAAGGGTCACTGAAAAAATATTGCATTACATTGCATGGCTTCGTGTTATATGGAAGAATCGACCTACTGAGAATGATGGTAGAAATAATCTCGAGTCAGTTTGAGTTACTTTTTCAAGCGTCACACCAATAGCCACATAATTTTCATTATTCGTCTTGACGGTTGTCCAAAGTAGTTGATTGATGGTTTTACTGCGCATAAAAGCTCATATTATTATATTCTTCTGTTTGGTATAGTGCTAGCAATTCAGTGGTAATATTTCTTTTTCAGTTTATGTTCTTGTGAATGTGCGACATGCGACAAACCGCGAATATACCTTTCAAAAAGCCCTGTTATCAAATTATGACACTCGCGATCCTTTTTCAGGTTTTGAGCTTTAGTGATCACTGCTTGAGTCTGACACATCAAACAAATTCTGAGCAAGTAATCTTCACTTTGCACTCTGACTGGTGTCGAAATGGAGGGGGGGCGACGGCATCGTGGCTTGTCATGAAAGCATACTGTTTCATGTTTTACTGATTACCAATTTTCCCCAGCGCAATATAAGAGTACTTATATCAACGTTATTATTTCCCCAAACTATTTGCAGATGTTTACGAGAATTCCTTGTTAGTGTGAATTTTAACAGCTCGCTGTTCTTAAGTGTTTCGCTGACAACTACCATTTGAGAATCGCTTGCACACCTGACATCTAGCGGGATTTTGTGAAACTTCTTGAAGGCAGAGAAGATCAGAAAAATGCACACTGAATCTTTGCTCAGTATGACGATAGAATTGTGTCTGTCATAACCTTTTGAATGATTTTTGTAGGACAGAACCTTGAAAATGTGTTTAAATAAAAAGCACGTTGCTTTATGTATTTCCGTTGGGTTAGACACTGGTATAATATTTTAGGACATCTTACCCATTTATGAAGTTCTGAGAAATGGGTAAGATGTCCTAAAATCTTATACCAGCGTCTAATAATAGCACGGCTTGGGTATTTCGGATGAATACAATGGAGATGGATGAAAGACTCATGAAAATTAATGTGAGTTATGCTGGCAGGTGCTTAATATGAGTGACACGGCTGTAACTTAGTTGTAACCTGACATGAATTCGGCGTTATAAAAAGCCGGCCCGGTGGCGCAGTAGTCTAAGCGATGGCCTCTGATCATTCGTCCAAAAGGGGTCTGGGTTCGAACCCCGGTGAGGCATGGATGTTGTGTTTGTCTTACGGCACTTGCTCTCTCCCTTCCCTGGAACCAGTGACCCTAAATTAGGGACGGGCGACTGCTCCCATTGAGTTGCTCACGGTGGTCGTTAAAATTCCAACCCCACCCCCAAAAAAAAAAGATATGAAAAGATGATTTAGAACTTTTGAAAAGCGAGTAACATGTAAGGTATAAAATAACATGGATGTTTCCAGAGGGAGGTTTAGCGACGCGGAGGGAGACAGAGAGGGGCAGTTGCTCCGGGACTCTAGTTTATGGGGATGTTAAAAGCGTTGAAATGTTGTTGTAAAAGTTAAAAAAGCGCAACGGCTAGTAATTTTATAATAAGGAAAACACTTTTCAGGTGTAGTAAACTTCCTTTAAACTAAATGTTCACCACTTATCTTTCTTTTATTTCGAGTTTGATGACCACCAAGAGCTATGAGCAATCGTCCGTCCCTAATTTAGGGTAACTGGGTCAAGGAAAAGGAAAGAGCCAGCACGATCAGACAAATACACCGCCCATTTCTCATCCGGAACACGAATCCAGACCCATCTAGAATGAATGGTCCTAATCCAGGGTGGGACGTATACTCTAATTTAACTTTCAATTTTAGTTACCTTCTCTATGTAAATTTGAGTTCATTCTCCTTAGCGTCTTTCAAACTTAACGCTATATCTTCTCTCTTGCAAGAGCATGGCAACACCTTGAGATCGGAACGTATAACGTGTGTATAGTCCGATGAGAACTGGAAGATATATAATATCTTAGCAGCAGCAAAAAAGGGTGATGGTGGTGTCGTAATCGAGAACGCTGCATTACGCTGAGGCGGTGTTTGCTTGAAGTTTGCACGTTCGTGTTGTGTTGCTATATACACAGTCGAGTCACATTATTGTGACCACCTCCTACTGTTGAAATCAACAGTGCGTTTAGGGCTGCGGGTAGCCTAGTGGGCAACGTTCGTGACTGCGACGGAGAGGATCTCAGGTTCGATCCCAGGCAGGTACGAACGCTCGATCCACTAAATATCCGCCGTGCGTCGGATGGGCACGTTAAGCCGTCGGACCCCGGGTACTGGCCCCTGGTAATAAATAAGGGCGTCTTCCTCCCCTTTTTACTTCGCTTCGATGTCACTTTCCTATCGGGCACTATAACCAATCTCCTAGCTTCCTATTTCTAAGGGTTGTTTAAGACCTGGGGTCAGACACTCCCTTCCTAAAATCCTCTACACATGATCAATATTGTGACCACCTCCTACTGTTGAAATCAACAGCGCGTAGCCGATTAAAGAAGGCACGTGTCGTGAGCTGGCTTGGAGGGTATATAAGGTCTGGTGCAGGCATTCTGAAAACATATCACACGCCGCTGTCATGGATAAAAAGAGCGATTTATCAGATTTGCAAAAAGATATGATTATCGGATTTCTGGTCAAGAGTGGCAGAATTTCTGAAACAGAGCAGTTTGTGAACTGTTCGCGTGCTGCTGTGGTCAAAGTGTATCGTCACTGGAGAAATGGCACCATTGCTAATAAGCGACGTACAAACTGTGGAGCACGACGTGCCATTGATGTCAGAGGTGAACGTCGGCTTCGAAGGTGTGTGAGGGCCGATCGACATGCTACAGTAGAGTAACTCACGGTCTGAATAAACCAGGGGGCTACCAGAAGTGTGTCTAAAACGACAGTTCACAGAACTCTGCTGCGTATGGGGCTCCGATGCGGAAAGATGGTTACTGCACCTATGCTAACGAAGGCGCATCGGCAGAAAAAGTTTATATTTGCACGGCAATATCGAAATTGGACCTTCGCCGATTGGCAAAGATTTGCCTTTTCCCATGAGTCATGTTTTCTGCTTCATCGAACGGATGGACGTTGGCGTATAAAGCGAGAAACATCGGAGAACAAATACTCTTCAACCATTGCTGGAAGAACACAAGCTGGTGGGGGCACCGTTATGGTCTGGAGAATGTTTTCGTGGCATTCCCTGGGTCCACTAATACCTGTGGAAAGCACTATGGACTGATGTCGTTATGAATTCATCCTTGCAGACTACGTACATCCATACAGGCTGATTGTCTTCCCTGGGGCGGATGGGATCTTTCAGCACGGTAATGCAACGTTTCTCACAGCTTGAAATGTCCGAGACTGGTTGAAAGAGCACGATGAAGACTTCAAAGTACTTACCTGGCACCTTAATTTCCCAGACGTAAACCCAATTGAGCATCTGTGGGACCACATCGATCGTGTTGTTCGCTCTATGAATCCTCCACCACGCACCCTCCAGCAGCTGTCAGATGCACTGCAGTCAGTATGGCTCCACATATGTATGAACACCTTCCAGCATCTTATTGAGTCCCTGCCAGCTGGTCTAGCTGATGTCCGCGCTGCACACGGCGGTTACTCTGGATATTAGCTGGTGATCACAATATGACTCGATCGTGTATTTGGTGTTGGATTTTATTTAATAAAGTTTTCTGCTTACTAACTTATGTTAATGATCTTTAAGATACTAGTGATGTTATGAATTAATTTTCCACGAGTGTTGGAGTATCCGAGAGAAGTGCTTATGAGATACTGATGGGATGAAAAAGAATAAGTGTAGCTATTTCTTGAACTTCATTTCAGTGATGATCGATGATAAAAATTCGTGCTAAGTGGGACGTAAATATATAATAACATCAAACTGTCGAATGCACGATAAAAACCTGCTAAGTTTCACAGTAAAAGATGTCAATTTATTTACATATTAAAAATACATAAAGTTAAAAACCTAGTAGAGTGAGATCTTTCAGAGCTACCGTAGTTCCATCCTCAGGCTGCGAGCGTCGAACGCCACAGAAACAGTTTAGTTTTACAGTCACGGATAACATTAGTGTTTCCACATACAGCAGATGCAAACCAATAAAATCAAATGATAGTAAAAGTCTACTCTTCGGGCTCAGTCAGTCGTTGTAGTATAAAGCTTCTTGAGACGTGCAAGCCAGGGTCGAGGAACAAACACAGGTAAGTCTTCATTGCAGCAACACAATGAAGCTTTAATGACACAGAGACTTTCAGCAAGCAGCAAGGAATGTCGATCGGAAGCTGCAGTCAAGATAAACGTCTGGTTCCAATCTGGCTCATGATAACCATTAGCAACGGTACGTGTCAAGGCAATAGAAGTCAGTCCAACACGTAGGGCATATTTATATACTGAGAGACGAATTTTTATTCCTTCCGAATCTGCCCACCCTTGGAGCCACAAGCCCATTCTTCCTCGTCGTGTCTCTGGTGCTTGGAATTAAAAAAAGTGCTGAAAATTCCCTATATGTTTGGTTACTCTACTGGATTGGTTAAGAAATTAGTCCACAATTTTAATCGATTCCATTTTACTACCCTACAACATAAGGTGACTTCTGTTTGTTATGTTGGTGCTATTCAGTTCTTCCCACCGATTGTAAAAGTTATGAATATCCTTTCTCTTGCTCGCAAGGATAGGGATCCTGTTGATCCTCTCTCTAAGATTGGCGTTCATTGTGTACCACTTATTTCTAACACACCGGGAGTATGTGAGACTAGGTATACAGGCTCCACTTCGTACACCCTTAAAATTAATCTGTCAGAACATTACGTGTTGGACTGACTTCTACTGCCTGGACACGTATCTTTGCTAATGGTCATCATGAGCCGGATTGAAACCAGACGGTTATCTTGACTGCAGCTTCCAATTGACATTCCTTTCTGCAAGTCTCTGTATCATTAAAGCTTCATTGTGTTGCTGCAACGAAGACTTACCTGCGTTTGTTCCCCGCCCCTGGCTTGCACTTCTCAAGAAATTTTATACCACAACGATTGACTTAGCCCGAAGAGTACACTTTCACTATCATTTGATTTTATTGGTTTGCATTTGCTGTATGTGGCAACACTAATGTTATCCGTGACTGAAAGAACTGTTTTCCGACTATATGTATCACCCTGTCTGTGACATTCGACGCTCGCGGCCTGAGGATGGAATTATGGTAGTTCTGAAAGATATTGCTCTACTAGGTTTTTAACTTCATGTATTTTTTAATATGTAAATAAATTTACATCTTTTACTGTGAAATTTAGCAGGTTTTTATCGTGCATTCGACAGTTTGAATTTATTATATATTTACGTTCATTTGAGCGATTCCTGATTCACTTAATAGTGAGGTTATTATGAACTGTATTATGTAGTGTTCAGTTAGATCTATGTACACTAACATTACAAGGGCTTTACATCTTTCGACCACTGGGATGGGAGTAAAGTTATATATTTTTGTTTTTAATTCGCTAATTTCATTATTTGCTTTTGATGCTCCTTAATTCGGCCTGACAGTGATTCATAACATATCCAGGTAGCACAGCCTTGCAATTTAACATAGGCCCAAAAGGAGCTGCTGCCTTCTATTCCTGAAAGACAGTGGCTTAGTCTTGGGCCTATGTTAAATTACAAGGCTGTGCTACCTCGGATATTCTCTGGTTTTCGCTGTCAGATCTAGGTTAATTTAGGGCTGTTTAGCTTATTATGATATGAAAACCAATTTGCTTTCAATAAACTTTTGGAATATAATCCATACAGAAAAAGAACAAAATTTTCGCGGATAGGTGCTTACCGATAAATAAAATATGAGTAAATTAAAAAGATAAGTTGCGTCGAAATACATAAAAGATGAGTACATACTGCTGTCATTGCACGATAATATAACTTGCGAAAACCTAATTGCGCTAAGTAAAAAATATGATTTATTTACAATTAAAAACTGTACAAGTTAAAAAAAAAGGAATAACAACACAAAGAACTGTGCATCAACTATACATAAGATAGTATAACTATACTAGTTATACGAATTTATTGGCGTAGATCAAAAATCAAAGTTTCCACCGAAGAGCCAAAACATTATGACCAACAACGTGTCTTCATGGAAATCGAATCAACTGCAGGCAAACGATGGCGCGTGTGAAGGTCATGTAACATCGGATACCGAGCTCTGTGAATCAGTGTTCTTGTTCTTCAGAAGAGATAAGCGACGGACTTAAGCGAGTTTGACAAAGGCCAAATCATAATGGACAGACCATTGGCTCAGAGCATTTCCGAAGCGGCATAGCTTGTAGAGTGCTCACGGTCAGCTGTGGTTAGTATCTTCAAAAAATGGTCCGAGAAGGGAAAAAAACCAAGAACCGCCGGTAAGGTGTGTGCCAACCACTGCTCGTCGATGCTAGAGGTGAGCAAAGGATATAAAGTATAGTACAAGCCGACAGAAGGGTTATTGTGGCTCAACTAGCCAGCAGTTTGAATACTGGTGATAGGAGTAATGTGTCACAACACACAGCACATCGGACCCTGTTGAAAATGGGATTGTGCAGAAGCAGACTGCTCCGAGTGCCTAAGCTAAACTTGGTTCGCCATCGAGAAAGCCTACAACTGGCATGTGAGCATCAAAACTAGACCCGGAATGATTAGAAAAAAATCACCTGGTCAGATGAACCCCGTTTTCTTTCGCACCACGTAGAAAGCCCAGGTATGGTGCATCATTTACTTGAGAAAGTATTGGGATCACAATGCACCATGGGATGGACACATGGAACGGTGGAAGAAGTTTAATTCTTTGGGTAATGTTCTGCTGGGAAACCCTGGGTCCAGCTATCCATGTGCAGCATACTATGACGTCCACCACCTACCAAAACAACATTTCAGAACAAGTACATTCTTTCATGGCAACGGTATTCTCCTCTAGTAGTGCCTTTTTTCATTAAGATAATGCGCTATGCCATACTGCTGGGATTGTTCGAGAATGATTCGAGAAACATCAAGAAGACTCCCAGGTATTACATGACAACGGTATTCTCCTCTAGTAGTGCCTTCTTTCATTAGGATAATGTGCTATGCCATAATGGGATTGTTCAAGAATCATTTGAAAAACATGAGGAAGACTCCCAGGTATCACATGGCAACGGTATTCTCCTCTAGTAGTGCCTTCTTTCATCAGGATAATGCGCTATGCCATACTGCTGGGATTATTCGAGAGTGGTTCGAGAAATGTGAGAAAGACTCCGAGGTATTAATTACCCAGACTTCCAAATTCTTCAGACATCAATCCAATCGAGTATCTCTGGTTCGTGTTGGAACAGCAAATCCGATCTACGGAGGCGATCGGATTTGCTGTTGGCAATGTGGTGGTACCAGATGCCACAAGACACCTTTAGAAATATTGTAGTGGCCATACCTCTCCGTGTAAGAGCTGTTTTGGCGGCATGTGGAAAACCAACATCGTATTAGGCAGAGATCTGCTCACTTGTGTGTTTGAATTCGATGGAATACATACTTGCCCGATACATTTGTTTTCAACGGCTTAAGATAATAGGACACTCTCCATCAGAAGTAAGCGTTTCGAGTTGTTGTGGCATACATATATTCGATTTTGGTGTCATAAGCGCTTAGGAGATCATTTATCCAGTCTGGACAAATGGAGTATTAAGTTGTTGAAGGTAAAATGCCAGCATATTGATAAAAACTCCAAACATCCGAAATACGGAGAAAAGTAAATTTTATAACTCAAAATAATTACCGCCAGGAGCAACACGCCTCTGTGCTAACGTATTTGTCCAACTTGCACATGTTGAGATGATACAACACATTTTATCCATCTCAATCTATGTCTTGGGGCAAGCAAGTAATTTCCCACTTGTGCTCTTAGTGATTGTACAGGGTTCTTTTTTTCAGACTGTCCAGTTTCTGTTTCTTGACCATGTAACTCTCATAACATTTTATCAAGTTGTTCTTCCTAACCGCCTTAAGCTCATAAGACGAATTTTTAACCCTAACGTGCTCTTTGACAAATGGGTGTGGTGCTTGGTGTCAATTCATGAATTTTCTGATAAAAAATATTTAGTACACGTACTCAACAAAGCCACTCTCATGTTGGAATTCATGCATACTTTAGACATTACGAAATGTACCGCAGATGCCCCATAACGCTGCGGTAAGTCTAGGTTATCTTACAGAATCATCGTGATGCCTTAAACGCATTAGCAGTGTCCTTCCCGAATGTTTTATAAGTCTGTTTCTGGTGACTTGAATTATAAGTACTTGGAACTACAAAAACATGTGAGAAAGTGTAGGAAGATAGATGGAGATGTAAGAAAAGTTAGAGAAAAAAAGAGGGGGAGGCAGAGAAAGTAAGAGAGTAGCGAGAGAGGCGTTTAAAAATGAGAAAAGAATGGAAGATAGAAGAGGAGATAAAGATATAGAAAGAGAGAGGAAGAGCGAGAGGAAAAGAAAAAGAGAGAGTAGAAGAGGAGACAGGAAAGAGAAGGAAGCAAGAAAAATATTGAGAGGGACGAAGAAAAAAGGATACATAGAGAAAGAGATGAAAGGGTAGAAAATAGAGATATGAAGAAAGAAATAGAGCAAAAGAGAGAGAGAGAGGCAACAAGAGCGGTAAGTGAGAATGAGGAGTAAACGAGACAGATACGAAGAGAATAATCAAGAGGAGAGAGAGAGAGAGAGAGAGAGAGAGAGAGAGAGAGAGAGAGAGAGAGAGAGAGAGAGAGAGAGAGAGAGAGAGAAATGACTAGGAAGTGACAAAAACGAAGTGAGGGTGGAAAATATAGAGGAACTGAATGGAGTCAGGAGGAAAAGATCAGTAAATCTTATTGTCTTACCACAAACTCGTGTAAAGTAATGTCACCAATGTGATGGTGCTAGGGTACTGGTACATATCGCTATTTAGGCTGCTATTGGGTTGTCAGAAAAGTCATGACGTATTTTGGCACCCGATGGCGGTTGGGCGGTTTTGGAAGTACTAGAGGCATGCGCAGCTCTGTTATCGCTATGTCATTCGACAGGTGCCAGTTCTAGCTGCAGTATAAAAGAAATAGGAAGCGATTTGGTTGATTTGCGGAGATTTGACATCAAGTTGAAAATGGAAGACCAAACTGTGCATTTTCGCCATATTTTACTGTTTTACTTCCGTAAAGGAAAGAACGCGCGTCAAGCTTGTGAAAAGTTGCGTAAAGTGTATGATGATAATGCTCTACAAGAACGTCAGTGCCAGCGGTGGTTCGCAAAATTTCGTGCTGGTGATTTTGACCTCAACGATGCTCCTCGGTCCGGGAGGCCTACCGAGGTTGATGACGACCAAATCAAGGCATTGATCGAGTCAAACCCTCGTTACACGACACGAAAGATTGCAGACACATTGCACATCCATCATTCAAGCGTTCACGACGACCTGAAGAAGCTACAATACGTAAACAAGCTCGATGTGTGGGTTCCTCATGAACTCAAAAGAAGCTTAATTGACGGCGCGTATAAACATGTGCGATATGCTCATTAAACGTGAGGAAAATGATCCTTTTTTGAAGCGAATGATAACTGGTGACGAGAAGTGGATTATGTACAACAATGTGCTGCGCAAATGGCCTTGGTCCCGACGTGCTGCTTTGCCTCAAACAACATCCAAAGCAGACATTCATCAGCGGAAAGTTCTGGTCTCAGTGTGGTGGGATTTTAAAGGTGTCGTGTTTTTCGAGCTCCTACCACGGAACCAAACAATCAATTCGAATGTGTACTGTCGGCAATTGGACAGTTTTAACGAATCCATCATCCAGAAACGTTCAGAGCTCGTTCATCGTAAAGGTGTTGTGTTCCATCACGACAACGCGAGACCGCACACAAGTTTGATCACCCGCCAAAAATTATTGGAGCTGGAGTGGGATGTGTTGCCACACCCAGCATACTCACCTGACCTTGCGCCGTCAGACTTACACTTGTTTCGCTCTCTTCAACAGTCATTGCGTGGTATAACGTTCAATTCAGATGAGGCTGTAAATCAGCACCATGTAGAGTTTTTCTCCACGAAAGACAGGTCCTTCTATGAACGAGGCATTCTACAGCTCACTGACAGATGGCAAAAGGTCATCTAACAAAACGGGCATTATATCATTGATTGATCTTTGTTCATTCTATCAATAAATGACCTTTGCAAAACATGGCTAAAATACGTCATGACTTTTCCGACAACCCAATACTTCGCGACACACTTTCCAATGAGTCGCTGGTGAGAGTCAGGTGATTTCTTAATAGTACGTTCAGCTGAAGATCCCACTCAGTGCTAAAAATGCGCTGGAAAAAATTGTTTTCCGTAGAAAGCTTTAGAATGTAGACTACGCATCTAGTAAGATTTCTGATCTTCCCTTAATAAAATAAGTCCTACTGTAAAATGGTTGTACTAATCGTTGCTTTAAGAAATGAAGAAAGTAAAAAGAAAATAAGAGCTTTTGAAATTTCTTTACAGGGTACCCTTAAAGAGATGGTGGCATAGCTGGAAAAAGAATTTTACCTGCATGGAAGTCCAAAGATATTCTAGATTCCGTCTTATCGCAACTTTTCCCGTGTTGCTCCTTGCATCCTTTCAACAGATTCTTGGTCCTTCTTCTGACATCGTTTGCACCGAAGAATTTGAATAATAGCTGGTGTTTAGAGCCACCTTTTCGTATACTGAATGTATCCTGAGTTCCCTCTTTTCTTCCGGTATACCTTCAGTATACGTAGAAGGGTGCTCTAAAAGTGCAGACGCCTTGATATCGTTCACGGGATCTCCAGTAGATGCAAAGCTTTAAAGAAAAATACAAGGTAAAACTCAATTTTAAGAAGTAAGTGTACATTCAATATAATTTACTAAACATTTTCTTTAAAATTTGCTGCATGTTCCTTTGGACTAAGTTCAATAAAAGCTAAGAAATGTAACTAATATTAAATCAAATATTTCACTGAAGTTTCAACTGAAAATCTTATATGTACGCAATGGCTACTTCATGAAAGGCCTCTGCATTTTTTGACGTTTAAGACACACTATTAAAATTTTATGATATTTAGGGTATAGCCTGGAATTGGAAACTTTCAAAGTTCTTTTGAGAGATAAGTTGCGTAGAAGAAAATAATCTTATGCCAAAAATTAAAAACATTCCATTTACGTGTTATCTTGGAAAAATTTCGATAGATGAAATACTTTAAAAGAGTGGTCATCGCAGAAACCTCAATTGAAAGAATAAATATCTTCGCGTTTAAGGCAAGAAACATCGGAGAACAAACACTCTTCTGCCATTTCTGGAAGAACACAAGCTGTGGGGGCGGCGTTATGGTCTGGGGAATGTTTTCGTGGCATTCCCTGGGTCCACTCATACCGGTGGAAGGCATTATGGACCGAATTCGTTATGAATCCTTGCAGACCACGTGCACCCATACATTATTGTCTTCCCTGGTGCAGATGGAATCTTCCAGCATGACAATGCGATATGTCACACAGCTAGAAATGTCCAAGAATGTTTACAGTTTATGTCTAGGGAGCTCTTCAAAGAAGATGGTAAACAGAAGTAAAATATCGATAATATTAATAAGTACCTGATTCATTCTTCGGGTGACATATTAAAACAAATAATTTACCCTGGGCTACGGGAGCCGACGCCCTACCCGTGTGCCACTGTTGATTGCTCATCATCTAAAATTACTCTTTGCCTGGTGCAGGGAATGTCAAAACTAGACGCCTGCATAGTGGCGCCGAGTCGTGTGTCCAGTTGTATACCATTTTTAGCTATACTGAGCAGACGGAGAGCTGCGGGTGGGGCGTCGCCAGCATGAGGCCATGATCCCGTCGTGCCAGGTCGGCTGTGTTCAAGGCGGTGTTGGGTCTGTGATGGTTTGGGAAGCTTTCTCATGGGACACATTAAGTCCTTTAGTGTGTCTGGAGAAGTTCTTAACTGTTGCGCGCTACCAGCCTTTACTTGCTAATCCCCTACACGCATTTATGGTCTTCGCGCATCCTGTGGCTAATGATATGTGCCAGAAGGACAAAGAGCCACCCCATCGGACGGCAACTACCTAGGCATGGCTCGAGGAATACTCATCTGAGTTTGTAACCAACCAGTGATCCCCAGGGTTTCCGAAATAAAAACCTATGGAAGCCCTCCGGGATGCCTTGCAGCGGGACATCAGTTCCAATACAACTTGGACCGACGTCTCTGGCGGAGTTGTGGACAATGCTGCAGCAGGTATGGCTGGCATTACCTCCGGAAACCCTCCGGCTGCAATATCCTGAACTTTCATACACAGAATGCTGACTGATACAGAGAACTGTTGACTCGCGACCTGAACTTCCATGCACGAGAGCACGGAATGGCATATTGGCAATTGACTACTGGAGCGTGGAGTGTGATGTCCGACGTGCACTGCAGAGCTCGTGAGTCAGTTTTGTGGGAGATTTTGGGAGGAAGAGACGTGTAGAAGCTGGCCAAGTTGAATTATTCTGAGATTGTTAAATGAAGTAGAATGTAATCATAACACTTAATAGCATTTGTACGAGATTATGTAAATACATTATTTTGTTGTATGACTGGCGAGTCTGTGACGCTACACGGATCTGGTGTGTGCAGGCTGTTATTCGCGATAGAGGACCAACAAGCTATTAGATAGGTATCTCTAGCATTTAGTCCATTGGGTATATACAGCGCATGTGTCTGCGTGCGTGCGTGCGTGCGTGCGTGCGCGCGCGCTTGTGTGTTGTGTGTGTGTTTCATACCTTCACAGTGGTGAAAGCAGGCGGGAACGGAGGGGAACGGCGTTCCCTTAAGATATTATTAAGGGGAACAGCGTTCGTCTGATAGTGGTGAACTAAAGTACACAATATTTGAAAGAAAAAAAAAAATGTGCTGCAGAACTATACCGAGAAAGTTTTGGCTTGCAGTTTATTTATATCTATGAATTCTACTCTTAATTTGTACAATATTTTTACGTTTAAAAAATTTGCCTCTGATTTTGAAGTTTTCGTGGCTTTTGACAAGAGACAAATTTTGTCCGCCGGTCTCTTAGCTAAAGACCCGTAGCCAGCAGGGGGATGCTCGCATTCGACTGTTTTGCTTTTGTATCACTTAGTACGTTTACCGGCAGGACGGAATGTAGAACTAGTAGCAATGGTTGCAGGCCTGATTTAGAACAAGGTTAATAGAGTCTACTAACCTTGGCTTTACAATACCAAACTCAAATTCATTCACAGTAGCAATTCGGTACATAACAGCTGACCAAGACCTACACTGGCTTCAGGAACAGACGGCATCCTCTAATAGTTTAAAGTAGTGTCTAACAGAAGCGATTTCTTTGGTAAATTAAATTTAGAAATAAAACTGAGGTGTTCCTCTTTAAGTTTAAATTGCCAAGGTGTGTAGTTTTTGTCCTTTTGATACTGCATAACGTCGATGAACTGAATATTTACATTTATACGATAATTACTATGTACAATTAGGTAGGAAAACAATTAGTGAATTCCAAATGTTTTCTCTGTTTTTAGCTGCGAAATTAAGAACAACTAAACTTCTTCAGCTGAAGCATAACCTGCTCTTTGGCAGGGCCGGATTAAAGGGGGCCTATAGGGGCTATAGCCTTGTGGCCCACCATGACCAAGGGCCCAGGAGGCATGTCCGAGTGAGTAATACATGTATATAGATACGTGAGAGAGATAGAAGGGGGGGGGCTTATAAAATAGTTTTAATTTTGTCTTGTCTATTTGTCATGTCAGAAACAGATCCTGGAAGATGAACAGATTTCAAGGCAGTGACTCACCAAGGGAAAAGGTTTCGGGGTCAACGAGAAAGTTTCAGCTTTTTCATTACCATCCAGGCACACCTCCCAGTTTGCACTTGAAACCGTTAATGATCGAAGTCCCCTGTGACTTCAAATTGCATAACAAAAAAGATGCACTAAGAAAAGTACACAATGCTGAAAATCCAAGACAAAACCTAGGAATCTTAAGCTTTTAACTCGTGTTCTTTTCAGAACAATGAAAAAAAAAAAAAACTGTGACACATAATGAAAACTCTTTAGATAATTTATTAGTTACAATTTCGTGTTTTAATATACTTCATAATAATTCCCCATCATAAGTTCTTTGGGTCCCACTCAGATGTCTTAGCCTTGGGGCCCACACAAATGTCTTAGCCTAGGGGCCCACTGAGGCCTTAATCCGACCCTGCTCTTTGTGATATGTACAGTTTTAGGTGAATTATAAATTAATAAGAGTTTAGTTTGTATTCATTGTAATATTTTTGTTTTGTTTTTATTTATGCGCATGTAAAAGAACACAGACATGTAAAATGTATGTGCGTGAGAGAGAGAGAGAGAGAGAGAGAGAGAGAGAGAGAAAAATCCGTTCAGCTGCGTTCCCCTAAAACAAACCGTCTACTTTCACCACTGTACTTACATAGTATGCATAGAAGTATATACAGGGTGTCCTGTCCCACAAAGGACTCCCTGATTTTAAAATGAAATAACTCGGAAACGGAGATCGATAGAAGAATAAAACAAGTGGTACGTTTATTTGAAAAGCCGTAAAAATTTGATACAGAAGTTTCAAAATTACTTACAAATGTTGCCGACAGGTGGCGCTGTACGCTGTAGTCGCAGTAGGGAGTCCGAGAAATAGTCTATAAACTGTTCTTTGCAAGCAGTCGTTGCAATCACATGACAATTGAATCAAAATATGCACCTTTCGCAGCACAGAGATGGCGCAAACGAAAAATGAAATTTTCAGTCACCCTCTGTAGTGTGTCAACGGAAATGGACGCACCTGCCTCACCGATCAACTCTTCAAGCTCGTTCAGTGTTGCAAGATTGTTCTGGAAAACAGTGTCCTTCAATGTGCCCCACAAAAAGTAGTCGCAGGGGATAAGATCGGGTGCGTATGGAGGCCAATCCATGTCTGTTCCAGTAAATGTGGAATAGTTCAAAGCAATGACTCTATTCCCGAAGTATTCCTCAAGAAAGGCAAAAACCGCTGGGGTACGGTGTGGTCTGGCCCCATCTTGCATAAACCACGAAGTGCCTGATACTCGAGTACCAGAAAAGCACGTTGCTCCACGGAATACATGACGTCATCCACTTCCTTCAGTACGTTAACCTCCTTTCACGTTTCGACAGCGAACTGTCCGTAGACTGATCGCTCTGTGCTTCACAGCATTATTTACATGACTCCGCACTGCGACTACAGCGCCACCTTTCGGCAACATTTGTAAGTAATTTTGAAACTTCTGTATCAAATTTTTACGGCTTTTCAAATAAACGTACCACTTGTTTTATTCTTCTATAGATCTCCGTTTCAAAGTTATTTCATTTTAAAATCAGGGAGTCCTTTGTGGGACACCCTGTATATTTTCACACACACACACACACACACCAATGAAATTTAGCGTCCTTCTATCCTTTATTTATCAAATCGCCACTCCCTTTCCATTGTTCTGGATGCGCCTTTGCCTAAGTTGGCATTGCTAGTCCGTTGCGTTTGTACAAAAGCAGAATAAGTATATGAATTTTACGTACAATGAAAACGGATGCAGTGCCTTCCACAAATGCTAAATAAAACTAAATACAAAAATTAAACAAATAAATCTTTGCTTAGAGGATATTAGGAAATCAGTGTCTGACGGCTGGTCCTAAACTGCCTTCAGAAATACAAGATAGAACATTAGAGCTAGGGAAGAAAAAATGTCAGACAGTCAAGTGTACCTGCACAGTTAGCTGTCCGCGGTCGGGAAAGCAGAAACAGAAACCACGTGATCTAAACCAAAGAATAACCCCACCAACGGGCAACATTGCAGACACCAGAAGTCACACCAGCTACTCCCAAAGGGCGACTGAAACATACACGGGAGCTTGCCTCACGTAGAAATAAACTGTAACTCCTTTCTTCGCACTTAAGTACAAGATTGTACACGCCGTTGTAAAAACTATCCTGCAGGAGGCACAATTACTTTAGCAACATTCTTTGTCCCTGTCTTATCTCTTTCACCTAAGTGCTACCTAAGGAATAAGGTATCCATTAGATCTCCTTGTGTCTGTTGACCGCTGTTAAGAAGTTCCGTTGTTGGGAAGTTATCATTAATGTTAAGTCTACGACACCCATTCTGTGCCAACACTTGCCGTTTCTCAGAGGTTACCGTTGTTCGGAGGTCTCCGTTATTGGAAGTTTCACTCTGTTAACATATTTAGATCACATTATTTAGACTAGCGTACGCACATGGACACAACAGATACTCACGAAAAAATTGCACTGCTACCTTCTGCTCGCGTATCTCTGCGATTGCGTACTAGGCTGCTGTAGAAGTGGTGATACACTATCATGTTGTCGCAGGACAGGACGCCAGGAAGTAATGTTTAATTTACATTCACGGGCAATGAAATTTGCGCACCAAAAAGGAAGCATCGGATTGAACTAAAATGTTATGGACGTAGTGATACACATGATGGCAGAAATAGAGCTGCAGTACAATTACAGAGGGATCTGTGTTACGCAGACCGGTCGCCTTCAATAGCGCGTCGCACCGTCTCGTGCGGCGATACATGCTGCAATACGGTCTAGCATGGAAGCGAACAGACGCCTGATGTTGTCCTGCAGCAGACTGGCGCATACGTGTTGGACGGTGACCTCCAATTCCCGGGTAGTGCGGCACGGCGGCAGCTTCCGTTTCAACTGGTCTCACACATGCTCGATAGGGGTCATGTCCGGGGAGAGGGAAGGCCGTGGAAGTGTCTGGATATGACATAGGCAGTCCTGAGCAGCCCAAGCCGTGTGCGGGTGGGCATTATCCTGCTGGTATAGCGCACCTGGAATCCCGGCCAGGAATGGGAGCACATGGGGCCGTAGGATCTAATCCACATACCACTGGCTCGTCAATGATCTTCGTACTACTACTAGAGCTGATCGGCTATCGTAGGCTATGGCTCCCCAGACCATAATTCCTGCAGTGGATAGGTGTGCCGCTCGATAGCGAGGTTGGGATTGTGCCGTTGACCTCCACACCCGGACACGATTATTATGTGTCCCCAAAACGAAGCGGCACTCATCGCTAAACACCACACGTGGCCAGTCTGTGGCGTTCCACGTCACTCTGGCCTGGCATCACTGCAAACGGAGCTGGCGATGTTGCGGTGTTAAAGGCAGTACACGTAAGGGGCGCTGGGATAGCAGATTCGCTTCCGCGAGGCGTAGGGAAATGGCTTGTAGACACATAAGAGCCGCTACATCTGCCTGTATAGTGGACCGGGTCCCCGTGAGATCCGTTCGTACCTGGCGCAAGATTCGTCGATCCTCTCTATTGGTGGTCCCCCTGGTCCATCTGGAACCGCTCCGCCGTGTGGCAGTGCCGTCACGTGTTCACTGTCGGACGGTATGCTCAGAATGATCCTCCCAACGCAGTCGGACGGTATGGTCAGAATGATCCTACCAACACAGTCGGACGGTATGGTCAGAACGATCCACGTGGCATACTATACGGAACTCCGACCATCTAGCGGTTTTCAGCCCAATGATCAGGGCTCTCTCAAAGTCCGTAAGTTTCGTAAATCGACGTCTCTGCTGTCTACGTGTCAATCTTGTCATTCTGTACTCTTTCTTGCGTCGGCCGGTGCTTTTCGCTTTCATGGAACATCGACTACACGCCGGTTTATAAGGCTGCCGCTTCGTGCTTGCAGCACCACCACAGAGTGTGCGGTCACGAGCAAGCGCCCCAAACGTGGATCATTTGCATACCAGCACGCACTCCAGCTATTTTCAAAGTTTCGCGGTTGTAGCATGTTTTCTTCTAGCAGCGCAAATTTCATTGTCCGTGAGGGTATCTAAAAAAAAAAAATTCACATCGTTTTCAAGCAATAAAGATGTGGTCAGTAATGCAAATAAATATTTACCCTGCATAAACTCAAAAGTTGAAGATCGATGAAGCTAAAAAAAAAAAAAAAAAAAAAGAGAAAAAAAAAAGAAAGAAAAGGGGAGGGAAGGCCGATCTTCATTACACCTATCTGTCGGTCAGTCCGTCCGTGCGAAGAGAATTTTTCAAATATGACTTCCACAAACAGAGATATATATCCACACACACACATCGAAAAGGAAGAAGGGAAGTGAACAAAAGGATGGAAAGAACAGAAATGAAGATGTTTAGGTGTATGAAAGAGATATCAGAGAAAGAACAGAGAATAAATAAGGACGTGAAAAAAGAGACTGAAATTAGATAAAAGAAAAAAAAATCAGAGTCTGACATACTTGGATGGAATTATAGTGGCGATGTGGAATATAATGGAGAGGTATTTCCAAAGAGAAATTTAAGGTTTGCAAGTTTCCCCAAGGTTAAAACCAGCACTACAGAAGGAGACAGAGTGGAGTTGCCTGCGTTCGTAATGTTATAGTTAAACGTTTCGCACGCCAAACCATGTCTGATACACAAGAGTACAACTTTTTCTGCCGTATACAAGGGCGCCTCTTACCGTAACATAACACAAAGTATTTTAATGTACAGGAAATGACGGATACCAGGAACGTCACGTTTCTTAAGACTCAGCACAAAAAGCAAGCTGAATTAGTGATGGGCCATTCGTGAACGGTTCGTTCACAACGAATGGCTGTTCACCGTAAATGGTGAATGGTCCTTCATTCCGTCATTACTGCGACACACTGAGGCTGCAGCACGTTTAACTTTATTCAGCTCCAGTGAATTCGGAAATGAATTCCCAATAAGAAAAGTAATTTCGAAGATTAATAAGTGTCAACCGTTACGTTAGTAAGCAATCAACAGTCAGCTAGGAAAGAATGATGAAATTAAGAATAGAAATGATACACGAATGTCATTCATTTGAATGATGTGTCGGAAGTGCTAGATTATAAGCGCTGACTTATGACCATTCGTCCGAGAAGAGTCCGGGTTTGAACCCCGGTGAGGCATTAATGCTGTGCTGTCTTACGGCACTGGATCTCTCCCTTTCCTGGAACTAGTGGCCCTAAATTAGAGACTGGCGACTGCTTATAGCCCAGTGAGATGCCGAAATCACTCATCGTGAACGGAGAATGTTGTAGAGCTCGTGCTCTTTCGGGCAGTTGCCAAAAAGGGCTGTGGCTTTGATAGCGCTTTGGTCATAAACACGAGATCCTTGCAACAAATGATTTATTGAGTGAGAGTCGTGACACCCAGAAATTGAATGGTTATTCGTTTAAGTAATAATTCGTGAATGACTCTTGTTGTGTGATTGATTAATACAAGAAGAAATGATTTAGGCCGTCACTATTACTAATAAAGAATTCAAACAAAATTTTCGGTGAATTCCTTTATTCGCAAAATATCTTCGACTTCGCTTTTCGTATGAGGGTTACCGCACTCACCAACCGGTATGCCCCATTCCCCCTCTTGCCTTCACAGCGGCCAGTATGGTACGAGTATGATGGCAGAAGATGCTAAGAATCAGAATCACAGGAACCATAGATTTAGTTACCATCTGATGCTGGCCCTGGCTTATTTGCGATTATGTCTTAAAAGCAAAATCTTAAGTCTCAATGCATCCTTCCTCTTCTTATGAATCAGAGACACGAACCTTATTTAAAAAAGATATTCAGAGATTGCAAACAGTAAAAAGAAGCATGGAGAGAAACATACTTGTTGTAACCAAGAAAGATAGGAAACAGATCTCATAGAATAGGAAAATGAAAAAGGTTGATGTATCATGGTCTAAGTAAAGACCATCAAATAGAAATAAGCTGGACATATTGCTAGAAGAACTCCACACTGTTTGACAACTGAAATACTAGACTGGATACCTAAGGACAAGAAGGGAGCCAGTAGAAGGCTAGGAAGGAGATGGATGGATGAAATTCGAAAGCCTGACTGAGTGATATGGAAGAGAATTGCTCGACAGAGAGAGAGTTGTGGAAGAGACTTGGAGGAAACCTTCATCCAGCAGTGGATTGAGAATGGTTGATGATTATAATATCGTTCTGTGATTAAGTGACGGTATTGGAAATTTCCTCTTCTCAGTTTCATACAATACTTTGAAACTCAAGAATATGACAGCAAAATTTCATAATGCTTTGCATTTATAAAATTAATCGACATCTAAAGTTGTGCGCACGGTGTTGAGGTCAAAATTCAATATAAACAAAGAATAAGGGCAAAAGAAAAAGACTGTTTTTGATGTTATGCATCTATCACAAGATCAATGAAGTAAATCCCCAGTAAAAAAAATTTCGATGTAATGAAAATGGTTAACGTTGAGTCATTGTCGAAACCATTGTTGAAATCTGGTTGTGCCGCATGCTGCCCCGTGAAGTGACTCAACAGCAGCTAATTTCATTGTTACTGAACACTATATTTTACTAAACTATCGCTTATGATTATTCCATCACGTTTTACATGAATGTAACAATATCTCATTGAAAATCTGCGTAAATAACGAGAACACCATGCTAAATGTGATAAAACCATAACAAAAGTTCATTTTTGATTATATGAAAACGATATGTCCTTGCGAAATTTAGTTTCCTTTCGATCATCACCACCCCTGCTATCGATGAGAGCTTCGAAATGATGTAAAACACGATGCAGTGTAACTATACATACTCTTGAACAAAAGTTATCATCCCTCTCACTAACCCACTTGCGATTCAGCTTTTCTTTCAATCTTGAAGTAAGATTTTTGTAGCTACATCACATTTAATCGGCGTCAAGGCCATTTCTTACGTTCGTCTAAGTCCGAATGATATGTAATAATAAGTATTGTTTTTGGAAAACTGAACAGTCGAAATACTATTATTGCTCCAGCCATAGTTTAATAAATACGTACGTATTTACTTTTATAACTCACATGCAGTATCTTCTTCCATTAGTTTTACAACAATAGCATTCCAACTACCTAAGTTCCACTCAATGTCAAGAATTAGTAAACCTCATTGTTTGTCGTTATGATTTAATTCTACTTAGTATGTACCGGACTGTGACTCGGTGTTGTCGTGAGTGGCATAAATTAATGCAATGTGTTGTACGCAAGTAAATGTATGCTTTCGAATCAAAGATCTTGGCATGCGAAAGATTCATAGCATATATTATCTACAAAGAGTACCTCTCGATTTTTTATGAAACATTAAAGCTGGACTTCTTATGGATTAGTATTAATATTTATTGTTGCGGTTATTACTGGGGAAAGAAATCGGCTTTGCCGTAAATGAAACGAAGGTAACGATGGAACTTTTGCTCTTAGTGAAGGAGATTATTAATTGATTAAACCTCAAATTTAGCTGGACTTCATTTCTAGTATTTTGCTTCTGGTGTAAGAAAGAGGATTGGTTGTACTTGATGTAAAAGGAAGCATCATACCTCGAAAATATCTGGTCCGATTTCGGAATGTCCATAATAAATGCGGGATCTTATTTTGGAACTTGCAACGGAACTTACGTACAGGAAACTGACTAATACGCGGGGGGGGGGGGGGGGGGGCTTCAAAAACGAAACTATTTCAAGAAGACGTGAAATGATTTTAATAAATTGTTATATGAATTCATGGCTGTTCTTTATAGATGAATCTCCCTTCATGGACAACAGCGAACTTACATGTATTTTTGCAGACTTTCAGCACTCAAATGACTAGTTTTAAAATATTAGGTTGTGGCAGAGGAAATGTCAGAATATTGATGGAAATTTCAAATACCCAAAATACATTGCAAAACAAAGTTCAATAATTAAAATATCTACCATTAGCAGCCAACGAGATACAAGCTTCTGCATGCCGTCGTGAAAAAATATGAGATTCGTATGTGACAAGCTCGTGGAATGGAGTTTCAACTGATATTTGATTGGGAAACTATTTACCTTCTAGAAAGGTGTCCAGGTGTTTGAAGAAATGATAGTTCGTAGGAAGATAGATCAGGTTAATAAAGCAGATGAGGCAAGGTTTCATTCCTCAACTGGTGCAGCTTCTGAATTACTTGGCATGCAACGTGAGGTCTTGCGTTATCGGGGAGGGCTATGGGTTTATGGCCGTTGATTAATACGAGCTGTTTGGTGGAAAGTTTTCCATGCATAACGCTAAGTTCCTGACGATACTTCTCCGCCGTTATATGACCCGGTTGTAAGAAAAAGAAATGGATCATCCCTGCTGGAGACAACCAAACACTGATTATCGTCTTTTTGGGATGACATACTGGCTTTAGGGTGTGTTTTGGGGCTTCACTGCGGCCAAACTATTGCGACCAGAGTCAACGATTTTCATACAGCATCCATTTCTCATTACCTCTGTTGAGCCACCTCAAAATCTCTTTCGTTTGGTTGCAGACAAGCGGTTAAGAACGGATATCAAATTATCGTGTTTTGTGCTCAACTGCTGGGGAGCCATTTATCCACCTTCATCACTTTGCCTATGTCCGTTAAACGTCGGGAAATGGTTGCGTAGTGTACTGTGCGTTTCTCTTCAAATCATCGTAACGTTTGAAGCGGTTTGGATTCAGTCAAGGCCTCTAACTCAGCATCACCAATAGCTGCATCTGGTCTACCGCGTGGTTCAGTTTTATGTGGCTCATATCGCAGGACCGGAATTTAGGAAATCAACGTTACGTCTTGCGTTAACTATGGGCACCTTCCCCAAACGTTGTATTGATGTCACGAGCTGCCTCCGATGCATTGCGCCGAAGTTTGAGCTCATCTAAAGAAATGACACGAATCTGGCTTTGGTCCATTGTCTACTTTACTGTAGCCCAATTTCCTTGGAACTGACACTGATGAAATGTGATTAATGCATTATAAGCAACAATCTTGATGTCGGAAGTAACATGTGTTAAAAATTTGCATATCGCAAGTAACATGTGTTAATTCCTAAATTACCTGCTAACTGCACCAGTCTACAAAATCCGGCATTTCGTCTGCAACAACCAAATAACTTTGCATCTTTAGGCGAATTCACCGCTTCGTTTTAATTTCTGAATAATGCGCAAATCAATTTCTGTGGTAGCATAATTGTTATAAACGTCATTTCGACCTGACCTAAGAGTTTCAATGAATAAATAATTGAAAGAATTGAAAAACAATTGAACTTTCAGAAACTATATTTAAGCATAAGGATTTCTATTATAAAGAATCGTTGAAATAAAAAAACAAGAAAGATGACACCGAATTTTCGAGTGTAACTGAGCACGTCTTTTGAATCCGTTCTAACGCAAATTCAATTTATCCAAGCTATTCAAAGTCAATGGGACCAGTCTGGAAAACAATAGCATCTGATGGAAGAAAGAAGTTTTTCAATCGGGTTTTTAATCCCGCAGATATTGCTCTAAACGAAATCGTGAGCTTACGCCCTCTGGTTGCAGACTTGTGCGTTAAAAAAATTTGAATTTTTATGAGAACACTCCGCAATAAAAAAAAAGAATTTTTCAAATCGGACTCTTCGAAGCAGAGAAATGTACAAATATAAGATATCCATCTACACCCCTGGTGCGAAAACCATGCATTATTTTAGGAGGAAAGTATTCTCAAAAGGTTTTCCGATATGAGCGGTATCGGTCCAACAACACACACACACAAAATTATTCAAGTTTTCAGAAGCTCAGATTTTGCTGCAAATACATCAGAAGTAGAAATTAGGACTTACGCCACCTGGTGGCCAAACCATTCTTTACCAAATATTAGAAATTATACGAAACACATTTTCCATGAGCAGCTGTATGCATGCGTTACAGGAAGAATTTTCAAATCGGAGCTTTAGAATGAAAAATAACGCAGAAACGCCATTTATCTTTGTGCCCCTTAGCAAAAAGTGTATGATTTACTTCAGTATTTGGAATTTATATGAAAAACATTTCACATCGGAAACACTATCCAAGAAAGAAGGAATTTTTCAAATCGGACTCCTAGAAGTAGAGATATTGACAAAAATAATATATATATCTAAGCCCCCTGGCGTAGAAACCATGAATTATTTTAAGAAGAAAATTTTCCTAAAAGGTAAAGGTTTTTTTTTTTTTTTTTTTTTTTGATTGGAGGTTTAACGACCACCGTGAGCAACTCAATGGGCTATAAGCAGTCGCCCGTCCCTAATGTAGGGTCGCTGGTTCCAGGGAAGGGAGAGAGCCAGTGCCGTAAGACAAACACAACATCCATGCCTCACCGGGATTCGAACCCGGACCCCTTTCGGACGAATGATCAGTGGCCATCGCTTAGACCACTGCGCCACCGGGGGCGGCCCTAAAAGGTTTGTCGACGTGAGTAGTATCGGTCCACAAACAATTTTTTTCAATCGAGATTTTAGGAACTCAGATTTTGCTGCAAATGCATCAGAAGCGAAATGAAGACTTTCTAATTTTGATAAAAATTGTGGCCAAACCATTTTTTATCAAAATTAGAAATAATATGCAAAGGATTTCCGACCAGGAGCTGTATCCGGTGCAGAAGGAATTTTCCAAATCGGAGTTTTAGAAGTAGAGATATAGGGGGGAAACACAATTTCACTTTACGCCCCCTAGCGGAAAGTCTATGAATTACTTGAAAATTTTTAATTATATGAAAAACATGTCACACCGGAAATTCTATCCAATAAAGAAATAATTTTTCAAATCAAACTATTAAAAGCAGAGATATTGATAAAACAAAGATATATATCTGCGCCCCCTAGCGGAGAAACCATGCAATTTTTTTAGAACAAAATATTCCGAAAATGTTTATCGACGTGAGTGGCCTCGGTCCACGAAAGGATTTTTTCAATCGAGATTTTAGAAGCTCAGATTTTATGGTAAATACATAAGGAGCAAAAATTAGCACTTACGCCCCCTGGTAGCCAAAGTATTCTTTACGAAAAATTTGAAATTATATGCAAAAGATTTTCCATCAGGGGCTGTATCCTCTGAAGGAAAAAAATTCAAATTGGAGTTTTAGAAGAAGAGATATCAGGGAAAACGTAATTCACTTTTACGTCCCCTAACAGAACATCTATGCGTAACTTGAAAAAGTAAAAAAGTAACTATGCCTAAAATACTCTTCGACATAAATGAAATTGAAAAGTAAAAGAATTTTTTTCAATCGGATGTTTAGAAGGAAGTATATGGAATAAAATGCATTTTGAATTCGACATCATCTGCATTTACGCCCTATAGCTGCGAAATTGTACATCGTAAAAAAAAAAAAAAATAAAATAAAATAAATAAATAAAGGATAATCATTCGCATATTTCAAGCATCCCAATGCAAAAAGAATTTTTTGAAATCGGACTAACAGCTGCCGAGATATGGTATCTATAGACGGACGTACAAACACGTCTTTATACATAAGCACGATGTTTTTTTTTTACAAAAGACGTGCTAAAAATGCTGTAGACCCAGCGGCAAAGGAACCGCAGGTGACTGATGTTGATGATTGTAAATTTTTGTCAGTTTTCCATGCTTCGATACGGATTGCAAGGAAACTGTGTTTGCACTGTAGGGTGAGGTGGGAGGGGAAGGGGCATCTGATATGTTACACACATTAAAAAAAAAAATGAGAGCAGCTTAGCTGCTTCAACATTTTGGAAAACCTATGTAAGAAATCTCAACAAATTTTCAATACATTTTTTTTTTTTTCATGTAGGGAATATCGTGCCAGGCTGTTTTTCTGAAGCGTTCCACAACAAACATGGAAGATTTCAAAAAAATGATAAGGAAAGATAATTATGAAAAACTTCACAGAAGAATTCAGAAACACTGCACATATCTACAGTAAAGTTTTGCATGGCTGTTAGTAAAAACAAAAAACTGGTATTACCAAAATTCTTAAAAAGTATGTCGAATTGTGAAACATTTTACCAAAAGGATGAGCATTAATTAGCCTTTCGTCAAATGAGCTGAAATTCTGTGAAAAGTTATCGCAACTTTCAAACGCCACACTAGTTTTGAAGAACACTTTTCATGCGCCTTACACGAAATAAATTAATAACAACAAAATTCTAAAAACCTCAGAAATACTATAAAATTCCTAGAAAGATGTCCACGCACATTTCACGCTAGAGATCACTTATTTGTTTGTACACTTTCAGAATAATTTCCGCATGTGCATAGCACAAAGTGCGGTTATTCTCTCTCTCTCTCTGTCTCCCTCACACACACACATTCTGCGTTGTTCATAATAATACCGTGCATCAAATACAATGTTGGCAAGGACTGAGATACAGGCAAAACCCTGTATCTTTTAAAATCTGGACAAAATTATATAGTTGAAATAAATTGGCAACACTTCCGATTCACTCCGTGAAGCACTTCTGAGATTTAACGATACTTCTGATAAAGACAAGTTCGTATATATCTACTAATGGATATTATCACGGTTCAGCACATCTGACGCCAAGAAATTTACAGGTCACGGCTTACGACATGAACAAACGTAGGCCATACATACCTACGATAGTGTGATTAGGTTATTATTTATTGAAAATTGAGATTTGAAGCAGCTTTTGGGGATGTAAAAAATGCATAGACCGTGCATCTAAAGAATAACCACGGATATCATTGGTAATGAACGAAACTTGTGAATCTTCTTTAGCTGGACGGACTATACTTTTCAGTTGCTTTCCGCAATGTACAACATTTCTTCAGGATTTTTCCCTTGTGAGCATTTGGAGCTTTACTGAGCCGCCTGTCCATAATTTCGTACCACTGGCACCGAGGTGGGAGCAGCAACCTGCTCCCGAGGATGAGCAGGCTCAGGCAATGGCCAAGATCTGACGATTTTCTTGATCATTAAGCGTCAAAAATTAGTTATTTTAATGAATAATGCTCTAAACTACCAACTTAGTTTATATATATGTATATATATTTGAAATGTTCTTCATACCACTTCGCGTTTTCTTTTTTATATACTTATGTCAAAAAAAAATAATTACTACACATTGCTTTTTACTTACCATATATGTTTTGACAACTGCAGAATCAGTGATTTTTCATACAGTGGGGTCAGTCTTTGAATAACGCCGTGCCGACGCATCCAGAAAAGAAATTTAGATGTAAGTAGAGATATTCACCTTTCTATAAATTTGGCTGAATTTCAGTTTTACATTTTGCACTGTCTTCTTTACCGGATTTTTAGTAACCTCAAAAGGCGAACGAAAGAAATGCCTGCGAGAAAAGAATATATTATTATTATTACTTTATTTGGTATCATGCAATTTATCATCATCGTTTTGAATCTTCTTTGTTTAGTCATTATACTAACATAATTTTATTAATATACCTTAGAAGCTCACACGAACAGACACACACTCATTTTCATCTTCTCTCCTTCACATACGCATGCGCCCAACCGTTCGCTGGCAGAAATATGTCCACCAATTTTAGTCAAGGAACAGTTACGGAAAAACGCAAATATAAAATATTTTTGTGCGTTAGTTACCCAGGGGCATCTACAGCAGCTAGCTTTGATATTTCCGGGCTGTCTATTTTCTTCGAGTCCCTAAGCTAAGAAACTGTACATTCCGGATTCGTAACGCAACTGGTCTAGCTTTTCATCCCCCTGTGATGCTCTACTCTACTTGCCGCCTCGAAAAGTTTGCCTAACTTATCTGCTAGAGGGTCGTAAATGCAGATGCCATTGAATTCAAATCGTGTTTTATTCCATATTATTTGTTCTAAATATCTGATTTTAAAAACTGATTTTTCTTCGACTCTATTTAAAACCAAGAACACTTACGTACAGTTTCTTTTTCAAATAATTTGCTGCTTTTCCGCAAGGTGGCGCTAGTCTAATTTGTATTTTTTCGCTATATCTGTGCTTCTGTATAAGTCAGGCTTGAAAAATTCCCTTTGCTTACGATAAAGTTCGTAGTGGGGAATGCTTTGAAAATAATTCCAAATTTTTCGTATAGAATACTTTTTCGATAGGAGGCGTAAGTGTATAATTCTGTTTCCGATGTATTGGCAGAAATACCTACGCACTTGAAAAATTTATTAAAATAATTCTGCTGTCAGACATCACTCTCCAAGGAAGGAAGACCTTTTGCGCATATGGCTGCACATAATAACACACAATTTTTCCACGAGGGTGCGCAGACATATATAATATTTTTCTCTATATCTCTGCTTGTAACAGTTCGATTTTAAAACATCTTACTTTATCGGACCGCGTTTCTGATGAGGAATATTTTGCAAATAATCTCTAGAATTTTGTTATACACAGTTTTTCCACTAGAGGGCGTAAAATTATTTTTCTGCTTATATCTGGGCGTCAAATACCCGATTGAAACAAATCTGTTTCTTTATTTCATTTCTCATGCCCGACTTTATTGAAAGATGACCATGAGGAATTAATAAAGAATCGGTAAAGTTTTATGATTATTTTTCCTATTTCACTTTTATACACAACTTATGCACTCTTTTATAACATTTACTCATTTAGTAATTTATAGAGACCACTTATTTGTTTAAATAAAACTATGATAAGTATTTAAAAATAAAATGTTCCAGGTTAAGGGCCGCGGGTGGCCTAGTGCTCAACGTTCGTGACTGCCACGGAGAAGACCTCAGGTTCGATCCCAGGTAGGTACGGACGTTCGAACCACTAAATATCCGCCGTGCGTCGGATGGGCACGTTAAGCCGTCGGACCCCGGGTACTGCCCCCTAATAGATAAGGGCGTCTCCCCCCCCTTTCTACTTCGCTTCCGTGTCACTTTCGTATCGGGCACTCTACCCCAAATCTCCTAGCTATCTATTTCTAAGGGTTGTTTAAGACCTGGGGTAAGACACTCCCTTCCTAAAACCCTCTACATGTGATCTGTGTTCTGTTCCAGGTTAAAAACACCAAAAGAACACAAACTGAAATCCACATCTCATCACCACAAAATCTAAGTCCTTATGGATCCAATAAAAATTTACATAAAATTTGTAATAACTTTTTTAGGTTATTCATGCATACTGATCTATCACGTGAGCTTTATGGGGAGGAAGCGTAACCAGGAAGAACCACCCGGAACAGGTTTTGAACAATTTATTTAGAATCACTCTTTTAGGAAGCACTAAAAATAGTCTCATAGTGAAGTGATTACTTTGAAAAGAAAAAAAAATGAAAAATAAAATAATATAATTTAGAAAAATAGTATAGATCTGCAGACAAAGTTTTCCACAACATAAAAGTTTGTTTTTGGATCCTATTTTAAAATTCAAATTTTACATTATTTTTTAATATTTGCATTATCTTATTCCAATACTTTATTGGGAACGTTATTTCGTTTTCAGCAAACTATTGGTTGTAATGATATCGGCTTCTTAAAAACTTTATTCACTCCACATTTTCTAGTTTCAAATTTTAATACTCGTCGAAAATCACATTTAATTGCTAGTTTTATTTGTTCTGAATTTCGGTATTCTTTTTCGGTCACATCCAGCTAACTACAAATGCAAATTGAATTTCGCGCCCAAACTGACACACAATTTAACCGCTAAGGTACTTTCTGTTCCGTAAATGAAAGCTGCCTTTAAAAGAAAAGGTTTTCAAGATATTGAAGACCTACAAAGAACTCACATCAGCTCTTCAGTCCGTACCGAAAGATGACCTCTTCTCTGCAAGTTCTTTTCATTGGCTGGTCTTACCACTTCTTGTATTAACGCAAGAGTAATCTGCTTCCTATAAAATATATTCTCGTAAGTTTTTTTGCTTTTTCATTTTTTAAAATTTAATCTCAGTACTTAATTGCTGCACTGTGTGTAATGACGTATAGTATGTATTTATGTAAGGGGGCACAAACGCTAACTTCCATTTGCAGGATATCTTCCTTTCTGGAAATTTTCCATTTGTGCCCATACTTTTGCTTCTGGAAGACAAATTGAAAATCTTTTTTGTCTACAACTGTACTCCCTATGAATAATATAATGAGAAGCTGATGAACGTTTCACAATGATACACTGTAAAAAAAAATTGTAGATTTTACGGTTTTAAACCGTTTTCCAGGGTGCCAACACAAAACCGTGAAATCTGCAGTTTTTTGCCGTGTTGGAGCAAAGCTATAGCTTTGCTCCATAACCGCATTTGATGAAGAAAACAGCACAGAATTTGGCTGGAGCGAGTCACAGTCCAAATAATCACGAAAACACAAAAATTTGGCTGGAACGAATGTGTTGATTGTGTTGGAGCAAAGCTATAGCTTTGCTCCAACACTGCATAAAACTGTACATTTTACGGTTTTGTGTTGGCACCCTGGAAAGCGGTTTAAAACGGTAAAATCTACAGTAAGTTTTTTTACAGTGTACTTATTACGTTATCGCACTTTCTTTTGGGCTAAACGACGTGTATAATGCACACAAAAGTTCAATGTTATTCCTATTATCCAGTGTTGGCGCCAGGCTATTTTACGCCCTAGGCAAGGCTAACTACTTGTACCCCAACCCCCAAATAAAACAAAATATAGAAAGGATAAATAAAAAACAGTATAGAAAATTTTCATAAGACTTTGCAAATAATCATATTTCATAGCGCATTGTTGTGGTATTTATCTTAAAATAAAATATAGATTTTCAGTTGCATTTTCGACATTGGTTGAAAAACTAATTTGCGTAAAACTGGGCCCCCTCAAAGATTCGTATTTCGCCCATCTGAGGTCTACACCCTAGGCAGGTGCCTAGTTGGCCTAATGATAGAACTGGACCTCCGCTGATTTTATATTATTCGATTTTACATGCACATTGAACTAAAACTACGAACCGAAAAGGTAGATAATTGTGATAATATAGATTGGCATTTGCTCTATTCACTTTTCAGGCGATAATCAATATCAAAAGACTAACCAAAATTTGTTGCGTTTAGACGCAGTCTGCACGATTTCATGTATTACATGTTCTGAATACAAGACGCTGAATCTGTGCCCTTCATTCATTAAGAGTATTAGGCACGATTGTAACAGCAGATCATTGCATATATTCGGCAGAAATTTAGTTAAAACATGCATAAAACGTTTCGGCTATAAGGAAATTATAACCATTCACAAAATTCAGAGACGCGATGTTTCTGACTAGTTTTACTTCTGCAGTATATTTTTCTTCTTATTCAAATCAGGCGAGCAACCAAATTCAGTAAACTGCACCTTTAGCAACTACATAGTTTATCAAATTTTTGCTTTGTTGGTTTTCAAACTCAGTATTACAGATACCGAAAACTTATAGGCGATACTGCTTTAGGCAGTCACTAAATTAAATACATGGAGTTAACGTCATAAGCAAGTCCATTGGAAAGGGAAGAATAATAGGAACTAATTATGTGGCATAACGCGCCAAATACCCATCTCCGATTCTAATACACTGTTCGACATAGAAAAGGCCTCACGATGAAAGAATGTACGAAATGAGACGAAACTTAACACTCATGTAGACAAACAGGTAGGAAAGATGTGATTTAATTTTCGCGGTATTGTATGAATACGATGGACAAGAAGACAGTACAACTTTGGTAGAGTTATTTTGTCTCTCTTTTGCCTCAGTTATTTTGTGGCCTGTCCCAGTTATTATTTTGTGGCCTGTCCTAGTTTTTATGTGATCAGGCCACATGTGGCTTGACTCAGAAGGTCGTATAAACACCATGCTGGGCTATACATGTTTACAACACGGCGTGGCATCGAGTGGAAAAGTTTCTGGATGGTGTCCTGAAGTATGGTTAGGACGCCATCCAGAAACTTTTCCACTCGATGTCTTGCTGAGGTGTTAAATCGTCTTCCGATGAAGTTCCACACGCTCTCCATTAAAAAGAAGTATGGGGATCGTGCTGAACAGGACAGCACATGACATGGATATCTTATAGGAATGGTCTGTTGATGTTGGCAGGGTGCGAAAAACCGTTATTTTGTTGAAACTGGGCATCATGGATACCATGGAGGTACGGGAATAAGCAGGTTGCGGTACCTCATCAACGTACCTTCGTGATGTCACTGTACCCACCATACGTACAGGCGATGAACGGTAGTCGAAAACTGATAGCGCCAGAAACCATGACAGCAATATGACGCTCACGGGTGGCATCAAGGTCCACTCAGTCACAACACTGTCTCCAGACTCAATAGGCGATCGCCGGAGCCGAGACAGAAGCGAGTCTTGTCGCTGAATACATCACGGTTCCATTCGTCTTGTCCCTCATATCTGGTACGTCAACACTGCAAACTTGCGCGGCGGTGAGTAGAAGTCGTTACAATCGCTGGCGAGAGGGCAAGCCTGCTTCAGACAATCTGCGATTCATAGTCCGCGTCGATACAGAATATCCATGGCTGCCTGTATACATTTCGTCGAATTCATTCGGTGTGGATTATTGTTGGTCTGCTACAGCTTGCTGTTGAATCCGGTGGCCGAGACGTTCGGATGTCAGTCTATCTGCACCACTCCCACTACGGGGATGCACGCCAACTTCCCCTATGCGTTATCACCACATTCGGTGGGCAGTTGTTCAACCCCGATTCATTTCCTCCGCAATGTTAACCAACCAGTAGTACGTAGTCCTATTGTGAAGCCTCTGATAAATATGTCCACTTGATGATAGGATTTCCAATGACGTCTCTTAGGCATTCTTACTCCTTTTCACGTGCTTTCGCCACCGAGACCACTTTGATGCAGTAGTCCACACGCCGAGGAGATCACGAACAAACGTAGCTAAGCCGAACCCATTTGTGCTTTTATTTTTATCACCCAACCAGAGTTGGAAACGGGTGAAAATTTTTGAACCTGACACGGCCATCACATAATTGGACCTGACCCGGACAAATCTACTTTGAACAATAAATTCGAATATATATCACCATAATAATCATCATCATTGTCAATCATTATCGATCCACTGCTGGATGATGATCTCCCCAAGTTTCTTTGGCCAGTTTCCTCCATCCACCCATCACCCACGTGGTCATCTGGGTCTTTTCCTGTCCCTTGGAATCCAATTTAAAATTTCAGTTGTTCATCGGTGGTCCGTTCTTCGGGCAATATGCCCAGCCCATTGACATTTCAGGTATTTTATTCTGATCACGATGTCTTTTACTGTTCTCACTTTCCTTATCCAAGAGTTCCTCTTCTATCTCTCCTGGTTACACCAAGCACAATGCTTTTTCAAAAAATGAAGATAAACCTTCATTTTTTGTAAAAGCATTGTGCTTCAGTTTTGTCTTCTGAACGTGCATTTTTAATCCCATTTCTTTACCCTTCTCAGCAAATTCCTCTGCAGCTCTGAAGTATTATTTCAAAAACCTTTGAAGGGTTCTTAAAATATTTTTCTTTCTTTTCAAAAATAAAACGCAAATAAAATTGGGCCGAGATGAGGTCAAGACACTTTGACCCAGCCCGTTTGACCCGCAAGACATTGTCGATCCGTTGACCAGTTGAATCGGCGTCCCGTGTCCGGTTTCCATCTATGCGCTCCACACGAGATTGGTTTGCAGCTGCGATCGTTTACATAACCTAACTGTCGACACATATCCATCAATTTGCATGGCGCTCAAACAAATACTTCCTGGTGCGGCGTTTTTTATGTAGAGCGGTACAAATGAATGCGGAAACTTTTCCGCGCTTACCTCTCACCAACAGTGTATCAGTAAATAAGCTTTATATTGAAACGTCACGGAAACATTTACGATTAAAATACTTTTTTATCATCATATGTCACGAGTAATTGCACTTCTAACTCCAATCGCCAAGAGTCAGCTGAGACCTAAACGTGGAATTTTGTAGTTTTTCCTTCTGGTTTTCCCTACTGCTGGATTTATGCATCACCTTCTATGTCATAATTAGATTTGATAACTTTGATACAATTCACAGGGTAAGATTTGAATAACGAAATTTGCCACTTCGTTTGGAAAGGAACTTTCAAGATCGAATGAGTATATCACACCTGTTATTCTTGCTGCATATCACAGTCATTTCAATCATTAAAATATTATGAGAAATCTAACTTACATGAAACAAATCAGCGATCAGAAACGGCAATCCGCAGGGAAATTTTATAGATTATTTTGAAGGATAATTATCCATTTTCTTTAACAATATATTATGCTTACTTTCATCGCCCCGGCTTTCAGTTTAAGGCAATCTCGCCTGCGCTATTTTGGAAATTTCAGAAAGTTGAATATAAGATTTAATGCGTGTAAACATTACTAGTAAAAGGCCTAGACTTTTTTCTTTTCTGAGAGCCAATCACTTATGAAATTCTATTCCAAACATACATAGATTCTCTCAAAACAACTGAGAATGTTTCTATAAAAAAAAGTGCAATACTGCGTTTGACCTTGGCACGAGTCTCGAAGCAAAGGTAGTCGTTTCAGTAACCATAGCAACTAGCCACTCCAGTTTATCACGCATGCGCCGTCGGCAGTGCGCAGTTTAATGAGCGTTGTTTCATAAACTCCTAACAAGTGTTTTCACGCTGTGATGTTTCGAAAAAATGGATGTGAAAAAGGAACAAAGATGCGCCATTAAATTTTGCTGTCGACTTAAGAAGTTTGTCAGAGAGATTTTCCGTCTTATGGCTTAAAAAGATAAATGTCTTGGAAAATCAACAATTTACAGATGGCATAAAGAATTTATGGATGGTCGTGAGTCGGCGGTTTTAATCGCGCATGGAAGAAGACGTTCAACGAGTGTTACAGAGGTAAACATCAATACAATAGGTGTTATTATACGGGAAGACACACACCTATCAATTAGAGATGTCGAATATATGGTTCATATTTCAAAGTCATCAAATCACAGATTTTAAATCAGCATTTGGGCATGAAACAAGTTTGTTGAACTTGGGGTACAACATTTCTTTTCATGTGGGGCCCAATGTAAGGTCACACATGGACAGTTCTGTCGTCTTTTAGTTGGAGAAAATGAATATTAAGTTGATGCTCCAACCTGCATATGCCTATAGTCCAGGTTCGTCACCATGTGACTTCTGGTTGTTCCCCAACTTAAAAAAAACATTACGGAGACGACAATTTGAGACTGATCGACAACTTCTTACAGCTGAGCAGAGGTGCTTCAACAGCACATCAGAAGAAAAATTCCAGAAGGCATTCAAAAAGTGTGAGGAAAGTTGGGGCTCCTGTATTTGATGCAACGTCCATTTCCTGTATAATTAAAGTGCGCATATTTAAAAAAAAAAAAAAATTCTCATTTGTTTTGGGACAACCATTGTACCTAGAATATCTCTTTATTTTCGCAAAAACATTTTGCGTTGTAATATCTGCCTATTTTCCGTGTTTTCTAGTAGGTTATCCAGGACTTCCAAATTTTTTTAGAGTATATTGAAAAGTATCGTACATTTTCATTGACTTCTTGTAGTTCTTCTTAAGAATATCAGGAAGTAAATGATGAAAATGCATTGCACTAAAAAATTTCTTAGATTTGTTGATGAGGCGGGAGTGTTAATATGTTAAGCCGATTTTGTTATTTAAATTACTAATTCTAAATTGTAGGAATATTCCAAATAGCATTCATGTAAAGATGGCATTCCTACTTTAAATATTAAAAATAATAATAATTTGCAGTTGTTTGCTTTTAAAAATTTGCAAATAGCTTTTATTGGCTAATTTCTCAAAATCTACCTATCATTATACACTGGCGGAAAGTGAAAAAAGAACACCAAGAAGGAGACGTCTGATACCAACGAAATTTATACAGCATAATAACGGAATACAGAGAATAACGTGATCAAAACATTATGGCAAAATACAGCTGTATTTGCTGGTAAACTGAAAAATAACATTTCCATGTAACATGGTTAGTACGAGGTTGAACCGCCATGAACTGCGTCACACTGTGCAATTCTGGCATGGAGTCTGTCGTACAGATGTTGGATGTAAGTTTGGGGTATTGAGTTCCAAGCATCCTCAACTTGGACGCGTAAATCGGGGATGGTCGTGGCTGGCCGTGGAGACCGGATAAGTCGTTGTCCCATAAAATCCCACACGTGCTTAATGGGGGACAAATCCGGTGAACGTGCAGGCCATGGAAGTTGTCTCACACCCTGAAGTGCATGTTGCGTTGCACGTGCTGTGTGTGGGCGTGCGCTATCTTGCTGGAAAACACCACGACGGACCGACCTTACAAATGGCACAACAACGGGCTGAATGATGTTCTTGATGTAGGAGGTGCTGTTTAACGTACCCGGTACAAACGCTAGTTGTGTACGGGAGTGACAGCTGATCGCTCCCCACACCAGGAGACCAGGTGTATGGCCCTGTGTGTCGCTGGCGGATGCAAGAAGGGTGGAGACGCTCCCCTGTTCGTCTGCGAACACGCATGCGGCCATCGGAGGCTCCCAAGCAGAATCTGCTTTCATCGCTGAACACGGCAGATCGCCATTGCGTTCTCCAGTGCAGACGTTGGCGACACCACTGCAGCCGTTCCTGACGGTGGGCTGGAGTCAGAGGTACACATGCCAAAGGCACACGTGCACGTAGTCCTGCATCCAGTAGACGGTTGCGGATTGTTCGCACAGTCACCTCAGGTGCAACGGCAGCTCGGATTTGCGTCGCAGTGGATGTTCTGCTTGACAGCGCCGCTCTTCTTATGCGTCGATCGGTCTGCTCATCAGTCCGTCTGTGACTCCCGGTTCCACGTCTTCTCGTGTGGGAATGTTCCTCGGACCATCTACGCCACCATCGTACCACCACCGATACTTCCTGTCCAATTCGCTCCGCAATACGACGATACGACCACCCGGCCTCGCGGAGTCCGACTAGACAACCTCGCTCAAAGTCCGATAACTGCTGAAATCGTACACGTCTTCCATGTCCAGGCATCGCGGCTTCTTCAGGGTCTTCGCACGTGTCCGTACGCCGACGACTGATTACATTCACTTCGCCGTACTCCTTAAATACCACCGACGATAATTTGCATATTATACGGAGCTGGGGCGTAAGCGCTCACCGGTTGGTCCCAAAATTAACATCACACCTACGTAAACTCTACCCCATTAACATATGTAAATTTCATGATCGTCCGCCGATTCCTTCTTAGTGTTCTTTTTTCACTTTCCGCCAGTGTATCTGGTAAAGAAAACTATCTTGACAAAAATCCCTATCATTTTCTATTATCTTGACGAAAATTTCTATGCTTGCTGTACAGTGTTGGCCTTCTTATAACGTTACTCTGAATTCACTAGAGTAAAAATGAGGCAATAAAACGCATCTTAAAGTTGGTCCACAGTAAATGTTTTCATTTGCTTCCTCTAGGCAAGTATACCTCTTGTGACAAACTCACAAACGAGATATGAAAACTTAACAAGTAGAGATTTTCAAGCGAAATATTGAAATTTAACAAATACAGACCAATTCACAAATGAACAGGGCCGTAGCTACAGAGAAGACAGGGAGGGCGGTTGCCCTCCCTGAACGGTCATTCCAGGGGCCTAAATCCACGCTCCGGTGGATATAAAAAATAGAAATCATAACTAAGAAAAGGAAGTTACACCATAGGCGCCGACTTCTGAAAATTTCAAGGGGGTGCTGAAATTCAAACGGTAGGTACCGTTTCCAGTGTTGAAATTTTAGATGTCTAAATGGACCTTGTCTTCAGTGTAAACGCAAACAAACTGATACATGATTTCATGATAAAGATTACATTTTTTTACAGCAACCAAAATTCTTGAACCCCGTTTTAATTCTTCCGATTTAATTTTCTGTAATGTGCGCCCAAGAGCTCCTATATATAAATTTTTCTTTTGGACAAAATTTGAGCATTTTGTTGGGGACTACTACCAGAAAACCAAACCTGTTGAAAAAGGCTGAGATTGGCAGTATATGTCATTAGTCAAAACAGACAGTAGGCTAATAGCAATACCTTTGAGGAGCTCGCTCTAGCAGTAGCAAACAAACTCACATGTTCAGTGTTGGAATGGAACGCGCTTCATAATAATTGCACTGTATTCTTTTCCTTACTTGTTATTGTTAGTATTTAGCGTATAACGCAGCATGGAATCACAGTGAAATTTTTGTTTTGATCAACAAGTGTAACTTGGAAATCTCCACCTCCACTCCGCTATCATTCATTTTGCAGTCCATGTGAACCTATTGTTATCGATTTGGCATATCACCCCTGCGTGGATTGATTGGTGTTACTATTGGTGACTGCTTATATGTTTTATAAAGCTAGGAAGAAAAAAAAGCCTCTACAGAATTATGTCAAACAAACAACAACAACAGCAAAAAAAAAAAACCTTCAAAATTATCCTTTGAGCGAGAAAAGATCATTCGCAGTCTTGCTGTGTGTCTTCTGCTCTCGGACGGTCATTGTCATTACTCCCGCTCTGACATTTATGGCTTTATGACCCTACCGAAGCTCATTGCGTGCATGGTGACCTGCCGACAACTTACTGATGTACGAGGAACGTGATTGCTAAAAAAAAAAAAAAATGAAAAAATCGGTAGCTTTAAACAATTAGGAAGGAAAGGTGCAAATCACATCCCACACCAATGATTTCTCGCTTGCTTGGCTGTCTTATTTCTTAAGTGTTTATTCGGTATCGGTGGTTAAAACACGATTTTTTGAAGAAATTGATTTTTTTTTATAGAAACGAAATATTTGCGCTATATTCTGATTATCTTATTTAATTTTATGTAAAGTGGAACTAAATACTTAGGTATGAATCCAGTACATGTAACAAAAATTTGGAGGGGTGCGGAGCACCCCCCAAAATGATTTCAAGGGGTGCTCAAGCCCCTGAGCACACCCGTAGTTGGCGCCAGTGTGTCACACCGTTCAGTATTTTCTTTTTAAAGACTTTAGTTAGTCTCATACAGTATTCCATGCAGTTAACCAGGGTACAGAATAACATACACTATGGGGTGTGAACATCTTATATCCATGAAGAGAATTTTCCAAAACCGTGAATGGAGGCATAAATTAACTTTCAAAAGACAAAACTGATCTACAATGCTTTTACAAGAAATGAAGATTTATCAATTGATGGGGGAAAGCTGGAGATAACCGATACCTACATTTACCTCGGATAGCACATATCAAGCAAGGGTCTCATTGATGAAGAAATTATTCAGCGTATAAAACTTGAATAGAGAGCTTTTGGAAGAGACAGTACAATTTTTAAGAGCAGTACGCCATTATGTCTTAAAAGAAAAATGTTTAGTCAATGCGCCATGCCAGTACTTACTCATGGAGAAGAGACATAGACCTTAAGTACAGAAAGGCATACAAATGCAAAAGACAACTCAAAGAGGCATGGAGAGATGCATGTTTGTAGTAACCAGGAAAGCTTAGATGAGGAACTCGTGGATAAAGAAAATGAAAGAGTGGACGACGTCACAACCAGAGTGAAATCACTGAAATGGCAATGGGCCGGACATGTTGCCAGAGAACGGATCACCGATGGACAACCGAAATTTTAAACTAGATTCCGAGGAACAGAAAAAGACCCAGAAGAAGACCTCATGGGAGATGGATGGATGAAATTCGAAAGCATGCTATAGAGACATGGAGAGGCTGGTTCAAGACAGACCTTTGTTGAAGAAATTTGGGGAGACTTTCATCAAGCAGTGGATTGATAATCGTTGATAATGATAGTAATAATGAAGATATTCAATATATTATATATGTACAATGTATATATATATATATATATTTATACATATATATATATCATCATCATCATCATCATTGTCAACCATTATCAATCCACTGCTGGACGAAGGTCTCCCCAAGTTTCCTCCACAACGGTCTGTCTTGTGCCAGTCTCCTCCATGTCACCCCTGCATACTTTCGAATTTCATCCACCCATCTCCCATGTGGTCTTCTTCTGGGTCTTTTCCTGTCCCTTGGAATCCAATCTAAAATTTCGGCTGTCCATCGATGATCTGTCCTTCTGGCAGTATGTCCAGCCCATTGCCATTTCAGGGATTTAACTCTGATCATGATGTCTTCCACTCTTGTCATTTTCGGATCCACGAGTTCCTCTTCTTATCTCTCCTGGTTACACCAAGTATGCACCTCTCCATGTTGCTTTGAGTTGTCTGCAGTCTTTGTACGTCTCTTTTAGTTAAGGTCCACGTCTCTGCACCATACGTAAGCACTGGAAGGATGCATTGATCAAACACTTTTCTTTTAAGACATAATGGCATATTGCTCTTGAAAATTATGGGATGTAAGGTCAGGTGATGCGTAACATCACAGCCTCTCCTTGACAAATGTCAACCCCGTCTTCTCGTGGTACATCCTGTTCCCACTAAAGGGGCTCTGACGACCGCCAATAGCGGTATAACTATACCATCGGGATTAGAGGAAATTCTATCCCACGCTCACCAACCCGCTTGGCCAGCGTGGTGAGTTATGGCCAAACCACTCCAAAATGATTCCACAACTTAAATCTTGGCCCTCAGTCTCCGGCAGCTGGAATGTACCTGGCCAAGGCAGCGGCCAGTGCGACATGAAGGCAGAGGGTGCTAAGAATCCCCGGAGGACCGGACTAGGCTGCCATCTGATGCTGACCTTGGCTACGTACAACGGACGCTCCCTATCTTCTGATTCAAGGCTTCTTAAATTGGAAGAGGAACTACAAAGGATCAAGTGGGACATCGTGGGGCTAAGTGAGGTAAGGAGAAAAGGAGAAGATCTCATCGAACTGAAAAGTGGACATCTTTTCTACTATCGTGGGACAGATACTGGCAGAACTAGTGGTGTTGGATTTATAATAAACAAGAAACTGAAGGATAAAGTTGTAGAAGTTGAAAGTTCCTCTGACAGAGCTGCACGACTTGTTATCCAACTCTCGAAAAGATACCAGGCTCAGATTATTCAAACTTATGCACCCACCACAAGTCATCCTGAAGAAGAAATTGAAGAATTTTATGAGGAAATTCGTGATCTAAATAATAAAGGTAAGCAGCACTTGAAAATAATTATGGGAGATTTCAATGCAAAAATAGGGCAACGGCAACAGAATGAAACTTCAGTAGGTAAATTCGGTCACGGCAACAGAAACCAGCGTGGAAATACTCTCGTTGAGTTTGCAGAGGCAGAAGGGTTTTTCATCTTGAACTCCTTCTTCAAGAAAAAGCCACACAGGAAATGGACATGGAGACATCCAAATGGGACGACAAGTGAAATTGATTTTATTATGTGTAACAAAAAATTCGTCATAGAAGACTGCAGTGTGCTAAACAAGTTCAACACAGGTAGTGACCATAGATTGGTGAGATGTAAGATGCACCTCAACACTAAACTTGAACGTGGCAAGCTCATAAGACAAACAAAATCTATTGACATAACCAACCTTAAAAAACACCATAATACCTTCAAGTTAGAACTGAAGAACAGGTTCTCTGCTTTAGAAGGCCTAACATCGGAAGAAGTGGACATCTCTGAAGTTAACAGAAAAGTAGCCAAAGCTCTTATGGAAACAGCAACAAAATTAGCTGGGTCTAAGAACAAGTTGCATGTGAACAAATTATCAGGAAAAACCAAAATGTTGATGCAAAAAAGAAGAGAGATGAGGACAACTAAAGAAGATGTGACTTCCAAAGTGGAATATATAGAGCTATGCAAGACAGTAAGAAAAAGTATCACTGAAGACGTAAGAAAATTCAACTGTGAACTAGTGAGGAAAGCAATTGAAAACAACCAAAGCCTAAAGATAGCAAAGGGACATCTCAGTAAGGGAAGAAAACAGATTATGGCACTGAGAAAAGAAGATGGTTCTGTAACAAGAAATAGAGGCGAAATTTTGACAAGAGTGAAAGATTTCAACTCCAAATTATATGAAAGGGATGATATATGCACTCCAGACATCATGAAAGATACCAGTACCAGAGTTCCTCCAGTCCTTCCAGCAGAAGTTGCACATGCAATCAAGAACATGAAGCGAGGAAAAGCTCCAGGAGAAGATGGAATTACTGTAGACATCATACAAGAAGCAAGTGGAGAAATCGAAACAGTACTTGCCCAAATTTTCACTCGATGCCTTAATGAAGGAAAGATTCCTGAGGATTGGATCACCGCTACAATGATCCTGCTACATAAGAAAGGTGACATTGAGGATCTCGGAAACTACAGACCTATCAGCCTCCTATCAGTAGTTTATAAAATCTTCACTAAAGTTCTTTCACACCGCTTGAAGGTAACACTGGACATGGCTCAACCGAGAGAACAAGCTGGATTCAGGAGTGGCTACAGCACAATAGATCATATCCACGTGCTGAGAGAACTAATTGAAAGAGCGAGGGAATATGAACTTCCATTGTGCATGGCTTTTATCGATTATGAAAAAGCCTTTGATTCGGTGAAACCATCAGCAGTTACAATGGCTCTGAAAACCTGCGGTATTGAAGATGCATACATTAATATTATTAATAACATCTATGAAAATGCAAGTGCAAAGATTAGGCTGTTTGAAAATACAACACACGTAAAAATTGGAAATGGAGTGAGACAAGGTGACACCATATCTCCGAAGCTCTTTAATGCCACATTGGAGGGTGTTTTTCAGTCGCTGAGCTGGGAAAACAAGGGGATAAAGATTAATGGAGATTATCTAACCCACCTTCGTTTTGCTGATGACGTAGTCATTTTTGCAACTACCCCATCAGAGCTGCAGAGTATGATCCAGGAACTTGCTGACAAGAGTAAAGAAGTGGGATTAAAAATGAACTTTCAGAAGACAAAAGTGATGTTCAATGCTTTTACAAGAAATGAAGATTTATCGATTGATGGAGAAAAGCTGGAGATAACAGACACGTACGTCTATCTTGGACAGCAGATATCAAGTGAGGGTCACATTGATGAAGAAATTAATCGGCGTACAAAATTTGCCTGGAGAGCTTTTGGAAGAAACAGCATAATTTTCAAGAGCAATATGCCATTATGTCTTAAAAGAAAAGTGTTTGATCAATGCATCCTTCCAGTGCTTACGTATGGTGCAGAGACGTGGACCTTAACTAAAAGAGACATACAAAGGCTGCAGACAACTCAAAGAGGCATGGAGAGGTGCATGCTTGGTGTAACCAGGAGAGATAAGAAGAGGAACTCGTGGATCCGAAAAATGACAAGAGTGGAAGACATCATGATCAGAGTTAAATCCCTGAAATGGCAATTAGCTGGACATACTGCCAGAAGGACAGATCATCGATGGACTGCCGAAATTTTAGATTGGATTCCAAGGGACAGGAAAAGACCCAGAAGAAGACCACATGGGAGATGGGTGGATGAAATTCGAAAGTATGCAGGGGTGACATGGAGGAGACTGGCACAAGAGAGACCGTTGTGGAGGAAACTTGGGGAGACCTTCGTCCAGCAGTGGATTGATAATGGTTGACGATGATAATGATGATATATATATATATATTATATATATATCATCATCATCATCATCATTGTCAACCATTATCAATAGAGAGAGACCGTTGTGGAGGAAACTTGGGGAGACCTTCGTCCAGCAGTGGATTGATAATGGTTGACGATGATAATGATGATATATATATATATTATATATATATCATCATCATCATCATCATTGTCAACCATTATCAATCCACTGCTGGACGAAGGTCTCCCCAAGTTTCCTCCACAACGGTCTCTCTTGTACCAGTCTCCTCCATGTCACCCCTGCATACTTTCGAATTTCATCCACCCATCTCCCATGTGGTCTTCTGGGTCTTTTCCTGTCCCTTGGAATCCAATCTAAAATTTCGGCTGTCTATCGATGATCTGTCCTTCTGGCAGTATGTCCAGCCCATTGCTATTTCAGGGATTTAACTCTGATCATGATGTCTTCACTCTTGTCATTCTTCGGATAAACGAGTTCCTCTTCTTATCTCTCTTGGTTACACCAAGCATGCACCTCTCCATGCTACTGTGAGTTGTCTGCAGCCTTTGTATGTCTCTTTTAGTTAAGGTCCACATCTCTGCACCATACGTAAGCACTGGAAGGATGCATTGATCAAACACTTTTCTTTTAAGACATAATGGCATATTGCTCTTGAAAATTATGCTGTTTCTTCCAAAAGCTCTCCAGGCAAGTTTTGTACGCCGATTAATTTCTGCATCAATGTGACCCTCACTTGATATCTGCTGTCCAAGATAAACGTACGTGTCTGTTATCTCCAGCTTTTCTCCATCAATCGATAAATCTTCATTTCTTGTAAAAGCATTGAACATCACTTTTGTCTTCTGAAAGTTCATTTTTATTCCCACTTCTTTACTCTTGTCAGCAAGTTCCTGGATCATACTCTGCAGCTCTGATAGGGTAGTTGCAAAAATGACTACGTCATCAGAAAAACGAAGGTGGGTTAGATAATCTCCATTAATCTTTATCCCCTTGTTTTCCCAGCTCAGCGACTGAAAGACACCCTCCAATGTGGCATTAAAGAGCTTCGCAGATATGGTGTCACCTTGTCTCACTCCCTTTCCAATTTTTATGTGTGTTGTATTTTCAAACAGCCGAATCTTTGCACTTGCATTTTCATAGATGTTATTAATAATATTAATGTATGCATCTTCAATACCGCAGGATTTCAGAGCCATTGTAACTGCTGATGGTTTCACCGAATCAAAGGCTTTTTCATAATCGATAAAAGCCATGCACAATGGAAGTTCATATTCCCTCGCTCTTTCAATTAGTTCTCTCAGTACGTGGATATGATCTATTGTGCTGTAGCCACTCCTGAATCCAGCTTGTTCTCTCGGTTGAGCCATGTCCAGTGTTACCTTCAAGCGGTGTGAAAGAACTTTAGTGAAGATTTTATAAACTACTGATAGGAGGCTGATAGGTCTGTAGTTCCCGAGATCCTCAATGTCACCTTTTTTATGTTGCAGGATCATTGTAGCGGTGTTCCAATCCTCAGGAATTTTCCCTTCATTAAGGCATCGAGTGAAAATTTGGGCGAGTACTGTTTCGATTTCTCCACTTGCTTCTTGTATGATGTCTACAGTAATTCCATCTTCTATTGGAGCTTTCCCCCGCTTCATGTTCTTGATTGCATGTGCAACTTCTGCTGGAAGGACTGGAGGAACTCTGGTACTGGTACCTTTCATGATGTCTGGAGTGCATGTATCATCCCTTTCATATAATTTGGAGTAGAAATCTTTCACTCTTGTCAAAATTTCGCCTCTATTTCTTGTTACAGAACCATCTTTTTTTCTCAGTGCCATAATCTGTTTTCTTCCCTTACTGAGATGTCCCTTTGCTATCTTTAGGCTTTGGTTGTTTTCAATTGCTTTCCTCACTAGTTCACAGTTGAATTTTCTTACGTCTTCAGTGATACTTTTTCTTAATGTCTTGCATAGCTCTATATATTCCACTTTGGAAGTCACATCTTCTTTGGTTGTCCTCATCTCTCTTCTTTTTGCATCAACATTTTGTTTTTCCTGATAATTTGTTCACATGCAACTTGTTCTTAGACCCAGCTAATTTTGTTGCTGTTTCCGTAAGAGCGTTGGTTACTTTTCTGTTAACTTCAGAAATATCCACTTCTTCCGATGTTAGGCCTTCTAAAGCAGATAATCTGTTCTTCAGTTCCAACTTGAAGGTATTATGGTATTTTTTAAGGCTGGTTATGTCAATAGATTTTGTTTGTCTTATGAGCTTGCCACGTTCAAGTTTAGTGTTGAGGTGCATCTTACATCTCACCAATCTATGGTCACTACCTGTGATGAACTTGTTTAGCACACTGCAGTCCTCTATGACAAATTTTTTGTTACACATAATAAAATCAATTTCACTTGTCGTTCCATTTGGATGTAACCATGTCCATTTCCTGTGTGGCATTTTCTTTAAGAAGGAGTTCAAGATGAAAAACCCTTCTGCCTCTGCAAACTCAACGAGAGTATTTCCACGCTGGTTTCTGTTGCGGTGACCGAATTTACTTACTGAAGTTTTATTGTTGCCGTTGCCCTATTTTTGCATTGAAATCTCCCATAATTATTTTCAAGTGCTGCTTACCTTTATTATTTAGATGACAAATTTCCTCATAAAATTCTTCAATTTCTTCTTCAGGATGACTTGTGGTGGGTGCATAAGTTTGAATAATCTGAGCCTTGTATCTTTTCGAGAGTTGGATAACGAGTCGCGCAGCTCTGTGAGAGGAGTTTTCAACTTCTACAACTTTATCCTTCAGTTTCTTGTTTATTATTATTCCAACACCACTAGTTCTGCCAGTATCAGTCCCACGATAGTAGAAGAGATGTCCACTTTTCAGTTCAATGAGATCTTCTCCTTTTCTCCTTACCTCTCTTAGCCCGACGATGTCCCACTTGAACCTTTGTAGTTCTTCTTCCAATTCAAGAAGCCTTGAATCAGAAGATAGGGAGCGTCCATTATACGTAGCCAAGGTCAGCATCAGATGGCAACTTAGTCCCGTCCTCCGCAGATTCTTAGCACCCTCTGCCTTCATGTCGCACTGGCCGCTGCCTTGGCCAGGTACATTCCAGCTGCCGGAGACTGAGGGCCAAGATTTAAGTTGTGGAATCATTTTGGAGGGGTTTGGCCATAACTCACCATGCTGGGCCAAGCGGGTTGGTGAGTGTGAGATAGCATTTCCTCTAATCCCGATGGTATAGTTATACCGCTATTGGCGGTCGTCAGAGCCCCTTTAGTGGGAACAGGATGCACCACGAGAAGGCGGGGTTGACATTTGGCAAGGAGAGGTTGTGATGTTACGCATCACCTGACCTTACATCCCTATCTGTATATATGTATGTATAAATATGTAGCGGAACCTCATTTATACGTTTTCCAAGGAACAAAGTAAAACTGACATAGAACTGAAAACAGTATAAAAGAAACAAAGAAAGTTTTACACTAAGGAAGCATTAGAAAGCTTAACAATACTTTATGCATATACATAAGCTATCATCTAGAAGCAGAAATATCTGAAGGGAGGAAACGAAAAAAGGGAGAAACATGTTCTCATTACAATATAAGAAAATTGAAAATCTGGAAAAGGGAAAGATTCGGAAAACCGCTGCAGCATTAACTTCCATAGAACACGCACAACAAAAATCTGAGGTGTCTTCGAGGCGCTCTAACGTATCTAGATTTATTATACATTAACTCCACCTATGCTGAAAAACTGATTCAAGGGAGAAAAAAAAAAAAAAGAAGAAGACAAGATAGGTGACGCCGAATTCTCTGATACAATGAACACGTCCCATAAATCTTTTCCAACAAGAAAAAAAAATATTTCAAAGTAGATTTTTAAAAGAAAATATTCAGCGAGAAAGAGAATTGATTAATGTCTTTTAGAGAAAATCTGCAAATAATTAAAAATGCGCGAAGTACTAGTGAAATAGCAATTTTTGCCACTAGCAGCTGAATTGTGTGTTACGAAAATTCACAGACTGTGCACAAAACATTTCTTAAAACGGAAGATATCCACCAAGGAAAAAGTGATTCTTCAAATCTCGATCTCAGAGACGAAGTTACGGTTCTAGGTACGGTAAGAATGGAAATGAACAATTATGTCCTCCAGTATAGTAAAACTGTATATATATGGTTCAAGAATGGGCAAATATGAAAGATATTCCTCGCCACAAACGCTATCAATAGCAAAAATATATATATTTTTTAAATCTGACTTTTAGAAGTGGAGATTTCATCATTACATGAGATTTACATTAACTTTCCCTAGCGCGCAAACTAAATATTATTTTGAGGAAAATTTAAATATAAATGTTTTTAGCCGCAACTGGCAAAAAAATAATTTTTTCAGTTGGAATTTTAGAAGTGAAGATTCCATTGAAAACTTTTTTAAAACAGAAATAAGCACTTATGCTCCCTAAGGGCAAAGCATTTTTGTCACAAAATATCCATCGTTGTAACCTCTAACGCAAAAACAATTTTTTGAATCTAAATTTTAGAACTAAAGATTTCTAAAAAAAATAATATTGTGACATCACGCATTATTTCAATCAGAAACTACGTAGAATGGTCCTCGCAGAAAATGGTAACGGAAGTTAAAACTAATTTTTTATTTGTTTTTTTTTAAACAGTTAAATAAAGCAAAATGCATTTTAAATTTAACAGCATGTGCACTTACTGCTTCCTTGCTGCGAAATATCTGAAAAAGACAAAAACAAATAGATCATAGTTCAAGCTTTAGGCTCCAAAAATAATTTTTCAAATCGAATTAATAGTTACAAAGATGTGGTGTCCACAAACAGATGGACAGATGGATATAGTTATACTACAATATAAGTACGTGACAAAAATGCTAGAAGAGTATCAAATATTGGTGGAAAATCATTTATCAAACGCAAGAAGTGTTCTGCTGCCTATTTTGATAGGGTAGAGGTTACAACAGATAGCAGAAGCGAAAATATTACCGAGCCCGCGCTGAATTTAACATTCATATATTTGTTAAAAGACATGGTGAAATTGGAAAATTTCGCTGATACACTGAAAAAGGAAAAAAAAAATTGCCGATAATTAAGATCCGATATTTTACGAGTTTTATGTTTTTTATTCAAGACGGAAGAAAAATCTTACCCTGAGTTTTCTTGTATTTCAGCAAGTTTCTTCTCGAAAAAAAATCATGTGCTGGAGAATATAATCACTTATCAAATGTTTTAAATACTTTATTCTTGTAATTTGATCAATAGCTGATCGGTGTTGCTTGTCACGAATCTTTTTAATTAGAGATATGTTTAGTTTTCTTATACGCTGTTCTGAAATATTTTAAGTCAACCTTTTTACGTTTTCCAATTAATGAGAATTTGTTTTCCAAAATCTCCATACTTGCACCGAAAATGAACAATTTTCTCAAAGTTTTGATTGCTTTAATTTAATTTACGATTGTTTTAATTTAAATTTTATTTAATGATGTATGGCTTCAATATCAAGCGCCGACACCTTCCTTTGAAAAAAAATCATACCTATCAATAAAACGGAAAGAATTCCAAGATGAAGTTCGTTATTATTATTATCATTACTGATGATTTCGATTTAAAGTTACTTTTACAGAAATTGCATACATATAAAACTTACATTCATAGAACTTACAGAAATGTCAAATGCTCCAAACGCTTACTTCTAAATATTTACTTCAACTGTTTTTTTATTTAAAGAACATGAGATCGTTCGCAAATAAACAATGAATATGTACGCGATTCGTTTTATTCAAATAAAAATTCCTAGCGACTACTAAAACATAAAATCTTCTAGCTGGCTAGTAGCTAGTTTGAAGATCTATATCACTATTACATTTGCAACAAGATTACAGTTGTAAGAGTTAGGCAGAATATTGTAAACAAGATTGTAGTTTTAATATTTAATATTTACAAACATGATTATAGTTTTAATATTTCCAAAAAGAAGACTATAGTTTTAAGATTTATGTCTACAACAAGATTTGGGCTTTGTAGAATTTTAACCTAGTATAACAAATTGTGGAAAAAGAATTGCACCTGAAAATTTTGTTAAATTAAGAGTAGTTAAGCGATTTTTGAAAAGTACTGAGAAATTTTAAAATTTGTTGATTTCAGCAATATGTAAACTTTTGGAGCAAAGCTAGATAAGGAAACCTTTAAGATCATTCCAATTAGCAACCTGAAGTGTAGTCTGTAGAAAATGCAGAAGTTTGAGATTTCAAAATATGTGTTGTATTCCAAAAGTAATATGATTAACAAGGTAGATTTTTTTTTTTTTTTAACTTCAGCACTATGGGCTTTTATATGGGTGTTTTGGAGCAGCAGATACTTTTACATAGTATGCAGCTTTTCACAACAATAACTTAGTAAAAAATAATCTAAAATTCCCTGAAATACCAAATATTTCGGGGAATTTTAAATGTATTCCATTTTTTTACTTTAAAAATGATGAAAGATATCGATAATGCAGCAAGTAAAATAAAAATCTTGATAAAAACTTTTTTATAAGCTTGATCAATAGGGTGATCTTTTTCAATCAGAAATTTAGTCGATATTTACTGACACATTGAAAACCAAAAGCAAATAATGGAGGTTTGTCACACGGCCAGCTGGGACCTTTAAAGGACGTAATTTTCGAAAGCAACCGGCGATTTAGCCTCTGTCCCCTTCAGAGTTTGCAGAGATTAGCTAATATAATTGGTCATGCTGTATGTTTCTCAAATCAATTTCTAAAATTGTAATTAAAATTATCTTATCACATCACGATCCAACAATATATACCGCAATTTTTTTCCGAATTACTATTCACTTGGCTTATTGCTTAGTTTCAATTAAAAACTGGTGAAATTTTAATATTTTCAGCCTGTAGTTGTTTCAATAAAATAAGTACGATGCATTTAACGAACTATTTCTAAGCATAAAATCTAGTAATGCATGTTTTTAAACTAGATTATTTGCAAATTAACATTATATTGAGCTAAATGTTTGCTTTACAATTTTGTGCCAAGTAAATATCTATCTGACGTGCAACTCACGAAAGTAATAAGGAACAATTCAATCTTTTAAATTCCTTAAAAATTTCCAATAAACTTTTAAGGAAGTTACTGTTTATTTGGCTATAAACCCAGGTCCCTGACAAAATCTGTAGTTGTAGTTTGAATTTTTCATATTAATTTTGTGAAAGCCACGATTAGTGCGAATTTGTCTTTTAAAATGTGTTGAATCACACTGAAGAGTAGCAGCATAGAGATATAATAACTACAAGCATATCACTAAACTGCTCTCTGAAATTCAGAGGTATCGTGTTAACTAAATTTAGAATGAATTTGAAACAAATGCGTTCTAAACTTTGACATGCATTTTATCATTATAAAATATGTTAAATCTCTTTGAAAGGTTACATCAAAGCGAAATACCTATGGTGGTGAAGTTCTGTTTTCATAAAATACGTGAAATCTCACTGAAGGTCCATGAGAAATAAAGTACAGTGCATGCCAACTTTATTACGACCATCCTCACGTAATGTTTTTAAAAAATAACGCAATCATTGGAAAAACTGCTGCATGTAAAATCGATACTTAACGAATATTAAATCAAATGAAATCTACGTGCTGAATTTATCTTTATGAACAGCTATACTGTTTTGAACAACACTGAAATCAGTTGAAAAAGCCTCAAAAGTTTTATAGAGAGGTATATGGCTCCTGAAATGTATGATCTAAAAATAAATTTGACAAAAACAGAGGTGAGCAAGAGTTGTTAGTATATGATAGATAATGCATACGACTGATAAAACCAAAACTGTTTAAGTACTTCAGCGAGCACAGGCATAAGAAAGGATGGCAGCCAGAAGAAGATAGTGAAAGAAGGCTGGAATAAATGGAAACAAATGTCAGGATAATCTGTGACAAGAAAACCAATTGAAAAAGTAGTCAAAGATACACGTCACAGCTGCAGAACGTACATATAGACTTGTACAACTAGGAGAATGTAAGAACTACTAGAAAGAACAGGGATGAGGATATTTAAATGTATAAGAGGGATGCCAAGAGGAGAATACTAGAAGAAACGATAATTTAAGGAAAGAGATTGTAATTTGAAAAATCAGTGAAAAATTAAGAAAGTCGAGCTAAAAGCATCTGGAGAACTGAGGAAGAAACCTAATTCGGAAGGAAAGGATTGTACAAGAAAATAGGAATACCAAGGGATAGATGGTGGGAAGAAAAGCAAAGGACACGATGGAAGTAAAAGGATGAAAAATGTGAAGAAAACTTCATGCGTTAAACTCTAGGACTGCCTAGGACTAAAGCAGCCGAAAAATGAGAAGAATTATATGAAAACTAAAATGTCTTCTTCTGGGGGTGGGGGTTAACGCCACCACAAGCAGCTGGGCTACGAGCACCCGTCCCTTGCTTAAGGCTACTGGTCCCTGGGAAAGAACAGCAATGAAAACTAAAATGAATAGTTTTTTCTATGTTTGGAAGTTTAAAGACCACCACGAACAACTGTTTGTGCTATACGCATGCACCTGTTGCTAATTTAGGGCCACTGGTTCCAGAGAAGTGACATAACCAGCATCGTAAGACAAACACAGCGACCATGCCTCGTTCGGGACTCGAACCCGGAGCCAACTCTAACGAATGATCCATTGCAGTACCGTAAACCACTCGTCCACCGAAGCTGTTAAAATGAAGTTAACTAGTTCCCTGTCTCATAGATTCCGGTTTTAAATATGAGTAAAATGGAGGAAAAGACAAGGAAACCCCTATCTGTATGAATTCTGAACATGTAAGAACAAGAGTAGGCAACATTTCTTCAATAAAAAGCAGGGGGAAATGCGTATCCTTCAGAATTAACTTATTCTGGTTTCAAAAAAAAATTCGAACTCTTTTTTTTTCGATTTTGAAATTAACTTACACAACATTTCGGTGGTATATATACAAGTTCAACTTCGGTAAATCCCTTTTCTCGAAACTACTATTTGAAGCCCATGGGCATAAATAATAGCCTACTAAGTGCATCTAATCAAATGGCCAGTAGGTACATTTACTAATAAAGTTAAAATTTTTGCGTCTTTAAAAAAGAGAGAAGATATGTTAAAATTTTGAGGCCATTATTTATAAATTAAGGGGGAAATGAGGAAAAGCATTTTAAACATTTTTTTACATCCTATAAGTGTTCATAATATTTTTATGAATAAAAAATATCTAACCAAGGAAGCAAACTGTGCATTTGTAATTCACCAGTAAAAAAATAGAAACTCATGTTTTAGTAATTTTTTCTAAATTTTATTTTGGTTTTGCAAATTAATTAATTAAAAAATTAAATTCATTATGCAATTTGTTTTCACACAGAAGACAGTACGAAATGCGACAAGTAAATTTTGGATGATTTATTTTGTTTAAGCATACTGTTATTTAAGACTCGGAGACTTCCGAAGAATGTAATGATAATCAAGGGAATATAAAACCGAAAATTGATTCTTCAATAAAATTAGTCAAAATTTGTGGGAAGGCTTGGTGAAATAAAAAGTTGTAGCGTGACATAATAATAATAATAATAATAATAATAATAATAATAATAATAATAATAATAATAATAAAAGAAATTACGAACCTGCATGAGCTGAAGATAGGAGACATCTGGAATTTTGGGAGAATGACTCCAAGGAAGGTAGAGAACCGGAGGAGAAAAATGTCTATATATCGTCAGAGTCAGTCTAGTTTTTCATCGTAAATATCCGTAACGTTAGTTTCTCAAATACTACATGACACTAACATATTTAAAGGACAGAAATTAAATTGTGTTCTAAAAAACATGAGATGACACATATCGACTTACTAATTTAATAAATGAAGGGATGGGACTCAAAATTATATAAATACCCATAAGGGTTTAAGATAAAAGCTAGCGTTAAAATCTCACTTAATTTATTTACAGAATCTGTTGTTTATTGAATACAATTGTGTTAGAAAGTAGGGACGGGAAAAAAAAAAAAAAAAAAAAAATGGAGGAGATTCTTAATTTGGAGTTACTGACACCGACAAATGGTGACTGTCATATTCAAATGACAGACACAAAACCAATGGATCACTACGGACTCAAACCCAAGCACCGAAACTAAATAAACAGCACCTTATTGTTGTTATTGCTGCGTACAGCAACAGCATACTTTAAAATTTTAAATAAACCGTAACTGCTTTTTTAAAAAATGACTTACCATTTCAGCTAGCTGGTTTTCATACATCAATTTTAAGTCCTGAGGTAGCGACGACAAGCAGCTTCATTTGCAAATTAAAGCTACTTCTTAATAGATGACCTCATACACACGAGAGCTTCATTTGTCCGTTAATTAGTTCTCGGACGCAACGGTGTTCGCAGAAAAAGTATCTGACAAGACTCGGCGTACGGGGCAGAAAAAGAAAGCGAAGGGAATAAAAATAAATAAAAAAAGCAAGTCGGTGATTTTTCTCCCAGCACGGTCGACCGAACAGTAACAAAGCCAAGCAATGCGTTGGAGCAAAACCTTCAAACATGGCGCCGGGTCGACTGAGAGCTGTCTTCTGGTGACAGGAGGTAGGGGGAGGGTCAATGGGTGCTAGGGTAAAAGGTTGCAGTTGGACAGGCAGGATCTCTGCTGCAAGGGGATCTCCCTCTCTAGCTCTCTCTCTCTCTCTTCTCTCCCTTCTTCGAGCCCCACTCATGCAGGCATGCACACAAAGGCATTTCGGGAACGCTTCGCACGAAGCTCTGCTGTTGGTGGATGGTATTCGATTATGCTGGAAGAGGAGATGTCTGCCTACGCTTTCGTTAGCGAATCGATACTCCCATTTCCTTGCTGGAATAATGACAGCGTTGAAGAATTGCTGCCAGGTTTAAGCTCAGAATTGTCGATCCCAGCAAGTTTCGCCGCCATAGGGTGCAAAAAGGAATCAATGACGAATCTTGATTGGACTGGGGACTTGGGGACTGAAAGTGAATATGTCTGCTGTTTTTCTTGCTGGAAGAAACAGCGATTCGTACATATTCTTCATATCTAATAACACTGTGCTTTTGTGTATATAAATATCTACACATTTCTCTTCCTTTACGGTGAGGACGAAAGAGAAAAAAGGCAGGGATAGTTGCAAAACCATTCTATAAGAAGCAATAATAACAAAAATCTTACGTAAAACGAACATTTCGTTTCTTCTATTTGAGATGAGTAAGCTCGTCTAACTGACTGCATATATCAAATGCATCGCAAGTTTTTCCTTGAGCAGAAATATTCTTTCGTAATGTCAGTCCCTTTTAACGCTTCTCTTTAACTTCAGCGCTGCAGAATGTGCTCCAGTGCGACGCCATTTTTCTCACTTCTCAGTTTGTTTGTATTTTTGTTTTTTTGAAACAGCGTGTCCAGAAAAATACAATTCCGATATAATTGTACTGGTTCGCTGATGAAAGCAAAATGAAATGTAAAATACGTTTGATACAAATAATAATCAGGTACACACATTTCACATAAACAACAGTTCAAGATATGCAAAATACTACTGAAGACACTTACAAGTTAGGAATTGTAAAATGTTTTATTTAATTTTACTTTCAGAGAACTAGTAACATGATTGCAACTGCCAGTTTGTACTGTAGTACAGGCCTCTGCCGAGTTCGTAGCCTCAGGGCTCGAGAGTACAACAAAATAAGGAGGTGCCTGATGATCGTTCATCTACGAAAGACAGGGAAGAAAAAGAGAAAAAGAACGCACGAAAGTAAAACAGAAATTAAAAGAATGAAAGAGAGATAGTGGCAGGAAAAAATAAGGAAAGGTAAATAGAAAACTAGAGAGAGAGAGAGATCGCGTGCGTGGGGTAGTAGGAAATATAAAGCTAAAGAGACAGAGAAAGGGTGAAAATAACACTGACACAGAATTTGAACAGTAAAGTAATTAAGAATAGAAAGGGATGAACAGGAAGTTAAGTTGCACATATGATGGGCAAGAAGAATGTGAGACGAGAGAAAATAGTGGAAGTCCAACGAAGGCAGAAGTAAAGTAGCATGATAAATGGAGAGGGAGAAAGTGAAAGGAAGAAATCAAACTGGGTAGTAGGAGAAAGAAAGAAAATGGAGAGAGACAGAGGAAGGCAGAGAGATCCAAAGAGTGCGGAAAAAGAAAAAAACTGAACAGGGGACAAAAAGAGATAGATAAAGCAGCTCCAGAGGAATAAATATGAATGAGGATAAACAAGAAAGACACAGCGAGGGAGAGAGAGAAAGAGAGATCCAGCAAGACCAGCAGAAGAAAGAAAGAAGTATTAATCACGGAGAAAAGGAAGCAAGAAATTTAGCAGCGATAGGAGACAGAAAAACAGGAGGATCAATCGGGGACCATGAAGGGAAGGTAGAGAAACAAAGAAGTGCTAAAACGGTGAGAAAGATATGGAAATGGAAGCAGAGGTAGGAAAACAAACGAGAGAGAGAGAGAGAGAGAGAGAGAGAGAGAGAGAGAGAGAGAGAGAGAGAGAGAGCAAATAGGGAATGATACAGACAGAATCAGTAAGGAAGAGCAAGGTAGCTTTCAGCAAATGAAATTGAAAGTTCAGAAAGTTTCCAAATAATAGAGAAGGAAAAGGCAGTATAAAACTTGTGACCAAAAAGAAGAGAGAGAAGAGAAGGGGGGCGAAAGCTGGCTTATGGCATTTTGAGTCAGAGCCCAAGACAGAGAAAAAAAAAAAAAGGAAGGGGGTGGGGTGTTACTAACAGAGGAAGACAAAAGATAAAATCGATGTAAAAAGAAGAAATGATACGGAGAGGCAGGCATAAAAAGACAAAAAGGAAACAGAAAGCAACAAGAAAGTGAAAGACATTGCTAAAATCCAGAAAGAGTGAAAGAGGTAAAGATTAGAAGCAACAAATAAGATGGGCAAAGTATATACAAAAGGTGAATGAAAAAAAGGAATCATATTGTTTTGGAGAAATTTGCATCACGACATCAAGACATGTTACTAATGAATTTTCCAAAATTTTCGTTTTTTGACAATTAAAACATTGAAATAAGTAGCAAAAACATTCGTGCTGAAATAACAATTGGTAAAATCAAAGACTTCCTAAGCACGATTCAAAATCAAAGCATTTAGTCCAATCACGTTGAAAAGATGAAATTTATTTACAGCTAAAAACACTATTTAAAATAAGTAAAGGGGAGATATTTCTAGGTCACCTTGACCTCATCCTCAAGCCGAACACCACAAAGAACGATTGCAAAGGTATATATATATATATACATACATCATCATCATAATCATTGTCAACCATTATCAATCCACTGCTGGACGAAGGTCTCCCCAAGTTTCCTATACAACGGTCTGTCTTGTGCCAGTCTCCTCCATGTCACTCCCGCATACTTTCGAATTTCATCTACCCATCTCCCATATGGTCTTCTTCTGGGTCTTTTCCTGTCCCTTGGAATCCAATCTAAAATTTCGGCTGTCCATCGATGATCTGTCCTTCTGGCAGTATGTTCAGCTCATTGCCATTTCAGGGATTTAACTCTGATCATGATGGCTTCTACTCTTGTCATTTTTCGGATCCACGAGCTCCTCTTCTTATCTCTCCTGGTTACATCAAGAATGCATCTCTCCATGCTGCTTTGAGTTGTCTGCCGCCTTTGTATGTCTCTTTTAGTTAAGGTCCACGTCTCTGCACCATACGTAAGCGCTGGAAGGATGCATTGATCAAACACTTTTCTTTTAAGACGTAATGACATATTGCTCTTGAAAATTATGCTGTTTCTTCCAAAAGCTCTCCAGGCAAGTTTTGTACACCGATTAATTTCTTCATCAATGTGACCCTCACTTCATATCTGCTGTCCAAAATAAAGGTACGTGTCTGTTATCTCCAGCTTTTCTCCATCAATCCATAAATCTTCATTTCTTGTAAAAGCACTGAACATCACTTTTGTCTTCTGAAAGTTCATTTTTAATCCCACTTCTTTACTCTTGTCAGCAAGTTCCTGGATCATGCTCTGCTGCTCTGATGGGGTAGTTGCAAAAGTGACTACATCATCAGCAAAAGGTAGGTGGGTTAAGTAATCTCCATTAATCTTTATCCCTTTGTTTTCCCAGTTCAGTGATTGAAAGATATTTTCCAATGTGGCATTAAAGAGATTCGGAGATATGGTGTCACCTTGTCTCACTCTCTTTCGAATTTTTATGTGTGCTGTATTTTCAAACAGCCGAATCTTTGCACTTGCATTTTCATAGATGTTATTAATAATACTAATGTATGCATCTTCAATACCGCCGGATTTAAAAGCCATTGTTACTGCTGATGGTTTCACGGAATCGAAGGCGTTTTTACAGTCAATAAAAGCCATGCATAATGGGAGCTCATATTCTCTTGTTCTTTCAATTAGTTCTCTCAGTACATCCCATATATATATATATATATATACACTGAAAAGCAATTGAATTAGAGACAGCTGGCGTTATGCAAATGAGGCGCTGTAGGTGGCCCTGTAAACGGAAACGACATGACGTATACAGCGATCCGACAATATAAGGAGTGATGCGACAGAAATCAGTAAGATTCGGACGCAGTATGGGTAAGACGAAGGATCTAAGCGCATTTGATCGTGGGCAAATTGTCGGGGCCCGACGAATGGGTCACTCCATCTCGGAAGCCGAGCAGGCACTGGGATTTTCACGAGCCACTGTGTCACGGGTGTACCGTGAGTACATCGAATCCGATAAAACCACACCTGCAAGGGCCAACTGCCGTGGACAACAGCGTGTGGATGAGCGGGGTCATCGTCGGCTAGCTCGCATTGTATTAGCGGATAGACGGACCACAGTTGAAGAAATCACTCTGCAATTTAACGCTGGTGCACAAAAACGTGTAAGCAGCCACACCATCCAGAATCATCTCCTCGCTATGGGGTATAGAAGCCATCGTTCCACGAGGGTACCGCTGCTGACTGCACATCACAGGGTGCAAAGGTTAGCATGGGCGCGAGAACATTGCCACTGGACCCTAGACATGTGGGAAAATGTTGCCTGGACTGATGAGTCGAGATTCACGTTGGTACATGCGGATGGCAGGATACGAGTACGGCGCAAACCACATGAAGCGATGGATTCTTTTTACCAGCAGGGTATTCTTCAAGCTGGTGAGAGTGGCATTCTCGTCTGGGGACTGTTTACGTGGACTGAAACGGGACTCCTGGTACGTGTGACATCGTCCCTCACAGGTCAACGTTACCGGGATATCCTGGACGACCATTTGCTCCCGTTTGTGCGTCTTCAACATCCCACTGGGGACCTCATCCTGCAACAAGACAATGCACCGTGCCATCGCCCCCGAATTGTATCCGAATGGTTGGATGAACACTCCACCGACTTGACCTCGCTTCCTTGGCCAGCTAGGTCACCTGACCTCAATCCCATCGAGCACATCTGGGATGCCATCGTGAAAGATGTTCGAGGCTCTGACCCGCCTCCATCAAATCTTCGTGAACTGCGGTAGCTTGTTCAGGGGTCGTGGATCCGTATGGCTTCCCAACCCTTCCGGTGTCTTGTAGAGTCAATGCCGAGCCGAATCGCCGCCGTCATCAGGACGAAAGGTGGTGCTACACGTTACTAGACAGGCATCTCTAATTCAATTGCTGTTCAGTGTATTTATATATGTGTATATATGTGTGTGCTACAGCTAACTGTTGTTGGAGGGGGAGGGGGGTTGTTTGATTTCTGAAGAATATTCCTTCTTGTTAGGAGTTTAGAAATGCTGTTATTGGGTTCTGTATTTGGATTGTAATTTATCTGTGGTTGAACTCATTACTATATATATATATATATATATATACACTATATTGAGAAAAGTCACCGGACACATAGAAGAGAAACACAACATAGCATTTATTGACATACATTAGTGGTGTCGGTTCACCTTTGGCCTTAATGCATGCACTGACCCTTCGAGAAATGCTTTCGACAAGGTTGTGGAACACATATATAGGTATGCGCTTCCATTCAGTACATAATGCTACAGCTAACTGTTGCTTAGTAGTAGGCGTTGGTTCTAAACTTCTTATGAGGCGCTCTAATTCATCCCGTAAGTGTTCTATAAGATTAAGATGCAAACCACGCCGTAACAGTCCTTGCTTTATTGCTCGGTGCATAATCGTGCTGGTACCAACAAGGCTCGGTTCTATAGTATTTTCACAGAGTTGGTAGGGCACAATTTTCCAGAATATCGAAGTAGACGTGCTGGTTAACAGGTTTGTTTACGATGACCAATGAGCCGGGACCATACCACGAAAAACACCCATACACGAGTACACTGCCAGCTCCAAACTTGACCGTAGAAACAGTACACTATGGTAAATAGCATTCCCCAGGCTGCCGCCATACCCACACACGACCATCAGACTGATGGATCGTGTATCTGGATTCATCAGTCCATAGGACCCGTTTTCATTGATCTACGGTCCACGATAAATGTTCTTTGCTCCATGCTAAACGACGAGTAGCATTCCGAGTAGAGATGAAAGGCTTATGAGCAGCCGCACGACCACGGTAACCCATGGAATGAAGTTCTCTGCGAATGGTACGTGTACAACCGAGGTTCCAGCATTTTCACTCACCTGTACACTGAGGTCTTGTGCAGTACTCCGTCGATTATCTGTAACGACTCTCCTGAGGTTTCGACGTCCTCTATCACTAATTTTTTTTTTTTGGTCTGCAGGTACGTTTTGCTGCTTCAGGTACGCCATGTGTCTTCCACTTATTCAGTACATCCAAATTAGTTGACTTGGGAATGTATTAAACGCCTCTCTGTTTCTCTTATGGAAACCTCACCAATATAACGCCCAAAATCTTTCCTTTCTCAAAGCCAGTTCTTTCCCGCCGCGACATTTTCACTCAACCTCACAGTGCAATATGATCGCGGTCAGCTGCAGTCTTGTTTTTATTTCATTTGCAGCTGTACCGCGCGTCTTAGCAACGCACCGGATCCGTTCATCTACTTTTGAAGGGGTGTCCAGTGATTTTGTCAATACAGTGTATATATTTTATGTTTATACATACAATAAACAGAAATACGAGTGTGCCACTTGGAGGGAGGATTCGGCCATAACTTCCCTCGCTGGTTTCTGATTGGTATAGGTGTGGCCATAGCTCCCTCTCTGATTGATATGCTATGCTTTTACGAGAGCTGAAGAATTAGAGATTGACGGAGAAAATGTAGAAGTAACGTCTACATGCATTTATATTTGATAAATGCATGCATTTACCCTGAACAAAAGGTATCGGACCATACCTCTAAAGAAATAAATACACGCTTAAAACTTGGCTGAAGTGCATTTGAAAGAAGCAGTACAATATTTTAGAGCAATTTACCATTATGTCTTCGAAGAAAAAGTGTTTATTCATTGCATGTTAAGGTTCAAGTGTGATCCTTACTTGTGGATCACACACTTTAAACTTAACTATACATACAGAGGGTGCCGACAACTCAAAAAATCATGGAGAGATGCATGCTTAGTGTTACCACAAAAGATAGGGAAAAGAACTCATGGATTAGGAAAATGAAGAGAGTTGATGACAGTATGGACAAACTAAAGATCCGCTTCAAGTGGCAATGGTCTGGGCATGTAGCTAGTTGTCACCCAAACCGAATACTTTTATTAATAGCACGCTGCGAAGTTGCTGTTGAACAGAAACATGGCCACTAAACCGTAAAAAAATGGAAATTGTTTGCTTGGTCCAGCGAATCGGGATGGTGCGCTTGTGGCGTAAACCATGAGAGGCCATTGGGCACATCTGTGAAGTCGGATTATTAGATGCTGTTTGTGGGGATGTAGTATTCCAGGACGTGCTTATGTGGGCCACTTTGGGGACCATGTGCCAACTGAGACAACCATCACTGTAAAAAGTAACTTTAACGTGCTCGTCGAAAACCTGCATCCATTCATGGCGATCAATTTCTCGTAGCAGGATGTTATCTTTCAGCAAGGCAACATCCCTTCTCCTCGTTCCCGTTTGGGTAAGCACGTATTGGAGAAGTATTTCAGTGAGTTGGCAGCCCTTGAATGGTCCTCTCACTGTTACAATTTGAATCCAGTTTAGTATCTTCGTGACGAAGTGGAGAGGTACATTCGAACCCACCAACAACTTTGACCACTTTATGGTCGGCTGTCGCGGTTTACGTGCCACAATAACACATTAACGTTTCCAACAGCTGGTGGAGTCCATGCCACGACGTGTTCCTGCAGTTGTAAGGACGAAATTGGACCCGCACGTTATTAAGTGGGTATGTATAATAAACTGTCTTTTCAATGTGTGTGTGTGCATTGAAATTTTCAATTAATAATCTCATCTGGAACTGGACTGCCATTCTTTTAGTTTAGGGGGCCATATCAGCATGTAAAGTTAGGACTACTTTCTAGAGAAAGCAGAGTGTCCTAAGAGCGAACACATCAGCGCTCTACGCAGGATTCGAACGCAGACTGAACAGTAGGGGAAGGAACAGATCAGCACCTTAAGCCCCAGTACTACAGGAGAGAAAATATTCTGTACCGTGTAACTAATATATTGCAGTTGTTTATGAAATCAAAGCAAGAAGGCAAGATCAGTATTACAGCTCTGATAGACTGTCTACTTCCTGCAAAGTACCACAATGAAGAGCTTCTATTGCTATGAAAAAACTCCTCCACTGTCCCATGTTATACATCAATAACTTTTTTATTTAATGAGATTCCGAGCTTTAGCATTTTACCTGACTGTTGATTTTTATTAACTTTACTCTTTCAATTTTGTTTTCCTGTATTTTGAAAAATTAGTGATATATTTTGAAATAGCATTCATATACAAGTCAAAAGGAAGACTTCCAATGAATTAAACACACGAGCTGAATCAATATGAATACTAAATGCTTTTCAACAAAAAAAAAAAGAGTCATTCAGTGAAAAATTGAAAAAAAAATATGAGATGTTCTGATTACGATTACGAAGAACAGATGAAAAACACATGAGGACAACAAACTAAATAAAATAGCAGGTATTTTCACGTGTATCAAGATAATGAAAAAGAAGTCATCAGGCCACGTGGTGTGATGGTGTGATGGGAGATGATCCAGTAGAAGGATTATGAGGATCTGTGAGCTGGGTACAGAAAAGGATGAAGCTCCAGAAACAGATGGTTGAAGAAAGGATGAAGCTCCAGAAGTAGATGGTTGTAAAAGGATGAAGCTCCAGAAAGAGATGGTTGAAGGAATCAAAAAGAAATTAATGGAGCAAAGTGTATGTCAAGAACCAAGGGAAAAGACAAATAGAGAGAATGAGGGAGACCCTCGTGCAGTAGTAGATCGAACAAGCCTAACAAGAAGAATTTTTTTTCCAGAAACAAAATCTTTGTTCTAGATATAAACTCCCAACCAGAGATGAGACGGGCTGAGCTCGAGCCCGAAAGCCCGAAGCAGAGTCATGGCCCGAAAGGGCTCTGGCTGTAGAATATTTACTGCGGTTCGAGCTCGGGCTGTAGAATATTTACTGCAGTTCGGGCTCGGGCTGTAGAGTATTTACTGCGGTTCGAGCTCGGGCAGTAGAATATTTACTGTAGTTCGGGCTCGGGCCGTAGAATATTTACTGCAGTTTGGGCTCGGGCTGTAGAATATTTACTGCAGTTCGTGCTCGGGCTGTAGAATATTTACTCCGGTTCGGGCTCGGGCTATAGAATATTTACTGCGGTTCGGGCTCGGGCTATAGAACATTTACTGCAGTTCGGGCTCTTGCAGAGAGGGAGAGCGAGATAATTTTTTTAAATATAAATGTGATTTTATATAATTTAACAAATGAGACCCTTTATAGTTGTGTTAACAAATTCTTTGCTATCTTTGTAGCCTGTTGTTAACATGTTCGTATTAACTTCATAAATATTGCGTGGGAGAGTTGCTAAATCTTATATGGTTGAAGATGGTAGTAATTAACACGTAATTACCAAATGATAATAATTGTATGCAAATATCTCTAAGAAACCTTTATTTTTCTCTTCACTTAATCCCCTGAAAAGGTTGTCCGTTAGCTGTGCTATGTTTCCTAACTGTTCCGTTTTCGATCATCTCTCGCGCTGTCGAGCCATTCCCTATCCTCTCGGTCCGCCTAAACTTCCCACCCTCGCCCTGGGGCAATTACCTCGTCGTCCCTTTCGCGACCGCTCGCTTTCCAAGACCAGAGACCACTGTCATCTCGCCTCCTCTTTCCTAGTGACCAAAAAATGTCCTTAATCATTTCCGAAAGTTCCCCGTGAAAAACAACACACCGTCCTCGGTAAATCTAAAGCCTCAAAGTCAAATGTGAGGGGCTAGTCCATTAGTCGGCAGCATTGAAATTGAAGTCTGTAAAGCATCAAAAGAGGCGCGATAGAGTTAATCTGCATTCAACACACAAAGTGCAAATACTAAGCATAGACAAAATGTCGTCTTAATAAATAACCGTACATCCGGGTCTAATGGGGAACAGACTTTGAGAAATTTCTCCAACGCTTTGTGGACACAAAGCAAGTGGAGCAAGAGATGGAAAAAATGTGGCATTTTGAGATTTTATATGAAATCCTAAAGCCCAGTATAAAATCTCTGTAACAGTTGGTAAAGGTAATTCTTCCGCAACTGATTCTGGTTGGGAAGCGAGCATTCGAGATGGCTATTTATTCCGGGCTTGGGTAGAAGAGAAGAAAACGCTTTTCAAAGAACTATAGATATTGGATAGTTGATAGCTTGCCGACGATAATTTACCCCCTATCTACACGCAGCAGCTTCTTGCTGATTCGATTTAACAACGTACATATTACAGCGCATTATGGAGCGATAATATTAGCATTATTTGAGCAAAATATAACTGCAGCACTGCCCGATCATTTTGGACGCCCGGCCACACGAAGCACTTCAGGTGGAAACGAACGGTCAAAGAAAATTGTAGAGTTACACTATAAAAATAGATAGAAGTCCCTTCCCCTCTCCCCATTTGAGAAATACATTGGTTAACTGCAGGAGGAAGAGAGAGTGGAAGTGGGGAAAAGGAAATGATTTTTATTAATGGTTGAACAGGTTATGCCAGTTTTCGGGCCCAGGCTCTATCTTGCAATATAAAATTCGGGCTCGGGGTGATATACCACGGGCTTAATTTCTATTCTGTTTGTGATTAAATGACGAATTTCATGCCACTGAGTTTAATTCGACATAACTCTGTTTTCTGGGGGATTTTTTGTGCATTTTTGTTTTAAACTTTTTGCATTTCCACATTCCAACTGCTCTAAATATTTCCCTCGCAGATTCATTTAAGGCCACTCCTTCACATTGATGAAAGATTATTTCCCTGTCTCCTACCAATGGCAATTGAACAATTTTAACATTTCGCAGTGATCCTTGGGGGATGATAGTATTTTTAGCACATCTTTCTAAAAAAAAAAAAAAAGGAAGTTCTTTTAGTATCACATTGTTCGTCCGTCGCTCTGTGGGCAACCAATGATCCCCTCTCTCAGTTTTTCTTTAACTTTTCTTTTTCGCCCTTTTTTTTTTTTTTTTTTTTTTTTTTGACGCGCAACACGGCCGCTAGAGGGCGTAAATTCAGATGCTACCGAATTCAAAATGCATTTTATCAGATAACATTGCTCAAAAGTATCAGACTAAAAAAATTCTTCCTTCCCTTCGATACCACGTATAACGAAAACTATTTTTGATGCAATTTCTTTTTCAAGCGACGCATCATTTCTCGGTAATGGGGGTAAAGCAAAATTGCGATTTCTCCGATACTTCTGTTCTTAAATGATCGATTTGAAAAACTCTTTTTGCATCCAAAGGGGCTCCTGATGAGAAATGTTCTGTGTATAATTTTAAATTTTTGGTACAGAACGGTTTTGCCACTAGAGGGACATTTTTTTTTTTTTTTTTTTTTTGATTGGAGGTTTAACGACCACCGTGAGCAACTCAATGGGCTATAAGCAGTCGCCCGTCCCTAATTTAGGGTCACTGGTTCCAGGGAAGGGAGAGAGCCAGTGCCGTAAGACAAACACAACATCCATACCTCACCGGGATTCGAACCCGGGCCCTTTACGGACGAATGATCAGAGGCCATCGCTTTGACCACTGCGCTACCGGGGCGGCCTAGTGGGACATAAGTTTATATTTCTGTTTCTGTTGAATTTGCAGCTATATCTGCGTTTCTAAAAAAAAAAATCGACGAATTTGTGTGTGTGTGTGTGTGTGTGTGTGTGTGTGTGTGTGTGTGTGTGTGTGTGGTTAGATACCGTTTACTACGAAAAACCTTTTCAAAACACCTTCCACTTAATAATGCATAGTTTTCCCAATAGGGGCGTAGATGCATATCTTATTTTTTTTTCCCCGATATCTAAGCTTCTAACGTCCAATTTCAAAAATTCTTTGTCGGAGAGCGTTTCTGCGGTGATATGTTCTGCATATAATTCTAACTTTTTCATCTTTTTGTACAAGTTTGGTATAAGTTCACGTTTGCCTTACAACATATTCACAGCAGTATCTGAGGATTTAAAACCCGATTGAAAAAATCGTTTTTCAGTCAGTTACTACAATATACGAAAAATATTTGTGTGAGTTTCCTCCCCCAAATAACGCACAATTCCGACGCTAGGAAGCGCAAATGCTTATCCTATTTTTCTCGATATCTCTGAATTCTTTTAACACCGGATACCATTTACCTTGTGGAACGCTTTGCTTGTACTCATGGGCCTTTTGTAGTTCACAGTTTTGGCGTTAGACACCGTTAGTGCGTATTCTGTCTTTTTGCAGTTATATCTTTGCTTTTAAAAACCCTTTTAAAAAAAATGCTTCTATACTGTATGCCATCAGCTTCAGAATGGATAGGAACAATATCTTTTTTAAATAATGCATATATTTCCCGTTTTTCGGGTGTACTAAGCACGTCTTTAAATCCGTTCTGACACAAATTAAATTAAATTACACCGAATTTTCGGGTGTAATAAGCACGTCTTTTAAATCCGTTCTGACACAAATTAAATTTATCAAAGCTATTCAAAGTCAATGGAATCGGTATGAAAAACAATAGTATCTGACGGAAGAAAGAAGTTTTTCAATCGGGTTTTTAATCTCTCTGATATTGCTGTAAACGGAATCGTGAAATTACGCCCTCTGGTTGAAGACTTGTGCGTTAAGAAAATATGAATTTATATGAGAAACATTTCGCACCGAAAACGCTCTCCAACACAGAAATATTTTTTCAAATCGGACTCGTAGAAACAGAGATATCGACAAAAGTAAGATGTGACTTTACGTCCCCTGGTGGGAAAACCATGCATTATTTTAGGAAGAAAGTATTCTCAAAAGGTTTATTCATATGAGCGCTATCGGTCCAAGAAAAAAAAAAAAATTTAATCGAGTTTTCAGGAGCCCAGATTTTGCTACAAATACATCAGAAGCAGAAATGAACACTTACGCTCTTTGGTGGCCAAACCATTCTTTACCAAACATTAGAAATTATGTGAAAAATATTTTCCATCAGGTCTTGTATGCGATAGAGGAAGAATTTTTCAAATCGGAGTTTTAGAAGCAGAAATAACGCAGAAAATGCAATTTTCCTTTGTGCCCCCTAGCGGAAAGTCTATGATTTACTTGAAAATTTTGGATTTATAAGAAAAACATTTCGCATCGGAAACACTATCCAACAAAGAAGGAATGTTTCAAATCGACTATTAAATGTAGACATATTGAGAAAAATAAGACATACATCTACTCCTCCTGACGTAGAAACCATGCATTATTTCAAGAAAATGTTATTAAAAGGTTTGTCGACATGAATAGTATCGGTCAACAAACCACTTTTTTTTCAATCGATATTTTAGAAGCTCATATTTTGCCGTAAATACATCAGAAGCGGAAATTAAGATTTACGACCCCTGGTGGTCAAACAATTTTTTTACAAAAATTAGAAATTATGTGCAAAAGATTTCGCATCAGGAGCTGTATCCGGTGCAGAAATAATTTTTCAAATCGGATATTTAGAAGCAGAGATATAGGGGGAAACGCAATTTACCTCTACGCCCCCTAGCGGAAAGTCTGTGAATTACTTGAAAAATTTGAAATTATATGAAAAGCATGTCACACTGGAAACACTATCCAACAAAGAAGGAATTTTTTAAATCGGACTCCTAGAAGTAGAGATATTGACAAAAACAAGATATACATCTACGCCCCCGCCGTAGAAACCATGCATTATTTTAAGAAGAAAATGTTTCTAAAAAGTTTGTCGACATGAGTACTATCGGTCAACAAACGACGTTTTTTTCAATCGAGATTTTAGAAGCTCATATTTTGCTGCAAATACATCAGAAGCGGAAATTAAGACTTACGCCACCTGATGGCCAAACCATTTTTTACAAAATTTAGAAATTATGTGCAAAGGATTTCCCATCAGGAGCTGTATCCGTTGCAGAAAAAAATTTTCAAATCGGAGATTTAGAAACAGAGATACAGGCGGAAAGCAATTTACCTTTACGCCCCCTAGCGGAAAGTCTATGAATTACTTGAAAATTTTGAAATTATATGAAAAACATGTCACACTGGAAACCCTATCCAACAAAGAAGGAATTTTTCAAATAGGACTCCTAAAAGTAGAGATATTGACAAAAATAAGATATACATCTACGCCCCTGGCGGAGAAACTGTGGAATATTTTAAGAAGAACATAATCCGAAAAGGTTTATCGATGTGAATGGCATTAGTCCACGAAATAATTTTTTCAATCGATACTTTAGAAACTCATATTTTATGGAAAATACATCAGAAGCAAAAATTAACACTTACGCCCCCTGGTGGCAAAAGTATTCTTTACCAAAAATTTGAAATTATATGCAAACGATTTTCCATCAGGGGTGTATCCTCTGAAGAAAAAAAAAATCAAATCGGAGTTTCAGAAGAAGTGTTATCGGGAAAAATGTAATTTATTTTTACGCCCCTAGCGGGAAATCTATGCGTAATTTGAAAAAGTAACTATATCTAAAATACTCTTCGACATAAATGGAATCGAAAGATAAAAGAATTTTTTCAATCGGATGTTTAGAAGCAAATATGTGGATGAAAACGTATTTTTCAATTCGACATCATTTGCGTTTACGCCCTCTAGCGGCGAAATTGTACATCGTAAAAAAATCGAATTAAAGGATCATTCGCATATTTCAAGCTTCCCAACACGAAAAGAATTTTTCAAATCGAACTAATAGTTGCAGAGATATCGTGGGTACAGGCGGACGGACGTACAAACCGATAACATAAGCACGATCTTTTTTTACAAAAGATGTGCTAAAAAGGAACTCGTGGATAAGGAAAATGACAAGAGCGGAAGACATCATATTCAGAGTAAAATGCCTGAAATGGCAATGGGCTAGACATATTGCCAGGGGAACGGACCACCGATTGACAACCGAAAATTTAGACTGTATTCCAAGGGACAGGAAAAGCCCCAGAAGAAGACCACAAGGGAGATGAGTGGATGGAGGAGACTAGCCCAAGACTGTTGTCGGTTGTGGAAGAAACGTGGTGAGACCTTCATCTATCAATGGATTGATAATCATTGACAATGATGATGATATATTCCACTTTACAGCTCAAAGCAGATTTGTCCTTTTTAGGCATGGGTCGGATTAGGGTCCAAAATTCTTGACCCGTTTCCAACTCTCCTCACTGTTTTTCCATTACTCAAAATTCTTCCGCTAGGGAGGATAAAATACTATGTTTTCCTCTAAATCTCTTCTTCGAACTGTTCGATTTGAAAACACCTTTGTCTCTGATATTTTCCTTGACGTATGAGAAACTTCTTCAGCACAGTTTGATTTATGATTTTCAGCTGCTAGTGAGAGAAAGTAGCTATTTGTATTTCTAGATATTTTATCGATTGTAGAAATCCGGTTAATTTTTTTTTAAACCAGTTTCGACGACTACGAATATCTTTTTAATATTTTATTCGTGTTGGACAAGATTCAAAATACGTGCTCATTAAAACCGAAAATTCGCTGTCATCTTTCTTTTTTTGTTTTTTTTGTTTGGAGGTTTAACGACCACCGTGAGCAACTCAATGGGCTATAAGCAGTCGCCCGTCTCTAATTTAGGGTCACCGGTTCCAGGGAAGGGAGAGAGCCAGTGCCGTAAGACAAACACAACATTCATGCCTGACCGGGATTCGAACCCGAACCCCTTTTGGACGAATGATCAGAGTCCATCGCTTAAACCACTGCGCCACCGTCGCGGCGTCATCTTTCTTGTCTTCATTTTGTTTGGAATTTAATGACCACCATAAGCATCTTTTATTGCAATAAGTAGTCGTCCGTCCATGATTTGAGGTAACTGGTTTCAGGAAAGGAACAGAGCCAACGCCGTCGGACAAGTACACCACACACGCTTCATCCAGGACTCGAGCTCCGGCCCAGCTCAGATGAATGGAAAGAAGTCAGCTCCTCAGACTACCCGGTCACCCGGAGACTTTCAACAGTTCATCCGGTTGCATAGAATGACACATACAGCTACTGTTTGCCAATTCAAATACTGGAGATCCGAAAAATAACTGTGCACCGAAAATAACACTTATCATGTCCAACTGGTTCCTACATAAGGTGTTGGAAATGGGCCCCAACGATGTCCATACATGCCTATACACGCTTCTGCGTGTTGGTGAAGACCTTTCTCAAGGAATGTGGTGTGATTTGTTGGATGTGGGTAATTATTGCAGCCCGTAGCTCTTGCAGTGTATGCGGATTACCTGCGTATACCTTTCCCTTCAGTGCTCCCAACAGAAAAAAAGCCAGGCGGTGTCAGATCCGCTGACCGGGCAGGCAAAAGTCCACGGGAAAACAATTTATCTTCTGGAGAAATTCTTCGGGAGATTTCCAAAGAATTCCTCCAGAAGCTGCATTGATGTGCCGGCGGTGTGAGCAGTTGCACTGTCTTGCTAGAACCACTCCTTGGCGCATTAGTTTGTTGTGACAATCGCCTCACGAACTTGTGCGGACTCCTCGGTATCCTGTCCTGGATATCCTGCACGACCTCGTCGGCCGTGGATGATCTATCGGGGCGGTGGCATCCAGAACACTGTCAGATTCCCGAAACTTTGCTATGAGCTGACGTACCGCATTACGGTGGGGGAACGTCTGCATCACGAAATTTCCTAGCGAACTATTTTTGCACTTCGTCCGTGCACTTGTCGTTATGTTCCACCAAAAGCACTCTCTGTTCAACCGTCAACACCATTGTCCTTGTGCCGAGACGAGTGATCAGTCGACACATTTGCCTCCGTCGACCAATCGCTCGGGAATGACCTTTGCTCGGAAGGACGCCTCGCGGTGTGGAGACATGAAGGCTACCAGACACAGAGCACTTTCACGTGGCGGGTCTTTTCCTCTGTAATTCCATTCAAAATTTCTTTATAAATACGTTACTGCAATTCGTACATTCAGTGCACAGTCATTATTCGGACACCCTGTATAATACCACTGAAAGTCCTTATGATTATAACTTGGTTAACTTGTGAAAAATTACGTTGATTAGAACAATAGTTTTCATAGCAATAATTAAAAGATGAAACAAAATACAAATTTTGAAGATGACAATCCGATTTTTGGCGTAAATGTGACAAGGATGGTAAGTCAGATAATATCCGAAAACTTGAAAATTTTCATAGTCCTGGAGTGGGACTCGAACCCGCGTCTCCCATAAAACGCCCGGGTATGTTAACCACTACACCACCCAGAACGACCAAGTTTCAAGTTTCCGATCAATTTGAATATAACCATCACAGGATTCGCTAGTCGAAGCAACCGGCATTCATGTTTAGCGAATCTGGAGGTTAAGAATCTTATCCCGTGTTTGCCCGGAGAAGCAGATAAATCATGAAAGAAATACGGTATTACGCCATATAATACGAATTTTGAAGATGACAATCCGATTTTGGGCGTAAATGTGCCAAGGATGGTAAGTCAGATAATATCCGAAAACTTGAAAAAAAAAATTTCATCGTCCTGGAGCGGGACTCGAACCCGCGTCTCCCAGTAAACGCCCGGGTATGCTAACCACTACACCACGGAAACTTGAAACTTGGTCGTTCTGGGTGGTGTAGTGGTTAGCATACCCGGGCGTTTTCTGGGAGACGCGGGTTCGAGTCCCGCTCCAGGACGATGAAATATTTTCAAGTTTTCGGATTTTATCTGACTTACCATCCTTGCCACATTTACACCAAAAATCGGATTGTTATCTTCAAAATTTGTATTATAGGGCGTAATCCCGTATTTCTTTCATGATATTTCTTTCATAAAAGATGAAATATAGCATTGTCATTGCACTTTATCTATATCGGAAATTAGTATTGTAAACCACCTAAAATACCACAAATTTTAGGAAATGCGATCAGATAATTTTCGCATTCTTTCTGCTATTTACGTATCGTATTGTAAGTTACTTTGTAAATTTGAAAACGTAGTCAGCATTTTTCGCTAACTAAAAACTGCAAAAGGATAAGTAAATTTCTTAGTGCACTGTATGATAAAAAGAAACAAGAACGACGCATTAAATTATTACTTTTAAAGTGAAATCAATTTTTTAAACATTGTTTGTTATAAAACATTTTTTTTGTATGGAAATAAATTAGTTTGAAAAAGGCAGCTACTATATACAGATAAATAATAAACAAAATTTTTGTTTTATTTTTGGCAGATGAAATTGAATGTAGCTGGTGTTTTTGATCAGTAACACAACCCGGAAGTATTGCCAAATACCTTTACAGAGGAGGAACTTCCACAGTGGAGCCAGGATACAGTTGTATACCATTGTCTACATTGCAAACTTTGAAGGAAACAACATTTCTTCTGACGTTACTCTAAATAGAGCATACGGAAAGTAGCTAACTATTTATTTCCAAATCCTTCTTACTTTTCTTTCCTTTTATCTGATAATTTGTAAGCCTTCTGTTGAAATATTTTTGTTATACAGTTTTACTGTGTTGATAAATGATCGGTTCACTGTCATGAATTGCTGACTGACGCATCTATGTATGCTGTTTATACGGCATGAGCAGAAGTAGCAGTATTTCAAATTTTAGAATGCATTCACATTACTGATAAACACAATGTGTTTATCTGACTACAACAGTATTGTTCCTACTGTGGACTCGGATCACATTTTTGTTTTACTTCTAAAGTGAGCCTGTTCTGCTAACGTCACGAATGCTACATTGTTAAAAATTTGTAGTAGGTTACGTCAACGAGTGGTGCTACAGCAACTGCACCACTTTCTGTGGTGCAAACAAAACTTAAGAGCATGGTGCACCTTTGCTCGACGTTATAGAGCACGGTTGCGCCATATTATGGTGCAAGGTTGCACTACTCTGTTTGTTTTGTTTGCAGCACACAATGGTGTATCTCTCCTCAGAAAGTGATCAAGCTATTGTAGTACTACTTTTCGGTGCAACCTACCACAAAAGAGTGAAAGTTTTGAAATAACTTTGAAGATAATCACATCTTTTAGTAATAGTGCAAGAAATTATTCAGTGAGTTTACAACCTTTTGTAAATACAGGGCGAGTCAAAATTAGAAGGACGCCTTTGTATTTTAGAAACGGAAAGGAAAATTAAATATCTGAATGCCTCAGCAAAGAATCGGTGAGGGGCCTAACTTTTAGGATATTTCCGGAACATGGCCGCCATCTTGAAATCCGCGATATTGGATCAAGGTCAAATTTTTTAAATGGTAAGGAGGCCATGATGCGTATAAAAAAAACCCAGAATTTTCTCAGAAATTAATTGCCGTCGTCAGATTTGACATACGTGTCATGGTTTACAAGTTATCAACACAGAAATCTGAAATAACCATTGTTTGTTGCAGGTAACTAAAGATGGCGCTGACGAAAGAGGAGATGATTGAGGTGATCCTAATGTCTGAGTAACGCAGCTGCCGTATCATAGCCGCAGACTTCAAAAATCGACAACCAGAAAGACCTCACAACGGAGCAACTATCCGTCAATGGCTAGATGTTAAATTCCCTGGTCATTGGATTGGCCGGCGTGGTACTGTGGAATGGCCACCCTGATCCCCTGACCTCACACTACTCGACTTTTATCTGTGGGGTCACCTGAAACACCTGGTGTATGCTGGGAAAATCCGCGACAAACACCACCTTCGACAATGCACCCTAGAGGCCTGAAACCGCCTTTCTCCCGACATTCTCGTGCGGGTGCATAACGACTGGATCAAGCGCCTTCAACTCTATGATCAGCAACAGGTCAACACATTGAATACATCAAATAGCTGCGCATCAGAGGGAACTTTACAGGTTGTTATTTCAAATTTTTGTGTTGATAACTTGTAAACCACAACACATATGTCAAATCTGATTACGGCAATCAATTTGTGAAAAAAATCTGGTCTTGTTTGATATGCAACATGACCCCCTTACCGTTTTAAACACTTGACATTGATCCACATGGCGAATTTCAAGATGGCGGCAATGTTCCGGAAATAGCCTAAAAGATAGGCCCCCTCAAAGATTCTTTGCTGGGGAATTCAGATATTTCATTTTCCCTCCCGTTTCTGAAAGACATTTGTGTCATGAGACTTTTGACACACCCTGTAGTTCGTGTGGATGATTCACTTATAGAGATCAGGCCTGCATTTACACGGTAACAAGAAAGCACTTTACCTAATTTTTAACGAATGGCAATAAAATAAGCGAAAAGGTTGAAACATTAAATGGGAATGAACCACAATGTTTACGACTTAGAATACTTTGAAAACATAACATTGTGTTGAAATTTTACGGCCTAAACATTTGTTGCGTATACCTCTGTTCAACCTTCATTTTGACTTTCCGTTTTCTTAAGTAAATTAGTTAAATGGTTTCTCACTTGTTTTTGTGTGATTTGTTGAAGACATCTGTTAATTGCTTATGTTACACCAAAACCCCAACATTACTTCACTGTAAAAATTAACTTCGTGCTCCGAATAGTGTAAATAAACACATTAAGCACTTAGCTAGACACTAAATGGCATAAACGTTCAGTTAAATAAGTAGCTTTGTACTTACATTATTCAGCTTGTTTATTAGGTTCATGCACTTTAAATGTCAGCACATCACATGTGAAGTACAATTCCAACCGGCATTTGAATAATAGTTTGTTTCGATATCCAAGTACAATGCTCCCTTAACGCAGAATATATTCTTCAAGTCGAACAAATCGACAACAATTTGACTTCAGTGATCAAGCAAACGTAACGTTCAATATGAAAAAATGAATCAAATTATATAAGATCAAACGGTAAGCGCATAACATCAAAGTAGTCTGAGCTCTCTCAACAATCTCTCTCGTAAGCAATTAGAACGAGCTCACGCTTAAGGCAACTTCTAGCTAGAGCGCTGGTACAATCGTAAATGTCACTCTTATCAGTCTCGTTAATATACGTTATTAACTTTTGACCAAGCGTCAGGTTGTTAGACCAACAATTAGCGAAAGGGAAAACGTAGCGCAAAGATAAGAAACTGCGTAAAGTGAATGAACCAAAATTTATACAAGAGAATAGGAACCAAAAAGGAAAATTAAATTACAGTAAACGTTACATATGAACGACACGTTATTTCTCCTAACAACTTTTACAATGTACAACACTGACAGTGAGTAAGTGCTAGATAAAATGGAAAACGGTGAACGTGGAAGAGTGGGGGAGGGAGGGAGGGAGGGAGAGAGAGAGACAGACAGGGAGACAGAGAGTAGATTGTTAAACGTTGCTGTAAAACCTATTGAGATATATGTGATCCACTATTGCTGCCTCAAAATAAAATTGTCTGTGAAGGCCTGAGAGTCAGGTAAGTACCAGGGCTAGTACCAGTGGATTATCTTTGGAGACCTGAGAGTCAGGTAGTACCAGCGGATTATCTTTGACCTTTCAGTGAGCGGAAGAATAAAGATGTTGGATTTGCAGCCTAAGTCTCTTATCTCTTGCTGATTCTTTCCACTGCCCTTTAGCGGTTACTTAAAGAGTTTGAATACATGTTCTACAAAATTCTCAAAGAACAATTAGCTAAGAACTGACGTGAGCAAGTGAAACGTACACATAGCAGAAGTTTAAACTACAGTTAAAATACAGCAAATAACTAACTTAAACGCTATACATTGTTTAACTTATATATCGGTCTTCATTTTCCAAAAAATACGCTAGCAAGTGATGACTTCACAGAAGCAAAGACCAAATTCATACATCAATAAGAATCTTATGAAGAAAAATGAGGAATTGTCTTCTCTCCTTCTGTTGGACTTCCTTTTATTGTTCCGGGTAAAACACAAAACAAATTGGAATAAAAATTAAAGCTGGGAATATGGTCGACTGTTATTACATTTATTTCTGGATATTAAAGGACACGACCAGTAATGGATCCACCTGGGGAAGCTGGAGCGATCGCCCACTCCCCTCTTGCACGTTTTTCCTTTTTTAATGGTCAATATCTAAATAATTAATGCATTTATTTTTGTAAAATTGCAGTAATAAATCCATAGGTTTTCGTAAAAGTTTTCATAACAACTAAAATTTGATGTAAATTTAGAGATAAAATGTTCTATTCTATGATACATTCAGCAGAAAAAAAATTAACTAAAGGTTCAGAAACAGAGAAAGATGAGAGTGGAAGTAAAAAGAGATTTTAACTGAACATGAAAAGAAATGGGTAAGCTTTGTTCTGTTTTGCTAGTCTGCCACCGTTAGTAACTGTGAGCAAGAAAAGTCACCGTATGGGGTATACTCTGAAATGTGTGTGTGAGATGGTGTGGATGATAGAGCGAAGTACGTACCTGGATTGGGCCATAAGCAAAAACTAGCAAAAAAATTCCAAGCATTCAATTTTTCTATTTAATTAACCCATCTGAATAGAAAGGATCAAATTATATTTTGAAAGATTTCACCCAGAAGTGAAATTTAAAAAGCATCAAGTTGGTATCCTCGAAAAGCGGGCAGTTGAATGCCGTGAAACTAGGGCTGATTTTTCAGTTCTCGTTCGCAGTTTGTAATTTAAAAATTTAGAACAAATTTTAATGAGAAATTTTAAAAAGCCTTGCGATGCCAGAAAGGGACAGCTCTGCAAATTTATAGTGTGCGTGTATGTGTGTGTGTGAATTGAAAATGAATGATGAATAAATGCTATTGGAGAGGATTTTAGTATAAGGGAGTACTTACCTCAGTTATTAAACAGCGCTCAGAAGTAGAAAGCTAGGAGATGTGGACTACGGTTCTCGATTGGAAAGATACATGGTTGTGAGGTATGAGTGTTTGATAACCAGTTCTGTCATCCATCCACATGCCACGGAGTCTAAGGATCTTGGTTAAGAGTAGTTAGGTGACCAAGGAATTAAATTTGTTTTATCGTTTATTCGTTTGAAGCTTTTTTGCTCAAGGATGTGAAGTATAGTAAAATTAAAAAAAAAAATTTCGGAAAAGGAATAGGAGATAAGATTAAGAAAAGCAGCGTTTTATCGCAATTGTTTTAATCTCTCGTGTTGAACAAGGTTTCCCTGGGCTTTGGATCAGCTTCTTTAAGACGAAAAAAGAATGGTCTCGAAGTTGCGCCAAAGCTCAGCAAAACCTTGGCCTACACTAACAATAAAATAATTGTGTTATAACGTTGCTTTTCTTAATCTTATAACACTGTATAACACAAAAATTGTTTATGTGGATTTTTTACATAATGTTTCATATACAATTCAGAAGCGCTGGTCCAACTATGGTCTTAGTTTGTTTTTTTTGTTTTTTTTGTATCATCAAAACTTTTTTGGTTATCTTAAATTTTGTGTTTTTATTAATACACTGAATGTAATTTGCCTCTGCTACATGTTAAACATTGCCAACATATTGTAAGCTCCCCCCGGACTCTTTCTGTTATTTTTGTGGATACTTTATTGGTTCTAAGCAGGTCAAGCACAAAATTACCACAGGGACTAAATTTTCCATTCAATATCAAGCTTACTTCGGAATGCCTATAGGAGAGAAGACAAGGTTTGAGCACCGCATTTTTGCTGTGGTAGTTACAGGTCAACTTTGGAAGGTTGGCATTGTGGCGCAAGGAAAGCAATGTCATTTTTGCCATTCCCGAATTTGGAAGGAAAGATGACTGTTTTTTTTTTTTTTTTTTTCTTCTTCTTCTTTTTTTTTTTTTTTTTTTATTTCCAAGATTTCCAAGTACAAGAAAACTATAGAGACCGGAATGCCATTACATATTCCAACATACTATCATCTACTACACCAGTTCCACATTACGATAAGCATACCGTTCCCAAAACCAACGAAAAGTGTGGAGGCAGTATAGAGTAAGATGTCCAGCCTCGTAGTGATTGTGAGGACGACAAAGATATGGACTTCCGAGGTGCATCTTGCAGTGCTCAGCCACATTTTCGAGATCAACAAGACCTAGATGCTTTAATAAGAGACGTGGGTCTAACAAAATCAAATGTAAAACTTTTGACTTCTCGTTTGAAAGAGTGGAACTTATTGAATCCTAGCTGCAATTTGACCATATGCAGATAAAAACATGAAATATACACACAATATCATGTTGTGACTGCTGCTCTTTGAGAACATTGGTATTTCTCACATACCTAAATGATGGAGACTCATTATAGACAGTTTGGTAAGAATTCTGAAGGCTGTATTACTGCACAATGGAAGTATGTACCCTTAAATTCCATAGCACACTCCATGCACATGATGGAAGAATACACCAGAGTCAAGGTTCTTCTAAAAAAAATCAAATATCACGAATACGATTGGGATGTCTGTGCTGAGTTTAAGATGACTGGGTTACTTTTCGGCCTGCAATATGACTTTAAAAACTATTCTTGTTTTCTTTGCTTGTAAGACAGCAGAGCAGGCAGCGAACCGTACAAAACAAAAGTATATCTTCCAAAAGTTGAGTTGCAAGCTGGTACACAAAATGCCATGCACAACGCCTTCGTTGCAATACAGAAAACTTATTACCCTTGCTGTTCATCAAGTTGGAACTAGCGAAGCACTTTGTGAAAGCATTGAATCCTGATGGACAAACATTAAAGTTCGTTCGATCAATATTCCCAAGTCTCTTGGATGCCAAAGTAAAAAGTGATATATTTGTGGGACCACAGATAAAGACAATGCTTACCTCACAGAAGAACTGGACAGCAAAATGAGTGATGTTTTAAAGGATGCCTGACAGTCATTTCGCCTTGTTATGATTGAATTTCTTGGAAATAGGAAGAGCACCAACTACAAGCAGCTTGTGTAGAATTTAGTAGACAATTTTGAAGGAATGGATTGTCGAATGTCAGCGAAACTTCATTACTTGCACTCACATCTCAATTGTTTCAAAGAAATTTTGGGAGCAGTAAGTTATGAACATGGTAAGATGTTTCATCAAGTCATGAAAAGTATAGAAAAGATATATCAAGGAAAATGGGATGAAATCGTAATTGCAGGCTCCATCTGAAATTTAGTGCGCCATGCTAATAGCTTTCGTAAAAAGCAAAGGCGATCCAATATTACTTTTTAGGACAGATATACATACTTCTTGTCTTTAATCGTTTCAATTCGTGCTGTGTTTTGATGGTATCCATGATTTGTACTCTCTTGCGTTCCCTGTCCTATTGCCAAATGCATTGTAATGTACGTCGTACATTATACAACTGCATCGATTCTGAAGTAGCGTAAATTGTTCCTAAACTATTGATGCTATTCTAAAAATAGTCGTAGTTTTGAAATCTTCGCAGCAAAATTCATACAGAAAAATCAAAACATTCAGACAAACACGTAACTGTTCATATTTTGTTATACAGTGGAATCATCACAACGATTGTGGTTTATAATTTTGAAATACAATGAAGAGCAATTGAATTAGAGACAGCTGGCGTTATGCAAATGAGGCGCTGTAGGCGGCCCTGTAAACGGAAACGACATGACATATGCAGCGATCTCACAATATAAGGAGTGATGCGACGGGAATCAGTAAGAGTCGGACGCAGTATGGGTAAGACGAAGGATCTAAGAGCATTTGATCGTGGGCAAATTGTCGGCGCCCGACGAATGGGTCACTCCATCTTGGAAGTCGTGCAGGCACGGGGATTTTTACGAGCCACTGTGTCAGGGGTGCACCGTGAGTACATCGAATCCGGTAAAGCCATCCCTGCAAGGGCCAACTGCTGCCGTGGACAACAGCGTGTGGATAAGCGGGGTCAACGTTGACTATCTCGCATTTTAACAGCGGATAGACGGGCCACAGTGCAAGAAATCACTTGGCAATTTAACGCTGGTCACAAAAACGTGTAAGCAGCACACCATCCAGAACCATCTTCTCGCTATGGGGTACAAAAGCCATTGTCCCACGAGAGTAGCGCTGCTGACCGCACATCACATGGTGCAAAGATTAGCATTGGCGCGAAAACATCGCCACTGGACCCTAGACATGTGGGAAAATGTTGCCTGGACTGATGAGTCGAGATTCACGTTGGTAGATGCGGATGGCAGGATACGTGTACGGCGCAAACCACATGAAGCGATGGATTCTTTTTACCAGCAGGGTATTCTTCAAGCTGGTGGGAGTGGCATTCTCGTCTGGGGACTGTTTATGTGGACTGAAATGGGACTAATGGTACGTGTGACATCGTCCCTCACAGGTCAACGTTACCGAGATATCCTGGACGACCATTTGCTCCCGTTTGTGCGTCTTCAACATCCCACAGGGGACCTCATGCTGCAACAAGACAATACACCATGCCATCGCTCCCGAATTGTATCCGAATGGTTGGATGAACACTCCACCGACGTGACCTCGCTTCCTTGGCCAGTTACGTCACCTGACCTCAATCCTATCGAGCACATCTGGGATGCCATCGAGAGAGTTGTTCGAGGTTCTGACCCCCTCCATCAAATCTTCGTGAACTGCGGGAGCTTGTTCAGGGGTCGTGGATCCGTATGGCTTCCCAACGCTTCCGGTGTCTTGTCGAGTCCATACCGAGACGAATCGCCGCCGTCATCAGGACGAAAGGTGGTGCTACACGCTACTAGACAGATATCTCTAATTCAATTGCTCTTCAGTGTAAGTAAATCAGAACATTAAGTTATGACCTCAGTACTTGCCCCTCCCACTCCAGTTTTTATCCTCCTTCTTACAAACCGGAACACAAGTATAGTTGGTCTGCCAGCTGTTTGAAGATAAATCTCTCAATGGCCAAAGTCTACCACTAAATTATTAAATCCGCTCTTTCGTTCTTCTTTTACTCTCGTTTTCTTCACTTTGCTTTCCCACTTTTTCTCTCTCCCTGAGTTTTTGTTTTAAACAATTTGTCCATTTGTATACAATATGTCACAACTTAACTTCCGTGCTTTTCATCCGAAAACACCTTTCATCATTTCGGTCGGGATTGTGCTCGAACTTTAGTCATCCATGCATCCGAGATGTCACAAAACTGCTGGTTTTCTTTATTCACAAATGACATCTTTTGTGAAGTTGCGGGAGTGTTTCAGAGTGTTTCTATTTTCTTTAAATGTTTCAACGAAATGTTCAGCAACTGCAGGGTTCTTAACGGGTAACAGTTTAACTTTCCTCTAAAGGTCAAAATAACTTGTTCATCAAAAGATGATTTACTTTTTCAATTGGTTTCAAGAACTCCTCGGGATACATTTAACATTTATCTGATACAGAGGAAATCTTGGGGATGCCTTTATTTATTTTTTATCGAGGAAGGGTAGTGGTGGCTTTTGATCAGATATTACATCATAAGGTCAGTATAGTACAGCGCTGAATGCCGATTGTCATGGCAGATATAACTGAATGATGTACATTATCTTTGACGAAGCGACATTTCTCCATCATCTTTATTCCAAGGGCGGGATTCGAACCCCCAACTCTCAGCTCCGGAGCTCAGAGTGCTATCCACTACACTACACTGGCATGTGCTCTCACTGCTTATGCGTCTTGCGGGACAGGCACGTCACATATCTTCAATACATTTTTACATGGCACACTCTAACAAATGATTTGTGCCTCGAATGTGCCTTACTGGAAATTAAATAAGAAATTCATGAAATTGAGTAGGAAAAAAATTGGATTTTTGAAAGCAATTGGAAATAAATCATTACATTGCTAATCTTACTGTTCGTATTTCTAAATCTCATTACCTTTAGATATGCTGTACGGAACCTTCTTCCAGTTCTTAAACTGTTCGACAGATTCCTATAGGAGATATTTGATACGTCTGGACTCATGTTTGGCTGTACTTTTTTTATCCCCCACGAATTTCTCAAATCTCCAAACATTATTTCAATGAACTTTGCAAATGTTTTATGCACGAAATGTCCCGAAAAGAGCATAATGTTTTTAATCACATCTGGGGTGTTCTGCATTTGTTGAAAACACATACACTGCTTTTCCATAATGTGGAATTCCAGTGCGGCTAATGGAATCCGGAAATGTTTTCCCCAATATCTTAGAATCAGATGTGGAGACGTTTTATTGCTCACATAAAGTACGTCTTAAAAGGTCGTTTTAAGAATTGTGGTTTGCAGAATGCATTCCAAGTACGAATCACACGGTTTCATGGAAAGAACTTTAAAAACCATTTAGTGGCGCCAGTAATATTTTTGTGCTTCGTACCTCTTAGACGTTTTTAATTTACATATTTCGATGTAATAAGTCCCTGTATAGGAGGGAACCCGTTTTCGTAAAAATTTTGAAAAGTGATTCAAGAATTCTTATTTTATTAGCTTTAGGAGAAATTTGGGAAGGAAAATAATTTTACCTCATTTATTTATACATTAACCTCCTATCCAAAAAATCTCGAAAATGTTTTGGACAAGTTACGAAAACCAGACCATAATCGTTTACTTTCGGCAAAATTCAAAATTTCGTTATGAAATAGTAAATAGTGATATATAGACGCCAAGAATGTAATCATTGATGGAAAGTGTGTACTTTCTTTAATTTCAGTATTACAACATCCGTTTACAAAGTGAAGTTCGGAACAACAACTTAAAATGCTGGTAAAGTGATACCCGTTGAATATCCATCAGTTCAGTCATATACATGGGACATTCATAGGTATGGTATAATTATTTGAAAAATATTTCTAAGTAGAAATTATATTTACGTATAACCGAACCAGGCAAAATCTATGTTAAAATTTATTAATTATCACATTTCATAAATATGGGTTTTAAAATTCCATTATATGAGTTTTTGAGTTCCTTGTTTCATAGATTTTGTTCCATAATTTGCTTAAAATGCCTGAAATAATATGTGGATGAACAAAATTTCTTTCAAGTTTGACCCAAAATCAAAGGGGAAAATCTTGTAATTTAATTAAAAAAAAAACACTGTGCAATATTTTGGGGCATTATATAAGTAATGTCACGTTCAGTTTGTTTTCAGTGAATTCGCAATGCTGAAACTGTTATGTTTGCCGCCCCGGTGGTGCAGTGTTCTAAATGTTGGCTTCTGACCATTCGTCCGAGAGTGTCCGGGTTCGAATCCCGGTGAGACATGGATGCTATGTCTGTCTTACGGCCCTGGCTGTTTCCCTTCCCTGGGACCAGTGACTCTAAATTAGGTACATGCCTATTGAGTTGCTCACCGTGGTCGTTAAATACTCAAAAAAAAAAAAAAAAAACTGACGTTAAAAATATTACGCTTGCCATGAATGCACTTTTCTATAGGTGCTATGTGAGAATGAATTTAATAAAGTATCTACTAAATGTGTACACAATTTGTAGTTGGAAAGTGATAATTTTTTGCGGAGAGTAGTATTTTTATATAGGTATTTCAGAATTTTAAAATACTTTTTAAAGCCTAGATCTTTACTACACTAAGAAAGATTTTTTCTTTTCGTTTCGGGGTTTAAAGCCCATCATGTGCTACTCAAAGGACTAGAAGCAGTAGCTTATCCCTAATTTAGGGCCACAGGTTCCAGAGAAGGAGAGAGCCATCGCTATCACAACCCCTCATCTCGAGCTCAAATCTGGACTCGTATCGGACGAATGATCAGAAGCCAGCACTTTAGACCACTCAACCACCGCAGTGGAGAGGTTCGTTCTAAAAGTTCGTGTTGTAACACTCTGGTTCGTTCTAAAAGTTCGTGTTGTAACACTCTGGTTCGTTCTAAAAGTTCGTGTTGTAACACTCTGGTTCGTTCTAAAAGTTCGTGTTGTAACACTCTGGTTCGTTCTAAAAGTTCGTGTTGTAACACTCTGGTTCGTTCTAAAAGTTCGTGTTGTAACACTCTGGTTCGTTCTAAAAGTTCGTGTTGTAACACTCTGGTTCGTTCTAAAAGTTCGTGTTGTAACACTCTGGTTCGTTCTAAAAGTTCGTGTTGTAACACTCTGGTTCGTTCTAAAAGTTCGTGTTGTAATATTCTGGTTCGTTCTAAAAGTTCGTGTTGTAACACTCTGGTTCGTTCTAAAAGTTCGTGTTGTAACACTCTGGTTCGTTCTAAAAGTTCGTGTTGTAACATTCTGGTTCGTTCTAAAAGTTCGTGTTGTAACACTCTGGTTCGTTCTAAAAGTTCGTGTTGTAACACTCACAAGAAGGCTCTGCCATTATAATTCCTGGTTTGATGAACACCATGAGCCATTCGAAGGACTGTAAGCTTTAATAATTCCATAATTTAAGGCCACCACAAGTCAGGGCCGGATTAAGGCCTTAGTGGGTCCCCAGAAAAAGATATTTAAGTGCCCCCCCCCCCTTATGGAACTTATGATGGGGAATTGCCATGAAATTCGTTAAAACTCAAAACTGTGACTACTAAATTACATGCAGAGTTTTCATAATAAATCACTGTATTTTTCATTGTTCTCACAAGAGCGTGAGTTAAAAGCTTAAGATACCTAGATTTTGGTCTTGGATTATTTTTATGATTTAGCATTGTATACTTTTCTTAGTGAATCTTCTTTATTAGGCAATGTGAAGATACAGGGGACTTCGACCGTCAACGGTTTCAAGTGCAAATTGGGAGGTGCGAGTGGACGATAGTGAAAAAGCTGAAACTGTCTCACCAACCCCGCTGTATACAACGGCATAAAACGTTTACCGTTGGTGAGCCACTGCCTTGAAATCTGTTCGTCTTTCAACCTCTGTTTCTGACTAAATGGAAATCATATGAGACAAAAGTAAAACTATTTTTATAAACACCTCTCTCTCTCTCTCTCTCTCTACCTGTATGTCTATTATTTACCCACGCATTCCTCCTGGGCCCTGGATCATGGTGGGCCCTCAATGCTATAGCCCCTATGAATCCCCTTAACCCGACCCTGCCCTGCCACAAGTTCCAGAGAATGGGGAGAGCCAGCGCCATCACACAAGAATACCACCCATAATTTATCCGGGACTCAAACTTGAACTATTCCCACCCATACTTCACGAGGGACTCAAACTTGGACTGTTCCCACCCATACCTCATCCGAGACTCAAACTTGGACTACTCCCACCCATACCTCACCCGAGACTCAAACTTGGACTATTCCCACCCATACCTCATCCGAGACTCAACCTTGGACTATTCTCACCCATACCTCATCCGGGACTCAAACTTGAACTATTCCCACCCATACCTCATCCGGGTCTCAAACTTGGACTATTCCCACACATAACTCATCCGAGACTCAAACTTGGACTATTCCCACCCATAACTCATCCGAGACTCAAACTTAGACTATTCCCATCCATACCTCATCCGAGACTCAAACTTGAACTATTCCCACCCATACCTCATCCTAGATTCAAACTTGGACTATTTTCACCCATACCTCATGCGAGACTAAAACTTGGACTATTCTACGACAAATGGTTACAAGCCAGTGCTTCAGACAACTCGGCTTCAGGGGTAAGAAGGGTCGTTCTAAAAGCACGTGTTATAACACTTACACGAAAGATTTGCCATTACGATTCCCTTTTTATTTTTCAACAGTTCTTTTTAGCCGCAGCAGCGCACTTCTTCCACCTGTACTGAAGTGTCTTAATCGCAGGGCAAGAAACAAACGAATTTTATATTCGTTTACCAGTCATGCACTCTGGCTGGGGCAAACACGAAGTGGTAGTTATCTTGCTTCCCATGGATGGCTTACAACCTATCACTAATACACCGATGAGCGATTACATTGTGACCACTCCCAGCCTGGAGAAATGAGCGCGCCTAGAGACCTAGATGAAGTTCACGGAGCAAAATATATACAACTCGAGGACCGGCTTTCGGTTAGTAGAGTGTTCGGAGTCAAAATGGGAAAAGCTGCCGATTTAACGGAGTTTGATTAAGTACAATTTGTGATGGTACGGCGCCTCGGAACGACGATCTCGGGACAGCATGGCTTGTGGCTTGTTCATGTTCCGCTGTAGTGAGTACGTATCAAAACCTGTGCACAGATGGCTAAAAGACGAATCGTCGTCCAGCCGTATGTCGTCCGCAGCTCACTGATACCAGATGGAAGCTAAGACGGTTTCGCATTGTTCACAGCGACCGCAGTTCCACAGTGCGACAAATCACCCGCAGCTACAACAGTAGTGGTCAGAGAAATGTGTCGCAGCGCATAGTTCATCGCAGCCTTCTGCGCATGGGTCTGCGTAGCCGAAGACACAGCTGGGTCCCCATGCTCACTGCACGTCATGGCCAACAGCGCATGAAATGGACCCAAGATCATCAAGATTGGATCATGGATGATTGGAAGAAAGTGGCCTGGTCTGATGAATCAAGATTCTTGGTGCATCGTGTAGACAACCGAGCGCGGATACACCGATTACCAACGAAAGCTATGGCACCTGTGTGCACTGTTGGGCGGAAACAGAACCAGCGGCGGCGGTGTTATGCTGTGGACGATGTTTTCTTGGGACACTTTAGGCTTCATTATCCCAATAACACAATCCCTGACAGCTGTCAGGTATCTGAACAACGTTGCGGACCAAGTTTGCCCGTTCATGGCAACTGTGTTTCCTGGTGGTGATGGCCATTACCAACAGGGTAATGCACTGTGCCAGAATCGTCAAGGAGTGGTTCTAGGAACATGCTGGGGACTTTCTGTTAATGCCCTGGGCTCCAAATTCACCTGACATGAACACAATCGAACATTTGTGGTTCGACTTGGAAAAGTGGGTTCGCACCAAATCACCCCCCCCTCCCCGAAATGTACGGGAACTGGAGGACCTGCCGTTGACATTATCGTACCAAATACTCCAGGATACCTATCGACATATGGTCGAATCGATGCCTCGCCGAGTGGGCGCTGTTTTGCAGGCTAAATGGAATCCTACAGCTTATTAGGTAGATGTTCATAATATAATAGCTGTAAAAGATGCTAGGTGCAATATCCGGAGAACAGGGCTGGTATTCGAATATGGCATTGAAAGAAATCAAATCCTGCAGTCTGTATTGTGGTATTAGAATATGGTGGGTGTCACTCCGTTCATTGTCTTGAAAGACGAGAACACCTTTTATCTGTTCTCTAAGTCTTCTTCCCTTGATGGGTGGACGAAGTTGTCCTCTGAAGTTTTCTCAATACTATATTCAATTGTGACGATGCCACACACGCATCCTAAAAATGTATTGTCATGACCTTGATGACTGAGAGAACAACACAGAACGTCTGAGGGAGAGGGCGAAAAAGATTCATGCTGCCACATTAGAGTTTTGGTTTTAGTCACTGGGTCAAAGTGATGAACCCATGTTCCATCCATGATGACAATCGGAGACCAGAAGACAATGGGATTAGCACGCAGTATGTCCAAGTGGGTGAGGGACATTCGTTTCCGACATACGTTTTGCTCATCTGTCAACATTCATGCTATCTCTCGCGTACCGACCTTTCTCATCAATAAGGAATTCGACAGGATTGACTCGACATTGCCGATTAAAAATCCTACATACTCAGCCGCGTTCGAATTACCCAGTGGTCCGCTGGCCATTGGCAAACTTCCGTCGGACCACATAACTGTCGTCTTTACTGGGCCAGTAAATTTTCTTTCTTTTTTTTTTTCTAATTTGTCCCAAGTTCAAAAAATGAATTTTTATTTCTTTTACTTTGCTGTACGGTTTCCTTTTAAGGTGCAAACTAGTGAAAGGTTCATAAAATGCTATTGGGTAACAACTATTTTTTTTTTTTTGTATCCCTCATAATTTGTAGTGACAGGAAGAAACAACAAATACAGAAAGGCAGTTTCCCAGTCCTTGTCTTTTGTAATGGCAACAGCCGATTTTTGTTATCTCTACCCTCCCCCTCCTCCCCCTATTCGTTATGAGCAAGCAAAATAAATGTTCTACTCTTCCTTGGATTTGCTCACACTAGTAAATGCAGTAGGTACTGACACCAGACACAGGTCAGTTTTTGGCGAGTCAGACTATCAATGCAAGATCCTCAGGTTCGAACCTGGGCTGATCTTTCAGAGATGGTGTGATTTACTAACAATCGCTGAATATCCACCGTGCATCGGACGAGCACGTTAAGTGACGGTCCCCAGGCTGGACCCACTGGTTAAATGGGAATCCTTTCCTATGCCTCCCCCCCCCTGAAATTCTCTCACCCCTTTATGTGCAACATCGTACTTGTACGGTGGCACCATGTACTGTACTCTAATCTCACTACAAACTGTTCTGTCAAAGTCGCTAGACTTGCACTCATTCCTTCCGTTTCTGTGTCCTGCCCAAAAGGCGATCTCGCTGTAGGTGGCTGGGACCTAAACTCTACTCACTGTGGACGGAAGTCCTACAAGAAAATTACAAATACTGTGTGGCCAGTTTTTGTTTCTGCCTCAAGAAAACACACTAGCAGAGGAAGTCAGTTGGATGTGTGAAGGTAATTTTTGCAAAACAGCGATTCACATGGAACAGTGTTCAGTGGGGGACTAAAACTAATTTCATGGGAAAAGTAGGAGGGAAGAGCAATAAGACTAACATAACGAAAAGGAAGCTAAACAATAAAACATATGAAAAAAGGCTGGCAATGCATGTGCATTTTTGTATCCCTGGAGTCTCTTCGTTTTTTTATTTCTTAAAAACAGATTAGGAATGCACTCTTACTCTGCTAAATCAGCAATCCATCGGAATCTTATTCTAGAAACATACTTTGTCCTGTGAGTTGAACTTTCAAATTAGATGTTTTAAAAACAAGTATTGGAGATAATTCATTGAAATGATAAGTTATTTTGTACATATACTGTACATGTCCAAGTTTTTTCTTAGGTTTTTTTTTACGGACCAGTGGGAATTTTGGTGAGCCTGTGGTGTGCAAATTCTAGTGGTCCACTGGGCCAGTAGAAGATTTATTTCTAATTCTAACACTGCTCAGTTATACATCGAACAGCCATTCTGTTGTCTTGCATCACGGGGTCATTCACGCCGTTGATGTTTTCCTCAAAGGCAGATGTGAATGTCTTTTCTTTAAAACTAGTGCAGAAGCTAGTTTTAAAGAAAAGTGGCAGCTGCATTACTTTTCCTCAAAAGTGCTAACTACTTTTTGGAAGTAGTTTTTCCAACCAGCGAATGTATCTTCGCTGGGAACTAATTTTACCATTATGAAGGTATCTAATTAAAAGAACGAATACAGCTCTTCTTTCTCGTGTGGTAGTACGATGAGTTCTACGGCCGCCCAAGGATATCGTATTTGGTGTTTTGTCAGTCATGCTTACTCTCACCATTCCACTAATTTCCTCAATATCTGTGTTCAATCATCTGATTATCCAAAAGAACAGAATAGAACAGCAATTTTGCAAGTTAGTAAAATCATGCAATGCATTGATCATGATACGCTTTCCAACATACCAGAAATCATTACTCAAGTTATGAGGATAATGCCTGTAGAATAAATCTCGCTCCTATGACCTGACCTTTACCCCATTTCGATGATATTCAACAGAACCGGTAAAGTATACTTTCGGAACAACATGATAAAGTTTTGTCGCAATCGACCAATATTTACGCGTTAGGACGCATAAGGGCAATGGAATGTTTGCCGCTCCTATGTCCTGACCTTTGACCCCACTTCACCCATTTTCAATAGGGTTTGTCCCCAGTTGGTGCCCTACACCATACTAAACTTTTATCGAAATCGAACCATATTTACGCAAATTATGACGCATAATGGCAATGGAACACATCCCGCTCCTATGTCCTGATCTTCGACCCCACTTCACCCATTTTTTACGCTTTCTAACCGTAGGTTGAAGAAGCGTATATGCTTCAGCTTTGTCCGTCTGTCTGTCCGCACGATAACTCGCGTAAAAATGGTTCGATTTCGATGAAATTTTAGTATGTGGTAGGGGACCACCTGGGGACGAACCCTATTGAAAATGGGCGAAATGGGATCAAAGGTCATGACATAGGGTAGGATGCATTCCATTGCACTTATGCGTCATAACTTGCGTAAATATGGTTCGATTTCGATGAAATTTTAGTATGTGGTAGGGGACCACCTGGGGACAAACGCTATTGAAAATGGGCGAACAGGGGTCAAAGGTCAAGACATAGGGCAGGATGCATTCCATTGCCTTTGTGCGTCATAACTTGCGTAAATATGGTTCGATTTCGATGAAATCTTGGTATATCGTAGGGGACCACTGGAGTCAAACCCTATTGAAAATGGACAAAATAGGGTTAAAGGTCAGGACATAGGGCAGGGTGCATTCCATTGCCTTTATGCGTCATAACTTCCGTAAATATGGTTCGATTTCGATGAAATTTTAGTATGTGGCAGGGGACCACGTTGGGACGAGCCCTATTGAAAATGGGCGAAGTGGGATCAAAGGTTAGGACATAGAAGCGGCATGCGTTCCATTACCGTTATGCGTGATAACTAGCGTAAATATGACTCGATTTCGATGAAATTTTAGTATGTTGCAAGCGACGACTTCGGGACGAACCCTATTGAAAACGGGCGAAATGGGGTCAAAGGTCAGGACATAGGAGCAGGATCTATTCCATCGCCCTTATGCGTCATAACTTACGAAAAAAATGCTTCGAGTGAGACAAAACTTTGTCATGTTGTTCCGGAAGTATACTTTACATAATGTTCTGGTGAATATCATCGAAATGGGGTCAAAGGGCAGGTCATAGAAGCGAGATTTATTCTACAGCCATTATCCTCATAACTTGAGTAAGGATTTCTGTTATGTTGGAAAGCGTGTCATAATCAATCCATTGCATGATTTTACTAACTTGTTAATAGATGCTCGATGTTCCATTTAAAATAGTTTCCAACGTTACTATGTGTTTAGTGACACGTAATTGAATGAATTTTCGACATTTGGATCTTGGATGACTTTGCTCTTCTCCATCAAGAAATCTTCAGATTTAACCAGCACTCTCGTCTCCATAAACTTGCTCTTATTCATGGCAAAGTCCATATAATTATTTTTTATTATTACTTTGGTTAATCCCATGGACAGGTATCTCCTGATACATGTGTAGATATTGTGAACAAAAAACACACAAATTTCTGTTAGATATGTGCGAACATATCTAACAGAAACGAAGAAAGGTTCTACCCGTTTTTGAAGGCTACGAAGAAAGGTGGATAACAACAAATAACGTGTCTAGGATTTCACATAATTGCCATCATTCTGTATGGACTTCGTTGATGTGTGAGTTAGCAATGAAATGATGGCAACATGTGACACCCTGGCGACGCTAGTCTACATCATGTACGTCATCATACTCGGACATATATATGGGAGCACACGTGCAGGAGTGGCTCTCCTCCATCTGAAGACGGGCCGATTGTCTACCCGAAAGTACTAATGGGTTTTAATATTTTAAATATGTATATATCTATCGTTTTTTAAATTAAATATATGGTGCAAAGACGGTGTAAGTTTTTAATGTATTCTGTATGACATCTTGCCATCTTTATATGAGTAGGTGAATCCCACGCCAGAAAAACTCCTGTGTTTTTGAGTCAAAAAAGCCATGTAATGCCGTTTTCACATCGTCCACATCATTGAAGGCGTTCTGTAACGATCCAAAGAGGTGGTAGTCCGTAGGTGCCAGGCCACAGGAATACGCGGGGTGAGGTAACACTTCGCTTCCAAAGTCCAGTAATTTTTGCCGAGTGACTAAAGCAGCATGAGGTCTGGCGTAATCATGATGAAGGGCTACGCCTTTGCGATTGACGAGTGCTGGCGCTTTCGATGTCAGTTGTTCTCGCAATCTGTCCAATTGCTGGCAGTAGATGTCAGCATCAATCGTTCTGTTAGGTGTCAACATCTCCCAATGGATTATTCCGTGGACATCCCACCAAACACTCAACAAAACCTTTTTGGGATGCAGTCTTCCTTTTGAGATAGATAGAGGAGGCTCCGCGCCTTGGCACACAGTCCGTCGACGTTTTATATTAAGGTACAGTACCCATTTCTCATCACCCGTTACAATTCGTCGCAAAAACGGTTCATTTCTGTGACGAGAAAGCAAAGAAACACAGGTACGGATTCTCTCCTCTCGTTGCTTTGCAGAAAGCTGTTGCGGAACCCAGTTATCGAACTTGGTGATGAAACCAAGCGCATGCACCTGTCTTGCGACTGTTGTTCTGTGTACCGACAACGTTTCCGCTAATTCCTGAACGGTTGGATGTGGGTCATTTGTTATGGCTTAGTCCACATCCTCGTCAGAAACCACGGATGGACGTCCAGGGCGTGGTTGATCTTTACAGCTTCATCCTCCGTCCCGGAATTTCCAAAACCAACGGCGACATGTACTATCATCAACTCCATCCTCCCCATACACTTGACAGATGTTGCGTTATGCCACGGCTGCAGTACTGCCGTTATCGAACTCGTACAGTAAACAAAGTCTAATGTGCTCCTTATCGCATGCCATGTTGCACCATCCGTGATTTCCGTTACAAATGACTTACTCGGACAAATCTAGTGTCTCTGTATGCTCTACTGCTCCACGCTTTATTGGCCGAAAATTCGTCATCGCAGTGTCATTTGTGACGTAACTACTCCGATCGCAATTTGCATCTATTACAAAAACGGGTAGAACTTTTGCGCACACCCAATATTATGCCTATTTCTCTTTCTTTTTGAGATACCTTTGTACGCTATATCAGAAAGTCTACCACAGAATCACTAGTTAAGGCGATCAACAATAGTCATGTGTATAAAGAGTACATGAAAAATTTCAATCACAGATACTGTAAAAATAATATCATATGACAAAACATACAGAAATTGAAACCAACATGCGTACTTACATGAAACTATGGTAGTTTCTGAGCTGATTTTAAATATTTTCGAGTAATTATTTACTCTGATGAGATTCGCAAAGCTTCACAGGACAGGATAGGAATGTGTCCTTCCGCAATGATTCGTGGGGTCAGTGAAACTTTTTAATAAATCTGAAAAGAGATGTCAATTAGCTGCACTGAAGCTAGAAGACAAACCGTTAGAAACTGAGATATATAATCACACATTTTAGCACAAACACCAGACTCTTTAAAAATGATAAATTCCAGAATATTTTCTTTCTTTCTTAAACTTTCTCTTCTTTAAAAATATGGTTTGCTATTATTGATACCTTCGCTTATTCTAAGCAGTTCTGCACATAAAACGAGGAAATAAAAGTTTAGTTTGATTAATATTACCAGAATTTTTGAAATAATGCATCAGACTTTCCCTCCTTGATTCGATTTTTTACGGAGAACCGATGATGAAAGAAACATTCTACAATGCATTAGAGAGCGCGATAAGTTTTTTCTCTTTCTTGTTTTAAATGTTACAATGCTCAAAAAATATTTTTTTTTGTTCCTGATTTAAGCAGCTGAAAGCTGCAAGATTCAGGAAAAATATAAGGTAGGAAAGAATACCGCAATTACATTGTAGCAGGAATGAGTGTGTTGGTAAACTGATTGACGGAAAAGATGCAAGCTAGCAAGCAATTCCAGAGCTTTGTTGTAGATTGGATGAATGTGTTGGAAACATGATTTTTTTGGCATTGACTCAGCTGAATAAACTAAGAGAGATATTATAGTGATACATAGTGCCTGGGAAAATACGAGTATATACAGAGTTGCAACAGCTCGACGTGGAAAAACAATTAATGAGAATCAGCAAATTTCAAGTTGTAAATTACTGGAGCTGCTCTTGTTTTATTTAACATAAAAAAGCTTGAAACATACAGTCTTTCTTTACCTTTCTTTCTTGAGTTTTTTTCTTATGTAAATTATATTTTCTCTTAGTTGCATTTTTCATTCTGAGAGCCACAGCAGAACCTCCTAATTTCGCTGCACGTTTCGCAATATATAAATGAAATATGATATCCTCTGTGTAAGAGAGACAACGATGCCACGGTGGCACAGGGGTTTAGGTGCTGCCGTATAACAATTCGTCCGAGATGGGTCTGGGTCGAATCCCGGTGAGGCATGGATATTGTGTTTGTCTTACGGCAAGTCTCTCTTCCTTCCCTGGAACCAGTGGCTCTAAATTAGGGACGGGCGACTGCTTATATCCCATTGAGTTGTTCACGGTGGTCGTTTACCCCCCCCCCCTCCCAACTTAGGGTCGACAATGATATAATCTGTAAAATACATGAAGACAAAGATGTTGTCTGTAAGATGGAGTGTTTCTATTGCTATACGAAATGTGTTTCTATCATTTTCCTGCTGTTATAAAGTTATGTCTGAGATTAGTTCAGTTAATATTTCAAGTTGTGCTTGACAAGTGGACTAAGGACTCTTCAAGGAAGTGCAAAATAAAAAATATAATCCATTTTACTCAGCCTTCTTTTGTACCGCTGCACTTAGTATTATCTTCTAAGTACTGTATTAGTATACAGAGTTCCCTGATTTAAAAAACATGCAAATAGCAAAATAACTTCAAAACATTATAAGTTTTATAATCAATTCCTGTGCACTATCCCAAATATTGAAACAAAATTTGTGAGTTGCTCGAAACTAGAAAAATGTAAACTGTCAAAAGTTGTTTAGAGTGAAAATACCGTATAGAGCAAATGATAAAGCTGTTTGGAAGCAGGACCCGCAAGGGAAAAATTGCCGTCCACAGACAAGATGCAGTAAATATTCAGGTCAAGAGCAGATTGAGACGTCTTATTTTTGCAGTTGTAGAAAACAAGATTTTCTTTGCACTTGAAGAAGCAATTTTATGTGTAACGTAACTGTTTTACTCGATCTGGATAAAGGAAATCCCCTTACAGACCATCATACACTGAAGAGCAGCTGAATTAGACATACCTGTCTAGTAACGTGTAGCACCACCTTTTGCGCAGATGACGGCGGCGTTTCGTCTCGGCATGGACTCGACAAGACACCGGAAGCGTCTGGAAGCCATACGGATCCACGACCCCTGAAAATGCTCCCACAGTTCACGAAGATTTGATGGAGGGCGGTCAGAGCCTCGAACATCTCTCTCGATGGCATTCCAGATGTTCTCGATGGGATTGAGGTCAGGTGACCTAGCTGGCCAAGGAAGCGAGGTCACGTCGGTGGAGTGTTCATCCAGCCATTCGGATACAATTCGGGAGCGATGGCACGGTGCATTGTCTTGTTGCAGGATGAAGTCCACAGTGGGATGTTGAAGACGCACAAACGGGAGCAAATGGTCGTCCAGGATATCCCGGTAACGTTGACCTGTGAGGGACGATGTCACACGTACCAAGGGTCCCGTTTCAGTCCACGTAAACAGTCCCCAGACAAGAATGCCACGCACACCAGCTTGAAGAGTAACCTGCTGGCAAGAAGGATCCATCGCTTCATGTGGTTTGCGCCGTACTCGTATCCTGCCATCCGCATGTACCAACGTGAATCTCGACTCATCTGTCCAGGCAACATTTTCCCACATGTCTGGGGTCCAGTGACGATGTTCCCACCCCCATGCTAATCTTTGCACAATGTGATGTGCGGTCAGCAGCGGTACCCTCGTGGGGCGATGGCTTCTGTACCCCATAGCGAGGAGATGGTTCTTGATGGTGTGGCTGCTTACACATTTTTGTGCACCAGCGTTAAATTGCCGATTGATTTCTTGCACTGTGGCCCGTCTATCTGCTGTTATAATGCGAGCTAGCCCACGATGACCCGCTCATCCACACGCTGTTGTCCACGACAGTTGGCTCTTGATAGGATGGTTTTACCGGATTCGATGTACTCAAGTTGCACCCGTGACACAGTGGCTCGTGATCGTGCCTGCACGACTTCCAAGATGGAGTGACCCATTCGTCGTGCCCGGACAATTTTCCCACGATCAAATGCTCTTAGATCCTTCGTGTTACCCATACTGCGTCCGACTCTTACTTATTCCCGTCGCATCACTCCTTATATTGTCGGATCGCTGCATACGTCATGTCGTTTTCGTTTACAGGGCCGCTCACAGCGCCACGTTTGCATAACGCCAGCTGTCTCTAATTCAATTGCTCTTCAGTGTAAACTGAGTCTAAAAAAAAACGATTAATGCGGCAGCAGTAGCCAACTGGTCAGAGATATAGTCTTCTGACTAATGGTCTGAGTTGAATTCTAGTTCCGAATGAGGCATGGATAATGCGCTTGTCCTATGATGCTGGCACTACTCCTTGTCTGGAATCAGTGGCACCAAATTAAAAACATGGTTGCCTTAGATACTCCCAAATGTAACTACACTCCGAATAAGAAGAAGAAGAAGAAGAAGAAGAAGAAGAAGAAGAAGAAGAAGAAGAATACTTGAATATGTCTGTAGCTCGACATAGTAAATCTATACTATTTAATTGGTGCGAATGAAATGTCCAGACCGAACGAGCAGTAGAGACAGGCCTCCTACCACAGCTAAATGGAACCGGCCACAGGTGCTGCGGGTATTACGTTACAGAGTTACTATAAATAGCTAGTACGTGTGTGAAGAACAAGGTTCAGGCATGGTTTGATTGGACGTAAGGTGGCTTGCAAAGGAAACATGCAGACGCCGGATTTGAGAGTTATCTTCCTGTATGAATTTTAACTGGGCCATTCTGCAAGAATCGCCGCTCGAAAAGATAAAAAAGCTTCTGGGGAGAATACAGCCAACGAACGAACCATTCGGCGATAGTTTGTGAAGTTTCGAAGTGGAGATACGGACCTGCAAAACGAAGCACGTGGTCACCGATTTGTTGTTGTTTCTGACGATGTTCTGTTACGTATGGTTGAAGTGGACCCCCGAAAAACGTGTCATGAGATAGCGGCAGAGGTAGGTGTCCACCACACGACAGTTGTTTCGCGTCTGGCTGCGCTGGGTAAGGCCAAAAAGCTGGACATGTGGCTGCCGCATGAGTTGACAACTGCGAACAAGACTAGACGTTTGAAAGTCTGCACGTCGCTGCTTGCCAGGAAAAAGCAGGAAGCTTTACTGCATCGAACCGTCAATTGCGACAAGAAATGTGTCAGTTATGATAATCGGAAACGATCTGCACAATGGTTAAGCAAGGCACAGCCTGCTGGATGGCATCCTAAGCCACCCCAACAGACGAAGAAGATGATGATCCTTGTCTGGTGGTCCACAGCCGGATAATTCATCTGAGTTTCTTGACAAGAGGCCAAACCATCACTGCAGAACATTAATGTCATGAATTACACCAGATGCACCGGAAATCGCTGCAGAAACAACCGGCTTTGGTCAACAGACATGGTGTTCTTCTGCTCCAAGAAAACGCCCGCCCTCATGTCGCACAACGAAAGATGCTGACACTAAATGCCTTGAGCTATGAAGCACAGCCTCTACTTGCCTATATATCCCGGACTTGTGTCCGACAGACGATAATCTGTTTCGTCGCCTGGATCACTTCCTGTCCGGAAAACAGTTCATGACAGACAACGAGGTTCAACGTGCAGTTGATGACTTCTTCGAGTCCCAGTCACAAGACTTTTTTCGTTCCGGGATCATGACCTTGCCGGACAGATGGCAACTATGTGTCGATGCCGAGGGGGATTATTTTGCCTAGGTAAGTGGTCTTACTTTTCCTTTCTCGATGTCCACGTGAGCTGGTCCTTTGCCGGACATTTCATTCGCACCAACCCAATAGTAATCAAATTTATTGGCGTGAAAATATAAATATACGTTTCCAAGTTTTCGCACATCGTATAACCGCATATAACGTACAGGAGTTGGACAAACTAATGTAACTGCCATGATTATAGCGGCTAATGTTATTCGTGTATGTTACTCTGAAAAAAAAAGTGTTGTGGTTATCTTTTGTGTATTTTTTCTGCGTATATTTTCCATAGGTTGTAGGACAGGGTAATACAAGTTCTGTTCAACAGCAGTTTTTAAGAACGGTCGGTGAAATCTGTGATCTGTCAGACTTCCGAAGGAAGCAGATCTTGGGAGTATCCGTGTGATGTAATATATATGCAGGTCTTGTAAATCTCCATAGGTTGTATGGCAAGGTAAATATGGGACCTGTCAGACTTAGGAAGGGAGCAGATCTTGGGAACCCGTTCCGCAAGAGTGTCTGTGACCTGTCAGACTTACAAAGGGAGCAGATCTCGGAAGCCCGTTCCGCAAGAGTGTCTGTGACCTGTCAGACTTACGAAGGGAGCAGATCTCGGAAGCCCGTTTCGCAAGAGTGTCTCTGACCTGTCAGACTTACGAAGGGAGCAGATCTTGGGAGTCCGTTCCGCAAGAGCGTCTGTGACCTGTGAAAACACAAGTTTGTCCGCAACGGCCATCGACACCACGCCCCTCACTCCGGAGTAAGTCACTCAATTAAGCTACTCGGACAGAATATTTCGATGCAGATTTGTCGTCTTGACACATGTTTTCACCTCTGTAGTACGTCACAAACCATAACAGCCAAATTATTTGGCATTTCAGGAACAACAGTCTCCAAGGTTATGACTGCATACACAAAGCATGGCAAGATTTCATCGCTGAAGAAGAATAGCGGCCGAAAGCCGAGATTGAATGAGAGAGACCGTCGAGCAATAAAAGGGATTGTGTCCAAACACCACATGAACTACTGCAGCATTTAATATCCATCTGGAAGACGCTGTCTCCACAAAAACATTCCGCAGAGAACTTCGCAAAGCCAACATCCATGGAAAAGCTGCAATTGCTTAGACATTAGCTGCAGAAACCAACGCCACAAAGCGAAAAAAATGGTGTGCGGAGCATAAAACCTAGACTACTAATGACTGGAAACCTGTGCTAGGGTCCGATGAGCCCTCATTTATATTATTCCTAACAGTAGGTCGGGTTTATGTGTCGAAAGCAACCAAGGAAGCATACAATTTGGAATGTCTGGTTCCAACTCTCAAACATGGGAGTGGACCTGTGATGATTTAGGCGGCCACATCTTGGTATTCGGCTGGCCACACCATTAACCATATATGGTAGAGTTACTTCCAGCTAATACTTGGACATTATAGGCGATTAGATGCATCCTATGGTCTAAATGTTGTTTCCTAATGATGATACCATTGTTTAGATAATAATGCACCATACACGCAGCAAGAATAATAGTTCAGTCTTGATTTGAGGAGCACCAAGGCAAATTTCAACATCTGTTCCGGCCAGCAAAATCACTTGACTTGAATAACACGGAACCACTGTGGAGCAGTTTTGAAGAGTCGAGGGAGAAGCAGATTTCCTCCTCCAAAATCTGTGAAGCAATTGGTTGATGTTCTGCTCTACGAATGGTGCAACATTCCACTGGAAACTATTATACTATTCAAAAGCTCTTTGAATCTATTCCAAGGTTGGAACTGTACTAAAGGAGAATTGTGGTCTAACACCTTATTGATATAGGCATATCGCCTATTTTTCAGGTGTTCCCCCTTTTTTTTTATATCCAACCCCTGTAGATACCTCAACATAACCTATCTACATCACCAGATATAACGGCACGAGGAAAGAAACCAACGATTAAACTTAAATTGAGATGTTGAGGTGATTTGCACACCAGTAATTAGAAAATGTGTCTAGATGTTGATGTTATAAACTGACGTTATGACAAGAAATTCTTAGAGAAAGCTCGTGAACTGCTAAATGCCGTCCCGGTGGCGCGGTGTTCCGAACATTGGCTTTTGACCATTCGTCGGCGATTGTTCCGGGTTCGAATCCCGGTGAGGCATGGATGTTTGCATTACGGCACTGGCTCTCTCCCTTCCCTAGAGCCGGAGGCCCTTCATTAGTTCGGGCGACTGCTTATAGCCAATCGAGTTTTTCATGGTGGTCGTTAAATCTTCAATCACACACACACACACACACATACAACCTATTAATAGGCTAATGAATCAAATTATACCAGAAAAAAAAACAATTCAAAGATCCTCTCAAAGAATCCAATTAACTGAATACTCAAATAAATACGTCTTCTCCCAGGCACGGGGTACATTGCTTCGGAATATATTATCAAATTTGTAATGCTGTGCTCCCAAGATACTCGAAACGGACATACAAAGGCCGTTCCATGAAAACTGAGTGATTTCTTTTTGGAGTTGGTAACTGTGCGAAGGGGGAAAATAAATACGCAGACGATAAACTGAATTAAGGAAGTATCTATGGCAACAGTTATTAGCGTGGCAGACGATTCTGTGTTTGTAACTACGCAGTTGTTCCCTTCGGTGACTCACTTATAAACGGGGAAAGAGCGATGACTTCTGTTTGATGTTCCTAATCCACGCCAATTGTGTGTATTAATTAAGTCTTCATTTCGCCATACAGCTATGGAGGTGAGTGATTCAGAGTTAAAAAGTGAAATGCGTTATTCGAAAACATTTTGCTACCGTTTTGGGTAAACGGCTCCAGAAACAGTTGATTTAATGAAAAAAAACTTACAAAGATAGATGTTTGGGTGAGTCAACGATTTTTAGATGGCACAATGATTTCAAAAAAGGGCGTTTATCGGCAGAAATCGCTCCTAGGGCTGGTCGACCTGAAAGTGTTGTTACGGTGCGTATTGTTAACACTGTTTGTTTTTCCTGCAAGAATATCGACGAATGACGTGTGAAGACGTAGCAGCATAAACTAATATTTCAAAAACGTCAGCATTTCGCATTCTACGCGCGAAAAATTACTGCTGCTGCATCGTGTGTGTTCCAGATGGGTATCTCATCACCTAACGGAAGAACAATTGTTAGCCAGAGTTCAGGTGTGTTATGAGTGGAAACAAATGATTGCAAAGGATTCAAACTTTCTAAACACAGTAATAACTGCCGATGAAACATGGGTCCACTATTTCGACCCCCTCATGAAGCGCGCAACGAGTGCGTGGAAACACACAGGCTCGCCTTCTCCTCAAAAAGTCCACCAAACCAAATCAGCTGGGAAAGTGATGATGATAATTTTTCTTATCATAAAGGTGTAGCCTACCAGCATGCCGTTCCTCTGCAAATTACTATCAAGGCTGAGTATTACATTTCAGTCCTGAAGCGTCTGTGACGACACATATCGATTAAGTGAACGGAACTGGTGGGTAAGTGAACCCTACACCATGATAACGCCCGCCCACATATGGCTGCTTGTGTTAAACAGTTTTTTACGAAATGTATATTGAAATCATGTCAGTCTGTTTAGGGTCATGACCTCTCCCCGAGCAATTTTTGGTTGTTTTCCACAATGAAGGCGAAGTTCTGTGGCGTAACATTCAACACAGATGCTGACGTTTTTCAAGCTGTACAATGGTAGCTAAAGCAGCTTCCACAAAATGTCTTCACCACATGCTTTGAAAAGCGGACTAAACGATGGGACCGTTGCATATCATCCGAGGGATGATACTTTGAGAAAGAATAACATATATTTTGCTGTGCCTATATTTCTTCATTTTGTGTGATTTTATTCTGAGTTTTTATGGAACTGCCGTTGTATAAACCTAGTTGCAAACACTTGTCTCTGTTTTAAAAAATGAAAGCATTTAATTCACTTCAAGTAAAGTCAATAAAAACACCAAAAGGCGTAAACGCGTATTCACCAAAATTTTGATTAAAAAGCTTTAGTACTGAAAATGTGTTTTAACTCAGAAACTTTGTTGTGCTACTAGATCGGCGTATATACCACTAGGTACAGCAAATATGATCTAAATAACTGTAGGTGAGAACAAAAATTAGATATGTGAAAATTACATTCTTATCCGGACAGAAGATAAGCTTAATGAAATGCGCATTTTTCAAATTTCAAATCAGATCAGATCATATGTAGAGGATTTTAGGAAGGGAGTGTCTGACCCCAGGTCTTAAGCAACCTTTAGAAATATAAAGCTAGGAGATTTAGGGTAGAGTGCCCGATAGGAAAGTGACACGGAAGCGATTTAGAAAGGGGTGGAAGATGCTCTTATTTATAACTGGGGGCCAGTACCCGGTGTCCGATGGCTTAACGTGCCCATCCGAAGCACGGCGAATATTCAGTGGTTCGAGCGCTCGCACCTGCATGGAATCAAACCTGAGTCCTCTCCGTAGCAATCACCAGTAGGGAATCCGCGGCTCATTTTTTATGCTTTCCAACCGTAGGTTGAAGGAACGTATATGCTCCAGCTTTGTCCGTCTGTCTGTCTGTCCGCACGATAACTCGACTAAAAATGGTTCGATTTCAATGGAATCTTAGTATGCGGTAGGGGACAACCTGGAAACGAACCCTATTAATAATGGACGAAATGGGGTTAAAGGTCAGGGCATAGGAGTGAGATCCATTTCAACGCCCTTATGCGTCATATCTTGCGTAAAAATGCTTCGATTGCAACAAAACGTTATGTTGTTCCGGAGGTATACTGAACCGGTTCTGTTGAATATCATCGAAGTGGGGTAAAAGGTCAGGGCACAAGAGCAAGATTTATTCCAAAGCTATTATACTCATGACTTGAGTAAAAATACTTCTATTGCGACAAAACTTTAGTATGTTTTTCCGGAGGTATACTGAACGAATCAATAGTCAGGGTAGGGAGGAAGGTTTGTCTGCGCGCGATTTCTGTTATGTTAGAAAGCGTATCATAATCAATTCGTTGAATGATTTTACTAACTTGTTCGAATTTAATATTGCTGATCATTTATATTACCCAACATCTTGTACCTTCAGCAGTGTGCTACACACTTTACCTGAGATGATTTTTGAAAAGAAAATTCAAAAATTTATTCAGTTAGATCTCATGCGGAAAGCCTTAAAGCAATACGAAGTTGACATTTTAGCAATACATTTTTTAACAGTATTTTTTCCGGTATCCAGTTTTATATTCTCAAAATGTCTTAGAAACATCATGTTATATCTTCGCTGTTCATGACAAGATCCTTGATTTGATTTTTCTTAGCTTCATTTTTTTATCATCTTCATATCGGTAAGCGTTTCTGTTATATGAAAGTTGTCATCAACATATGCTACATGTACGAGAAAAGGTTTTCCGACAGACAGCTTCACTTTTCTATCCCGCGAAGAAATATTTTCTCTGCAAAAGTTCAGAATTTCCGTTCACGAAAGAACGTTTCACGTTTATTGCTGAGCGAAAAACACTGTTGAAGAAGTAAAAATCTCCTATTTCTCTCTTGATGCCAATGTCTTCTAAAGGAAAACATTTATTTTGTCTGTTGGCCTACATAGAAGAGAGGTAGCTCATAAATTAATTATGGCTGGTTTTATTTGCGGGCATCAACGGAATGGTTATGGCGCTTTATATGCACAGTACGCACATTCTGACAGCGACATTTAAGTTTTACGATCTACTACTTGAGCAATAAGTGTTTGGATTTATCACTACTTAAACTGAAGGAAGTGAAATACAGGCATCTGTGCTGCTCCCTTTTTTTTTCTTTATTTCAAAATTCGGTTTCCGAATCTATAGTCAGAAAATGGGAAACTTAACTGAGCGAGCCAGCATATATTTCAATCCTGGCACTTTAATAGGCAGTAAAATTTTCATATTTTTCATACGTGATCGCACGAACCATTTGTCTTAATAGTTTATGATCTTATTGTTGCACACTGGAGATGGCGAAGGGTAATTAAATTCATGTTCAGGTCTTTTACAGTCTGTGAATTGATGTTCAATGCATGTTCGTCTGTTTGTCTTTTTGTGACAGTAAATATATTGCGAACACTGAATGTGCTGGTCACATCTCTCTCCGTATCCCCCCCCTCTTCTTTCTTCTCTTTCCCTTTTTTTTTTTTTTTTTTTTTTTTGATAGTTTAACGACACCCTTTCCTAAGTTATTAAGAACCATCGATCCCTCCCCCTCCTCCTTTATAACACCTAGATCCAAGGGAGACAGTAAAAAATCGCAACACAATATAAAAAACACCGTATCCATGTCCAAGACTGTAACCCAGAATCCCAGGCCGCAAAGCTGGCATCCTAACCACTGCCTCAAAGGACGATTCTCGTTTTTCACTCTCATGCTGTTATCTTCACCCCCCACCCCCATCCACCCCCGTCTTTCTCACAAGTTTTCTTTTCATCCTTTTGATATGTTTCAGTGTTTTTTCGTTCTATGTCTTATTCTTTTACTACTATGCCGTTCTCGCTGTTTTCTCCCTGTTCTTGCTGCTTTTTTTTCTAACTATTTAATCTCTCTCTTTCCTCCATTTCCATTTTTCAACCTTCTCTTTTGTGCTCCATTTTTCATTCTCTTCTCACACCTTTCTTACTCTTCACATTTTCTGTATTCTTACTTTCTCTGTTTCAATAATTTCGTATTAGTTACATTCTCTTGTTTGATATTTAGCAGTCATTCCTGTTTTTACTTTCCTAGGGCTTTCTGTCTTTCTCACTACGTTTCTTTCCTCTTTTCAACATTTTCTCTCGATGACCAGTTGGTCTCCTTCCAAACAACTTATTTCTTCCTGTTCTGTTCATTAATTTCCTTCTTCTCACTATTTCTTCCTTCTTTTTTTTTCACGATTTCTTCTCCCCTATTTTTCTGGTTGCTTTTTACCTCTTATTTTTTTTTCTTTCACTATATGCTTCACATTATTCTGATTTTATCTCCTTTTTCTTTTTTTTTTTTTCTAAAATTTCTTTTGCTTACAATTGTTTCGAACGTTTTCTCCCTTTTCATTTTGTTTACCGTATTTCTTGTATGTTTTATAGTGAGTTTTTGTATGTTTTATCGCAAGTTTTGCTTTTTATCTGCGTATTCTTATTTTTTTTTTTTGCATTCTATCTTTGTTCTTCCTTTCTTTCTTTATTTCTTCCTTTCTTTCGTTCTTCCTCTTTAATTCGTACCGTTCTTTCTGCGCTTTTCCCACTTCTCTCTTTCCTCTTTGCTTTCTAAAGAATTATTTCTCTAGCATTTTCATTTTCTTCTCCCTCTTTCTACCAATTGCTTCACTACTCAGCCCATGCTTTTCTCTTTTTCTCCTACTTTTCTCTCCGTCTTTTATCCAATTTCTCCATCTCTTCTGTTGGGCAAAGCTGCTGACAGCGTATTTCTTATCCTCCACGTATAAAGTTGCCTTGCCTATTTTTCAATTTAGCAAAACCAGAAAAATGTAATAGCAGGCTTAGTCTGGAGTCTGATCTGTTTTTTAAGTAAAAGCATCAAGAATTTTTTCTCCTTCAAAGCTTAATTAGCATTTGAATAAAATTTAAATTGAAACATGAATGAAGGTGAACTGAACTTCAGTGTATCCGTTTAAAGCTATGAATTTTAAAACCTCTTAGTTCTAGAACTTCGAGAATAAGATGATCTCGAACTGATTTCTCACTTTGTACACTATGAAGATGAACCTGGCTGGAACAGAAAACAAAGATGCAGTTACCTTTTCTATAGGTTCACCCGATGCCCAAGAGTATCAGGTAAGCGATTTTATTGAGAACGCTATATTAAGAAATACTTCTGGTAGAGAAACGAAATACGTATGTTTCAGCCTTCTTACTCTTATTTAGATGAGACCAAAAGCTTAACTTGAATCCTTTGAATAGATTTTACGATGTTCAATTTTCTTTCTGTGCGGAATTTTAAAATTTTAAATAACAGTTCGAGGATTTTTAAACGTTCATACACACTGAACACACGAGGTTTCTTAAACTTTCTATTGCTGCTGTAGTGTGCATATTGGTAAAATATTTGGAAGTGCCCTCACATTTGCTGCTTTATTTTTCACTGCGTTGCACTCATGTTAAGGCATGTTTCAAAATGACTCGTTAGCCCGTCAAGTTTTACAGAGAGAATCTATTATTTAGAGCAGGCTTACCGAGATAATTTATTAGTTGAAGTCATGCACAGAAAATTCATTAGGTGGCGAAGTCTTATAGAACCCATTTATTAGTTACCTAGATCTCATTAAGAACATTTATTATTTGTTGAGTTCTTACAAAATTCATTTATCTGTTCGTGAGATCTTATTGAAGTATTTATTAGTTGGTAAAATTTTATCAACAGCATTTATTAGTTCTCATATATGCTATTAATCCTTCTAAATCTAAATATGCTTTGCATTAGACCCAGAAACACTTTTAAGACTTCGTCAACTAAAATATTACCTTTATCAGCTTTACAAGCAATAGCAATTGTTGGTGTTTTACAGCATATATTTATGTCCTATAAGGAGATGCTTATTAGTTCGAAAAACCTTAGCTTGAGCATTTTTAATGTTTAAAGACCTTATGGGCGTCGAAGGATGTAAGAAATCTCCAGTTCTTCAGATGGGCTGGTTCCGGAGAAGGTACGAAAGTAGTGAGGTACAACAAGCTCATCCTACATGCCTCATCAGACACAGATCCAGGGACCAACTCGCCAGAAGCCCATACTTCAGACCACTTGTTCACCGGGACGGCCTTATCTAGAGCATTTATTAATTGGTGAAGTCTTACCTAGGGGATAAATTATTCCGTATTGTCTTATCAGTTTTTTATTTGGTGAAATCTTATTAATACACACGCCGGCCACTGAATTTGAAACCTTTACGTAGATATGCGTAAACGTCACTTACGCAGCGTATATGCAAATTACGAAATGTATTCACGTTCATCACCACGTGACCTGGGAAACTATTTGATATTGCTGCTGGTCAGTAATCGCCAGTAGCGTTGATCACAATGCGAAAAGCAAAGGATCTATCTGTGTTCGATAAAAGGGTTATTCAGAGCCGGATGGTACTTTTTCGGAGGCAGGGCTTAATTTCACTGTTTCCTCTCGAAAATGAATCTCATAATTTAATAAAGTGATTACGTGAAAAGTTTCATCCGTAAAGAACACACACGAAAACCATCATAAAAGGAAAATTATCTCAAAGAAATATTTGTCTTAAGCTCAAGAAAAAGATCATAATATGAAAATAATTCAGAGAGAGAGAGAGAGAGAGAGAGAGGAACAAGCAGAGAAAAAGAGAAACAGCTAGAGAGAGGAACAAGCAGAGAAAAAGAGAAACAGCTAGAGAGAGGCAGAGAGAGAGAGAGAGATGCAGAGAGAAAGAGAGAGGCAGAGGTAGAAAAAGAGAAGGAGAGAGAGAGAGAGAGAGAGAGAGAGAGAGAGAGAGAGAGAGAGAGAGAGAGAGAGAGAGAGAGAGGAACAAGCAGAGAAAAAGAGAAACAGCTAGAGAGAGGAACAAGCAGAGAAAAAGAGAAACAGCTAGAGAGAGGAACAAGCAGAGAAAAAGAGAAACAGCTAGAGAGAGGCAGAGAGAGAGAGAGAGATGCAGAGAGAAAGAGAGAGGCAGAGGTAGAAAAAGAGAAGGAGAGAGAGAGAGAGAGAGAGAGAGAGAGAGAGAGAGAGAGAGAGAGAGAGAGAGAGAGAGAGAGAGAGAGAGGAACAAGCAGAGAAAAAGAGAAACAGCTAGAGAGAGGAACAAGCAGAGAAAAAGAGAAACAGCTAGAGAGAGGCAGAGAGAGAGAGAGAGATGCAGAGAGAAAGAGAGAGGCAGAGGTAGAAAAAGAGAAGGAGAGAGAGAGAGAGAGAGAGAGAGAGAGGCAGAGGTAGGAAGAAAGAAAGAGAGATATATATATAGAGAGAGAGAAACTGTTAAAATCTACGATTTCCTTTCCGTGGAGAGGAGTTTGAAGTTGCATTGTGAATCCTATAAAAACTTCCTTCCAAATGACAAAAGAATAACTAATGTGCGTGGAGAATATTTTTATGTATAAACCAGAGACAATCTTAATGTTGTTCTTTTTTCTTTTTTTCTAATTAAAGTATCTGGCTTACACACAAATTGCTGAATATACAGAAATAAGAAAAAAACAAAATGATGAAACTTAATTTGCTGTTTCACGAACACGGAAAGTATTTAGGTGGTTTACAGAAGTCAGTTTCAAAGTTAGCCGCAAAGAAGTCGTTAATAAACATCGAATAAATCTCATAGTCTGTACGAAGAAGGACGATAACCTCTATATACAAGTATTAGTGCTGCAAATATTGAAATTAACGACTTCCGTCTAGTTGCACGATAAAATACAAGAACCTGTTTAAAAATGGTGGGAGGAAGGGAACTAAGAAATAAAAAAACAACAACATAAAAAGTATATTTTTAAGTGCTTCGCACCCCAAAACTTAACCTAAATGAATTATAAAATTTTCCACTGGAAACGATATCACTATAAAAAGCTGTACGGGAAACGATTTTGTTTTTATTTCCTAAATTGCGGGGGCCGCAGAAGGCGCGAGGCCCGAGACCACCGGGGCCCGGTTGCCCCGACGGTCCGATCGATATTGGGCTTATTTGTGAGTGCTCGTCTGTCTGGAGCGACGATCTTGAAAATAGCAGAGCTGACTGGTTTCTCAAAAAGGGTAGATAACCCGGGTCTTTAATCAATGAAAAAATTACCAACATTGCTTGTCTAAGAGGCGTTACTGTAGCACGAAGACAATCTGGAAGGAGATCGCCATCTTCTGAGAAGGCTTGCACGGAGAAACAGGACTTGTGTCCAGCAACTGACCGAAACATTCAATGAAGGCTGTTCCCGACTCATATCTCAGGAAAACCATGCGCAGGGAATTGAAAAGGATCGGTATTGAAAGTTGCATTTCTATATGGAAACCACTGATTTCTATAAAGAACTGGAAAATTTGTCTACATTGGTGTCAGGAACACCGTGATTGGACACTGGAAGACTAGAAAAAAGTCATGTGGTCCGACGAGTTGCGGCACATCTTGTTATGTAGCGACGGTAGGCAAAGAGCTTTTTTTTTTTTTTGAGTGGAGGTTTAATGACCACCGTGAACAACTCAATGAGCTATAAAAGCTGTCGCCCGTCTCTAATTTAGGTTCACTTGTTCCAGGGAAGGGAGAGAGCCAGTGTTGTAAGACAAACACAACATCCATGCCTCACCGGGATTCGAACTCGGACCCCATCAAGGACGAATGATCAGAAGCCATCGCTTAGACCACTGCGCTACTCGGACGGCCAGAGAGTTTGGCAGGAGTCCCATGAAGCAATGGACCAAGCATGTCTTGTAAATACACCACATTCTGGAGGTAGTGTCATAGTGTGGGGCACGTTTTGTTGATACGAACGGGGTCCTCTGATATTGCTGAAAAATTGGATGTCCTCCAAGGATTATCTGAACATTGTTGCCGATCAAGTTCATCCTCTAGTGTTGACTTTTTATACAGCAGGTGACAGCTGTTTCATGGACGACAATGTAACTGCCCATCGCTGAAGATGTGTTCATCAGTGGTTCAGCATGCATGACAGCGACTACCAACCATCCCTGACCACCACGGAGACCAGATCTGAACTCCATTTGCTATGTACGGGACGTGTTAAAAAAACAAATCCGGGAGCAGTCCTGTTCCGTCAAATCCGAGCTAGTTAAAGTACTGTATGGTGAACATCTGCTATGATGTAGACATGGATAAACTCCAACATCTTGTGGAATCTATGCTAAACCACTTACTGGCTGTAGTTCGGACAAAAGGTGGTCCAACCCTGAACTGAATAAAAGTTTCGAATTCAGTACCGATATGTCCAGTATGCATTAGTCAAGTTTTTAGTGGAATATTTACATTTTGGTTAAGTCTTATCGAGAGCACTTATAAATTGGTATCTTACAGAGTGGTGAAGTCTTAGCAATAGCATTTACCAATCGGAGAAATCGTGTCAAACGCATCTCTTGATCACACAAGCATTTATTATTTAAAAATTAAAAACGTCAAAACCTTACAGTGATATGAGTCACTCCTCGATTCAAATCTCCTGAGAACATCAAAATGACACGCATGAAGGGTAATCTAGAACTTTTTTTTTTTGTAGCAGATTTAACGGCCACCGTGAGCAACTGAGTGGACTATAAGCAGTCGCCCACCCCTAATTTGGGGCCACTGGTTCCAGGGAAGGGAGAGAACCACTGCCGTAAGACAAAAACAACGTCCATGCCTCACCGGAATTCGAACCCGGACCCATCGCTGACGAATGTTCATAAGCCAGCGCTTAGACCACTGCACCACGGGAGAGTATTTTATTAAATATCGTACATAGACTAGATCAGAAGCTTACCTTTCATTTACGTATTTGTCTGCTGAAGACCTTAGTGAAAGCGCAAGAAAGGTAGTAATCCAGCACAGGATCGAACTCACACAACAAATGCCAGATCCTCATTCGAACTAATGCAGAGAGAATCCACATGCAAACTATGCTCAACGGGTGATAAAATATCTCGGTTTGAGGTATTTTGCTAAAAATGAAAAGAAAAGAAATGAACAGTTAAAAACAACAACAAAAACAAACAAGAAAGATGACACCGAATTTTCGGGTGTAATAAGCACGTCTTTTGAATCCGTTCTGACGCAAATTAAATTTATCAAAGCTATTCAAAGGCAATGGAACCGGTATGGAAAACAATAGTATCTGACGGAATGAAAGTTTTTCAATCGGGTTTTTAATCCCTCAGATATTGCTGTAAACGGAATCGTGAGCTTACTCCCTCTGGTTGCAGACTTGTGCGTAAAGAAAAACGTGGATTTATATGAGAAACATTTCGCACCGTAAACGCTCTCCAACACAGAAAGAATTTTTCAAATCGGACTCTTAGAAACAGAGATATCGGCAAATATAAGATGTGGCTTTATGTCCCCTGGTGGGGAAACCATGCATTATTTTAGGAAGAAAGTATTCTTAAAAGGTTTTTCTATATGAGCGGTATCGGTCCAAGAAAATTTTTTTTTGTCGAGTTTTCAGGAGCCCAGATTTTGCTACAAATGCATCAGAAGCAGAAATTAACACTTATGTCCCATGGTGGCCAAACCATTCTTTACCAAACATTAGAAATTATGTGAAAAATATTTTCCATCAGGTCTTCTATGCGATACAGGAAGAAATTTTCAAATCGGAGATTTACAAGCAGAAATAACGCAGAAAACGCAATTTATCTTTGTGCCTCCTAGCGGAAAGCCTATGATTTGCTTGAAAATTTTTAATTTATGGGGAAAACATTTCGCATCGGAAACACTATCCAACAAAGAAGGAATTTTTTAAATCGGACTCCTAGCTGCATAGATATTGACAAATATAAGATATAAATCTACGCCCCTGGAGTAGAAACCATGCATTATTTCAAGAAGAAAATGTTCCAAAAAGGTTTGTCAGCATGAGTAGTATCGGTCAACAAACGACTTTTTTTGCAATGGAGATTGATTTTAGAAGCTCATATTTTGCTGCAAATACATCAGAAGCGGAAATTAAGACTTACGCCACCTGGGGGCCAAACTATTTTTTACAAAAATTAGAAATTATGTGCAAAGTATTTCCCATCAGGAGCTGTATCCGGTGCAGAAAGAATTTTTCAAATCGGAGATTTAGAAGCAGAGATTAGGGGGAAACGCAATTTACCTCTACGCCCCCTAGCGGAAATTCTATGAATTACTTGAAAATTTTGAAATTATATGAAAACGTTTCATACTGAAAACACTATCCAACAAAGAAGGAATTTTTCAAATCGGACTCCTGGAAGTAGAGATATTGACAAAAATAAGATATACATCTACGACCCTGGTGGAGAAACTGTGGAATATTTTAAGAAGAAAATATTCCGTAAGGTTTATTGATGTCAGTGGCATCAGTCCATGAAAGAATTTCTTCAATCGATATTTTAGAAGCTCAGATTTTATGGCAAATATATCAGAAGCAAAGATTAACACTTACACCCCCTGTGGCCAAAGTAATCTTTACCAAAAATGTGAAATTATATGCAAAAGATTTTCCATCAGGAGGTGTATCCGCCGAAGAAAAAAAAATTTCAAATCGGAGTTTTAGAAGAAGAGTTAGCGGGATAAATGTAATTTAATTTTACGCCCTCTAGCGGAAAATCTATGCGTAATTTGAAAAAGTAACTATATTTAAAATACTCTTCGACATAAATGGAATCTAATGATAAAATATTTTTTTCAATCGGATGTTTAGAAGCAAATTTGTGGAATAAAACATATTTTTGAATTCGACATCATCTGCATTTACGCCCTCTAGCGGCGAAATTGTTCATTGTAAAAAGAAATCGATCATCATTCGCATGTTTCAAGCTTCCCAATGCAAAAAGAATTTTTCCAATCGGACTAATAGTTGCAGAGATAACGTATGTACAGACGGACGGGCGGACGGACAAACTGGTAACATAAGCACGATCTTTTCTTACAAAAGACCTGCTAAAAAGAACAGTATTCTTTCAGCCTCTGATAATAATTCCTGAATTCAAACCACACAGCGCAATGGAGAAATTGTAGTGCCAGAATAAAGAAAGCGTAAAAGTGTTCTAACAGCTATAAGGGCCAGGTTGAAAAACAATCATTTCAGTTCCTTATAATATTATTTCAAGAAAAAATAATTAAATAACAAGGAACTATACCGCAACTGTACATAAATAGTACAACTATACTAGTGATCCGAAATTTCTTGGTGAAGAATAGAAATCAAAGTTTCCAAGCTTTCGCGCATCAACCAGATGGCTTTTTCAAGGAAGGTAGACAGCTAACTGCGTGCTGTCTACCTTCCTTGAAAAAGCCATCTGGTTGATGCGCGAAAGCTTGGAAACTTTGATTTCTATTCTTCACCAAGAAATTTTGGATCACTAGTATAGTTATACTATTTAAGTTATTTCAATGAAGTTTACTGCCATGCATGGGCAGATTGCTTTAGAAGATATTACTGACTTTTGGAGTCAAGGATTTTCGCAAATATGTTCTCATCTGTGGGAAGAATATCACGTGACTAGGTAGGCTACCATGACGCAAGTCGGGTTGTTTCTGTGAGACTTGACTGCAAAGGTTGTCTATGGCGACTAAATAGCAAAACGCTTTGCTGCATTACGGCACCAGATGTACAGCCACCAGAAACAGATTGAGCAGCATCGAAAGATGCTCCCCCTGGCCACCGGTTGTGAGTATTCCAGACACGTTGTGAATATTCCTATTGCGCGTCGGACAACTTGTGTAATCCGTACCCTTAACCCTTCCTAGAAAATACTCCTAGCGGTATGTTTCAACAGAATGTACTCAGCCGCACACTTCGACAGTAGCCTATCTTGATGCTTCCGATCGTCTTGTGCGATGGTACGCATCTGATAACATCTTGAATGAAAACTTCGTAAAAATACTCCTCTTTATCACTTAAAATCACGTATTTCTGACTATGCCTTTTTATATGTACGCATTATTGTGCTATTCACTCACTAGTATCGTGATGTTCTGAACGTGTCACAAATATTACGAAAATATGACCAATTTACATATTGCTTAGGACACATCGTCCTTCTTATTTCCTAATGTTTAATTCTCTGGTAGAATAAGGGGTGAACTTTTTTACCGCTTTAGATGAGGTCCCATTTTCGAATCCCATTTCTCAGATGAGGGTTATGTTTGCTTGCTGGTGGTAGGCAAGTTAATGTGCCCCCAGCATTCCACGGGGCAAGGTAATGTGCCCCCAGCATTTCTAGTTCACCAATCTACAAGTGTCGTTTAATAAATAAGGTTACAAAAAGACGTCCGGCATCGAAATTCTTGAAGCGTCGATATAAAGTTAAAATGCGTGCGCACACCCAAAGGGCCAGTAAAGATAACTTTGCCACCAGATGGCTCTGCCTGAATTCATTTAGTGGTAACGGGTGTTGAAAAATGGCTGCTTTGTTGTCAACATGGTTGCACAAAGAAAAACGAAGCGAAATTACATTGCTTCATGCAAAGTGTGTTTCGTGGAAATATATTGCCAGTTGGTGGAAATGTACGCTGAAGGTTTGATGTCATGGATTTAGGCCTAGTAAGGGTGCAAGGACTTTGCAAAGGTTGAAAAGACATTGACGATAAACATCGAAATGAGTGCCTAACAATCGCTGTTCGAGAGGACATTGGGCTACAGTGGGATACTGTTCCTGTGAGAGAACTCGATCGCAAACCGCAAATCTCAGTGTGTAGTGCCCACTGTGCATGACCAACCGTTTTATTGGAAAATTACCTATGAATAAACCTATGAATCTCACAGAAGTACATAAGGCAAGAAGAATCGGTCTCTCCTTCACACATCTGATACACTGTCATCAGGTACGTAAAGACTTTTTGCATTGTGACGATGAACAAAATTTGGGAGCATCATAAAAGCAGAAGAGCAACCATTACGTGGAAGCATCCGTCATCTCAATTTTCCAAAGAATTCAAGACGTCACCATTCGACAGAAACGTTATGGCGTTTCTCTTTTGGGAATGTCAGAGTGTGCTTCTAATTGATTTTCTGGATTGTAGCGCAAGTGTAACAGCTGAATGGCCCTGTCAGACGCTTGACATATTGTACTATGCCATTCGCCGCAAAAGACTTAGGCTGCATTCAGCAGTGACGCTACAGTGTTGCATCATAATGCCTGACCACATGAGGCTCAAAGCACAGCAGAATGATTTCGGCGACATGGGGTCGGAAGTTTTGGAGCATCCCGCCCCTAGCTCTGACCTCGAGCTCTACGATATCGATCTGCTTTGCCTCTCAAGAAACACCCGCCAGCATTCCACCCTCGGCTCTGACCTAGAGCTCTGCAATATTTATCGACTTTGGCCTTTCAAGAAACGCCAGCGAGCATTTCGGTAGAGACGCTCCTGTGAGGTAATTCCCAACAGAGTAACTGCAGCAACAGGACCTCGATTTGTTTTCACCTGGCATATATGACTTACCATTACGATGGAGCATTTGTTTAAATCGCTATATCGAGCGTCTCTATTTACAGCGAACTCAGCACAAAATTGAATCTTCACTGACACCCATCACACGTCTTATACACGACCTTTTGTATTTCCTACTCATTATATTTTTCTCATGCAAACATTCGCGAATCTTGTTCTTCCATGATTTGCTTGGCCTTCTTGTACCTTATTTTCGTGCCATTTGGGCTGTATAAATTCTCCTAGTAAGTACATCACCACCCATTTCTTCAAGATATCCAAACCACCCAAGAATATTTGATTAGAACATGTCTTGCCATCCCATATCCATACCGAAAGTAACATCTCTCCAGCATACAAACGACTCCTATGTCTCTTCTGCAATGCCCAGGTTTCACTGCCGTACATCAGAGTACGAACAATAACCCTTTCATACACAGCCATTCAGGACTTTTTTTTATGAAACTATCATTCCTGTGAAAGTCTCCTAAAACAGCAATTACTTTCAAAGCTGAATTCACTCGCTTACTAATTTCACAATTTAATTTGATTTCTCTGTCAAACATGCTGCCTAGACACGCAAAGTCTTTCACCTGCTTCGTTTCTGTGTCACTCAGGACGATCTTGCATTCAGTACTAACATTTCCTCGCTCAAAAACCATAATTTAGGTTTTTCTCTTATTTATACTCAGTTTGAATTTCATACAAACTTCGTGCATCCGGGACAACATACCCTGTGACTCGCTTTTGCTCTCTGCCAACAGGATTGCGTCATCAGCATATATGCACACGCGGAAATTACCAAGACGTAAATCAGTGTTGCAAACTTATAAGGGGAATAAAAATTGCATCTAATCTAGCGTTCTTAAAATATATTTATTTCCTGTGTAACATAAGTCTATGAACTTTCAGCGCTCATTGTGGTCAAAAAGTTTCATCATAGTTTGGTAAGTTAAATCTCTCATCCGGAAATGTAAATTAAGTAATAAAAATATTTGTAAAGAAATAAATTTATTTGATTAATAAAGAAATGTCTCGAAATTTCTAAAATCTAACAGAAGTTTCCGACATCTATGAAAGCATGTTTTGAAAATTACTATTTTTAGTATAAGTTTTAAAACTCCAAAGTGTTTTACCTGAAAGCTGTTCTTTTCAGTCCACAATCTATCTCTTTATGCTCTGGCAATTTTTAATTTTACGATTCTTCCTGAAAAATCAAATGAAATGGTCAGTCCCTTCTGTTAAGTAGCATTGTAATGCACACGTAAATAATAAAAAGTGGTCAGCTTCATTATAACAACTGCACACACACACACACACACACACACACACACACACACACACACACACACACACACACACACACACACTTGAAACAAATCAATCTGCGAAAATGAATGTCCACATAAATCATTCAAAAACATGTAGTCACCTTTGTTACTTACTCTATTTTCAAATCAGCGTTCATACGCACTGTGTGGACACTATTAAATACATCATTATATTATCGTTTCCACGAAGCTCTCACTCGTTATGTGATTATTGAAAGAATAGTTACATGTGAGAGCTGCATTTAAGAAATATTGAATCAGACAAAATGTATGTAAAACACTAGAATTTATCAGTGCTGAACAGATTTCATTTAAAAATACGAGAATTTGATATACTAAATTAGTAGTACCTCTGTCTCTACACACAAAAACTAGCATCATTATCTTCAACCGTTCTCAATTCGCTGCTGGATGAAAGTCTCCCCAAGTCACTTCCACAACAACTCTCCGCCTTGAGTAATTGTTTCCTATTTTACTCCCGCATGCTTCGAACTTAATCCTCCTATCTCCCTCGTTGTCTTCTTCTTACTTAGTCTTTTTCTGTCGATTGGTATAGTCTAATATTTCGGTTGTCCAACGGTTCTTCTAACATTATGACCAGCCTGTTTCCACATGAAGGTCTTTATTTTGAACATGGTATCATCGACTTCTGTCATTCTCTTTATCCAAGAGTTCCTCTTCCTATTTTCCCTATTTAAACCAAGCATGCATATCTCCCTCTGCTTTGAGTTGTCTGCAGCGTCTGAATCTCTTTCTTAGTTAAGGTACAAGTTTTTAACCCATAAGCAGGAACTAGAAGCATGCATTGATTAAATACTTTTCTTTTAATATACAGTCCAGTAAAAAATTATGACCACCAGTTGGTATGAGGTAAGACCTCATTGTGCCACCAATACCGCAGATGTAGGGCATGGCATTGATTCAATGAGGCATCTTTTTAACGTTTCTGTAGGGATGCTATAATATGCAGACACCAGAGCTTCTCTCAGATCATCAAGAGTCATAAGTGGTGGATCCATACGTGTTGGTCAAGATAGTCCCATAGATGTTCAAATGGATTGATGTCCTGCTAGTATGGTGGCCAGAATAGTAGGCTAAAGTCACTGGAATGTTCCTAAAACCATTCTCACGCATTTATAGCAACAGGGCTAGGTGCATTATCTTGCTGGAAGCAACCCATACCATCGGGGTAGACAGTCATCATGAATGGGAGCACTTAATCCGCCACAGTGGATAGGTAGCCTCAAGCCTTCATCGTGCGATCGAGGGGCATGGTTGCCGCCAATGATTCCCAAGAAAACATGCCCCCACACGAGCACACTTCCACCTCCCTGTTTCTTCTTGAACATCACGTAGGTGGTTTATGTCAGTAGTACTTCGCCGTACTCTCCATTGACTATCCACACGATAAAGCAGAAAACGTGATTTGCCTGAAAAGGAAGATTTTCTTCCGCTGTTCGATGGTCCAAGAAGAAAATTCACGCTGTAATCGTCGATGTCTGGCCGTCAGCATGAGTACCTTGAGTGGACCGCCACTCCGGAGACCCATAGAGAGCAGAGTTCGTTGGACTGTAGTCTGTGATACATACCTCGAATTATACCTGCATTAAATGCGCTGGCCAGTTGTACTACTGTGGCGCGTCTCTTGGATCGTATTAGTCGGGATAGCGATCGCTGCCCACGGTCGTCAATGCTCCGGGTGCGTTCTCTATTACGCTTGTTACTGCAGGTCTTGCCGGTTTCCTCTTGGATCGTGCTAGTCGGGATAGCCGACGCTGCCAACGGTCGTCAATGCTCCGCGTGCGTCAGCTATTGCCCTTATTACTGCAGGTCTTGCCAATTTCCTCTTGGATCCTAGTCGGGATAGCCGCCGCTGCCCATGGTCGTCAATGCTCCGTGTGCGTCCGCTATTACCCTTATTAATGCAGATCTTCCCGGTTTCCTCTTGGATCGTACTAGTCGGAGCAGACGCGCTGTCAACTATCGTCAATGCTCCGTGTGCGGTGGCTATTACCCTTATTAATGCAGGTCTTGCCGGTTTCCTCTTGGACCCTAGTCGAGACAGCCGTCGCCGCCCACGGTCGTCAATGCTCCGTGTGCGTCCGCTATTACCCTTATTACTGCAGGTCTTACCAGTTTCCTCTTGGATCGTATTAGTCGGGATGGCCGTCGCTGCCAACGGACGTCAATGCTCCGTGTGCGGCTACTATTACCCTTATATTGCAGGTCTTGCCGGTTTCCTCTTGGATCCTAGTCGAGACAGCCGTCGCTGCCCACGGTCGTCAATGCTCCGTGTGCGGTGGCTATTACCCTTATTAATGCAGGTCTTGCCGGTTTCCTCTTGGACCCTAGTCGAGACAGCCGTCGCCGCCCACGGTCGTCAATGCTCCGTGTGCGGTGGCTATTACCCTTATTACTGCAGGTCTTGCCGGTTTCCTCTTGGACCCTAGTCGAGACAGCCGTCGCCGCCCACGGTCGTCAACGCTCCGTGTGCGTCCGCTATTACCCTTATTACTGCAGGTCTTACCAGTTTCCTCTTGGATCGTATTAGTCGGGATAGCCGTCGCTGCCCACGGACGTCAATGCTCCGTGTGCGGCGGCTATTACCCTTATATTGCAGGTCTTGCCAATTTCCTCTTGGATCCTAGTCGAGACAGCCGCCGCCGCCCACGGTCGTCAACGCTCCGTGTGCGTCAGCTATTACCCTTATTACTGCAGGTCTTGCCAATTTCCTCTTTAATCGTTCTAGTCGGGATAGCCGACGCTGCCCACGGTCGTCAATGCGCTCCGTGTGCGTCCTCTATTAGCCTTATTACTGCAGGTCTTACCAGTTTCCTCTTGGATCGTATTAGTCGGGATAGCCGTCGCTGCCAACGGTCGTCAATGCTCCGTGTGCGTCCGTTATTACCCTTATATTGCAGGTCTTGCCGGTTTCCTCTTGGATCCTAGTCGGGATAGCCGTCGCTGCCCATGGTCGTCAATGCTCCGTGTGCGTCCGCTATTACCCTTATTAATGCAGGTCTCGCCGGTTTCCTCTTGGATCGTACTAGTCGGGATAGCCGACGCTGCCCACGGTCGTCAATGCGCTCCGTGTGCGTCCTCTATTACCCTTATTACTGCAGGTCTTACCAGTTTCCTCTTGGATCGTATTAGTCGGGATAGCCGTCGCTGCCAACGGTCGTCAATGCTCCGTGTGCGTCAGCTATTACCCTTATTACTGCAGGTCTTGCCAATTTCCTCTTGAATCGTACTAGTCGGGATAGCCGACGCTGCCCACGGTCGTCAATGCGCTCCGTGTGCGTCCTCTATTAGCCTTATTACTGCAGGTCTTACCAGTTTCCTCTTGGATCGTATTAGTCGGGATAGCCGTCGCTGCCAACGGTCGTCAATGCTCCGTGTGCGTCCGCTATTACCCTTATATTGCAGGTCTTGCCGGTTTCCTCTTGGATCCTAGTCGGGATAGCCGCCGCTGCCCACGGTCGTCAATGCTCTGTGTGCGTCCGCTATTACCCTTATTACTGCAGGTCTTGCCAATTTCCTCTTGAATCGTACTAGTCGGGATAGCCGACGCTGCCCACGGTCGTCAATGCGCTCCGTGTGCGTCCTCTATTACCTTTATTACTGCAGGTCTTACCAGTTTTCTCTTGGATCGTATTAGTCGGGATAGCCGTCGCTGCCAACGGTCGTCAATGCTCCATGTGCGTCCGCTATTACCCTTATATTGCAGGTCTTGCCGGTTTCCTCTGGGATCCTAGTCGGGATAGCCGTCGCCGACCACGGTCGTCAGTGCTCTGTGTGCGTCCGCTATTACCCTTGTTACTGCAGGTCTTGCCGGCTTCCTCTTGGATCGGGCTAGTCGGGATAGCCGACGCTGCCAACGGTCGTCAATGCTTCGTGTGCGTCAACTATTACCCTTATTACTGCAGATCTTGCTAATTTCCTCTTGGATCGTATTAGTCGGGATAGCCGTCGCTGCCAACAGTCGTCAATGCGCCGTGTGCGTTAGCTATTACCCGTATTACTGCAGGTCTTGCCGGTGTCCTTTTATTCGCGGAACAAATTTAACAACTGCACCACGCTAACAGTCTACAATATCGGCCGTTTCTGTAATGGTACCACACTTCAGTCGGTGGCCAACAATCATTTCTTTTTCAAACTCTGGTAGGTCACCATGTCCATTTCCCATTTTCACGCGAAACTTCATACCTTCCGCGAGTTCGTGTCCTTTTAAATGTCTTACATGCTTCGCAGATGCCGCTACACACGCCATCTGGTTCTACGTTACGATTCCTTCTTACATCAGGGATGGTCATAATCTTTTGATTGAAAGTAACGTGTGTGCGTATAGAATGGCAGATAGTATATATGATGCACATTTAAACACTGGGTAAACACGTTTTTCCTTTTGGCACGATATCTATACTTTTAAAATTCGAATTGGAATTTTTATTTCATTTTTTCTTTAATTTGGGATTTAACTACCACCTTGAGGAACTCAGTGGGGTATTAGCAGTCTCCTGTCCCTAATTTAGGGCCACTGGTTCCAAGGAAGGGAGAGAGCCAGTGCCGTAAGACAAGCACAACATCCATGCCTGACCGGGATTCGAACCCGGACACCTTTCGGATGAATGATCAGAGGCCATCGCTTGGACCACTGCGCCACCGTTCGGTAGCTGAACTATTGAAAAAAATATGTGGGCTTTTTAATTTATATGATGCATAATTTGGCCTCGACGTAGGGTAAATATTCGTCAAAAATTTCCAAGCTATCTCCGCTTCTAAAAATCGTCTTTACAAAATTCGATGTATAACTAGCATTAGCAATTACTAGAAATTTTGTCATTTACATTCCAGCGCTTACTCTTGTAAAATTTTCTCGTTAAGTGTTACAAATTTAGATCAGCACCTCGACTATATCGGACTTATTGAAAATAAAATTAAGAAATCTCTTCTAGCATCCCCTAACATTTCTACCGGCTTCTGAGTTGGAAACGAGTCAAAACTTTTGGATCCAGAGCCGACCTGGATCTGTAACTGCCCCGGACCCGACCCGGACAAAGCTGCTTTGAACTATAATATATGCAATAGGGCGTTCAAAAAGTCTCTCCGCAATGAGTGTCCGAGATTATATGGAAATCAAGCAAAAGTATAGAAACGTATAATTTACTCACTTACTTACAAGAAGTATTGAAACTGTCGTCCTTCATTCGAAAGACATAACTTGTCTTACACATGTTTTCAAGCACAACGGCGTTAGTCAAAAAGTCCCTCAACAATAATGATAAGTCTGTTTCACATAATTTTGATGGCACTGCAGTCAAAGTTTTGGAATCAAGCAATTTGCTGCATATATTTAATTTCAGTTTTTGCTGTTTTCTTGATAACATATCAAGCTTCAGAATTCGTTTCACAGCAACACCAATTTTCACAAGTTTATGATGAGTTGAAAGTTTCCAAAATGTGGATGTTGTTTTCATCACTGTCCCTCAGAAGGAAGGAATGCTTTTTTCTGCTAAGGACATTCTTCCTTCATATTGCATGACAAATCATTTTTCAGTCCGTGGCGCCAGCATGGAGCACAAAATTCCACACTGTGCATTTTTTTTTTGAAGAAAATATACAAATATTTCTTTTTTTTTTTTTTCAAACGGAAATAAAGCCAGATTGAACTCGGGTCAGGAACAGCTTGACCCGCTAGAAATTGTCGACCCGGTGACCTTTGATTGAAACAGATCAGATCATATAGCGAGTGTTTGACTCCAGGTCTTAAACAACACTTAGAAATAAGAAGCTAGGAGATTTGGGCTAAAGTGCCCGATAGGAAAGTGACACGGAAGCGAGGTAGAAAGGGGGAGGAAGACGCCCTTATTTATAACCGAGGGGCCAGTACTCAGTATCCGACGGCTTAACGTGCCCAATTTTTTGAAGCATGCCTTTCTGAGGCTTCATATGGTAGGTGTTTCTTGACTTTATAACGTCCATTTCATTTTTGCTTCTATGTGATACCAAATTCCAAAATGTATTGAATCTAAGAAATTTCCCTACATATTTAGAATTAAATTAATTCTGATTTCATAACAACGTTTGTACTGGGATATTTGCAGTGATTTAGATTTATTAAAAAAAAAAAAAAAAAAAAAAAAAAAAAAAAAGGAAACTGTCTTAGCGGTTTATGGATTAAATAAAAACGACCGGAAAGAAGACTATCTAAATTTTTTAGAAACAGTTTCAAATCTGATTTGTTGTTTTCATTATATTTTATTTAATTTCTACTACTTATACAATACTCATATTCGAACCCGGACCCCTTTCGGATGAATGATCAGAGGCCAACGCCTTAGACCACTGCGGCCACCGGGGCGGCCGATTGGTTTTCAGTATCCAGCGTTAGACCACTGTGCCACCGAGAAAGCTTAAAATCATTGAAGTTCGATAATTCTGTACCCTTCATAAGCTTGCTGAAAATCTTTATTTTATAAACTTAAACTGGTCTGAAGTGCTGTGAAGTACACTATATTGACAAAAGTCACCGGACACCTAGAAGAGAAAAACAACATAGCATTTATTTACATACATTAGTACGGTGTCGGTCCACCTTTGGCCTAAATGCATGCACTGACCCTTCGAGACATGTTTTCGACAAGGATTTGGAACATAGCGATTGGTATGCACTTTCATTCAGCACATAATGCTGCCGCTAACTGTTGCTTAGTAGTAGGCCTCTGTTCCAAAATTCTTATCCGGATGAATTAAAATTCATCCCATAGGTGCTCTATGGGATTAAGATTAGGACTCTGTGCTGGCCAATTCACACACGATACGGAATTGTCGTTAAACCACGCCGTAACAGTCCTTGCTTTATGGCTCGGTGCGTTTTCTTACTGGTATCAACAAAGCTCGGTTCCCTAGTATTGGCACAGAATTCGTAGAGCATAATTGTCAAGAATATTGAGGTAGACGCGTTGGTAAAGAGGTTTGTCCACGATAATTAATGGGCCGGGACCATACCACGAAAAACAACCCCACACGAGTACACTACCAGCTCCAAACTTGACCGTAAGAACAGTAAATAGCGTTCCCCCGGGCTGCTGCCATACCCACACGCGGCCATCAGACTCTTGGATCGTGTATCTGGATTCACCAGTCCATAGGACCCGTTTCCATTAATCTATGGTCCATGATAAATATGCTTTACACCTTGCTAAACGACGAGTAGCATTCCGAGTGGAGATGAAAGGCTTATGAGCAGCCGCACGACCACGGTAACCCATGGAATGAAGTTCTCTGCGAATGGTACGTGTACATACCGAAGTTCCAGCATTTTTACTTACCTGTACATTGAGGTCTTGTGCAGTACTCCGTCGATTAGCTGAAACGACTCTCCTGAGACTTCGACGTCCTCTATCACTGTTTTTCTTTGGTCTGCCAATACGTTTTGCTGCTCCAGGCACGCCATGTGTCTTCCACTGATTCAGTACATTCAAAACAGTTGACTTAGGTATGTTTAAACGCCTCTCGGTTTCTCTTATGGACAACCCACTGATATATCACCCAAAAATCTTTCCTTTCTCAAAGCCAGTTCCCTCTCGCCGCGACATTTTCACTCAAAATCACAGTGCGATATGATCGAGGTGAGCTGCAGGCTTGTTTTTATACCGTTTGCAACTTACCACGCATCTTAACAACGCAGCGGATCCGTTCATTTCCTTTTGAAGGGTTGTCCGGTGACTTTTGTCAATATAGTGTATATTGTGCTGATTATATTTGCGTGGTTATCTGCAAACAGAAAAGGTCTCACCTTTGGGAACGCAATAACTGGAACTAAACAATGCGCTTTGCCCGTGTCACATAGCAAAGTGGAAACCACCATATGTTTTGTCGAACAGGAAGAATTCTCAGTAGCAATTTCGTTATTCAATTATTTTTCACTTTGCTCGTGACTGTAATATCATCAGTTCTGTTAAAGAACGTTTAAACGCAAGACAAACATGATAAATGTTGTTTCTCTGAGATCATGACGTTTAGAAATTTTTTAATCATATTCGTGATACATTTGTCGCAATCGGTACATGATTTTTCTAATTTATTGTCGTGTCCTAACACCTGAGATTTTATAGAGGGTCAAGAAACCCCGCTGGTAACAGAGATAGAATTAGGGCGTGGCGATCGCCATGTTCATTGGAAACAGGCAGCGAATTCATGAATGCAATTCCCTACGGATCCCTGAAAACACCGCAATTAGGATAATTGGCTCCTGTAATTGAACCTGAGTCACGAACCTGGGTCTCTGTCGTTCTTGTGATCTAAAACTGTGACTAAAGCAAAGGCCGTAAAATGTAATTTGAAAAAGGTCTTTGCACGATTGTCCGCATAAACATAGTTTTTTGTACCTGATGAAGTATTCTCACGTCAACTGTGATTTTGCCGTGTAAAAAGCATTTTGGTACAGTGGAGTCTTATTCAGTATTCAGCGTGTTCCGGAAAATACATATTTCAGGCTGCATCTGCATTGTATTACCAAAAGTATTCTAATGACCACTGTCGCTAGATATAAAATTGGGTTAAGACTTTGAAACCCCAAAACTTATCCGACTGGCTTATAAATTGAATATAATTATGAATATAATTAGTTAAAGTGCAATTAGGATTAATTTGTATCTGTGCATTTTAAATAAATCATTTGATTAGAACAGCATAGATATGTTATTAGGTGAACCAATTCTTCAGTTTCTAATACTTTTGTTAGATCTATCATCATAGCAATTCTTAATCCACTCTTGAATGATAGTCTCCCCAGATCTATTCAACAATCCTCTAACTTGAGAATGTTCCATGTCACTCTTGCGTGTTCTCGAATTTTATCCATACATCTCCCAAATAATCTCCTTCCATGTATTTTTCTGTACCTTGCAATTTAGTCTAGTATTTCGTTTGTCCAACTGTGATCAATTCTTTTCCAACGAATGTTTTTTTACCTACCTTTCTTGGTTACACAAAGGATGCATCTCTCTCATGAGTCTTTGAGCTGCTTGCAGACTCTGAATATCTCTTTTAGTTAAAGTACATGTCTCTGATCCATAAGTAAGAACTCCAATGTTGCATTGATTAAACACTTTCGTTCATATCGGTAAATTGCTCTTTAAAATTCTGTATTTTCAAATGCACTCCACCCAAGTTTTATACTTCTAGTGATTTTTGTTCAATGTTATCTGTTGTCCAAGATAAATATACAGAGGGTGTTCTTACATTTTTAGAACGTTTTTGATTACAGGAAATAAGAGAAGTTCAAAGAATTAAAACTAGCAACAACGTGATAGATGAACACGAAAGAAACACCTGCTGCAGTTAAATATCGTCTGCTAAGGAAATGGTGCACATAAACAAGCTGTGGATAGAAGGTTACATTTTCGCTCTTTACGAAATGAAATATTCGCATTCTGTAATAGAAAACGCTGTGAAAATTATGGAATTAGCATTTCTAAATGTAAAATAAGCAATATTATTAATAATAGGGGGAAAAAAACGTCAAGCATTGCTTTTAACAGGAAAAAGAACACCAAGCGAATGTCCAAAGAAAGTACGTACTTTAACGACTATTGCAAAAGTAAAGTCTCTGGTCTTCAAAAGAAAATCCACCGACCCAAAGAGCACTCGCTAAATCGTTAAAAATATCTGTATCAACTGTGAAAAAGGTAATAAAGAAAGATTTGAATCTAAAAAAAAAAAAAAACATAATGTTTACCTCCTTTTGCCTACGAACGGGGCTGAGCGCAAAACACGGCGTAGACTTCTTTATGAAAATCACTTAGCCGGAGACAGATGGAAATTTATTGAGATTATTGATAAAGAATGGAACTACCTAGACGACATACAACAAAAGGTCGATTTATTAACGCGAAAGAGCAGAAAAAGACTTACAAATTTGCTTCCAAGTATCTAAAGAAAGTTTCACTAAAGGATTCATGATTATTGCTGCTTTGTCGTATAAGGAGAAATTAAAGTTAAGAAAAGTTGAAAAGAATGTTAGAATCAATTTTACCTATTGCCAAAATAATGTTTTAAGTCCTACATTTAAAGAGGAAATACCATTCTATTTTCCACAGAGCCTTGAAAGAATGGAACTCCATCAGAATTAGCTACCGGTCATACATCCACATTTACCCCTCTGCTTCCTGGAAAAAAAAAAAAAAAAAAAGACGGGTATCGAAACTATACCTTTTGTTCATATTCCTTCAAAGTCCCTTGATGTGTCACCAATTGACTATTGTGCCTTCGGACTGCTAAAAAGACTGGTATCAAGTCTATACCTTTTGCTCATATTCCTTCAAAGTTCCCCTGATGTGTCACCAATGGGCTATTGTGTCTTCGGACTGCTAAAAATACTGGTAAAAAGAGTAGTATCAAGTCTATACCTTTTACTCATATTTCTTCAAAGCCCCATTACGTGTCACCAATGGACTATTGTGTCTTCGGACTGCTAAAAAGACTGGTATCAAGTCTATACCTTTTGCTCATATTCCTTCAAAGTCCCCTGATGTGTCACCAATGGACTATTGTGCCTTCGGACTGCTAAAAAGACTGGTAAAAAGACTAGTATCATGCCTATCCCTTTTACTCATATTCCTTCAAAGTCCCATAATGTGTCACCAATGGACTATTGTGCCTTCAGACTGCTAAAAAGACTGGTATCAAGTCTATACTTTTTGCTCATATTCTTTCAATGTCCCATAATGTGTCACCAATGGACTATTGTGCCTTCGGACTATCAAAAAGAGCGCTTTCTAAGCGAAGACCTAAAACAATTGTTGGACTATGGAAAGCAGTGGAAGAGGAGTGGAATGAAATACCATAGCCAATTTTAAGAAATGCGCTGTTATTTTGGAAATCTAGATGTAGGCTCATAGTCCAGAGAGAGAGAGAGAGCTATCAGATAAAACATTTAAGAGAGAAATAATTTTATTTTAAAACATTAATTATATTGCTGGAAAATCGTTCTAAAAATGTGTCAATATCAACCGTAGGTGTCTGCCCTTCAAACTCTAAATTTTTAGTTGTTGTAAAATCAGTTTATAATTTGGTGGGGGGGGGGGGAGAAGCTGGGTTAACGACCAACGCGAGAGATTCTAAGGGCTGTAAGCATTCGCCTATCACTAATTTTGGTCCACTAGATCTAACAAGAGAGCAAGAGAGTACAGCCACTGCCCAAAGGTAAACACATAACCTATGCCACTTGCAGGGTTCGAACCCAGGAACAAGTGGACGAACTGTTAGAAACCAGTGCTTAAAACTCTGTGCCACAGAGACAGTATTTTGTTTTACGTGATTTCATCTTTAATCCCACTCCTTTATTCTTGTCAGCAAGTTTTTGGATCTGAAATTCAAGTTTCAGCGAATAATTGCAAAAAGCACAGAAATGAAGTACGTGCGTATAACTGAATTAAAAGATGGACCTATACTATAGTAAAATATCAGAACTAACACAGAATTACGTACAAAAATGAAAAGCGTATTACTGCAAACTGTGTAACTGAGAATTCCACTGTGTGTGTGTAGAGATATTAGGTGATCTTTCTTTGTCCCGGATAACTGAATACTGCGGAACGTGGACGTCATTGTTAATAAGGTAAACAATAAGCAATGAGCATATTGGCGTAGAAAACAAATTGGCATACCCGAGCTTTCGCTCACAAACGTGTGGCATCATTAAGGCTCATTAAAACTGACCTATACGGAGAGAATTCATGATTAAAGCTTCCTCCGTATAGGTTAGTTTTAATAACCTATACTGAGGGAATTCATGATTAAAGCTTCCTCCGTATAGGTTAGTTTTAATAACCTATACGGAGGGAATTCATGATTAAAGCTTCCTGCGTATAGGTTAGTTTTAATAACCTATACGGAGGGAATTCATGATTAAAGCTTCCTCCGTATTGGTTAGTTTTAATAACCTATACGCAGGGAATTCATGATTAAAGCTTTCCTCCGTATAGGTTAGTTTGAATAACCTATACGGAGGGAATTCATGATTAAAGCTTCCTCCCTATAGGTTAGTTTTAATAACCTATACGGAGGGAATTCATGATTAAAGCTTCCTCCGTATTGGTTAGTTTTAATAACCTATACGGAGGGAAATCATGATTAAAGGTTTCCTCCGTATAGGTTAGTTTTAATAACCTATACGCAGGGAATTAATGATTAAAGCTTCCCTCCGTATTGGTTAGTTTTAATAACCTATACGGAGAGAATTCATGATTAAAGCTTCCTCCGTATAGGTTAGTTTTAATAACCTATACGTAGGGAATTCATGATTAAAGCTTTCCTCCGTATAGGTCAGTTTTAATGAGCCTTGATAAAGCCACAATTTTGTGTGCGAAAGCTCGGCTGTTCCAATTTGTTTTCCACAATAATGAAATAACGAATTTTGTTTTTAAGTTCATGATTAATAGTGTTATATATTATGCTAGTTCACGCGTCAACAAATTAAACAGCTATGCGTTACATTACAAACAAATTAACTGTGGATAAACATCTACCCGTAAACAAATTACCTTTATGTCTCCACTGTTACTATATGGATCAAGATTAAATTAGGCCTATTTATAACCAATATATACAAAATGCATTATCTTATCTCCTTTATATATCTATCTCCATATGCTCATAGAGCTGTGACTTACAATGATTTCGCTGAGCTGTGTTTTCTTGGGTCGGAATTTGATTACGAATCACAAGAGAAACGTAGAAAGGGAATGATCTGCTGTAGAGGAAGAAATTGATTATATTAATGGAAGATAGTATTTAACCATAACGGGTCGAAAACGGATCAGGGTGGTCCTGACTCGCCTTGCTTTATCGAAAGGAATATGTTGACTTAAGTGACCCGTGGCCCGTTTAAATTTCTGACTGGGGATTATATGAAAGAGCACCCTTATTCGTCGTTCCTAAAACATTTGTGAGAATTCGGTGAGGAAAGCCAATGCACATTGAAATTTGCTGGCGTAACTCTTACAAAATCTTCTTTGCTTGCGCAGAGTACATTTAAGGAGATAGGGGACCCGGGGTGTGCACAGTATTTTGGGGCCCCAGTATTAGTCGCTCATCTAGGATTTCACCATTGGTGGATGAATAAAAATTCCCAGGAGAAAATATTCTCAAAACGTGATGAGGAAGCACGAAAATATCCCCACCGTATTGATGTGTGCATCCTATGATTCATGGAAGAATTAGTGTCAGCAAGAAAAGAAAATCTAAAAATGCATGTTGAAAAATGGATGCCAGTTGAGTTCTGCATTAACCCCCCCCCCCCCTCCAAGGTTTCAGCTTTTTTTAAATTATACCGAAGTTGTGGACAAAATAGTATGATTCAAATATCATGATTCAAACGAATTCTTAATGCATGAAAATTTCCCCCAATTACAGATGTGCACAAAAAAAAAAAAAAAAAAAAAAAACATCTGTAATGCTTTCGAAAAATTTGAGAATGGACTGGGGGCGAAAATTTTTGCGGACTCTTCCTGAAAAAGCGGAAAGAAATATATATATTTTTTTACAAGGCAGTTTCTCATAGCTTTCGCTGTGCTATCTGAAAAAAAAATGTTGAACTCTGTCAAATCTTCAAGCACCTGCATAATTCTGGGGCCCCTTGAAAGTGGAGGATCCAGAGCTGCAGCCTCCCCTAACCCCCTCTTAAATGGGCTCTGCCTTTGCGCATTACATTTTTGCTTTCATTTTTCTTTTTCTTGGGCTATTTGATTTTGCATTATTTTGCTTTTAAATTAAATGATGAATTCAGTTTGTTCGTACATTTTGCTATCTTCTTGTAGATACTATATCTTCTTGTAGATACTAAGTTAAACTTATTTTCCATTATAATCCTTTGAATCCTAGGGATATGCTCAGCTTACTTGGACATTTTAAAAATTCTCTTTTTAATGTTCTGCTCTTTGAACATTGCCTTGCCTTCGAATCCGCTGAATTCACTTGGTATTTTTTTATTATTATTATTTCAAGTCAATATTGTTTTTGAACTTGGGAGACTGAGTTCAACTTGTTTAAACATTATCTTCCTTTCAGTTTAGATGCTTGTCAGTTTATTGCATATAGATTCAAATTTGAACATTCCTTTTCTTAATGTCAAATACAAAATCCGATTTGATTTATTCTTTTAAAACATGAAAGTTGATATATTTGAGTCGTCTAAGTTTTTTTTTTTTTTCTTTTTGTGGATTTAAAGATCACCATGAGCATCTCGATGTTCCAGGAAAGAAAGACAGCCAGTATCGTAAGACAAACACGAGGTCCATACCACACCGGAATGCAAACCCGGACCCATCTCGGACGAATGATCAGAAGCTAACGCTTAGACCACCGCGCCACCAGGGCGGGGTTTATGTTTTTGGTAAGAATCATAAACATGCATCTCTTTGACTGCTAAAAATGAAAGTGCCAGTTAATTTGAGGAAATTAAACAAATTATGAAATACATCTTCATCCCTTTCGTATTAGAAGATAAAATATGTCTAAGAACACATTCGAAAAATGAGTACATTATACACAGTACTGACACTTGACTACTGTATCTCTATTTTTTTTAATGTAAAGCCCTATCGAAGTACAGCAGAGTATCGTTAAAAAGTTGCTATGCGGCGGGGTTAAAATGAAAATAATTTATCATTTTCATTGGTTATCTTATACTACCTGCTAATCAGAAGAAGTTCAGTTCGGTATAACACGTTTTGTTACGTGCCGTTATAGTTTCTTTTTGGGCTAATATACACTATAATGACAAAATTCACCGGACACCTAGAAGAGAAACACAACATAGCATTTATTGATATACATTAGTACGGTGTCGATCGACCTTTGGCCTTAATGCATGCACTAACCCTTCGAGACATGCTCTCGACAAAGTTTTGGAACACAGCGATTGGTATGCGCTCCCATTCAGTACATAATGCTGCAGCTAACTGATGCTTAGTAGTAGGCCTAGGTTCCAACCTTCTTATGCGGCGCTCTAATTCTTCCCATAAGTGCTCTATGGGATTAAGACCAGGCTCTGTGCTGGCCAGTTCACACACGATACAAAATTATCGTTAAACCACGCAGTAAGAGTCCTTGCTTTAGTGCTCGGTGCATTATCCTGCTGGTACCAACAATGCTCGGTTCCATAGTATTGCCACAGAGTTGGTAAGACATAATTGTCCAGAATATCGAGGTAGATGTGGTGGTTAACAGGTTTGTTAATGATAACCAATGAGCCGGGACCATACCACCAAAAATACCCCCACACGAGTACACTACCAGCACCAAACTTGACCGTAGGAACAGTACACTGTGGTAAATAGAGTTCCCCCGGCTGCCGCCATACCCACACACGGCCGCCAGACCGTAGGATCGTGTATCTGGATTCATCAGTCCATAGGACCCGTTTCCATTGATCTACGGTCCACGATAAATGTTCTTTACATCATGCTAAACGACGAGTAGCATTCCGAGTGGAGATGAAAGGCTTATGAGCAGCCGCACGACCACGGTAATCCATGGAATGAAGTTCTCTGTGAATGGTACGTTTAGATACCGCAGTTCCAGCATTTTTACTCACCTGTACCCTGAGGTTTTTGTGCAGTTGTCCGTCGATTAGCTGTAACGAATCACCTGCGGCTTCGACGTCCTCTATCATTGATTTTCTTTGGTCTGCCGGTACGTTTTACTGCTTCAGGCACGCCATGTGTCTTCCACTAATTCAGTACATCCAAAACAGTTGACTTGGGTATGTTTAAACGCCTCTCGGTTTCTCTTATGGATAACCCACTAATATAACACCCAGCAATCTTTCATTTCTCAAAGTAAGTTCTCTCCCACTCAACGTCACAATGCGTTATGATCGTGGTCAGCTGCAGGCTTGTTTTTAAACCATTTGCAGCTGTACCGCGCATACTAACAACGCAGCGAATCCATTCATTTGCTTTTGAAGGGACGTCCGGTGAGTTTTGTCAATACAGTGTATCTCAAACGAGGTGATCCTAATGTTTGGTAGAAGAAACAGTCTTATTTATAACGAGGAGTCTTTATCCCGGGATCACCTGATAGAGGTCACTGCTGAACAACTGTTGTTGTTTGACAGCAACGAAGTGCAAACCTTTACACTTCAAATTCGAAGTCGTCTTCTCTGGCTCTTAGACCTCATAATTTACTTAAGGATCGAAATCAAAGTTCTTGTAACTTTAGTTCCAAAATCCCTGCATTCTAGAAGATCAATAACGCAATATTTACCTTATGATTCTCCCTAAAGCGCAATTAATTTTTAACGATTTTAACTAAACAGAATCATTGTATATACACAGTCGAGTCACATTGTTGTGACCACCGGCTAATATCCAGAGTAACAGTCGTGTGCAGCGCGGACAGTAGCTAGACGTGCTGGGAGTGACTCAGTAAGGTGCTGGAAGGTGTTCACAGGTATGTGGAGCCATGCTGACTGCAGTGCATCTGACAGCTGCTATAGGGTGCGTGGTGGAGGGTCCATAGAGCAAACAACACGATCGAGGTGGTCTCACAGATGCTCAATTGGGTTTAAGTCTGGAGAATTAGTGGGCCAGGAAAGTACTTTGTAGTCTTCATCGTGCCCTTACAGCCACTCTCGGACATTTCTATTGGTATGACACGTCGCATTGTCGTGCTGGAAGATCCCATCCGCTCCAGGGAAAGCAATTAGCATGTATGGGTGTGCGTGATCTGCAAGGATGGATTTATAGCAAATTTGGTCCATAGTGCCTTCCACAGGTATGAGTGGACCCAGAGAATGCCGCGAAATATTCCCCAGACCATAACGCTGCCCCCAAAGCCTTGCGTTATTCCAGCAATGTTTAAAGAGTGCTTGTTCTCCGAAGTTTCTGACTTTATACGCCAACGTCCATCCGTTCGATGAAGCATAAAACGTTACTCAGCGGAGAAGACAATCCTTTGCAAATCGGCGGAGGTCCAATTCCGATACTGCTGTGCAAATGTAAGCCTTTTCTGCCGATGCACCTTCGTCAGCATAAGTGCAGTGGCCATCCGTCTGCATCGGAGCTCCATACGCAGCAGGGTTCGCTGAACTGTCGTTTCGAACACACTTCCGGTAGCCCCCTGGTTCATTCGTCCGGTGAGTTGCTCCACTGTAGCTTGTCGATCGGGCCTCACGTACCTTTGAAGCCGACGTTCACCTCTCACATCAATGACACATGGTGCTCCGTAGTTTCCACATCGCTTATTCGCAATGGCGCCATTTCTCCAATCACGATACACTTTAACCACAGCATTGCGCGAACAGTTCACAAATTGCGCTGTTTCAGAAATACTGCCACCGTTGGCCAGAAAGCCGATGATCATCCGTTTTTCCAAATCTCATAAATCGCTCTTTTTATCCATGACAGCAACGAGCGACATGTTTTCAGAATGCCTACATCACATCTTATATACCCTCGAAGCCAGCTCACGATACGTGCCTTCTTTCATTGGCTACGCGCTGTTGACCCTAAAAGTATGAGGTGGTCTCAATAATGTGATGTGACTCATCTGTGTAAATATGTGAGGTAATATTTTGCACTATTGGAACGCTTAAAAACGTACTTTAAAACAACCAGAGAAGAAACGCATTTTTTTTTTTTTTTTTTTTTTCGTGAAAGTGGCACAAAGTAGAACTTGCCTAAAGCGCGAAAATACGGCATCGGTTGCTGATGAAAAAGTACAAGAATTTTGGTGTTTAGATTTTCGAAACTAAACACCAATATTCTTATACTTAATTTTGGATAAGTATTTATTTAAAGAAATTATAAGAAATTTCGCTGTTGCACATTGAATGTGTGAATTTCAGTGTCTCTTCAATGTAGTACTTACCACAACTTTTATTTCAATAACCTCTCACCAACTTCGAGTGTTGATTTTTTTTTTTTTTTTTTTTTGGTTGAAGGTTTAACGACCACCGTGAGCAACTCAATGGTCTATAAAGCAGTCACCCGTCCCTAATTTAGGGCAACTGACTCCAGGGAAGGGAGAGAGCCAGTGCCGTAAGACAAACACAACATCCATGCCTCTGTTAAGTTGTTCGTGTTAACTTGCAGAATTTTGCGTAGTTGAAGATAGTAATAAGAATGATAATAATAGTTATAATCAAATAATTCGTGTGATCATTTTATATCTCTTAAGAACGTTTATTATTTTCTTTGTTTAATCGCAGAAAGGTTGTGCGTCAGCTCTGTAATTCTTCCCTAAAATTCCTCTTCCGTCACTTTTTCATGCTGCCGAGAATACCTCTATCTCCGGGTCAGCTTAAGACCACATACCCTACACCTTTCCTCACCGGGATTCCATGCCTCACCGGGATTCGAACCCGGACCCCTGTCGGACGAATGATCAGAAGCCATCGCTTAGACCACTCCGCCGCCGGGGCGGCGAGTGTTGATTTCCGTAAACATAATGTGATTGTTCTCTCAATAATGTGGTAGTACGGATAGGAGTATATTTCTAATTCGTACTCGCAGCTTTCACTGACAGTAAATTTAATTAATGATTTTAAAGTTAACAAGAATTTATACGCAGAATATATGACTTGTATTCACCCTTCTAGCTGCGCTGCATGCATTTTATTTAAGGCGAAAAGTTTAATAAGTGTGCTATTAACTTTTTTTTTTTCATTTCGTGAACAACGTATTAATTTCCGCATTTTTTTTTAAATTATCTTAATTCTTTCTTCTGTGAAATAAATTCGTAATTTCTTATGAAGTGATTTCCAGTCTTTTTTGTAGCGATCGATCAGTCTTTTGATTTGATGTCCTGATATTACTGTAGTGCATCAGAGAAAAAATATTACATGCAGCTACAGATTTCTGTAAGGAGAACTGTATTTGTCAAGGTGAGGTCTTAAATTTCAAAACATACTCTCATTTTAGAAAAATTTCAGAAGACTTGAGAGAAAATGAATAACGGCAATTTGTCTTCCAAAAATGAAAAGAAACTAAGAGAACAAGATCATATGGTAAGTTTCTTCTCAAAATATAATAATCGAAATAATTTTTTGTGCTTCACTAAATGCTCGTATTGGAGCTCAACATCTCTCTCTCTCTCTCTCTCTCTCTCTCTCTCTCTCTCTCTCTCTCTCTCTCTCATGTCATGTGTGTGTGTGTGTGTGTGTGTGTGTGTAAGTTTTTTTTTTGCAGCTTAATAAAAAAAAAAAAACATGCAAAGATTGCAGACAACTGAAAAGAGCATGAAGAGATGCATGCTTGGTGTAAACAGGAAAGATAAGAAGAGGAACTTGTGGATACGGAATATGACAAGAGTGGAAGGCATCACGATCAGAATAAAATCCATGAAATGGCAATGGGCTTGACAAAATGGACAATCGGAATTTTAGAATGGATTCCAAGGGACAAGAAAAGCCCGCAAAGAAGACCACGTGGGAGATGGATATATTTTCCTTAGTCTTCAGTTTTGCTCTTCAGTATATATATATATATATATATCATCATCATCATCATCATCATCATCATTGTCAACCATTATCAATCCACTGCTGGACGAAGGTCTCCCCAAGTTTCCTCCACAACGGTCTGTCTTGTGCCAGTCTCCTCCATGTCACCCCTGCATACTTTTCGAATTTCATCCACCCATCTCCCATGTGGTCTTCTTCTGGGTCTTTTCCTGTCCCTTGGGAATCCAATCTAAAATTTCGGCTGTCCATCGATGATCTGTCCTTCTGGCAGTATGTCCAGCCCATTGCCATTTCAGGGATTTAACTCTGATCATGATGTCTTCCACTCTTGTCATTTTTCGGATCCACGAGTTCCTCTTCTTATCTCTCCTGGTTACACCAAGCATGCACCTCTCCATGCTCCTTTGAGTTGTCTGCAGCCTTTGTATGTCTCTTCTAGTTAAGGTCCACGTCTCTGCACCATACGTAAGCACTGGAAGGATGCATTGATCAAACACTTTTCTTTTAAGACATAATGGCATATTGCTCTTGAAAATTATGCTGTTTCTTCCAAAAGCTCTCCAGGCAAGTTTTGTACGCCGATTAATTTCTTCATCAATGTGACCCTCACTTGATATCTGCTGTCCAAGATAAACGTACGTATCTGTTATCTCCAGCTTTTCTCCATCAATCGATAAATCTTCATTTCTTGTAAAAGCATTGAACATCACTTTTGTCTTCTGAAAAGTTCATTTTTAATCCCACTTCTTTACTCTTGTCAGCAAGTTCCTGGATCATACTCTGCAGCTCTGATGGGGTAGTTGCAAAAATGACTACGTCATCAGCAAAACGAAGGTGGGTTAAATAATCTCCATTAATCTTTATCCCTTTGTTTTCCCAGCTCAGTGACTGAAAAACACCCTCCAATGTGGCATTAAAGAGCTTCGGAGATATGGTGTCACCTTGTCTCACTCCCTTTCAATTTTTATGTGTGTTGTATTTTCAAACAGCCTAATCTTTGCACTTGCATTTTCATAGATGTTATTAATAATATTAATGTATGCATCTTCAATACCGCAGGTTTTCAGAGCCATTGTAACTGCTGATGGTTTCACCGAATCAAAGGCTTTTTCATAATCGATAAAAGCCATGCACAATGGAAGTTCATATTCCCTCGCTCTTTCAATTAGTTCTCTCAGCACATGGATATGATCTATTGTGCTGTAGCCACTTCTGAATCCAGCTTGTTCTCTCGGTTGAGCCATGTCCAGTGTTACCTTCAAGCGGTGTGAAAGAACTTTAGTGAAGATTTTATAAACTACTGATAGGAGGCTGATAGGTCTGTAGTTTCCGAGATCCTCAATGTCACCTTTCTTATGTAGCAGGATCATTGTAGCGGTGTTCCAATCCTCAGGAATCTTTCCTTCATTAAGGCATCGAGTGAAAATTTGGGCGAGTACTGTTTCGATTTCTCCACTTGCTTCTTGTATGATGTCTACAGTAATTCCATCTTCTCCTGGAGCTTTTCCCCGCTTCATGATCTTGATTGCATGTGCAACTTCTGCTGGAAGGACTGGTGGAACTCTGGTACTGGTATCTTTCATGATGTCTGGAGTGCATGTATCATCCCTTTCATACAATTTGGAGTAGAAATCTTTCACTCTTGTCAAAATTTCGCCTCTATTTCTTGTTACAGAACCATCTTCTTTTCTCAGTGCCATAATCTGTTTTCTTCCCTTACTGAGATGTCCTTTTGCTATCTTTAGGCTTTGGTTGTTTTCAATTGCTTTCCTCACTAGTTCACAGTTGAATTTTCTTACGTCTTCAGTGATACTTTTTCGTATTGTCTTGCATAGCTCTATATATTCCACTTTGGAAGTCACATCTTCTTTAGTCGTCCTCATCTCTCTTCTTTTTTGCATCAACATTTTCGTTTTTTCCTGATAATTTATTTGCATGCAACTTGTTCTTAGACCCAGCTAATTTTGTTGCTGTTTCCATAAGAGCTTTGGTTACTTTTCTGTTAACTTCAGAGATGTCCACTTCTTCCGATGTTAGGCCTTCTAAAGCAGAGAACCTGTTCTTCAGTTCCAACTTGAAGGTATTATGGTGTTTTTTAAGGTTGATTATGTCAATAGATTTTGTTTGCCTTATGAGCTTGCCACGTTCAAGTTTAGTGTTGAGGTGCATCTTGCATCTCACCAATCTATGGTCACTACCTGTGTTGAACTTGTTTAGCACACTGCAGTCTTCTATGACGAATTTTTTGTTACACATAATAAAATCAATTTCACTTGTCGTCCCATTTGGATGTCTCCATGTCCATTTCCTGTGTGGCTTTTTCTTGAAGAAGGAGTTCAAGATGAAAAACCCTTCTGCCTCTGCAAACACAACGAGAGTATTTCCACGCTGGTTTCTGTTGCCGTGACCGAATTTACCTACTGAAGTTTCATTCTGTTGCCGTTGCCCTATTTTTGCATTGAAATCTCCCATAATTATTTTCAAGTGCTGCTTACCTTTATTATTTAGATGACAAATTTCCTCATAAAATTCTTCAATTTCTTCTTCAGGATGACTTGTGGTGGGTGCATAAGTTTGAATAATCTGAGCCTGGTATCTTCCCGATAGTTGGATAACGAGTCGTGCAGCTCTGTCAGAGGAACTTTCAATTTCTACCACTTTATCCTTATATCATCATCATCATCATCATTGTCAACCATTATCAATCCACTGCTGGACGAAGGTCTCCCCAAGTTTCCTCCACAACGGTCTGTCTTGTGCCAGTCTCCTCCATGTCACCCCTGCATACTTTCGAATTTCATCCACCCATCTCCCATGTGGTCTTCTTCTGGGTCTTTTCCTGTCCCTTAGAATCCAATCTAAAGTTTCAGCTGTCCATCGATGATCTGTCCTTCTGGCAGTATGTCCAGCCCATTGCCATTTCAGGGATTTAACTCTGATCATGATGTCTTCCACTCTTGTCATTTTTCGGATCCACGAGTTCCTCTTCTTATCTCTCCTGGTTACACCAAGCATGCACCTCTCCATGCTCCTTTGAGTTGTCTGCAGCCTTTGTATGTCTCTTTTAGTTAAGGTCCACGTATATATATATATATATATCATCATCATCGTCAACCATTACCTATCCACTACTGGACGAAGGTCTCTCCAAACCTCTTTCACAACGGTCTGTCGTGTGCCAGTCTAATCCACGTTACTCTCGCATACTTTCGAATTCCATCCACCCATCTCCCATGTGGTCTTCTTCTGGATCTCTTCCTGTCACTTGTAATCCAATCTAAAATTTCGGCTGTCCATCGATGGTCTGTTCTTCTGGCAGTATGTCCAGCCGATTGCGATTTCAGGGATTTTACTCTGATCATGATGTCTTCCACTCTTGTCATTTTTCGGATCCATGAGTTCCTCTTCTTATCTCTCCTGGTTACACCAAGCATGCACCTCTCCGTGCTTTTTTGAGTTGTCTGCAGTCTTTGTATGTCTCTTTTAGCTAAAGTCCACATCTCTGCACCCTATGTAAGCACTGGAAGGATGCATTGATCAAACACTTTTCTTTTAAGACATAATGGCATATTGTTCTTGAAAATTATACTGCTGCTTCCAAAAGCTCTCCAGGTAAGTTTTATACGTTGATTAATTTCTTCATCAATGTGACCCTCACTTGATATCTGCTCTCCAAGATAAACATACGCATCTGCTATCTCTAGCTTTTCTCCATCAATCGATAAATCTTCATTTCTTGTAAAAGCATTGTACATCACTTTTGTCTTCTGAAAGTTCATTTTCAGTCCCACTTCTTTACTCTTGTCAGCAAGTTCCTGGATCATACTCTGCAGCTCTGATGGGGTAGTTGCAAAAATGACAACGTCATCAGCAAAATGAAGGTGAGTTAGATAATCTCCATTAATCTTTATCCCTTTGTTTTCCCAGTTCAGTGATTGAAAGACACTTTCCAATGTGGCATTGAAGAGCTTGGGAGATATGGTGTCACTTTGTCTCACCCCCTTTCCAATTTTTATGTGTATTGTATTTTCAAACAGCCGAATCTTTGCACTTGCATTTTTATAGGTGTTATTAATAATATTAATGTATGCATCTTCAATACCGACACTCTTTGCCAAAAAAAAAAAGTATATATATATCATCATCATCATCATCATTATTGTCCACCATTATTAATCCACTGCTGGACGAAGGTCTCTCCAAGTTCCCTCCACAACGGTCTGTCTTGTGCCAGTCTCCTCCATGTTACTCCCGCATACTTTCGAATTTCATCCACCCATCTTCCATGTGGTCTTCTTCTGGGTCTTTTCCTGTCCCTTGGAATCCAATCTAAAATTTCGGCTGTCCATCGATAGTCTGTTCTTCTGGCAGTATGTCCAGCCCATTGCCATTTCAGGGATTTAACTCTGATCATGATGTCTTCCACTCTTGTCATTTGTCGGATCCACGTGTTCCTTTTCTTATCTCTCCTGGTTACACCAAGCATGCACCTCTCCATGCTGCTTTGAGTTGTCTGCAGCCTTTGTATGTCTCTTTTAGCTAAGGTCCACGTCTCTGCACCATACGTAAGCACTGGAAGGATGCATTGATCAAACACTTTACTTTTAAGACATAATGGCATATTGCTCTTGAAAATTATGCTGTTTCTTCCAAAAGCTCTCCAGGCAAGTTTTGTATGCCGATTAATTTCTTCACCAATGTGACCCTCACTTGATATCTGCTGTCCAAGATAAACGTAGGTGTCTGTTATCTCCAGCTTTTCTCCATCAATCGATAAATCTTCATTTCTTGTAAAAGCATTGTACATCACTTTTGTCTTCTGAAAGTTCATTTTTAATCCCACTTCTTTACTCTTGTCAGCAAGTTCCTGGATCATACTCTGTAGCTCTGATGGGGTAGTTGCAAAAATGACTATGTCATCAGCAAAACGAAGGTGGGTTAGATAATCTCCATTAATCTTTATCCCTTTGTTTTCCCAGTTCAGTGATTGAAAGACATTTTCCAGTGTGGCATTAAAAAGCTTCGGAGATATGGTGTCACCTTGTCTCACTCCTTTTCCAATTTTTATGTGTGTTGTATTTTCAAACAGCCGAATCTTTGCACTTGCATTTTCATAGATGTTATTAATAATATTAATGTATGCATCTTCAATACCGCAGGATTTCAGAGCCATTGCAACTGCTGATGGTTTCACCGAATCAAAGGCTTTTTCATAATCGATAAAAGCCATGCACAATGGAAGTTCATATTCCCTCGCTCTTTCAATTTGTTCTCTCAGTACGTGGATATGATCTATTGTGCTGTAGTCACTCCTGAATCCAGCTTGTTCTCTCGGTTGAGCCATGTTCAGTGTCACCTTCAAGCGGTGTGAAAGAACTTTAGTGAAGATTTTATAAACCACTGATAGGAGGCTGATAGGTCGGTAGTTCCTGAGATGCTCAATGTCACCTTTTTTATGTAACAAGATCATTGTAGCGTTGTTCCAATCCTCAGGAATTTTCCCTTCATTAAGGCATCGAGTGAAAATTTGGGCGAGTACTGTTTCGATTTCTCCACTTGCTTCTTGTATGATGTCTACAGTAATTCCATCTTCTCCTGGAGCTTTTCCCCGCTTCATGTTCTTGATTGCATGTGCAACTTCTGCTGGAAGGACTGGAAGAACTCTGGTACTGGTACCTTTCATGATGTCTGGAGTACATGTATCATCCCTTTCATATAATTTGGAGTAGAAATCTTTCACTCTTGTCAAATATTCGCCTCTATTTCTTGTTACAGAACCATCTTCTTTTCTCAGTGCCACAATCTGCTTTTTCCCCTTACTGAGATGTCCCTTTGATATCTTTAGGCTTTGGTTGTTTTCAATTGCTTTCCTTACTAGTTCACAGTTGAATTTCCTTACGTCTTCAGTGATACTTTTTCGTACTGTCTTGCATAGCTCTATATATTCCACTTTGGAAGTCACATCTTCTTTAGTTGTCCTCATCAGTCTTCTATATATATATATATCATCATCATCATCATCATCATTGTCAACCATTATCAATCCACTGCTGGACGAAGGTCTCCCCAAGTTTCCTCCACAACGGTCTGTCTTGTGCCAGTCTCCTCCATGTCACTCCTGCATACTTTCGAATTTCATCCACTCATCTTCCATGTGGTCTTCTTCTGTGTCTTTTCCTGTCCCTTGGAATCCAATCTAAAATTTCGGCTGTCCATCGATGGTCTGTTCTTCTGGCAGTATGTCCAGCCCATTGCCATTTCTGGGATTTAACTCTGATCATGATGTCTTCCACTTTTGTCATTTTTCGGATCCACGTGTTCCTCTTCTTATCTCTCCTGGTTACACCAAGCATGCACCTCTCCATGCTCCTTTGAGTTGTCTGCAGCCTTTGTATGTCTCTTTTAGCTAAGGTCCACGTCTCTGCACCACACGTAAGCACTGGAAGGATGCATTGATCAAACACTTTTCTTTTAAGACATAATGGCATATTGCTCTTGAAAATTATACTGTTTCTTCAAGGTCAGGTGATGCGTAACATCACAGCCTCTCCTTGACAAATGTCAACCCCGCCTTCTCGTGGTACATCCTGTTCCCACTAAAGGGGCTCTGACGACCGCCAATAGCGGTATAACTATACCATCGGGATCAGAGGAAATGCTATCCTACACTCACCAACCCGCTTGGCCAGCGTGGTGAGATATGGCCAAACCCCTCCAAAATGACTCTACAACTTAAATCTTGGCCCTCAGTCTCCGGCAGCTGGAATGTACCTGGCCAAGGGAGCGGCCAGTGCGACATGAAGGCAGAGGGTGCTAAGAATCCCCGGAGGACCGGACTAGGCTGCCATATGATGCTGACCTTGGCTACGTACAACGGACGCTCTGTATCTTCTGATTCAAGGCTTCTTGAATTGGAAGAGGAACTACAAAGGATCAAGTGGGACATCGTCGGGCTAAGTGAGGTAAAGAGAAAAGAGATAAAGGTAAGCAGCACTTGAAGATAATTATGGGAGATTTCAATGCAAAAATGGGGCAACGGCAACAGAATGAAACTTCAGTAGGTAAATTCGGTCACGGCAACAGAAACCAGCGTGGAAATACTCTCGTAGAGTTTGCAGAGGCAGAAGGGTTTTTTATCTTGAACTCCTTTTTCAAGAAAAAGCCACACAGGAAATGGACATGGAGACATCCAAATGGGACGACAAGTGAAATTGATTTTATTATGTGTAACAAAAAATTCGTCATAGAAGACTGCAGTGTGCTAAACAAGTTCAACACAGGCAGTGACCATAGATTGGTGAGATGTAAGATGCACCTCAACACTAAACTCGAACGTAGCAAGCTCATAAGACAAACAAAGTGTATTGACATAACCAACCTTAAAAAACACCATAATACCTTCAAATTGGAACTGAAGAACAGATTCTCTGCTTTAGAAGGCCTAACATCGGAAGAAGTGGATATTTCTGAAGTTAACAGAAAAGTAACCAAAGCTCTCATGGAAACAGCAACAAAATTAGCTGGGTCTAAGAACAAATTGCATGTGAACAAATTATCAGGAAAAACCAAAATGTTGATGCAAAAAAGAAGAGTGATGAGGACAACTATAGAAGATGTGACTTCCAAAGTGGAATATATAGAGCTATGCAAGACAGTACGAAAAAGTATCACTGAAGACGTAAGGAAATTCAACTGTGAACTAGTAAGGAAAGCAATTGAAAACAACCAAAGCCTAAAGATATCAAAGGGACATCTCAGTAAGGGGAAAAAACAGATTATGGCACTGAGAAAAGAAGATGGTTCTGTAACAAGAAATAGAGGCGAAATTTTGACAAGAGTGAAAGATTTCTACTCCAAATTATATGAAAGGGATGATACATGTACTCCAGACATCATGAAAGGTACCAGTACCAGAGTTCTTCCAGTCCTTCCAGCAGAAGTTGCACATGCAATCAAGAACATGAAGCGGGGAAAAGCTCCAGGAGAAGATGGAATTACTGTAGACATCATACAAGAAGCAAGTGGAGAAATTGAAACAGTACTCGCCCAAATTTTCACTCGATGCCTTAATGAAGGGAAAATTCCTGAGGATTGGAACAACGCTACAATGATCTTGCTACATAAAAAGGTGACATTGAGGATCTCAGGATCTACAGACCTATCAGCCTCCTATCAGTGGTTTATAAAATCTTCACTAAAGTTCTTTCACACCGCTTGAAGGTGACACTGGACATGGCTCAACCGAGATAACAAAACTGGATTCAGGAGTGGCTACAGCACAATAGATCATATCCACGTACTGAGAGAACTAATTGAAAGAGCGAGGGAATATGAACTTCCATTGTGCATGGCTTTTATCGATTATGAAAAAGCCTTTGATTCGGTGAAACCTTCAGCAGTTGCAATGGCTCTGAAATCCTGCGGTATTGAAGATGCATACATTAATATTATTAATAACATCTATGAAAATGCAAGTGCAAAGATTCGGCTGTTTGAAAATACAACACACATAAAAATTGGAAAAGGAGTGAGACAAGGTGACACCATATGTCCGAAGCTCTTTAATGCCACATTGGAAAATGTCTTTCAATCACTGAACTGGGAAAACAAAGAGATAAAGATTAATGGAGATTATCTAACCCACCTTTCGTTTTGCTGATGACATAGTCATTTTTGCAACTACCCCATCAGAGATACAGAGTATGATTCAGAACTTGCTGACAAGAGTAAAAAAGTGGGATTAAAAATGAACTTTCAGAAGACAAAAGTGATGTACAATGCTTTTACAAGAAATGAAGTTTTATCGATTGATGGAGAAAAGCTGGAGATAACAGACACGTACGTTTATCTTGGACAGCAGATATCAAGTGAGGGTCACATTGGTGAAGAAATTAATCGGCGTACAAAACTTGCCTGGAGAGCTTTTGGAAGAAACAGCATATATATATATATATATATATATATATATATATATATATATATATATATATATATAAAATAAACGAAGCACCACCAGAAGGATTCATCCAATCAAGATAAAAATTGCTATGTACAATGTACATGTATGGAAAAGGAAATGTTTATAATTTCAGAGCAGTTGGGTCATTTATTCGGATAAGACAGGTACACGAGTGGAACAAGTCAGTACGTTGTACGTCCAACTCTGGCTGTGATACAAGCGGTTACCCAGCGTGACATAGACGCATACCATTCACAGATACCGTACAGCATGCTAGATGGTATCCAAATTGATGGACAATCTGCAGACATTCCGGCATAGTTGCAGTCGATCTGTGAAATCATGTCCAAACATTTTGGCTGTTTATCTCTCAAATTATTTTTTAATTACAAATTTATTCCATTCTGATTATGGATTATTGTAGTGTGTCTCATGTTTTCTGTACTTTTGACGCCACCACTTATTTTAAACATGATTGTGAGTGGTTTAAATTGCATTCTTTTCAATCTCAGTTTTCACCAATGAAAGTTTTAAAAAAACTTTGAGGGAGTTTAGGTGCAGGAGGATGAGCATTTCCACTCAGAACACTGCAAGCAGCTAATACTTTGTCCACATTTAAAACTCTTTTATCGCCATTTCTGCTACCCAGACTCAACGCTGAGATGAGAAAAGTTCTATTAAAATGAGAGTAGCCTAGATAGAAAGTAAACGCTAATTCAGCTTCAGTTCCAGTGGTGCTACAAAGCGCCATATATACAACTCTCCCCTCCTCAACTCTGTCTAAAGAAATCTCTTCAATGTCACTCTTTGGCATGATTTCATATTTTGTCCACCCTCTTACCACGTGTTATTCTTCTAGGACTTCTACGTCTCTTGGTATCTAGTTTAGTATTGTATTTTAGTTGTTCAACGGTGGTCCATTCTTCTATCAATATTTTTATCTAACTGCCGATTGGGGGTCACTGGTTTGTTCACGATGGCGTCAGCTCATTTTCCTGGTCCATGAGTTCCTCTTCCTATGTTTCTTGGTTATACAAAGCGTGCATCTGTCCATGCTTCTTTGAGTTGTTTGAAGCCTTTGTATGTATTATTTAGTTAAAGTCTATGTCTCTGATCTACAAGTAAGAACTGGAAGATTACATAGATTAAACACTTATCTTCTGTGACATAATAGTAAATCTTTCTCGAAAATTGTACTGTTTCTTACATATCTTACGTACGCTCTCTGGCCAAGTGTCATATGCCGATTAATTTCTTCTTCGATGTGATCATTGCTTGATATCTGTTGTTAAAGGCTTACTTCTAAATTTAAGGGGTTACTGAAACGATGAAAGTTTTCCGTCTTTAGCACGATTTAATGATTAAAAGATGAGAAATATATACAATTAAAATTAATGCTATTATGAACGCACTTCGTCTTGTTAAGAAACGTTTATATTTCAAATTTAAAGACAGTATTTATCAACAGTTGGAGGGCTCCCAATGGGTTCCCCCTGTCTGCTGTTCTAGCTGAAAGTTTGTTACAGCACATTGAAAATCAGGTCCTTAATTCTTTCACTCACCGTCCGTTGCTTTATTTAAGGTACGTTGACGACATCCTGGTTGCATGGCCTCACAACCGGGATGATTTATACTTATTCGCCAACGAACTTTCATTCATGTTCCCAACTATCAGGCTCACGATAGAATTTGAAGCTAATAATTGCTTACCTTACTTGGATATTTTTATTCGTAAGGACTGTAGCCTTAATTGCATTACCACTTGTGTATACAGAAAATCCTGTCATACACCTGTTTTAGTACCTTATTATTCATCACACCCTAAACAACATAAGTTGACAGCATTATTCTATTTGTGTAGAAGAGCTCACTCACATTCATCAACTACTGAATCATTTCAGCAAGAAGTTAACTACATTTTTGGTTATGGTTTTAATTGTATATATTTCTCATTTTTTAATCATTAAATCGTGCTAAAGACGGAAAACTTTCATCGTTTCAGTGATTAATGTCGCACGAGTCTTCAATATTCGTTGCTTAAGGGGTTAGTTACTTCTAAATTTATCCCAACAACCTTAGCTCTTCAGTTCTTTTACGTTAGGTAAAATTAGCTGCCAACTAGTGACAGAAACATCTGTTATTGTCAAACGCCCCTTCTAAGCTTTATTTCATTTGCCTGAATGAATTCCCTGGAACTTATTGATAGATTCTTTATTGAATTATTGTTTTATTAACCTCTGCGCCTAATATCTAGTTTCTTATCTTACTGTTTTCCATTGTTTTCTGAGTTCTTGCTTAACACACTTTTTTCTTCTGTTTCATAGTTCAGTTTATTATTTAGTTTATCATATTTACATTTAATTTAAATTGCCATTTGCAGAATATGCCTTGAAAAGGTATACAGTTTTAACTTCTTTTTTTTTTTTTTTTTTTTTTTTTTTGCTCATAATTTAGAAATGGCATGCAGTTTTGATTTTGAAGATATAAAGGGATGGATAAGCACCTTTCTTCTTCTCTTCGCAGATAATTCTTCATTGGAGCGGAATCCAAAAACTATAAAAGCAATGAAGAACGATTCCTTGTTATGTAGGAAGCTATGGATATTCTGTTTTTATAGGGTGGAATCAATCTATTTATCCATCTAATGACTATTGCATCTGGAGAATTAAGATGTCTCCTCGGAGGAAAGACCTTTAAGGATATAAAAGTTCATCTTTTATGCACCCAATTTACCCCCACACATTCCTGGATTTTACTACCAGACGGTAAATTTGAAGCGCTTGGCAATCAAATAAATTTAGTCAATCAATCTGTCAGTTTACCTGCAGTCCTACAAATTACTTGTTCGTCACTGAGATGATGTTTTGTATATGACAAAGCATTGTAGCTCAAGAAGATTTATTACGGCTAAATCGCATACATTCTGTTTCTAGAATGGACTCAATCTCACGAAATAATTTTCACAGCTCAGCCTACGCAAAGTCAAAACACACTTAGCTTATCATCTCTCTTACACGGGTATTCCAAAATAGACGTAAATGCATATTTCTGTATTTGAAATGCAGAATGTATTTGTACCGGATCGATTAAATTTGGCAAATAGCCCATTTTTTTCTTTTTAAAGAATCATATACGAGGGGTGTCCGATAAGTATCCGAATTTTTATTCCTATCAATTACAGGAGAGAAATAAGAAATGCAGGATGCGTAAATATGATACTCACATATGCAATACACTGGTACGAACAGTCAAAGTCACTTTTCCACGTATTCTCCATTCAGCACAATGCATTTCCTGCACCGATCAACAAGTCGATTCATTCTGATGATAGACGAATTTTCTATGAGACGAATTTTTTTTATTACCCAGATCTCAATTACAAAATTTCAGTAAACCAGACACACGATTTGTCCTCTCCGGAAGATTGACAGGACCCTCATTTAACAGAACACGCGTACGAGCCGCTGCTGAATACAACGCGTACTACATTGGAATACAACCTAAGGAATATATACAAAGAAAAGATACGCAAAAGATAATCACAATGCTTGTTTTCTTCAGTGTAACTTACACAAATAGCATTTGCCCCTATAATCATCGTGTCACATTATTTTGTCCAACCCCTGTATATGTCATTAAGCTCTGTATCCAAAAAGAATTCATACCGTATAACTGTTAAATTTCGAAATGATTAGTAACAGTGTATAACAGTAGACTGAAGAAAGATGATTTAAGAAACTAAAAAATAAGAACTTTTAATAGGTACGAGTAATATATTACAGGAACTGCAATGCAGTCTGCTCAATGTAAAAGAAATGTACATATACATATATATATATATATATATATATTTATAATAAACAAGAAACTGAAGGATAAAGTTGTAGAAGTTGAAAGTTCCTCTGACAGAGCTGCACGACACGTTATCCAACTCTCGAGAAGATACCAGGCTCAGATTATTCAAACTTATGCACCCACCACAAGTCATGCTGAAGAAGAAATTGAAGAATTTTATGAGGAAATTCGTCATCTAAATAATAAAGGTAAACAGCACTTGAAGATAATTATGGGAGATTTCAATGCAAAAATAGGGCAACGGCAACAGAATGAAATTTCAGTAGGTAAATTCGGTCACGGCAACAGAAACCAGCGTGGAAATACTCTCGTAGAGTTTGCAGAGGCAGAAGGGTTTTTCATCTTGAACTCCTTTTTCAAGAAAAAGCCACACAGGAAATGGACATGGAGACATCCAAATGGGACGACAAGTGAAATTGATTTTATTATGTGTAACAAAAAATTCGTCATAGAAGACTGCAGTGTGCTAAACAAGTTCAACACAGGCAGTGACCATAGATTGGTGAGATGTAAGATGCACCTCAACACTAAACTCGAACGTAGCATGCTCATAAGACAAACAAAATGTATTGACATAACCAACCTTAAAAAACACCATAACAACTTCAAATTGGAACTGAAGAACAGATTCTCTGCTTTAGAAGGCCTAACATCGGAAGAAGTGGATATTTCTGAAGTTAACAGAAAAGTAACCAATGCTCTTATGGAAACAGCAACAAAATTAGCTGGGTCTAAGAACAAATTGCATGTGAACAAATTATCAGGAAAAACCAAAATGTTGATGCAAAAAAGAAGAGTGATGAGGACAACTAAAGAAGATGTGACTTCCAAAGTGGAATATATAGAGCTATGCAAAACAGTACGAAAAAGTATCACTAAAGACGTAAGGAAATTCAACTGTGAACTAGTAAGGAAAGCAATTGAAAACAACCAAAGCCTAAAGATAGCAAAGGGACATCTCAGTAACGGGAAAAAACAGATTATGGCACTGAGAAAAGAAGATGGTTCTGTAACAAGAAATAGAGGCGAAATTTTGACAAGAGTGAAAGATTTCTACTCCAAATTATATGAAAGGGATGATACATGTACTCCAGACATCATGAAAGGTACCAGTACCAGAGTTCTTCCAGTCCTTCCAGCAGAAGTTGCACATGCAATCAAGAACATGAAGCGGGGAAAAGCTCCAGGAGAAGATGGAATTACTGTAGACATCATACAAGAAGCAAATGGAGAAATCGAAACAGTACTTGCCCAAATTTTCACTCGATGCCTTAATGAAGGGAAAATTCCTGAGGATTGGAACAACGCTACAATGATCTTGCTACATAAAAAAGGTGACATTGAGGATCTCAGGAACTACAGACCTATCAGCCTTCTATCAGTGGTTTATAAAATCTTCACTAAAGTTCTTTCACACCGCTTGAAGGTGACACTGGACATGGCTCAACCGAGAGAACAAGCTGGATTCAGGAGTGGCTACAGCACAATAGATCATATCCACGTACTGAGAGAACTAATTGAAAAAGCGAGGGAATATGAGCTTCCATTGTGCATGGCTTTTATCGATTATGAAAAAGCGAGGGAATATGAGCTTCCATTGTGCATGGCTTTTATCGATATTTCAGTTGCAATGGCTCTGAAATCCTGCGGTATTGAAGATGCATACATTAATATTATTAATAACATCTATGAAAATGCAAGTGCAAAGATTCGGCTGTTTGAAAATACAACACACATAAAAATTGGAAAAGGAGTGAGACAAGGTGACACCATATCTCCGAAGCTCTTTAATGCCACATTGGAAAATGTCTTTCAATCACTGAACTGGGAAAACAAAGGGATAAAGATTAATGGAGATTATCTAACCCACCTTCGTTTTGCTGATGACATAGTCATTTTTGCAACTACCCCATCAGAGCTACAGAGTATGATCCAGGAACTTGCTGACAAGAGTAAAGAAGTGGGATTAAAAATGAACTTTCAGAAGACAAAAGTGATGTACAATGCTTTTACAAGAAATGAAGATTTATCGATTGATGGAGAAAAGCTGGAGATAACAGACACGTACGTTTATCTTGGACAGCAGATATCAAGTGAGGGTCACATTGATGAAGAAATTAATCGGCGTACAAAACTTGCCTGGAGAGCTTTTGGAAGAAACAGCATAATTTTCAAGAGCAATATGCCATTATGTCTTAAAAGAAAAGTGTTTGATCAATGCATCCTTCCAGTGCTTACGTATGGTGCAGAGACGTGGACCTTAGCTAAAAGAGACATACAAAGGCTGCAGACAACTCAAAGCATCATGGAGAGGTGCATGCTTGGTGTAACCAGGAGAGATAAGAAGAGGAACACGTGGATCCGAAAAATGACAAGAGTGGAAGACATCATGATCAGAGTTAAATCCCTGAAATGGCAATGGGCTGGAGATACTGCCAGAAGAACAGACCATCGATGGACAGCCGAAATTTTAGATTAGATTAGATTAGATTGGATTCCAAGGGACAGGAAAAGACCCAGAAGAAGACCACATGGAAGATGGGTGGATGAAATTCGAAAGTATGCGGGAGTGACATGGAGGAGACTGGCACAAGACAGACCGTTGTGGAGAAAACTTGGGGAGACCTTCGTCCAGCAGTGGATTGATAATGGTTGACAGTGATGATGATGATGATGATATATATATACCATGTGGCACTGCTGTCAAAAAGTTTGGAACTTGTGCCTTCAAATAAAGTATTTTTACAGGGTGGTTTTTATTAATTTTCTATTTTTTAGTTTTCTTCCAAGTTGGACAATTTTATATTGCTGTTACATCTGCAAAAATATTTCTTGTTCTTTTGCAGCTTTTCCCAGGTTTTGTTTTTCAATTCATTGGTCTAAATTCTACGCCTATCTTGCAATATTCTTGGGCTTTGTATTGAAGTTTTTCTGTTTTTGTGAACGATGAGTTTTGGTTTGCGCCAGATATGTCATAGATGCAATGCGAAATTCCAAATGTTTCTTAATATTTAAGTTTCCGAGCTTGTGTGGGCAGTTATGTCTTTTTGGTGATTTTGGCGGACATGTACCTTATGCATTTATGACATAGCAGAAACCCATGTTCAACTAGGTTTTTGTGAAAGAGAGTAAATGCTGAATTTTGCTGGTCTTTGATAAAGTCAGAGCAAAGCATTTTCAAAGCTTTCTGCACTCCATTTTTTCTCCCTGCTGGTTTTCTTTGTGTGCGTTTTTTTTTTTCATATTTTGGCTCCTGCTGTAGTTATTTCTGCTTATTGTAAGTATGTCTATATATATATATATATATATCAGCAGTTACAATGGCTCTAAAATCCTGCGGTATTGAAGATGTATACATTAATATTATTAATAACATCTATGAAAATGCAAGTGCAAAGATTCGGCTGTTTGAAAATACAACACACATAAAAATTGGAAAAGGAGTGAGACAAGGTGACACCATATCTCCGAAGCTCTTTAATGCCACATTGGAAAATGTCTTTAAATCACTGAACTGGGAAAACAGAGAGATAAAGATGAATGGAGATTATCTAACCCACCTTCGTTTTGCTGATGATGTAGTCATTTTTGCAACTACCCCATCAGAGCTACAGAGTATGATCCAGGAACTTGCTGGCAAGAGTAAAGAAGTGGGATTAAAAATGAACTTTCAGAAGACAAAAGTGATGTTCAATGCTTTTACAAGAAATGAAGATTTATCGATTGATGGAGAAAAGCTGGAGATAACAGACACGTACGTTAACTTGGACAGCAGATATCAAGTGAGGGTCACATTGATGAAGAAATTAATCGGCGTACAAAACTTGCCTGGAGAGCTTTTGGAAGAAGCAGCGTAATTTTCAAGAGCAATATGCCATTATGTCTTAAAAGAAAAGTGTTTGATCAATGCATCCTTCCAGTGCTTACGTATGGTGCAGAGACGTGGACCTAAACTAAAAGAGACATACAAAGGCTGCAGACAACTCAAAGCATCATGGAGAGGTGCATGCTTGGTGTAACCAGGAGAGATAAGAAGAGGAACTCGTGGATCCGAAAAATGACAAGAGTGGAAGACATCATGATCAGAGTTAAATCCCTGAAATGGCAATGGGCTGGACATACTGTCAGAAGAACAGACCATCGATGGACAGCCGAAATTTTAGATTGGATTCCAAGGGACAGGAAAAGACCCAGAAGAAGACCACATGGGAGATGGGTGGATGAAATTCGAAAGTATGAGGGAGTGACATGGAGATTGAGGAGACTGGCACAAGACAGACCGTTGCGGACGAAACTTGGGGTGTCCTTCGTCCAACAGTGGATTGATAATGGTAGACATTTATGATTATGATATATATATATATATATATATATATCATCATAATCATAAATGTCAACCATTATCAATATATATATAGCATCTCAGAAAGCAGACTTCGTGGGCTGTTCTCGGGGTGCTGTTATAAGGCTGTATCAAGAATGGATCGCCGGCACACCGAGTACCTCCCGAAGTCATAACTGTTGGTCATATTATTCCGATACGACTGTGTGTATAGATCATCATCATCATCATCATTGTCAACCATTATCAATCCACTGCTGGACGAAGGTCACCCCAAGTTTCCACCACAACGGTCTGTCTTGTGCCAGTCTCCTCCATGTCACCCCTGCATACTTTCGAATTTCATCCACCCATCTCCTATATGGTCTTCTTCTGGGTCTTTTCTGTCCCTTGGAATCCAATCTAAAATTTCGGCTGTCCATCGATGATCTGTCCTTCTGGCAGTATGTCAGCCCATTGCCATTTCAGGGATTTAACTCTGATCATGATGTCTTCCACTCTTGTCATTTTCGGATCCACGAGTTCCTCTTCTTATCTCTCCTGGTTACACCAAGCATACGCCTGTCCATGCTGCTTTGTATAAATGTCTCTTGTTAAGGTCCACGTCTCTGCACCATACGTGGCACTGGAAGGATGCATTGATCAAACACTTTTCTTTTAAGACATAATGGCATATTGCTCTTGAAAATTATGCTGTTTCTTCCAAAAGCTCTCAGGCAAAGTTTGTACGCCGATTAATTTTCATCAATGACCCTCACTTGATCTGCTGTCCCAGGGTTAACGTACGTGTCTGTTATCTCCAGCTTTCTCATCAATCGATAAATCTTCATTTTCTTGTAAAAGCACGGAATATCACTTTTGTCTTCTGAAAGTTCATTTTTAATCCCACTTCTTTACTCTTGTCAGCAGTTCCTGGATCCTCTCTGCAGCTCTGATGGGGTAGTTGCAAAAGTGACTACGTCATCAGCAAACGAAGGTGGGTTACATAATCTCCATTAATCTTTATCCATTTGTTTTCCCAGCTCAGCGACTGAAAAACACCCTCCAATGTGGCTTAAAGATGGTGTCAATTTGTTCACTCCCTTTCCAATTTTTACGTGTGTTGTATTTTCAAACAGCCTAATCTTGCACTTGCATTTTCATAGATGTTATTAATAATATTAATGTATGCATCTTCAATACAAGTTTCAGAGCCATTGCAACTGCTGAAAGGTTTCACCGAATCAAAGGCTTTTTCATAATCGATAAAAGCCATGCACAATGGAAGCTCATATTCCCTCGCTCTTTCAATTAGTTCTCTCAGCACGTGGATATGATCTATTGTGCTGTAGCCACTCCTGAATCCAGCTTGTTCTCTCGGTTGAGATATGTCTAGTGCTACCTTCAAGCTGTGTGAAAGAACTTTAGTGAAGATTTTATAAACTACTGATAGGAGGTTGATAGGTCTGTAGTTTCCGAGATCCTCAATGTCACCTTTCTTATGTAGCAGGATCATTGTAGCGGTGTTCCAATCCTCAGCAATCTTTCCTTCATTAAGGCATCGAGTGAAAAATTTGGGTGAGTACTGTTTAGAATTCTCCACTTGCTTCTTGTATGATGTCTACAGTAATTCCATCTTCTCCTGGAGCTTTTCCTCGCTTCATGTTCTTGATTGCATGTGCAACGTCTGCTGGAATTACTGGAGAAACTCTGGTACTGGTATCTTTCATGATGTCTGGAGTGCATATATCATCCCTTTCATATAATTTGGAGTAGAAATCTTTCACTCTTGTCAAAATTTCGCCTCTATTTCTTGTTACAGAACCATCTTCTTTTCTCAGTGCCATAATCTGTTTTCTTCCCTTACTGAGATGTCCCTTTGCTATCTTTAGGCTTTGGTTGTTTTCAATTGCTTTCCTCACTAGTTCACACTTGAATTTCCTTACGTCTTCAGTGATACTTTTTCTTACTGTCTTGCATAGCTCTATATATTACACTTTGGAAGTCACATCTTCTTTAGTTGTCCTCATCTCTCTTCTTTTTGCATCAACATTTTGGTTTTTCCTGATAATTTGTTCACATGCAACTTGTTCTTAGACCCAGCTAATTTTGTTGCTGTTTCCATAAGAGCTTTGGTTACTTTTCTGTTAACTTCAGAGATGTCCACTTCTTCCGATGTTAGGCCTTCTAAAGCAGAGAACCTGTTCTTCAGTTCTAACTTAAAGGTATTATGGTGTTTTTTAAGGTTGGTTATGTCAATAGATTTTGTTTGTCTTATGAGCTTGCCACGTTCAAGTTTAGTGTTGAAGTGCATCTTACATCTCACCAATCTATGGTCACTACCTGTGTTGAACTTGTTTAGCACACTGCAGTCTTCTATGACGAATTTTTTGTTACACATAATAAAATCAATTTCACTTGTCGTCCCATTTGGATGTCTCCATGTCCATTTCCTGTGTGGCTTTTTCTTGAAGAAGGAGTTCAAGATGAAAAACCCTTCTGCCTCTGCAAACTCAACGAGAGTATTTCCACGCTGGTTTCTGTTGCCCTGACCGAATTTACCTACTGAAGTTTCATTCTGTTGCCGTTGCCCTATTTTTGCATTGAAATCTCCCATAATTATTTTCAAGTGCTGCTTACCTTTATTATTTAGATGACAAATTTCCTCATAAAATTCTTCAATTTCTTCTTCAGGATGACTTGTGGTGGGTGCATAAGTTTGAATAATCTGAGCCTGGTATCTTTTCGAGAGTTGGATAACAAGTCGTGCAGCTCTGTCAGAGGAACTTTCAACTTCTACAACTTTATCCTTCAGTTTCTTGTTTATTATAAATCCAACACCACTAGTTCTGCCAGTATCTGTCCCACGATAGTAGAAGAGATGTCCACTTTTCAGTTCGATGAGATCTTCTCCTTTTCTCCTTACCTCACTTAGAACCACGATGTCCCACTTGATCCTTTGTAGTTCCTCTTCCAATTCAAGAAGCCTTGAATCAGAAGATAGGGAGCGTCCATTGTAAGTAGCCAAGGTCAGCATCAGATGGCAGCCTAGTCCGGTCCTCCGGGGATTCTTAGCACCCTCTGCCTTCATGTCGCACTGGCCGCTGCGTTGGCCAGGTACATTCCAGCTGCCGGAGACTGAGGGCCAAGATTTAAGTTGTGGAATCATTTTGGAGGGGTTTGGCCATAACTCACCACGCTGGCCAAGCGGGTTGGTGAGTGTGGGATAGAATTTCCTCTGATCCCGATGGTATAGTTATACCGCTATGGGCGGTCGTCAGAGCCCCTTTAGTGGGAACAGGATGCACCACGAGAAGGCGGGGTTGACATTTGTCAAGGAGAGGCTGTGATGTTACGCATCACCTGACCTTACATCCCTAGATATATATATATATGTAAGGTCAGGTGATGCGTAACATCACAACCTCTCCTTGACAAATGTCAACCCCGCTTTCTCGTGGTGCATCCTGTTCCCACTAAAGGGGCTTTGACGACCGCCAATAGCGGTATAACTATACCATCAGGGATCAGAGGAAATGCTATCCCACACTCACCAACCCGCTTGGCCAGCGTGGTGAGTTATGGCCAAACACCTCCAAAATGACTCTACAACTTAAATCTTGGCCCTCAGTCTCCGGCAGCTGGAATGTACCTGGCCAAGGCAGCGGCCAGTGCGACATGAAGGCAGAGGGTGCTAAGAATCCCCGGAGGACCGGACTAGCTGCCATTTGATGCTGACCTTGGCTACCTATAACGGACGCTCCCTATCTTCTGATTCAAGGCTTCTTGAATTGGAAGAGGAACTACAAAGGATCAAGTGGGACATCGTCGGGCTAAGTAAGGTAAGGAGAAAAGGAGAAGATCTCATTGAACTGAAAAGTGGACATCTCTTCTATTATCGTGGGACGATACTGGCAGAACTAGTGGTGTTGGGTTTATAATAAACAAGAAACTGAAGGATAAAATGGTAGAAGTTGAAAGTTCCTCTGACAGAGCTGCACGACTCGTTATCCAACTATCGAGAAGATACCAGGCTCAGATTATTCAAACTTATGCACCCACCACAAGTCATCCTGAAGAAGAAATTGAAGAATTTTATGAGGAAATTCGTCATCTAAATAATAAAGGTAAGCAGCACTTGAAGATAATTATGGGAGATTTCAATGCAAAAATACTGCAACGGCAACAGAATGAAACTTCAGTAGGTAAATTCGGTCACGGCAACAGAAACCAGCGTGGAAATACTCTCGTTCAGTTTGCAGAGGCAGAAGGATTTTTCATCTTGAACTCCTTTTTCAAGAAAAAGCCACACAGGAAATGGACATGGAGACATCCAATTGGGACGACAAATGAAATTGATTTTATTATGTGTAACAAAAATTCGTCATCGAAGACTGCAGTGTGCTGAATTAAAGTTCAACACAGATAGTGACCATAGATTGGTGAGATGTAAGATGCACCTCAACACTAAACTGGAACGTGGCAAGCTCATAAGACAAACAAAATGTATTGACATAACCAACCTTAAAAAACACCATAATACTTTCAAGTTGGAACTGAAGAACAGATTCTCTGCTTTAGAAGGCCTAACATCGGAAGAAGTGGATATTTCGGAAGTTAACAGAAAAGTAACCAAAGCTCTAATGGAAACAGCAACAAAATTAGCTGGGTCTAAGAACAAGTTGCATGTGAACAAATTATCAGGAAAAACCAAAATGTTGATGCAAAAAAGAAGAGAGATGAGGACAACTAAAGTAGATGTGACTTCGAAAGTGGAATATATAGAGCTATGCAAGACAACACGAAAAAGTATCACTGAAGACGTAAGGAAATTCAACTGTGAGCTAGTGAGGAAAGCAATTGAAAACAACCAAAGCCTTAAGATAGCAAAGGGACATCTCAGTAAGGAAGAAAACAGATTATGGCTCTGAGAAAAGAAGATGGTTCTATAACAAGAAATAGAGGCGAAATTTTGACAAGAGTGAAAGATTTCTACTCCAAATTATATGAAAGGGATGATGCATGTACTCCAGACATCATGAAAGGTACCAGAGTTCTTCCAGTCCTCCCAGCAGAAGTTGCTCATGCAATCAAGAACATGAAGCGAGGAAAGCTCCAGGAGAAGATGGAATTACTATAGACATCATACAAGAAGCAAGTGGAGAAATTGAAACAGTACTCGCCCAAATTTTCACTCGATGCCTTAATGAAGGGAAGATTCTGAGGATTGGAACAATGCTACAATGATCCTGCTACATAAAAAGGTGACATTGAGGATCTTAGGAACTACAGACCTATCAGCCTCCTATCAGTGGTTTATAAAATCTTCACTAAAGTTCTTTCACACCGCTTGAAGGTAACACTGGACATGGCTCAACCGAGAGAACAAGCTGGATTCAGGAGTGGCTACAGCACAATAGATCATATCCACGTACTGAGAGAACTGATTGAAAGAGCGAGGAATATGAACTTCCATTGTGCATGGCTTTTATCGATTATGAAAAAGCCTTTGATTCGGTGAAACCATCAGCAGTTACCACGGCTCTGAAATCCTGCGGTATTGAAGATGCATACATTAATATTATTAATAACATCTATGAAAATGCAAGTGCAAAGATTCGGCTGTTTGAAAATATAACACACATAAAAATTGGAAAGGGAGTGAGACAAGGTGACACCATATCTCCGAAGCTCTTTAATGCCACATTGGAAAATGTCTTTCAATCACTGAACTGGGAAAACAAAGGGATAAAGATTAATGGAGATTATCTAACCCACCTTCGTTTTGCTGATGACGTAGTCATTTTTGCAACTACCCCATCAGAGCTGCAGAGTATGATCCAGGAACTTGCTGACAAGAGTAAAGAAGTGGGATTAAAAATGAACTTTCAGAAGACAAAAGTGATGTTCAATGCTTTTACAAGAAATGAAGATTTATCGATTGATGGAGAAAAACTGGAGATAACAGATACGTATGTTTATCTTGGACAGCAGATATCAAGTGAGGGTCACATTGATGAAGAAATTAATCGGCGTACAAAACTTGCCTGGAGAGCTTTTGGAAGAAACAGCATAATTTTCAAGAGCAATATGCCATTATGTCTTAAAAGAAAAGTGTTTGATCAATGCATCCTTCCAGTGCTTACGTATGTTGCAGAGACGTGGACCTTAACTAAAAGAGACATACAAAAGCTGCAGACAACTCAAAGCAGCATGGAGAGGTGCATGCTTGGTATAACCAGGAGAGATAAGAAGAGGAACTCGTGGATCCGAAAAATGACGAGAGTGGAAGACATCATGATCAGAGTTAAATCCCTGAAATGGCAATGGGCTGGACATACTGCCAGAAGGACAGACCATAGATGGACAGCCGGAATTTTAGATTGGATTCCAAGGGACAGGAAAAGACCCAGAAAAAGACCACATGGGAGATGGGTGGATGAAATTCGTAAATATGCGGGAGTGACATGGAGGAGACTGGCACAAGACAGACCGTTGTGGAGGAAACTTGTGGAGATCTTCGTCCAGCAGTGGATTGATAATGGTTGATGATGATGATGATGATATATATATATATATATGTGAAAGAATCCTGGATAGGTGATTGATGCTTGGTGTAGCCAAGAAAGATAAGAGGAACTTGTGGATAAGGAAAATGACAATAGTGGGAGACATTATTATCAGGGTGAAATCCCTGAAATGGCAATCTGATGGATATGTTGCCAGAAAAACAGACCACATATGAACAACCGAAATTTTAGACTGGATTACAAGGGACATAAAAAGACCCAGAAGAAGAGCCCTATGGGCATGGGCGTACTGATAGTAAAAGGGGCCCTCTAGCCTGAGATAAAAGATTTTAGAAATTTTTTTTTTGCGGAAACTTCATATAAAACTGGTTAAAGAAATAGCCGTGAATTAAGGCAGCTTTCAAGTTTTAAAAAAGAAAAGCATTGTTTTTCTTTCCCAGTAAATACGTAAAATCGTTAAAAAATCATTTCCACTGCTTTTGTTCATAAAAACTGGATGACCGGAAAGCAGCTATTCAAAAGAACTTGAGGCCCCTTATAATATCCCTTGCTGTTATTGTTCACAACCCTTGCAATAGTTTCTATGCAGGTATATTAAAAAGAGAATGTAAAAAAATATCAGTTCAATGAGCAGAATTTTTATACCAATGAGGACAAGGTTGTTATGTATTACAGTTGTTTGCACATAACTATGCATCTCCCGAATAGAATGAACTGAAAAGTGTTTTTCGCGGGAGCAAAAAATCAGAGACCTCTGTCATTTTTTTTTTTTTTCTTTTATAACAGAGTCAAAATATTTTTTTTACCATGTGCAAAAAACATTGTGGCCTTGTGTTAAGTGAGTCTTTCAGATTCCAGAGTAAATCATTTAAGTAGTTTTATGTTCTTTGTGCTAGAGTTCTTAATCGTCACTTTGTTTACTTATGTTATGACATTTGGTATAAATCGGAAAAGACGCTGTCACACGGCTAGTGCATTTTTTGTGTGTGCAATCGTGAGGCATTTCAAAAAGCAGGCCTTAGTTCTCTAAAACAATAAATTTTGCATGATATGATTAACTTCAGCGTAAGTATTTTGTAGTAATTTGTATCGGCATAAAACAAGGGCAATCATTTTAATTACAACGTTACACATTTGTGTTTCACGCAATAAAGTGGAATAATTTTGATTTTACGAAAAATACTCGTAGGTTCCAAAGAATTTGTTTTATTAAAACACCCGTCAAGCCTAAATAATAATACGGAAGTTAAAATTTTGAGTAATTGAAAGCTAATGGATATTCGCAAAAGGGCCGCAAAATTATTTTTTGCTGGAGGCCTCGAATTTTTCCGGTAAGCCTACGAAAACATGCCAAAGTAACATGGACATGAATGCCTCAAGACAGACATTTGTGGAGACATAACAATAAATTAGAGGAAGAACATTAAATTATATTTCCACTTTTAGTCTAAGAGTACTAATATATTTAGTTCTATTACAGCACGATATGTTTTATAAGAATATAGTAATCTTCATATTTTCTGACATGACCTTTGCGTTGGGTCAAAATGTTAAATGCTGCATCGTTTTTACCATCCGTTATAAAGCTTTAACATGACCAATTTGGCCTTAAAATTTGATAAAAAAGAACTTGCCAAAAATACTAAAATATGAGATTACTTTGTTGAAACTAATCTTGAAACCTATTGTCGAAACCCAATATATTTTGGTTTTGTCCTAAATATGGAACAGCGCTGACAACACATTCGTTCGATAAGACCAGCAGTGCTGAGTTATATTTATAGCACCTCTTTTTGACCAGTTGGGATAGATTTTTTTCTCTTCATTTAAATTATAATTTGGCCGATGATTTTTATGGAACCGCTACGAGGACTTGTCGATGTTTTTTTTTTTTTTTTCTTTTTTTTTTTCGGAAAGATCTTGATTTGCAGCCTCTGAGCGCTATAAGACTTTTGTTAGGTGTCATTGGAATTTTAAATTTAGTTGCTTTTTGTTGTTCTTAGAATAATATCCATTATATATTTTTATATACGTGTATAAAGTGATACGGTTTTTGTGTTTGTCTTTATCCATGCTCTTGAATGGTCCTCAAGTTCTGGAGCAATCCATATTGTTCTAATTTCTTCTTCTTTTCAGGAAGTAGCATACGTAGATGACGCAACAGAGTTTATGTCCCCTGAGGTGCCCAAAGAAATTTAGTAGCCGATGACGTCACTTCTAAGATAAGGCAAATCACCAATCAGTCTTTCACGACAGTAGTACCAATAGGCGTGGCTTGCATTAATTTTTACGACTTGTTAATGGCTTAGAGCAATTAAAAGGAGATAATGTTGTTATAACTCACGACAGATGACATATTGTATTTCCTTTTAGTGCAGGATTCCTGTGATTCTTCTTTCACTGGCGATTTTACTTTTTTGGTAATTGTGCTTTTTGCGTGAAAAACGAAAGTTCCAGAAGTTCTTTCGCGCGTTTCACACAGTTTTGTGGGCATTTTTCCTAGACAGAGAAGGTAAGTTTGATATTTTGTTCTCTTATTGATTTTATGATTTATATTTAATTTAAAACAATAATTTTAATGATATTAAAAATGAAAATATTTGTAGAAACAACAAAAATACTTGAATTTTCAACAAAAATAACACACACTACGGAGGGTTCACCGTTATTCAGCATATTAATAAAAATTTTCAATAATTAACAACAATAAATAATTGACATTGCATACAGAATAACAAAAAGTGGTAAATAACCTGAAATTGTTGAAACTTTTAAAGCAAATTTTGTTCTGAAATATTAGTATGGTAAATTTTTCTTGATGAGCTTATTGAAAGATTGTATATGAAAAAAATCGTTTAAACGGTTTCTGGAGCATCAACAACTTTCTTTCAAGATAATTTCAATTTGGGAAAGTGTTTCCAGTTTTTAATTTTACATACTTGATAATTCTTTCTTGTTTATATATATATATATATTTGGAATTTCAAATTTGTACTTGGTTTTTGCTTATTTTCCTTTGTATGATTTTGCTACATATATATATATATATAAAAACATTTTTTTCCCCCTTGAGATCTTGTGTAGAACCTTTATTTATTTTATTTTTCTGGGAGTTTGTTCTCTCTCTGTCCCTGTGACCGTATTTACAAACTTTGGATTTCTATCTCTTCCATTTTTTTTTTATTTTTTTTTTTTTACGTAATACCCAATTTTACTGCAGTGTTACTTAGGCAGATTGTTATTTGCTTTACGGTGATTTTATTTTCTTTTTTTTTTTCTTTTTTCAAATATGTCTTTTTACTTACCCAGGAACCGTATTTGCAAAGGAAAGTTTTTTTTTTCTTTCCGTTCCTGAATTTTCTTTGAAAGAGTTTATTTATCAGCTTTACTGGGAATTAGTGCTATAGGAGATGGATTTTCTTTTCGACATGGTTGTTAGTTTTCCAAGGAATACATTGTGGTTGTTCTTGCCGTGCAGTATACAAAGGAGTGTTCTTTTATTTTTTTGGGGACCAGTTCGAGGGAAAACAAATTAAAGAACGGAAAAAGCATTTTCTTATTTATTTTATTTTTTGCTTACAAGAAAATAATAGAAATTTGCTTACACTTTCCGCAAAAGTTTTGAATTTTTATGAAACGAATTTTTTTAATTACTCAATTACAAAAGTTAAATGATTTGAATCCTAGGCTTTACAGAACATTCGTGTTTTAAAATGTCACATAGGGCCCAACGATAAGGATTATGGTCAAATTTCTGTACCAAATGCTCTCAGTTCGTAGCAACACTTTTTTCTTTTAGTAATGGATTCACTTAAACTACATACGTCCTCAAGAAATACCTCAGAATTAAGGATAAGCTTCTAGAAATGGGAAGGATTTGTACATATTACTAAAGATAGTATGCATTTGCATTTAAAAGAAACAATTTACGTATTTATGTACGTTCTAATGAAAATCCTAAAAAACTACCTGAAATTTTAAGAAATGTATACGGATTCACCTGTGTGCCTAAGAACTTCTTAAGGATTTATATCTTTAAAGAATTCATACTGTTTGGTCAGATTAAAAAGTCATTAGTATTTACTTCCATACGAAACTAATACTAAATGGGTTCTGAAGAAACTCGTGCTTTAGAAACTCATACTGTATACGTTCTTAAGAAATTCTTACTATTTGCAATCTTAAGGGGAAAAAAATATTTACAAGCTTACAATATTAAAAGCTCTCGCAAATCTTGAAACAAAGAAAGAAATCACGCATTCAGTGAAGGAGGTAAATATTTGCAGAGAAAATTTATTTAATGTTTATTAGCGTGTTATATTGCCAAGTAATGCATCTACTGTAGAATTTAATAACACTTATGTTTTACGACTTTTGAAAGTAACACGAAGGGAAATATCATTTCAAGTTACATTGAAAAAAGGAAAGTTATTGGAAAAGCCTATCTCAGGCAATTAGATAAAACAATATTAGTTTTTTTTTTTTACAGATATCATTCTGCACTGTTAAACATTTTGTGATAGATTGCACCAAAAAGTGGTACTACACTAACTATATCACTTTCTGAGAAAAGCGCAAACAAAACCAATAGCAGGGTGCAACCCTGCACCATAGTGTGGTGCATCCTTGTACCGTAGTCTGCTGAAAAGTTGCACCATGTTGTTGGCTTTGTTTGCACCACAACATGGTGTGCATTTTCCCAGAAAGTTATGCAGTTAATGTAGTACCACTTATTAGTGCAACCTACCGCAAAATTTTTGACAGTGTATAAACAAAATACCTGACACTTGTGGCACGTAAAAAAAAAAAAAAAAAAAAAAGTTAGAAACAAATTTATGTGATATCTACTACAAGGCACCATAAGTGCCATTGTAATTTTCGAAATCACATTTTCATGCAAAAATTTTGACATCAGCAACATATCAACATATTTTTAGGGGCAACCTTTCTTGTCTGAATAGTGCTTAATTTACAAACCAAACATATCATCAGTAATATTATGGAGCGATCTTTTTTCATGGCTTCGATGATATTGGAATCTGATGAAAACAACAACAACATTGATGTTAAATATGTGTGTGTTATGCAGCTTTTACTACATTCAAAATTTTTATTAACATATTTTGCCTCCCTTTCCCATTTCTTTTCCGTACAGTGCAACTGCTATGAACGTGTCTTTCCGCTGACCTTAAAGAGTACTTGTATTTCTTGTCTACTTCTGCACATTCTATCTTTCAAAGATGATTCTTTTTTTGAACTGGGCCAAAACGCGAAATTTCCTTATATGAACACTCCCAGTGTTAGCATTTTTAGTGCATTTGTACACGTTATATTTCCAGTGATAAATAATGATTACTCTTTGTTTTAGAAAAAAAAAAAAAAAAAAGGGCAGAAAACTTTTCTATAGGCTGCATCCTATTTCAGTACCATGCACCTCTGAGAGTGTAAGAGTAATAAGCTTTGATAGAATGCCTGCTATTTGGTTTGTTTCAAGATCCAAAGCACAACTATATTGGAAAATCAGATATCGCGTTTATTTTTAAACCCAAGTTTACTTTGAATCGTTAACTGAGAACATTCAGGCTCGTTGTTAAATTCATGCGTATGAGAAATCGAATGGCTATTTTGAAATATCGTTCCTTATTTGCAATTTCAGGTGGCTTTAAAATTTAATGTTTCAGAAAATTATGGCTTGTTTTCAAGCTCAATTCGACAAAAATCACATTGCTATTTTCCAGTAGCCTGGAATGTTAGCTCTGATTTACCCAAAATTTTATTGATATATCTGGGTCTTCTCCCTTATTTGTCCATGTTGGTTCAAAATTTCATTAATAACTCTAGTTAATTTGTTTATTTGTCCAAATTGTGACAAAGTTTGTCTCTTGGTTGTTTATAATCTTATACCAACGATTCAAACCAGTTAGGTGCATCACAAAAACTCGAGGTTTAAATATTGGAAAGATGTTACTCACGGAATGTCCATACCGTGAGGAATTTAAAAGTATTACTCAGTATTTATTTACTTTTTCAGAATCGTTACCTTAACAAATTAGTTCAGAGTTCATTTTCAAAACGCAAATATGTGGCACATAGGGAAATAATAATTAACAAATGATATTCAAACTTTTGCTCTGAATAAAACTTAGTGTAGAATCCTCACATGCTGGGTTTTCTTGTAAATTCATCAAAATGTATATTTAGCTGAGTCATTTGGTACACGTCAACTCTCACACATTCTCTGCAAACGAAATTGTTCGAACGAAATAAATAGGTCACGATGAGCACTTTGTAGTCTGAGTGACTCACGTACATTTTTTCTGATTCTCAGTGTACTTTAAGTAACATACTTATTTTCAACACTTATTTCAGTAGTCATAACTACAAGAGAGAGTTCTTTTTGCAGATATGTGAGAAGAAGTCTTAAAAAAGTGAGCAAACAGGGTACATTAATGTAAAGAATGACTTTCATGTTTTGTAAAGTCTTTTTCGCTTTTTAGCAGTTTCTTTGGTCAGAATATTTTTCTAAATTTTGCATCTAAGTGAACTAGCATGCTATATAAACAAAACTTGAAGTAGTGTTTAAAGTTTGGCTATTGTACAAGCTTATCATCGAATATCAAGCTGTTCTTGACTTCAGTTTTGAGTTTCACTTTCTAAAATTGTTTGTGCTATTGAAGAAAGACGCTTTCTTTTTTAATTTCAATAGGCAATTTAGGCACACCAGATGGGATTTACCCCAAAATTACATTTAAACTAGAAATCAAAGTAATTATCCCTTTTAGGTGAAATTATTAACTGCAGTTTTTCTCCTTCCTTTCCAAAATCAAGTTATTTACAAGAACACATCTTACAGTATAACTGAAAACAAATTTAAACAGAGTTACATATATTTCTGTGAATTTAAGATCTGCGCTTTACCATCAGGTTTCGTAAGTCCGTTATAAGTCGTCTCTAATCGCCATAACAGTAACCTTGCTCAACCCTGCAATAATATTATGAAAAAGAAAGAATAAAAAGATTTATAAGATACATGAAACACAAAAGCATTGAACATACAAAAAGAACAACCTAATTTTGTATATTAAGATAATACAACTTAGTTTGTCACAAATATTTATTTTGACCATGGTTTTACTGGGTACTCATCTAGCTTCATCAGGACGAATGGCATGTAAATATTCATATTGTATATGATATCGTAAAGGGTGTTTACAGTCATGGGTTTTTGTTAGTTGCTTCCACGCGCTTGATAGAAATGGGGTGGATGCCATGTCATTAAAAAGTTGCGAAGACTTCTGATATATATGGAAAGCTATTAAAATATCAAGTTTGGTGGTTGAATCTGGCTTGTCAATTAGTCTTGCTTCTTTAAAGAGAAATTTATGGTCTTTTTTGTAACAGTGTTTAGCCATCGATGACTTCTTTAGGTCATAGTTCCGAATGTAGCTTGTGCTCCTTCAATCGAAAACGCAGGGGTCTACGGGTCTGTCCTATATACGAAGTACCACATTCACGTGGAATTTGATAAATTTCCCACGAGTTTTTGTCTTCAACATAGTCCTTTGATCCTAAAATGCTCATTTTGTTTATCGGGTTAAAAGTCACTTTGAAATAAAGGTTTTTAGAATTTTTGAAATTTTGAAGGAAATATCACGGGGATAATGGAATGCAAAATTCTCTCGCAATGGGCGCATCACAGGAGTTAACGTGAAAACAGGCTTCGGTTTCCGGAATTTTGTTAGAGTCTTGTCTATAATGAAAGGGTTGTATCATCGCTGTACTGTAACACGTTTAAAGAAATAAGGTTTTTTTCCAACTGCTTTATCTGAACATATTCGTCCTGATGAAGCTAGGTCAATACCCAGCGAAACACCATGGTCGACTTGAAAAAATATATATTTGTGACAAACTACGTTGTATTATCTTAATATATATAATCGTCACAAGACTGTAGTCTTTGAGATCAAGAATCTAATTTGTATTGGACGTCCCGGTGGCTCAGGGGTCTAAGAGCTGGTTTCTGACCATTCGTCCGAAATGAGTCCGGGTTCGAATTCCGGTGAAGCATGGATGTTGTATTTGTCATACGGCACTGGCTGTCTCCCTTTCCTGGAATCAGTGACCCTAAATTAGGGACAGGCGACTGCTCATAGCTCATTGAGATGAGCATTGTGATATTTAAACCTCCAATGGAGAAAAAAAAATCTATATTGTAAAGAGAACAGTTTATAAGTTCAAGAAATGCCAACAAAAGAGTTGGTTTCAGTACATGTGTGTTTACAGTCTGCGTGTATTGTAAACCTTTTATCCTTTTGTCACGCCTTATAGGTATAAAAACATATTGCGTGAATGTTTCGGAAAGATATCGAGATTGAATACTTAATAAGTTAGAGAGTTCAGAAGAAATATTCGAGATTGAAACAACTGCAGCGAAGATATGGTAATAAGTAGTAGTAATGCCGCAGCGTTTTCTCAGTTATCCAGAGTGAATGGAATAAACTTCTTTAATCGTGCAAGGTATGCATACAGTAATCAGTCAACAGCGCATATTTCTTGAGGTTCCATCGGCAATAGAGAAAGGGTATGAACTTCTAAATCGAAGATTTTTGCTTTTCCTTTTATTTCAGAGTTTAACGACTATCATGAGCGAATCTCAGAGACGTAAGCGGTCACCGTCCCTAATTTAGGGCCATTGTTTCCAGGAAAAGGAAAGAACCCGCGCTGTAAGACATACACACCACCAGTGTCTCATCGGGAACTAAAAATCAATCCCAGCTCGGACAGCTAGCCAGACATCTACGCCTCTGATCACTCGGCCTACATTAAAACGTTTAGATGTAGCAATTTCAAAAAGATTTTATTTTTTAGAATGTGGTGGCATTCTGAACTAAAAACCTTTGCATACTGTTGAGAATAGAAATTACTGGCCTAGAAATCTGAAATACATTTTTCCAATTTGAAGGAGCGTTTCACAATCTTTGTGGCTAATTGTCTGAAAATGTTCATCTTTGAATGACCTCAAGTACGGAGATGATCAATTTTATTTGGTGTGTTCATAGGAATGTAAAAATATTCCATCTTACTTCTACAGAGCTCTTCAGCAGTGCCGCAGCATCTTCATTTTCGCATATTTGTGATAAGTTTTTGCTTTTCCAAAAAATAAACAGTAGTTACATGCAGTGTTCTATCTAAAAAGTACTAATTCTTAGATATTCCTGGTAAGAGAAAAAAAATAGTTTTAAAATAAAAAATTTCAAAATGCGTTAACTTGGAACGAAAAATAGTATAAAAACAGAACTTTTAAAAACAAGAGGACTGGTAAAACTATCTGCTTGGCTAAAAGAAGCGTTAGGTTATTAAGTCATTAGTTGATATACTAGATAATATAAAAGCTTCTGAGATGCAAGGAACAGTTATTTACAGGAAGTTGTGAAAAACAAACTAAACTGAAGATGCTCTGAACAGACGAATGCCAAGCAAGAATGATAGCACGACATCCTCGGGTGTAAATTAACACTTCTTTTAAAAAAGTAATATTTTTTTTTTTACGTTTAAAAAAATGCACAGTTACCAATTTTCCAACTAGAAACACAAAAAGGTAGAATCCAGCTGGTAAATTTACGCTTGAAAATCTCCAAAACGCACACAAAAATTGAGATCATAGTAACAATACCGAATAAAAAAATGTAAGGACGTAGACTTCATATGTGCGTTTATGAAAAATCCAAATACGCATTTATCCTTTCTAGTTCTTTTGGAAAATCGAAAGGAATTTTATCGCAGTTATGATTATAGAGTATTGAAACAACATTAATTCGATATTGCTTTCACTTCTAGCAAAGCCAATAAGAAAATTTCTTTGAATGCCTGCCGATCTTAGTCATAACCAGTGTAATCGAAATGTGTCTTGATTTTATTGAGATGTTCTTTTTCAGGTAAAAGGTGTGGGAACATACATGCGTTTCCAAATTTCTGGCGAGAAAAATGTCCCCCCCCCCCCCCCGCAGACGATTGCGTTTTCCATGACCTGAGTTTTTGATGCATTTTACGACTTTTCAAAAAATGCAAAATTTAGCATCTTGTAAGTGATGTAAAATTATAGCTTTTGTTCAGCTAGTTTAGCTGAGCCAAAACATTTAATTTGTCACTAACTAGTATTAGTTCTATTCTTTCTGGTTTTCGATTTGGTTTTCTTATTACTATTTTATCGTTATTGGAAGTAATTACTTTTTTCCTGTTGTTGTTTCGGTGTTTAACGACCACAATGAGCAACTGTAAGATTTATAAACGGTCTGCCTTCCCTCAGTTAGGTCACTGGTTCCAACGAAAGGAAAAACCCATAACCAGTGTAATGATAAACTCACCACCCATGCCTCATTCGGGACTCGAACCCGGACCTGGCTCTGATGACTACCCAAAAACACACTCCTCTTACACTCGGTTACAGTGGCGGCACAAAGTGTTCATAATGGTTTATTTGCGTTTTCTTTTTTCAATCCTACACTGTTAAAGAGATGTTAGTAGTTCGTACCAATAAATGGTGCTGCAGCACTTTTTGCGGGTGTCTAAGGTGCGCCCTTGTGTGATGCATGAAAATCACAAAAACATGGTGCTATGTGTGCAAATTGCACTAGTCAGGTTGAATACCATATAGCATCTTGCATAAGTGCATCATGTTTTTGGTTTAACTATGACGCAAAAGATGATGCCGCTGGTGTAGCATCACTTTTTTGCTGCACGTACCATAAACTTTTAACAATGTATTGAAAATAATCAGCATGCATCCGAGTCGTGTAATCACAACTACGATTTTTCCCGAACTGTCTAACAAAACTTCCCTTAATTGGTGCAAAATACTATATTTGTGCGAAATTACTGGCTAGAGAAATGTCTAGAGAAATGACTTTCAACATTCTAGGTGTAGAACTTAGAACATAAATGATGGGCATATTACGCCTTGTAATTTAGCAGCTGGGTTTTCCTTAAGAACAGTGTTTAAATAGGAGGTGTACTGGATTTCTGGAAATGCCTATAGGTGCGAACTATGTCCGTAATTATTTACATCAGCCAAACTTCCTTGTTTCTTTTAAAACAAAAGAGGGAGACGCTTGAGATGATGAACACTTTTTCTTCGCGAAATAGCATTTAAGAACGTTTGCGCAAATACTTGGAAAGCGATACATACACTGACTTCCCCAAAACAAATAACACTTTCACGTGTTTTATATTTGGAAAATTAAATTCAAAGTCCGGAAACCTTTAAACTAACGATGCTTAAAGCTACCCATGTCAGGCTGATTCTATTTACCAAAAATACGAGCATTTAATGCGCTACTAATCGAATTCCAACAATATGAAAATTTAAAGACAGGCCATAAGTTTTGTTCATCGTCTTTTATACATTTGTAAAAAGCGAAAAATAAATTTTAAAAAATCGAGACTGGTACTTTTTGTAGATAACGATACTGTGTTTTGCATGTCAAGATCTTTGTGGGTGTGAAATAAAAAGAGTGATTCGAGAGTATACATTTATTTTCGTACAATAAATTGCATTTATTCGCCTCACTCACGATCACACAAAGCTACGGTCGGAATTAAATCGTAACAGCAAACAATGAGGTTTACTAGTGAATGAATAAATCCATCGCTCTTTCCACGTTAAGCAACGCACAGCAACCGAAAAATTGTTTTTCGGCCGCCGTCGGGGAACTAGTTGAGGTTTACTAGTTCCTGACGTTTTAAGTAGGTGGATTAATGAATTTTATTGTCATAAAACCAATGTGAAAGAGGACATATAAGTCATTAAGTAAAGATTTGCTATACTACGACAGCGGCAATAGTATTTAGACTGTTTTGTTTTTCAAAAACAATATTTATTATTATAATTATTACGTGCTATTCAGATTTAGGCGAACGTAAGAAACGACCCTGACACCGATGGAATATCATGTAGCTACGAAAGTCCATCTGCGCATTCGCAAGCTAAAATCTGACCTCAAGATAGAAGAAAAAGCTGAATCGCAAATGTGTTAGCGAGGGGGATTGGTAACTTTTGGTCTAGGATATCCTACAGGTTACACCCCATCGTGTTAAACATCATTTTAAATCTTTCGTCAATAGCAGGTAACCGCCTTTAGGGGGAATCCAGAGCAAGCCCAATTTCTCTACGATACACCATTTAGGATATATTTGAGAAAATCAACCTAGGTGGCTCACCGGCTACTTCCGTTATCCATTTCCGTTACATCGAAATTTTTTACTTGGAATTTACTGTCGGGAAAGATGCATAGCATCAAAAAGTTTTATCTATCACAAGAATACCTTAAATGCTTCAGGGCACTTAAATTGCAATCTTTACTTCAGTTTTCAAACTATTTCATTAACAATATTTTCTCCTTACGAAACATTTCTGTTCCAGGGAGATATAATTTTCAGTTTTCCCGAAGGATTGCTCCATAGGAAACAGAGGCCTAAATGTGCCTATATTTATATGATGACATATAACTGCACATGGATATGGAATGCTCGTCGACGCTACAATGAAGTAGGAATTGCTTCAGCTAGCGCACATCTTAAACCCTGTTCATATTCCTAAGCTGTATCTGCTTAGTCTCAGTTGCTTGGGATTTCGTTGACCCAAGTGGTTTACTGGTAGCATGCATGCTCCAACGTAAATCAAGAGACGCGGGTTCAATTTCTGTTCTGGGGTGATGTAATTTTTACGTCTTCTAAAAGACAGCTACATGGGAAATACTGTAGTAGATAATTGTATTTGTATATTCCTCTTATGTAATTATGAAGAATTAATTCTTCAGGGGATTAGCTTCCCATTGGTTTCTATAAAAACTTTCCCTTTAGACAAATACCTCACGCGTTTGGCCTGCTATATTCTTGATATTCTTGTGATTTATTATCTATAACGTAAGAGTTTTTTGTGTGCGAGATTGGTGTTACGCTATGTCTAAAACCATGACTAAGGAAATGTTGAACTAAATGAGACTACGATGCAATAGATGTTCGAAATAGCTCTAAATTAATGATTTACGGCCAGACGAAACATACACAGAAACCAAACTTACGATAACCTTTTATTGGTCCAGGCAACGAATGATAACATCCACAATATATCACTGCTTCGCATATAATACCTTAACTATCTATCGTATAAACTCGCTTAACAAAGATCGAACATCGTCACACACACACATACATTAAACAACTGTTGTATCTTCCTTTTTATTTAACGTTCTTATCACATTCATACGTCACTCTCTCTGACCTCAAGAGTGTTGCCAACCTCATTCATGTGAGAGAGAAGATATCACGTTAAGTTTGGAAAGTGCAAAATAGAACAAACTCAAATTTACATAACAAAAGAAACTGAAAATGAAAGTTAAATTAGAATATACGTCACATATCTAGAGTAAAATTTCATCGCTCTAACTCCCAGGGTTTCCTTTAGTGCTATCATTTAAAGTGAAAATTCCGTTTTGCAATTAATAGTAAATGTCATAATATTACCACACATGAAAACATGCATGTGTGCATATATTTATAGTTAACTTGAGCGTGTGATTTGTAGCATGTGATTCCAAACTTTTTGATAGTGATAAATGCAATTCTATAAATTTCATATTCATATTAAATAAAAAGATATTTCGTAAATATAGTAGTAAGCAATGTTCTGAACCCGTTAATCTAAATCTAAAGCCGTGATGAGAAAGAAACTTATGCACCTACTTAATCCAACGCAGCTGAAAACCCCCTCTTACTTTTCCCTTATCTAATTGATGTACACGTGTGATAAAGAAAATTGATGAACTTTCGCATGAAAAATTAATCACACGACATACTCATACACACGTGCATATACACACATGAATGGATTTTTTTCTGCCGCTGAAGAACTGACAAAGTTTTTAAAATAAGATAGAGCAATTTATAATGTGAGATAGAGATCTGACTGACACTACATTGAAAATAAGCTTGTTACGATAAAAACTGATGTGTCCTTAGATACAAGTAAAACTCGAAGATCCGTTACTGGGCGTAAAATCCTTTATCTTAACAAAATGCAAGCTTTCACTTCTAAAGGACAGCTACATGAGAAATAATAGATAATGGCATTTGTATATGCAGCTTAATTGGGAAAGCATTCAGATCCGGAGCAGAAGGATGCAGGTTCGATCCCAGTTACCGGCAAATTTGTGTTTTCACATTGACTCCCGTTTGTAGAAATGGATCTACTGGCCTTTGTGTTCTTCGAAAAATGTGTCATGTTTGCTCCACACATCGCCTGGATTTAATGAGAACCCCTTCTTCGCTTCAAAAAAATGTGTGATGATTGTTACACACGTCATCTGAAATTAGTTAGAATTCCTTATTCTACAGACAGTTACTTCCAGCATAGGTTACGGCGGACCTGAACTCCACTTTTTTTTTTTATTATTGTTAAAGGTTTAAAAAATATTTATTTGACCTGGTGGTGCAGACCCAGGTAGCACAGCCCTGCAATTTAACGTAGGCCCAACATTGAGCCACTGTCTTCTATTCCTAAAAGATGGTGACTCAGTGTTGGGCCTAATTTAAATCGCAAGGCTGTGCTACCTGGAGATACAGTGACAGTGCTGATCAAGTAACACATTGAGAGCCAGTGCCGAAAAACATACACAAACATCCATGCCTTAACCCGGATTCGAACCCAGATCCCACCCTGGGCGAATAATCAGAAGCCATCGCTTAGACCACTGCGCCAACGGGGCGGCACCGCCTTTCTCAAGGAAGGATATATGTGACCTACTACAGAAGTGAAGCACATTTCAAGACAGTTGCAGCGATAAATTCCGTCGGTGGAGCTTAATTGGGAAAGTATTCAGCGCCGGAATTGCTGGTTCGATTCACGTCACCAGCAAGTTTGTATTTTCACAGAGTAGATAAAACTAAAATGCTTGTTACAAATTAAAAATTTTTTTATTAGAGCAGAAAAAAACTTGCCCCGTACGGAGTAACATTTTGAAATGCACCGTAGGGCCATTTTATTAGGTACAAACCATTTTATGTAAAGTAGAAACTGACATGCTTGTTCTTTTTCGGGGAAAGGGATATCTAACAACCCCTCTATGTGTCTAAGGGCTTAAAAAAATAACTTGCCTACTTTTGCACTGCTTCCATGGAAGGAGAGGAGAGCTAGTGCTGTAAAAACAATCGTGGTACTCGTGTATTACGGGAAATTCGAGCCTACCAGCAGTACGAAAAACTATAAATTCAAATTCTAGACCACTCGACTTCTACGTTACTCCTTTATTGTATGTTAGTTTTGACATTTTGAAAATCGGAGCTCATGGAGTGAGAATGCCTGAAGATAAATTGAGGTTGACATAACCTCCCTAAATCATCAAAACAGTGCATCACTAATTCATTAAAGTTTGCAAGTGTCAAGATTTTTTTGAGAGCAGTTTCTCCAGAACCCCCCCCCCACACACACACACACTCCCGTTCCTCAATATTGGATATAACTGGAAAATCAGTTCTCACTCCCATTTTTACTCACATTGGATTCACGCATACGATCACCTCGATGCCATTTATTTCCAGAAAATTTATGAACAGAAACGGTGAAAGGGAGAGATAAACTGATTTCTTCCTGCGACGCATAGCTCCTGAATATAGACGTTGTGGATATGCTGAAACTATACCAAGTGCTATGGTTTTGTGCCACATGTGAGTTTAGCATATTTGATATTCTTAAAATCCGATAAGTGCAAATGGATTTGAGTGTTTTACGTAGACTTTACCTGTTTCAACTTTGCTTAAGCACAGATATTATGGCAACTGTTATCTATGTAATTATATCATCTGTTAATACTCCGTTCCATAGCTCTTCCTAACAAACTGGAAATATTGTGTAAAGTGCTTCCAACGAAATAAAACCCACTGAGATGTTTGATATAAATGCAATTTGCGGCTCTATTTTTCGACAGGTTATGCATTCAAATCTGTGAAACATGGCTGCCTTTTAGTCCCCATTTAATTATTTGCGTTTCAAGAAACACAAAATCAGAGAAAGGGGTCTCAAGGATACTAAAACTGATGCGGAGAATTAAGATCATCCGAACAGGAATTGTTTCATGTCTGAGAGCAGCAAATGTGTTTATGATGCAAGACTTACTTAAGAGGGTGGAAATATTTCCCTCAGAGTAGCTGGATCAGTGCGTATTGAGATCATCCCTACTATGCTGTGGCATTTTTTGAATTGTATGAAATTAGATAATGCCAGTCTTCGTAGCAAGTTTTTAAGGACCACTAATCAATGTTCATGCTACTCAATAACTTTTAAACTTGAGCCTGCGCAAGTGGATAACTGAATAAAAAGAACATATACAAGTTTGGAATATTAACTTGCTCTATTTTAGCGAAAAATATAATTCCTTTTCCTTTCGAATGGGTATTTTAAAATATGTACTTCGATACTAAAAGATTGTAGCAAATGTGCCGCAAAACACAAATATGTGTTCTGAAGAGGAAAATGTTCTACCTTTTCGTAATTTTGAGAAAACTCTGCTAACAAGAACAGCTGCCACTCGTTGTATATTCAATTGAACATAAACGTGCGTATACCTCTACAGTTCTTTCAGTATACTGACTTTTGCGTAGAAAATACTTTATCTTCAAAGTATCATCAGTCTTTTAGCGAATAAAACGATTAATGAAAAAACAAAGACAAAAAATTAACTGGGTAGCGAAATGCGTTTAATAAATGTTAAATATTCTCTGTCTCTTTTGCTTTCTGTTATTTCGGGAATCAGCGGCCACCGTATGCAAATCTAAGGGCAAATAGGCGGTGGCCACTTGAAATAAAAAGGAAATAATTAAAAAAAAACAGCTAAAAAATAAAATAATTTAAACATTTTTTAATAAAAAAAGATATTTTTAATGAAATTAAATTGTCACGTTGGGATAAATTCCACGTAGACAGACCAAAATATTGGTAACACGATGATTCTTTACAGTTTCAAACAATTTTTAGTAATAAATGATGATTTTAAACAAGTGAAGTTACATTATCAAGTTGTGAGAAATTCCACGTAGATAGTCCAAAATACTGATCGATGGCATGATAATTCTTCACAAATGTTTCAATTTGCCGATTTAATTGCACGTACTTTTGCTTCGATGCTTCTGGTTGTCTAAACCCTGCTTGAGAACAAACTAGATCAATTTTGACTAAATTCTGTTCTTTTAGAAATTGATGTATATATTTTTACACTGACGGGTGACGGCAATCTATGATCTGTTGGAAAGAGTGATGCCATCCTTCAATGGGGTTATTAGTATGAGGAAGATTATTAAAAAATCTACTGCAAACGCTCCATACAGAAATTGTAACATAATTCGGGAAGCGAATTGGATTACAACTTAATTTTCATGGCGTCCGCATTGTGCCTAAAGAAAATATTCGAAGTGTAATTCCGAATATTTTTTCCAGACACAGTACGGACGTCACGAAATACAATTAAGTTGTAATCCATTTCCTTTACGAATTATGTTATTAAGCAAGATGCAGAGAGTGGCGTATCCGTATGTGTCTACGGTTGGCTCATTTGACGGGAGGCTCATTTGACCGTGGCTATTTTATGTATTAGGTGTGAAGCCAGACTAATTTTGGGTCTGGGCTACTTTGTCGGAGTACCTGCCTGAAGAACTGACCACCGTGGAGCAACTGAAATATTAGACTGGCTTCCACGAGACAAGGACTCAGAAGATGGCCACGTGAGAGATGGCCTGATGAAATTAAGAAGCCTGCCAAAGTGGCATTAATTTTTCAAGACAGTTGTTGTGGAAGGAACTGGGAGATTTTCAAGAACGGTTGAACTGTTATTTTGTGAACTGCTGTGGTTAACTCTGCCATTTTTTCTTCTCCTTATTTTGTTTTTTCGTTTTACTTTTTTGTTTCCACAATGCTGTACCTATTCCTTTAATAATCTTTCAACACTTCCACAGAGGTTTATGTTTGAATATGCTTACATAAATCAGATTATAAGTTCGGACTTCTTTCAGCACTTATCTCAGATTTACAGTTCTAGCTAAAAGACAGCTGTTCCACGCGTGAGAAATATATGGAGAACGGGATAGACATGCCAGATGCGCAGTCTTCCTTCCTGAGTTTCTGTAGCTTATGTGATTACCAACAACACGAAAGAAGTATCTAAATAAGGAAACAACATTTTCGGAGGACAGAGTGCAAGTGCCATTACAGTATGAAGTTGAAGGAATAGGAATTGAAAGGAACTATGTACTCAAACAAACTGTATCGTGTATAGTACTTGAAAGCAACAAAACCCCACAAAACATCAAATAACATGAAAATCTAATCTGGCAAAAGCAGCATAAAAGAATATTTAAGAGCTACAGCTAAGAAAATTACAGCACTATAATAAATAAAAAACTCAACAAAAACCAAAAATCAGCAAAAACAAGAAATGAGCAGAAAAAGGAAGTAGGAGAAAAAATTGCAGAAAAACAGAGATCGTCATCTCTGGCTTTTTCAAAGACAAGTATGGACAACATTCTCTCTCCTCTGCAAAGAACTATAGTAAACTTAGTTTCTGCTAGGATAAGCTTGTAATGGGAAAAATATTCTAGCTGGTAGGTCCAATTCTCGAGTAGCACTTAAAATGAGATTTTATGCACAGCACCATACTGAAAATTTTAATTATTGTTTTAAATGCAACAAGCTTATCGTGCTGGCCCGACCCTTCGTTAAGACCACGACTGACAGAAAAATAATGTTGTTACATTATTTACAACAAATATTTCATAATATTTTCAAGCGAGCTGAGTACAAAATGAGCCAAGAATAAAAAACCCAAGATTTAAAAGAGCCACAGACAGACAGACAGACAGACAGATAGATAGATAGATAGATAGATAGATAGATAGATAGATAGATAGATAGATAGATAGATAGATAGATAGATCATCATCATCATCTTTATCTTTGTCAATCCACTGCTGGACGAAGGTCTCCCCAAGTTTCTTCCACAACGGTCTGTCTTGGGACAGTCTCCTTCATGTTACTCCCGCATACTTTCGAATTTCATCCACCCATCTCCCATGTTTTTTTTTTTCGGGGTCTTTTACTGTCCCTTGGAACCCAGTATAAAATATCGGCTGTCCACCGATGGCCTGTCTTTCTGGCAACATGTCCAGCCCATTGCCATTTCAGAGATTTTACTCTGATCATGATGTCTTCCGCTCTTTTCATTTTTCTGATCCACGAGTTCCTTTTCTTATCTCTCCTGGTTAAACCAAGCACGCATCTCTCCATACTTCTCTGAGTTGTCTGCAGTCTTTGCATGTCTCTTTTAGTTAAGGTCCACGTCTCTGCATCATACGTAAGCACTGGAAGGATGCATTAATCAAATACTTTTCTTTTAAGACATAATGGCATATTGCTCTTGAAAATTATAATGTTGCTTCCAAAATCTCTCCAGGCAAGTTTTTTACGCCGATTAATTTCTTCATCAATGTGACCTTCACTTCATATCTGCTGTCCAAGATAAATGTAGGTATTGGTTATCTCCCCATCAATCGATAAATCTTCATTTCTTGTAAAAGTATTGTACATCACTTTTGTCTTCTGAAAGTTCATTTTTAATCCCACTTCTTTACTCTTGTCAGCAAGTTCCTGGATCATACTCTGCAGCTCTGATGGGGTATTTGCAAAATGACTACGTCATCAGCAGAACGAAGGTGAGTTAGATAATCTACATTAATATTTATCCCTTTGTTTTCCCAGTTCAGTGATTGAAAAACATTTATTTTCCAAAGTGGCAAACAGTTTGGGAGATATCGTGTCGCCTTGTCTCACTCCCTTTCCAATTTTTATATGTGCTGTATTCTTAAATTGCCGAATCTTTGCACTTGCATTTTCATAGATGTTATAAATAATATTAATGTATGCATCTTCAATACCGCACGATTTCAAAGCCATTGTAACTGCTGATGGTTTCACCGTATCAAAGGCCTTTTCATAATCGATAAAAGCCATGCATAATGGAAGTTTATATTCCCTCGCTCCTTCAATTAGTTCTCTCAGTACGTGGATATGATCTACAGTGCTTGTTGGATGTTAGCGTCCTTTGCTCGTTTATTTTATTTTTCATCGGACACCTGCTGCAAGTTTGTTTACGTTTGCTTTGATACCGAGCAGCCAGCAAGTGGTGCGTTGCAAAGAATTATGAGATCACGACCCTGGACAATTGAGAGGAGAGATGATGGCGTACCTTCGCTGTGTGTGAACACGATATTTGTTGTTCTTACAAAAGTGCTTTAAAAGAGTACACGTATTATCATCATCTAAAAGGATTCTCGAGAGAATATACAAAGTGTTTTTCCGTGAAGTGCCAAAGGAATATTAATGATGGTAAGACTGTTTAAAATAGACGAAATAACCTTAAAGCACGGTGTCATTATTGTTTAATAACTCAATCATTCTATGTTTATTATATATCCGTCAACGTTCGATAGCGTCTTAGTTGTGTGTTTAGTCAAGAATAATAACGAAAAACTTAAATCAGGAGTCTGTCGATTATGAACATAGTTACCGTTGCAAATCATTTCTTAGTTTTTACCTTACACCATCATTGTTTTTGATTATGAGACTGAAGACTAATTTCATATCACAGTTTCAGAAATAAGTGAAAAGAGAAGGCACAAGTACTAAGTACAAAGCAAAACAGTCAGCAAAATGGCTATGTCGAAAGAATGTATTCACATAGAAAAACTGACAGAAACTAACTATGCAACGTGGAAATTTAGGATGGAAATGTTGTTAATCAGAGAAAACCTAAGTGATGTAGTGTTTGAACCCAAACCACAAACTGTAGATGAAACATGGGTTAAAAAGAATAGGCAATACAGAGCATTAATTTGTTTGTATATCGGTGATTCATAATTGTATCTCGTGTTACACGAAACAAGTGCAAAGGATACCTGGAACAAACTCAGACGAGTACATGAAAGAACTAACTTATCCAGTAAACTGTATTTGTTAAGAAAATTGTACAGTATAAAATACGCTGAATCGATTCCAATGCAATCGCACATTAAAGAAGTAAGCGAACTGGGAGAGAAGTTAAACAATATTGGAGAACAAATAAAAGAAACCTATATGGTAGCAATTTTGTTGTGTAATATGCCACAAAGTTATAGTGCATTGAAAACTGCTCTGGAAAGCAAAAATGAAGAGGAACTTTCACTGTATTATGTGAAATCTAAATTAATTGACGAGTATGAGAGAAGAATGCATATTAAGGAGGGGTCAGTTACACACTCTGAAACATAATTTTCAGTTTATAAAACAAAGAACCCTTTTGCTGTCCCTAATTTTAAAGCCAAAAGATATTATATTGTACTTATTGTCATAAGTCAAATCATGTTAGAAATGAATGTTGGCATCTGAATGTTAATAATGAGCACAGTAATATTTACAAAGGTAAAACAAAGTTTACTCCTAAGCAGCCGATTTATAACAGTAAAAAGAGTAATAACAACCTGCCACACAAGTTGAATGTATGTAGCAAAAATGAAAATGAGAAGAACGATTATTTTCTAGCGTTACAAGCAAAGAAGCAGAACTCAATATAACAAAGGATGATGCACAAATAGCATTAGTATCACAAAACAATTCAATGCCTTGGATTGTAGATTCAGGACCAACTAGCCATATGTGTAGTGCCATAAATTTCTTTTATAGAATTACAGAAAAATCAAATGAAAATGTAACTATTGCAAATGGTCATATGTTGAAGTCAAAAGGTTTTGGAGAAGGTAAGGTACTAGTGAAAACTCTAGAGGAAAATATTCACACCCTTAGTCTATCGATTGTTTTGTATGTCCCAGTCCTAGTTGGAAATATATTATCAGTTAAAGTACTTGCAAGTAAAGGATTTACAGTACTATTTGAAGAAAATACTTGCTCTATAAACAAAGGTCAAACCATAGTTGCAAATGTCATTGCCACAAATGGTTTATTTGAACTCATCGTTGTTAAAAATAAAGATAAACAAGTTACAAACTACGTAACACAATTGGGGAATAATATGTGTAAAAACGAAAACTGCATTTATAAATGGCAACTCAGACTAGGACACAGAAGTTTTGAACCAATGAAAGAAATGGCAAATCAAAATTTAGCTAAAGGTATGAAAATAAATAATTGTAAGCATAGTTTTTATTGTGATTCATGCATTAGAGCGAAACTTACAGAGAAACCATACCCGAAACAGGCATCTTACAGAGCAAAAGAACCGTTAGAACTAATACACTCAGATGTATGTGGGCCTTTTTGAAGTTGAAAGCTTGGGAAGAAAAAGATATTTCCTGTCTTTTAAAGATGATTTCAGTAGATATGCAACAGTATATGAAATAAGTAGAAAAGATGAAGTATTGTCAAAGTTGAAAGAATTTGTTAGTTCTATTACAAATAAATTTATAGAAAAGTAAAACATTTGAGAACAGATAATGGCTTAGAATACTGCAGTAAAGAAGTTGAAGAGTATTTAACAAAAGAAGGTATAGTTCATCAAACTTCTATAATGTATTCACCAGCTCAAAATGAAGTAGCCGAAAAAAATCGATCGTTAGTTGAAATGTACAAAGCAATGCTAATTAATGCAAATTTACCAAAAGTGTATTGGAGAAAAGCAGTGCTAACAGCAACATATTTGCAAAATAGATTAGTCACTAAAGCAAGTAACAAAACTCCATATGAATTGTAGAATGGTGTCAGACCAAATATCAATCATTTAAAAGTGTTTGAATGCAAAGTCTATAATTACATTCATAAACAGAAAAGACTGAAGTGTGCTAAACAAGTTCAACACAGGTAGTGACCATAGAATGGTAAGATGTAAGATGCACCTCAATGCTAAACTCGAACGTGGTAAGCTCATAAAACAAACAAAGTGTATTGACACAACCCACCTTAAACAACATCATAATACCTTCAAATTGGAACTGAGGAATAGATTCTCTGCTCTAGAAGGTCTAACGTCGGAAGAAGTGGACATCTCTGAAGTTAACAGAAAACTAACCAAGGCTCTTATGGAAACAGCAGCAATTATAGCTGGTACAAAGAACAAGTTGCATACGAAAAAATTATCAGGAAAAACAAAAATTATGATGCAAAAAAGAAGAGAAGTGAGGACAATTAAAGTAGATGTGACTTCTAAAGTGGAATATATAGAGCTATGCAAGACAGTACGAAAAAGTATCACAGAAGACGTAAGGAAATTCAACTGTGAACTAGTGAGGAAAGCAATTGAAAACAATCAAAGCCTAAAGAGAGCAAAGGGACATCTGAGTAAGGTAAAAAAACAGATTATGGCTCTGAGAAAAGAAGATGGTTCTGTAACAAGAAATAGATGTGAAATTTTGACAAGAGTGAAATATTTCCACTCAAAACTATATGAAAGGGATGATACATGTACTCCAGGCATTACAAAAGGTACAAGAGTTCTTCCAGTCCTCCCAGCAGAAGTTACACATGCAATCAAGAACAAGAAACGGCGAAAAGCTCCAGGAGAAGACGGAATTAAAGTAGACATCATACAAGAAGCAAGTGGAGAAATTGAAACAGTACTCGCCCAAGTTTTCACTCGATGCCTTAATGAAGGGAAGATTCCTGAGGATTGGAACAATGCTACAATGATCCTGCTACATACGTAAAACAGGTGACATTGAAGATCTCAGGAACAACAGACCTATCAGTGGTTTATAAAATCTTCACTAAAGTTCTTTCACACCGCTTGAAGGTGACAATAGACATGGCTCAACCGAGAGAACAAGCTGGATTCAGGAGTGACTACAGCACTATAGATTATATCCATGTACTGAGAGAACTAACTGAAAGAGAGAGGGAATATGAACTTCCATTATGCATGGATTTTATTGACTATGAAAAGGCCTTTGATTCGGTGAAACCATCAGCAGTTACAATGGCTTTGAAATCCTGCGGTATAGAAGATGCATACATTAATATCATTCATAACATCTATGAAAATGCAAGGGCAAAGATTCGGCTATTTGTGAATACAGCACCCATAAAGATTGGAAAGGGAGTGAGACAAGGTGACACTGTATCTCCCAAACTCTTTAATGCCACGTTGGAAAATGTTTTTCAATCACTGAACTGTGAAAACAAAGGGATAAAGATTAATGGAGAGTATCTAACTCACCTTCGTTTTGCTGATGACGTAGTCATTTTGCAACTACCCCATCAGAGCTGCAGAGTATGATCCAGGAACTTACTGACAAGAGTAAAGAAGTGGGATTAAAAATGAACTTTCAGAAAACAAAATTGATGTACAATGCTTTTACAAGAAATGAAGATTTATCGATTGATGGGGAGATAACCAATACCTACATTTATCTTGGACAGCAGATTTCAAGTGAGGGTCACATTGATGAAGAAATTAATCAGCGTATAAAATTTGCCTGTAGAGCGTTTGGAAGAAACAGTATAATTTTCAAGCGCAATATGTCATTATGTCTTTAAGAGCAATATGCCATTATATCTTAAAAGAAAAGTGTTTAATCAATGCATCTTTCCAGTGCTTACATATGGTGCATAGCCGTGGACCTTAACTAAACGAGACATACAAAGGCTGCAGACAACTCAAAATAGCTTGGAGAGATGCATGCTTGGTGTAACCAGGAGAAATAAGAAGAGGAACTCGTGGATCCGAAAAATGACAAGAGTGGAAGGCATCATGACCAGGGTAAAATCCCTGAAATGGCAATGGGCTGGACATATTGCCAGAAGGACAGACCATCGATGCACAGCTGCAATTTTTGACTGGATTCCAAGGGACAGGAAGAGACCCAGAAGAAGACCACATGGGAGATGGGCGGATGAAATTCGAAAGTATGCGGGAGTAACATGGAAGAGACTGGCACAAGACATACCGTTGTGGAAGAAACTTGGGGAGACCTTCGTCCAGCAACGGATTGATAATGGTTGACGACGATGATTATATATATATATTAGATATATAATTTTCAAAAATATGCAATAGATATTATAAATAGAAGTTTGCATTAAAAATTGAAACATTTAAACTGTATCCACTACCACATTAGCTCTGCAAATCTACGAAAATTAGTTCTGTAATTTTTCTTTTTAATTTTGTTATAACCTATAAACGGAATACCAGTTTTAACAAATAATCATGTATTTATTATATACAATAACGTACTTGCATAAAACTTGTACGTTATTGTGGGTTCTGTTGAACATCTCACGAAAAAGAATTGCACGTCTTCAAAAAAGAAAAAAATCTCTTTGGATTTAAAATTAGTAATTTGTCCAAAATACGAACTTAAAAGCACCAGAAATCCGACCACCAGTATTACGAACCTAAAGGCTACAGGAGATTCATTAGTGATTTAGCGCCAACAATTTGTTGAGACGTTTTTGTGGAACTGCAATTGTACTGTAAAATAGAAAAAAATAAAACTAATGTTTGATAATATTTTAAATATTAGCAGTAGTATTGTTTTCGTAGTGGATTGGCTGAGGAATGTTTCCGTATTAGGCAAAGAAGGAGTAATAAGTTCAACATTACGCAAAATACCGCAGCAATTGAAATCACTGTGTAACTCCTTTAGTGAAATAAACTGACTAAACAGATTTTGGGGTATCTGAAACTGTACATGATGATACCCTAAGGAATTTCATGTATTTTAGAAATCTGAGAGACAAAAAAAAAAAAAAAAAAAGATAAGTTCAAATATGAAAATTGATCATGAATTTCATGCTTTTGAGATCGCTGATTTCCAGGAAGGAAAAGAAAGCTAAGGACAGAAAAAATAAGCTGTGTAAGTGCAGAAAGTGTTCAGAAAACGAAGTTTTACATAAATGTGATGCTTAAAATTCAGTCTGACTCCCTGGTGCACAGGGGTTCCAGACGGTATAAGCGTCTCACGGCACTGGCTCAGTCCCTTCCTTGGAACCAGTGACCCTAGATTAGGGTAGAGCGACAGCTTGTAGCAGATTGAGTTGATCGCGGTGGTTACCAAACTTCTAAACAAAAGATGAAAAACCTAGTCGTCCGTAAAAAAGAAGAAAGGAATATTTATTCCTTCAGGAATAAATATTCCTGAACGAGTAAAAAAGAAGAAAGGAATATTTATTTATTCCTTCAGGAATAAATATTCCTGAACGAGTAAAAAAGAAGAAACGAATATTTATTTATTCTTTCAGGAATAAATATTCCTGAACGAGTAAGAAAGAAGAAAGGAATATTTATTCCTTCAGGAATAAATATTCCTGAAGGAGTAAAAAAGAAGAAAGGAGTAAAAAAGAAGAAAGGAATATTTATTCCTTCAGGAATAAATATTCCTGAAGGATTAAAAAAGAAGAAAGGAATAAATGATGTAGATGGTGTGCAAGTAACTAAGAGTGTAATGTAGTAGATTTGGTGCATCATCCCAGAGAAAAAAGCTCGATAAAAGAAAAAATAATAATAAATAGAGAGGATGAAGCTGTGTAAGTACAAAAAGTGTTCAACTCGATCATCATTGAAAGAAAGAGGTAGATTTAGTAAGAAAGGAATAGAAAACATAAACAGTAAATGAACGTGAAGTATTAGGAGCTATGCGTTAACGAAGAAAAGAGAAAGGTGAATTAAAACTTGGAAATAAAGCTATGGAATTTTTTCATCCTCACAGAAGTAAAGAATATTGGGGAAGAAAACTAGAACATGAGATTCATAGTAGTAGTAATGTACGAAGTGTTAGACCTGAGCTTGAAAGATTTACGATGCGTATAATGGAAGAAACTGTTTCAATTTTAAATCTTACAACAATTATTAAAGGGTATTAAGTGAATTTGAGATTCTGGTCAGACTGTGTTTTTGATTCAAATAAAGGCGACAATCAAACGTCTTTTTAGAAATTATGCACTTTTTCTAAGTATTACGATTTCTCTTCCTTTCTGACCTTTCGATAAACTCGTTTAAATTACACCTATTCTCTATGCACGTATGTCGTCATCGTCAACGATTGCAAATCAATAGCTATATGACTTTTTCTGAACGTTAATTAGTGCAAAATGTTCAGATATTTCTTTACAAGATCATTTCTATTAAAATATTGTAACATATAATAGATTGTAACATATTATCACCACTATACTGGCATCTAATTCTTAGTAATCAACCAAAAGCTGCGTACTGTCAAGAAGGATACGTTTTTCAAAAATTTCGGAGAGCAAGGATTTTTTGCCGGTACGAGTAACAGGAAGTAAAAGAAAATAAAAACGCGTGAATGTATGCATCGATCGATAACTGAATAACATTTTGAGGACGTGCAACATAACTGTTTAGCATGAATTATTTTTTGAGATCGCCGCAGGAGAATTTATTAATAAATATTTCTGTAAGCAGGTGAGCACAAACGTTGGACGACGTTAGCACATTTTTGTCGAAAGTTTCTCAGTTCCTTTTTCTCATTCGGTAAAATAAATCAGCTATTCCCGGAGGTTAAATTTGGCACAAGTTATTCCTTACGTTACCGATTTATGAAGCGGATATTATACTCACTAATTTGTTGAATCTTCTAGATCGCAAGACGTGATGCTGTAAAAAAAAAAAAAGTACGCCAAGAGACATAATAATCAGATAATTTTGTTCTCAAGCATGGAGGAGGCTACTCCTTATACAACCAGGTGCCATCTATATCCGTGTAAGAAAGTGGAAAATAATGCGATTGTGCAAAAGCCTACCTTCACCAAACTAGAATGTGGCACCTGTTATTAAAAATAAATCGAATTTCTTTTTCTATCAAGTATAATGTAAACACCACCGTCACAAAGTATCATGCTGTAAAATAAACTACAGGGAAGTACTGATCATCTTCTTTTAAGTCCATTTAGCAGTGATCAGATCAAAAAGTAATTTGTTCGCAGGGACGTGTAAACATCACACGTAGAGAACGTGCATAAGTGCATGTTCGTGCACTTCCCAGAAATGATGCAAAATTTGTTCCCTTAGGAAAATTGCACTTAATGTTGTCAAAGTTTAATAATAACGATGGGAAGGTTATTCCTCCACAAGATGAAAGACAAACGATAACACTTCAAAAGCTGGAGTTTTACGATAGTTGGAATATTCAGCTTGATTCACTTTTTCATATACTTCAGCCAGCTTCAGAAATTATCCAGTAAAATTTAGATCAGATAAAAATTATTTCATCATCAAAAACATGTACTCTTGTGTGTGTATATATATATACAAAGACATTCTTCCGTACTGAATCACACTTATATGATTATTATTTTCTGTATTACAACCGTAATTAATGTGATGTTATAATTCTGAAAATTCTAAAAAAGTGCACAGTATGCACATACACTGAAGAGCAATTGAATTAGAGACAGCTGGCGTTATGTAAATGTGGGCGGCCCTGTAAACGGAAAACGGCATGACGTATGCAGCGATCCGACAATATAAGGAGTGATGCGACGAGGAATCAGTAAGAATCGGAAGCAGTATGGGTAAGACGAAGGACCTAAGCGCATTTGATCGTGGACAAATTGTCGGGGCCAGACGAATGGGTCACTTCATCTCGGAAGTCGTGCAGGCACTGAGATTTTCACGAGCCACTGTGTCATGGGTGCACCGTGTACATCGGATCCGGTAAAACCATCCTTGCAAGGGCCAACTGCCGTGGACAACAGCGTGTGGATGAGCGGGGTCATCGTCGGCTAGCTCGCATTGTAACAGCGGATAGACGGGCCACAGTGTAAGAAATCACTCGGAAATTTAACGCTGGTGCACAAAAACGTGTAAGGAGCCACACCATCCAGAACCATCTCTTGCTATGGGGTACAGAAGCCATCGTCCCACGCGGGTACCGCTGCTGACCGCACATCACAGGGTGCAAAGATTAGAACGGGCGCGGGAACATCGCCACTGGACCCTAGACATGTGGGAAAATGTTTGCCTGGACTGATGAGTCGAGATTCACGTTGGCAATGCGGATGGCAGGATACGAGTACGGCGCAAACCTCATGAAGCGATGGATCCTTCTTGCCAGCAGGGTACTCTTCAAGCTGGAAGGGGTGGCATTCTCGTCTGGGGACTATTTACGCGGACTGAAATGGGACCCCTGATACGTGTGACATTGTCCCCCACAGGTCAACGTTACCGGGATATCCTGGACGACCATTTGCTCCCGTTTGTGCGTCTTCAACATCCCACTGAGGACCTCATCATGCAACAAGACAATGCAGCTCCCAAATTGTATCCGAGTGGTTGGATGAACACTCCACCGACGTAACCTCGCTTCCTTGGCCAGCTAGGTCACCTGACCTCAATCCCATCGAGCACATCTGGGATGCCATCGAGAGAGATGTTCGAGGTTCTGACCCCCTCTATCAAATCTTCGTGAACTGTGAGAGCTTGTTCAGGGGTCGTGGATCCGTATGGCTTCCCAACGCTTCCGGTGTCTTGTCGAGTCCATGCCGAATCGAATCGCCGCCCTTATCAGTGCGAAAGTTGGTGCTGCACGTTACCAAACAGGTATCTCTAATTCAATTGCTCTTCAGTGTATATAAGTACCCAAGAGACAAACATTATGACTACCTGTCTAATATGATGTTGTTCGTCCACGTGCCGCCAAAACAGCTCTTACTCGGCGAGTCATAGACGCCTCCAGATTTCTAAAGGTGTCTTGTGGCACCTGGTACCAACACTTTACCATCAGGTCCTTTAACTTTTGAAATTTATGTGGCTGAGCAGCCGCAGATCGGATTTGTTGTTCCGACACAGATCACAAATGCTGAATTCAATTGTTCTATGGGGAATTTGGAGACTAGGGCAATGCCTAACAGTCTTTCTCGTGTGCCGCACACTATCCTCGAGCTACCCGGGAAGTGTGGCATGGTACATTTTCCCTCTGAAAGAAGGTGCTACTAAAAGGGAATACCGTTACATGAATGGATGTACCTAGTCTGTAATGATGTTTAGGAGGTCGCTGAAGTCATAGTTTACTGCACATGGGATGTCACAGCAGAATATCACCCATAGTACTACACTTCCTCCATCGACATGTTTTCGTCATTCGGGGAATCCTAGTGCCAACACTTCTCCAGGTAAACAATGCACACGTAACCGGCCGTCTACATCGTACAACAAGAAACGAGATTCATCAAACCAAACGACCTTCTTCAAATCATTCAAAGTCAAGCTTTGATGTTCGCGGGCCTATGTAGGCGCTTTCGAAGGTGAACCTAGGTTAGCATGGGCACTCGGAGTGGCATGCGTATGACCCTCTTCCAATCATTCAAGGTCCAGTTTTGATGCTCACGTGCCCATTGTAGGCGCTTTCGACGGTGAACCGAGGTTAGTATGGGCAATCAGAGTGGCCTGCGTACGACCCTCTTCCAATCATTCAAGGTCCAGTTTTGATGCTCGCGTGTCCATTGTAGGCGAATTCGACGGTGAACCTAGGTTAGCATGGGCACTAGGAGTGGCCTGCGTACGATCCTCTTCCAACCATTCAAGGTCCAGTTTTGATGCTCACGTGCCCATAGAAGGCGCTTTCGACGGTGAACCGAGGTTAGCATGGGCCCTCGGATTGTCCTGCGTACAACCCTCTTCCAATCATTCAAGGTCCACTTTTGATGCTCGCGTGCCCATTGTAGGCGCTTTCCACGGTGAACCTAGGTTAGCATGGGCACTCGGAGTGGCCTGCGTATGACCCTTTTCCAATCATTCAAGGTCCAGTTTAGATGCTCGCGTGCTCATTGTAGGCGCTTTCGACGGTGAACCGAGGTTAGCATGGGCACTCAGAGTGGCCTGCGTACGACCCTCTTCGAATCATTCAAGGTCCAGTTTTGATGCTCGCGTGTCCATTGTAGGCGCTTTCCACGGTGAACCAAGGTTAGCATGTGCACTCGGAGTGGCCTGCGTACGACCCTCTTCCAATCATTCAAGGTCCAGTTTTGATGCTCGCGTGTCCATTGTAGGCGCTTTCGACGGTGAACCGAGGTTAGCATGGGCCCTCAGAGTGGCCTGCGCACGACCCTCTTCCAATCATTCAAAGTCCAGTTTTGATGCTCGCGTGTCCATTGTAGGCGCTTTCGACGGTGAACCGAGGTTAGCGTGGGCCCTCAGAGTGGCCTGCGCACGACGCTCTTCCAATCATTCAAAGTCCAGTTTTGATGCTCGCGTGTCCATTGTAGGCGCTTTTGACGGTCAACCGAGGTTAGCATGGGCACTCAAAGTGGCCTGCGTACGACTCTCTTCCAATCATTCAAGGTCCAGTTTAGATGCTCGCGTGCTCATTGTAGGCGCTTTCGACGGTGAACCGAGGTTAGCATGGGCACTCAGAGTGGCCTGCGTACGATCCTCTTCCAAACATTCAAGGTCCAGTTTTGATGCTCGCGTGTCCATTGTATGCGCTTTCGACGGTGAACCTAGGTTAGCATGGGCACTAGGAGTGGACTGCGTACGATCCTCTTCCAACCATTCAAGGTCCAGTTTTGATGCTCACGTGCCCATAGAAGGCGCTTTTGACGGTGAACCGAGGTTAGCATGGGCCCTCGGAGTGTCCTGCGAACAACCCTCTTCCAATCATTCAAGGTCCAGTTTTGATGCTCGCGTGCCCATTGTAGGCGCTTTCCACGGTGAACCAAGGTTAGCATGGGCACTCGGAGTGGCCTGCGTATGACCCTCTTCCAATCATTCAAGGTCCAGTTTAGATGCTCGCGTGTCCATTGTAGGCGCTTTCGACGGTGAACCGAGGTTAGCATGGGCCCTCAGAGTGGCCTGCGCACGACCCTCTTCCAATCATTCAAAGTCCAGTTTTGATGCTCGCGTGTCCATTGTAATCGCTTTCGACGGTGAACCGAGGTTAGCGTGGGCCCTCAGAGTGGCCTGCGCACGACGCTCTTCCAATCATTCAAAGTCCAGTTTTGATGCTCGCGTGTCCATTGTAGGCGCTTTTGACGGTCAACCGAGGTTAGCATGGGCACTCAGAGTGGCCTGCGTACGACTCTCTTCCAATCATTCAAGGTCCAGTTTAGATGCTCGCGTGCTCATTGTAGGCGCTTTCGACGGTGAACCGAGGTTAGCATGGGCACTCAGAGTGGCCTGCGTACGATCCTCTTCCAAACATTCAAGGTCCAGTTTTGATGCTCGCGTGTCCATTGTATGCGCTTTCGACGGTGAACCTAGGTTAGCATGGGCACTAGGAGTGGACTGCGTACGATCCTCTTCCAACCATTCAAGGTCCAGTTTTGATGCTCACGTGCCCATAGAAGGCGCTTTTGATGGTGAACCGAGGTTAGCATGGGCCCTCGGAGTGTCCTGCGAACAACCCTCTTCCAATCATTCAAGGTCCAGTTTTGATGCTCGCGTGCCCATTGTAGGCGCTTTCCACGGTGAACCAAGGTTAGCATGGGCACTCGGAGTGGCCTGCGTATGACCCTCTTCCAATCATTCAAGGTCCAGTTTAGATGCTCGCGTGCTCATTGTACGCGCTTCCGACGGTGAACCGAGGTTAGCATGGGCACTCAGAGTGGCCCGCGTACCACCCTCTTCCAACCATTCAAAGTCCAGTTTTGATGCTCGCGTGTCCATTGTAGCCGCATTTGACGGTGAACCTAGGTTAGCATGAGCACTCGGCGAGGCCTGCGTACGACCCTCTTCCAACCATTCAAGGTCCAGTTTTGATGCCCGCGTGTCCATTGTAGGCGCTTTCGACGGTGAACCGAGGTTAGCATGGGCACAGAGAGTGGCCTGCGTACGATAATCCTCCGATCATTCAAGGTCCAGTTTTGATGCTCACGTGCCCATTGTAGGCGCATTGGACGGTGAACCGAGGTCAGCATGGGTCCTCGAAGTGGCCTGCGTACGACCCTCTTCCAACCATTCGAAGTCCAGTTTTGATGCCCGCGTGTCCATTGTATGCGCTTTCGACGGTGAACCGAGGTTAGCATGGGCACTCAGAGTGGCCTGCGTACGATCCTCTTCCAATCATTCAAGGTCCAGTTTTGATGCTCACGTGCCCATTGTAGGCGCATTCGACGGTGAACCGAGGTTAGCATGGACCCTCGGAGTAGCCTGTGTACGACCAGCTTCCAATCATTCTCAAGTTCCAGTTTTGATGCTCACGTGCCCATTGGAGGCGCATTCGACGGTGAAGCAAGGTTAGCATGGGCACTCGGCGTAGCCTGCGTACGACCCTCTTCCAACCATTCAAGGTCCAGTTTTGATGCCCGCGTGTCCATTGTAGGCGCTTTCGACGGAGAACCTAGGTTAGCATGGGCACTCGGAGTGGTCTGCGTACGACCCTCTTCCAACCCTTCAAGGTCCGGTTTTGATGCTCGCGTGTCCATTGTAGGCGCATTCGACGGTAAACCTAGCTTAGCATGGGCACTCGGCGTGGCCTGCGTACGACCCTCTTCCAACCATTCAAGGTCCAGTTTTGATGCCTGCGTGTCTATTGTAGGCGCTTTCGACGGAGAACCTCGGTTAGCATGGGCACTCGGAGTGGCCTGCGTACGACCCACTTCCAATCATTCAAGGTCCAGTTTTGATGCTCATGTGCCCATGGTAGGCGCTTTCGACGGTGAACCAAGGTTAGCATGGGCACTCGGAGCAGCCTGCCAAAGCGCAGCCCCATTTTGAGCAGAGTTTGATGCACTGTATGTTGTGATACATTACTTCCGTCACCAGCATTCAAATTACCGTCGAGTTGCGCCACGTATCCTTTCTGTTGGCTCGTACCGAACAGTTTTTGTTGAGACTGGATAAAAAAATCTATTCGTATAGAATTTAAGTAAGAATGATCACGATCTCTTACCTTTTACGAGAAGAGTATTTTTACATTAGGTGTCAGTAATGTATAGTACACACGCAGAAGGGAAACACACACATTATTTATGTACCTGTGCTTGCGCTCTCTTTCTCTCTCTCATCCCATAACGTTCCTCAAGATTCAGGAACTTTTTGAAAGATTTTAAATTTGTTTTTGTTTTTTCCTTATATATTTTCAAGTGTTGCAGTGGGGACTTTAGTGCAATGACGCTAATTTTATTTTCACTTAGTAGCTCCCAGGGGATAAAAGAGAGATTCTTGTCCTTAATTTAGTTTTACTGACAAGTAAAGAATAAGAAAAAGAAGGAGATCCGAAGAGCCAACATTCTTGTTAGCTGGAATACATTTGGACAAAAGCCTCGAATTTAACTGCTTGTTTTTGGAAAGCCACAATTTTTCCATATTAATTTCCAACTTTGTTCACTCATTTTGAATATCCTTAAATTATGATTTTTTTTCGTAGCATATTTAACACACGAGAGTTCGAATCATATACTGTATTATAAGACATTCCACCAGACCTTATCCGCTTTCAAATGCAGGTAAATAACATAAACACTCTCGCAATCCTGCGTCGTATGAATTTTCCACTTGAGTGCTGTAGACAGCGGTGTCATCGGCACAGTTTTTCCCAATAATTTTCCTCCTTTAAGCAAGGATGAAGACGAAGATGGAATTTCGAACGCTCAAGAATGGATCTTAAATCATAAAACATGCGAAGAAAGCACGAGAGATGAGGAAGAAAAAAAAGATGGTTGAACTCAAGAGAACTTTAGGAAAAGACTATTATGCCGTTCTCTTCTATATGAAAACAAAACAAAAAGTATATTAATCATATTATTCTTGACGTCTTGTAGAAGCATTGAGCTGAGTATGATATAAGAGCCCTTTGAAATGCGAAAGAAGCAAAGATATTTCCGGAAACCTGCTTTGTTTGAAAGCACGAACGTTTGATTTCGTTGTGGAATTGAAGGCTGTGAGAAGTGGCGAATTTCGGGTTATACAAGGGACATCCTGAAAGTAATGCCTCCTTGATAAACTTTGAAATTTGATAGTGATTTTAATGAAACTGCACTGACATGTACACTGGTGTGTAAAAATTAAAGACGAAGAGGAGAAATTAGCATAACAGCGGAACGAGCAGGCAGAATGGACCGAAAAACCACTCCTCATGAGATAGACTAGGATCCGGTACGGTAGGGCATGCGCATATATGCAACATAACGTAGGGGGGGGGGTGAGTGTCGGAAGGTAAAATAAAGCACATGGGCGGTGTACGCTCAGCAATTCGGTGAAAGCTATTGCACGGTGTACATCGGTTTGAACGACGTCGAGTTGCTGCCACCGTGTGATATGTCCAACAGGCAATCCAGTAGACGACATCTGGATGACTTTACCCGAGGTCGCATTATTGGGAAGTCGAAAGAAGGTCGAAGTGTGACTAGTGTGGCCGAGGAGTTTGGGATCGCTCACAGCATCGTTTCACGAGCTTGGAGAGCATTTCAAACGACAGGAACAGCTGTCCGAGAGTTTAGCAGTGGTCGTCCACGAGCAACCACGGCGGCGGACGACCGGTATATTGTCCTACAGGCGAGAAGAGACAGACGGCAGACAGCGGGAGAAATCGCAAGGCACATGCAACAGACAACTGGACGTCCGTTATCGCGTTTTACCGTGGCTAGGAGGCTGCACAAAGGTGGTTTATTTGCACGACGACCAGTACGGTGTGTGCCATTAACGCCTGCTCATCGGAGACGGCGGTTTCTGTAGAGTCAGGAACACGAGAACTGGACACATCAGCAATAGGGTCGAGTTCTCTTTACGGATGAGAGCAGATTTAGTCGGACGAGCGATTCTGGACGTATACACATCTGGAGAGAGCAGGGAACACGCAATCACACCTCCAACATCATCGAAAGAGACCGTTTTGGAGGTGGCGTAGTTCTCGTTTGGGGCGGTATCATGCTTGGTAGCCGTACTGACCTCCACATCTTCCAAGGAGGTTCAGTCAATGGTGTCCGCTATTGTACCGAGGTTCTCCTGCCTCACATGCGTCTGTTTAGAGGCGCTGTGGGTCCCGAGTTCCTCTTCATAGACGACAACGCTATACCTCATCGTACAGTGTCTGTCGCAGAGCTGTTGGAGAGTGAAGATATTCAACGCACGGATTGGCCCGCAAGGTCCGCGGACCTAAATCTAATCGAACACGTGTGGGACCTTCTCGGGAGACACTTGGCAGCACGTGACCAGCCGCCAGCAACGATTCCGCAGCTGCAATTGGCGCTACAAGAGGAATGTGTCGCGATGCCTCAACAAGCTCCTTGACAACCTCGTCCTCAGCATGGACAGACGTTGTAAATCCTGCAACGCAGTCGGGGTAATCATATCCCCTACTAAAGACTGGATTTTTCTTGGCAGCCGCCTGTCACATGGACGTTTCTGTCTTCTGTCCAGTTGTGCTCGAAGCTACCTTTTAAATAAAGTGCCTTTGCATCCTTTGGATTCCTTGTTTGGACGGTTTTGATCACTTGTCCCATATTCTTACATCTTGGGGATCTTATTGTATGATTTGAGTCGATGTGGAGCACTTCTGAATGACGTTACATTCGAAAAACCGTCTCGTCCTCAATTTTTGCACGCCAGTGTATTATGATATATTACTAATGTGGAAACAAATTTTTTTTTCAGGTTCGGAAATAAAGATCATGAATGACAGAGAAAAGCAGCGAGCCGTAACTGAATCCCTAGAAAAAGAGGAATGTGAGTCTCCAGAAATCCATAGAAGACTCCTGGAAGTGCATGGAGCTGCCAAAATCGATATCAGTAATGTCCAAAGATGGATGAAGAGGTTTCGAAAGGGAGAAAGTTCAGTGACAGACAAACAACGGAGTGGAATACCCGCAACTGCAATGACAGATGCCAACAGGATGCAAAACAGTGCTCACCATGTGCAGACATTGAAGAAGCTGAAGGAAACTATCAGAAAGAAAAGGAGTGACATTCCACGTTATAGTGTTGTCTTACACCATGATAATCCACCTCCCCACACCTCAATGGAGACTTCACAAGCTATTGCCAAAATGAGGTGGACGGTGATGCCCCAAAGTCCTGATTTGGCTCCCTCAAACTTTTTCATGTTTGCCTCTTTGAAAATCACCCTTCGTGGGGAACGTTTCGACGATGTGACAGATGTTAAACTAGCTGTGAACTCGTAGGTGAAACGACAGCCTCAGGAATTTTTTCAAAATGGATTTTACCAATAGATTCAAAGACGGCAGAAAGTGATGGACAATACTTTGAATAGACTAGCATTGTTAATAATATGCCCAAGTATTTTGCCACCAAGTTTCACATTTTTGCTGCAACAAATAAAAATCTTATGAGGGACGAGGCATTACTTTCAGGATATCCTTTGTATAATACCGGAATTAAAATGAAGAAATGTGGAAATCTGATACATTGCACAAGAACAAAAGTAGAGAAAATTGAATAAGGGGGGGGGGGGAGAACAGCTGCAAAAAAAAAAATACAAGTCTCTTGTTTTCTTTCATAAAATTTCAGTTCAGTATTATGCGACACTTTCAAACTACAAAATATAAATCGAATATCTCATACATTTTGAAAAACTTTAAAAATTTGACGCTGTTCTTGTCAAACCAAGAGTCGGTAAATCTTGAGATTCCGGCAATTTTGCCTAACAAAGTTATCTCAGCTGAAGTGATTTTGTGAAGACTTGCTAAGAATCTGAGTAGTATCTTAAAAAAGCTAACAATGAAATATCGGGTGTGTCCAAGGATTATCTGAACATTATTGCCGATCAAGTCCATCCTGCAATGCTGCCTTTTTTTTTTAACAGCAGGTGACGGCTGTTTCATTATCGACAATGCGCAAGATGTGTTCAACAATGGTTCATGGAGCATGACAGCGATTTCCACCATTTTCCCTGGCACTACAACGTCCGAATCTGAACCCCATTGAGAATGTATAGGAAATGTTAGAAAAACAGATTCCGGAGCAAAATTCTTCTCCGTCAAATCTGAGCCAGTTATAGACTGTGTTCACCTCAGATTCGGAGGTATATCGTTTCCCATGGATATTTTCATTCAGCAAATGAAAGTCTTTAGAAGCAACATCTGGAGAACGAGGTAATTAAATCAATTAAATCCCCGCAGTGTGAATGGCGGTATTCAAAATCTGAAAGGGGGTATGTACCGGACAGAGGAAGAACTCCTTTCGGCAGTTTTCCACGTCTCTTTTCCTTGATGGCTGCAGAGTTGGAAACGAGTCAAAAATTTTGGACCCAGACCCGGCCATCACATAATTGAACCCGACCCGGACCTGACCCCTGACAAATTTGCTTTGAACTATAAATTCGAATATATCATCATCATCATCATCATTGTCAATCATTATCAATCCACTGCTGGATGAAGATCTCAAGTTTCTTCCAGAAATGTTTGTCTTGGGCTAGACTCCTCCATCCACCCATCTCCGATTTGGTCTTATTCTGGGTCTTTTCCTGTTCTTTAGAATAAAGTCTAGAATTTCGGTTGTTCATCGATGGCTCTTTCCCCTGGCAATATTGTACACCCCATTGCCATTTCAGGACTTTTACTCTAATCACGATGTCTTCCACTCTTGTCATTTTCCTTATCAACGAGTTCCTCTTTTTATCTTTCTTGGTTACACCAAGCATGCATCAGTCTATGCTTATTTCAGTTTTTTTTTTTTTTTTTTTTTTTTTTGTAGGTTTAACGACCACCGTGAGCAACTCAAATGGGCTATAAGCAGTCGCCCGTCCCTAATTTAGGGTCACTGGTTCCAGGGAAGGGAGAGAGCCAGTGCCATAAGACAAACACAACGTCCATGCCTGACCGGGATTCGAACCCGGACCCCTTACGGATGAATGATCAGAGGCCAACGCCTTAGACCACTGCGCCACCGGGGCGGCGCTTATTTCAGTTGTCTGCAGTCTTTGTATGTCTTTTTAACGCTTTCCAACCGTAGGTTCAAGAAGCGTATATGCTCCAGCTTTGTCCGTCCGTCTGTCAGTCTGTTTGTTGGCACGATAACTCGCGTAAAAATGGTTCGATTTCGATGAAATTTTAGTATGAGGTAGGAGACCGCCTGGGAACGAACCCTATTGAAAATGGACGAAATGGGGTCAAAGGTCACGGCATAGGAGCGGGACCCATTCCATTGCCCTTCAGCGTCATAACTTGCGTAAATATGGTTCGATGTCGATGAAATTTTAGTATATTGCAGGGGACCACCGGGGAACGAACCCTATTGAAAATAAGTGAATTGGGGTCAAAGGTCAGGGCATAGGAGCGGAATGCATTCTATTGTCTTTATGCATCATAACGTGCGTAAAAATGGTTCGATTTCGATGAAATTTTATTATGTGGTAGAGGACCACCTGGGAACGATCTTATGACGTCACAATCTCGCCCTTGAGATGTTGACGCGCGGTCACGCCATCTGTCTCATTACGTCACGCATTGTGTGTGGATCCTATTAAAGTTTTATGACGTCACATTCTTGCGAGCAGATGGTCGCGATTCCCATCTGCCTCATTACGTCACGCGTTGTGTGCGTATGTCCGTCCGCACGATAACTCGCGTAAAAATCGTTCGATTTCGATGAACTTTTAATATGTGGAAGAGGATCACCTGGGAAGGAACCCTATTGAAAGTGAACGAAATGGGGTCAAAGGTTAGGACATAGGAGCGGGATCCATTCCACTGCTCTTATGTGTCATAACTAACGTAAAAGTTCGATTTCGATGAAATTTTAGTATGTGGTAGGGGACTACCTGGGGACAAACCCTATTGAAAATGTGTGAAATGGGGTCAAAGGTCAGGACATAGGAGCGGAATCACTTCCATCGCCTATATGCGCCATAACTTATGTAAAAATTCTTTGATTTGGATGAAATGTTAGTATGTTGTAGGGACCTGTCTGGGGACGAATCCTATTGAAAACGTGCGAAATGTGGTCAAAGGTTAGGACACAGGAGCGGAATCTATTGCATAGCCCTTATGCATCATAACTTAGGTAAAAATGCTTCCATTGCGACAAAACTTTATCATGTTATTTCGGAGGTATACTGCAGCGGTTCTGTTAAATATAATAGAAATGGGATCAATGGTATGCACAGGACCGATATTTATTCCACAGCCATTATCCTCATAACTTGAGTAATGATTCCTGGTATGTTGAAAAGCGTATTATAATCAATGCATTGCATGATTTTTCTAACGTGTTTAGTTAAGGTCCACGTCTGTGATCCGTACGGAAGCACTGTAAAGGTGCATTGATTAAACACTTTTCTTTTAAGACATAATAGCATATTGTTCTTAAAAATTGTACTGTTTGTTTCAAAAGCTCCCGAACCAAGTTTTATACGTCGATTAATTTCTTCGTCAATGTGACCTTTGCTTTTAGGTAAATGTAGGTATTCCAAGGTAAATGTAGGTATCGGTTATCTCCAGTTTTTCCCTATCAATCGATAAATCTTCATTCTTGTGAAAGCATTGTACTTCAGTTTTGTCTTCTGAAAGCTCATTTTTAATCCCATTTCTTTACATTTCTCAGCAAGTTCCTGGATCATAATCTGCAGCTCTGAAATATTATTTAAAATATTTCTGAAGGGTTCTTTGGAATATTTTTCTTCTTTTCAAAAATATAACTGAAATCAAACCCGGTCGAAATCGGATCATGAACACTTTGACCCCTCCCCGTTTAACCCGCAAGAAATTGTCGACTCGGTGACCCTTGACCATCTTTGGATGACTGCACGACTCTTGTTCATGTCGTTAGCATAGTATGCACCAGTAAAACAGTGGTGACTTTTCCCAGATTGTCAAATGTGACCATGTCTTCTACATCCCAAAAAATTGTTACCATCACTTTGGCGGGTGACAGAGCAACATCCGCATTAGTCTGTTTTAATCTCTAGGTCAAAAGGGATGAACCCATGTTTCACTCATTTTAAACATTTGGGACCAGAGATTTATTGGATCCGTATGTAACGTGTTTAAGTTGGCGACATACCTATTTCCCATCTGTCAACTTTCGCGAAACCTGTCACTCACTGACCTTCTTTTCATCTTCAAAGAACTTTTCAGGATTGAATCAACACTGTCGATTAAAATACTTTCATACTCAGCTATACATAGAACAGTCGTTCGTCTGTCTTTCGTCATGAAATCATGCACGTGGTTAATATTTTCCTAAAGAGGTGGATGCTGAACAATCTGCATCGTCACAAAGTCCCCTGTCGCTCCGCGATCCTCTGTGTCTTCTGATAACTTTGAAATATGTGGGATTCTTAGCGTGAATCTCCTTTGGGGATATATTCTTTAAAGACAGGTATTCCTGTAGTTTTTTTGGGGGAAAGGTGTTAATCACCGTAAGCAATAGGCTATAAGCAACCTCCCGTCTCTGATTTAAAGTAATTGGTTCCATGGAGGTGAAAGAGTCAGTGCCGTAAGACAAGCACAACATCCACGCCTCATCGGTTTTCGAACCCATACCCATCATGGACGAATGGTCAGAAGCCAGCGCTTAGACCAGGGTCGGCTTTAGGGAGGTAGGAACGGTGCCACCGAACTGGATGCCAAGCTAAAGGGGGCACTGAGATGATTATATATATATATATATATATTTTCAGTGTTGTTGCAACAAAACATTTTGCCATGATAACAGTATGTTTTTTTGGATCAAACAAATTCCCAAAAATCGACCTAATCATTTTTGTTAAATGAACAGAACGTTTTGTCGTGATAACAATAAATTTTGTTAAATCAACAATAATTTTCAACAAAAGAATTTTACAAATTCAACAAAACATTTTTTTTTTTACTGTATATAGAAAAAAATTTGTTGATTCAACAACATTTCAACATTTTTGTTGAATTAACAAAACGTTTTTCTCAGTGATATCACGATATCCACTGGCGCCGCCAGCCGTTCATAACTTGGTTGGCTATTAGGCTGGCTAAGCATGATTGGGGGGGGGGTAAAGTGTTTTTGAAGTGTCTGGCAGAAATTTTAACAAAAAAAAAATCAGTTCGTTTAGATTTCACCCGATGCTGATAATATATTTTATGACTACAACACATGTGATGTTAAGATAAAGTAAATCAGCAACGTTTATTTCCAATTATATATATTATTTTAAGATCCACTGTAGTTTCAGTAAGCGTTTGGCTCGGCTTCATCAGGGCAAATGCCATCTGTCCTGATGAAGATTTAACTGTGAATAAATGCTGCTGATATGTTATAGTTGGTAATGTTATCCCTAGTAAAAAAAAAAAAAAAGTTTTCTTGTACGTGTTGTACGCTATATTTATTCAGTGTACATATGTAGTATGAGAACCATGGATACAAATCTTCATATTAAAAGGTTACTATTTCTTTGTTTTTCGCAATTTGCTTACCAACGTTGCTTCTCTCTCTCTCTCTCTCTCTCTCTCTCGTGCTTTTTTTTTTTTTTTTTTGTCATAAGGCTGTATATGAATTTTGGTTTGTAATCTGACACAAGAAATATCTGTTTCTCTCACTCTCTCTTTTCTTTTGCTGTCATAAGGCTAAGGCTCTTTATGAATTTTAATGTGTATAGCCTATTTTTTCTTTCTATCATTTTTTGTTTTCTGTCATATGGCTGTTCAAGAAAAATATATTTCTCTCTACCTTTTTTTCTGTCATAGGGCTGTTTATAAATTTTTGTTTGTAACCTGACAAAGAGGAATCTCTCTCTCTCTCTCTCTCTCTCTCTCTCTCTCTCATCTTTTTAAACTATAATTATTAAAAAGATGGTGTTTTCCTACTACTCTCTAAGGATCTGCTGTTCATTTAGTACAACGCTAAATTTAACAGCAGATTCCTTTTATATAACAAAGTTTCTGTGAATTCGAAAAATTCACGTATGTTTATCCAAGTTCCCTAAAATCTTAGAGGGTTGCACCCACCATATGTTTTAACTGTTTAAACATTTTGGGGGGCTAAAGTGTTAGTTCAAAGAAAAGCTGGGGGGGGGCTAAAGCCCACTCCAGCGTACCTGTAGCGTCGCGTCTGACGATACCTCACCATCCTCCCTATTTGACGCAGATGATCTTGCACTGTGGCCAAAAAATTCAGTGTCTTCTTTAAGAAGCATGAAATGTCGCCAGATCACATGACATAATATTGCGTTTAGATGGAAACAAAGACAACCGGTTATATAAAAGTGTGGACACTTCACTCTAGAAAATTACATATAAACTAAAAAATTATTCATTGGAGACGTTTTCTAGAAAAGCTCATTTTTATCGGAGCACAATTTGGCCTTAAGTGAAGGGGTCATCTGATAAGCTGTTAACGGCAAAAAAAATGGGAATTTCTTGGAATTATTTCTTGAACAATTTTGAGAATTTCTTGAACAATTTTTGAGAATTTCTTGAACTATTTGGTAAGTTTGATGATGTGATCCAAGAATGTATGAGACATGTTTCTGCCTAGGAGAATACTGATCATTATCTCAGAAAAAACGTACAGACTAAAATAACCAATCTTTAAAGAGACCAAGTGCTTAATATTATTATACTTATAACTTAATGCACATTGAATGAACACTTCGGTAGCATCCAGAAGTGGGGCCGAGAAGCAAGTTAAAGAAAAAGGGAAGCTCAAACATGGAATAATAATTATCTAGACAAAATGTGTTAATTATTTTAGGCTATAAAATAACAAAATTATATCTGACTGTTGGCGTTTTAATCTCCATTCCCATATAAATTCGATATTCCATTTACACGGCATTTCAGAATACCCTATACAAACTATTGATTGACATTTTATATCTTTCATTTGCGGCTGAAAACCTTGGGCATTTGACCATTAGTCCGAGATAGGTCCAGGTTCGAATACCGGTGAGGCATGAATGTCATGTTTGTCTTACGGCACTGGCCCTAAATTAGGGACGGGCGACTGCTTATAGCCCATACAATTGTTTCTCATGGCGATCGTTAACCCCCCCCCCCCCAATCCCTCTCCCCCAAAAAACAACAACGTATAATTCAACACACACATAAAAGCTTTTGGGAGCGTCAACAAATATTGTCGCACCGGGCGCCGTGAATGCTAAAGCCGGCCTTCGCTTAAACTTCTGCGCCACCGGGGCAGCTAGGTTGTTTTCCCCATCTGTTTTGCAAAAGTTTAGTTCACAAAATTACTAGACGATGTTTCACAAAGAACTAGGTTTTTTCACAAAATTACTTGAAAATAAAACAGTTTAGGAAAACCGAAAGGATCTATATCCTCTAAAATCGGTACAGTGACATACAAGAGTATGTACTATCCCCAGAAAAAAATATTGAGCATGAATATTCATTAGAAGTAGCTTAGGATACCAACTATTTGAACGCCCCTCATATAACAATAGTCATCTCGCTAAAAATAATGACACATGGAACTTTACACCAACTATACTTAAAATAGTATAACTATGGCAGTAATCGCCTCCCCTGTGGCGTAGTAGTCTAAGCAATGGCTTCTGATCATTCGTACGAGATGTGTACGGGTTCGAATCCTGGTGAGGCATGGATGTTGTGTTTCTCTTACGGCACTGGCGCTCTCTCTCTTCCCTGGAACCATTGGTCCTAAATTAGGGACAGGAGACTGCTTATAGCCCACTGAGTTGCGCACGGTGGTCATTAAACCCCAATAAAAAACAAAACAAAAAAAAACCCCTAGTAATCCGAATTTATTGCCGTAGAACAGATATCAAAGTTTCCACGCTTTCGGACATAAAGTAGATGGCCTTTTCAAGGAAATTAAACAGCAAGCTGTAGTTTCCTGTTTGTTTCAAGGAAGGTAGACGGCAGACTGCAGTCTATACCAGATGGCTTTTTCAAGGAAGGTAGAGAGCAAACTACAGTTTGTTGTTTACCTTTCTTGAAAAAGCCATCCAGTTGATGTCCGAAAGCTTGGAAACTTTTATTTCGATTTTACGCCAATAAATTCGGATTACTACTATACTTCTACTATTTTAAGTCATCAAGCTACTACAAATGCGTGCTCATGTGAGACATCCGCAAGTCTCATGCTCATGGCGTCACTCACTGCGCCTTCCCACTAATCTGATGTGTTGTCTCGATTTCATTCATTTTTATTATTTTTTTCTCGAATCCGTTTTAAGAAAGTAATTAACTAGCAGTATGCCCAGGGCACCACACGTTTATTGATGATCTGAAAATTAATTTACATCGTCCATTTTTTCTGAAATCCCAGTTAGTAGCATTCTTTGCAGGATATTTAAAATGCACAAAACTTTCTGTTATAAGTTTTTACATGTGATGTTTATTTCATATCTTGAACAAATAAGTTCTGAGTTCTGTTTTCACTATTTTACAAATTGATTTAAAATCAAACAAAAGTTTTCATAATTCGTCCGATTAAATTTTTTTTTTTTTTAAAGTCAGATTTCATAGCAGTTTTTCCACTTTCTTTCCACTTGTTTTACCAGTTATGAAGAATCTTTCATTTCTCGTTCAGAACAACGAATTTAGGAACTGGTCAGCGTATCTGAGACGATTACCTTAATCTTAGAGAATCAAACAAAATATACGTATGCCACACACAAAACATTCATCTTTCAAAATGGCGTTTCATTCCTGCAACGTCACAGTTCATAAACAACGAAAACATGCACAGATTCCTAAGTACTGTATGTAGACAGAATAACATGTTATGCACATCTACGTTATATCATGTGATCGTCATCATAAAAATACCTTTCTCAATACACTGCTGGATGAAAGTCTCCCCAAGTATCTTCCACAACACTGTCTTGAGAATTTTATCCTATATCACTCCGGTATGTTTTCGAATTTCATTGACACATCTCCTACGCGGCCTTCACCTCAGTCTTTTCCTGTCGCTTGGTATCCAGTCTAGCATTTCAGTTGTCCAACGATGGTCAGCTGTTTTAGCACCATGTCTTTACTTTGATAGTAATATCATCACAACTTTTGTCTTTTTCTTGATCTTTAATTTCCTTTGCTGTACACACACACACACACACACACACACACACACACACCGCCCATCACAATTGTGAACCATTATCAATCCACTGCTGGATGAAGGTCTCCCCAAGTTTCATCCACAAAGGTCTGTCTGGAGCAAGTCTCCTCCAGAAACTGCACTAAATATGTGTGTAGTTTCTGGAGGAGTCTGGCTCAAGACAGACCGTTCACACACACACACACACACACACACACACACACACACACACACACACACACACACAGATGAGTCATTACATTATGACCACCTACCTAATAAAGCTGTAGGACTCCCTTTAGCCCGTAAAACAGCGGCCACTCGGCGAGGCATCGATTCGATGAGGTGGCGATAGGTATCCTGGGGTATCCGGTACCATAATGTCAACAGAAGGTCCTCCAGTTCCAGTACATTTCGGGTGGTGGTGGTGATGTAGCGCGAACCCGCTTTTCCACAAGTCTAACAACAAATGCTGGATTGGGTTCATGTCAGGTGGATTTGGAGGCCAGGGCATTAACAGAAAGTCACCAGCATGTTCCTCGAACCACTCCTTGACGATTCTGGCAGTGTGGTATGGCGCATTATCTGTTGGTAATGACCATCACCAGCAGGGAACACAGCTGCCATGAATGGGTGAACATGGTCCGCAACGATGTTCAGATATCTGACAGCTGCCAGGGATTGCACTATTAAGATAAAGGAGCCTGAAGTGTTCCAAGAAAACATCGCCCACAGCATAACACCAACGCCGCAGGTCTGTTTCCGCCCAAAAGTGCATCCAGGTGCCATAGCCTCCGTTAGTAATCGGCATATCTGCGCTCGGCCGTGTACGTGATGCATCAGAAATCTTGATTCGTCAGACCTGGCTTCTTCTTTTTTCTAATCATCCACGGTCCAATCTCGATGACTTTGGGCCCATTTCATGAGTTGTTGGCGATGACGTGCAGTCAGCATGGCGACTCGGTTGGGTTTTCGGCTACGCAGGCCCATGCGCAGAAGGCTGAGATAAACTGTATGCTGTGGCACATTGCTCTGATAACCACTTTTGTATCTGCGGGTGATTTGACGCTCCATGGCCTTGCGGTCGCTGTGAACACGTCCTAAATAGAAGATTTCCTCGACGAATAATAATAAGAATTTTGAAAGGGAAAGAAAAGAAAATAATTTGCATCGTTTTCTTTTTCGCTAAATCTTTATTCTATTTTAAAATTTTTATTCGTAAGTCAAAGGACCTAAGAATTGGTGCTTTTGATTAAGTCTTCAGCAAAACTAGAAAAGATGCTTTAAATGTTGGGATCCTTTAGCGAAAAAAAAACAACAACAAAAAAAAAACACTAAGCATTTGTGGTATTAGTTAATAATCTTCAAGCTTACGGATCAATACAGAGAATGTTCCCACATTTTTAGAATGATTTTCCATCAATATAATTAATTTTTTTTAATTATTTTGTTCTTAAATATTCTATCTGTTAGCCGTTTCTCTGGATACATCTAGATTTCCAATATACTAGGGCATTTCTTAAAATTAGTAGTGGTATTTTATTCCGCTCCTCTTCCACTGCTTTCCGTAGTCCAATCATTGTTTTAGGTCTGCATTTGGAAAGCTCTGTTCTTAGCAGTCAGAAGGCCCAATGGTAGTCAAATACTTTATTAAAAACTATGAGCAACATTTTTTTTATTGGTGGCACATCAGGGGACATTGATGGAATATGAGCAAAAGTCTTAGACTTGATAATAGTATTTTCTTTCATTTTTTCAAAAAACAGAATGGTAGATTTGATATATGACTGATAGCTTTATCGTGATGGACTTCTACTCTTTGAAGGCCTATGGATAAAGGAATTGTATTTCCTCTTTAAATATAAGAATTAAAAATATTATTTCGGTAATATGTGGAATTGATTTTAACAATCTTTTCAACTTTTCTTAACTTTAATTCCCATTGTTCGAGAAACCAGTAGTAATCATGAATCCTTTACTGAAACTTTCTTTGGATTCTTGGAAATAAGTCTATGAATCCTTTTTCCGCTCTTTTTCGACAATAAATCGACCTTTTTTTTTTTTTTTTTTCTTTGGCACAGTCGTTTAAGAGATCCATACTTCATCAGCAGTCACAATAAATTTCCATCTGTCACCGGCTAAGTGATTTTAATAAAAAAGTCTACTACACCGTGTTCTGCGTTCAGCCACGTGCCTAGGCAAAAGGCTGTGAACATTATGTTTTTTTGTTGTTGTTGTTGTTGTTGTTTTCAGATTCAAATCTTCGTTGATTACCTTGTTTACAGCTGATACATAGATTTTCAACGATTGCTCTTTGTGCCAATGGATTTTCTCCTAAGACCAGACAGAGACCTTAATTTTGAATTAGTCGTAGAAGGACGTACTTTTTTAGATATTCGTTTGGTGTTCTTTTCCCTGTTAAAAGCAATTTTTAAAGATTTTTACCTCTATTATTAATAATTTTCTTTATTTTACATTTAGAAATTCCAATTCCATGACTTTCACAGCGCTTTTTATTTACAAAGTGCGAATACTTCTTTTCGTAAAATTATAAAAACGTAACCTCTATCCACAGCTTGTTTATGTACTCCATTTTCTTAGCAGACGATATTTAACTGCAGCAAATGTTTCTTGTGTGTGCACCTAACGCACTGTTGGCAGTTTCAATTCTTTAAACTTCTTTTATTTTCTGTAATTTCTTATCAAAATATTCTGAAAATATGTCAACATCATCTATATATGTTAATGCTAATTTAAAGCTTTACTTTGCACATTAAGGCTTAGATCTTCTTTCATGACTTTAGAAATAACACTCTCCAGGTCGCGAAACCGAAGATATCACTGATGGAAATTCCATAGACGTACTTTTTCACGGTAAAAAGGGTTTCACGTGGTTGTCTTATCACACTATTAAATTTTTGACTGATAAACATTTTTGAAAAAATCTTCAAAGTTATTTTCAAAAGAAAATACAATTCTAAGTTTCAGCTAAATCCTGAAATCATGTTTACATAAAAAATTCACATCTGGTGTTGATCGACTGTAAGACATGTGGAATTAAAAATTCATATCCCGAAAAACTTAGTTTTATTTGCAGTTTCCTAACGTGATGGCATTGAAATCATTTTAGCATTCGGCGGTCAAAAACTGTCAGAAAATACTTTCAAATAATAAGTCAGATAAATAAATAAATCATGATTTTTTTGTGGAGTAATTTTCTTTCTGTTGTTGTTCTCCTTACGTACTTCATCCTGCATTATTCTGTCAGATGCCGTTATGATTTCATCAGCGTTTTAAGATATTCAGTTGAATTATTTACTAAACACAGAGAATGCAGCATTTAATCTTACATATCCTTAAAATCTGATAACTAAAGTTACATTAAGAGACCTGCATATCTTAACTTTTGTTTCAATTTATTAAATTTAACTTTGGTTACAAATACACCTGTCTAGAGTCCTAACTTCTTAATTATGGTGCATTGTTATTTATTTTGATTTCTGCTGTTGATAAATGATGAATTTCTTGAAAATGTTTAGGAAGCTTTGCGGCGGTCAATGTTGATAAATAAATGGCGCAGTGCATGCTTTCGAGAGAAGAATCCTCTTGAATGTTTGTTTCTCTGCATCTGTTTCGTACTTGCAGGAAAGTTGCAGAATACTTGTAAATCAACTTTGGCTTCGCCATTTGTACTGTGGCTTGTTTCTGCGTTTATTTACTTCTATTTCAAGGCAAATGCATTCTAAAACAATTGTTTTTAGACTTGTAAATCTACTTGGGCTTCATCATTGGTAGTGTGACTTGCTTTTGCGTTTATTTACATCTATTTCAAGACAACTACATTCTAAAATAATTTGTTTTTAGACGGAACACGGGATTCATACAAGACTTACCTAATATAGGAGCATACGAGAATGCAGTTAAGCTCATCCGCAGATTTACCTTTAGAACGTGTATATGCAAAACTTTTCGCTTGCTATATCTACATGTAGGAATTGAATTTAAAAAAAAAATGTCATTGCATAGCTTTCGCTGTAAAGATATTTTGTTCATATTTTCTGCTTCTTCATGACTTACATTTTTTTTCTCTAGAGGGGTCTGAGTATATATATCTGTTTCAAATAATACCTCGGATTCTAACAATCTCTTGGAAGAATGCATTCTTGTTAGGATACTCTTCACTACGAAGAATATTTTGCGCCGAATTCTTACTTTAAACCACGCACATTTTTTTCATTAGGGCTCGTAAAGTTATACATATGTTTTCCTCCATATCTCTTATTCTAATCTTTCAATTCAAGAACTTTCCGTTGTTTCGGATATCTTGCGCAGGAACAGTTTGTTCAGGGTGTGATTTTTGGAAACGCATATTTCTCCGGCTAAGTATCTCTTTCCACGTGTGGTGTTTTATCTATTCCAAAAATCTGGTTAATTTTTTTTTTATTTTCGTCTCTAATTGGTTCCATTCAATAGGAAGAATACTTAGCACTGTGCGTTTTAGAAAATGCACAGATTTTCCCCAGGAAACGTAAATACGTTTTCTTTGTCGCTGAATTTTTCTATAAAAATCTGTTTTGAAGAATGTTTGCGACGTTGGGAAGGATTCGAAAGATGTGCTTATAATATCAGATAATCTGGTGTCGTCGTTTTTGTTTAAACAGAAAATGTTAATCTCCCACGAAAAAAAAATCCTTCCCTGCCGTGTTATACGTAAGTTCAATGTGTATAGAACTAACCAGTTACTCCTCACTATATACAAATGAGTAGTGCACTGAATTTCCGTAAATGACACAGGACAAAAATCTCAGGCAAGTTATTTAAAGACTATTCGCAGTCACGTCAAAGGTTTTCATCTGAACCATTCAAAACTGTCTCTACACTTCTATGTATTAATGTTACACATAATTTCATTACTTTTTTTTTTTTAACAAGAAGTGGGCCAGTAATAACCGCGGGAGATTTTTGCCTGGCGATGAATTTTGCGTATACTTTATGTAACTACTGAAAGAACATTACGATTGGGTTTCAGTTACACAGGTAATTTCTTATTAGTTCAGAAAGTAAGATGCAAACATTATAAATTAAACGATTAAATAATTTTCTATTATCTATGAATAACTACTCTTTTATTTTCAATTGATCATTCTTTCGTAGTCTCTCTCTCTCTCTCTCTCTCTTTGTAGAAACTTTTTTTTTGTGATTTTTTGTTTCTTATTCTTTTTTGTTTTCGCACATAACTAAGTTTTGGCGTGTGAGTGTTCAAAGAGAGAAATCCAATCACTTGCACTAAAAATATTACCGGAAAGTGTTCGCATTAATAATACTACTCTGAGGCGCTTTGGAATTCTGAGATTCCATGCGTAAGTACTGATATCAGGCCCTGGCAAGAATGCTTAATCTGCAGCTCGCATACGTAATGATAAATACACCACACTGCGAATACTCAAGGGACACATATAGCGTATTAAAACCGTTTTTTTTTATGGTGTAGTAAGCGCAAAGATTCGCCGAGCTTTCGCACTCCACTGGGAGACTTTTTCAAGGCAATGAATAGCAGACGTAAAAACGCTAAAAAAAAAAAAATGCGAAAGTTTGCCGAATCTTTGTACTTATTACACCACAGAAATAAACGTGTTTAATAAGCTATATGCGTCACTTGTAACTCGCATTTTCGCTAAATTGAAAACAATAAAAATAATTATACAGTGAAACGTCCGAATAACGGTCACTGCTCGAACCAGCAAAACGTGACCGTTCTTTGGAGGTGGCCGTTGTTCGGAGATTCTGCCAAAGTTAATATTGTCAGTTCGTTGCAAAAGCAGAATCATTATACGAAGAATATGCATAAAGAAAACGGTTGTAGTGCTTTCTCAAATGCTGAATACTGAATAAAATTCAATGTTATAATAAAATAAATTATGATGTACAAGATTCTAGGAAAGCAGAGTCTTATGCCCGGTTTTAATAGCCCATAGAAATAGCAAGCTAGTAGATTAGAGTTAGGGTACATTGTAGGGAAGAAAAATGTTAGACAGTGAAATGTAACTGCGCAGTTAGCTGGCTGCGCTGTTAGAGAGTGAAGCGTAAATGCGCAAAAAAGAAGTACACAGGGACAAAACTAAGTGATACCTCAGCCAACGGGCAACATTCCAGGCACCAGAAACCACCCTCTCAGCCTAAGGAGAGGGGACATACATGGGAGCTGGAGCTCGCTTCACGTAAAACAAAACTGTAACTCCTTTCTTTTTCCTTAAACACGCCATTGTACCCGCCGTAAACCAATTCATCCTGTCCGAGTAACACTACCTTTAGCATTATTCTTTTCCCCTATAAATCCTAAGGAACAAGGTGTTCGTTACATCTCCTGCGAGAGTGATTGTGGTGTCCGTTGATCGCTGTTCAGAGGTTTCGTTTTTCGAAGGTTGTCGTTTATGTTAATCCCATGGCAGCTATTCTGTTATACTGTAACAACCAAAACTTAAGGTTGCTCCGAGGTTACCGTTATTCTGAGATGTCCGTTAATGGCGATTTCACTCTGATAATATTTATTTGCTTTTCTGATCTATAGCAATAGCATCTATACCTTGCCCACTTGTCAGTACGGACATGAACTAAAGTACGGACATATTCATTCAGGAGTTTAAAAGCCGTCGTACTACGCGACACGTATCGAAAATCAATTCCTCTTGAATTTTGGGCCTTAGGTGCTGTATATCCGAAGCTGAATGATAAGAGTCTGAAGATTTATACAAGCTGCAGATATAATTAGTGGACGTATCATCATCATCATCATCATTGTCAACCATTATCAATCCACTGCTGGACGAAGGTCTCCCAAGTTTCCTCCACAACGGTCTGTCTTGTGCCAGTCTCCTCCATGTCACTCCCGCATATTTACGAATTTCATCCACCCATCTCCCATGTGGTCTTTTTCTGGGTCTTTTCCTGTCCCTTGGAATCCAATCTAAAATTTCGGCTGTCCATCTATGGTCTGTCCTTCTGGCAGTATGTCCAGCCCATTGCCATTTCAGGGATTTAACTCTGATCATGATGTCTTCCACTCTCGTCATTTTTCGGATCCACGAGTTCCTCTTCTTATCTCTCCTGGTTATACCAAGCATGCACCTCTCCATGCTTTTTTGAGTTGTCTGCAGCCTTTGTATATCTCTTTTAGTTAAGGTCCACGTCTCTGCACCATACGTAAGCACTGGAAGGATGCATTGATCAAACACTTTTCTTTTAAGACATAATGGCATATTGCTCTTGAAAATTATGCTGTTTCTTCCAAAAGCTCTCTAGGCAAGTTTTGTACGCCGATTAATTTCTTCATCAATGTGACCCTCACTTGATATCTGCTGTCAAGATAAACATACGTATCTGTTATCTCCAGTTTTTCTCCATCAATCGATAAATCTTCATTTCTTGTAAAAGCATTGAACATCACTTTTGTCTTCTGAAAGTTCATTTTTAATCCCACTTCTTTACTCTTGTCAGCAAGTTCCTGGATCATACTCTGCAGCTCTGATGGGGTAGTTGCAAAAATGACTACGTCATCAGCAAAACGAAGGTGGGTTAGATAATCTCCATTAATCTTTATCCCTTTGTTTTCCCAGTTGAGTGATTGAAAGACATTTTCCAATGTGGCATTAAAGAGCTTCGGAGATATGGTGTCACCTTGTCTCACTCCCTTTCCAATTTTTATGTGTGTTGTATTTTCAAACAGCCGAATCTTTGCACTTGCATTTTCATAGATGTTATTAATAATATTAATGTATGCATCTTCAATACCGCAGGATTTCAGAGCCGTGGTAACTGCTGATGGTTTCACCGAATCAAAGGCTTTTTCATAATCGATAAAAGCCATGCACAATGGAAGTTCATATTCCCTCGCTCTTTCAATTAGTTCTCTCAGTACGTGGATATGATCTATTGTGCTGTAGCCACTCCTGAATCCAGCTTGTTCTCTCGGTTGAGCCATGTCCAGTGTTACCTTCAAGCGGTGTGAAAGAACTTTAGTGAAGATTTTATAAACCACTGATAGGAGGCTGATAGGTCTGTAGTTCCTGAGATCCTCAATGTCACCTTTTTTATGTAGCAGGATCATTGTAGCATTGTTCCAATTCTCAGGAATCTTCCCTTCATTAAGGCATCGAGTGAAAATTTGGGCGAGTACTGTTTCAATTTCTCCACTTGCTTCTTGTATGATGTCTATAGTAATTCCATCTTCTCCTGGAGATTTCCCCCGCTTCATGTTCTTGATTGCATGAGCAACTTCTGCTGGGAGGACTGGAAGAACTCTGGTACCTTTCATGATGTCTGGAGTACATGTATCATCCCTTTCATATAATTTGGAGTAGAAATATTTCACTCTTGTCAAAATCTCGCCTCTATTTCTTGTTATAGAACCATCTTCTTTTCTCAGAGCCATAATCTGTTTTTCTTCCCTTACTGAGATGTCCCTTTGCTATCTTAAGGCTTTGGTTGTTTTCAATTGCTTTCCTCACTAGCTCACAGTTGAATTTCCTTACGTCTTCAGTGATACTTTTTCGTGCTGTCTTACATAGCTCTATATATTCCACTTTGGAAGTCACATCTTCTTTAGTTGTCCTCATCTCTCTTCTTTTTTGCATCAACATTTTGGTTTTTCCTGATAATTTGTTCACATGCAACTTGTTCTTAGACCCAGCTAATTTTGTTTGCTGTTTCCATAAGAGCTTTGGTTACTTTTCTGTTAACTTCGAAATATCCATTTCTTCCGATGTTAGGCCTTCTAAAGCAGAGAATCTGTTCTTCAGTTCCAACTTGAAAGTATTATGGTGTTTTTTAAGGTTGGTTATGTCAATACATTTTGTTTGTCTTATGAGCTTGCCACATTCCAGTTTAGTGTTGAGGTGCATCTTACATCTCACCAATCTATGGTCACTACCTGTGTTGAACTTGTTCAGCACACTGCAGTCTTCGATGACGAATTTTTTGTTACACATAATAAAATCAATTTCACTTGTCTTCCCAATTGGATGTCTCCATGTCCATTTCCTGTGTGGCTTTTTCTTGAAAAAGGAGTTCAAGATAAAAATCCTTCTGCCTCTGCAAACTCAACGAGAGTATTTCCACGCTGGTTTCTGTTGCCGTGACCGAATTTACCTACTGAAGTTTCCTTCTGTTGCCGGTGCCCTACTTTTGCATTGAAATCTCTCATAATTATCTTCAAGTGCTGCTTACCTTTATTATTTAGATGACGAATTTCCTCATAAAATTCTTCAATTTCTTCTTCAGGATGACTTGTGGTGGGTGCATAAGTTTGAATAATCTGAGCCTGGTATCTTCTCGATAGTTGGATAACGAGTCGTGCAGCTCTGTCAGAGGAACTTTCAACTTCTACCACTTTATCCTTCAGTTTCTTGTTTATTATAAATCCAACACCACTAGTTCTGCCAGTATCTGTCCCACGATAATAGAAGAGATGTCCACTTTTCAGTTCAATGAGATCTTCTCCTTTTCTCCTAACCTCACTTAGCCCGACGATGTCCCACTTGATCCTTTGTAGTTCCTCTTCCAATTCAAGAAGCCTTGAATCAGAAGATAGGGAGAAGATGGGGGGGGGGATGTAAGGTCAGGTGATGCGTAACATCACAGCCTCTCCTTGACAAATGTCAACCCCGCCTTCTCGTGGTGCATCCTGTTCCCACTAAAGGGGCTCTGACGACTGCCAATAGCGGTATAACTATACCATCGGGATCAGAGGAAATGCTATCCCACACTCACCAACCCGCTTGGCCAGCGTGGTGAGTTATGGCCAAACACCTCCAAAATGACTCTACAACTTAAATCTTGGCCCTCAGTCTCCGGCAGCTGGAATGTACCTGGCCAAGGCAGCGGCCAGTGCGACATGAAGGCAGAGGGTGCTAAGAATCCCCGGAGGACCGGACTAGGCTGCCATTTGATGCTGACCTTGGCTACCTATAACGGACGCTCCCTATCTTCTGAGTGGACGTATATGAACTGTTTTCAACTTCCACATTCGCTACATTTCTGCAGCCAGTTCCAAGCACTTGTCGATTTTTGTGCCACAGATAATTTGAATATTACGGTCTAACGGTATCGATAAGTATACGATGACTGCTTCCTTCTATCGTTTTCATATAGCACTATGTCTGGACTATTGGCAAAGATGGTTACTTCCTTTTTAATCTCACGATCCCAATATAATTTGTAATGTGTGTTTATTACTACGTACTTATTAATTTCGCGGTTAAAATCACTGAATAGCTGAAAAGCGAATGCTGAAAATTTAATAATACTTTTATTTTAGGCGAAAAATTCCGTTATCAATGGAAGAAATTCAGTGCTTTTTAAAATAAAGACGAAAACAAATTATTCATGTGGCTCTCATTTGGACCCCGCGTCGTATTGATAGTGACATCACGTAATAGTGCAAAAGAGCGGTTTCATATACAGGGGGTCTACAAAGTCATTGTGGAAATTCATACGTCAATAACTTCAGCTTTATGAGATAAAAGCCCCCAGAATAGTATAATATAGGGCTGGCTTATTCACGTTTTTTCAGGCACAAAAGGATATAGAAAAGATCAAATTATTCCTCTTTGTTTTTTACATCATCTATATCAAAGAAACTGTTGTCCGTAGTCGTGCTGAAGTCCTATCTGAAAAAGAAACTGCATGGGTGGTGAAAAGCGATGAGAATTTCAAGAACTGTATTTCTCAATTAAATGCGCAGATACACAAGAGAGGGAAGACTGACTGCATTGTCATTTCATTTATGTGTATTTTCAAAGGCCTGAACCTACTTTAAAAAACACCTGAAGATGCTTCGAGTTCTGTACAAAATAACAGCAAAATTAACAAGAAAGATGACACCGAATTTTCGGGTGTAATAAGCACGTCTCTTTAATCCGTTCCGACGCAAATTAAATTTATCAAAGCTATTCGAACCGGTATGGAAAACAATACATCTGACGAAAGAAAGAAAATTTTCAATCGGGTTTTTAATCCCTCAGATATTGCTGTAAACGGAATCGTGAGCTTACGAACTCTTAGAAACACAGATAACGACAAAAATAAGATGTGACTTTACGACCCCTGGTGGGAAAAGCCATGCATTATTTTAGGAAGAAAGTATTCTCAAAAGGTTTATCCATATAAGCGGTATCGGTCGAGGAAAAAAATTAGTCGAGTTTTCAGAAGGCCAGATTTTGCAACAAATATTTCAGAAGCAGATATTAACACTTATGACCCCTGGTAGCTGAACCCTTATTTACCAAACATTAGAAATTATGTGAAAAATATTTTTTCATCAGGTCTTGTATGCGATACAGGAAGAATTTTTCAAATCAGAGCTTTAGGAGCTGAAATAACGCAGAAAACGCAATTTACCTTTGTGCCCCCTAGTGGAAAGTCTATGATTTACTTGAAAAGTTTGAATTTATAGGAAAAACATTTCGCATCGGAAACACTATCCAACAAAGAAGGAATTTTTCAAATCGTAATCTTAGAAGTAGAGATATTGACAAAAATAAGATATACATCTACGCTCCCTGGCGTAGATGTATATCTTATTTTATACCATGCATTTTTTCAAGAAGAAAATTTTCCTAAAAGGTTTGTCGACATGAGTAGTATCGGTCAACAAACGACTTTTTTTTCAATCGAGATTTTAGAAGCTCATATTTTGCTGCAAATACAACATAAACGGAAATTAAGACTTCCCCCCCCCCTTGGTGGCCAAACCATTTCTTACAAAAAATTAGAAAATATGTGTAAACGATTTCCCATCAGGAGCTGTATCCGGCGCAGAAAGAATATTTCAAATCGGAGATTTAGAAGCAGAGATATAGGGGGAAATGAAATTTACATTTGCGCCCTCTAGCGGAAAGTCTATGAATTACTTGAAAATTTTGAAATTATATGAACCACATGTCACACTAGAAACACTATCCAACAAAGAAGGAATTTTTCAAATCAGACTCCTAGAAGTAGAGATATTGACAAAAATAAGATGTACATCTACGCCCCTTGGCGGAGAAACTGTGGAATATTTTAAGAAGATATTCCGAAAAGGTTTATAAACCTTTTCGGAATATTTTTAAGAAAATATTCCGAAAAGGTTTATCGATGTGAGTGGCATCAGTCCACGAAAGAATTTTTTCAATTGATATTTCAGAAGCTCCGATTTTATGGCAAATACATCAGCAGCAAAATTTAACACTTACGCCCCCTGGTGGCCAAAGTATTCTTTACCAAAAATTTGAAATTATATGCAAAAGATTTTCCATCAGGATATGTATCCGCTGAAGAAAACGTTTTTCAAATCGGAGTTTTGGAAGAAGAGTTATCGGGAAAAATGTAATTTACTTTTAAGACGACCCCTAGCGGAAAATCTATGCGTAATTTGAAAAAGTATCTGTATCTAAAATACTCTTCGACATAAATGAAATCGATAGATAATTTTTTTTTTCAATCGGATGTTTAGAAGCAAATATGTGGAATAAAACGTATTTTTGAATTCGACATCACCTGCATTTACGCCCTCTACCGGCAAAATTGTACATCGTAAAAAACAAAAACAAAATGAAGGATCATCATTTGCATATTTCAAGCTTCCGAATGCAAAAAGAATTTTTCAAATCGGACTAATACACTGCCGGACAATTGCTAAGGACGGATGACAATAGCAACGATAGCAACCATAAAATGGAAGGCAGGAAAATGTGGAAATTAGCATAAGTGCGGGATACCGTAAGACGTGTTGTGCGTATGCAAATTTTGGATTGCCGAACTTGTTCATGACGTCATAGCGCTGATAAGAGATATAAAGGATTTGACGCGTATTGACCGTTCTTGTTCAAACGCAAAGTTGAAAGGGAAAGAATCAATTGACGAACTTGCAATTTTCAGTATGTCTTCCCGACATCACGTAGATGATTTTACGCGTGGCCGTATTATTAGCAAGATTGAAGAAGGGCGAAAAATAACAGATGTTACCAGGGAGTTCGACGTCAGCCACAGTGTTGTTTCAAGGCTTTGGAAATCATTTCAAACAAATGGAGAGTGTAGCAAACGTCACGGGGGAGGTCGTGTTCGCAGTACGACACCTGCAGAAGATCGGTACATAGTGCTATCAACAGAAAGACACCGGCGCAGCACAGCTAGTGAGGTAGCAAATCAGTTTATGGCTGCTACTAGCAAGCGGATCTCCCGAAAAACTGTCGCCAGACGTTTGCATGAAGGAGGACTATACGCCCGCCGTCCTGTTGTGTGCATCCCATTGTCCAGACGTCACCGTACCGCCCGTTTGCAATGGTGCCATCAACATCGCAATTGGACTGATAACGACTGGTCTGCTGTCCTCTTCTCAGATGAGAGTAGATACAGTCTATCGTCTGATTGTCGACGACAACTGATCTGGCGTGATAGTGGTACTGCATATTGTCCAGCAAACATACAGGAAAGGGACCGATATCCGACACGTAGTGTCATGGTATGGGCTGGCATCATGATCAATGGCCGTACGTCCCTCTATGTGCTTCCAACTGGGACTATGACTGGCCAACGATACATTAATAATGTTCTGCTACCTCATGTTCGCATGTTCCGTGGTGCTGTCGGTGATAGATTCATTTTCATGGACGACAACGCAACATGTCATCGAACAGTCGCTGTCCAGGAGTGTCTTGAGAGCGAGGATATTCAACGCCTCGTATGGCCAGCACATTCTCCAGATCTGAATCCCATTGAAAATGTGTGGGATGCTTTGGGGAGGAGTCTTGCTGGTCGCCAATGCCCTCCAATAAACAAGGACACCCTCATCCGTGCACTGACAGAGGAATGGGGTAAATTACCCCAACAGCTGCTTGATAATGTTGTGCAAAGCATGACACGACGTGTGGAATCTTGCATCGCCCTCCATGGTGGCCATATCCCGTATTGACATCTTACGCCGGAACGCCTGCGGACGGTAATTGCATTTTTTCACGTTTACGTATTCTGCATAAAATGGCCTGTTTGTCCCTTGAACACGTTCCAAAGCCTTCTGGATTTCAGAGCACAATAAATTATCTTTCTTGTAATGTCCTGGCATTCTGACATTATTTTATTTCACTTGGTATCCAACCACACTTACTTTTTTATGCGCTATATAGCCGTTTATGATCCGTCCTTAGCAATTGTCCAGCAGTGTAGTTGCAGAGATATCGTGGGTACGGACGGACGGACAAACCGATAACAGAAGCACGATCTTTTTTTACAAAAGACGTGCTAAAAAGACAACGCAGCACAGATGAAACTCGTCCCATCTTCAGGAAAAGTAGCGGAGTTGCGTCCTTTCGCGCCTTAGTCCCTTTATACTTAATACCTTTTGCCTGAGTAAGAATGCAATATTAATTGTCTTGTTAAACAAACCTTATGGATATAAGTGCGGCAGATCGAAATGTGCTAAACCACACGCCTAGGGCCTTATAAATAGTGTTTTGTGCCTGAGTAATAGCGCAACATGATTAACTTGATTTCTTACGTAAACTTCATGAATACAAGCACGGCGGAGAAATATTTGCAAAAACATCCCAAGCCTATAGCCTTAAAATTAATATTTTGTGCTTGAGTAAAGGTGACACATTATTTACTTGCTTTACTATGCAAATTTTACGAACACGACACACTGGGATAAGAAAAGAAAAAAATTCTAAAAAGGGCCAGGCTTAGGACTTTGTAATTGGTGTTTTGTACCGAAGTAGAACTGCAACATTACCAATGATATGTAAACCTTATGAATATCAATTCAAAGGATTTCAATTTGATGAAAAGGTTTAAATCTGGACCAGAGCCTTAAAATCAATACTTTGTGGATGAGTATAAGTGCTATGCGAAAACACAAGTTTGTCCGTGACGAAGATCGGATCCGCGCTAAGCTACACGGACGGAATGTACCACTGTAGATTTGTCGTCTTGGCACGTGCTTTACCTCCGTAGTACGTCACATCATCTCCCTCCTAATTTTTTTTTTTTTTTTTTGTAGTGAGGTAGGAATTTTTCATTAATTCCAGACATGTGTGGAACAAACATCACACATTTCTCGAAGAACCCAACGGCCAGTTGATCCAACTTTACGTTCAGGCGCCAATGTGAAAACACAAATTTGACCGTGATGGGGCTCAACCTCGCGCCTCCTCCCTCCGGAGTGAGTTGCTCTCCCAACTAAGCTACACGGACGGAATGTATCCCAGCAGATTTGTCGTCTTGACACGTGCTTTACCTCTGTAGTACGTCACGGCTATTAACTTGCAATGTAAACCTTATGATTATAAAGCACGGAGAATTACAAACTGCTAATGCTCAGGCCTAGAGCTTTTTTATTAATGTTAAAGGTAAAAAAAACTGAGCTACCGGGAAGTAGACACTGAAGCATCAAAAGTACAATTTTCATACCATCTCCCAAAGGTTTGGTGTTCCGTTTTCAGAACTCACACTACACTTTAGCAGATCCTATAATTACATACGAATGCAAAAATTTCGATAAATTGAGCATTCGGTGAAATGATCTTAATAGGAAATGAACTTTCAGATAAAGAGACAGTTCGGTAAAATGTACCTTTCGATCAAGTGCCCCTTAAGTAAAATGTACCATTTGATCCAGTGATTTTCGGATAACTGATTTTCGGCAAAGTGATTTTTCGGTCAAGTAAACGATACCCGTTATTTATTAAATTAAAAGAAGGTGAAAGCTGAAGCAGTTTCGCAAAGAAATTCCCACGCACAGGAATTTCCTCTTTGATTTCGGACAGAGCTTAAGGAAGGAAATCATCTCGACACGAGCTTGCGTAGTTAGTGAATTCATGGAAGCATTAACTTCGTCGTTCCCACCTCCTAATTTTCTATATATTTGCGAAACAAAGAACTGCTTTAGTATCTTATATAAAATCGCCTATTTTCTTGAAATGCAATTAGTACTCCTAAACTTGAATGTTTTTTGTTTTTTTTTCGCAAATTTCGTCTAGTTTAACGTTCCTCGCGTAAAATTCTTATTTGCATAATTGTTAGTTCAAATATTGCAGTTATTAAATAAATATATTTTCATCTTAATAAAGAGGGCAAGCGTACGACGGAGACATCATAACAGCAATTTCTTTTTTTATTTACCTAATTTACGGCAGACATTTTTAGGGCCACATTTTTTTAAGGTTTAACGACCACCGTGAGCAACTCGATGAGTTATAAGCAGCCGCCTGCCCCTAATTTAAGGCCACTGGTTTCAGAGAAGGGAGAGAGAGCCAGTGCTGTAAGACAAAAAAAACATCCATGCTTCACCGGGATTCGAACCCGGACCCATCTCGAAGGAATGGTCAAAAGCCAGCGCTTAGACCACTGCGCCTCCGGGACGGCAAGATTCGTTTTTAAGCACTCTGTTATGCTTTGATATGTACATATAGTTCAAGGAGAAATAAAGAACACATAAGAAACTACGAGTTGTTCGCGGTTATAGAATTATGCAAACGGAATAAAGAAATATCGCAAGCAGAAAAGCAAACGCGTGGGATTTATCAGTATAAATATAAGACATGACACGACTGCGAACGAAATTTAGAAACTTTTCACTAAGAAAATATTATCCGGGGGACATCCACGTTAAACACAGATCAGGGTTTTGCAGCATCTTTTATGGTATATAGTTCTCTTCTAGAAGGCGTTTTTAGCAGAATTTAGGAGTATTATGTCAGGAAAAATATAGGCTAAAAGAGATTAGAGTTATTTGATATCGAGGCTTGATGTCCAACCCAATCTGAAAGCTTTCATGATTGCTTGATTCACTGTAATCTTGTCTTACCAGAATGTAATGATTTCAAATTATTTCTTCTGGATTCATTGATTGTTCCTTATCATTTTATCGCAATTCCTGACAATACTTCTAGTTCTTCATAATGTTCCCTTCCTCCGGAAAACATAGGAAAGTGACTATTTTGCTGTCTAAAAAAGCAATCTTAGATAAATTTGATCTTATCTTGAAAAGTCGTTGGAGGAGATGATTTACTGCAACCGTTCAAGAGATTGGCGTCTGATTTTGGTACGCAGAGATTACTTCAGTTCCCCCCACTGGTGGCATTTAAACTTATCGTAACACGAAACGTCCAAAAAGGCTTTCATTTTATTCATTTATTTATTTACTTCCCGAGATTTAATTTTTGAAGCAAAAGAAATATCAGAAGCAGAAAAGTTGCGTGTGTGTGTGCGGCTAGCGGTAGAGTGCGGAAATAACTGTCATTGTTCTGTTATTAAATTCTGCGGGGGAAAAAAGATAATGGAAAGAACATAAAGTACAGAAGATATAAATATCTTAAGCTATTAATACTATACGGCCAAAGGGTTACAGAAAGAGAGGTATGGTTTAACAAGAGATACTTTGAAATCCTTACTGCGAGTATGGTTTTACAACAGCTACTTTAAAATCCTCACCGCAGATATGGTTTAACAAAAGTTACTTTGAAATCCTCACTGTAGATATGGTTTAACAAAAGTTACTTTAAAATCATCACAAACAAAAGTTACTTTAAAATCATCAAAGTTACTTTAAAATCATCAAAGTTACTTTAAAATCATCATATGCACAGTGAACCTTTAAAAGTAACTTTTGCTTAGCAAAAGTTACTTTTAAAGGTTCACTGTGCATATGGTTTAACAAGAGTTACTTTGAAATCCTTACTGTAGATAAGGTTTAACAAGAATTTCTTTCATTATGTAGCACGTTCGTAGTAGAATGTTTTACAGATTCTGAATTTGAAAAACAAAGTTGCAGAAGCAGTAGTTTTTGGCAATACAATATGTTTTAAGAAGGAAGATCTCCGAACACTCAAATGCAATACAATTACACAACCCTCCTCCCATAACCTATATTATACACATAAGGTAGTCACATACGTTAAAAAACTACAGTGACACCCTAAATTTAAAGCAAACAGCTAAATGGCTGTGGGCCAGAAATGTTTTTAATACACAGTACTATTAAAAATATGAATCACCGCAGTCTGCGTTTTCGCATTGAAATAATATAAGCAATTATAGTCATATGAAGACGATCAAATATATACCAGATGACTACGCAGAGTTAAAAAGAAATCTCATACACTCATTCATTGGCATGATTAAATTTACTAATAATCCTGAAACACACACACATATATATATATATATCATCATCATCATCATCATTGTCAACCATTATCAATCCACTGCTGGACGAAGGTCTCCCCAAGTTTCCTCCACAACGGTCTGTCTTGTGCCAGTCTCCTCCATGTCACCCTGCATACTTTCGAATTTCATCCACCCATCTCCTATGTGGTCTTCTTCTGGGTCTTTTCCTGTCCCTTGGAATCCAATCTAAAATTTCGGCTGTCCATCGATGATCTGTCCTTCTGGCAGTATGTTCAGCCCATTGCCATTTCAGGGATTTAACTCTGATCATGATGTCTTCCACTCTTGTCATTTTTCGGATCCATGAGTTCCTCTTCTTATCTCTCCTGGTTACACCAAGCATGCACCTCTCCATGCTTCTTTGAGTTGTCTGCAACCTTTGTATGTCTCTTTTAGTTAAGGTCCACGTCTCTGCACCATACGTAAGCACTGGAAGGATGCATTGATCAAACACTTTTCTTTTAAGACATAAGGGCATATTGCTCTTGAAAATTATGCTGTTTCTTCCAAAAGCTCTCCAGGCAAGTTTTGTACGCCGATTAATTTCTTCATCAATGTGACCCTCACTTGATATCTGCTGTCCAAGATAAACGTACGTGTCTGTCATCTCCAGCTTTTCTCCATCAATCGATAAATCTTCATTTCTTGTAAAAGCATTGAACATCACTTTTGTCTTCTGAAAGTTCATTTTTAATCCCACTTCTTTACTCTTGTCAGCAAGTTCCTGGATCATACTCTGCAGCTCTGATGGGGTAGGTTGCAAAAATGACTACGTCATCAGCAAAACGAAGGTGGGTTAGATAATCTCCATTAATCTTTATCCCCTTGTTTTCCAGCTCAGCGACTGAAAAACACCTCCAATGTGGCATTAAAGAGCTTCGGAGATATGGTGTCACCTTGTCTCACTCCCTTTCCAATTTTTACGTGTGTTGTATTTTCAAACAGCCTAATCTTTGCATTTGCATTTTCATAGATGTTATTAATAATATTAATGTATGCATCTTCAATACCGCAGGTTTTCAGAGCCATTGTAACTGCTGATGGTTTCACCGAATCAAAGGCTTTTTCATAATCGATAAAAGCCATGCACAATGGAAGTTCATATTCCCTCGCTCTTTCAATTAGTTCTCTCAGCACGTGGATATGATCTATTGTGCTGTAGCCACTCCTGAATCCAGCTTGTTCTCTCGGTTGAGCCATGTCTAGTGCTACCTTCAAGCGGTGTGAAAGAACTTTAGTGAAGATTTTATAAACTACTGATAGGAGGCTGATAGGTCTGTAGTTTCCGAGATCCTCAATGTCACCTTTCTTATGTAGCAGGATCATTGTAGCGGTGTTCCAATCCTCAGGAATCTTTCCTTCATTAAGGCATCGAGTGAAAATTTGGGCGAGTACTGTTTCGATTTCTCCACTTGCTTCTTGTATGATGTCTACAGTAATTCCATCTTCTCCTGGAGCTTTTCCTCGCTTCATGTTCTTGATTGCATGTGCAACTTCTGCTGGAAGGACTGGAGGAACTCTGGTACTGGTATCTTTCATGATGTCTGGAGTGCATATATCATCCCTTTCATATAATTTGGAGTAGAAATCTTTCACTCTTGTCAAAATTTCGCCTCTATTTCTTGTTACAGAACCATCTTCTTTTCTCAGTGCCATAATCTGTTTTCTTCCCTTACTGAGATGTCCCTTTGCTATCTTTAGGCTTTGGTTGTTTTCAATTGCTTTCCTCACTAGTTCACAGTTGAATTTTCTTACGTCTTCAGTGATACTTTTTCTTACTGTCTTGCATAGCTCTATATATTCCACTTTGGAAGTCACATCTTCTTTAGTTGTCCTCATCTCTTCTTTTTTGCATCAACATTTTGGTTTTTTTCCTGATAATTTGTTCACATGCAACTTGTTCTTAGACCCAGCTAATTTTGTTGCTGTTTCCATAAGAGCTTTGGTTACTTTTCTGTTAACTTCAGAGATGTCCACTTCTTCCGATGTTAGGCCTTCTAAAGCAGAGAACCTGTTCTTCAGTTCTAACTTGAAGGTATTATGGTGTTTTTTAAGGTTGGTTATGTCAATAGATTTTGTTTGTCTTATGAGCTTGCCACGTTCAAGTTTAGTGTTGAGGTGCATCTTACATCTCACCAATCTATGGTCACTACCTGTGTTGAACTTGTTTAGCACACTGCAGTCTTCTATGACGAATTTTTTGTTACACATAATAAAATCAATTTCACTTGTCGTCCCATTTGGATGTCTCCATGTCCATTTCCTGTGTGGCTTTTTCTTGAAGAAGGAGTTCAAGATGAAAAACCCTTCTGCCTCTGCAAACTCAACGAGAGTATTTCCACGGTGGTTTCTGTTGCCATGACCGAATTTACCTACTGAAGTTTCATTCTGTTGCCGTTGCCCTATTTTTGCATTGAAATCTCCCATAATTATTTTCAAGTGCTGCTTACCTTTATTATTTAGATGACAAATTTCCTCATAAAATTCTTCAATTTCTTCTTCAGGATGACTTGTGGTGGGTGCATAAGTTTGAATAATCTGAGCCTGGTATCTTTTAGAGAGTTGGATAACAAGTCGTGCAGCTCTGTCAGAGGAACTTTCAACTTCTACAACTTTATCCTTCAGTTTCTTGTTTATTATAAATCCAACACCACTAGTTCTGCCAGTATCTGTCCCACGATAGTAGAAGAGATGTCCACTTTTCAGTTCGATGAGATCTTCTCCTTTTCTCCTTACCTCACTTAGCCCCACGATGTCCCACTTGATCCTTTGTAGTTCCTCTTCCAATTCAAGAAGCCTTGAATCAGAAGATAGGGAGCGTCCATTGTAAGTAGCCAAGGTCAGCATCAGATGGCAGCCTAGTCCGGTCCTCCGGGGATTCTTAGCACCCTCTGCCTTCATGTCGCACTGGCCGCTGCCTTGGCCAGGTACATTCCAGCTGCCGGAGACTGAGGGCCAAGATTTAAGTTGTGGAATCATTTTGGAGGGGTTTGGCCATAACTCACCACGCTGGCCAAGCGGGTTGGTGAGTGTGGGATAGAATTTCCTCTGATCCCGATGGTATAGTTATACCGCTATGGGCGGTCGTCAGAGCCCCTTTAGTGGGAACAGGATGCACCACGAGAAGGCGGGGTTGACATTTGTCAAGGAGAGGCTGTGATGTTACGCATCACCTGACCTTGCATCCCATATATGAGAGAGAGAGAGAGAGAGAGAGAGAGAGAGAGAGAGAGAGAGAGAGAGAGAGAGAGAGAGAGAGAGAGAGAGAGAGAGAGAGAGAGAGAGAGAGAGAGAGAGAGAGAGAGAGAGAGAGAGAGAGAGAGAGAGAGAGAGAGAGAGAGAGAGAGAGAGAGAGAGAGAGAGAGAGAGAGAGAGAGAGAGAGAGAGAGAGAGAGAGAGAGAGAGAGAGAGAGAGAGAGAGAGAGAGAGAGAGAGAGAGAGAGAGAGAGAGAGAGAGAGAGAGAGAGAGAGAGAGAGAGAGAGAGAGAGAGAGAGAGAGAGAGAGAGAGAGAGAGAGAGAGAGAGAGAGAGAGAGAGAGAGAGAGAGAGAGAGAGAGAGAGAGAGAGAGAGAGAGAGAGAGAGAGAGAGAGAGAGAGAGAGAGAGAGAGAGAGAGAGAGAGAGAGAGAGAGAGAGAGAGAGAGAGAGAGAGAGAGAGAGAGAGAGAGAGAGAGAGAGAGAGTGTTGCTACGTCCCTTGGAATATGCACAAACATTCCATAAAAGCTTCGGACTGGCAGACATCGATTTCAGCACAGTTCTGCAATTGAAGTCATGGTTCCACAGACAGAAATGAACTGATAGTAAATTTTGAAATAAATTGTTCTAGTTCAAACTTAGTAAAAAAATTTCAAGATCTGTTATCATCTGCTAATGAAATAAATGAACATAATTCATGCTTGTTCTCTAATAGAATAAACATTATATACAGTATTTCAAATAGCGATCACAGCTATGATTGATTGGTGAAATAACCTAAAGCTGTATTTTATTCATTTAATTCCATGTGATGCTGTTTGTTGGGACACTACAAACATTTATATATCTTTAAATGTCTCCCACTGTTCAGTTGCTAAAGACTTCAAAAGAACTTGTTGTTCTGAAGAAAAGAAAAACTGCCGAAGAAACTGGATTTTAAATCCTACCATTTTTCACCATTCAAATGGATGCCTAGGTACAGTAGATCCCGATTAATTGTGCCACCGGTTAACCGGAACAGCCGTTTAGGAACAATTCTTGAATAACATCCCAAATTAGCTTTTTGGGATACAGTTTCGCATAATTGGGGCAGGCGCTTCATTGAGCCAAAGTATTCTTGTCTCGTGCCCTAATTAAACATAATCTACTGCATTTGTGTTCATTCTGCGTGATCGTACTGTACCATGCTCTACCGCGCATGATCATACGATTTAATTCTCTACCGTTTTTTTACTCAATTTGTAATTTAACTATAAAAGCAGAATTTCTGAATTAGCCAGTAGTAATGATTCATTAAAACTGTGTCATATTACTTCTACCTTCTGCAGGATTTTGTTTTCATTTGAACACTGGGTATTTTTGATAAATTTACCGTTTTTAAACGTTCAGTAATTTAAGATGTAGAAGATCGGAAAATTCATTCAATGATGCTCGGCAAAGAATTTAAATTATTGCTAAGCTTCAGGCACTGAATATGTAGTAGAAGAAAGAATATTCTTTGTTTTTACTTCTTCCCGCTCGCTCCCAGTATTTTTTTTATTATTTATTTAAATTTTACGATGGCTTATCATTTTTCACACATTTCATGTTTTCCAAAATAAGTGGTACGTGGGTGCTATATTTATATATTGTTCGATTTTTTGTACGTTGCAATCATTATATTGAATGATTTAAATCATTTACTAAAGCAGGAAATTATGAATGAAATATCGTCATTCTTGTAACGCGTTTATTACTTTTTTCTTTCCGTTAACTTAAATTTTTTTTGTGAGAGTTCGGTGATCATGAGTTATATTAACCTTCATCTCAGGCTTGAGAATTCAAGAAATTTTGAGTTACACAGCAGGTTTCGAATGACCGCATCTTGAGTTGAGTTTCATCGGGAAGAATGTAAAGTATAATCAGGAAATCTTTATAGTTGTACCGCATGTTTTAAGGAAAATTGCCTACTTGTCAAATCTAAGTTCATGTTCGGTAATCAGAAGTTATACGCATATTTTTTAGGGTTTAACGACCACCGTGAGCAACTCAATCGTCCCTAATTTAGGGCCACTGGTTTCAGGGAAGGGAGAGAGCTAGTTCCGTAAGACAAACACAATATTCATGCCTCGTCAGGATTCGAACACTGAAGTAGAACGAACGGTCATAAGTGAGCGCTTAGACCACTGCTCTACCGGAGCGGCACATAAGTTATATAAACCTGCCTCTCAGGCTTGGGCGTTCAAGAAATTTTGAGTTGCACAGCTGGTTTTCAGAAAATGAATACATTTTGAGTAGGGTTATATCGGGATAAACATAAAGCAGAATTAGAAAATCTTCAGTTACATGGCGTGTTTTAAAAATAATGAGTTACCCGACAAATCTAAGCTCTTCCACGTTTTTCATTTTTTAATCATCATCACATTGTCTACGAAAGAACAGCAACTGTGTTTCGCAGCCACTGTGATGATGATTAAAATGATTGTTTTAGCACCCATTGTGATGATGCTTCGATTTCTGTTCTGTTTACAGATCTTCTATTTTTCCGGAATCATGGTACAAAATTGATTGCTCTCAATTAATTCAATTGCTCTCAATTATTTTACCTGAAATGATTGATCTGTCCCAGAACAGGATGTGATCCTAATGTTTGGTAACAACCTATGGACAGTACATTTAATAAGATGGATGAACACTTCGATTTGGTGCACATTGAGCGCTGAGGGGTTGTTGAAGTATTATTGAAACGTTATCTAGTACTTTCGCATGTCTACTGACGCGAAATGAAGCCATGATATTCTCAGTGGCGTTCGTAGCCCTTATACAATTTCTACTGGAGTTATTATTAGTAACTCTTCACGATGGGGGGGGGTCCTTCTTCTCTTCTTGCTGTGTAGTCGATGTTAAAGGATTATCTTCTCACGGTAAAATTCTGTAGCATTTAATAACCCACAGCTTCAACTATCAGAATTTTTTTTATTTATCCTGAAACTTGAGTCATCGTCAACTTCACATAATTTATATTACCTGTTCTTTTATCCTGCAGAAAGCTGAAAGAGTTATTTCGCGGGATTTTTCAAGGGTTTTCGGCTCCTCTCAGTGAGAACTAACGTTCAGTAAATAAGTTAATTAATTTTAAACAGCAGGGATTAGAAAACGTCTGCTTTTTATCACAACACTCACAAACAGCATTTAATATGATTTTTCCAGAGCATTCTCTTTCTTTCATGAGTCTGTTAACACGGATAGTTAATCAAACACTGAAAATGCTTTTAGATGATACTTTTTCCCTTTCCTTTTCTTCTATCGGTCGTTTTACTGAATAAGAAGTTGTAAAAGACATTTTCTTTCAGTTTTCTCCATTTGTATCATGTTTGTTGTCTATTACAGTTGCTTCTGGCTTTATTTTGGGGTTATCTTTGCTTACTGTAATTATTTTTGTCGTAGTTCTATTGGTGTTGGGACTTATGGATGTTTATTATTGCAGTTGTATTCTTAATGCTTGAGTAACGTCATCATACTAACGAAACGATATAGAAAATATTCTCTATAAATTCATCTCTCTGCTCTCTTCACTGAAACATTTTTTCTTGCATAGGGCATAATCTAAAAAAGCCAAATGGTACAAATACATGGAAACTTTTTTTTTAAGCCGAATATTTCTTCTGCTCAAATAAGGAGGGAAATTATCTGTTTCTATTAAACAGAGAAATATCGTCAGATTTTAGCACATCTTTTGAAGTAAAGTACTTGCTTATGTTACCACTATGTCCGTCCGTCAGTCCCTCTGTGGAATTTTATGTACAACTCCGTAAGATAATATATGCACTTCTAAAAGCCCGATTGGAAAATTATTTTTGCTACTGATAGTGTTTTTAACGAGGAATATTTTCCACATATTTGCTAAATTTTGTAATACGCAGTTTTGTCATTTGGAGGCGTAAACTTTAATTTTATTTGTATATGCTTGAAACTGTACCATCTAGGTTTTTAAGAACCCGATTTAAATAATCATCTTTGTTTTGGATATTTTCCATTATGAGAAATGCTTTGTGCATAAAATTTGATTTTTCGTAGCACGCATTTCATCCTCTAGTGGCCGAAAGTAACTATTTGTGGACAATTTACCGACTGTGTAGGAAATTCGAACGATGTTTTTTTAACGGTTTAATACGCTACGAAGAACAACACTACTTAATTTAATTGCACATATCAAATTATGCGCAGATTTACACTAAAAGGTATAAATGCATTCTCTTTCTGTGAATTTTTCCTTCTAAAAATCTGTTTCATATATTTCTTTTTCGTGTCGAAAAGAATCCAAATGACGAGCTGATTTGGTGTCATCTTTCTTGTTTATTATTGCTTACGAGTTGTTGTGACTTATCTATTGTACTAGTTTTTTCTTGATGTTTGAATAGCATCATACTACTGGAACGATCTAGAACAGATGCTCTATAAATTTATCACTTCTGTTCTGTGTTTACTGGAACTTCTTTCTGTCTACTTGCATACGGTGTAATTTAAACGTGTCAAATAATAGAAAAGCATGCCGAATGTTTAAGTCAAATTTTTCCTCTTCAGGGGAATTCACTGCTCTATCAAACAGAGAAATATCTTCACTTCTTTTCACCTTGAAGCGCATATTAATGTGACTTACGTCATAGTGCTCTGAAAGTTTATCGTAGTGATAATCAGGATTTTGAATAACACAGACATTTTTTTCTCCCTGTGACAGAAATTTATTAGTATTCTTTCTTTGTTCGTAGTCTTTGAGTGAGAGGTAAGAGCGCGGCAGTGACAGTGTGAGTTCCCGGCAGTAAAACTTGGGTGGAATAATCAGTGTGCAGTAAAGAACAGGAACCTACTCTTTCCTGATTGGTTCCAAAGTGACCTTTTAAGAGTCGGTAGGTGGGGTAAAATCTCTCAAAAGTCACCCAACACATAGGGGTGTTACATGGGCTCGGCATTCCGCTGCTGCTTCTCCCGTGCCATTTGCTCCGGGGCATCAGCAATCGGTAATTACAAGTCTCTGCACCGCGCCTACCTCCCTAATGGCGCCACTTTTTATCCTGACAAGAGATAAATCTTATCCTGAGACCATGCACGTTGAAATTCGGTTCCTGGGGACCATTAGGGTAAAAATAAGAAATACAAAACGCTTCAAAGGAACCGAAGAAGATGCTTAACAAAGGATGCTAGTAGTGAGGAGATTCCGCTGGAGACTTATGCAACATGATTCCCACAGCCTTGAGTTAAGGATAAAGAAACTTCTTTTCTGTTCCTTATCTCCCTAACAACAGATGTATCTTAAAAGCGTTACGGGACGAATCGATAACTGCCACTTAGGAAAAGTTGTATTCAAGGATTTTTCTCCTAAGGAGAACTTCCCATGGCCCCAGAATATTCTTTCTTACAGTTCTTCTTATATTTTCTTTCCATATTCAATACTGCACCGTTATGACACGATTTATTCTCAGTTTCTTTTATGCTATTTTATAGCCTGCTGAGATTGCTATAATACACGGGGGTAAATAAAAAAGTGTTTGCCTACCTTTCGTTACTTGACTTACGTTATAGTTATGAAAACTTCTGAATATCTAAGTGAAATAACAATCTTCAACATTTAACAAAATGTGGGAACATTGCGCTTCACTATTAGCTTTTCAAATATAGTGAAATGTTAAATATGGTAAAGTGTTTCTACTTTTCATATCTTTTTCTGAGGAGTAATGAATTGCGCGATTTTCTTGGTAACTTAACAAATTTTCTTCCCCTCTTTCTTAGAGATTTCTGCAAGACCAATTTTGCTTAGAAACTGAATAAAAATATTATCCCAAGTACTTTCCTTGCATAAGATTAACAGTTCTTTTTTGAGAAAAATGAATTTTTGTGGCCAAGTAGCCAGATTTACATTGCTCCTCCTCCCTCTTCCCCATTATATTTTGTCGCTTGTTTCAAAGAATCGACAGTGAATGTATTTGTTACAACATCGTAATAAATATGGCATTTCTTCTGTCTACGTCCAATTCATATGAAATGAGAAATTTTGATGCTATTGCGTTTTTGGAATGTTGCTAACCCTATATACGCGCATATAAGTCCAAAAGTTTCAGAACGAATAGTTTTCAATAAAACAAAGAATGTTATTTGAGGCATGTCAGTTTAAAAAGAAATGCAAATGTTAGTAATGCAAAATAGTGAACTGATATATTTTCATGAATTTTTTCAATCAAATCCATGTTCCCATTTCATATAATCTCTTCTAGTCCTATAAAGCAGAAAAGTAAGCATCCCCTCACCCTCATCTTCCTTTTTTTTTTTTTTACAGGTGAAAATAAACTTTGAAATCCGTATGCAGCCTCTCTGCTGTCATGTTCCGTTACCGTGAAGTTGTTTTGACGGCACGCAATACCGATGGGAAACATTCATTTTGCTTGTAAATTGGTGCGAAATTGCTTAATTTCTTATTATTATTATAGCCATAAGATAGTATACGGAATGGTAAAGAGCATTTTTAATGAAATTACACTAATAATCATAACTACCTCTGTTCATTCTACTGTGTAAACGATTTTAAGTATCACGAAACATGCCTCTCGCTCTACCATGAACAAAGTATATACCGATTTTAAACTTTAATTACTGTGGTCTAATTGATTAAGTGGTCTGACGTGCTGAATTCTGAGCATTCGTACAAGAAGGGCACGAGTCCCGGATGAAGCATGGGTGTCGCTGAATGTGACCCCTCCCCCCTTTCTACTTTTTGATTGGGAGTTTAACGACTACCGTGATAAACTCAGTGGTAAGTAGTCGCCCGTCCCTAATTTAGGGCCACTGGTTCCAGGGAAGGGAGAAACCCAGTGCAGTAAGACAAACACAACATCCATGCCTCACCGGGATACGAATCCGGACCCATCTTGGACGAATGATCAGAAGCCACGGCTTAGACCACTTCGCCATCGGGGCGGCTGCCCCCATTTTATTACCAGTGGCCCCAAATTAGGGACGGTCAAATACTGATGGAGTCACTACGCCCCCTACACTCCAAAAAAGAACACTTCAATTTCCTTTATTATTCTTTTATAAAACAAAAAAAAAAAGTATTTGCACTGTTGATTAACATAGCAAGAAGGTAGTATAAGGAATAGGCATACATGTATTTTATTAGGATGATTCATTAAACGTATTGAAGACGCGCCTTTGAATTACTGCAAATTCAATAAATAGTATGTTTTACAAACACTTGAAATTTGAGGGTCCGTTTTCACCTAGGTCCCAATGTTTCACCGATTTTCAGCTGTCAAACTGAGAGTGGCTTTCCTCATACGCATTGTGTGCCGTAATTAGCGTTGCTTATTTCTCCTGATCACCAAAAGATTAACTGCCAAACGTTTATTTTGTTCTGAAATTTATGTTCGTATATTTCTCGAAATAAATTCACGTGTTAACATTTATGTTAACTACTTATTTCTGCGAAAGGGGGAAAAAAAAAAAAAACTACGGCAAGGAGCAATACACTTATCCCATTATCTTTCGTCACAAATTTCAAAGGTCATCTTTGTGCAATAATCATGAAAAAAACTGGGTAATTAACGAATTTCATAAGTAAAGTGCCTAACAAAATACAAAGGGGAAGTTAAAAAGTATAACGCAAGACACCCCAAAGTGCTCACATTGTGATTTAGTCATCTGTGAAATATCATTAATATGGAAAGCTACAAATACATATTGATATTCATGACTCACGTTACGATTCTTTTATCACTATTTGAAATGAATGTAGCAGACTTCCGTTATAATACGTTTATTGCAACTAACCACACTGGTGACCGAGTATAATATTATATAGGACATGTAGGTTCCCGGCAAGACGTGCAAGCAAGGGAATGGGCTCGGGTCCGGTAGAAGGCATGGATGGTGTTTTACCTTCCCTGCAGATAGTAGCTCAAAGATAGGCTGATTTCATTCCTTAAAGTTGTGCTCACGGCATTTCTTAAACAACGAAAAATTTGGAGTTAAAGATAGTAGTTTTTCCTTTAGTAAATTGGTTTTAAATTTTAAATATTAAACATCAAACTTGAAAACCGATGCAGGACTAGTTGCAAAACGACGAGATGAGTACACCTTTAACTTCCGGGTGCGCATATGATTTTGACGAATATTTTTTATGTCAAATATTTTGAAGATTATATTTCGCATGATTTTAGGTATTCCACCAAAGTTGCTCTGTGATTATTATTAACGTGTGATTCGCATTATTACCAACAGAAGGCGCTTTCATATAGTCCAAGGTAGGGAAAGGATCAAAATGAAACAGATAAATACAACAGGAAAGGGAAATTTTGAAACAAGTTATAAAAAAGCAAAGCTATGAAATGTAATTTGCACATGTTCGTTGCTTTTATTTAGATTTCTTCCTGGGAAAAAGCAAGGCAGTAAACATGTTTCACGACAAACCAAAAGGAATAAATCATAATGGAAAATATTTTAACTTATTTCGACTGCACTAAATTTTAAAATAATGTTAAAAAGTTGTCTAAATTAAAAAAAAAAAAAAAAAAAAAGAAGCCAGATTGCTTTCAGCTGTTCACAAAATCCAAATTTGAAAACGCCACTATATAACATTCCTTGGGGATAATAAGAATTCCTCTAACTTTACCACATGGCAAATCAGATATATCCTAAATAGCCATATTATGAGGTCCACCGTCATATTATGCTTATGCAAGATACAGCCAGAGGAGCCATTTCTACTCTAAAGTCCGTAAACAGTCGCTCATCCATGATTTTGAGCTACTGACTCCAAGGATGAGATAAAGCTAAGCACCAACACACCAACAGTGCCTCATCCGGAACTCAAACCCGGATCTATGTAGGGTGACTGGTCAAATGCCAGAGCCTCAGAGCACTAAACAATGCTAGCGTAATTTAGAAAAAATTAAACGACAGTGGGTATACTGAAAACAAATCAAGCTTTGCATAAAAAATGGAAATATTGCATCACTTTTGATGCTATGTATCCTTCCGAAAGTAGTAAAGTAAATCCCAAGTAAAAAATTTCGATGTGACGAAACTGCGCAACGGAAGTATTCAGAACCATTGCTGAAATCTGATTTCCGAATGCTGTTCCATGAAGTGACGCAACATTAATTTCATTATTACTCAGCAATATATTTTACTAAACTAACGTCGAGGATTGTTTCATCACATTTTACATAAACGTAACAATATCTCATTGCAATCTGCGCAAATTACGAGAACCTGAAGCTAAATGTGATAAAAGCCGTTACAAAAATGCATTATTGGTGCTATGAAAACGGTGCATCGTCCGGTAACCTGCTATTGACGAGAGCTTTAAAATGTTACATAACACGATGTGATGTAACCGTAACCTGCAGATCTCCTAAACCAAGACTCACCAATTCTTCTTACTAACACATTTGGAATTCAGCTTTTCTATTTATTTTGAGGTGAGATTTTAGCTTACGCATGCGCAGATGAGATCCCTCGACAGACGATTGAAAGTTAACAGTTAAGCAAACATGAAATATTCACAAGAATCGCTCTTATTACAGGAAATTTTTCGTCACTTGGATGGCGAGAAACGAAAAGAGTTCTGAAAATTGAGAATTTTCCGTTAACACATCTTAAAAACAGTAATTTACCTTCAATGTAAGAAAGGAATTGCGGAAAGTTTTCTGAAAATTCAGTATCGTCATTCCACAGAAAAGCTTTTATCTGAAATGTGCTTCGTTAATTCACGAAAAGAATCACGGAAAGTGGTACATGAATTTCAGACATTTTTTTTTTAAGTGTCAGTAATGAAATGTTTCAACTATGAAATCAAGTAGGTTAATTACTATATATGCAAAAATGAGCCGTAAGTATAACAAAATATTTATAAAGACCGGGAAAGAAAAAAAAATGGCATTTTGTGATAACATATCTTGTTTTGAAACGGAAACAGAGAGATAGAAAATATTTTCTCCCAAATTCCTCTAAGAGAAGCAGAACATCAAAGTGTTCTCCTGACATACTGTAATGGAAAGCCATTTCCGACAGCATGATCATAACATCGAGTATATTTTTGAGACGCAGAAAATATATTATATAGTAATAATATTCAAATTAGGTACATATATTTATAACGACTATAGTTATCATGGGGAGATCTGTAACTGAATTTGTGCTTTAATAAAATACCTAATTCCATCTGTTGCAAATTGTGGAAGCAATGTACTGTGCAAAGCATTTGTGTCTGCAAGAAATTCTGTTAATTACAGACAAATAAATGATAATCTGTTCATAAAAACTATTTTCTCCGTGTTGATTGTACTTCTTATCATAACTTTATCCGACTGTCATCTGTCGCCAGCTATGAGCCACGAATAAGATAACCGAATGGGCTAATGCTGGCCGCTTTTAGATCGAATATTTCGCGATTGAGCTTAACTCAATCACGTAATTGGAAACGGAAAAGATGCACTTATAAATAGGGTCCGAAATCACCGCATCTTCTCCAATCACTGATCCCTCCCACCTGAATCACATTTCCTGGCGTTAGAAATGCTGGATGAAGGACGCCATAACGTCGCAGTAAAGCGATAAACATAACTAATCTTCGTCAGGCAATCAACAATATTTACTTATCGGTTTTATTACTTCGATTCTTTCTGTCGCACTCTCTCCTCTCTTTCCTCCTTCCTTCACCCTCCTTTCTCTCTCTCCCTCTAACTTCGTCTGTTTTCTTTTTCACTTGCTCTATCATTTTTTTTTCTTTCACACTTTGATTTCCTTTTTTTCGTCCATCACGAATTCTATCTATCCCTCATTTTTTTTCTCGCCCTACTGTTGCTTTCGCTTCATCTTTTTCTTTGTCCCTCATTCGTTTCTTTTTCTTACTACTTCCTTTAAGCTTCCTCTCCATGTTGTTCTTTCCTTTTGTTTTTGCTTCTTCTTTATATCTGTCTGCTCACCAGAGATGGAAGCGGATTACGGGTCAACGGCGAGGTGTTCCTGACCCAGTTCCGATCCGGTTTTAATTGCGTTTGATTTTTGAAAAGAAAAAAAAAAAAAAAACATTTTTTTTTCCAGAAAAAATGCGCACTGTGGGATTTTGTGCCCGGTACTGGTGCCCGCGGACTGGAAAACGACTTGCCATGCAATATGAAGGAAAAGTGTCCTGAGAAGGAAAACTGTCCCTCCCTTCTGAGGGGCAATGATGAAAACAACATCCACATTTTGGAAACTTTCAACTCATTATAAACTTGTGAAAATTGGTGTTACCGTGAAACATATTCTGAAGCTTGATATGTTATCAAGAAAACAGCAAAGACTGAAATTAAACACACAACAATTTGCTTAATTCAAAAATTTTGAATGTAGCGCCATCAAAATTAGGTGGAACAGCCTTAACATCCCTGCGGAGGGACTTTTTTGACTTTGGAAGATGTGTTTGAAAACATGGGCAAAACAGCTATGCTAGGTATGTCTTGCAAATGAAGGACGACAGTTTCAATACTTCCTGTAAGTGAGTGAACTATACGTTCATATAATATGTTTGATTTCTATATAACCTAAGATACCCACTGCGGAGAGACCTTTTGAACGCCCTATATATATTACTGTTCGAAGAAGATTTGTCCGGGTCGGTTCCAGTATGTGGCATCCGGGTCCAACCTTTTTGACCAGTTTCCAACTCTGATGCTCACCACTGTCTGTATCGCTTTATTTCTCACAAACTCCTATTCTCTACCTTTCGTTGCTCTATACTGTATTGTTTTTTTTTTTTTTCTCTCAACCTCTCTCTCTCTCTCTCTCTCTCTCTCTCTCTCTCTCTCTCTCTCTCTCTCTCTCTCTCTCTCTCTCTCTCACACACACACACAAACCTTAACCAGCAGTACCTTACTCACACACATCCGCACAATCTACGTGGAAAAAACGTAATGTTAATATGTGGCGAACTTTATGAAATTTGCAAGGCTCGCGTACACTTAAACACATCATAAAAAATATCTCAACTGCATTTTCACTAATCAGCAGTATTTTGCATGGCTTAATGTTGACATATCTGAAAAGGATCACAGGAAAACATTTGTCAGCATCAGTTTTTGAGGCTTATCTACTCTAACAACTATGGAACAAGTAAAGGTAGGTAATCATCGAAAGCGTCATTGCGCAGCATATTTTACGACGGAACTGATTCCTAACATTTCGCAAATATGTACTATACTCGCAATGACCAAATTTATACTGCACAGTTTATTTTCTTCCATAAGAGTGTAATTCCAGAATTTTAAGTATTTATTGTCAACATAAATATAAAAGTAAATTACAGTCTGTTCTGTTCATGTGCTGTCACAGAAGGCAAAGCCTTCGTACGCAGGGACTGCACGCTCTGTTGAATATGGTTATTAAAATATCGCTTATACTTTTCCTCAACCTTGAGGCTATTTGGAAAAGAAAGTACAAATATGAAAATGTATTTATGTACTGGAACGTTTTCTTGTGTGTGTGGGGTTGTTAACAACCACCATGATTAGTTGTAAGGGTTTACAAGGCTTCGCCAGTTCCTAATTCAGGGCCATATGTTCTAGAAAACGAAGAGAGACACTGTCGTAAGATAAACGCACTGCCTATTCTCATCCGGTACTCAAACCAGGGCCGAGCTCTTGCGAGTTTTAAGTAGTCTACCCCTTTGAACACTCGACCACTGGAACGGCGCGGCAGCAAACCACAGATTCAGACATTATTTTCGGATCTTTTTTTTCTTCTTTTTGATTGGAGGTTTGACCACAACCGTGAGCCACTCATTCAGCTGTACGCAGTCGCCCATCCCTAATTTAGGTCCACTAGTTCCAGAAAAGGGAGAGAGCCAGTGCTGTAAAATAAGCACAGCATCCATGCTTCATCTGGGACTCGAACTCGGACCCATTTCGGACGAATGATCAGAAGCCAGCGTTTAGACCACTACGCCACCAGGGCGGCTGTTTTCCAATCTCGTATTCACATTAAACACCTGCTTAGCATTATATCAATACTTTTCTGTGACATCATTCAATTTTCCCCAGGCTTTGAAATCCGCTATTCATTTAACTCGTACATTCTTAAAACCACGAGGGTCTCCAAAGACCGGAAAACCAGGTCTCGGTAAACCAGCCGTGATAAGAGCCAAACCAGCCGTGACTGTTAATGAAAAATTTTGTATCATTATCATTTTCTTTCAACTCATCAACTTTACTTCGTGCCAAAAAACTACCGATAGCTTAGCTTAGGGGTGCGTTGCGCTAACTTTGATCTTACAGCTAGGTCACAAGTAATTTCTCAACTTTTTTGCTCTTTTTCCTGAAATGAATGTACAACGAGTACTGAAAACTCAAAGTTGCCTTCCCTCCATCTTTAATGACGCTTTTCATTCTCTGCATTGTCTTTAATATTTCTCAGAATGCTCTCCCTCCTTATCGTGGCAGTTGTACATACATACATTGTTTTGCCATATCGATCTTCTGTTCCAAAGTTATTTATTTTCAGCGCTTGCACTAGAATTACCACTGATGAGCTCTTGAATGACTTTGTTATTGCGTATGGAAATTTAAATTACAACAGCAATGAATGTTTAGAGAAAAATTGCACAACAGCGCCAAATTCACTCGTAGATATTCAGGTGTACGTGCATCAGAGTAGAGGAGTAGATACCTATTGGCTATACGAGTATTTCTGTTTACCACACCGTGCAGATATTGCAGCAACAGCAAAACGGCTCCATCATGTAGCAGTAACGGAAACACAATTCAAAAATTCACTCTGCCTATCAGTTTTGTAAACATGCAATTTGGGAAAGGGGAAGGGATACCCATTATTTTAAATTTTGAAAATAGAATGAGACTTTGTTACAGAGTCTTTAAGTGATGCCATTTTGAATCTCTTGATTTGATGCGACTTCTCTGAAGTCAGTTCGGAAGTATGATCAGTAAGCTTGAAAACATTCCTGCAAATAACTTTCACTGCATTGGCAGCGTCTTTGTTGGACAGCTATCTTTAAGTAATGAAACTTTTTTCTTTTCCTCAAGCAAGATACAGATTTAAAGAGAAATCTGTTATGCGATGCTTCGTCAAGCTCAGTAATAAGTCAGTTGTAAATTAGTATTCATCAAATTCAAATATATTTTCAGATTCCTACAGAACTTTCATACAAAAATAAAATGAAAACATTTTTTTTCTTATGTTGAAGAAAGCATGCTCAAATATTTTATCCTCCACACCCATGCCTAAGCAGACTTTAGATTAAGTGGAAAGAAAAGGTTTCCGATATTCGGGACCACGTCATGGTACTTCACACTCAATTGCGAAGCAGGAAGGTGAAGTAGAAAATAGTATAGTGAGTTTTAGCACAAATGTAATTTTTATTTCTCACATAAGGTATCTTAATAATTTAAAAATCCCATATCACTTTCCTACCAACCGAAATAATAAGTGAAAACGGCTAAATATTCTTATAGTAACGTGATGCAAAAAATAAGATGTATTGCAAATTCACAGTTTTACGAGTTGCACAATTTTCGTGCAGGGCATTTTTTCACCAAAGTGTTGTTACACAAATTATTGACCTCGGAATGTATTTTTATAAGTGAAACATGAAATGATTTTTAAATTTTTGCCGAACAATGTATTTAGAAACTAAAATTTCCAATCATTGTAATTATATTGATTGGTATGCATACTGTGGATAATTAAGCTACATTTCTTTTTGTAAGAAATACTGCTGACACACAATTTAAAAGGAAATCTGTTAACAAAGAAATTTATGTGATTTCATATGATTCATATTATTTGGGCAATCTCTCTTATTCAAACTAACGGGAAAAGAAAACTCAGTACCATTAAGGATTGATCCGATTTTTACAAAACTTGTTAAGAACAATTGCAAGCAAAAATTACTACTTATTGATGCAGTAATGTATCATGACAAAAGCTCTTACAACTCTTAATAGAAGGCTTCCAAAATTAATTGGAACTTTTTTTAGAATGATTGTTCGATTTTAATAAAGGAGAACGTTTTGCTACGAAACAAATGAATCGCTTGAGGAAAATCAGAAAGGTAAAAATTTTTGCTTTTGCGAATTTTCTTGAAATTTCTGAACATCGGACAAAATCTTGTATTTAACGCTGTGATACAACCGCTTCATTACGACTCCTAAACTATTGCAAAAACGCAATTACCGAGTAATATACAAAACTAAAAGCTGTTTTTGTTTCGAATTATTGTAAGTCCCACTTTAAGAAATAATACATTTACTAAGATAACTGAATCTACAGTTTCATTCACAAAGATATGGTAAGCTGTGATATTGACTTTAAAATCCAAGTTGTAGGATACCAAAATTAATAGAAGCTTTTAAAAAAAATCTGATATTTTTAATTTTGAGTTAACTTTTCCTGTTAAAAATGACTAATGCTTCTTTCTTTTTTCTCAAATGTTAGTTTTAGTGCGCCTGGGATATGCTTCAGGATGTAGTCATTACGTCCTCGATATGACTAAAACTCAATTCACGGGGTTGGCTGCCACTGAGAAGAAATACTTTATAAAGGTAATAAAATATCAATTATCAATAAGAAACAGCATATGTACCTAGATTTCTAAAATTAAGTACGTAAAATGTACTTCATATCCATTTCTTTTTATTGTGATGTCGATAAATTACAGATCAATGAAGACAGCGCGATCATAAATCAATATAAAAATCATATTCTGTAGAATACTTGTATGAAAATGGTACTCTGACTGTTATTTCTATCTCTAATAGAAATCCAAATTTGACTTTAATAATTTCCTAAATTCAGCACTCGAAAAAAAAATGTTAAAGCCGTAAGTTGGTATGCCCCAAATGAACTTGGAAAACCTGGTTTAAACTGACATTTGTTCTTGGTGCACTCATTAGAATACTCTCGCATATCAATGGAAAAAAAATACTTATAGTTGCTAGAAAACTAAAGTAGAAAACACCAGAAAAATATTATTTTTTTCAATAGTTTTTTTTAACTAGCAAACCATGGGAAAAAAGACACTGACAGTTACTCTAACTATTGAAATAAATACGAAAATAGGAAACTCTAGAAAAGAAAGTGCTTTTTTCTAGAATTACCTTTCATTAGTGTATTCTAAACTAGAAAATCTTGGAGGGGGGGGGGAGCACTGACAGATACTCTAACTTTAAAAGAAACACTAAACTCGAAAACTATAGAAAAAGACACTTTTATTTCAGAAATTTTTAAACTGGAAAACCATGGGATAAAAACAGTTACGCCAACTACTGAAATAAACACTAAACTAGAATACTCCAGAAATAAATATTTTTCCTAGTTTTTTTTAGACTAGAAAACCATGAAGAAATAAACACTTAGTTATTCTGACAGCTGAAATAAATATTGAACTACAAAACCCTTAAAAAAAAGTCCTTGTTTTCTAGAGTTTTCTTTTCTAAAGTATTCTAAACTAGGAAACCACGAAAAAACAAAACAAAACGCATTTACTCTACTTACTGAAGCAATTTTTCTGAACTAGAAAACTCTGCTCACAACTACTCACGTAATGAATACCAAATTAGAAAAAACAATCCGAGTAAAAAGCTAAGATGCGTGGCTTGTATTTCCCATGGAACCGAAATACATAAAACACGTCCTATAATTTTTTAATGCTTGAGATCTGGGTGTTTTCCAGATTGCCTGCTGAAACAATTGTTATTTAAACAAACAATAGCATTTATTTAATGCATGGTCGTTTGAAAAAGGACGCTTACTTAACAACCCATTTGTTATTTTATTTCCTATTCGCCAGTAGATGTACAGCTCCGTGAAACGTAAGCACAATTTCTCTTTGAATAACTGGAAAAGTTTGCAGACTGAATCACTTCATTAATCTATTAGATTAAACAGATGCAGCGTGCAGACCATCAAGATAACATGCGGTGAAAATTCAAGTAGTACATCATCTTTCGCCCTAATTCACCGCACTACACTTACGTTTGACGTGACTTTTTATTTACCTTAGACTAACTGTCAGTCGTTTCCAAAAAGTGTAAGGAAATTTTTAGAAGTCGATGTTATGCTCAGAAAGAAGTATAATGGAAAAGTAACAATTTACATAAGAACAGAAACTCAAAAGGAAAATTAAATTAAAGATGTACGTCACAGTTTTAGGGCTTTGCTAATACTTAGAAACTTTTGGCGTCTAATATGGACGTATGGCGACTAAAAGCCTTGTTATACACTGCCGGACAATTGCTAAGGACGGATGACAATAGCAACGATAGCAACCATAAAATGGAAGGCAGGAAAATGTGGAAATTAGCATAAGTGCGGGATACAGTAAGACGTGTTGTGCGTATGCAAATTTTGGATTGCCGAACTTTTTCGTGACGTCATAGCGCTGATAAGAGATATAAAGGATTTGACGCGTAATGACCGTTGTTGTTCAAACGCAAAGTTGAAAAGGAAAGAATCAATTGACGAACTTGCAATTTTCAGTATGTCTTCCCGTCATCACGTAGATGATTTTACGCGTGGCCGTATTATTGGCAAGATTGAAGAAGGGCGAAAAATAACAGATGTTGCCAGGGAGTTCGACGTCAGCCACAGTGTTGTTTCAAGGCTTTGGAAATCATTTCAAACAAATGGAGAGTGTAGCAAACGTCACGGGGAGGTCGTGTTAGCAGTAAGACACCTCCAGAAGATCGGTACATAGTGCTATCAACAAAAAGACCCCGGCGCAGCACAGCTAGTGAGGTAGCAAATCAGTTTATGGCTGCTACTGGTAAGCGGATCTACCGAAAAACTGTCGCCAGACGTTTGCATGAAGGAGGACTATACGTCCGCCGTCCTGTTGTGTGCATCCCATTGTCCAGATGTCACCGTACCACCCGTTTGCAATGGTGCCATCAACATTGCAATTGGACTGATAACGACTGGTCTGCTGTCCTCTTCTCAGATGAGAGTAGATACAGTCTATCGTCTGATTGTCGACGACAGCTGATCTGGCGTGATAGTGGTACTGCATATTGTCCAGCAAACATACAGGAAAGGGACCGATATCCGACATGTAGTGTCATGGTATGGGCTGGCATCATGATCAATGGCCGTACGTCCTTCTATGTGCTTCCAACTGGGACTATGACTGGCCAACGATACATTAATGATGTTCTGCTACCTCATGTTTGCATGTTCCGTGGTTCTGTCGGTGATAGATTCATTTTCATGGACGACAACGCAACATGTCATCGAACAGTCGCTGTCCAGGAGTGTCTTGAGAGCGAGGATATTCAACGCCTCGTATGGCCAGCACGTTTTCCAGATCTGAATCCCATTGAAAATGTGTGGGATGCTCTGGGGAGGAGTCTTGCTGGTCGCCAATGCCATCCAATAAACAAGGACACCCTCATCCGTGCACTGACAGAGGAATGGGATAAATTACCCCAACAGCTGCTTGATAATGTTGTGCAAAGCATGACACGACGTGTGGAATCTTGCATCGCCCTCCATGGTGGCCATATCCCGTATTGACATCTTACGCCGGAACGCCTGCGGACGGTAATTGCATTTTTTTCACGTTTACGTATTCTGCACAAAATGGCCTGTTTGTCCCTTGAACTCGTTCCAAAGCCTTCGGGATTTCAAAGCACAATAAATTGTCTTTCTTGTAATGTCCTGGCATTCTGACATTATTTTATTTCACTTGGCATCCAACCACACTTACTTTTTTATGCGCTATATAGCCGTTTATGATCCGTCCTTAGCAATTGTCCAGCAGTGTAGCTCTAAACAGATATTGAAGGCGCACGGCCATACTGTTAATATTTAAAAGTACCTGAGAGAGCCTTTTCAGAAATCATTGTCCTTATACACAAAATAGAAAAGTTCTGTCGAGTCCTAAACAGCAAATAGCCAAGTAGCTAGAGCAACCTCAAACCCCGAGTCTTCTCCGCGAATCTCCTCCCCCCCCCCCCCGCCTTACCTAGTCTGGCTCGTCTCGTTTTTACACAGAAAGATATGCATTTAGGGCACTTTGCCCCGTCCTGACGACTCCACCAACCGTCATCACCTTCAGATTGACCAGAGCTGTCGAGCTCTCCTCGACAAAAAGTCCTGTGGTCACTTACCTAGCGCTTACATAGAGAACACCTTTGTCTGAAAATGCCACCTGTTTCTGTGAAGTCACTGCATTGCGCTTGGGAATAGGTGACCACCGGGAGAAAGAACACATATTTGCAATGCTTAGGGCAGCTTACTTCGTAGTTGAGGAAAAACACTGCCCTTAAGTTATGATCTCAGAGGATTTAGTTCTACAAGACACCTCCTGCATAAATGATGTGCGGCACCTATTTCTGGATTTACGTCGATCGAAGCCATTAGTATGAATAGACAGAGTGTCCTAATAGCTTTTTTCTTAGCGCAGGAGTAATTACGGAATTCCACTTGTTAATTGATTCTTGCCTTGGAATACAATACAAATAAAGTTGAATACTATAAAATAACTAAAAAATTTAAGTATGCACATGTGAAAATCCTCCAAACATGTGGCGTCAGTTAATAAACAAAGACATCGCTCTCTCCATGTTTTATCAACACATAGAAACCAAGAAATTGTTATTCGGTCACCGCTGGGGATCTGAATCCCAGATTTCTCGATGTCTAGCCGATAATCAACGGCGCCATGTGTGTTTTTCTGTTTGCTTTTGACATCATAAATCTGTAAGCTGAGCCCATCTAACGGATTTATGATGTTAGAAGCAGACAGAAAAACACGCATAGCGCCGTTGATTACACAGGTCTGCAAAAAAATATATTTTTTCAGCTGCATGGGATGTTTTTGGTAAATATTATGTTTTTGAGTGTGCTGAATCCAAAAATGACCTCCATTTCCCTCCACCACGTACAGGTTTTTTGCAAAATACAAGGTGTTTGCATAAAAAAAGCATAACAGTAATGAGAAAACCACCCTTTCATTACAATGAACTAAAAAATAGTTCTTATAATAAACAAACAATTTCTTCATGAAATGTATTTTACATTCCGTGTTCATTCTTTTTGCCTATGAAACCTTTTCTTCTTCTGTTTGACACTTCTCCGACCACGCTTCCGCTTTCCACTTTCTGTTTCCCGCTTGAACATCCAACAGTAGTCAGCTAGCATATTGACGTCCCATCGTCCGTGGTAGCGTCTCTCGATATCACGGACATCCTGGTGAAATCTTTCACCCTGCTCTTCACTGAGGGCTCCCAAGTTTTCGGGAAAATAGTCGACATGGGAGTGTGAGAAATCAACTTTTAAGCTCATCTTGCATCCTTGAGCTTTATACGCAGCCAACATGCGTTGTACAATGGTTTTGTAGTGAGGGTCTTTAGTATTACCCAAAAACTTGTGCACTACATCTTTGAAATAGTTCCCCGCTTCTTTTTATCCCATTGTTTCTGAAAAGAGTGGATCGGACAGCAGTTTTCGTATGTCGGGGCCAGTAAAAACTCCCTCTTTCAACTTGGCTTCAGACAGTTTTGGGAACTTGGAACACAGATATCTGAAACATTCCCCATCTTTTGGCAGTGATTTCACAAACTGCTTCATAAGCCCCAATTTAATATGAAGAGGTGGTAATAAAAGTTTTTCAGAAGGAACCAAGGGTGTATTAATGACGTTATTTTCGCAGGAGATTAAGGCGTCTCGAAGTGGCCAGTCAGTTTTTGTCCAATTGAGATCTCTGGCTCGACTGTCCACAAGCAAAGGAAGCAGGGATATTTCGTATAACCTGCCTGCTAGCCCGGTACAACACGGTTAGTATTTTAAAGTCTCCACAAAGCATTCAGCGATGCTCTTGATATTTTACTTTCTTAAGAATCATTGCCACATCGCTATAGTTTTCCTCCAAATGCGCCGAGTGTCCTACAGGAAGTGCTTTCGAGGGATTCTCTAGGCACTTTTAGCCTCGAATATCCAGTAGTCATCTGTATAAGCTATGCAACATAACCAAAGCAACCTAGATCCTGAACTTATTTAGCATGTTGAAACATGATCAAATCTTTCAATATGCTTGTTTATACTCATTCCTAATACCCTAGAGAACGTGTATAAACATGCTCAACCCAGCCAGTAAGATTCCTCATTTTTCGCTATAAACAAATTAAACCGGTTGGGACATGATCAACCTGAGCTTCCTCACACCGCCAACACTACCCTTGCCCTGCCACCCTTCTACTGCCCCCCCCCCATTCCGCTCATTTTCTCTTTGTATTTATTCTTGAGTCTCACTCTAATACATATTAAATGAAAGTAAGAAATCACTTTTGCATAGGATTTTTAGAATCAAGAATAGAATACCAGATTTCGAGTTAAACGGGAGTTTCACTCTAAATGAAACTACAAACACGAGTTTTTCAAGAAAACCTGACGCGATAGAATTTTTTGAGTATTTTTCCCGGTTTCAGTGAGTAAAAATCTATAAGAAACAGTATAGAAATCCTGTGCAGTTTTTTGGTTGCAGACCTGTGTTATTGGCCACCGTAGCGTAAGGCTAACGCACTCGGCTAGACATCGAGAGATCTGGGATTCAGATCCCCAGCGGTGACCGGATAACAATTTTTCGGTTGCTATGTGTGGACAAAACGTGGAAAGAGCGATGTCTTTGCTTATGTACATGTGAATTTGGGAACTTGACTTATCTATCCCTACAAGTCCTCTTTGAAATCATTTCACCATAGCAACATGAAAACATTTAAGCTGGCGTACCACTCAGAGCTCGTGATGCACCTGTTTTATACGCAGCTACATATAATGCTATCTGTATAGCTTACTGTACACACGTACTTGCTTTATACTGTCGGCTACGATAAGCACGTCTAACATGGACAAAAAGCACCAGAAAAATTATTCGATCAGCATTCACACATACTAGTGTGAAAAATAGTTTCTTTTTATGGTAAATACAAAGCAAAAGAGCTACTCCATTCACGGAGGAAGGCAAATATAAAAACGGAAATGTAATAAATTTATAATTAAAGACGTGTTGGCTGCATGACGAACTGAAAGTTGTATGGCATTTCTTATCATATCAAAGTCATAAACACACTTCACATTGGAAATTTGACCTCATAAATATAAATGAAATCTGCATATGTAACCAACATCACACAAAATTTCACCTCCTTGGGACGTAACGCTAAGTATGATAGTTAAAGTATTAACATTCAATGAGAGACTAGATACAGAAATTAACGGTAATGCAGTGAAGCAACTTTGACCAGAACTATACTGTGTTTAACTTTTGAAACATAAATTTCCCGAAGAAAACTGCTCTTGAAAATCGTCGATTTAAGATCTAAGGTGCGCAAATTACAGTTATTTTTTGTTATCAAATGTGTGACGTACCTGCCAGCAGGACGCACACGACATAAAGGCAGATATCGGTCAGAACGAACGTCCGCGTAGCTCAATTGGTAGAGTGACTTATTCCGGAATGAGGGGACCCGGGTTCGATCCCCGGCGTGGACAAAAATGACGGATACATTTACTTCGTTATAATGGTGCCCGAACTTTCCGGATGACCCGGCCGTTCAAAATCTCGCAATGGTGTGATGTTCTTTCCACACCGCGAGATAGGAAAAATAAGAGAATCCCTTCTCCAGCGTTTCGAAAAATAAAAATGTGTGATGTTGCATTCCACACACCAGATTGACTGAGAGTTTTCAAGTGCACGTTCTACAGCGGATGGCTGCCTGCGACAATTCATAATCACGGCTGGCCCGTGGGCCATGCCCCCGCCCTCTTTCGGGGGAGGGGGACGTACCTGCCAGCAGGACGCAGACGACATAAAGGCAGATAGCGATCAGAACGAACGTCCGCTTAGCTCAATTTGTAGAGTGACTAATTCCTGAATGAGGGGATCCGGGTTCGATCCCCGGCGTGGATAAAAATGACGGAGAAATTTACTTCGTTATAAATGTCAAAAAGACAATGCGAAACTGTCATCGCAGTTCTTGACAAAGTTTGAGAAAGTTACAGAACGCAGAGCATTTGTGTAATGTACCACTGAGTTGACGCAGGAGTCAAAACTAGAAATTGCAGCGATAAGCCTTTTTTTTTCTTTTTATTGGAGGTATAACACGACCACCGTGAGCAACTCAATGAGCTATAAGCAGTCGCCTGTCCCTAATTTAGGGTCACTGGTTCCAGGGAAGGGAGAGAGCCAGTGCCGTAAGACAAACACAATACCCATGCCTCACCGGGAATCGAACCCGGACCTCCTTTCGGACGAAGGATCAGAGGCAATCGCTTACACCACTGAGCCACCGGGGCGGCCCCCGATAAGCTTTCGTCGGTGTATTATATGAAACCTGTAAGCTTCGTGTAATGCTTGAAAGAAAAAAGTTAATGAATTCTCGCACGTTTCCTGAATCTTTTTCGACACGAAAAGAAAAATTTCAAATCAGATTTTTAGGAGAAACAATTCAACGAAAAACTAAATTCATTTACACTTCCTAAAGAAAATCTAAGTATAAATAAAAATGCGATATTTATAAGCTGTGTTCTTCATAGTTTTAGGAAAAAGGTATGTATAAGCTGTGATAATTGATACAATTGATACAATTCATTCAAAAAAGATATGTATAAGCTGTGATAATTGATACAATGATACAAAAAAAGATTTGTATAAGCTGTGATATAAGCTGTGATAGATATGTATAAGCTGTGATAATTGGATGAACACTCCACCTCCGTGAGTCTACTCCTCTCGCGATCATTCAAAAAAAGTTATGTATAAGCTGTAATAATTGATACAATGATACAATTTTTCATAAACAACCGATTTGCACGGATGTTCCTAGATGTCAAAAATCTTAAACTGTCAACTAATTGTTTATGTCAACTAGAATGTTTCGGAGTTTTTTTTTTTGGAGTGATACCATAAAAGATATGTATAAGCTTCTTCATAGTTTTTGGAAAACGGTTAGGAAAAAAAGAATTTTCGGCCAGATTTCTACACAAAAAGAATGTTAATAACCTTAATGTTATTAGCATTTCATAACTGTCATCCTTCGAAATTCTGTATGTTACATCCAATAACACTAATATAATCATATAAACTGAATAACATGTAGCTTTAAGAGCAAGTTCCTACTATTTTCACAAAAGTCGGGAATCAAGGAACAAGATATAACAATTTTATTAAATATTTTTTCTTGTTTAACTTCACGTGTTATCAGCGCTACGTAATTTAAACCTCAGATGAGTTTCTCGAAATTTTAGAAGCATTCCAATTTTTGCTCAGTCATTTAATTGGTTGATAACAAACAGTCTCTGCCTTTTTCGTTTTTATCTTGCCTATAAAGTTGAACAGCGAGTAACTAAATAGGACAGCAAGATGGGGACCATCTTATCATCTTGTGTCCAAATTTATGAAGTAGATAAGGGAAAAGGTCACAGATGTATGTTGGACCTTATCGGCAAGCTATTTGTCCTGACATTTTAAATGAAAATTTATCCCACTTCCACCCGCTCTCCTGTCCACTTTTTTTTCTTTCCTCTTTTTTTTTTTTTTTCTCGGGACTACAGGATGACCTGGCATCAGAAATGTTATAAAATTTGAAAAGCTTACTTTCTCTGCTTTTCACGTTTTATAATAGTTTTCAGATCATATTTTTTGCTTTTAAAAGAACATTTGAAAAGTAAAACGTGTCTGCGTTCGTTAGCCTAATATTATTAAGTTTCTTGGAAATAGCTTCCTGTCAAATACCGCTAAAATAAGTTGCAGAACAGAATGCGCAGTTTTAAGAGTGATCGATTAGATAATTTTATTGTTATACCTAATATTTAAGCCAAATAGTGTGTTGCAATAATTTGAATATTTCAAATTATTTTATGTAGCATCGATAAAAACATTACTATAGATTAAATGTGGAACTGTAATACCTCTATATATTTTCCTTAATTACTTTCCATTAGAAAAAGCAGAAACACTTTATCCAGTACAAGCATTCTTTTTTGCAGTAAAGTAAACTAGATAATGATTGTGGGCGGTATTTTTAACGCTGGTACGCTTCAATACAAAAGTAGATATTACATTATTGGTATATAGAGAATATATATTATTAATAACATCTATGAAAATACAAGTGCAAAGATTCGGCTATTTGAAAATACAACACGCATAAAAATTGGAAAAGGAGTGAGACAAGGTGACACCATATCTCCGAAGCTCTTTAATGCCACATTGGAAAATGTCTTTCAATCACTGAACTGGGAAAACAAAGGGATAAAGATTAATGGAGATTATCTAACCCACCTTAGTTTTGCTGATGACATAGTCATTTTTGCAACTACCCCATCAGAGCTACAGAGTATGATCCAGGAACTTGCTGACAAGAGTAAAGAAGTGGGATTAAAAATGAACTTTCAGAAGACAAAAGTGATGTACAATGCTTTTACAAGAAATGAAGATTTATCGATTGATGGAGAAAAACTGGAGATAACAGACACGTACGTTTATCTTGGACAGCAGATATCGAGTGAGGGTCACATTGGTGAAGAAATTAATCGGCGTACAAAACTTGCCTGGAGAGCTTTTGGAAGAAACAGCATAATTTTCAAGAGCAATATGCCATTATGTCTTAAAAGAAAAGTGTTTGATCAATGCATCCTTCCAGTGCTTACGTATGGTGCAGAGACGTGGACCTTAGCTAAAAGAGACATACAAAGGCTGCAGACAACTCAAAACAGCATGGAGAGGTGCATGCTTGGTGTAACCAGGAGAGATAAGAAGAGGAACACGTGGATCCGAAAAATGACAAGAGTAGAGGACATCATGATCAGAGTTAAATCCCTGAAATGGCAATGGGCTGGACATACTGCCAGAAGAACAGACCATCGATGGACAGCAGAAATTTTAGATTGGATTCCAAGGGACAGGAAAAGACCCAGAAGAAGACCACATGGAAGATGGGTGGATGAAATTCGAAAGTATGCGGGAGTAACATGGAGGAGACTGGCACAAGACAGACCGTTGTGGAGGAAACTTGGGGAGACCTTCGTCCAGTAGTGGATTGATAATGGTTGACAATGATGATGATGATGATATAGAGAAAATCAGATTTAATATGTTTTGAGGTAGCAAGCATTTTCTTATTGAACCAAAGTTTAGATAATTTTTTTACATGGGATAAATCATCAAAACCACGAAATTGAAGGGAGATTTTATGATATTTAGAGGTACTGCAATTTAAAAAAAAACAGAAAGTCGTAGAATACAGAATTTTATGTAAATAAAAAAAAATTTAGTCAACGAGGAGGATATGAAAAACCTAACGTGCGATGCAGACGTCACTATTGGCAAGAATTGATTCAAACGAAAAATAAAAAAAAAAAAAAAAAAATACATCTTCTGTGCGTGTCTGAAATAACGCCCGTGTTGCCTTTACCGGTTTCCAGAACTGCAAGAAAAAGAGAGCAAGAAAGGAAAATACGAAAGAAGAAAAAAGAGGAAAACCTTCAAGAAGAATCACAGTGAAAATCAGATGAAGATATTCTGAAAGAAGTAAAAACAGTAAAAAACTTGGACGAAATGGTGTCTGTTAATTTTAAAGTAGCAACATTTGGCGGTTAATTATCTCTCAGAATAATTTTCATTCAGTTTTACACAAGTTGGAGATGTGGAATTGTTCTCCTTTCCTTCCCCATTTTTTCCCAGAAAATTAGTTTTATCTTTTTCTATATATAGAAGGAATATTAGGACTTTTTAAATTAAGAAAACGGTTTTCATTAATTTCTAGAAAAGAGGATGAGTTTATCTTTACTTTTCATTTTAGTTCTCCGATTGTTTCACTTTCAAAAAATTATTTTCAACTGTATTCTTATGTCAAAAATAAGAGGACGTTTTATTTTCTTCAAGTTTTCAGTAAATGGTTTCAAAACATTTCCGACATAGGCAAAGTTTCGGTTTTCTCATATGATTGGACTTGCCACTTCATCGCCAGACATAAGCACAGTCTAACAGCGATCTAACTTTTCCCAGGTCTAACGATTTTCCGCATTGCACACTATATTTTGAAATCCCCAAATTACATGTATATACATGCGTTTTTTATATACATACATTTCCCGGATTTAACGTCCTTTTTTTTTTTTTTTTTTTTTTTGGTGTTCACTTTAAAACCTTAGATCGCGATTTGACTATATTTTTCTTTACCAGGAGACACAGGCAGTCACTGGAGACACAGGTAGTCAAAACAACGCGAGACACAGGCAGTCACTGATTCATTTATTGCGCTTCCAACGGAGACACAGGCAGTACCAGGAGACATAGGCAGTCAAAACAACGCGAGACACAGGCAGTACCAGGAGACATAGGCAGTCAAAACAACGCGAGACACAGGCTGTCACTGATTCATTTATTGCGCTGTCAACGGAGACACAGGCTGTCACTGATTCATTTATTGCGCTGTCAACGGAGACACAGGCAGTTAAAACAACGCGAGACACAGGCAGTCACTGATTCATTTGTTGCGCTATCAACGGAGACACAGGCAGTATCAGGAGACACAGGCAGTCACTGATTCATTTATTGCGCTGTCAACGGAGACACAGGCAGTCAAAACAACGCGAGACACAGGCAGTCACTGATTCATTTATTGCGCTGTCAACGGAGACTCAGGCAGTACCAGGAGACACAGGCAGTCAAAACAAAGCGAGACACAGGCAGTCACTGATCCATTTATTGCGCTGTCAACGGAGACACAGGCAGTACCAGGAGACACAGGCAGTCAAAACAACGCGAGACACAGGCAGTACCAGGAGACACAGGCAGTACCAGGAGACACAGGCAGTCAAAACAACGCGAGACACAGGCAGTACCAGGAGACACAGGCAGTACCAGAAGACACAGGCAGTCAAAACAACGCGAGACACAGGCAGTCACTGATACATTTATTGCGCTAAAGCTTCTGTCAAAAATAACTATTACTATCTTTTTAAGGCTGATTAATTGGCGAGTCACAGTGCGCAGAAACGATCGAAAACTGCAGTGTGATTTGGGAACTAAATACCATATAGCGCGATTAGTCACAAGGTCATACTTTGTTATTATGGCCATTTTCTCTTTAAAAAACGACAAAACCAACGGACTCCTTTTAAAGTTTAAAAGGTTTCCAAAATTTCAGAGCCGCTGCTTTAAACTATAGATACGTCGATGCAAAATCATTTCTGTCAATACGGCGTTCTTAGGTAAATTGCGTTTTTATGAATTTTTAATTATTTACAGATAAAAACATTGAAGCTCTTTATGTATTTTTAATAATTATTTTCTGCAAGAGGAAATACTACGCTTCTCCCATCGCACCTCATCCCTACCGGTGTTCACGCCACAATAATAATCTAAAGTTGCGCTATTTTTGTGGTCCAAAAAAACCCCCAGCCATATGGCAATTAATAGTGAAGGGCATGTGCTTATCTATGTAAAGGAGCTCAGCATGTACTTCTCATGTGCTTCTCACTGCTCGTGCTTCTCTATGTAGAGGAACTCAGTAACAGCAAGAGCAGAACAAAATTTCCCGAAAAAAATTAATAGCAGCACATAAAATATTCATTCTAAATTGAATGTATTCTGAGGTGTCCATAAAACTAAAATACCCTGCCCCGTAAACATTACATTTACCTATCCCTGTAAAATGTAGAAAAATTTCGTTTTAATGAAAACAATTTGTTAATTATTGTATGTTGCGATTCCACCGACACTATTGCGTTTTTGAAGTACAGGTATTGATTGTTTGAGATGAAAGTGTTCGTCCACTGTTACGTCGTAATATGCTAGCTGCCTTATTTTTTATGAAACATGCTTAGCTAGATGCCATCAAAGTTTATATGTGTACACCGGTTTAAGTATTTCTGAAGTAGTACCTGGAAAATTGTTCTTAATTTCGCAATGGCCTCTTAAGCAGGGTTCAGAAACCCACAAAAATTATGGCTATGGGTAAGTGATATTATTTTCCATTCCATCCCTCAAAATTCTTGGCTTATTTCACTCTTCGTATTTATTTAAACAAATTTTTAAGACTGAGAGCCATGATTCCGGAGAAAACATTAGCGCAACAAAAGCTGAAACATTCTATTTACTTAAATTTTGTTATTAGAAGAAACTACTTAAGGCAGTGGTTTGATGTTGCAGTTAATATACGCATGTATTTTGATACATTCTTTAATATGATTACAGCTACGTCCGTTTTAAAGTTTTGAAATTAGAAAAAGGTACTGGTTATACATACAAGAGTAAAGAAGCATGATTTAAGAAAGCTTCCAGAAAAATGATGTATCAATACAGTGAATGAAATACGGGATTACACCATTGTACAATACAAATTTGGATGAGTGAGATACGGGATTACACCATTATGCAATACAAATTTGGATATTATCTGACTTACCATTTGTGTCATATATAAACGGATTCATAACTTCTAAATTTGCATGATGTACAATGTTTTTCAAGAACTGAAGATTTAGCGGTTGGGACAAATTTAGAAATAACTGATTCCTAAGCCTACCTTGGGGAGCAGATGTCAAGCGAAGACCACATCAAAGAAAATTTAACAGGCGTGTAATAGTCAAATAGATGTTACATGCAGATTGATGTCAAATTAATCAAGCAAGTTTACATACCTCAGAAAACCTGTAACGGTAATATACTCGAACGTAAATCGGGAGCAGCGGGTTCGTTTCGCGCTTCAGGACGATGTAATTTTCAAGTTTTCTAAAGCATGTAAACTTGCTTGAGGCATATAATACTTGGCTACAGGGTATCTTGAAGAAACACATAATTTTCAAGAGCAATTTACAATTATGGCTTAAAAGAAAGATGTTTAATAAATTCATTCTTCCAGTTATAACCTATGGTCAGAGACATGGACCGTAACTGAAAGAAAAGAATATAGAAAGGTTAGGAACAACTTAAAAAAGCATAGAAAGATGCATGTTTGGTAAACCTATTAAGATAAGGAAAGGAACTCATAGATCAAGAAAATGAACAGCGTTTGATGTCATAATCAAAGTGATAACCCTTTGATTATGACATCAACCACTGTTATATATAAATATATCCGAATATATTGCTAGAAGAACTAACCATTGCGTTGGAAAACTCAAGTACTTGACTGTATACCAAAGGAATAGCAAAAGACTGAGAACACATGAGAGATATGCGGTGGAGTTTTGGAAGAGAATTGGGGAGACCTTCATCCAGCAGGGGATTGAAAATGATTGATAATAATATACATACAATTGTGAACAGATCCCTTTTCCAAAAGACATAAGTATTTACGTGACGTGACATGAGAAAAGAAAGAACAGGTTTCTTTTAATTTTAAGTAAAGCAAAGTTACAGTAACTGGTGAGATTGATTGCCCGAACATTCATATTTAAAAACGACAATTTTCACAATTGGAAAATCTAGCTCATTTGACAAAAGGTGAAAGCCAGGTGTTACGACATAGAACCTTGTTACTATGTCACTGAAAAAAGGAAATTTTTACCTCTGCCACCTTCGCGGTCAAATGTTCTTCTGGCTTATTGTACGAATTCAAATCGGGTTCGAATCCCGAATGGGGAGAGCGTTGTGCGTCTGTACTACGGCGCTGGTGCATCCCTGTAATCAGTGTTCCTACATTAGGGACGGTCAACTGCTTATAGCATTAGATGCTCATGCCATTTATTCCTTCCAAATATGGTAAAAAAAAAAAAACTCTTAAAAAGAAGCAATTAAAAATTCAGTTTTTTTTTCTAGTGGGTAGTTATGAGAGCAATGGATGAAGCCTAAAAGAAACTTACCAGAATAAGTAAATGCTTTAGAAATATTTTGCAAGAGAAAAGTGTTGTAAACTCATCGTCTACAGCGAAACACGAATGAGAAGGTGTTTAGGAAAACTAAAAGACCCTGTAACTCATTTTAGAGTATTAATTAAAAATATATATATATATTTTGTTCATATGACAAGGAAAATTATTTTGCTATAAGCAATAGCGAAAGTTAGAAAGAGTCGTTCGTGGTAACGCATAAATCACGTGAAAGGATATGCTTTCCTGAGCAATAGAAATTTTTGATTCTTCATGTAAGATATAAAATTTGGCCTTTAAAGTAGTTGTATCGTGCTTTGGGTAAATGTTTGCCGAGTTGCTTGACAAAAAGGAGGGAGAAGTATTAAAAAACAGGAAATTATTTTAAAAATCATGAGGAATTATTAGTTTCGTGAGATTTGGTTTCCATATTCTCAAAATTTGGTAAACAGTTTTAGTAAGAACAATTTTAAAAATAAATCAACGAACAAGATGTAAATAGATGATTAAGTCAACGTAAAATCATTGCAATTTGATTTATCATTCATTTTAAATTGAAACCAATTTCCCAAATATTCCCCACGTTGAGTTGGACGTTGTTTGAAAAATATGAAAAGACAAACTAGAGGTACCTTAATGTAAACAAGCAGTGATAAACTATTAAGAATTTGATAATGGTGAATAACATGCAATTTGGTAAATAGGAAATGGTTAAATAAATGCATTTAGGAAAATAAGAAATGAGTTAAATGTAGTTTGATAGATAAGAAATACTAAAATGCACGGAATTTGGTAAATAACTGACCGTAAATAAAATTAGTTGATAAATATCTTTGAAAAGACGTTATTTGTAGACAGGCATGGTGAACTAATTAATTAAAATGAAATTTGGTAAATAAATCCAGTAAACAGGAAACTAGATAGATAATAATTTGTCGAAATACAAAAAAAAAAAGGAAAAGACTTCAAGTCTCCTTCAAACAGATGAGATCTATGGCTCTTCTTTCGTTGGACGCTTTTGCTGAATCAATGTAGCAACGAAACACGTATATTTTACAAATAATTCACAGTATGCAGTTTTTTCGTGAAAACCTTTTTTCCTTGTATGCAAAAGTGGCACCCTTTGGCATATCAGCGGAAAGGACCTCACGTTCGATCCCAGGTAGGTACGAACGCTCGATCCACTAAATATCCGCCGTGCGTCGGATGGGCAGGTTAAACCGTCCGACCCCGGGTACTGGCCCAAGGGCGTTTTTCTACCTCGCTTCCATGTCACTTTCCTATCGGGCACTTTAGCCCAAATCTCCTAGCTTCCTATTTCTAAGGGTTGTTTAACACCTGGGGTCAGACACTCCCTTCCTAAAATCCTCTACATATGATCTGATCTGTTTCAAAATCTTTTGCAATTGCACTTGTGATTAAAAGTTAAGTACCATCTCGACGCTGATCCTGAAAAAAAAAAAAATTAAAACTTTATCAAGCGATGTGTTAGGAAATCCTGTTAAAATTTAGAACGTTTTCCGGCATTTTACTGTATGGGAATGACATATCACGGTGCGGAAGCCGTAAAACGAATTCGATGTAATTCGTTAAATGCGAAATTATTACGAAAAACCGCGGCAAAAGCAATCTAAGCTCGTATATAATGTAGCACAAAGAATAAAAACGTACGTTCTGTGTTATTACTCAGCAAGAATTCGTTGCAGCCCAGATTTACAATTTCTATATGTACCCCTATAACACCTCTCAAACACACCCTAAATTTCTTCAGAAAATTCTCCATAAAAAACCACACCACCACTCCATTTGAAATTAAAACGATAAATCACTGCAAAAGCAATCCATATGATGTGTCACAAAGAATAGAAACTAAAATATTGTGCTACAGCTGTGCAAGAATTCTTTCCCGCAGGGTGTTAGGGGTCCTCAGCACCCCTTCATTTGGAGGTTTGTAACACAGAAAGAGAGAGAGAGAGAGAGAGAGAGAGAGAGAGAGAAAGAGAGACGCATATATAAACCGAAGAGCGATCAAACATCATGACCAGCGCGTCCTTATGAAAATCGAAGCAACTGCAGGTAAACGACGGCGCATGTGAAGATCGTGAAATAGTACTGCACATATAACACCTGATACTCAGCTCTGGTAATTAGTATTATTTTTGTTATTAAGCGAGTTTCATAAAGTCAATATTGTAATGGCCAGACCACTGAGTCAGAGCATTTCCGATACGATACGGCAAGTCTTGTAGAATGTTCATGTTCAGCCGTGGTTAGTTTCTTTCAAAAAGTGGTCCGAGGAGGGCAAAACCACGTTCCGCCTGCAAATTGTGGGCCGACCACGTCTCATCAATGCTGGAGGTGAGCGAAGGCTATCCCACATCGTACGGAGTAAGAATATTCCATATCTCACGGCCAGCCGTGGTTAGAACCTTCAAAATGCGGTCCGAAGAGGGGAAAAAACACGTACCACCGGCAAGGTGTAAGCCAACCACGGCTCATCAATGCTGCAGGTGAGCGAAGGCTATCCCATATCGTATGGAGTAAGGGTATCCCATATCTCACGCTCAGCGTGGTTAGTACTTTCAAAAAGTGGTCTGAGGAGGGAAAAAAACACGCACCACCGGCAAGGTGTGGGACAATCACGTCTCATCAATGCTGGAGGTGAACGAAGGCTATCCCATACCGTAAGGAGTAAGGTTATCCCATATCTCCCGGTCAGCATGGTTAGTACTTTCAAAAAGCTGTCTGAGGAGAGAAAAAACACATACCACCTGCAAGGTGTGAGACAATCACGTCTCATCAATGCTGGAGGTAAGCGAAGGCTATCCCATATCGTATGGAATAAGGGTATCCCATATCTCACGGTCAGCGTGGTTAGTACTTTCAAAAAGTGGTCTGAGGGGGAAAAAAACACATGCCACCGGCAAGGTGTGGAACAATCACGTCTCATCAATGCGGGAGGTAAGCGAAGGATATCCCATATCGTATGGAGTAAGGGTATCCCATATCTCACGCTCAGCGTGGTTAGTACTTTCAAAAAGTGGTCTGAGGAGGGAAAAAAACACATACCACCGGCAAGGTGTGGGACAATCACGTCTCATCAATGCTGGAGGTGAGTGAAGGCTATCCCATATCGTATGGAGTAAGGATATCGCATATATCACGGTCAACTGTGGTTCGTACCTTCAAAATGTGGCCCAAGGAGGGCAAAACCATGTACCGCCGACAAGGTGTGGACAGACCACGTGTCATCAATGCTGGAGGTGAGCAAAGGCTATCCCATATCGTATGGAGTAAAGATATCCCATATATCACGGTCAACCGTGGTTAGTACCTTCAAAATGAGTTCCGAGGAGGGCAAAATTACGTTTCGCCGGCAAGGTGTGAGCTGACCACGTCTCATCAATGCTGGAGGTGAGCGAAGGCTATTCCATATCGTATGGTGTAAGAATATCCCATATCTCACGGTCAGCGTGGTTAGTACTTTCAAAAAGTGGTCTGAGGAAGAAAAAACCACGTACCGCCGTCAAGGTGTGTGCCGACTACGACTCATCAATGCTGGCGGAGAGCGAAAGCTATCCCGTATAATACGATCCACCAGATGGGATACTGTATCGGTACTCGCCAGTAATTTGAATGTTGGTGACATAAGTAATGTGTGATAACACACAGTACATCGAACCCTGACGAAAATGAGGCTGCGCAGCTCCGTGACGCTCACAGTGCAGATGCTGACCTGGATTCGCCATGGAAAGCGTCTGCAAAACTGGAAGTTGAATGATTGGGACAAAGTCGTCTGAATCTCGTTTGATGTTGCAGTATGTGGACGGCCTGGTACATTTGCGTCGTTTACCTGGGGAAATGTTGGCGCAAGGACGCACCGTGGGACGAAAACAAGCCGGTGGTGGGTAGGTGTAATTTTTTTGGTAGTGTTCTGGTAGGAAACACTGGGTTGAGCCATTATGTGCAGGAAACTGTGACATCTACCACCTGCCTAAACATCACTGCATACCAGGAACATTATTTCGTGGCAATGGAATTCCCCTTTAGTAGTGCCTTCCTAGAGGGAATAATGTGTCATGCCACACTACCTATATTGTTCGAGAATGGATTGCGGAATATGAGGAAGACTTCCAAATACTGCCCTGGCCACCAAATTCCCAGTACTTCAATCCAATCGAGTGTTTGTGGTTTGTATTGGATCAGAAAATCCGATCTGGGACGTCTCAACCACGTAACACACAAGAGTTGAAGGATCTGCTGGCTACCAGAAATCTTGAAGCGCCAATGCCTCGCCGGATAAGAGCTCTTTTTGGCAGCGCGTGGAGGGCCAACGTCACATTAAGCAGGTTGTCGTAATGATTTGGCACTTTGAATTATACGTACTTTTTAATTTTCTATCAGTCCTTTTTTTTTTATTGTTATCACATAGCACAGTTGTCAACAGCAGTTACCATTTACATGTGAGTTCCTCTGCGTTACCTCGAAGTATCTTCTATAGGAATACATTTTTTTAAGGCTGTGTATATGGGAGTGTATTTTTTTCTTTGGCAGTTTTTCTTATTTAAAATATGTGTTTAAAAGTCAATCTTTGCAAACACAACAAGTATGTACAAGTTACAGATTTTGCAGTTATACTGCTGAATCATTTCTGCATGCACAAGATTTGTTAAAATGTCAAGCCGACCCGTCCCGGCGGCGTAGTGGTTTAAGCGATGGCCTCTGATCATTCGTTCGAAAGGGGTCTGGGTTCAAATCCCGGTGTGGCATGGATGTTGTGTTTGTCTTAAGGCACTGGTTCTCTCTCCCTTCCCTGGAACCAGTGGCACTAAATTAGGGACGGGCGACTGCTTATAGCCCGACGAGTTGCTCACGGTCGTCGTTAAACCTCCAATAAAAAAAAAATTCAATATCTACTGTTTCATACGCCCATGTTAATACTTCTCTGTCTAGTTTTGTTCAGTTAAGCATTTAGACATGACGGATAAATAATAAAAACAGTACACACACAAAAATTACCAAACTCCTATGTTGCCGCCTGGTGACCTAGTGGTCTCAGGCTCTAGCTTAGTCGTCCGAGTAGGGCTTGGATTAGAGTACGAAATGAGGTATAGGTGGTGTGCTTGTTTGATGGAGCTACCTGTACCTTACCAGAAACCAATGGCCCTATATTAGAGACGGGTTACTGCCTAAAGCAGCAAGAGTTGTAGATTTTGGTTGCTGAACTCGGGAGAGAGGGGGGGGGCAGTTGGTACTGTTCATCACGTAATATTAATCACATCAGAAAACTTGAAAATTGCATCGCCCTGGAGCGGGAATCGAACCCGCATCTCCCGACTTCCGTTCGAGCATGCTATTCGTTACACCATCCAGAACGACCAAGTCCTAAGTATCTTAGTTTGAAGAATCAGCAGATTCGCTGGTTTTAGCCAGTAAGAGCAAATTCTGCTTCCTCGTAGGGTAGTTACGTAAATTCTTATAAATGTGTGTGTCTCTCTGGTAAATTCTATGGAAGAACTATTCTTCTCATAATACGTCAGAATTATTAATTCAGGTGGGATTGATGTTACTTGGCGAACAGTAAATTCTTCTTCAGAATTTGATACATGCTGTTTAATTATCCATCTCTGGTCAAAAAGAAGAAAAGCGCAAGAGAAGAGAAGAATGTTCTATGATAAAAAGTATTGTACTAGAAATATAAATGAACAGCAGAAAAATTCGAACAAGGAACTCTTATAAGTGAAATTATATTTGACACAAAGATACATAAAGCCTAATAAATATAATGACGTTTCAAACTTAAGAGATAGCGCTGAGAACGTTTATTACGAAGACGTTTTGAACTAAAGAACAGTCATCATCATCATCAACCATGGGTACAATTCCCATAGGTGCCTGTTGCCATTTTAACTATATTGTTCCATTGAAGTTTGTTCGTTGCAGAGTGCCTCAGTTCTTGAAGAGCCTCACCCCATCAGTCCTTAACACTTTAAGCGGCATATGCACCAGAAAATGATGCCCCAAATTTTCTACGCTCCCCAAAGAGAAATGTTCACATAGCGGCCGAGTTTTACGAAAGCTACGGCAAAACAATTCCTTCCCCCTCATCTCAGCAGTGCCGACGATATACCTGTCATAATTAACCATCACCAGTACCCATCATAATTCTAGCGCTATGAGCTCCCTTCTGGTCCTTTGTTCTCTGCTCTATGACCCAAGGCAAAGGTCAAGTACCTCTGACACGAGCATCATGCTACTGGGGTCAAAACAAGTGACTGAAACATCTCTCTCGTTTCTTAGAATTGTAGCCATTATTGCAGCCTTTTCATCAGGTAATCACTCCGAAAGGATTAGTGTCAATCATCCCCATAAAATGACCACTTTGAATAAGAAAACTAAGGGAAAGCAAAGCTTTCTGATACGCAGGGTCACTCCCAACAGCGTTTGGCACACTAATTAGACAGCTAATATATTCGTTCAAGCTGGTCTCAGCCCATTTTGCTGACCCCGAGTTAACTCGTTGCAGCCGGTTAAAGAGTTAATATCATCAGCCCACACACATGGTGAGAGTGTTCTCTTTCATTTCTTCCGTTCATTAAGGCAAACACCAATGTCTTTATATTTCTGTCATTTTTCATTCTGCAGATGGGCCCAAAGAGTCTTAGTAGTGAAGAAGTGAAGAGTATTATTCTTCACACTTCTTATCCTCTGGGTCCATCCGACTGGTAAGATTTTACGATAGCACTTTTCTTCAAAAGCATGTATCCTTCTCTCTGAGCCCTTTGTCAATGTCCAAGTCTCGCATCCGTATGGCATGCTAAAGAACATTACTCTAGCAAATATGTCTGGTAGCCTACTTGCTTGAAACACGAACTAGTTACGTCTGCGCAAAAACACTCTCAAAGCTTAAGTAATTTTTTAAAAGGTTTCCATAGACATTACTGGAAGAACAAGTGTTTCTGGAAGTCATATTTAACAGTCAAGTCCAAATTTTTGTTGGCAAACTTACAACGTACGCAACGTTTAAACTGAAACATTTTGCCACATTGAATTTAGGTTAGATTGTAAAAAAAAGATCACGGTCATTACCTACAGAAAAATTGGATCTCTTTTCTCTTGCATGATTTCATTCTTCTTAAAATTTAGTCTCATCTGTGTTGGTATCGAAAAATGATGGCAATTATTGATTATCAAATAAATTGGGTAAGCTTTCAAGAGTTCATAAGAATGTTTCTGAATAACTTAGAGGAAAGGATCTTTCAACTACTGACGCCATATTACACATCTACATTCTCGTTAAAAAAAGTTTCTAAAAAGAATTCAGCTTCTCAGAAAGACTTTATGGAGGTCTCTTATGTTTTCTAAAATTTCAGGATTTCAGATTTTGCTTCATGTTCATTGTTTCTTCCCATCTTATTAAATTGACAATGTTCACATGTAGTAAAACAATTAGATACGTCAGAAAACAAAACGCGCTTTGGAAAACGGATTCAATATCAAATTCAAATATTGTTTATTTATCACTTCGTGTCGCTTTTCTTTCTAGCACATGTTCAAGTAAACGAAAATGGATTTCACAGTCACATGATTGCTGGGTCTTATGCTTTGAACAGAGACACAGCAGGCACAGCTAACTCAGACTTTGTTCTTCAGGCAGAGAAATATTTTTCGAATTTTTTGACTCCTTTATCGCATGATAAAACTTGTGGTAAATTGTCGTTTGCAATAAATACATGTCTAACAATGACAGGTACATTAAATGTAGTCAGTATGAACACTTGTTGAAATTAATCTCCTCCTGGGTGGGTTTTCATGACCCAAAAAAATCTTGAAAATTTTCCTGGGAGGAGATTAAGATTAAAATTAAAAGCTGCTTCAAGATCACTTTGGTATTTTTCATGTGATTGACTTTTCACACTGAAAAGCGTTGCCTCTAATACTTAGTATACAAGTAAATGCATTATTATATCGCCTTTTTACTAAGCTCAAAACCTAACCGCTCATTCTGCGGAAGGTACAAAGTTCTTGATGCAATGGTACAGAAATAATAAACATTTCAAACTATTCTTTATCTGGTTGTTCAGAATGAGTACATCAAGCACTTAAGACACTCACACTGTATGTTTCAAAGGCACTCAAAACTACGCAGGTAATGGAACTATTGCTAAATATGTTATTCCCTACAGTTTCGTTCATCAGTAGACATTAATTACATTGTACCTAAATTCTGAATTACTTCTGCCAGGCCATTTGTTCCGGCTACACAGAAACTTTAGAATTCTTTACCTATATTCAGCTGTTTAAACCAAGGATTAGTAAATGCATGATGCATAGAATCAAGTTTAATGACAGAAAAGCATCATATTAAACATGGTGCTATGCAGTACAGATTTTATCTTACTTTATCAGATCACCAAAGGAAAGGTGAGACCTCACTGCGTCATTAAATTAGCAAGCAGTGCCGGATCGGTCGTATTATATATTAAGGAAACAATCAGTTTAGAGCCGTATTTTCCTGAAAAGCAAGAGTTAAAGAAGTTGTAGACATTTCGTTCGATTTCTGTTTAGTTCAGGAAAATACCGATTTTACTTTTTTACGAAAAAAAGTAAGAGTTTTCATTTTACTTTCTCACGAAGAAAGGTAAGTTTTCTTTCTTGTTGGTTTGATTGTTAGTATTAATGGCTCTAGTAGGTCGCCAATCCCTAATTTAGAGCCATGACTGCAGAGGAGAGAGAGAACTAGCGCCGGAAGAGCAAACACAATATTCGCATTCTGCAGAAGGATTCAAACCCAAACTCAGCAATGCATTTGTTTCTGATCTAAGAATTTTTTATTTTTTTTTTCAAAAACTTCGAAGAAAACATACGGTACTCTGCAAAATAGTTCCCTCAAAAATATCTATATTCTGAAAAAGATTTCCCTCAAAAAATCGATATTCTGCATTAGACATACGCACTTTAGTGGGCATTTGACTGCTCACACGGAAAATAAAGAAAACAGATTCTGACGAAAATTCCAAAACTGCACACATCATATTCAACGAAAAAAAGGCAATACAAAAATATTTTATTACTTCATTGAGTCGGAAGGACATTCTACATTCAAGATTAATATTTTTATTCCTCAAGGAAAACATTCTTTGCGAACTTTTATGGACAGATATATCATGGATTTCGAAAATTTCCCTATTTAAATATTTACCAATTACTTTCTTCGAGAAATGAATGCAAATTTTTGAACGATGGGAACATTTTTTATGTTGAATATTATTCTTTAAAATAAGAAGCTCTAAAATTATACGACAGTTTTAAAAATCATTAATATCAATATTTGATGCAAATAAAAAAATTATTCATGCAAATCAACTTATACTTCTTGAAAACTTCCAAGTTATTCATCCTAAGGTAAGAGAACATATAGGTTGTTGAACATTTAAAAGTTTATACGTGTGTTCTGCAATAAAAACCTTCCAAATCGGTGCAACTATCGAACCACTCCATGCGATTATTTCCGTGTGAAAAGAAATTTATGAAAGTTAGTTTGTATGAAATCATACAAGGTGTAATGCAGGAACTCATGACAGACTGAGAAAAATTACCATATCGTGGAAACTCCGTTATACGTTTTTTAAGGATGGCCTTAAAAATGAATAAAACAAAATTCAAAATATTAAATAACATTGTAAAATTTTGAATGCCTCCGAAAAGAAAAGAAAGGTGGTAGGAATACTCGAAAAGTTAGACTACGCAAATTTTTTCTATGAGACATGCGTACATACATGAATACTTCACTTGATACCTTAAGCCCATGTCTATTTTGAATTTTCTATTAATTTTTTTATTTTAATTTCATGGTAAAAACTAGGTTAAAAGATTCTGCACGATTCCATGTTTTCAATATATAAAAAAAAAGCCCTTTTCTTTGAAATGCCATGTAGTAAATACGAATAAGGTTATGTTTTATATTCAATGCTCCTATTAATGTTATACATTCTTTACTTATAAACATCGCTCTTTTCAACGCAGTTTGTCCCCTAGTTGATTTATCATTAGTTCCGAGCAAATTATTCACTAATCTTTGTTTTTTTCAAATTTCTTGAATTCAGAGAAAATAAAACTGAACATTATTTAGATTTTTAGTTGCATAATTTACTTTATGGATGCAAAAAAATAATAATAATAGACGCTGTTTCACTTCTCTCAAAGTTGCAACAAACCGGGTGATGTATAAAGGAATCAAAGAACCTATGTTTTTTTATTATCGAAAATTCAAATTTAACGTATAATAGCCAAAAGCCCATAAATAATTACGTATAACTGAATTCGAAAAAGCGATAGGATTTACAGGAAAATATCGGGACTAGCACAAAATTACGTATAAAAGTGAAAAATGTATAACCGATGTTTCACTGTTGTTAAATTTTTGAATTTAAAGGCTCGAAGAAATAGCACGGTTTCATATCTCTGCAGATAATTGTGAAAGTTCATGTTTTAAACATTAATTCTTGGAAATACAATGACCTGCTGTTTGATGAAAAAAACTATAAAAGTTCATCTTCAACATTAAAAATGTTATGTATACAATAACAATAATGCAACTTTATTTCTTTTGTGAGTACATCAGATTGAACTGACAGTTCTAGAAGCAATGCGATAAAGTAGAGTAAAAGAAAATGCATTTCCTCTGGCACAGTTGCAATACCTGGCTGAGAATTTATGTCTCGAGTGGGAAAAGGTTACTTGCTTTAAAATAAAACTAGAAAAAGGGTAAGAGAACGTGTGTTCACGGTGTAAAAAAATGCACCATTTCATTTCTCCTAGCAGTTTGTACAGTCCACTCTTACTCTTTCTGTGAGAACTGGTGTTATGTAAATCACACAGAAAACACCGTTTACCAGAAACTTGTTGATTTTTTGCATTACCTTTCGAAACCTAATTTAGTTCTCATGTTAAAAACTAATACTAATGTACCTAGTGAAATTAAATTCTTTCTTATATCCGGAAATTCTTGGCTAGATTAAAAAAATTGCTAACATCTCTTACATATTTGAAGCAGAAGTTTTCTGCAAACCAGAAAAAATGTTTTCTAATTATCGGTTGAAGCAAACTCAAACGAAATGTAAAATTTTATATCTAGCCTCAATAGAGACTTCAAATTTTGATTGCGTCATTCCTGCCTTTCTTTAAGTTCAGTATATCGTATATTTATTAATTAGGAAGGCAAGGGCATAAATGTGAATGAAGACTATCCAACTCACCTTCATTTTGCTGATCACAGTAATTTTTGCAACTACCCCTTCAGAGCTGTAGAGTATAATCCAGGAACTTTTGTACAGTTGTAAAGAAGTGGGATTAAAGAGGAACTTTCAGAAAACAAAATTGATGTACAATGCTTTTACAAGAACTGAAGATTTAGGAACTGGCAAGGAAAATCCAGAGATTATTGACACTGCATTTACTTTGAACAACAGATGTCAAGCGAGGGCCACATTGATAAAAAATTTAACAGGCGTATAAAACTTGGTTGGAGAATATTTGGAAGGAACAGTACAATTTTTCAAGAGCAATTTAACAGTATGTCTTAAAATAAAAGTGCTTAATCAATGCATCCTTCCAGTTCTTACGAATGGAACAGACCGATGGATCTTAACTAAATAAGACGTACAGAGGTTGCAGACAACTCAGAGAAGCTAGGAGAGATGCTTGCATGGTATAACCAGGATAGATAAGAAAAGGAACTGGAGGATCAGGAAAATTACCAGAGTGGAAAACGTCAAGATAAAAGTAAAATCCTTGAAATGGCAATGGGCTGGACATATTGCTAAAAGAACGGACTACTTATGGATAACTGAAATATTAAACTGGATACCAAGTACAGAAAAAGTCCCAGAAGAACACGTTGAATACGGTTGTATGAGATTCGAAAGCAAATTGGAGTGACATGTAGGAGACTTAATCAAAACAGACAGCTGTAGGAGAAACTTGAGGAGACCTTCATCCAACAGTGGATTGATAATGGCTATTCCGCTAATTAACATGTTATTACTTGTAAAGTGGGTAGGCAAGTTTTCGTCAAATATGCACATACCCGCTGCAAGTACCATTGTAACATGGAAAGGGAGTCATATAAATGTATTCATAATATAACTGACAGTTAGTCATGGGTGAAAGCTGTCTTCATTAAGAAAATCACGTCGTAATTCGGGGACAACAAGCGGGCCTTTTCTCCCACATAAAGTGTTTCTTTTTTTTTTTTTTTTTATGTTTTTGGTTAAAATTAGAAAAAAATGCCTTAATTTAATAAAAATGCATCAACTTATATTGGAAAAATGCTTTAGTTTCTCTTTCTATTTTTCATCATCTTTTATTTTGTTCTGATGGATTTCAAAAACTTCCATTTTTCATCGGCCCGCCCCGAAAAAAAGTTCTAAATACGCCCCTGGTTTTTCAGATAGGGTTTTAGGAATGATGATATATTTTGTTCAGAGGAATAGTTTCGTCTATCTCGAACAAGAAATTCTGGCTTTCTTATTGCAGGGTAATGATGAAAAAGTTGAAAAGTTAAGAAGAAACAAGCTGGCCTCCTTTTCTAAGGACGACTTTGGAAGAAATGAGGCGATGCTAAATTGAGAAAAAGAGTTGGCTTTCTGTAGCAGGATGGATAGCATTAGAAAAAGTGTAGCCATGACAAGTTAGGATAATGGCTTGTATCAGTATAGCGATGGAAGAAGTGCGGTAATGCTAAATTTAGATGAAACTTTTCTGTAGCAGGATATTAATCAAAAAAGGCCATTCCAAGTTCGGAAGAAACTTGGAATTCCTCTCCAAGAAACTTTCTATAGCAGGATGGATAGCGTTAAAAAAACGTGCAGCCATGACAAGTTAGGGATAATGACTTGTATCAGTATAGCGATGAAAGAAGTGTCATAATGCTAAATTTAGATGAAACTTTCCTGTAGCAGGATATTAATAAAAAAGGCCATTCGAATTTGGGAAGAAACTTGGAATTCCTCTCCAAGAAACTTTCAATAGCAGGATAGCGGTGAGAAAATTGTGTCCATGCCAAGTTACGAGGAAAAGCTGATTTAACTCTTACAGGAAAGCGATGACGAAAATGTGCTAGGAATCTTTTCTTTGCTGTAGCAAGTTAGTGTTGCAGAAATTGTAGATATGCTAAGCTGAGAATAAAATTCTAGCTTTCCCGTTGCAGGACAGTTTTGTGAAAATGTGTGGATATACCAAGCTCAGAAAATTTCTGACATTCTATTACAGGACAAGAATGGAAAAAATGGTATAGTTGTAGTAAGCTTTATATCATGACATTCATTTAGCAGAATAGTGATTGTAAGATTGAGGCCACGTCAAGTAAAAAATCAATACTTAAACCCTGATGAAGTAGAGAATTCTCGTTCATCAAAAGATTTCTTGACATGGAAACTGTGGGTTTTTTTTTTTTTTTTTTTTTTTCAAAATGAATTTGCAGCCATAATTTTTTTTCGTGCGGCATTCATTTAACATTTCAATTTTTCGGGAATCATTAACTATACAGTGTTAATAATTTTGTGGTAGGTTGTTCCCAGAAGTGGCGCTACACCAGCTGCACCACTTTTTTAGAAAAGATATGATGGTGCAAAATAATCCTAAAAACATGATGCTACCTTACGTGCAACCTCGTACCATAACGTGGTGAAACATTGAACTACGTTGTTTGGTTTTGTTTGCAAAACACGGTGGTATATCTTTTCTCAGAAAGTGGTGCAACTGGAGTAGCACCACTTTTGCAACCTACCACAAAATTTTTATCTGTGTAATGAATTGATTTTCTAAATATATTTTGCAAATTTCTTGCTGTTATTAGTCTGAAAATCTCAAAAATTTTGGATTCATATCTACATCAGTTGCGGTAATTAAACGGTGGAGATAAACTGGTCTTAGGAATTTCATACAATATCACTTAGCCGCAAAATTAAGTCTTGTTTCTCATGCTTTCATACCCGTTCCTCCATGACACATAAGAATGTTTGGTTGATTCATATTTAGCACACAAAATTTTACCCTTGGCATTCAACATCTTAGGCTCTACATTATTATCCCTCCAGCTAGTGAGAACACAGATCGGTCAAAAAAGATAATGTACTTCGTTTAATGTAATGGACGTTCTGATTTCACGAGAGAACTTACAAAACATTAGTTCTGTGTGTTAGGGCATGATCTTATCATATGTGGGCTTGTTTTTGAAAACACCACTTTTTGTGAAGAATCGAAATGTGGCCGCTTTGCAAAAGCGAGCAGGGTTGTCTCGATTCTTAACTGATGAACATGGGCTTTGCATTTATGGTATATCGAATTCTTTGGTGGTCCGCTTGCCCAAAACCACTAAAAATCGAGTCGGACCCTGAAAATCTGAACGACCGTGGTCCGATAGACCAATCACATTTTTTTAATTTTTTTTAACGCCATTTATTTCAGAATAGAGCTACGGCATTTATTTATTTATTTTCCGCAAATTTGCAAAGCATTTTTCGTTCATGATGGATTGCTTATAACTTATTAGTAATTTTTATCGTCTCTGCAATCCAGTGGTTGAACACTGAAAATTCAAATAGCAGATGTTGAGGTTAAGTGGATTTCCTTAAAAAAATCATTGTATTTAATAATACGGAACTATACACCAACAATACTAAATAATAGGGTAACTACACTAGGAATCCGAATTTATTGGTGTAGAATAGAAATAAAAGTTTCCAAGCTTCCGCACATCACCCAGATGGCTTTTTCAAGGAAGGTATACAACTGCAAACTGGATAATAGAACACTTCAACAATTTGAACGTTCAAACACTTCAACAAACCGCATTCAAATTGTTGAAGTGTTCTATTATCCAGTTTGCAGTTGTATACCTTCCTTGAAAAAGCCATCTGGGTGATGTGCGGAAGCTTGGAAATTTTTATTTCTACTCTACGCTAAGAAATTCGGATTCCTAGTATAGTTATAATACATATTTAGTATCATTGTATTATTGTAATATAGAGCCCGGTAAATTGACATGGGTAGTAATAAATTCACAGTATTATATTGAGAATGAAAATGCAGTGTTTTACGTTCTTTTTCTTGCACGTCATCCGAGTGTTAACGAGAATTCAGAAATGGGGGGAAGAGGAATAAAAACAGACTGGCGAAACAAACTGAACGCAAACTCTTTCAAGACTTGATGAGGGTATTTATTGCCAAATATTGCACAATTTAGTGCACTTCTAACAGCAGTACTACATGGATCGAATCACGTAAAAAGATTAAAAAACAAGTTGTTGTTAAGCCTTCCATCGTCAAAATAGTTACACTTAGCTTACATGTTCATTAGTTGGCATATAAATTGTGATCAATGGGAAAACATTTTGTAATGTGTCTACTATATTATTTAACTAATTCTGAATTAAAGAGTATTCTTCACTATATCCTGCCATTAATAAGGCAGTGAAACTAGTACAATGAGCATAGTACTTGGTAAATGCATTAATATTAGCATCATTTAGGAAATAGCATTGGCCTAAATGGGTACTGACCACTTATGACGTATACTCTAATTTAATTTTCCTTTTTAGTTTCTTTCTTTATGTAAATTTGCATTCATTCTCCTTAGCGTTTTTCAAACTTAACGTGATATCTTCTCTCTTGCAAGAGTATGGTTGACAGCACCTTGAGGTCAGAACGTATGACGTGTGGGTGTGTCAAATCAGAATAGAACGATATACTATGTGTGAGTAGCAGCAAAAGTATAGAGATGATGGTAATATGATGATATAATAGTAGTTGCTGAAGTTTAAGTACCTGAAGTGGTGATTTATTGACGTCTGCGTATTTAATATTTAGTGTTTTTGTTTCTCATTAAACGTTCTCTAACAAGTAATTCAAGTAATTGGATTTTTTCACTAATTTTGTTGGAGACTGAGTCGTGCTAACTAAGTTTTTATTTGAGTGAATCCTGATTCGCTTAAAAGTGAAGTTATTAAGAACTGATTTATGTAGTGTTCAACCAGCTGTCTACACGAACATTAAACACTAACTTATGGAATACTCTAGACCAAGTTTTACATAGCTCTACCATTGTATAGCACGATTTACGTTTATTAAATAAGACCATTATTGACTCGTGGATACTCTGTAATGCACTGATTTTTTCCTGAGTAGAAATAAAATGTTTATTTTCGATTCTGTGTCTTTCCTTTTGTTGTTGTTTTTGTTTAGTCTGCAATGGCATACAGGAGGAAAAGTGCTCTTTCAACGTTCCTTGTGTTGGATATTAAATTAATACCAGAAACGTTACCACCATATCATGATTTTGAATGTATAACACAATATCATGTGTGACGTACTACAGAGGTGAAAACATGTGTCACGATTTAGACTACCGAGATTTGTGTCAAGACAAAGACATTCTGTCCGCGTAGCTCAGTTGGGAGAGCGACTTACTCCGGAGTGAGAGGATACGGATTCGATGCCCGTCGCAGACAAGCTTGCGTTTTCACACGTGATTTTTGAGTGTATAACCCAATATCATGATTTTGAATGTAAAACACAATATCACGATTTTGATGTAACACCGTGACTCATTCAAATATTACAACGATCTTAAGATCGTTGTAACCTTTGAGTATTAAGACCATATTTTCGATTACGTAGAATTACCAAGCAAACTTGGAAGTTTTTGAATGAACGTTTCGTGTGACTTGGAGCAATGAAAAAATCGATACAAGAATCAAAATTTCCTACTTCGGGATGGGATTTTGTCCGGGTGCGTTCCAGAAAATGAGAAACACACCCCCTCTCTGAAGAGAAGAATCTCATTATCTCAGAGCAAAGCTTTTATTGCTGAAGGTCAAAGGGCGTTGCAGTCAACTACGAAGTATTTGCCGGAAGCACAGAGCCCATGGAGCAATAAAGATGAGAAGCTCCTCCTCTTTACGACCTAGTAACCAATGGGAGAAGAGATTGATCCATTTACGAGCCAGGAAAGAAAGGAAACCCGGGAATATTTGCATGAAGAGGGTGCAGTTGTCCAACCCATGGGTTCGAAATACTAAAAGAACCAATAATCGTTTCTCCCTGGTCTTCTATTGCTGTCACGAAGAGTCGTTCTACATTTGTTGCTGATTAGAATCCTAAATTTAGAATATATAAGGGAGCAACGAAATTTGCATATCATGTAAAACACCTTAATACTTGGCAGTCCCTTCACGTACTGAATAAATGTCATTACATTTTCACACAATGACCCTGAGAACATTTGCACGTGCGCGCACTTTATTTTGCTAATAAAGGCAATATATCTTACTAGACACCTCATTTGCATCATTTCTACAACGTCAGGGAATATTAATGTGTCAAACAACTAATTATACGTGCGTGTGCAACTTTCCTCTGGAGTATCCGCAATAGCATGGTGAGCATAACAAAAAGAAAATGTATTTTCATAACATTTAACAGAAAAACTTTGCGTTTTTTAGAAGACACTTCAAGAAGAAAATGTAAGACGAGATTATTTTTTACAAAAATTGCAAAGTAATTTACAAATTTACCTCAGTGTGAGGATTTTTGATCTGTCTTCATAAGGGCAAACACTGACGTATGTAAAGAACTCAGAAATCAGAGTTCGGCTTCATTAGGAAGAATCTTTATTCTTCCTGAAGAAGTGGGACTCACTCTGTCACCCTTAAACTACATAGCATGCAAAAAGAATTTGCAGATTCGTTTAAATATTTGTGTTAATTTTGTACACACACTGAGATGGAGTTCTATAGAGATTAATTTTAAATTTAGTTTGTGAGAGCTAATTTTTTTTTTTTTTTTAACATTACAGCTTTAGATGCTAGTTAGTTTCATCGTAGTCTTAATGCAATAATTTTAAATATGGGATGCACTGTTTCTGAATGAGTTCAATTCAACATCAGTAAGTCCTGCGACGAGCCTCTTCAAAGCGCCTCTACAAGTACTCGTTTAATACAACATCTACATTGAAATTTCACACAGAGTTTAGAATTCTAGTTATAATTTCTATACGACCGTGCTTTTTTTTTTTTTTTTTTTAGTCTTAGCAATCTGTAAATACCAGTCTTTTAAAGTTCAGATTAGATCAGATGTAGAGGATTTTAGGAAGGGAGTGTCTGACCCCAGGTCTTGAACAAACAACCCTTAGAAATAGGAAGCTAGGAGATTTGGGCTAGAGTGCCCGATAGGAAAGTGAGACGGAAGCGAGGTAAGAGAGGGGGAGGAAGACGCCCTTATTTATTACCGGGGGCCAGTACCAGGGGCCCGACGGCTTAACGTGCCCATCCGACGCACGGCGGGTATTTAGTGGTTCGAACGTTCGTACCTGCCCAGGATCGAACCTGAAGTCATCTCCGTGGCAGTCACGAACGCTGACCACTAGGCCACCCGCGGCCGCCAGTCTTTCAAAATTCTTCCACGAGTATTTGTTTAATGCAACGTTTTCCACGACAATACTGAACACTAATATATAGCAACCTTCAGAATTTTCTCACAGTGCATATCAAAAGAAAAGTATGCGCATCGCTGTATAAAAACTGCTGTAGAGGCCGCGGTGTAATTAATTTTTGCAGCACGCACAGTAAAGGAAACTATGTGTGCATGGATGTAAGCAAAATTATCTCGAGAACGCCATGCAAGTAATTTACTCTGTGTACATTAAGAGAAAAGAAGGTACAGAGCTGTCAAGAGAATGCTCTCCAGGACGGCGTGGGTGAAATCTCATTTTGTGCATTAAAAGAACAGTACGTGTATGAATATAAATATATTGATTTTGATGAACGCACAGTTCCGAATCTAAAGGTACTGCTTCCGTTTATTTATTTATCTTTTGTTTTGTTTCCTACGTAGCGATTAAATAAGTATAAAATTTGCAACTTTACTCGTGTATAAAAACGAAACTTACCTGGGAAATCTTGAAGATTTTTCGTCCTTTCCAGTTTTTGTTCTGTAAGAGTTTGAAGGTCACACGACACAATCAACATTTATGTTTTTATAAATTCCATTTTCAGAATACACTGACCTTCATTACGCTGGTATTTCAGTTCCTAGTGGCGCATGTTTAATTAAACGTCTCTGAAGAAAATATAATTTTTTCAAGTATTTAACAGTGCATATACTCGTAAATAAATCAGTACCATTTGTGCAAATAAAGAATTTTCTTGTTATTATTTGGATTCTTAATTTATAATTATGATTTCATATGTTTCACAACCATTCACGAATCAAAATTGTTTCAAAAAGCGCGCCATTTACTCGACTGAATCTTTTCGAACAAAATTCACCCACGAGTTCTCTCATAAGCAAATACGAGCATCATTGACTGGCCAGACTTTCATACATCTCGCACTTTCATGTTACTTTTCCACATGAATTTGCGTGTTTCAGTGCTTAATATTAATATTTTAATATTTTAGTCAGCGTTTTCCAAAAGTTAAGCACTAACAATTAGTCGAGATATTCGCATGAGTCAAGTCCATACATACCATGCTTATGGATTTTCTGTACCTAGAAATTATTTTGATTTTTCTAGGGTCAAACTGCATTTTTCTAATATTTTAGATCTATTATTGTAGATTGCCTGAGACGATATTACCTTTGTCTTATGCATATGACTTTATCTGCTATTAGTATATAACAAATAGGCTGTAGAATGGGCACGACATTTCTGTAGTGTCATTGTCTCTGCGGGAAAAAATACATTTTGTTCGGAGCTATGGATTGAAAATCCTTAATCTTTAACTGTTTTTTTTTCCTGTTATGCGGAAGTTTAAAAAAGTCTACCACATATTTTTGTCTCGTCAGGTCCTTTTCATTTTTTATATTCATTGACCCGTTGCTCCATTTTCAAGGACTTGTCCAGTACTTTTCTATCCACTCAAGCATATCTGTAATCTTGCTTCAAACTTTACTTCTGTCTATAGCTATCATGGGGTTTTATCATTAGCGGTGTCCGCAATCATTTCATTTGCTTTAATCCACTTTTTCTTTTTCTGCGTTACTCAAATCTACGTGTTTACCCTAATCATGAATCTCTCTGTACTTCTTTCTAATTACCAGTTCCCTAATTTTTCTCCTGCTGTGGGTTAATGTCTATGAACCATAAGCACGAACCGGTTGTCTGCTGAGATGAAATACTCTCTGCGTATATTACTTGTTGACAAACTTGTACTTGGAAATCGTATTTTGCCTTCTATATCTATTTTAAATAAACTTTATGGGTCCGTCTACTCATTCTTTGATGCTTTTCTCTTGTGATAGTGTTGATCAGAGATAAAAGACGTAGACATGAGCTAAGTTCTGTTTCACACCTTTATTCCATTCTTGTGGAAGTACCGTTATTTAAATATGTACAATTAATAGTCGAAAAGTACTGAAGGATAATTTCGGTACCAACTGGTTTTAATGGCTGGTGTTCAACATCTTTCGTGAAGCACCTGAAATTTTATCCTTGAGAAAAGTTGCTTTCCAGTCGTTGTGCTTCTTTTTCTCCCTACCTCTCTCTTTTCCTGTTTTTTCTCACTTTCAGCTTTTCACTTTTCTCCCATCTCCCTTTTCTTTTTTCACACTCCTTGCTCTCTTTTCTTCCTCTTTCCACCTGTTTCAATCTTTCCTATTTTACTTACTTCTGCTCTCTCGCTCGCTTCTTTTGTCTCACTTCTCCCCCTTTCTTCATTTTCTCTCTGCATTTTCTCTCTTTTTCTTCCCTTTTTTTAAACTCCGTTCTCACTTTATCACCTTTCTCTTCACTCTTTCTCCTCGCTCTTCTCTTTCTCTTCGCTCCTTCTTATCATTCCTTCCCTCTATCATCTCTTTGTGCCATATATAGCTCTTTTCCGCCCCATTTCTCCTTCTCTCTCTCTCTCTTCTATTTCACTTTATTTACTACACCGTACTTACCGACATGCTTAAACTCGAAATGAAAATGGAATTCATTTGAACTCTGCTGGGGTATTTTAGCCGTTTTCATTGTTTCGTCTTCCAGAAGGTCTTTATCTAGTACAGCAACAAAAGACTGTGTTCGTTATTAAGAAAAATCAACCAACTAACATGACCCAGAACCTTTATACTTGCGAGCATTACACTATGTATACAAAGACTGACTCTAATATATCGCTATTGCTGACGAAAGTAAACAAAAATTCTTAGTTCGAGGAGTTTGATGACGACGGATACCAAATGGTCCACCACCGCAACAAGAAACGGCATCTGTTTTTAGATCAGATAGAGGAAAATGACCTACGACCCAAATACTTCAACGATACCACTCCACCCTCTTGAGTAGTTATCTTGTTATGATGCAGACCACACACATCGACAACTTATTTAGTGTGCCGGTTCCTTTGCTGTCGTGCTCCGGAAGATACGAAAAAGTCAAAGTTGCCATCATTCTGATATTACTGATGTATAAACAACCACATAATCAATATCACAGATGTTTTATGATCAGAAAACTGCTTTGGCAGACGACTTCGATGCACAGCAGAGTATTCTCTCCCTCACCCCACCAACTGTTGAAAAACTGATCGAAAAGTTACGAGATTGAATATCTGAAAACTAGTATATCTCGAACGAAAAGATACGAGGTTAACCTCAAAAATTAGGACCCTTAAGCATATGTTAATTCCACAGCTGTGTGTGTGTGTCACCTCTGATG